>CM056744.1:117039823-118478809 GCA_029851415.1 Eretmocerus hayati | reverse complement strand
GATCTCTATAGAATCGGAACGTTCCATCAAATTTTACCTCGTGATCATTTAAATCATAAGAACTCGCGGAAAGAATATGAAGGCACTGCCTAAGTATGCTGTATTTAGATCCATAGATCATTATGATGATCTCGGAATGATGAATGTATGTACTTCGGAAGAATTTTCCTCTTATCTAAATGATGATTCATTCTTAAAATTGTAAATAGCTCTCGTTCGTAATATATAAATGATAACTCATTCAATTCCCATTAATCAAATTTGATCAAGGTCAATCTTGCCCACAGATGAGTATCAATATTCACCAAATTCACGGTATTTCACCGGACTGAGAATCGAACCGCTTTTATTGTCCAATTTCAAGGATCCGTTTCATTCCACAAGCCTTTTTCAATACAACTTATATAAATTGATGCTCTTCTGATTGAATGATCATACATATTCAAGTTTGCAACCGCAGTATCTATTTTCAATTTGAAATTCAGTCCATATTTTCCAAAATATCGCTTTGTAGTATGAAAATGCTGTAGGAAGTGAAATTTGGCGAATGACATCCCTCTCAGTCCAATCTAGAGGATTAAAATTATTACTTCACGTACTTTACATGAAAAATTGAGACCCTCAGGCCGAATGCATAAATATCTAGTTGCATCGAAATTTCTCATTTCAACTTTGTACACGTGAATTCAATAACTCATGGAATATCTGATTTTTTCAGGGTTGTCTTCCAACAGTAAAGGATTGGCTGCGAATGCAAAGTTACGTACCGATTCTCTTTGGTATAGCGGTATTGGGATCTCAGGTGAGGATGCGTATGATGATTTTAAATAAAAATTTTAAAGATAATTGTGTATGTCCAAGTCGCAACCATCGCTTTGTCTTCGCGGCAGTAGGTGATAGTCATGTCTATGGTATGGTATACGAGTTTCTCATCAGCTCATGTATTATGCCTGGTAAGACAGCTTAACCCACTCACTCACAATGTTCAATATAATGGACGAAATTTTTTGATCGATTTGCAGTAATCGGTGATTAATTCTTTTCTGAATGATCAGAAAAATCTGAAAAAATTCTCACACGTCCCTATTGATACAAAAAGAGTCAATAGATCTCCAGGCCAAGGCCAAATATCTGATTGTGTGAGAAAAAAAATAAAACCCAATACATTTTGAAATTTTCAATTCTGACATTTATTGTCCTAATTCCATGATCGTCAAAAGTATGTTCTCAAATGTTTAGAGCTCCCGGTAGCCGAAAGGTCAGAACATCATCAAAAATCACGAGAATTCTGAAGAAAGAGAATTCCTATCAACATTATTACCGAAAGAACCAACTGATTCTCAAACATTCGTAACAATTTCGAAACATAAGTGTGAAAAAAATCGAATTAATTCGGTGGAAATAATGCAGTAGGCGATCCATCACCTCATACTTGGGCGTTGTGCCAAACTTTTTATTAGGCCTACAATCATCAGATCCATAGTTTGCGAATATACTTTCAAAGTTCTTCGGAATAGCCGACACTCGTTCAAATTCCTGTTTTGGTGCGGTTTTCTTTCTTTGCAGCTCCGATGAGCCGTAAAAATTTCATTTTCGTCAAGAGCTTGATTTCGTTCACGCAATGTAATATGTAGATCAATTTATGTCATGGCAAATCTCGTTGAAGATCGTTACACCAAAACTGCAAGGTACGAGAGCCGATTTTTGCCTTTCGACAAGTTTAACAGAAGATGGAGACCTGTGACGGAACAATACACAAGACTCCCAAAGTTTGAGTCCTTTCTTACTATTTTTAATTTTTTTTGGTCTAGAGATATTACACGGGCTGGCATAGGAAATTTGCAGGACCGAGCACTTCCTTTTGTAACAAGCAATATTTCATGATAAGTGTTTATGTCTCAAGCATTCTCCGCTGTACTTTTTCCTGGTATCAGGACGAGTAAAATCCCATTTCCTCGACCAAGCCATGAAGAGAAATGGCGCGTTAATCACGCTATGCTAAAGAGTTATATTTATCAACTCAACGAATTTTTCAATCGCAGGTTTTGAGTGTCCTTGTATCTGGGTGCCTGTGGAGAACTATGGCAACCAACGCGCAATCCGGTGGATAGCCGATAAGAAGAAGAACGAGCAGTCGAATGAGTGGCGGCTCGTCGCGAAAATGATCTTCAAGAGGCCGCGGCAGCGGTGACTCTGCAACGTAGACTTGATTTGCCTCACAGAGCCAAGGAATCCTGGATAGCTCACTACGTCAACGAAAGAAGTTGTTCAATTCCGGGTGAGAAGACAACGACTCGAGCTGATTCAGGGTCAGTCTACAAAGTTGCGGCCTCACTAAGACGTGGCCTCGGTGTATAAAATAAATTTGATGTTGCACTGGACTCGGCCTTTGAGGGCCAAAATTGTTGTGTGATGACACATTATAATTCCTCCATTGAGTGTGTTGCAAATGATGTTTCGATCGATGTGTAGGTACTCCTGTAATTTGTGTTGAGCACAAAATGCCGTCGAGGGCGATCCGTCACTATGATCACACATTTTTTTCACTAAGGTATATAAGCGTCGAGTGTGTTTGTTGAGAGAAATCCATTCTATATTGTTATTATTTCCCCAAAAATAGCAAATTCATTTTTGACATTGGGATTATCATTGTTCATCTAGAAATAGGAATGAAAAACGCTGACAAAGCTCGGTGGCTTGTCTAGAGAAGACAGCTAGTCTCATGCGTAGAAAATAGATGGGGGCGAAAAACGAAAATTGTCCCAAATAGTTCCGTTTTGGGCTAGAAAAGTTATATTTTTACTGGTAGGTGTCTAAATTTTTTCGCTCGGCGCTGAGAGTTAACATCTTGTGTCCGAGCAAAAGCCCTGAAGATATTCAAAAGTGAAGAAAAAAATGTACTCTGACGTTGTTTTTGAAAGTGAAGTAACAAGGCGCAGAATACTCGTATGGGCTTGATCGTCGTGTAGACTATCTTTTCTCAATAATTAGAAATCAGGCACAAGTTTCTGACAAGCCTCAGAAATCAGGGGTCTCAGTAAATTGCAAGATACCGACCCCAGCGAAAAAACGACACTTTTCCGAAAACGCCAAAATCATTTGAAATTGGTTTGTTACTGAGAGAAGCTTTTCAATACATCTAGACTGTTGTCAAACTATCACTTTGACCTTCTGAATACGGTCCTGATGGGTTTACGGAGCTCGGATGCGTCAAAGTAAAGTATTGAACTGATTGCAGACGATTTTTATCCTATATCTTATGCGTCCTTCTGCCCATCCTCAAATACGGTCATGATTGATCTGTCACCAGCTGGTCAATGTTTGACTTTGACCCACTCGAGCTCCATAAAATTCCCGGTATTATTCTCAGTAGGTCGAAATGATGTTTCGAAAAGAGTCCAGATGTGTTAAGAAGCTCCTCTCAGTGTCCATATTCTAAATTTTGCCGGCATGGGTGGCACTCTGACGGTGACCTGTAAAATTTGCCTCTATTGCTGCAGTTTGCCGTATTGGCGTTGCCGATGGCTTCTGCCGTAAAAATTAGAGAAAACCGCGGCGGCAAACTGAAGTAACAGCGGCAAATTTTACAGATCACTGTCAGAGTGTCACCCGTGTCGGCAAATTTTGCGGTAAAATTTGACAGAAAATTATACCGCAAAATTTAGAATACACTCCCTGTAACTTACTAATTTTGGACGGATTTTGGTGTTTTCTGGCAAAGAGCCGTTTTCTTGATAGGATCGGTATCTTACAACTCACTAGAACCCCCAGCTTTTGAGACTAAGGCTTGAGAGAACCTCGTTCTCGGTTCTTACTGGTAGAAATACACGTGATCTACTCTCTAATAGTTCACACGATGATTAAAAGGTTACACGAATACCCTGCGCCTCGTTACTTCGCTTCCGAAAATCGTTTATCGAATTTTTTTTCATTTTTAAGAATTTCTTGGGCTCTTGCTCGGAAGCCTCAGTGCCCAGCAAAAAATTTGCGTATCCACGTGTGAAATGACAACTATTTTCACCCCAAGCTCATCGGTTTGGAATAGTTTTCGTTTTTGGTACGCCCTAATAGAAATGTTGCCAAGTGTGTGCGCATACTTTTGCACTTCGCTAGTGCGGGGTTTGATGAGATCAACGAACGAATATTGTACTCTTACCGTTGTTCTATAATTGTTATACGTTTGTATTATGAATACGGCCTTGATAATGATGTGCCGATACGGCCGCATTGATATTTATAGAGGACACTCCATATATAAATATGTATCATATAGATCAAGTACAGAGGTAAACTGCGTACATAGTAGCCATAACTGTTTGTGTATGCACTATTGAGAATTTAAAATGTGTTGGATGTGTGAAGAGCACATATAAGATCTATATATTAGCGGATTATTGTATTAACCAGGATTCTATTACCTCAAGATAAAATTTGGAATATGAGGTCAGTGTTTCCGACTTGCCCTCATTAGCTGATCTCGAGAATGGGTAATCGTTAGCCTTTCCGAAAATTTTTTCATGTTTGTTATAATAGAATATGATGGAATTAGTGGTTGAAAGCGATCCTGCATGATTCTGCATTGGGAAAGAAAATTTGAAGTGACTTTTGCATTTTTGATATTTGCACGGTTAAAAATCACCGAGGAAATTGCGTTTGGTAAACCTGGTGTCTAAATTCCTGAGTTTGACCAATTTTCCGCATCTTAGCGCACTCGGTTCCTTGATTCAAGACCCTCAAAACCCGCTTTTTAGAAATGCAAAAGTCAAATCTGGAGCTATTTTATAAGCAAAATAATATGGTGATGATTCGTGAAAGAAGAAGGTCAACATCGAAGTGTACCCAACATGCCCCCATACTGTTATCTCGAAAGGGTTACCATACCGTAAAAAATATTTACAGTGCACCGAGAACGATTTTATCGCGCGAAAATAAGCGGGAAGCAGCTTTTTGGATCGACAAAAAAGCTTCAAATGTGGTTGCACGGAAATGAAAATGATTGTATGCTCTTCATCGCTGAATTCCATTGTTTTGAATGACGGGGGCAAGTTGGATACAGACTCTTGTAAACTCTTAAAAATTAAGTACGTTGAATAATATTGGAGTGGGCCAAAGTTGTTGAGAAAATGGCTTAACAGGTGCAAATTGGCTACATACACTTACCTTATCTCAACTTTGAGCCTCATCGCAAAGTTCATCACATTACGTATTTTTGTCGAACCAGATTCGTTACGTAACCAAATTTTATACTTTGTATAAATAGACTTGTGACGGGGATGTATTGTCAATAATCAGAGATGGATTAATAAAATCTCTTATTCTGATTGGCCCGTGTTCATGATCTTCTATCTATACAGAAAAGAACATGAGACTACGTTTTCTCCTCGAAATCCGATAAGGTTTATGTGTTCGAAGATTTCCCGTCACGCGAAAACCCTTGACCACCTCGCTTTAACACGTTCACTGTGATACCGTTTTTTCGTAATTTCATTTCAGTCATGGTCAGGACTCCCGCATTTCGACAAATATATCTGTATAAGAGTAAATTATTTTTTAATCTCATTATTAACGTTTCTAGTAATCTTAAGCACTACAATTAATTGTTGTTGAAGATTGAAAAACAGAAAATCGTGGGTCCCACCGGTGGGACCCGTCGCAGTGAACGTTTCAAACCTTTTGAAATGGAGATGGGATTCAATATTCGGGAATTACATGCCCAAGAGGGAACTTCAATGACTTTTAAAGTTTTCTAGACCGTTTATCTAGAAGCAAAGTTTACTAGATATCACTTCCATTAAAATTTCGAGAGGAAAATAAAGAAACTTGGAGTGCAGTACATTCCTGAATCGAATTTATCAATGAGATGCTCTTCATCGTCATCACCACTCAAAGGAATCCCTTCACATGTAATCACGATAGGGTTTCGAATTCACAAAATCCAAGATTTGACTGAAATCTGTTTTTCAGCTTCTCGAAAAGTGATTGTAGTTTTATGACACCGGGGAAGTCGATTCAATTCAACAAATCTAGCCATTCTTTGATCGCTTAGTTTTTCAGAATCAAATTGACGTTTTTAAGGGATTTTGTAATACGATAATACTCTTTGCCTGAGATAGGAGCAGCTGTTCAATTTTAACCTAGTTTAGAAGTATCGTGGGCGTAAGCAGGATTGGGCGTTCGGCCTACGAGCTTTTATTACTTGCAATTAACACATGGTAAAATTGCCAAATCCTGCATTCGATCGTAGAAATTCTTTTGGATAAGGCGATTCTGTAGTTCATACTCATGCATTAGCCTTTAAAAAAGCACAGCTTTTCTCGTCATTAAGACACGTTTATTACTCTCGAGATCAGAGTATTCTAGTCAATGTCTCAATGTAAATATCAGTTGTGCTGACCTGATCGATCTAAAAAATTGAGTCTATGTGTACATATGTATATATATATCTATATTGCTGAAGGAAGTGCTCAAGTTGTAACGGTATTTACTCTATAATATTCGTATAGAACATAATGCTCCTTATGAGGATAAAAATACGGTATTTGAATAGTTGATACCCTGGTAGAAATTTACTTCGATGTAACACATTAATAGACATAAAATGGCTACTTTTGGCCAATTTTGGCTGAAAATGGCCATTTTATGGCTAATAATGTGTTACATTAGGATGAATTTCTACCAGGGTAATAATAAATCATTTAAGATAAGTATAATTAAGAAAAAAAAGTGCCGTGTGCAAAGACAGACGAAGAGAGTTTGAGCAAAGAGATTATTTTTTTCACAGAGTCACTCGGGGTTTGCTAGAATATTTATTACATTTGTGCCAAGATAGTTTATTTTATCAAATGAGCTTGCCAAAGAAATATTTGAAAACTGAGTACATAGAATATTTGATACGAGAAAATTCGTGAAGATTTAAGGCTTCACTGCAACGTGTAAATTTATCAGCAAAAATTTCATCTTTGCTCGTTCGCTATAATACAGTCATCAAGTCGAGTCTTGCATTTGGTCAAAGTCCAGCAGTGGTGGACAATTCTAAAACTCTCAAAGTCAGATGGGGTATAGAAAGTAACGAATATTGTGCCAATTGAATTTGATCAATGATTTGCCTAAAATTTAAGGAATTTGTGGAAATATCTGTGTGTGCAAGCAGGCACGAGAATAAAGGTTTCATTCTGTGTGATACGTGACATTTTACTCGCTTTTGCGATTTTTTCCAATCCGATCATTCGTTGAACTTCTCACACATTTTCCTAAATCTGTTGGGTAAAAAGTTCAGCGTCAACACAATGAAGACATTAAACTAATAATTTTAGACTGTAATGTTCGTGGATGGTGTATGATAAGCTAAACTTAGATCCTAGCATTTACAGAATTGAACGTTTGACATGTTAGTAACGTCTCAACTCAGAAGCATAAAAAAAATTCGGAATTGAGAGCTTTGAATATGTCGTTTTAGCATTCGATCACATCTGTCTCTGGTAACAGATGCGATTTTCTAACGAGCCAAAATAGGCTCAAATATTTTATAGAGAAAATAATAAATCAGCGTTAGATGTCCCTTTTCAGGCATAGGTAATAACAATAATTGTGGCCGGCACCCATTTTTAGAGTCTTTACGACAGGATCACTTATGATTTGGAACACTGCTTATCTCGCCATCTTATTTTTAAAAGTTTGACCGACCGATGAGATGATTGATTAATGGCTTGCATTCGAAATAACATACACACAAATGGAATAGAACACGAAGTGAGACAAGTGCTGAAAATTTTTACTAACTACTCAAACTTAGATGTTTTTGGCAGAGAGATTCTTGACATGAGACTAGCGCTCACCCTCTGACTCGGATAGCAGTTTCACTTCTTCTGAGACAGACTTGCAGAAGGCCACTTCTTTTCTATATACAAGTTGAACCTTTGGTCTCGTCGATCTTGAAGGACAGTGGGGAACTAAATAAATTCCCAAAATTTCATGATGGAAATTTTATTGCGACGTTTCGTCCACTAGGTTTTGTGGACCTCATCAGGTTCAAAATATCATGACGATCTAAAGAATAACGTAAGTTGCGCATCTTAATATTTATACATCCATCATTTGTAAAAAATTTTCATATTTTCTATCATTATACATATGTCGAAACAGAAACCTGAAACCTGATGAGGTCCACAAAACCTAGTGGACGAAACGTCGCAATAAAATTTCCATCATGAAATTTTGGGAATTTATTTAGTTCCCCACTGTCCTTCAAGATCGACGAGACCAAAGGTTCAACTTGTATATTAACCATCAAGGACGAAAAAATCTACCAAAATCACTTATGATATGCCACTTCTTTTCAATTCTCGATATTTCATTCATCATTTGCTGATGTTCCTAGTACTCACACTTTCAGGAAGAGGTCTCCATAGAAAAATCCACTCTGAACCTTTATGCAAATTAACAATTTCAATTACTTCTATGCATAATAGAGTTTATTGGGAGGAATCAAATCAAAAAGCCTTGGAAAACTACATATGGCGATGTTGGCACCTAGGAACTGTTTCATGGAATCAAAACTTCTTAGTTCTTGAATTTCATGAAGAAATACCCTTATAATTCAGTGTAAGACAATAAGTAGCTTCAGTACTACAAGAGCGACAATGTCATTCAAATCTTCAATTTAAAATGGATAATTCATTTCCTAAAATTTCAAAAAAAGGACAAATCACGAATCGGGAGAATGATAACTTATCTTACGTTCTGTACATGATAAATTTCGGAAATCATTGATGATGATGAAACAAACACAGAATAATATAATCCTTCTGAAACGGCAGTCGTCCAAAAAAGTAGCAACACTCTTCGTGAGGTTCTGGAGGTCACTGTTATCCAAATAATTCAAAATTCTTTCCAATATTCCTGCAGAAAGTCCGATGAAATTGCTCAATAAAGTTGATGTTGATTTTCAGCTTTACATGGCTTTACATGATGAAAGATGCAACATGATGGCACTAAGTGCCAAAAGGCAAGAAGCAACAACACTCGACAGACTGGTCGATGTTGATCAATCGAAAAATCGTCTGTCCCTAGTCTGCACTAGCCATCGAATATAGATTCGTTGGCACTAGCTCCCATTATGATGTGATGTGCTTCTGCCTCGGCTTCTGCTTATCGTATCGTTATGATGACAGATAAAGCGCTACGCCACGATTTTGCGCCACGCCACGACGCACGCCACGACCCAAAAATTCATTTCAGCGAACCCAACCATTGATGGATTTGTTTTATTCTTATAATCCACGATTGATACTGTAACAATAAATCTAATCCATCGATGGTCGGGTTTGCTGGAATGAGTTTTTGGGCCGTGGCGTGCGATAGCGCGTCGTGGCGTGGCGCAAAATCGTGGCGTAGCGCTTTATCTGTCATCACCCTTACCAGACGTGAGAGGTCACTGTCATTTCTTTTCCGTTTTCCGATTTTTTTGATCTTCCCAATAATCCCAATTTTTTTCACTAATTAGGTACTCACTAATATTATAGCTGACGACTGACGAGTGTATGTACATACATACGATGCGGTAACATCTCGACCTCAGATCGAATAAGGTACAGTAAGTACCCTGCAGAAAAAATGGAACACGGATACTTTCACTAGAACAGCCATTATTCCGAAGCGTTTGGGTCTACAGCAACTTTCTAAGAAGCACTTGAAAGATGAGAAAAAAATCTATCAAATTATGAGTTTCAAAGATTTTTTTGATCGAAATTTCATGCCTTTAATTGACACTCAAAATTGAAAAAATTCTTATTTCAATCAATCATCCTCCTTTTATATGCAACTTATGCTAGCGTGGAAATTCTTGTGGGATGTTGTATAGCTCTTTTCAATACCTTCAAAATCTTTTTTTCAAACGTTGCCGGCAATCTTTGGAATGAACCTAGCTGACGATTATTCCATAAGATTCTGAAGATTGTACGTCACAATCGTGGGATTACGACCTTTCCCGTATCACGAGATCGCTTGTACTTATCTCGAGTGTGGATGATCGTAAGACAACGTTCCAAAAAAGGAATTTGAAGGTCTTGGAAAGAACTACAACACCCCGTAAGAATTTTCACGCTAGCATGATTTGCATATGAATGGAGGGTGGTTGATTGACATGAGAATTGTTCACAATTTTGGGTGTCAACTGAAGGCATGCAATTCCGATCAAAAAAATGTTTGAAACAAATTATTTGACAGATTTGTCTGTTTTAGTGAAAGTATCCGCGTTCCATTTTTTTTGTAGGGTACTGTAAGTAATATGAAAGGATGGATGAAACCATAGCGGAAAGTCAAAGTGATATCAGTTCACGTCCAGAATCGTTCACATTCGCAGAAACTCACCACTATACTAGAGTTTGCATAGGACTCGTTCTCGCGACTGCTGCAAGATGCAGTTATATCTGCTATTATGCAATGTTTCCTCTCCCTATGAGATTAAGCCTATGGAAGTCAAATTCTATTATTAAGCCAATGCGGAGTTTCAATTCGCAATACCTTTTTTTATGTTTCATCGCAGCCATGAGAGAAGAATAAAGGTATAGTCTTTAGCCTGGATTTCCGGGACAATCGGTCATAAAATAATTATCCTTTCATCATGAAGGTTCAGGTATAATACTCCTATTTTGAGACAGTAGTAAAAACCAAAATTTGACTAACACCGAGTCATTTCTTGAAAATTTCACGCTGTGTGGATAGATGTCATAGATATCTGTGTCTGTGATAAGGATTTCATCGACGAAGAACAATATTACACCCAACCTTCAAGACCGAGGTGACAATTTTGAATAAACTGTAAAACACTCCTCAAAGACATGCCCCATCTAAGTTTTCATTTGGGTAGCTGATACTGGTCCTGTCCATCCAGATATTTGATATAATGAACTGATACTGTGAAGTTGTATAGGTAAATTAAGGGAGAACATTTCAGAATCCGTCCGAAAATTCGGACGCCATGTGAAAGTATAATTTTAGAACAATAGATGCTCTTTACCTGGCACAAGTATTTTTACGTGATGATTTCTTCAAACGCGGAACGTTCCCCGTCTTTATCTGTCCCGTACAAGATATTCAAGTAGATGAAAGAATTCAGGCATAGTAAAAAATTTGCCGATCGTGCAGCTTCTGTACCGGTCTGGTGTTTGATACAATTGGTCCTTCCACCGAGCAAACTTTACGGAACTCAGCAACCTGTAAATAAACGACACCTCCATTAGTATTCTCACGAGAGATTCAAAATATTCGCGAATTTCTGAACAGGCAACTTGTGATTCAGTCATATTTGCCTTCAACAGAAATGTCTCTTTAATCGCCTTTTTCGACGGAAATATTCAGAATAGAATTTGAGAGTAAAATGTTTCCATTGCGAGTGAATGATTTCGTTAGAACTTTGATGCACCCGCAAGCGTTTGACGTGCTTGTATCAAATTATATCGAGATAGACGGACCGACACCATAGTGAAATCGACCAAATCTGTTTGCCAATTTTCTTAATGAAAAATGTTCATGCTGGTTGAAAAAACTCACTTTTACCGCTTGAAAAGCAAGGTCCTCTAAACTTGATTTTTCAAGTTGCGAAATCTGAGAGGGTCTTAGAAGCTCACCTGTTTGGAAGACACGGAAATAGTCTCGGGCTGAAGAATCCATACGACAGTCTCGCTGCAAGGAGGATATGTAAGCGAACCATGATATGTGTAAAATTTGCGCTCAAAGCAGGGAAAGAGCCACTCGAGTGGGAACGGAGCAACGTGTGCGTGAGCTCCAGGACTGCTCACCCTCCATAGGTTCGTCACGACCATATCCATGTATGGATTGTCGGCACTGGTTATCTAAAATCGGTGGAAAAATGATCGACAAACGATAGAGAAATGCTCGGTTTTTAGAGAGGTTTGTTGTGTTTGAATGCAAAAGGTTGATTGGAGTTTCAACTCATTCTAAGTGGTATGTAAGGACAATTGTAGAAGGTGATTATTCAAAGAATTTCAGTAAAGCTTTTCGAATTTCGGATTTTGCAGGGAATCTGATTGAATGATCGATAAATGTAACAAAACAAGTGTATTGAATTTTTGAGCTAATTCTACTGCGAAAATTTCTGAAGCTCTGATTCGTTTCGTCGGGCCAACTTCGTCAAAAGTCATCACACTTCAAAATGTGAGCTTGCACTCGACAGCAGAGACCGTTCTATCTAATGAAAAATTTCAATTTCGCATCGCGAAGCTCAAAATTTTTGACGGGAATTGAGATTATCCGTATGCTCACTTGAAAAAAATAGGAGACGATGACGAGGGCATCCTTGAGCTTGGGTTTGGGATCGCATACACCGCGCTTCGTGTGGACGACCTGCAACTCGAGTGGGTAGCGAACGTAGTCGAGGCTGTGTTCGCTGCCATCGTGGTCAGACGGACCCCATCGGAAAACCACCGAATGGAAATCGTAGCAGCCTTTCAGAGGGCCACCTTGTAACGTTGGACGAGATGGGCATGTCCAAAAGCCAAATAGCACAACTGCAGCAGAATTAAATCTGATTAACTCGAATGAGAGTCCGTTTGCTACTGAATTCTTGATGAGTTTCTGCCTAGCTCGGTAATAACGAAATTAAAGTTGAATAATATCTCATCTCTTCCACTAATCAATCATGATCAATGAGTTGAAAGACTTATGAGGCTAAAATGAATCTGAAATCTGTACAATGAGTCTTTAACAATGAATTTTCAACAAAGGAGTTGGCTCTGAATTTTTTCAATTTTTGAGAAAAATGAGATCCAGATGGAATAAACCTTAAATCGGATTCTGTCCCAATCATTAGTCCCTTGTCAGTGCATTTTGATTCGAGACACTGGTCGAGAATTGTACTTTAGCTGCTTCGAAAGTACCCTCAGTTGGGAAGTTATAATGAGAGCGAGCAAAGCTCATTCAAAGGGACTCTGTTTGAGCGTAATCTTCTCCCGATATCCGTTCAAACGTGGCAAATGGGATGAGCTTCAAGGGAAGAAATTTCAAACGTATTCAGTTCACAGAGTAGTCTCTCGAACGATTTTCTATGAAGCCAGAGAAAGCTCGCTCGACTGGTTTCAAGGCCTCGAAGGTCTCGATTCAAAATAAATTCCGGAAGCTGAGTTGTCAGTTCAAATGGGTGACATTTTTTCTTATTGAAGCATTCCTATTTAAAAAAACTTGACTTGTCTCAGATTGGTGACTGATCCCGTGATTTTAGGAATAATATGGTATAGATTGAAATTTTGAATTCATAGAGGTTGCGATAATAAAACAAAAAAGGGCTAAAAAAAGAACTTGAACGAAGGCAAAACACAACTCATCCGATGGCTGGATACCGGTCCCTTTTCGATTTTGACCGGAGAAGCTATTCAAATCATACATAATTTTTAGCAGAACTCTCTCAATATCAACGATGCATACTATTCTGGAACTTTAGCAAAAATGCCTAACAGGCTTTATAGTTGAGCACAAGTAGCCGCAAATCATTTGAACACTCGACACCGCAAAGAGTCAACTCATTACTGCACTGTCAATTGCCATGAGTCAAATGTTACCTGTGTTGCCATCATTGACGATACTGGCGGAAACTGGCTCTTCGGCATAGCCTTTCCATCTGAGAGGATCGCTCGGGGTGAGTACTGTAGCAGAGCGACAGGCCACATTGATTGGTGACTGTTCGCATCCATTGGCTTCGGGGTAGGTGCATCGCCAGGTTCCGGGTCCACCAGATTCACTGTAGACGAAGGGCCCAGGTTGGGCACTAGACGGACAATCTAACGAGGACAGGATGCACGAACTGTCCAGCAGGTCCATAAGCAGCAGGGCTATTTTTAAAGTTCAAGCTTATTCGATTTTAATTTTTCGTAAGAGTATACGTATAGACTAGATCGTAGAATCGATAATGGCATGTCTAAGTTAGAGAATCCGCAATTAGATTGAGGAGGCGATTGTGAAATTATGATTTGAAAGTATTGAGCGCCGACGAGCTGATGATGGCATGATATCATACTTTCGCAGATTGTATGCACTGAAGCCGCGCGAGTGACTCTATTTTACGGGAACGCGAAACTTTTTGATAAAGATGAAATCAATAATTTTATGGTTGTCGGTGCATTAGAAGAAGAGTGAGTGAGATGTGATTTCTGAGAATCTAAGACTGCAGATTCTGAGTGCATTCATTCGAGGTTAAAATGTAGGTCTACATACTTATGAGAAGAACGCTGCCACAGATTGCGAGGAGTTCTGGCAATGAATATTCCAACATTTTCTTGATGATTAATTAAATGAGAGCCTGGTCACATGTTTAATTTTGAAATTCAATCAAGCCGGTTATACTCTATGTGGCATTTTGTAAACTAATCGCGATGAGTGCTAGCCTTCTGCTACTCATGCATGGCCGTGTCGCCCGTGTCGTCCGCATACTATATGGGAGCCTTAGGCTGCATGTGAGCGATCGAAAACGAAAGATGATGAAGCAGATGTCAAGAAAGCAATGAATCAAATATGTAGGTCAATCACCTGGACTCTCGTTTAATTGTAGGATAAGTACAATTTGTGTCCGCTACGCAATATTCTGTTGCTCGAATGTATCGCCTCGCGTGTAGTCACTTTTTCGTCAAGTTCGTTCGGCTCGTAAGAATCAAATGCATTTGAGATATTATTTCGGGTATTCAGATAATCCTTAAAATCAAAATGCGTCGATAAAAATTGGAAAATAACGAGACACGCTTAAGTTGATAACCGAAACCGTCGTAATGGCCAACTTACATCATATTTCCTTAACAGCGAAATTTTACCAAGTTGGAAAGCTAGGAAATAAGCCGATAAGCTCAAACAATCTTTCCGTGCAATCTGGATCATTGGGCAAGAATTTCCAATGCATATCCTGAAATGTAGCGATGTGGTTTCATATTTAGTGGATGGATATCATAATGTCTTAGAGGGAATATGACAGCTGACAGTATAATATTACAGCTTAATCTCACAACAGAATCAAAGCTATATGTATGTCTAGTATTGTTAGCCGCATTTGAAGATGATTACAAACCCGGAAATGAATCCTGGAGGACTCTACGTGGTAACGATGGGAGATGGCCAGCAATTTCATCAAGTAATAGGTAGGCCTCATTCGGCTTTCTTCGCGTGTGAAACGAGCGGTGTTGCTGAAACTCATCGTCTGCGTGTTTACAAGTCGGACATCCAGCTAGCCAGCTATTTTTACAAGACTGCCGCAGACGAATTATAGAGCACCATCTCTTCAAAGTTTACGACTTTTTAAATCCAACTTCTTTCGCGAAGTGTAGGTATCAGCCTTGGACCTTGGAATTGGTTTTTGTTTGCCCAGATTTAGTATTTACGTCTTACATTAACCTCCATTCGTTCCAGGTTCACGCTCTTAAGCTCGGTTGAATACATACCTTGCAAGTGCAGGATCTGGCACCTCGAGCTCTTATCATTCTCTGCGATCCGATTTTCTGATTTCTATTCATCAGCATATGGTGAGTGACTCTTTTCATCAATCCCATTGCGAGTTGGTAAGTAGAATCAGTCCTCACAGCTTATAAATATGGACCTGAGCCTGGACGAAAAACTGTACTACTGGCTTTTTTGGAATAATGGAATAGTTCCGTTTCAAGATTTGAATTTTGTACGCTTCTTAACGGCGAATATCTTGAAATGTCATGAATATTCTCAAAGGTGTTTGTAATATCTTCGTGAAAATTTAGAGAAGTCATAAATCTTGATTATTCGCGAAATATTAGTTGTGAAGCATTTGGTATTCCTCTTGACAATAGTATTATCTATGGCTCTCTTTCAGAGAGAATAATTTCAATTAAATCACATGTTGTGAAAAAATTTTAGTTAGGTATTATTGAAGTTATTATGCCAGTCCATTGATTTCGTTGACAAGAAATGTCGTCTCGTGAACACTATACACATCCAATCGTGAATGAGCTGTAAAATTTCTATCAAGACTATGTAGTCGTTTCAAGATGACAAGAATGTTTGAAAAATCTCGTTCAGGTTTTTTTTCATATTCAGCCCTGGTGAAAGTTGCAATCGCTGAAATCAACAACATTCGCACTCACAGAGGATCCCTCGGATACATGGAATAATACCACCGTGTTTGCGCGAGAAGTTTGTTTCGGTGATCGTGAACTCATTTCGTATGATCAATGTCAAAAATTTGAGATATTCGCAGAAAAATTGAGCCATGATTAAAATATTTGCACCATTAGAGTCTTGTTGGAATCTAACTGTAGGAAAATGTGAATAAGCAAAGATCCCATACTGTTATATCCAATGAGGGTTTGAAAAACAGTAATGTGATGTGAAAGACTTCAATCCTACTGGTGCAATGCGTCGACCAATTGAGAGCGAAATATGATGACTTTTTGGAGTAAAAGAAACGTCGAGCCACATTATCTACATTTTTCTCCTCATTTCGCGACTCTATTTAGATGAATACATCCCAATGGATGATTTGATGTCACAAAAATTGTTCTCACCGGGATCACGCAGGGGCCGACGAGCCAATGATTTCCTAAACAAGCTAGTAATATTAGAACATTGTCGGCGGAATACACCATACGAATCTTGGGTTTCGGTTGAGATATCTGTCTGATCATGGAAAAATGATATGTGAGGGTGTACTAGAGAAAAGATGCAAAAAATAATCAGATCGCAGAGTTGCTTTTTTCGCCATCATGCGGATTTACTCAACCTGTAACAAATTCCTCCTTTTCTTCAGGTAATTATGGCTTTGAGTGATAAAAATGGAAGTACGCCCTGGTAAAAGCGGCGTTTCTAAAGACCCAACAGGTCAAAGTTCAAGGCCCAACATCAGATCCAAAAAGTGAGTATTACTTGTACATCATCAAGATATTCACTTGTATCCTCGTTTTACTCCTCAACACGTTCGCTGCGACGGCGAAACTCGCAGTTCCGTCTCAATGTGCAGTGGGACCCACCGGTGGGTCCCACGCAATGTTAAATCCCATATGACGAAAATCTACCACACACAGAGAAGGACAGTGGAACCCACCGGTGGATCTCGCTGTAGCGAACGTGTTAGCGACTAGTTGAGGATGGATTCCATTTAAAAACGACACACGAAAAATAGTGATATCGCGGATCGGTTTCTCGTGGTTTCAGTTCAATTCTGTGGTCCAAGATATGGAGTTTCAACCCAATAGGAGGTCCCGAAAAAATTTCGGAGACGCCTGCAGATCTGTTTCTGTTTCGCTGTTTGATTCCACCGGAGCATCAAAATTATGATCTTTTTTTACTTAATTGGATATATCTCATGTTTGGCCCAAGATAATGCTGCGTAATTTGCACCATTCGAAAGATCTTGAGAAAACCCAACGAAAATTACCTCGAAGATTTTCGTTTTGCCATTTCAGGCTCTGATCAGGCAAAACCCGAAAAAATCAGGCTAACCTGATAATCTCAAAAAACAATATTTTTAACTTCTCTAAAATATGATTTCTGATACAAAATTGCATGATCTTTGCGATGAAACTAGTCGAGAGTTGTTTTTTTTTTTATTGTTTTATGCGTTTTTTGACCAATTTTCTGATTTTCCATTCTCTGACATATCAGAAAACAGAGATTTCTGCACATGCTCGTGGTTGACCGGATTTCAAAATAGTTCCAATCGAAAGCTGAGGGAATTTCCTTGGAAATGACCTCTGGCGAGAGTCAATTCCATGTTCCCAGTCAATATCTGCGGCATATTGATCAAAAAAGAATGATGGCCAGATGATCTATCTATCGTGAACCAAAGCCTTGAGACCATCTCTTGCATCCATGCTGTCAGTGGCGTTGATAATCTTAATGTCTGAAGGATCGTATATCTTCAGTTCCAGCCGATCAAATTCCGCAAGAGGTCATTTTCAAGGAAATTTCCTCAGCTTTCGATTGGGACTACTTTCACATTCCGTCAACCACGCGCATGCGTAGAAACCTCTGTTTTCTGATGGTTAGAGAATAAAAAAATCAGAAAACTGACCAAAAAATGCATGAAACAGCAGAGAAGCAACTTCGGACTAGTTTCATCGCAAAAATCGTGCAATTTTGCATCAGAAATCATATTTTAGAAAAGTTAAAAAAATTGCTTTTTGCAATTTTCCGGTGTTTGGATGCCTACAAAATTGCGAAAAATAACTTTCGCGCCTCGCACATGAGGTTCCTCGCTTCCGAGCGATCAATTCAACCCTCGCCTCCGGCTCGGGCCGAAATCCGATCGCTCAGAAGCGAGCTACAACCTCATGAACTCGGTGCAAAACATACTATCTTGAGATTATTAGGTTAGCCTAATTTTTTCGGATTTCGCCTGATCAGAGCCTGAAATAGCTAAACGAAAATCTTCAAAGTCATGATCGATAGGTTTTCTGGAGATCTTTCGAATGGTGCAAACTACGCAGCATTATCTTCAGCCAAAATCGATATATATCACACTTAGTAAAAAGAAATCATGATTCTCATGCTTCGATGGAATCAAAAAGGGAAACAGAAATAGCTCCGGATGCGTCTCCGAAATTTTTTTGGGACCTGCTAGTGGGTGGAAATTTCGAATTTTGGACCACAAAATCGAATTAAAACCACGAGAAACCAATCCGAGATATGTATCATTATTTTTCATGTGTCTACGAGATCAAAATAACGGAGTGAGTAATTCCGTGCTGTTTTCGAGAAATTCAATACTGACTCTGAATGCAGAGTTGTGATTATCGAAGTAGTTCACATCTGCAGTAAAACTACTATTAACATTCTGTGAAATCAACTCGATTTTGTGATTTTGTTGGTCAACGAGGTATTGTGCGTGTCACTCGCCATGCAACATTCAGAATTAAATCATCGAAGCACAGAGATGTTTGTGTATATTGTGACAAATTCTGTCAGATGAATAATATGCATCTTCGTGGTTTTTTTCTTCAGAGGGAAGATGAAGGTTGGACGAGCAACGATTAAATTCGAAGATTTCAAATCAAGACTGTCACAAGACAATACGAAACTACTAGATGCCGTTGAAACTGGTACCTTAGCGGAGGCGCGAAGACTTCTTTTTTCCCGAATGAACTCGGACCAGAATGATGACTTATTCAAGTATATACTCGTTGTTACGGCCTTACGAAGAAAACACAAAACTTTGACAAAGTTTCTAATCAAAGAAAAGTTCCCCCTGAAAATAACTGAGAGGACTGGATGCTACTGTACGCCCCTTCATTATGCTGTAAGCTTGGGAGACATCGAAGTTTTCAGAGCGTTATGGAAAAACGGGGCTTCCATCTTTGACAAAGGCGCGAACGGTGATACACCACTTGAACTAGCCATGGTCCAGAGCGAAACCAAGGTGATTGAGAACATGATCGTCTGCGTATTGGATGATATCAGGCTAGGAAAAAAGTCGATGTATCTGAAACCAGATAATGAGGAACACGTGGCTCTTTTCCATGCGGCATGTTTGTGTGGTAATGAGAAAGCTATAAAATTCTTTATATCTCGGAATTTTCAACTCAGCAGTCGTTCGGGCTTCAACAACGAAAAGTGGAAAGGGTTCACTCCTTTGCATTTTATAATGGCAAGATCGAGATCTCGGTACTGGTCATTGTTGCATCCTTTGTACAAACCGAGATGTACCCCTCATCAACTTCGTGATGATATAGATCCGTTTGCTTTAGACCATCAAGGGAGTACACCAGTTCATCTGGCCCTTAGGAACGGCCACGTAGATTTCAAAAATGAAATTATGATCAAACGAATAAGAGCCTGCGATGGAACTGAGCCCACCAATTCAGTGGATGGCAATGGGTTGAGTTACTTCCACGTAGCTTGTTCAATCGTCATCAGCCGTTACGAAAAAAACGACGCGGTACATCAGATGACATATGTTGCAAATTTGATAGATAGCGGAGTGGACGTGAATAGCTCGGTTTCGGTGGATGATAGAAATTTTCCTGGTTACACTGCTCTTCATTTTGCCATAGAAGGATCAAGTTGGAGCGTCTTGAAACTACTTCTTGATAGCGGTGCAAATCCCAATATTGCTGACAAGAATGGAATCACTCCGTTACACCTGATATGTAAAGCTAGGGGAATTGAATGCGAACAGCACCTCGAAATCGTGAAACAGTTGTTGGATCGCGATGCTGACCCCTTTGCAAAAACTTTGGAAGACTGCACTCCCCTCCATATGTCATTTTGGGCACGTTCCGAAATAAATGAGTTGGATGAGATCGAGGTGCTCCTATTGTCGAAGAATCAAAAAGGTATCAATCACACGGACAAATACGGACTCTCTTATTTGCATATTGCTTGCATGGGAAATGACCTGGACACGGTCAAAATCTTGATAGCCAATGGAGCATCAATCAATGCATGCATAGTGGAATCACCTCAGAAGGATTACAACGGCTACTCTGCACTGCATTTTGCAGTGGAACTCAAAAAACTCGAGATCGTTGAATGTCTCTTGGTTCATGAAGCTGATCCAAACAGCTGTACAAGCGAAAAAGTCACTCCACTTCATTTGGCTTGTGTTCACAATTTCAACAAAATACAAGATCGAGGCAATGCAAATGATGGCAAAGTTGATTGGATCTTGAGCCAAGCTGACCATGTGGAGCTGATCACTTTATTGATAAAATACGGAGCCTCTGTTAACGTTGAAGATTCCTCAGGCAGTACTCCTCTTCTAAAAAATTTTTTAATACCCAAAAATCTGAGTAACTCACTTTATTATCTCAAACAGACACCAAAAATTCTGGCAAGTATTCAAGATGAGTTGTTGGTTCGACAGAAGATGGTCATGAATCTGCTTTTGAGTCATGGTGCTGACATCAACGCTACCAGCAACTGCGAAGGTTCAATCTTACACTTTCTCATTAAAAACGTCATAGATACTCCATTGAACCATGAATTGATTAGATTTGCACTGGAAAAAGGAGCAGATGTGAATGCTGTTGAGAAGAGTAAACATTTCACACCCTTACATCTTGCTGTTGGATTGTCAATTGAAACCAATCGAAAAGTGTCATTGGTCACCTTACTCCTTGAATTTCGTGCTGATATTGATGCAAAGTCGAACAACGGTGATACACCTTTCCATGTAGCTGTTGGGTCATCTTCTCATTTCTATGGAGTCAATGTAGAAATTCTCAAGAAATTGTTGGACCACTCGGACATTTGTGGAAATGCGCAGAACAGTCGCGGCCAAACGCCTCTGCACGTGGCCATTGTAAAAACCAATCTTACCTCCACCAAATATTTGGTAGACTATGGATCTGACTTCAATTACGTAGATGTTGACGGTCGTACACCGATTCACAATTTGTCGAGGTTCTTTCACGGACCCTTTGAGAGGTGGCGAAAGGACGGGCAAGATCTTGTCACATTTGTCATCAAATACGTTAAAAAGTTGATGATATTGAAGTTTTACGTCAGTGAGCAAGTTCGAAAGGAATTCGAGATATTGGTGTCTCTCTTGCCACCCGACGATTTGATTATGATGGACACCAGAATAGACGAAGAGCTGGAGATTTTGAGATCGAGGAAATTGGATAACTACAATTCCCTTTACGACATTCTTTTCAAGGACTCGAATTCCATGGCTAAACACATCCATAATGATGAACTTCGATCAACAATCATGTCTACAACCTCAGAAATGGAACTACCACTCTTCCATTTTTTTTGAGGAGACGATATCAAGAAGGTTGTCGACGATCCTCAGTATTAGAGCCTGCAATAAGAGCTTTAGACTCAGTTTTGAATGTAAATTGGCCTCATCTTTGCTCCGAATTAATCCTGAGTTTCCTGAGCCACGATGATTTGAGAAATATTATACAGTCTGCATTGATTAAGAAACTGAATAAGAGGAGAGTTGGCAATGCACCTGAAGAGGAAGTGATTCCATCAAAAGTTCCTCGCTTTGGCAAATGAAAATCACATGTTAGCAAATGAAACTTCCGAGTTACATTTCATGTATATGCTATCTTGCTATTGTTAGTTTGTATCACTTTTGTTTTTGTTATGAATTTTATATATCATCTTAGATGTTCCGATAGATTCATTGGTGTTAACGTTACTCAAGAATGTTTTTGCGTTATGATTTGTA
The DNA here is from genome assembly GCA_029851415.1 of Eretmocerus hayati. Lineage (NCBI taxonomy): Eukaryota > Metazoa > Arthropoda > Insecta > Hymenoptera > Aphelinidae > Eretmocerus > Eretmocerus hayati. The sequence goes on along the minus strand of CM056744.1, from coordinate 118,456,668 downwards.
TTTTATTTATTTTTTATCTAATTTTTTCGTGATTATTTTTACTACATGATCCCATTTCCGTTACCATTCATTTTAATCATTTGATAATATGGAATAAACTGTTTTTATTACAGACGATCGTTCTTGAATTTCCTTCGCTCATACGCGTTTCCGACAATAGAAAAATTGGTATTGATTATTTACTCGTTGAGCTGTTATAGGCTTGAACCAATTCCTTCTATTCATACAATTCTGAGATCCAGGGCTCGACTTCAAATAGACTTTGAGTTTCGTGTTATTTCGGCTTGGAGCCCAGTATCAAACGATCGGATGCATCTTTAGTACTATTATAAATCTATTGACTTTCCGACACAAAATTATGATTTCGTTTCGAACTGAGCTTTACTGAGAACAATAAAGCTTCGGGGTTGAAAAGCCTCAGAATTTTTTCAAGAGCAATGATACGGTTGATTGTATCTCTTTCACCAGAGTTTATCTCCATTCGTAAATGTATAGAGAACTGGAAAAGATAACGTATCAAAGTATGCGCACGTTTGTACTACGTATTCAGGCTACCTACTTATGTTTCCAATGCCACGAAAATTATATGTTGACACGTGCACGGGTGCACTCGCCCGCAGATCTTTTGATGCTCTTCACCGGGCCCGTGCGTGGACTTTGCCCTGCATTTCAAAGTTGTGTGTGGCTGACCTTCGATTGTTTTAATCGTTCGTTCAATTCCCAAACATTGAGGCGATTGTGACTCACGAATAATAGTCGATTATGTGGGAGAAAATCTTTGGAAAATTTTAATCGCTGGGTCACCACAGCTTCGTTTTTGGCAATATTATTCTCAACATGTGGCCTATAGTGGCTATGACTGGAGGCGGAACTTGAGATGTGGGCACGTTTTTCCTATACAAGAACTCGAATCTGAAGAGGCAATTGAATTCGCAAAGATGATGATCGGGGGTTGGTCTGTGTTGCTCTATAAGGATGCGTGTATTGAGTGGGAGTGGTCCAGAATGGGACACTCTTTGTGGGTAATTCTCTCAAAAAGGCAACTGGGCCCGTATTCTAAATTTTGCGGTAAAATTTTCCAGCGAAATTTACCACAAAATTTTTCGGCATCGGTGGCGCTCTGTCGGTAACCTGTAAGATTTGCCGCTACTGCTGCAGTTTGCCGGCGCGGTTTGCCGTATTTTTCACGGCAAACACTATTGGCGACGCAAATACGGCAAATTGCGCCGGCAAACTGCAGCAGTAGCGGCAAATCTTACAGGTTACCGAGTGAGCGCCACCGAGGCCGGCAAATTTTGCCGGAAAATTCTACCGCAAAATTTAGAATACGGCCCCTGGTCAATCCTCGAGAGTATTCCCTTCATTACTTGTCATTTACCATGCAATAAACACAAGATCACCGCTCTGTTGCGAGGGATTCAGGATTGACTGTTGCATCGCGTTCATTATAATGAATTCTCGATTCCTGTTAACCACTAAAATTAGGCAGACGCATTCATAACTTCAGTGGTTTTTTAGGCAATGTCGTAAATATGCCAAATAGCGAGAATAATCACTCCAGAAACTTCTTGGAATACTATATTTCCATGCACGTATTTACACGTACAACACTAGTCCTATGATCAGTCCCTGAAATTCAGTTTGGTCTTTCACGTACCGAAGTGTCTCCTGTTCAACCATCAGGTCTTTCCTACGAAATAAGCCATAATACTTCAAAACGTGGAGCACCCCCGGCTGAAAATGGTCGCGCGACATTCGCGCGATAGTAGCGTTCTCGTGACGCTACCGTGAGGCGACCGGGCGCGCTATGGTCGCGCGACGAGAGTGTAGCCTCACTGTAGCGCGACGAGATCTATTATGGAAATGAAGTGATCATCATTGTACAGGGTATAATGGGTATTGGCAGAGGAGTCAAGTGATGAATATGGCGCTTGCGGATTGTGATTCACACTACGCACAGAGTTTATCCATGAAGATGCCACAGTTCGGATGTTAATTAATTCGCATCTTCCAATGCGGACTCGTCGCATCACAGTGGCGTGCTGGTGAGGCTACCGTCACGCTACAATCGCCCGACACAAAAAGAGCAACATATGTAAATAAAACTTTTTGCTCGATTGAAACGGCATTCATAGGATGGATTAAAAATGCATTAAGAATGCAAAAAAATTTTAAAAAAAAACACAGTCAACTCATTATCACTGATTTTCCAACTTTGAAATTTACGGCCGGCACTTAGGCACGAACCCGCGACCTTCCGATCCAAAGTCTGATTAATACTAACCTCGCGGCCGACGAGGCGTGTTACGCGAGGTGTCATAAATGGCTTACTTGAAGTTGAGGTTGTCGTTTTGTAGTATCAGGGAGACTCGGCACAGGGCTTAAGGGGATGTCGGAGTCTCACGGCATTAACGAAAAAACACTTTACGCAATGGTTTCTACATCAATTACGATGATGGTGGTCGCAAATGATTCGGAATTTCTTCAAGAATCGGCCTCCGGTACAACCCATGGGAATGAAAGTCTCCCTCGCTCTTGGAGTGAACCAGGAAATGCGCGATATTGCGAGTATGATTCTCAGAGATCGCGACTTTGCACCGTAGATCGATTCTTATGACAGATGGAGACGATCATTCGCACCAGAGACCGATTTCTGAAGTAATTCCGAATCTTTTGCGACCACCCTCATCTCAATCGGTGTAAAAATGATTGCATAAAGTGTTTTCTCGTTCCGCGCGAGACTCCGACATCCCCTTAACTCACTTTTTGGAAAATACTCACCTCCTCCACTTTTTCGTATGTAAAAAAAATAACATTCGAGCTAGGATGAATCGGGTGGTGGGAAATTGAAGAGTAAAAACAGACAATCAAAATGCTTCTTTGTTTGGCAGCGACCGATTATTCTGGCCGAAGATCTATGACGTATTAGAACTTACAAAATTTGTCGCATGGGCCGCGCTTCAAAAAATAACATAAACCTTTGTTACTCGAATAATGAGCAGATGTCACTCCCAAATCCTATATGCCCATTTTACTTTGACGTATGATGAATTTACCTTTGAAGATTGTTGTTAGATAGAGAAGCTCGGGAAACTTGTTCAACCTCTGAAAGCTGATTTCCCAGTCGAAAAAGATGCACGTAACAGGTCTAAATTACAGCTGTCGATTTTTTATGTAGTTTTCAAATCATTTTCACACTGCAAGCTCATCATAATTCAAGTAGGAAAGCTTTGAAAAAGCAAAAGTTGCATATACCTCCGACAACTCTGTGGACGCAGAGAAAGTGAAACTTGATGAGTATTACGGGACGAGGCTCAATTCTGGGAATGGAATTCGATTGAACGGGTGCAAGAACATCTTCATCAACCATCATACTGCACCATTCACTATCCATCCACGTGGAAAGCCTCTAATAGTGACGAAAACGCAATAGACTAATATCACCCTACTGTTCTTAGAGGATTAACATCTTTCATAAATGGTGGGTACAACTTTTTTTTCACATTTTAGAGGTACCAAAACACTATGGAATTGGTTTCAAAAGCGACAAGGCGGAAAAAATTTTTTTTCTCGGATGATCCAAAAGTTATAGGTTTGGTATATTTCCTCATACCGTCGTGGTCAGACGGACCTCATTGAAACACCACCGAATGGAAATTGTAGCAGCTTTTCGGAGGGCCACCTTGTAACGTTGGTCAACGATTCGTTGCGTTGGTTGAGATGGGCAAGTCCAAAGTCCGAATAGCACATCTGTGGCAATGTAAGGTCTGGCTTATTTGAATTCTAACCGAAGTTCTGTGTAGCTGGAGAGCACCGAAACTGGAGTTGAGCTATTTATATGATATTTCAAGGCAGTACAAGAGATTTGGAATTACAAGATGAATTTCTCAAAAATCATTATTTGGCTCAGGTTTGCAATAAATTTACCCATGTTGCAAAAGAAAAGAGACTCAATTAAATGTGAGTTCGAATTGGGCTAACGCAGGCTCGATTGGAAACTCTTGTTCAAATGATCATATAAATTCATTTAAGAACTATTACAGAATTCTAACTTTGCAAATTCAAGAGCACACTCGGTAGCAATCACTTAGGAACGTTTACACAAAAAGGCCCCAATCTTCGTTGACGGAACGCAAGCCGTTCACAGTAAAAAATTTCAAACGCTTCCACTTTGCAAATAGTAATCCTTGATGGAACTGACAGATGAAACATGTACATCCCTGCTGAAAATAATTCCGCGGGACCCTATGGGATCCCAAGGGTCTTCGTGGGCCCTGGCCCTGGGAGGATTTTTTAGCTTGACGCTTGGGAAATTTTGCATCCAAGACGGGCAGCATACAAATTTTGGCCATTTCTCATTCGGAAATGGTTGAATTCATTCGATTCTGGTCAAAATTCGTATGCTACGTAGCATCCAATGCCAAACTTTGTTAAAAACAAAATTGGAAATTTTCCCAGGGCCAGGTTCCACAAGTCCCATGGGTCCCACGGAATTATTTTCAGCAGGGATACGTTTTCTTCAATAATTGAAGCCTCCCTGTTGCTAACTTGTTTAGATTATTGAAGAACCAACATCTCTTGGATCAGTGAATCTCTCTACTATTTAATGACGTATAATTTCGATGTGAGTGCGAAGCGGTTCCCAATGAGAATTTGAGTAAATGTTAGGCAGTTGAATTTGTAGATCGAGAGTTCGAAAGGGTCGGCTCATATCCGGCAACGAATCAATCCAAACCAAAGATCACCAAAGTCTTCTCTATTCCTTCATTTTACACTCCAAACTCTGATCACGATCTGCAAAGATTTTTTACGCATAGTAGGCGTGAACTTGAGTTGTGTGATGTTATTCTCACATAGCACTTTTCCATATTTGCCAATGGTTTCCCGAAAGCTGCCGCATGAGTTGACGTAGTTGAGTCCGGAACAACTGCAACATCTTTCGTTGTACTCGTTTTGTATCGCGACAAGGTCGATCTGTTGCTGTTAACAGACGAGCCAAAGCTCGTAAAAGCTCTTTCACTATGTCTATACAAAAAATTCTATAGAAAAGTTCGTGAACGTCTTTCTAGTATTTTTATAGAATTTCCTATAGACATTTAAAACTAATTTTTTTCAGGCCCTCTCTGTTCATACTATTCTTGAAATTGTATGAATCGCCACAACTGGTCCAAGTTAGGTGTTTGATTTGAGATCACATCTGTGATTGTCATAAAATTCATCTTGATTGAACATTTTCTGGTTTGAATTGGTTTACATGTGGAAAAACTGTGATGTTTTCGAATTTTGGTATGAGCAAGTAAAAGGACAACAGATATAGTGACTTCATCACGCAGGTGGCGGGCAAGGCTGACTTCTACCTGGGCCGTACCAGTATTCTATAAAGGGATGAGAGATATTGCGGAAATTCAGTCGCCAAATACGACTTCTAGAGCGCGTGATGATTATACTTGATTGCAAGAAAGAGATATTGTATATTTTTTGTATCCAAAGTTAGATGTTCAACATCTAACTTTGGATTGAATGGAATGCCTAGCTGTCTTAGGAGGAGAAAAAGAATGTAAAAGATATATGAAATGTAAATTGAGCAATGAGGTGTATTGCTCGAATGATTTTTTTGGCAATGTCACTGACGGGTTAATTAAGTAGAGTTAATAGTTCAGACATTATTTCAACTTATTTACACAACATCAGTTCTACGACAATATTATTTACAAAAATTCACAAAATCCACTAGCTCAAATTCAAAATTAGATATGAATAACAGTGGTAGAGATCACTTTTTCAAATAGCGACTTGCATCAAAATCATCCTCAATTTCATCTTGGATAACAACTTTGGTTTTGGGAATACGCTTCCGTAGCCTTGCCTTTTTTTCTTCCTCAGAAAGAGTATTCAGATCTAGTGGTAGTTGTATTTTTCCAACGGGCTCGTGGTATGGGATATTTATTGTACTGCCATCTGGAAACTGCAGAACTGTAGGATACATTTGTACATAAACTTTTTTCTGTCTCTTTGTTATTGATGTTGTATGGTCAATATTTCTGCAAGGCACTAGGTTTAACCGTGCAAGCTTAAGGAGTAGAGACGGTTTAGTAGCCATCTGTAAAAGAAGGGGTACTACATGAGCATGGAATAATTCTGGTGTCTTGGTTCACCTAAGAGTTTATTGAGTGATGGAATGCAGCTCCAAGGAGTATTCAATCTATCAATTTGAAATTATTTTAAAGGAGCAAGTATCTAAAGAAATAGAGTTTCAGAAGATTATATGTTGAGAAAAACATCCTTCCATATGAATTAAGGGGAACACTATTAGTAGTATTCTGGTACTCAAATTGTCTACTAGAAATACAAATCAAATGAGAGGTTTCAAGAATTTTGTTTGATTAACAAGAATGCAGAAGCATTGCAATTAAAGTTTGAAATAAGCTAACTGTGAGAAAGCGAGAGATTGCTCTTTTCAACGGTTCATTCCTGGAATGATTCATGTACACTCACCAGACATGAAATCTGAAAAAATCTAAGAAAGATCTTTGGTCTTTGAGCTACAGCTCCAAATCCTAAGACTAGATCTCAATTCTGAAGGAATGGCGATGAAGTTATGATTATTAAGACACCACAAGTTTGATTTGGATCAAAAGTTCAGCCAAGGGATGAAAAGCTTTTCAAGATTTGTTCAGATTTATGGCCAGTGAATGTACCACCATGGAAAATTTTTCGGAGCCATCATTCTGTAATCTGTTGCATTAAAAGTGTACTGTTTGATACTTGTGAAAAAATTCTTTATGCAACAATTCTTCATATCCTTGCTTGGATACTCTCAAGTTGGTCGAATCATATGTGTGCACAACTTACAATACTTGAATGATAACAATGAGAGACTGGTGAAACACGGTCTAATGTTTCATAAGATGCCAACTAAATCCTCACATTTATGGATGATCTCGTTGGGATCACTTAATTCTTGAAAATACTAGGAGCTACATGATATTGCAAAATTTCTTTCTAGTGAACTATGGGTATGAGATATTGATAATTTTCGGGAGGGCAGAAGAAATAATTAGAAATGCTTTTTCCTGTACATTGAAACTTACACTCAAAACTGTGTTGTGTGAATGTTGACCACTCTTTTCCCATTTAGTTCTCAGCTCTGGGAGTGAATTAACTGTCTGGAATTGGCAATTTACATGTGAAAAATTCTCGGATATCACAGAATCTTTTCACGAATTAGTTTTTAATTTTACCAGATGATGTCTGGCCAAAAAGTCTGGCAGTTTTTCAGAAATAAACAATCACATCACTGATGAGTTGTAGTCTGCTACGATTGGCGCAGATCCTGCTGGGTCTTTGCGCAGCATTCTCGCCGGTAGTATATAGGGTCCCTAGAAGGGGTTCCAGTTTTAGGAACCCTAGTAGCCCGCGCAATGAAGCTTCAATTTAAATGTTGAGTCGCTATAATTGAATTGATATCTGACCATTCATAACATCTCATTCACGTGCGGAATTAATCATTCCAACATCATCTATAGTATTTTTAATGAGCATTAGTAGACGGGGTCAAAGGCTTTTATTTAAAAGAATAAAAGTTAACGCCTATTCTTACCTGATACTTATACTACTGACATTTGGTACTTTATCTCCTACACATACATATTTCAGTCTTCTTGTTTACTGCAAATGCTTAGGAAACTTGAGTAAAACGAGATATACTCGGTGCAAAAACTCACATACTCAGTGAGAGCGATATTTCTCGCAATACTTGTAAAAACTTATCAAAATATACTTTCATTTCTCTTTCGCAAGTTCTGTTCAATATCTATGAACATACAAAGCAATGAGCTTCAATTCAGAATTCTACGCTTCAGTGTTGTGTCCGAGCTCTTCATTCTCGCGATTTTCAGGCGAATCGCCGGGCATGGTGATATAATTTGCGCCAACCCTGGAAAATTTAAGTTTTGTTATACATACCTCTGATCTACGACGCTAATTTCTAACGTATAATAATTTCAGGAATAAGTTTCAACATTATCCATAAGAGAAGCATCAGGACAAATGCCGAGTTGATCTTGCTTTTTAGAGAATATACTAACATACAGAGGCCATTATACCTTACCAAAACCTTGCGCCCATGTAAGGGGTGATTCTTAAATTACGTAAGGGTCTTGGGAGGAGGGGGCGGGTTCTTATTGATAATTTACTCTAAAACACGAGGGGGGGGGGGTAACTACTGGGTCAGGTTAAATTTATCTTTATCTTACATGCCGGACAACACAAAACGGATTTCATCGGGCGCCAAACAACTCCTGTTGTCGCACCGAAAACATCACGAAGACCGAGTCAATTTGAAATTTTATATAAATTCTTTACGAAACGAGTGCTGGACGTCGACGTAAGCCAACTTAGGGCTCATATTGTGAAGAAAGTCGTTTCTCGCACGTAGGTACATAATGGATTTTATCGCCTGACGATGGAAACACGATGTTTCCGTCGGTAAAGGCGATAAAAGACATTCCGTACGAACTGCTTCTGCCCAACTGCTCGAAGTGAAACGAGTGAGGAAAAATGCTTTATTACATGCGGTCTCTATTGTGCTTCAAAGAAGTCTCAAGAGTCTTACAGAAAATCGTCTGATCCCAAGAAGGCACCCTCTGTCAAACGAAATGGGAAGGAGTCAATAATAGAAATAATGAAAGTTCAAGGTCGAAGGAACGATGGAGTGCTCTGTTACATCGAAGAAGAGCGCAGCGGGACTGTAAATGTATAGTGAACTTCAGTCAGTGACGTAGACTCACAACTTTTTCTGCTTGAAAAATCGACTCCTGCCAGTGATACTGAAGAAGAGTCTCATCAATATCGTTCCCTTCGAAGATTGAATCCGGAGTTTGTGGGACGAAATTTTATAGAATAAGCACTGAATAGATATAGATTCTTGAGTGCTCAAAATGATTAGCGATTACTTATTTTGAGTTCAGATGCATAATATAGTTTAAGATATTCAAATCGCAGTAAACATCGGGAGCATGCATGGAATATATACCACCTCCTTTTCAAACTTTCCAACGAGTGGAAAATTACTTACGATTGGGGGGATGGTAAAGGGGAGGATCATCAAGTTTCTGAAATCTTACAGTACTTCATTCTCGGGTAGGGGGGTTCTGAAAATCCCGAAAAAGTCCATACGTAATTCAAGGATCACCCCTAAGATAATCACTCCATTAACCAATTGATTCCTTCTCTACCATGCAAGTTAGAGAAGTATTCAACAAGTTATTGGAAGAGAAAGAATTGGTACTTAGTTATAAGCATAAAATCAACACAGCCATACACACAATTCAAATCAACACTCAAATATCTACAAGCATGCAAAACTCAGTATTTACAAATATACTCATTGTCATGTGGTGTTGGGACGGAATGATCTTGTCTAATCGTCGAGAAACGTTTCTCATGAAGTATCACGAAGGATCACATCGGATGTTTTTTATTCATTTCGTTTTGGCGAACCAAAAGAATTGTTGAGCATCATGTTGATTGAGAGTATTAAAACAGGAATAATCTGATGACGATGATTTAATTTACAGTTGCAGTTTAATTTCAATGAAAAATGACGATTTCAAATTCTATTTACAGTTAAGCGATGAATTAATTAAAAAGAGTATTAGAATTCTGCAGGTTCATATCAGTCGTGTAATGTCTGAAGTAATACCTTGGCTTTGAAAAAAAAAAGGTAATATGTAGAAATGTATGTACAAAAACAATGACATTTATCAACAATATGAGTCTCCAATCATGATACCTACTAAAACTTCTACTAGTACATTCATGCCTCTGAGCTCTACCTCTTGGCTTGTGCTCAAGGGGATGAGGATCTATTCTCTATCGGCTGAGTTTAAAATAGATCTGAGATCTATTTCAACCATAAGATTGTACACAAAATGAATTGAGTCAGTCTATCCCTGTAACTCTCGTTGAAGTGGCTCCTCCTATATAACACATCATTAAGTCTCTCTCTCTCTGATAAAATTCATCATCTTGATTTACTCTCATTTCACTATCTCTGTTATGATGATTTTTGAGGGTGTATCTCTGATTTTGACTATCCATCATGAATTTCAAGTGAGATCAGTTTAACATATTCATGATAGCAATTGATTGAAGCCTGGATGTCTAGACTCGGTCCTTCAAGTCATATTCTTTTTCATTTGTATTTCTGGAAATTCAAAGTTGTAGATTTTTTCTTTAATCATTGAGTCTTGCTACCCTGTTAGTTATTCCCCTGACCGAAGCATATCTGGCTGAAGCTTTTGACCTACTAACACATAACGCATGCAAACCAGGGGGTACAGAAAAGTCACATCAAAACATAATTGTTAATCAACCATCTACCAGTAAACACCAACACTGACAAGTCGAAGAGTCAGCTACATATTAGTTCATAATATGATGAGATTCAAAGATGAATGGTTGCTCAAAATGACAGAGAACTCTTCACAAGACCATTGATAAACCTAGTTCGATTTTTCCGAACCATTGTAACAAGCGTGAGATAATGCCTGGCAGAAACGAATGCGGCTATCAAGGAAAGGGAGTGAAGTTTATCGGCTCCGAGAACGTGTCACCATGTAAGGAATTTACAGAAATAATTGCTATTGTCTTCGATGATGTCAACGATAATAGATTCATTTGATTGAATGCAAGGATTAGATGGTAAGCCACATGCACAATCTTATGAATCATCTGAGTGAGAAATGCGTTGAAAAGATTCGAGGCATGAAAAATTAAAGTACATATTTACACTCAGATGGAATGAATTCTACGTAAATTTGATAATGATTTAGTCGTGTCAATGTACATGTACCTCGCTGTGTCATTGTGAGTTTTTCTTTTGATTAATAACATAAAAAGCATCAAGTCTAAGTAAAGACTCAACGCGAAAACACATACGGCGGTAAGCTTAACTTGGGATGGACTTGTGCGGTACGCTACAACTGGCTGAAAGAACACCATTCCACCTCCATACCAGTACTACCATACCAAAACATCATGCAAAAGCTGGGTATACAGCATGAAATATTTTTTCGGAGTCACCATACCTGTATAGTACATAATGCTGTACGAGGAATAGTACATCAAACGCAACAGAGAAAAATCCAAGCCCAAATTTCGTAAGGTCACCGAAGATACTGCCAAAATCGTCTGGAAGAATATATAAATATATGAGTGATGATGAATAAGTTTTTTCTGTGTGTATTTCACGGATTGAGCAACATATTTGGATTTTTAAAATTGATGGAACTGTACTTTGGCTAATCATCATTTAATGCAAGCTGTCAACTATTTTGGAGGCAATATGTAGACCAGTGGATTGCACTCGGAATTGTTGAAAAGCCAGCTGCATTTTTGAATGTTGACAGAAAAATCACAATGAGGATATGCAAGCGATATGATGAATTATTTTGGAGGTATTTCAGTTGTCATCAATACGTGACAATTCTTTTATTGGAGAAAATATTTTACTCACCGTAGTTAATCCCATCAAAGATCATCTGGAGCATTGAAAGAGTGCCGCCAATAAAATCTAAAAATATATTTCCTATGCTCCAACCAACGGTTGATTGCCTCTTGTAATTGTAGAAAGCCTGAGGTACATATTTTATAAGGGTAATCGTGAGTTTTACGTAACTACAATATTCTAAAAACCTATGCCACGTTATGTAATGTAGCACTGCAATTATTGCACAACCTAATACAAAGCAGGTGAATATCCCATGAATAATCCGCGCTATCGTCGATACTTTCTGTTCACCTCTCTGGAAAAAAAATCAAAAGTCATCTCAAATTCATGAATGTGCTAAGGAAATATTTACTACGTCATGAAAAGCGACAGTTCTGTCAAAATTTCAAAGCGCTGATCCGATAATTCTTCATAAACTCACATCATATATAAGGCACTGGAATATCGTGAACAATGAAATGACAAAAGCATGCAGCGAGAAGAAAACATCATTTGGTTTCACTGGGTTCAATCCTTGCGGGTGTTCCTCGAGATATTGTCGCTGAAACAGTTAAAAACCACGTTGAGATAACACATAGGAGGTCAGTTATTGGAAATTTTGAGAACTCACCTCGATTTCGGGTATCCAAAACATTCCGCAGTTATAAAGAGAGTACAAAAAAAATCCAACAACGTTGAGGGTCAAAAAGTCAAAGTTGAGCCCGACGACGCTTTTCCTCTTGTAATTGGTGTAGATTTGCGGATAAAAGCTGACGCTCCAGGCGGCAAAATATATCCATCCGATCACGTAGGCTATGATACGCAACGCCGAGGATCTTTCCACTGTGACGTTTACAAATACGTCCTTGTACCTTGCAGGAGAAAAATATATCAATCACTTTCCAAGCATAATCTTTTTAATGAAATTCATCGCAAGTATAGAATAGTTGGATTCTGCCAAAAATTTGGGAGGTTTTTTATAAGCGGCGGGAGTATTGTGAGTTGAATAGAATTTATTTCAAACAACCAGGAACCATTTTCAACAGTATCCATTCTAGATATTGAAGAGTATTTCCGAATGCCGCGCGCTACTCGCATCGAATGATGCCTTGCATTTCTCAAGCTTTTGTTATGATATGGATATTCCAGGATAAAAAGTAGTTTTGAGAAATTCCATTGACAGTTGATGGAGTTTTTCAAGTACCAAACATGATCACATGATTGAGAGATCGAAACAATTTTCTGATAAAATAAAATTGAGTTATTCAAACAATCTTTAGCGGGCGAAAGATGGCCACTATATTGAGCATCTATCAGTGCCCTCATCTAGATCTCATCTAGAGGTGCTTCCGTTCGACCCAATATGAAGGTCTAGGAATGCGATATTGATATAATACTGCTAAACCAAAAAGATCGAGACGTTGACTATCGACTGAGCACCCGGGTACCCGAGTGCCTAAAAGATTTTCTTTCAAAAAAATTTCCATGATACACTAAATTTTTTTGGGAAACTCTCCCAGATCCTCATTTTTGACCTTTTTTCTGGGAGATGATGCGTTGGAAATATTTTCACAAAATGATCATGCCAAAAAATTATTGAATTTCAGTCTACCAAGTCCCGCGAGGCCATGCATAAGTATGATCCTCACAAGTGAAATACGAAGATTTGCTTTCGCATCGATGATTAACTTGCTCAACACCTCGAAATAACAGTAATCTTTGTTCTTGATAATTCGAGTGTCAAAGTGAAAAGCTGGGCGTTGAGGAATATTTTCCACAAAGTTCTCAGCAAAGCAATACATTTAACAGCGATCGGAGTTGGAGAAAGTACTCAAAAACGTTTTCAAACCTATCTCGACATCATCGAGTTGTGGTAGGAATACTTAGAAAAACTATTATACTGACGAAAAGCGTTTTCTTCAATAAAAAACGTGCTTGGGTACTCGGGTGCCCCGAATCGCCGATTCTGTGCGGTTGCTCAAAAGAGGGTTGATAAGTAAAGGGTTATTAGAATCGCTGAGAGCAAATATAAAGTTGATCGGCCTCGATCTCGTCAGCTATTCCACACTTGGAGCGAAGCAAAATATTAGCATACCTGCTGTGAGGCCGAATTATAAAGAAACAAGTAAAATACAAAAAATCCGGACAAGGCGAACTCATGAACGACTATTTTTTCGTGCTCAGTGCATCGAGAACACCGAAATTCAAATTTGAGGGCTTTAAAAGAATGGAAAGTTTTCACCTCACTGCCTACCGCTCGGGACGGGAATTGTCACTGTGTAGTGGCTCGACATGACTTTGGATCAATGAAATTCGTTATATAGTAGTTGTATACATGAATATTCTCACGGAGATTGTTGGGCGTTTTACTATTAAAAACCCCTGTTCTCTAGAAAAAAACATCAATCTACTTATCAGTATTTTTGATCAACATTTGAATTCCTCATCCTGCCACGGCCAGAAATTTCAACCCTAAACTAAAATTAAAACTACCTACTTCGAGTAGTATGACCATTCGAGGTGCAATTGGAACAGATTATGCTGTATAATTTAAAGTTCTCATAACACAGTCTTGAAAACTGAAATTGAATTTCTCCATAATATATCTTAGAGTCAACGGGCTCTATCAATTCTCGCGTTAGATTTAAGAGTGAGTACAGCGTGTACCATCTATCACTGTAACGACAATTTAAATCAATTTTTCGCATCCGTGATTCACGTTTGTGTATAAATCATTAAAACTGCACAAATTGTGCAGAAATATCAGATCCTTTGAAGCCTACATCTGATTAGTTTTCTTTTCCTGCTTGGTTACGCTTGCTATAGCTCGAAGTTTACTTTACAGAATCACACGTCCAAAGTCCACCTGTATTAATGCCATCTGTATTGATTCTTCAAGTTCTTGGAAAAAAGGACTAGGCGGGTAAGCATGGTGAATCGGCCCTTGTCAGGTATGGCCCTGGAAGCAATTTCCCCCAGTTTCTAACCCCAAACTATGAGGAAAGCAATAGTTTTTAGGTCCCGAAGTCGCCCCTATGTTTTGGGGCAGCCTGGAAACCCTCTAAAAAACGCTAAAAATCGATGTTCCTTGTATTGAATCGCATTCTGACGCATCTCAATGAATCGTTCTGAAATTTTTTTGACATACTTTTGAAACATTAACATTCCGAAGGAGAGTGGTTTCATCTCGACAACTTTTGATTCAAGCCCCGAAAAAAATTGTTGAGAAATGAAAATCAATTTTTAACCCTGTTATCTGTAATTAAGACGTTAGTGAACCATTTCATCGTATTTGTCGGCTCATTTTACGTCGGGAACCACTTTGAAATATATCATTTTTGGTGGTGGAAAGTGGTCAAAAACGTCAAAAATCAATTTCAAAGCAAATTTTTTTTTCATTAACTAGCCTCTCCTGCGCATGCGCGTTGATCTACGACCCTGAAAGTATCTTCAATCGATAGCTGGTGTAATTTCCTTCAAAATGACCCCTTGCAAAAGTCGATTTGATGCAATTACAGCTGAGATATGACAGGTGCAGAAAATGGAAAAACCCAAGGTATCAAATCCGTGAATCCGCGCTTCCTACAATGGCCTTGAAAAATGCGAATTTTGAATTGGGCCCTTTCTAACACGCGAAAATGTGTTTTTGATGTATTTTTTGACGTAGAAACCGAATACGCGATCAGTTTTGTTCCAAACCTCCAGGATTTCTCACCAGACTCATAAAACCGACTCGATAATGGATGCTCATCTTCAGCCTTTTTACACTTATTTGAGATGGATTGTCGGTGTATGGGCAGGTTTGGGTGGATTGTGTACCAGATACAACTATGTTCCCTAATGTATTCTGAACAGCTGATGACAATGGTGATGGTTTCGAAGCTCGACGAAGCGCTGCTATCCTCATATAAGCTCGTCGATATAGTTTTCTCATATGAAATTAAACAACAAAATCCAGCTCGAACAATCTCACTCCCAGAAATCTCACTCCCACCGCTTCCTCGAGCCTCAAAACCACCGGGATCGTCTTCGGCTAGTCAGAATACGTTAAGGGACATAGTTGTGTCTAGTACACAATCCACCCAAACCTCCCCAAACACCGACAATTCATCTCAAATAAGTGTGAAAAGGCTGAAGATGAGCATCCATTATCGAGTCGGTTTTATGAGTCTGGTGAGAAATCCTGAAGGTTTGGAACAAAACTGACCGCGTATTCGGTTTTTACGTCAAAAAATACATAAAAAACACATTTTCGCGTGTTAGAAAGGCCCCAATTCAAAATTCGCATTTTTCAAGGCCAATGAAGGAAGCGCGGATTCACGGATTTGATACCTTGGGTTTTTCCATTTTCTGCACCAGTCATATCTCAGCTGTAATTGCATCAAATCGACTTTTGCAAGGGGTCATTTTGAAAGAAATTACACCAGCTATCGATTGAAGATACTTTCAGGGTCGTAAATCAACGTGCATGCGCAGGAGAGGCTAGTTAATGAAAAAAAATTTGCTTTGAAATTGATTTTTGACGTTTTTGACCACTTTCCACCACCAAAAATGATATATTTCAAAGTGGTTTCCGACGTAAAATGAGCCGACAAATACGATGAAATGGTTCACTAACGTCTTAATTATAGATAACAGGGTTAAAAATTGATTTTTATTTTTCAATAATTCTTTCCGGGGCTTGGATCAAAAGTTGTCGAAATGAAACCACTCACCTTCAAATTGTTAATGTTCCAAAAGTATGTCAAAAAAATTTCAGAATGATTCATTGAGATGCGTCAGAATGCGATTCAATACAAGGAACGTCGATTTTTAGCGTTTTTTAGAGGGTATCCAGGCTGCCCCAAAACATAGGGGCAACTTCGGGACCTAAAAACTATTGCTTTCCTCATAGTTTGGGGTTAGAAACTAGGGAAAATTGCTTCCGGGGCCATACCTGACAAGGGCCGATTCACCATGCTTACCCGCCTAGTCCCTTTGCGTTTTAACAGAGAATTGTTGGCAGTTCATTGAACTTGAGTGTCCAATGATTTGAATGAGTTCAGAATTTCAGAGGTTGCGCGACTTCAAGGTGAATACATAGTAAGATTCATGGAAATCCTATGTGATATTCTATTAGAGAAGCAATATCAAGAATTATGACATATCAAAACCTGAGTTCAAAATCCGTGCAAAATTTGAGTTCTGATTTGAGTTTTGAGAAAGGCTGCTGCGATTATCCACTCACTCTTTCTCATCAGCGTTGGGTATACTTGCATTCACTTTCAATCTTCCTAGTTGTAGTCCCTTCAAAGTTATACTTTGGGTCAGCTGCACTGACGATACCGTAACGTTCTCCGGTATTATTTGCACTAGACTTGGATGATCAGCTCTGAAGAACACTTCATAGTATGTTGTTGAGTTTGTTTCTCTGCAATAATACAAGATAGTTAGACGAATACGGGCAATAGTTTTAAATAGAACCATGAGAAATATTTTCTTGATAATTCCTTGAGGCATTGAGAATTTCATTGGCATGATGTAGAATGAATCTATGCAGAATACACTTGGACTACTGGAGCTAGATGTGAAGCAGTGACGATGGATCGTAGTGGAGTTCAAATGGCAAATAGGATTGGCTCGGAACAGTGAAGTGAAAATATGATTCAGTGTTTTCTCTTGAATCAATCACTCAAAAAATAAAGATCAAGAGTGGGACAATTGAGTACTCACGCTGAGAAAACAAAACTATTCTCCTTTCCGAGAGGTACTGTTAGCTCATGTTTGGAAACTGTGAATTTTGATGCCAAAGCTTCAGCTGCTGCAATGAAATAAATGTTAATTATACTATGCACAAAGATGTGAGAAGGATCAAACATGTTGTGTATTATGCTATTTACCAAAGAGAACGCAGACAGCAACACAGAACTTTAGAGTGCCCATACTGATGATTTTGCTGTAAAAAAGAATTCGATTGGTTAATTATGATAAAAAGTTTTTTCGTTCATGTAATATTACAATGTTTTTGGAATGTTTTTGATCTTGAAGGACTGGGTGCAAGGTACTGATGGAATTCCCTTGTTATTCAAGATCAGAAAGATCCCAAGAACATTGTAATTAGATTGAAATTGTGTCCAAATAGAATCATGAGGAAGGCTTTCAACACGGCAACCTTGGTAACTAAGAGATAGAAGCATACACATGCTTGCAATTTCTTCGCTTGATGGAGAGACCATAAGTCTGTTTGAGACTTCACAGTCAATTATGGAAACCTTTAATTTCAACTGATTCAGACATGCTTCAGACATAAAAATATGGTTCTGAAGGATCGATTCAGATTGAAGGATTCAACCAAATCAAATGAAAACACAAATATCACTGACTTTGAGTGTTATTACTCTACTTTACAAGAGTTTGATTCTGATGATTGCTTGACTAAATTTAACCTCAAAAAGACCAGTAGACAATGTATTACATTTACAGTTCCAATTCAAGTGTACAAGCTTTATAGTTTTTAAAGGAATCACAAAAGTAAAACTTATGTTCAATAACATTGAGGCGTTTATAAGAGCCATGAATCAGCGTTGATAAGATTGTAACTGACCTGAGTCAATGCCAGAGTGACAGATTCGCTGTACTTCTACATTTGACTAGAATAACACGAGATGACTCGTTACGTATAATTTTTTGCCGAGGATAAGTCGATTGTTCTAACGTAACCATTATGACGGAATGATGCGTTATGCTTTGCTATTTTTTGCGACAAATTTTTTACGCGACGCATTCTGTTCATCACTTCGTCGAAACGCGACTCAACGCGACTGCTGGCGACTGCGAGCATGCAGCTGTGAATAACAATCAACATGTAGCAGACGCTTTCTCAAAATCAGGGGCGGCTCGTGCGCATGTGCGATTTTTTGAAATCGCGCCAACCGCGGGCTCAGTCCTGATTTTCAAAAAGTGGTCTATTTTGCCTGAATTTTTATTCTTGCTTTTTGTCAGAATCACAAGGTCAGATTTTTTATAAGCAATAAGTTTCTTGTCGATTATCAATAGGACTTGGGATTCCATTGAGCGGAGCTGATTGTGACACGTGTTTTTTCTATCGCCATCAGTCTGATCGGTCTGATCACGCAAATCAAAGAATAACTTGGGTAAAAGAGGTAAATTTTATCATGGCCGCACCCAAATTGACTGCAAATTAACTGCGTTATAAATATACGAGACACAAAAGTTCTAGTAAATGGAAAGAGAGATTTTGTGATGTGATCTTCGATCAAAGTTATTGTAATGATCGCTAACCAATGCGAAAAATATATGTTATATTTACTTGTCCTTGAAAAATTCATCTCAATCTCAAGTAAGTCAGTCATTGTACATTTTCTGGATTAGTGTGATAGTGATTCTATGGGAGTTGACTGCAAAATGTATTTTTTGGTTCAAGTTCTTTTCATCAAAATACGAATTCTTCTATAGTTTGCGTATCGATTAATCTCAATTACAGACGCAGACCGATCGTCAGTCCCATATAACAGCAAAAATTCATCTTATCGCTCACCTGATAATCTCGAAATTTCGTTAGTTCAACGCAATAAATATAAAATGTGTACTGATCTATCAGACGATTTTGTAAACGCACAGGAATGCAATAAGATTAGACAATTCACCTGAGAATCTCAATACTTGATTTAGTGGACAAAACCAGCTCACTTGGCTCCGCTCAGTGTAAAAACTAAAATCACACAACCATATCACTCGACTTTATAAGCTAATCTACCGCCGAGCTCCAGATTCTCTTCTGATGCTCGTTTTGGCATCTTCGCTTGATTTATCGCCAATCTTAACCGAACTCTGGGGAATTTAGCGGCTGATAGCTGGGGAGACTACAACACAATGTTTATTTTTAATTGATCAAACCCTTCCAATTATTGAGCCGCCGATCTATCATGCGTTCTCTAGTGGCTGGTGAACGGGAGCTCACTTATTAATTTGAGGCATGTGTGAAAAAATTTGATGATCAGTGTAAGCGATTTAACATGTATCCAATTGACGCATAGCACCGGCTCCCCACTGAACACCGTTCGTTCCCGAAACGTACTACGGAAGGTTCCCCCCGGAACTAATGCAACCTTCGCCGGGCGTTCCTACGACCCACCAGCAACGTTGTGGGTAGGTATGTACAAATGTCCGCGAGCGACTACGTATCCACAGCGTTGTCTAATGGTTCTCGAAACCTTTCCGTGGTTCCGTGATGGTTTTGTAACGGTTGTTTGTTGCAACCTAGAACTTGGGAATTTTTTTGTTAAATAAATAAAATAATTGTTATTTTTCTTCTATCCTCTGCAGGCTATTCAAGTACAGTCTCATTGTCTCCGCCTCACGAAGTGACCGTATTTGTGATTCAGCCCACCCGAAGAGATTGAACGAATAGCCTGCAAGGGAATGAACAAAAATAACAATTATTTTATTAATTTAACAAAAAAAAATTTCCAAGTTCTAGGTTGCAACAAACAACCATTACAAAACCATTACGGAACCACTGGAAGGTTCCGGGAACCATGACACAATGCCCTAGATACGTAGTCGTCTGCGGACATTTCTACCTACCCACAACGTTGCTGGTGGGTCGTAGGAACGCCCGACGAAGGTTGCATTAGTTCTGGGGGGAACCTTCCGTGGTACGTTTCGGGAACGAACGGTGTTCAGTGGGTCATCACAAATCATAAAAGTTCTCTTATACTCAATCATAGGCTGTCATTGTGGAATTCCCTAAAAATTCTGTGGGAAGTTAGAGGGATTTCGAAACTATGACATGAAATTTTTTCAAGATTTTCACATGGATCTGATGAGATGTTTATCGAATTGAAAATCAGACGCTTTTCATGCAACAAGCAAAAACAACATAGAATATTGAGGATTTATGCCGGAAGAAATCCTGCCTTGCATTCAAACTAATTTTTTTCTCAGCAGTCGAAAGGGCGATAAGGGAAAGGTCGATTATTCGTTGAATGCGGAAAGATGGAGACACTGATGTCAGATATGCGCGCGGCGTATTTCTTCCAATCTATACCTCCGAATTCCTAAAAATTCCAAAATCACTCTGTTTGCAACGGCAAATGACATTCGCTCTGCTCGACATTTGCAACTGTCGAGCATACTGTATGAACCACACGGATCTAAACAAGTCGAGCGGTCCGAGAGGTACTCGGACGTGTAAAAAATTTGCAACAGCTCGATTGACCCGCTATTCACGAGTTCCGCGCCTATTTGTCTGCCTCTCTACTTTCTTCGAAATGTATTCAACGTCGGGGTCGATATCCAATTGATGATACTGGAAAGAGTACGACATCGAATCGAGTCCAAACGTATACTATAAACAAGAAAGTAGAATTCTTGAAAAAAAGAAGATGGTCCCACTTTTTGTGCAGATATCAGACTTTTAGTCGTCGTTACATCATAACGAAACGATACATGCTCTGGATATAAATCCAAATCGAAGACACGAACTTGAGTATGCAACTTGTAAGCTTTTATCAACGATACCAAAGTGTATAAGAGATTATTTGTCCGCTGAGGCGATAATTTATCATGCCAAAGAGTGCAGAGTTCAAATTTAAGAAGTTTGATACGATATTATAAGGGGTACTTTAGAGGTTCAAATATAGAACGAGGATCTTGCGAGAATGTATTTGATATGGGTATTATCGCGATAACTTACCCGGTTATGTCAGTTCCGAGCCTGCACCCCTCTGTGGCTCTGTAAGCCATGGGCATCAGCGTAGCGCTTTCATTTCGTAGATTTCGTCGAATGCAGTAATACTGCTTAGGAAAAAATTGCTACAATATATGCAGGTCACTATTTAGTGGGCTAAAAGGGTATACACGGAACTGACACAAAACCCCCATAACACGCCTAAAATCACTTGGGTAGCGGTGAACACGCATTTAGGACTTGGAACCGATGAGAAATAGTTGGTTCTATACCATACTTTGATGGAAAAATGAAAATGCGAGCATAGTTATTTCCCTCGTTACAGCAAGTCTGGAGGCAAGAAACTGCCCCTTTGACAAGTGAGAATCGTGCACGGAACTGACATTTCGACCCCCTATCTTCGGAAATAAAACAGAGAAATCAACGGACCAATCTGGAAATTTATTCCCAATTGTATTTCAATAGAATACGTGTAGGAAAATTTGAACGGAGTGATTCGGCGTTTGCCCGTCGAAATGCAAGGTCATAACACGTTCCGAGTAAGTTATCGCGGTAATACCCATATATGTAGTATCAAATCACGGGTGATAAATTTTGCCAGTAGCTTCTCTCAGTTATCAAATATTCCGAGCTTTGATCGATGAGGGTATATCTCTGAAAAGTATTTCTACTCAATAGCTCCCCGGAAAATGCGTGCACGATCTCGGAAAGTATTTATCATGAGTAATCATGAGTAATCGTTATTAATCAATGAAAGTTATGGGAATTCATCAATTTTCTTTGAGCTGATCAAATGAATGGAAGGGATTCAAAGATGGGGTGGACAGGCAACATTTCCCGCATGCAGATGAGGAGTCGGTTTCTAATATCATAGCAATATCTATCTATTTTCTATCGATTCTTAATAAATTAACATATTATTTTGAGAATTCGAGCAACTGGATAACGAGTTTTCAGTGTGTGATATTTTGAATTCACAGAAATGCACAACAAGCCCTAGCAGTTATCCAATGATCCTAATAGGACATCAATAATCTCACAAATCTAAAATATAACGCTTTTGGAGGTATTCAGCTCAAAATATCGTGAGATTGGGCTCAAATTTTGCTATTGATCGTTGATCTCTAAATTTCCTCACTAAATCTTTGTAATAAAAATTTCACAAAAAAGTTGAAGGTGAATCAAACTTTACCATAACAAAACAAAACAAGAACTGTAATTGATAAGTAAGAGGGCTAGCTTTCCTTGAATTTGTGCGTCTGCAAAATTTCACAGTGAAGCAAGATCCTAGGCAAGATCGGTCTCGCTTATAATTTTTGCCGTTAAACACGAGAGGGCTGGCTTCTCACAGACGTTAAGCATCTACTCTACTTTTTGGGTAAGGTAATTTCGTAGGGCGGGTTTCTTGGTGCAGTATTTTTGCTGCCACTGCGTGTCAGGGAAAATGGCAAAAGGTATAGAAGGGCGTGTAGGCTTGCCTCGTTACCGCATTAATAACGTCACAGAGGAAATTGTAAGTTTTTGCCTATTCTTGCGTGGATTTTGGTGGGTGTTACGCCCTCTTGTATTCATTAGAAATAATTTCAGTCTGGTCACTTGGTTAGAATTTGGAAATAACTTTCAACCCGGAATGTTTGGATTATTATACGCATGTTCCTTACTGTACCCATTTCAAGTACTTACAAAGAGATGGTAGGGTAGAGTATTTTGAAAGAATTTCACTCAATTTCACGAATATTCGATCATACGAATTTTTTAATAGTAAAGTAAGGTAAGTGTACCCAACTTGCCTCTGTACCCAACTTGCCCCCATATGCCGATCTCAGGAATGGGCGCTCGTTGACCTTCCCGCAATTTTTTTTTACGTTTGTTATGTTAAAATATGAGAAAATACGTAGTTTTCAACGACCCCGGATCATTTCTGCGTTCTCCAGAAAATATAAAGTGAGTTTTCCATTTTTCGTGTTTACACGGTTAAGAAATCGAGGAGGAAATCGCGTTCACTAAAACCGGTGCCAATTAATTTTTATTCGACCAATCTTGACGCACCTTAGCGCATTCGATTCCTTGTCTCAAGACCTTCAAAATCCGCTATTCAGGGTTGCAGAACTCTGATTTGGAGCGATTTTATGTACAAAACACGAAGATGGTTTGAGAATCAAGAAGGCCGACTTCGGAGTGTACCCAACATGCCCCCATATGGTTATCTCAGAAAGGCGTGCAGTATGGCTTTTTTTACCACTCAGAACGTGTTTATCATGTCAAAATAGGTCGGAAACGATGTCTTGGGCCAGCTCAAAGCTACAAATGTCGCTGCACGGTGATCGAAACGGATCAAAGCGATTTTATTCACTTCATCGCCGATTTACATTGTTTTAAATGATGGGGGCAAGTTGGGTACACACTTTTGTAAACTCTCAAAAATCACCTTCTGGGAGAATCCAAACAGTTCGGCTCCACTTCATCCAAATTGGACGTATCTTAGCTCATTTTAAAGGTCTTGAGACAAGCTTCAAAATGAGTTGAAGTACGTTGGAAAATATTGAGATTAGCCAGAATTATTAAGAAAATGGCTTAATGGGGGCAAGTTGGGTACACTGACCTTAGTAAACGCAAATTCATTTACACTAAATTCCATTCTTTTGAATAATTTCATGGTTTCAAAATTCACATTTTTGGCTTCGTGGAAACGGTAATACCTATGACTTGTGGCTGAAAAGTCTGCTTCATCACAAGAATGGAACTAAAAACATACTCGTTGTATCGCTCCTTGATAAATCGTCAACCCGGTCTCAATTTATCACTCGATCGAATATGTTTGCACTCGTGCTCGATACATGTCTATGAAATTTTTTTATTGGTCATCGCCACATTGCTTTCTCGGTTACCGAACATCATCTCATCGTGACTTGAACGAGTGAATCACTTTTCTATGAAAAAAGGGAAAAAAGTTGTGTTGTTCTACAGCAGCAATTATATCAGTAATACCAGCAACTCATGAAAATTTGATGAAAAGGAAGATTTTCAATCCATTTTAAAATGACATTCTAACGATGCCGACGTTTCAAGGAATGCATGTAAAAATAATTGGTCAAAGTAATGAGAAACAAACCCGACGATAATTTTCTAACGTAAGATTACACCACGCATATTATGAAAGTTCACCAATGTGATAATGTAATGAGCGGTGTTGATACGTGTAGAGAATTTTCTTTCAATATTGCATGTATCGTTATCGAATTTGGTATCTTTTCGAGATGATCTAATAGATCTTACGATACTTGTTCATCAATCAAATTGAGATGAGGTTATTTATCAAAAAATATGTGGAATAACTCTGAAATATCCACAATTTATTTCAACAGTCGAAAGTAATGAATTGATTCATTTATCACACTGTAGATCTATCATGATTCAAAAGATAATTATAGACGACAAGTCCGACACGTTGAGTCTGATATTCTCGCAATATCAAGCTAAGCAGATTACAAAATCTATCACTATCTTGCTATCTCGCATCTCATTTGAAAGTCTAAGCAAGCCCTTTTTCAACATCACTGCAATACTTGTCACGTGCCATCGGTAGTGGCACGCCTTGGCATATATAACTACCTAGTGCGCCATTCACGGTCACGCTGGACTTGATCAGCTTTGGTGAAACTAACTTGGCGTTTCGTGCATCGTATCGTTTGGAGGCATTTTTTTCCTTGATCATCGTCAATGAGTGTTGATTTATCAATATCATATCGTTTATCGGGTAACATGCAAGTTCAATTATCATTACTCAATTCCCGAGAATCCTCGAAAAAAAAATTAAAAAATTGAAATTAATTTGTGTGCTGTCGTGAACATAAACAAACCGATCGTTGGTTCAATGATCGGAATTTGGAAATTCAACAGAAATACGTAATCTAGCGAAGAATGAAAATATTTGGCCTATTAAGTTGTTAGAAAATGATTATTCCTGATGACGAGGGATTAACTGTAGAAAAATTGCTCTTTTCCCTATCACGTAATGCTCCTGTCGTGTGCGATCCGCGGGAACACAATTTTCACGAAATTTGAAGCTAATGGTTCTTAATCTCGATCAAGATATTCTGCACGTGACGCACGATGGGCGTATCATATAATTCCTTGCCAACATGATTTTATCACGTCGATGTGCGAGATAAGCAATGGTATTTCTGATTAAATAGGAACAATCAAAGATAGAAAAAGCGAGTGTCAATGATCATCAGTCACTTATTTTTACTCTAATACTCAAATTTGCCGAAAATCAAATCCGATGAAATGGAAGACTCGCCAATATCTTGATTCGTTTATAGAAGAATATCCAAACCTGTTATGGGTACAAAATTCCCCAGAATATCGTGTAGCCACACGAGATGTTGCAGCTCACACTCAAATCTTGTGTACTGATTTATTATCAGTCAGCCAGGCTTCTCTGTTCTGGTACGTGCGAATTCGAATTTGGTCGGAGGCTGGCGGCGTGTCGGTCCATACCATTAACTTCACTAGCTAGACGGCGTTCTTTTGCACACTTCCACTCATTTTTGAATTCCAAATCTGTATTTTCTTGATCGAGCCTCGGATAAATTCATTGCTATTTCTCTGCTTCTCCAGCCGTTGGCGATCATTTGTGAAGCTACCTTGTGGAACCTTGTATATAGGGGAATATTGTTTTAGCTGCATTTATTCAAAGTATGTAATAATTAGTATAATCTAATGTTAACATTTGAATAAAGGTAAAAGTACCCAACTTTCCCCTGCACCCAACTTGCTCCCATGTACTGGTCTCAAAAGTAGGCACTCGCTGATTATCCCGCAAATTTTATTTACGTTCGTTATGTTAGAATATGATAAATAAGTGGTTCGAACCAACCCCGAATGATTTCTACGTGTCCCAGAAATTTTAAAGTGATCCAACCATTTTTTGTGTTTGCATAGCTAAGAATTAAAATCACCGAGGAATTTGCGTTCACTAAAACCAGTGCCACTCGATTTTTTGCTTCAACACCCTCAAAATCCGTTCTTTAGAGTTTCAAAACTCGGATCCGTAATTATTTTATGAGCAGAATATGGAGATTATTCGCATGAATCAAGGCCTAATTTGGTGTGTACCCAAAATGCCCCCCATGTGGTTATCTCGGAAGGAAGTCCAGTATGACTCTTTTCACCACTCAGAACGTGTTTATCGCGTCAAAGTAGCCCAGAAACTTGTGTTTCAGACCGCCGAAAAGTTCCAAACGTGTTGCACGGCGATACGAACGGATAATCAACTCCAGGTGGTCAGATTTAGACGTACTTTATCACATTTTTTAGAATTTGGAACAAGCTTTCAAATGAATTGAAGTACACTGAAAAATATTGAGGTAGACCAGAATTGTTGAGAAATGGCTCAATGAGGGCAAGTTGGGTATACCTACCTTATTTGAGAAAATATGAATATTCGCAAAATACTTACACTTGACCTCAACTTAAAACTCATACAGAAAATGTAGGCACAGATTGAAACAACTAGTTATCATCCAAATCAATAAGTAACTTTTCATTGCACACGTATTCGCCAAATTCCAATTTCCCATTTTTTCTCAATTACTCGAATGATGACTTGCACAGTACCGAGAACGCTGCTTAAAATCATGCAAACAGATAGAGGAAACTAGGAGGATATTAGTTTAGTATGGTCGCAGAGGTCACAAAACGCTTAAACTAAATAACTAAATCATAACCACCAGACCGTGGAAGTATATATCTTCAAAAGCGACAATTTTCTCAAACGTCTAACGACCTTGAGCTACAATTGCTCTTGCTCGCGGTACAATCATTATGAATCAAATCGTTAGAAACTCCCGAATGAACACAATTCAAGGTAATGACGCGCAGATTTTCCATATTACCTCTTGTATCATAAAATTATTTATAATCATTCAAAACACACGTACCACAGTTCACTGTCCCCTATCACAAAACACTCTTCCTCGACAGTTCATTATCACTTTTCGAAGACTCCGTTGACTGAAAAAATGATTTATGATTGCGCGCGGCTCCACGGTTACTGGTACAATGACGGAATTTCACTCAAGCCGGCCGATTTTATCAGATCGTCAATCGGAGATTGCCTACGCGCGAGTGAGCGACTCTATAGAAACTAGTCGTGCGACGGACTAAAATGAACTGAGGCTTTTACAACTTTACTACTTACCTGTATATTCGCATCTGGTCTGAGTGGGTATACCGATCACCAATGACGACGCGACCGGCACTATTAGAGTAAATAGTGTGACACTGTGTCGAGACTTTAGATTATAGTGGAGGTAATAAGGAGATGAGGACGACGGGTCGGCTTTTTTCAATGGCCGATTTAGGTGTGGGCAACCGGTTTGTGCTCTGCGTACAGTGCTCGTGTGCAAGCAAATTTTTTTGATTACATTTTTAAGAGGGGGAGGATGTAGGTCTTTTCAACTAGGTATATTTTTGCTTACATTTTCGTAATATTTGTTTGTAAGGCTACGTCCATAAGTGACGCAAAGTAAAATTTCATGATTTCAGTACTTCCCTCCCCTCTCCCAGTCCATTAGTAAGATTTTTCTAATGGGAAATGGCTGACTCATGTATGGAACGAAAGAAACTGAAAGACCCCCATCCCCTCTGAAACACTTACATAATTCAAGGATGTTCCCTAAGCCTATATTGAGTTCTGAAATGAGGCCAGTGTACCCAAACTGCTTCCTGTACCTAAAATAACCTCATGGGGAAAAAAATTATGAAAGTAAGTCATTTGGTGCCCAAGTTGGCCGTGGTGAAACGGGCTAAGCATTAATTTTTTATCCCGAGAACTTTAATCCGTTGACTATTGTGGACCTTGTAGCATCAGGTATTTTGTATTTTGGATCATCATGAACTGACAATAACTTATCGTACTCTCAAGTTGCATGAAAAATTTCTGAGAAAAATTCTGGAAGAAATCTTACAAATATTCATACCGATACAAAGAATTCATTCAAGTTTCCATCAGAAATGAATATTGAGTTGTGAGAGAATGAAAAATGATAGCTGAAATTTCTCGATATCTCAATTTTTCCGTTCAATTCATTTTGTCACCTTAGAAATATATCCCACAAAGAGAAAAGCATTTGTGGTTCCTGGGGCGATTGGTAAGTGAACGGGATGAGTCTGCGATTGATTCTGACAATTTATTTGTATAATTGCAGATAAATCAGTTTTTCCTATTTTGATGAAGATCAGTTTAACATTCCAAAATAGCTGAAGGCCGGTAATTTATTCCAAACTCTTTCCTACTGCGGATGGTCATCATTGAAAACTTGCTTGAGAACGTGGTGTATCTTGCTGACGCCGGCAATCGCAAGAGTTTTGGCCAGATTTTTTTAATTTTTTGCAATATTGAACCACCTACCACTTTCAGAAATTCATTCAGTGATGTTACTTCCATTTTGGTGCTGTGTATCGTATTCGTTTGAGCTAGAGCGCTCGGATGTCACTTTCTTACCTACACTATCATCTATCAGTTTGAGAACTTGAATGCCGTGTCTACATCGATCAATTAGTAAGTAGAACTAAAATTGGTTGCGAAATAAGATGGGTGAGGGTAATGAATGAAAAGATTCCAAACAGTATACAGCAGGTCGATTGACATGAATCAGCTCGGTACGATTGATTGTAACGAGACGAATTCAAAGCGAGCTGCCATTCTCAGGGTTATTATTTTCCTCCTCCGTACTCTACCCTAATCGGCTCTTCAGCTTACGAAACCCAGGCATTCTCAAAAATACATATACGAAAAAATCCTGCCCCCTACGTATAGTGAAAAGAAGTCAATATTTTTCCCTGTACCTTTTATATTTACCTTTATATGTACCTTTTACTCAATTGAATATACCTTGATCCGCGATCACCCGGACCAAGGTATATTCAATTGAATAAAAGTCGAAGTAAAAGTGCAAAAAGACAAAGTTCGTTTGACGTATTATTGATAGGCCTTGATTTGTTGAAATAAAAGCTAGGTAAGCAGCAATCGAATTGGATGAATAGGTTGATAACCACCAAACTGACAAAGAGCGGGACAACCTTCTGGGTCCTGGATTCATCTCAAACGTTGAGAATCATCTTGTTCTCGTGAGAAATGAAGGTATCTCAGAGGATTCAGTCTCATAGGCCTCTCATCCTGAGATATAGCTGTGGGGATTAACATTGTCCGTGTAGGCCTATGTTGTAAAGTCGTACATACATATAGATATATAACTAGTAGTAACCAATATTCAACTCCGTGGCTGTATCTTGGGACAGGAGGCCCATGGGACTGAATTCTTTGAGATACCTTCATTTCTCACCAAAAAAAGGTGACTCAAAAAGTTTGAGACGAATCCAGGACCCGCAAGGTTGGACTTCTTCTTGTGAGTCTGGTTTCGATGAAGTCGTTTCTTGGTATCAGAATATCCGAGGACAAAGTTACCGATATACTTACTTTGAATTGGTTGGTGATGAAATATTTCTTCTCTCGCAGTTCTCTAGATTTTATTCGAGAATTTGATTAAATTCCTACAAAATTTAACTATCTGGCCTTTCGTTCAGCAGTTTTTTTCAATGAAAATTCTAAGAGATGACCACGCCATTTCTCTCGTGAATCAATTTTTCAGGAGTAAAAATTGCTCTGTTACAAATTTTTGGAACGATAACAATTGAAAATTGAAATAAAATCGGGCGTTTCGACTTGAGTAGAGCATAATGATCAACCGGAAAGTAGCTGAGAAGGCCTCTGTGTAAATTAGATTAGGCGAGAGTCCTCGTAGCAGCAGGTTCAAATTACGAGAACACGGGGATCAACTCTTTGAAGCTGCATATTTTCACACGAATGAAATATTTATTCACGCAGACAAGCTGCTCGAATACAAGTCTAAAAATCTGAGCAACTCGCTATTTCAATGGTCAATTATAGATATAGGTGGAGAATCGTGGTACTTTTATAAGCCAATGCTGACAACGGCTGAGACGTTTATGACAACGACTGGATTGTTCCGTTTCATCAATCGGTCCCTGAAGGTCTGATGATTCGACCCTCCCCCCCCCCCGCTTCTGCAATTCCTCTGAGTCACCTTCAGCGGAAAATGCCTATAGGGTTTTTATTTTTCCAGCGGTGGTTGCCTCTCCTGCTACCACTCGTTTGGAATGTAAATACTTCAGCCGCCTTACAAGCCCCTAAAATGCTATAGCAGTTGAAAAAAAAACATATGAGTGGAATATTGAGTATTGATTAATTGATGGTGCTGAAACCCAACCCGCCCACCCGACTATCTATCAATCCATCCACCCACCTACCCCCTCCCCTTCTATCAACATGTCTATCCACCACCAAACCTCATCCGACATCTATTCAACCACTCACCGATCTACGCACTCATCCAACACCCTCTCATCACGTATCCAACCACCCACCCACACCTATTCGACTAACCAACACCCCATCCAGACACCCACCGATCTGCCCACCCCTCCACCCTTCCACCCACCTGCTCACTCATCCACCCACCCTCCTACCGATACATCCGCCCATCTAGTCACTTACCATTTCATCTAACTACCCACCTCTCCACCACCCCGTCCACCCACTCACTTACCGTCACAGCGGCGTACGCACCCACCGATTCATCGACCTGATCACTCATCCACCAACACGCACATCTGTGCACCCAACCACCTTCCCACCCATCCATAGCTCATCCTGCTACATGTTATATTTTACCCTTTTTACGTAAGAAATTTTATTTACGAAATCCGGGCGGAAAAATTTTCGCTGGTCGTTTAACTATTATAAAATTATTTCTCTCACTCACTGTTTAGATCGTTGACATGATCCTTTCACTGTGGGGTCTCATTAAGAATTTGTTTTCAACAACTGAGCTCTGCTTTTTAGAGGTCAGTACATGAGTCAGTACCTGAATTTTTTGTACATATTTTGAAAATTCTACTCTGGATCTTCTTATGAAGTTGTTGTTGCACTTTATATTCAGAGTTCTCAGGTTTCAATGAATATTGATCTTGTTAGACTGGCTCTGATGATCTTGTACTTCGATCTCATTTAGTTACACGAGTCGTTACTGATTTAAATCAAAATTTTGCTAGATAACGAAAGTATTATTTAGATGAATGATTTGACATTTCCGTGGGTCTGGCTATTTTACTCGCTCAATAATTCTTGGGGATCTCATTATTTACGGAAAAATTGAACTTACGGTCCTGTCTCGTGATTACAGGCCTGGCACAAAATATTTCATCGATCGCAGTATTGAATTTTCAGGAGCCAAGGATAAGTGCATGCATTATACATTTTCTGTTCTGTGCAAAAATGAGGAATGTGGACTTTGTGAGGTATTTTTTCGTAGTGATTGATTTTTCCTACATACTGCAGTGGTCAGGAAAAAAAGCGTTGAGCAATTATTCACTTGAAGATCTGTCGTGATTTATTTCAAGAATCAATCTCGTACATAATAATCAGTGGGTCTTCGATACATCATAAAGTATGAGGAGTAAGCTTTGGTGCACTCAGCATATTGCTTCAACCCACGATTGATTTCTGATTGTACTTCTATTCACGGGATTGATCCAACGAATTCTCCTCAAATATTCAAAATTCAGCATCACAGTGCAGTGATTTGACGCATATGAACTTGAACAAATTCTCATAAAATACTCGGCGAACAAAAATAGCGACCTAAATCACATCCCAGACTCCTAAGCACTTGATAACTTGGACCCTGATGAGGTGGTTGATGTGGTACGCTCAACATTTCAAACGACAAGTAGTGACTTTATCCTCGATGGTGGGGATATATTCACATTTTACATCTCACAACCACATCTAATAAATCAAAGCTGACAAGACTGAGACGTCAAATGCAGACGATGCCCTCCATCAAAAGATGTGAAAATGACAATTAATTCACCATTCATAGATGAACTAGAGAAGCTGCAAGTGCTAGTAGAAATTTACAAAAACATCTCAATTTGTGAACGGGATAAACTGTTCAATACGAGAGCTTCTGCGCTGTTGAAGTCTCGCATTCAAGAATTCTAAGTAGAAAGCCACGAGTGAGCATAGATTCCCAACCACCAGAATCATATAAGTTTCTTTGGAGATAAGTTCGAATTTTGAATAACTTGTTTCAGCAGCCGTACGCTTCAACTTCTCTAGATCTTCATCGACCATGATCTTGGATGAAATTCCACTCTCAATCAGCCTCCTCTGAATGGTCATGAATTCTTCGGCATAAGGTGACCCTGGTTCGAAAAAATGTGCCAATTTATTGCAATATAGTACCAGGTCTGCGATTTTGAGCCGTGGGGCTTCCGTTGTATTGAGATTAGCGATGACATGCTCAGCGTGCAAGCGGTTCATGAAACATATGATGTTCTTGCCTTCGTTCAATTCTTGGACGCAATTATCGAGTTCCTCCACTCTGTTAGTTTGTTGAGTCCTTGACTTAATATTTTGAAGGTAAGGGTTAGAAATGTCATTGAAAATGCTATCATAGTCAGATATGTATGCGAAAACTGGCAGATTGGATTGATCGATATCTCTCAGAGTCTCAAATCTCATTTCATTGTCTTCAAATTTGATTCTCAAAATGCTTTCATATAGACTGTTGGTGTAGGCTACAGACGTTATAATTATGGACATATAAGCTAATTTACTGCTCCATCTGTTGAGTTCTACTCTAGCACTGATTCCCATTAATAAATGAACAATGTCAATAATTCGCCACCTTGTGAGAGCTAAATCATAGTATCGCAGAAGGATAATCGAAAAGAGTACCATAACAGGTATGACAAATAAAGTAAAAATCGTTCCGGAAGGTATTTTCATGGCTGTAGTTTTCATGATTGGAACGACAGCAATGACTGGCTCACAGCCGTTTTCAATTGGGATTGCCATGATCTTGTTATTTTGGGTAATATTCACCTCTGTCCATGTTATTGGGACAATTCCTACATTTATTTCTCCTGTTTGTAGGATCTTGGTGAGGTAATCATGAAATTCGTGATAACTGTTAGTCTCCAAGTTCATATCAACAGGGAATTCTTTTGAGAAGTTCATGGCTTGCCAAGCAAAATCTACTGGTGGATAATACAAGCCTTTGATCTGATATGTTCCATCGACAAGTTTTTTCACTGAGATGTGAGGTTCACTATTGTGAATGGGTAATTTCAAAGGGTGGTGGCTTACGTCATACAGCTTTTTTGGGAATAAGTTACAATCAAGGGTGAAGTTCCTCTCGTTTAATTTTTTGCGAAATGGATCAAGATTGTAGAACAGTGGAACTTCATCATTGGATGGATCAAATACTAGCACAGTAAAATCTAGGAATTTTTTCTTCCAAGCATATTCAAGAACTGTCGAGATATTGTGCGAAAAGTTGTCATGCTTTTCGGGAGAGATAGCTAAGCATCGTGGCCAGATATTGTTAGAGTATTTCGGCAAAAAGTCGATGATTCTGGTATAGTTGACCCCGGCACTCAGAATACTCAGTAGTATGTACAAAGTAACAGATTTAGTATGTGAAATGGTCAAATCTGGAGACAAGAGGTTCTTAGCGTCTTTTCCAACATGGACGACCTTACTTGGAATATTAAGGCTCAAAAACTGGATGATGGAATTCTCTTGTTTTGCTCTACCCGGAGTTGAATCGGTGACAAAAAACACAATCTGATGTGGCTGGATATCCTGGTTTATCTTACCCCCTAAATTTCTTAACCAATTGCACTCAGTGCAACTCAATGATGAAAGTATCTGGAGCAGTTGAATGTAATTGTGAAGAGCTTGAAAGATCTGCATATTTACCTCTGTTATTGAACTGTCACTGAAACCTGTCAAGACAAATAATTCTACACAAATATTCTTTTCGAACTGCCAAGTTTCCTTGCACGATCGATTGTATGATTAGGAGAGAATCGACTAGTCTTCTCATCTTGGAACATTATCGCGGAGTCAGATCTTGGTCCCGGAAAAGTGCACCATGGAAAAAGGTACAACTTGAAGAATGTATGTTCCATTGTTAAAGTCATTTAAAGTTCCTGAGTATTCTTCCAATTATATCGCGAAACTGGTAATTTGTATATTATGAATTTGTGAAAGTCTACTCATTCCTCACAGTCTCGTGACAACGACTACTTCTTTTCCAGTATGGTTAACGACTGGAAGTATGAAAAGTGACACTTTTCGATTGATTGCTTTTTCTACGTGAAAGAAAGCAGCCATTAGAAACCATCAATTGACTTTCAATCTATTTTATGATGCTCCACTCCTCGAGCGAGAGCAATTATTCTTCACCGAGACTTGCCAGTTTTCATCCGTGTTATTGTCTTACATCTGACATGTATGGTCTTGAAATCACTAGGTATTTTGAACAAAGACAAGAATCTCCTATTTTGCTGTATCTTTAAGTATAGGCCAGATGTCGAATATCCTGGTCTGAAGGTCTACATTGTAAAAAATTGGTTGACTTCAAACCAAATTGGTCAACAATTGGTTGACAATTTTACCACAGCAAATATGGGGGTGAAAATAGGATCCATGAGATTGATCTATGGTGGTCTCCGGGTGACATTATTGGGTCATAGACTAAGAGCTAGCTCGGAAATTAGGGATTGATCAGAGGCACGAGCTGCCTCAACGTGAAATGACGCCAATTTTCCATGGAAACATGAATCCGTTGGAATTAGCACGCTAACCTGGTACAGGAAAAAGATAGCGGCCGGGAAAGCCCCCGAATTTTCCGGGTTGATGGAATTGATAAGAGGCAAGGATGAAACTTTTTTCTGATGATAGTATTAGCAATAACAAACCCAAAAATCTTGGAGGCAGAAAGCCACCCCCGTGCCTAGGGGTTGGCAGCTTCCCCTTAAGTCCCATAAAAAATTGGAAAAAGTTTTGATAAGGGGCAAGGCTGCCTCCTGAAAATATCGATTCTTTGAGTGATTTCAAGACCCTATGCACGGAGGCAGAGCCCTAGCCTGGTACAATGGCCCGGAAAATGCGTTTTCATGATGGCAGCCGGGCGCCAGATTTATGACTGCGGAAAAAGTTTTGATAAGAGGCAAGGCTGCCTCCTGAAAATATCGATTCTTTGAGTGATTTCAAGACCCTATGCACGGAGGCAGAGCCCTAGCCTAGTACAATGGCCCGGAAAATGCGTTTTCATGATGGCAGCCGGGCGCCAGATTTATGACTGCGGAAAAAGTTTTGATAAGAGGCAAGGCTGCCTCCTGAAAATATCGATTCTTTGAGTGATTTCAAGACCCCATGCACGGAGGCAGAGCCCTAGCCTGGTACAATGGCCCGGAAAATGCGTTTTCATGGTGGCAGCTCAACTTCCACAATAGCGAATAACGACAAGATTTTGATCTTCATGCGGGTACCTCCTGCAAATATGTTCCATCCTCCAAATATATTTCATTCCTCACAGAGAAAATATAGCAAGTTATTTTCAAAACCTTTATTATGGTAAAATAGTAAAAAAAGTCATCACACCAAACTCATAAGAACATAATAGAATAAGGATTCAGGAAATATTGATTCATTCTCTTTCGCTGTCGCAGCTCGTTTCACTTTCGTTATCTTCCTCTGAGTCGTATTCAATATCAGAGTCTTCATCTGAATACTCTCGTACCAAATCCTCATCTGAAAATTTAATAACAATGTTGTGATTGCAACGTAAGAATCGATATTTCAGAGCGAATCACATGCATTTGGGCCATCATTGCTCATGAGATCTCGTCGAGTGAAGAATGTCGTGACGAAATATAAGTACCGGAAAAGGAAGAGTAATGTGTAATCTGAGACAATTTTCAGAAGGAATACTTGTTGATGGCTCAATTATCGATATTTTCAGGAGGCAGCCTTGCCTCTTATCAAAACTTTTTCCGCAGTCATAAATCTGGCGCCCGGCTGCCATCATGAAAACGCATTTTCCGGGCCATTGTACCAGGCTAGGGCTCTGCCTCCGTGCATAGGGTCTTGAAATCACTCAAAGAATCGATATTTTCAGGAGGCAGCCTTGCCCCTTATCAAAACTTTTTCCAATTTTTTATGGGACTTAAGGGGAAGCTGCCAACCCCTAGGCACGGGGGTGGCTTTCTGCCTCCAAGATTTTTGGGTTTGTTATTGCTAATACTATCATCAGAAAAAAGTTTCATCCTTGCCTCTTATCAATTCCATCAACCCGGAAAATTCGGGGGCTTTCCCGGCCGCTATCTTTTTCCTGTACCAGGTTAGCGTGCTAATTCCAACGGATTCATGTTTCCATGGAAAATTGGCGTCATTTTACGTTGAGGCAGCTCGTGCCTCTGATCAATCCCTAATTTCCGAGCTAGCTCTTAGTCTATCAAGAAAACGAGTGTTTTCATATTTTTCCATCAACAAATACAAAAAAATATCAGCACCGGGCGAACAAGCCTTTTCGGAAAAGAATACAGGCTGAGCAACGTTTTCGCGATTCCGTACCCAGATTGGTGATCGCTTGGCTGGAGGTCGATTTTAAACTCTGGTCGTAGGCCACTCGACCACTGAGCGCTGGCCGTGCGACCAGCGCGTACGTATATGCGCGTAGAAAGAGCCACGGCGTTCATCCGGCAACGACTCGTGAGCTCGCGAGCTTCTGCTCCGCATTATAAACAATCAGATACAAATATTTCCACCTATAAAAGAGTTCGAGGAGGTGCACGATTATTATTGTTCATGCTAATACACGAAGCGACAGTTTTTCATTCTAATGTGAGGTTGTATGTTGGTTCTCTGTAACCTCACAATGAATTTCCTGTTTGAATTTGTGCAAATAGAGCAAATGTGATGTGTGATGATGTGCCTCAAACTCAAATGAGAAATGAGGCAAAATTACTTTCACAGGTTCTCATCATCATGCTGCAGTTATCAACCTGGAGAAGAAAATTTTGTTGTGAGCCAGCTCAACCAGGTTTCAAAGATTCTGTGGAAAGAGTTTTTGGCCTCAATGATGCTGATCAACAAATCAATCTTATCTTTTCTGAATTAGTTCATCCTGCTGATCCAATAGGTTTATTGATTCTTGGTTAAACTAATGTTTCTCCATTATTGAGTGAAAAGGGGCTAGACTCTGAGCGGAAAGTCTGGTGATGGAAGTTGGAAATTTCAAAAGAGTATGGAACTTGGGTATAGCGTGCTTGGATCCTCAACATGGTTGTTCCTTGGGATACATTATTCGATGGTCCAGGAATCATTTCACAATCAGATCTTGGTATGAGAGAAGCGACAAAGTTATATAAATATGATTGCACATCTTTCGTCGAGTCCAGTTTCACAACAAGCAAACATGGACATCCAATGTAATTTCTAATACAAGTGGCCAATAAAACTGTATGTCAGTTCCCCAGGGACCATATCCTTGGTCCAGTAATGAATACCTGAGATATTTGTTGGTAAAAATGAGCATCCATTGTTTGGCAAATAATATAAATGAAATCCATGAGTAGCTACACACATATCCCATCATTTTAAAGTTCATGCTATACAAAACTACTATGTCTCTGCGTATGTCAATGACTACCAATGAAGATCTAGACGTTGATTGTATGGTAAACGTAGCAATAAATGGTTCAGAATAGCAGAAAAAACATCTCTGACATTTAAATTGAGTTCGATGGATATAAGTGAAATTTGAACCCCAATCAGTTTTAAAATATAACTTGAGGCCAGGATGGACAGATAATCTGGATTTAGGTTCAAGTCTAGATTAAACTATCACATTCAGACCAACCTTACAGTTGTTAAGAATCTCTACGCAAATTTATGGGCAACTCTCAAGAAGATCACAATGAATGCCTATGTTTGATTGTGAGTGACACTTGACTCTACGAAAGATAGGCAACCATACTTATATAACTTTGTCGCTTCTCTCATACCAAGATCTGATTGTGAAATGATTCCTGGACCATTGGATAATGTATCCCAAGGAACAACCATGTTGAGGATCCAAGCACGCTATACCCAAGTTCCATACTCTTTTGAAATTTCGAACTTCCATCACCAGACTTTCCGCTCAGAGTCTAGCCCCTTTTCACTCAATAATGGAGAAACATTAGTTTAACCAAGAATCAATAAACCTATTGGATCAGCAGGATGAACTAATTCAGAAAAGATAAGATTGATTTGTTGATCAGCATCATTGAGGCCAAAAACTCTTTCCACAGAATCTTTGAAACCTGGTTGAGCTGGCTCACAACAAAATTTTCTTCTCCAGGTTGATAACTGCAGCATGATGATGAGAACCTGTGAAAGTAATTTTGCCTCATTTCTCATTTGAGTTTGAGGCACATCATCACACATCACATTTGCTCTATTTGCACAAATTCAAACAGAAAATTCATTGTGAGGTTACAGAGAACCAACATACAACCTCACATTAGAATGAAAAACTGTCACTTCTTGTATTAGCATGAACAATAATAATCGTGCACCTCCTCGAAATCTTTTATAGGTGGAAATATTTGTATCTGATTGTTTACAATGCGGAGCAGAAGCTCGCGAGCTCACGAGTCGTTGCCGGATGAACGCCGTGGCTCTTTCTACGCGCATATACGTACGCGCTGGTCGCACGGCCAGCGCTCAGTGGTCGAGTGGCCTACGACCAGAGTTTAAAATCGACCTCCTGGGGCTGCCGCGCTCAGCTCGCGCGAAAAATCCACCGAGTATCTAATCATGCAGTGTAAAAAAATTTTCCGAAAAACTTCAACGAATTGGTTGATGTTTTCTCTCAACCAGCTGGTTGAATAGAAAATTCAACCAGTCTGGTTGAAAATTCAACCAATGAGGGTTATCACAATCTGTTGGTGCGGTTCCTGTATACCAGGATGCCTACTTGTGAGGGATAGAATATGGTGGATGGTCATATGGGTGGATAAGGATGGATGGATGGGTAGACTGATGGATGATGGATCGATGGTCGGTGGATGGATGATGAATGGGGTCGATGAATGGATCGAGGAAGCGATTGTGGGTGGACGGATGGATGTATGGATGGAGTGATGGATGATGGCTGGATAATGGACGGATGCATGATGGATGGATGGTCAATGGATATTTGATGGGGGATCGGTCCATCCATCCGTCTATTCACCTATCCATTCACTCATCACCCGTCCAACCATCTATCCATCTATCCATCCATCTGCCTATCCACCCATCATCCTACCATCCATCCATCCATCACGGAATACAATTCCTTGGTTGACAATTCAACCAGTGTGGTTGAAAATTCAGCCAATTTTTTACAGTGTGGATAGAATACGGGACTCATAAGATTAATAGAGGTGGTCTTCGGAAGACATCACTGAGTCAAAAAAAACTAGGTCCTTCACGTGTTCAGCAGCCTCATCCGAGTGGTTATCAATCCGGATACTGGTTTGCCGAAAGTCGCTTAACCTGGAATTCTAACCCGACAATGCTCTGAACGCTGGCGCTCTTGATCATTTTTATTGGTTTACGGAAACGTGACGAAACTTGTTTTCCTGGCCAAGAAATGTAGTCCGGTTACTACTATTGAACTAATCTTACGGGTCCCGTATTGTACCCATAATAAAAGAGTCGGTGAATTTTCCCGCGCAAGTTAAGCGTGGCAGCTCCAGCCGAACGGTCACCAATCCGGATACTGAATCGCGAAAACGTTGCGTGACCTAAATTTTTTGTGAAAAGGCTTTCAGCTGGCGTTCTTGTTTATTTTAATTTGCTAATGGAAAAATACGAAAATACTTGGTTTTCTGACCCAAAAATGTTCTCCGGGCACCACCACTTACCAATCTCATAGATCCCATATCGACTCCCATATTCGACGTAGGAAAATATTCAACCAGTGGTTCAATTTGGTAATCAACAAGTGGTTGTCACGAAAATCCAACCAACTGGTCGATTATCGGCGTCAACCACTGGCTGAGGGATTGAAGTTCTTCGGGAATGGGACAGGATTTGTGTTCGGGTTAATGAGAAGACTCGTGTGAGAAAGTAAGCTGTGAAGCAATCAGCAAGGGACTAGAATTGTGTTCATGTTGGCGGAAAAATTCGCGTTAAAAACATTCATCTTAACGAGGGAGGACTGTATTGAAGATCAAACCATGGTTTCTACTGTCCTGGAGATGAACGATAAGATCGTAAACTTGCCAATGGAAACATGCAAAACTCAGGAGGATTAATTCCTTATCTAGAAGAGCCTGCGTACATCCCTTTTGAATTTAGGTCGATTAAGCACGTGCAGGCCGGAGCTTCATTGAAATTGTGCTGCTGAAGCATTCAGCAAGTTGAGCGGTTTGGGCGAACATCAGGTGTTGGTGTTGGCACATTTACATTCTGTTCACGAGATCACGGCGCTTTAAAAGTTTACAGAAGTGTGAACACGGACTTTCCGAGAACGGTTCGCGTATGTGCAAAGACAACACAGAGCTTGTTACATACCTCTGCAGAGCTCCACTCAAATGTTTTTGATGACCTTCCAATCAGACTGGGCCATCATTTGGTTCCTAATGAAATGAGCAATGATCATTTGTTGAGTAATTTTTGATACTTAGACTTGTAGGTGGATAGGATATGAGCTATGCATAGGTTCATGCGTTAGTCTCCTCATTATCTGGTTCTTCGAACAAATAGTCCATCTGCTGCAGTCTGTCAATCATAGTGCGAGTTTGGTTTTTTGGTTATCAGTTACACTAATACTCCTCCTACCCTAAAACCACCGCTTGGTTCCATAAATTCTCTCAGGTAATAGTGAAATCCTAGGAAACTTTCTCAATTTTGAATTATCTCAGCTGTTTCCGTATATGATTGTGACATTTTTCGTATCTCAGCTTACAAGATGGATACGGAGTCTTTCAGTCGTCCTGGATATTGACCAGTATAAGTAAATATTAAAAAATTTTTAATTCTCTGAGAGGAGTCATAAGCCCTGATTCAACTATCTATGCCAGGAACGGATCATGGAGATACATAAGATTCTAAAGTTAACATTTTGAGATCAATAACAGCAAATAGCTTGTTGAGAATAATGCTCTTCAAGGGAAGTCAAAGCATTGCGATTTTCGTCGCAGAGGAATACCTCCTAAATTCATTTTAAGACTCAAATGAGATTGATTATTTAATAACTCAGACAATTCACATGTGAGCTGCGCGATAACAATATAACGTAGGCGCTGCCAAGCTGTGGGTTGCCTGTGTGAGATTCCCTGGAGATACATGATTAAAAGATTGTATAGGAAAATCCTTCCCCCCTCCATTTACTTTTTTCAAAAGTATAACTTGGCGAGTATGAGTTTGTTCCTCAAAACTTATTGATTTTCATCAGGTTTTCACAGTAAAAATGATGATTGATTCAAATCAGCTGTATTACATAGTTTCAACTCTTGAAAGGAATGAAATCAAAGGAACTATGTCGAGTATCTCTGTAAGTTTGAGAGACCAACAATTTTCCGGGCAAAATACTTATGGCATTGTTTCAACTCGTGAAAGGAATGAAATGAATAAGAAACCATGTCGAGAGTTTTTCGAACAAGTTTGATTGTATAAGGTGATGGATTTCGGAAATTTTGCACGGTATTTCTTATTCGTTGGTTATTAAAACCAGAACTTGAATGAGAAAAATTGAAGAAGTCAAGTATAGTTGATTAAAGAATCACGCTAATTATCCTCGAAACTGTAGATTTTTCTTTGAAAATGTGGAGCGAATAATCACTCGTTTCTCTCTTATGTATTATATGAACTATCATATAAGAGCGACGAGTGATTATTCGCTCCACATTTTCAAAGAAAAATCTACAGTTTTGAGAATAATTAGCGTGATTCTTTTATCAACTATACTTGACTTCTTCAATTTTTCTCATTCAAGTTCTGGTTTTAATAACCAACGAATAAGAAAGACCGTGCAAAATTTCCGAAATCCATCACCTTATACAATCAAACTTGTTCGAAAAACTCTCGACATGGTTTCTTATTCATTTCATTCCTTTCACGAGTTGAAACAATGCCATAAGTATTTTGCCCGGAAAATGGTTGGTCTCTCAAACTTACAGAAATACTCGACATAGTTCCTTTGATTTCATTCCTTTCAAGAGTTGAAACTATGTAATACAGCTGAATTGAATCAATCATCATTTTTACTGTGAAAACCTGATGAAAATCAATAAGTTTTGAGGAACAAACTCATACTCGCCAAGTTATACTTTTGAAAAAAGTAAATGGAGGGGGGAAGGATCTAATTTCTTTCTTATGAAAATCAAAA
Organism: Eretmocerus hayati; assembly: GCA_029851415.1. NCBI lineage: Eukaryota > Metazoa > Arthropoda > Insecta > Hymenoptera > Aphelinidae > Eretmocerus > Eretmocerus hayati. Next base: position 118,414,178 of record CM056744.1, on the reverse strand, counting down.
CGAAGAAATCAACTTCCTCATCTGATCACAGCTTTTGAGAATCTGTTAATCACATATCCCTCTAGAATATAGGTAATTATTTCACTCAGATCATCTTTTTGATCAAGTTGACTTGGAGCGGCTCTTGATATACTTGAGAAATCCCCAAATATTATTCCACCCAAGTATTAATTCTATATTTTTGAACGAGACATTTCTCTTTTTCTCATTCTAGAACTTGCCTCATTTATAAGAAATTAGAAAATTTCCTCATCACAATCATAACATCAATGCTTGAACAATATTAGACATTCCTCATTCAGAGTGAAAGTTGGGATGTTATGATTGTGATTAGAAATCTCCTCATTCCTCATTGTTCAGGATATGTTTTAGAACCAGAAGATCAACATATCCCTGGTTACAAACGTGATGTCAATATTTGGAGTGAAATAGTGTTGAGAAATAATACAAGAGGAGCAAAAGCCGCTCCAAGTCAACTTTAGTGACAAGAAAATTTGAGTGACATAGGTTTTGCTACCCTATATAAATATTTGATCCCCTGATAGTCAAAAGTTGTGAGCAGAATTTCAAGCTTCAACTCCTATAAAGTCCAGAAACCCATATTCCCATCTTATGAAGCACTTGAATATCTTCTTTACATCACATCTCAACTCATGAATTACAACACATGATTTCAAACTTTCTTGGAGCAGCAATAACTCTGCTAGATATTTTTAGTAGTACTACATGGACCCATGAGTTGCATGTATGATTGTGATGATGTAAGAGTTATTGATCTGGATCTGAAAGATCGTGGAAGTGTGTGGTAGTTCTATCAAATGCGCTTGACCACTTGCCAATATTTATTGTCACATACCAGCTCTCAAGCTTCTTACTTGATGACACCAATGAATAAAACTCAAAATCAGCTCAGGCGAAGCAGTCAAAATAATAAAATGTATTGTCTGGTCCTCACAGCGATATCGACTCTGGATTGTAATATCAATAGACCAGGAGTAAGATAATGACCGCTCAATCTCTATTCATTTAGATTATTCAGTGTATGCATGTAATAATATAGAATCAATCACTGAAACTTCTCATCCAACTTTTGACTGAATGTTTTGAAAAAAAACATGGAAAGCAATATCACAAGTATTAACGCAGATGAAGTGACTTATTGGACTACAAAGCCATATTCCAATGTACTTGGCAAATGCTCTCTGAGTTTTCTAAAGAGATTTAGTACTGCATCACATACAAAACTTCAAAGTTGCATCTATAAACTAATCTGATGGGGCAAAGAATCCCAGCATACATCTTGCACAGGTTTCCACAATATACCGCGTTTAAGAATACCTAACTCTCAATAGCTGCTTTTTCCATGAAAACATACACATTTTGCATCTATTTTGACCAAACAAGATAATGCATGCACTAATTGAGATTGCGGCACCGCGATGCATGGCGATGTAAACAAAGCAGACGGATCTTCTCTCTCTCCTCTCTCTCTCTCACTCTCACTCGCTCGTCGACAACTCTCGAATCGAAGCTGTGCGTTCGAGGGTCTAAACAAATCGAAGCTGCATTCGAGGTCTAAACAAATCGAATGGATAATTTTTTTGAGGTGGTGAAAATTGGCGAAGCGAAATAAAAGTCCCAGCGGTCAGAATCGGAAAACTGATGACACTAATAGTGAGTCCGTATTAAAACAGCGCTGGATAGAGAGGTAGGAGATGTTTGTGCACCGGGGTGGTTGAAATAAGTAAGGTGGGAAAAATGCGTGAGGTTAGAAAACCCCCAATTCAAAGTATATAAGGCACAGCGCCTCGCTCGATTTTTTGTCTGCTCATACTCGCCAGCGAGGCGCTATCGCGCCTCTTGATTGAAGAATCTGGAAGCTCAAAAGCTCAATCACCTTGTCACCAATTTCACTTCCAGACACCCAGAATCTGAGACCTGTATCTCAGTGAAGTCTAGATACACCGAAAGTGCTATTTCATCTAAAGTAAAGAAATGTGACGAGAAGCATCTTCATTCGACGCTGGATCAAGAAGTGAGATATCTCACTTGATACTGTATGCATTAGGTGAAAGGAGCATCTTGCGAGTATTACCACTTCATGTAAACTCCTTTAGAATTCTCTGGACACCGGATACGCCCTTACTCAGTCGTTCTACCCATCACATGATCACAGACTAGACGCACCAAATTCTAAAACAAAACCTTCTAGTATAGTAAAGAGATGCCTTCATACTTTGTTCCCACACTCAGAGTTCCACAATCACTTTTTTGAGTTACCACTCCTCATGTAAAACATCAAATTCCATGATTATATAATCTCATATATGAGACCAGTTCAACAATTTGTTAAATTTATCCGCGCTGTAAAGGGTCGCCATGTTGGCCGCCACATGCAGGATTTTTAAACTGTGGCGCGTCATACTTAAGCGGTATACCTCAGCGTATTACCAGATTATCGTGAAATTAAGGACGTATAACATATTTTTCTCTCATCTTGGTACGGTAAAAATGAATGTCATTGGTGGGAATTCGAAAAAATGAACATTAATTAATCGAGAGCAACAAATTTGCATAACGAATCTCAATATGCTTTGTATTCATCAACAGTGGGTTTCTCAATTTTTCAAAGGAGGATTGTGCTCATTCTAGTCTTCCATCAATCGCTTTGGTACTTCCTACGAGAATTTTCAAAATTCTACAAAATTCAACTGCAATTGCTTCATCAACAGTGGGTTTCTCAATTTTTCAAAGGAGGATTGTGCTCATTCTAGTCTTCCATCAATCGCTTTGGTACTTCCTACGAGAATTTTCAAAATTCTACAAAATTCAACTGCAATTGCTTCACTCCTGTTAGTTTGTTGGGTGGTGAATATCCAGGATCCAATAAAGGCCCAGGAGTGGAGCAGTTGTAGTTGATTTTTGTGAAACTTTGAAAATACTCATGGAAAATATCAAGGAAATGGATGGAAGACTAGAATAAGAACAATCCTCCTTTAAAAAATTGAGAAACCCCCTGTTAATGAATACAAAGCATATTGAGATTCGTTATGCAAATTTGTTGCTCTCCATTAATTAATGTTCATTTTTACGAATTCCCACCAATAACATTCATTTTCACCGTACCACGATGAGAAGAAAATATGTTATACGTCCTTGATTTCATGATAATCTGGTAATACGCTGAAGTATACCGCTCAAGTATGACGCGCCACAGTTTAAAAATCCTGCATATGGCGGTCAACATGGCGACCTTTTACAGCGCGGATTTCGGACAGACCTGGTGTGGTTATTCACAGCTGGTGTAACATCAATACTTCAAGGTTCTGATGGAACATTACTCAGAAATATCTTTCCCTGAGTAAATTCCAGGTTTCGAACATTTTAAGCACTGAAGAGAAAAAATCCAATGCAATATCTATTTTTGTCAAAAACGTCATTTTTTCAAACTCGAAACCGAATACTGGGAAGATTTTTTTCAGTATAATAGCAAATAGTATATGATCAGTAGCGTGACGTATCTAAGGTGAGTTTCAATCAATATACTATCACAAATTTCTGGAATGGAATAAATGTTTTCAGTGATTGGAATCGTAGGTTTCTCATGAGTAGTTTAGAATATCTGAGGAATCGCTCCAATTTTTGATAACTTCTTTTAATTCCTTAAAATGTGTTCCTAATATTTTTTATAATACTTGACCGTAAAGTTGATGCGTAAAGCACAGTGACCGTGCGTAAAGCAGTACTTTACGCACGAGTGATCGTAAAGCAATTGCTTTACGCACGGTTGTACTGCTTTACACCTCGTTTCTGAATTCATGAAAATTGGCAGAACTACGATAAATTGAAAGAAAATCGTTGTGTTAATAGATGCCAATAGAGAAAATTCCAGTTCATTTTTGTCGACGAATCCCATTGCCTAAATTCCCCACAATAACGCAACTATAGCGTTCACGTCGGTGCCACCCTTGTCGTCCATTCCCCTTTCCCGTCTATTCCGGTGTCATCGACCATTTTTCAATGGTATACTAATTATTACGTCCAAGGAGTTTAATAACAACCATTGCACATGCAACAATCTTTCTTATCTCGAAATGAGCTCGTATTTCAAAAACGAGGGATATTATTTAATCAACAGTATGGACATTCTCGTTTGTGTGTCGCTTTGGACCATATTCTCGTAAGAGGAATCTTGGTCTCCATTGAATTATTCTCTCCAAATCTCACAACCGGAATAAACTAGTCAGTCTCATCCAATAGGTTGAGGTGCGACGTATTACATGAGAGAGTTATGAGGAGGAACTTTTCTCTCGAGATATGGAACTTTAGTATGAATCACAAAGCGGGATTCAGTGCCTGAATAATTTGGTGTTAACAATTGTTGATTACCTGAAAGTGATCTAATGAGAATTTTGAACGTTTCTCAATGATGGATGATAATTTCCAATTCCAATCCCAGTTTTCAATACTGTATCATTTCGCAAGTTTTGCAATACTGTATCATACAATCTCTGGGAGAAGTAACCCTCGGAATTCTCTCTTTATCGTTGGTGGAATGCACTTAAAAGCTAATGAGAATTTTTCTAGCTCCGTCACTTGGATTTTTGTGAATGGAAGGCTGTATCGATCATTGAGGATTACTAATATTGCCAACAGATCGATCGTCTTGTTAAAAAAAATCTCTGACAGAACTAAGTTGATCCCAAACTCCGGTTAAAGCTCCCATCAGATGTATTGCACTTATATCAGAATTTTCTGTCAAGTGGGGGGCTCCGCCCCCACACCCCCCGCCGGGGGCTTTGCCCCCTGGACCCCGCTCCGCGCCCCGTACGCCCTCGACTAATTATACTCGACTCGTATGAACGCAGTACCTGGTCTGATGCGCTGTCGGGATACACAGTACTTTCCTGGTCCAAATGTTACATCAAACGAGGGATTCGTGCACTCTTTCTAACGCTGCTAGCACATCGATAATCACGAGATGAAATTCAGCGCATGTAAAATTAGAATGATCTTTAGATAAGCCCAGCTCCCATCAACTCAAGTTTGGGCAAACTAATATCCGTGAAATGTTCTAACTACACTCAAACCTATCCCGCCCTTGCGCGCTGCTTACTCGCAAATATCTGGGGCTTGTTAATTGCGTGTTAGCAACTTTCCGGTCAGTATTATAAAAAATGCAATACGCAACTCTGGCGAAAGCTTTCCACCCTCGTGCGAACTTTCCGCCCTCGTGTGATGCTTTCCGCATGGTTGAGATTGCTTTCCACCCTCGTCGCTACGCTCCTCGGGCGTAAAGCAACTCAACCGTGCGTAAAGCATCGCAATCGTGCGTAAAGCATCGCACTCGTGCGTAAAGCGACTTTTTCGCCATCGGTGCGTATAATACTATTTCGTACAAAAACCTCTTTCATTCGGTATCCCCTCGTAAAGGATACGATTTTTCCGTCTCGCCAATCAACTGCTAATAAAAACCAGATACACAAAAGGAATCATCAAAGAGGTTTCGAACATTGAGGTTATTATAGTTCATCGAATTATATCATTATTATCAGAACAGATATCGTTTGAAAAATTGGAACAAGTGAGACAATTGCCGTAATTGAATAAATTTGATACTGGGATGGTTCATGTAAGAATCACGAAAATCATGGGACACCTTCAAAGATACGTTGATCAAGCATAGGATCAGCATTGTTGAAGTCAATTGTCATCTAAGGTCTCAATTATCGATAGACATGAGGAATATGTTGACTGATAGTCGGGAATTCGGGAATAAATTTCATGCAATGTGTTCAAAAACACACTGTAGATAATAAATAAGTTGATTCCCTTGCCAGACCTGATTCCTTCGTATGAATTCATGATCTTGAATTCTTGAATCACTAGTCAAGGTTTTTGAATTTCTCATCATTCTCCTGAGCTACGCCAGATTTGAATGTAAACGCTCGGAGCGCTTCATACTTATGGTCAATTATCAACAAAATCAACATCAACTCCTGGATCAACTACCCGGATCAAATTGAATTTATGTCGAAGAAAGTACAGTGGAACTTCAATATAACGAACATGAAGGGACCGGCCTCCGCCTTCGTTATATTGAGGTTTCGTTATATTAAAGTTTTGTACCAAAACCTTATAAGGAAGCCCTTCTGTGTGCCATTTGAGTACGGAATGGGCCATCTTTGGATGTTTTACATAGAGTCCAATACAGCAGAAACACGCTTTTGCCATTGAAAAAATCTTCAATATCCAGGATCAGTGCGTCAAATAACCCGTTCCGACGTTTGAGAGTTCCGTTGCACCTGGAAAGAGACATTTTTGGCTCTGGACAGGGTCGGATTTGTGGGTATAGGCTTAATTCTTATTAGAAATTTGAAATTTGTTGTCTTTTGTTCATTTTTCTTTCAACTCCTCAGCGAAGATTTCGCAATCTTGGGGAAAACCCGGGTTGATATCTTCAAAAGAGATTCGAGCGGTGGTTTCGAATCTTGAAATTCGATCGGTCATTAGTGAGCCTCTCATTGACTTTCGATTCACCGAAGTATTTGAGGATTTTGTTGACTTATAAGTCACTGAGGACACCCTGAATAAGATTTTCAACTTTGCGACCGTCATAAGTCTTTCTCAGAGACCACCTCACACTTGATCTCTTTTCGAAATTCTACTCTATCTTCCATACAAAACTTCGTTATAATGAGGTTCAAGTTCGTAATAACGAGGTAATTCAACACAAACGGAGATAGGAAATTCAAGGGACCAGAGCTCTACTTCGTTATACCGAGAGTTTCGTTATATCGGAGTTCGTTATATCGAAGTTCCACTGTATCACTCACCTTAGTAGTGGAATAAAATAGTATATTATGCGTTGAGTGCCAAAAAACGTTGTTCTTTGCGATAACTTTGTCGGCTTCGCCGACGTCCAACAAGGTTATCGCGAGGAACAAAGTTTTTGGCACGAAACGCATATGCTGTTTTACACGGCGCGTCGAGCCGTGTAAAGGTTATCTTCGTTGGTCTCGGGGATGCATTTGACATTTTCCAAATCTTGATAATTCATTTATCTGTGGAACACGGAGGCCGTCTCCCAAGGAGAGACACCTTCCTCCCCTCTTTCCTCTAGACACGAAAGAAAGCCACAGATCCCAGTTGGGAAAGAGACGCTGCGGATGCGCTAAAAATATTTTTTGGTGCCGTTTTCCCCCGAACTCTGATGCACTATTTTCATGCTGTATAGAAATTTTAATACTCAAAGTTTGACATTTCCCTCTCAGCATCTATGATTAAAAATGCATACGTGCACGGAAACCTGATTATTATACTCCTCTCTGTATCGGACCACGAGACCTATTTCTCGTCTAATATAATTAATCTTGATCGTATATTTATCTCAATACAAGTGGTGGGATACTAAATCAGACAAATATGATAAAGCTTCGGGGGCCTTGCAACCAAATTTGATTTCAAACTTCCGCAATGAGGGCGGAAGTGACAAAATAATCCCACTAGGTTGCCAGCAAGCGTAACGAAACATGGCTTCTTGAATCTATTCTCATCTCGAGATTCAGTTTGTATGGACCCCAATACATACTCAGTATTTATGATCTTAGAATCGAATGATCATCTACCTGTTTTGATTCCCAAATTAGAACAGAGGATACTTCATGAAATTTGAGTTTGATCATTCACATTTTAACGCAACGATGAAGCAGATCAAAGGTTGCACTCTTTATATCTTTCCAAACTATTTCTATCATCCTAATACAGTCGAATCCGGAAATAACGATACTGTTTGTAATTTTCTCGCGATTCAATGTGATTACAGAGCAAGTGATGAAGAGTATCATGCAGGGAAATGATCCCCGAGCCAAAAAAGAATGAGACTTGATTATGGATTCCATGACAAATGATATTTTGTGAATTTCGATACTAAGGCCGAATGTACCTAACTTACCCCCCCCCCCCCTTAAAACATTCTCTCAATAACTGTGGCCTACCTCAGTATTTTTCAACGTACTTTATTTCATTCCAGAGCTTGTCCAAAAACCTTCAAAATGAGCTCAAGTTCATCTACTTTTAACCAACTGGAGATGAGGTGTTTTAATTTTCTCAAGAAGTGATTTTCAAGAGTTCACAAGTGTCTGTGCCCAACTTATCCCCATCACTTGGAACGGTGTAAATCGGGGATAAAGTGCGGGAAATACTTTGTATCGGTTTTTATCACCATACGACAATACTTGGAGATGTTCGTTGATCCAAAACACTGTTTCCGACCTATTCCGACGTGATAAACACGTTCCGAGTGGTCAAAACAATCGTACTGCACGCCCTTTCAAGATAACCATACGTGGGCAAATTTTGGCTGGGCGTTCAAACTATAATATTCAAAAATTTGAAGTTGCATCGAACTCTTCAGATAGAAAGTCGATACGTGGATTCAAGATGCGAAAGGAGAAAATGCTTCCAAATTTGTGGAACATTGTATCCAATAATTCGACATTAGCTTCATACAATTTCAGCGTGATTCTCAGTTATTGACCATTCCAAGTAGGATGTATTTGACCTTCAAACTGTGGAGTCTCTCACATAAGTGACAAAAATAGCCTGGGAGGAAAGATCAATATTCCTGTGACACTATGAATCGAGTTTGATTGTAAATCCGATATTGACGATATGTCTGTTTCTAAATATCTCACTCGTCAGCAGAATACAGTACTTTTAGCGATCATCATCTGATTATTCTCGCAAACTTTCGAGAAATACAGTTCATTCAGAAGGAACCACTCTCCAAGTAGTCCTCTGTGCGCTCAGGTCTTCCAAATCCGATGTTGGAAAATTGGAAGCGATTGAATCTTAGACGAGGGTCTAAAAAAATTACTTGAAACTTTCTCCGATTCAACTTTGGCTTACTCTCTTCATGCTCCCTAAGCTCATCGTTTTTCCAGCCATTCAACTGAAACTCCAATTCGGTAGTTTATCCAAGAAGAACCTGCCTCCTAAGCTAACGCTTTTCTTTTGGCTCGCTCTCGAATAAAGTGCATTAAAGTATTTAAGAAGGAAAACAAAAAGTCTTGCAAGAGATGGGGTAGAATCGGATTTGCTCTCGAAAGCAGTTGGTTCTTGGTTGGCCGCAGTTACTGAGACTTTCACCTAAAAAATGGACGAAAAATGAGCGGGATTCCTAAAAAAACGATGTGAATTTTGAATAATTTCATCTTCACCAAGCATATGGCTTTCAAAAATTTTCGCAGGAGGATTTATCTTGCACTGATCAGGAGGGTCCAGGGAGCGCGGGTCATGGATTTGGCTGAAACTCTGGAATTAGTTCTCTTTTATTGCCATGATACCCAAAGCCGCAAAGCCTAACGCTCGAGCGTTTTCGTACTACAGCTTATGACATTGGTTTATGCATTGGGAAGTGTTTTTTTTTTGTAGGAAATATTGATGTAGGCCCGTATTATGAAGTGACAAGAATAGGTATAGTGTAACGCTAATATCATAGGCTGTAAACTCTGCGGCTCTGGGTATCATCTCCTGGTTTTTAATAGGAGACTATTCCCAGAGTCTTCAGTTGAATCCGTGACCCGCACTCCGTGCCCCTCCCCCTTGTGAGCGTTTTCTCAAGAACTTGGAAGCAGAAGATAGCTCGCAAAGTCGCAAGCTCGGTTCTCGTTGTGATCAGTGAGAATAGGCCATTAGAGAGCTCGAATATGATATTTCGGCTCCCAGACATTCAAATAAGACGTATTTCAGGTGATTTTGCAGTTTTCCTTACCACCCTTCAAGTAAGGTAAGACTACCCAAATTGCCTCTGTACCCAACTTGCACACATATGCCGATCTCAGAAATGGGCACTCGTGGACCCTCCCGCATATTTTTTTCACGTTTGTGATATAAAAAAATCAGAGAATGAGGAGTTTGGATCGACTCTGAATCATTCCTGCGTTTCTTATAAAATTTGAAGTGATTTTTCCATTATTCGTGTTTGCACGGCTGAAAAAGCACCGAAGATGGCTAAGAAATCGCGTTCACTAAAACCGGTGCATATTTTCATTTGACCAATCTCGACGTATCTTAGCGCATTCGATTCCTTGTCTCAAGACCCTTGGAATACCTTCTTTAGAATTGCAAAACTTTCATTTGAAAGGATTTATTGTACAAAACATAAAGATGATTTGAGAAACAAAAGGGCCGACATTAGAGTGTACCCAACATGCCTCCATATAATTATCTCGGAAAAGTGAGCAGTATGGCTTTTTTATCACTTCGAACGTATTTATTCGGTCAAAACAGATGGGAAACGTTGTTTTGGGCCAGCTCAAATTTTATGCCTTTCATCGCCGATTTCATATTGTTTTAAATGATGGAGGCAAGTAGGGTACACGCATTTGTGAACTCTCAAAAATCACCTTTTGGGAGAATTCAAACAGCTCGGCTCCATTTCATTCAAATTGGACGTATCTTAGCTCATTCAAAAGGTCTTGAGACAAGCTTTAAGATGAGCTCAGGTACGTTGGAATTTATTGAGATGGACCAGAGTTATTGAGGAAATGGTTTAACAGGGGCAAGTTGGGTACACTGGCCTCATTTGGAGTTTAATTGATGGATTTTGATGGAATGAAGGATGAGTTTGAAAACAGACCACGAGGGCAAACTAGGCACTTTGAATTTTTCTTTTTTCCAATAATGCGAGCGTAGAATCGGCTCGAAATCGAATCTTGAGATTCTGAAAGGAGCATGTTACTTGGGGTATCGGCGACAAGAGATCAGAGTCGGAAAGATGGTAGAAATAGATGTATATTATTATATTGAATGAATTGACAATTACAATAACTGTGTTTGTGAGTAAGTGATGGGCACTCCTGAAATGGGAGTCCCCAAGCAGTCTGATGCGGCGCGCGCGAGTCGCGTGGCTTATATGCCCTCGACTCGCCGTGTGTCGCACAGTGTAATAGTGCGCAAAGTTCAGCAAAACGTGATCGCGCGATGCATTTCTCAAAGTATGCATCGGATATCGGCTTTGCTGAACCGACGACAGGGTGATTGCTCAAAGTGCGATCACCTATGTCGTCACGAGCATTTCAAAGTTAGAACAAGGGCGGTAATAATGAACTGATATACGAAGATTGGTTGCAACAATATTTCTTGCGTGATTTTTGATAACCAGCAGAAAAGAGTCAAAATATTGAAATAGTACACTTCGCGCCGAGTTTATGATGTTGTAGCTTGCTTCAGAACGATTGGTTTTCGGCCTGTGCCTCTAGCAAGGATCAAGATAATCGCTCAGAAGCGGGGAAGTTCATGAATCAGGTGCGTATATTATTTTTTATTATTTTGTGTGCCCCCAAATAGCGGAAAATTGCAGAAACCACTGTACTTGTTCTAAGACTTGCGCTGGTCATTCAAGATCGGTCTAAAATATTTAATTTCCCATATTGTAACGTGAAAAGACACGAGAAAAATGCGTGGGAATATCTGCGTACATTCGAGAATTTCAGTGGAGGCATAATAGAGAATGGGGGGAATTTAGGTATACTTGCCCCATCCCAATAGGAATTCCTATGCAGACCGACAAGATGATCTAAATTCACTGTCAAAGTTCATTTTTATGAAACGTGAATCAGTGATCATCTCTGTATGGATAGTTTCTGGTAAACAGTTAGGATACACTCATTGTAACTTCTTGCCATATTCTGTTCTGGGACTTGCTCTTCGTACTCTTTTCCATACGCGCAAATATCTTTCCAACGATTGCCTTGGTTTTCATACCATTCTATCGAGCGATAGCTGTGTGGAATGAATGTATGTGGTGATCTGCGTGGGCGGGAATTGGCAATTTGTTTGCAAATTTCTGCGGAAAACGTTGCCTCAAGGTTTGCATGGCTGTGGTTCTCAGTAACTGCACCCCTTGACGTCGTTTATAGGTAGAAACGAGAAAATCGCACGGGAAGAGAGAAGTGTACGCAGACGAGGAAATTGCTGAGTGAGACGAATGATGAGACAGTGGTACTGGGAAATTCCCAACTTGTGTTTTCCATTTCTTGATGGAATGCCGCTTTGATTATTATTGCAACGTATAATTGGTGAGCTGGTTTGGTGAGATTTCCTCGATATTGTTTTCCGAGTCTAGGTATTATTGAATGTTTGAATAGAGTAATTAGAGTCCATGGGAGATTGTCTCACCACTGCATCTGAATTTGGGTAGTTTCTTTGTCGATACGTTAGAGTACGCAAAAAATCACATTTTGAAAACTTTGGTACGAGAGAAATCTGATAATTGGTCTGCAAACGTCTGTTACGGGTAGCAAATGTGTGTCTCATCGCATGTTTGTGCATCAGATTGCCAACTTATCATTTCATCTCTCATTGGGAATAGCGTTCGATGAAATATTGGTGCTAATTATGGAGCTGATTTTGACGAGATTAAACCTACTTACTGTTGCAATCTAGTCCGGACTCCCCGCAAAACCGCAACCAGACACGCACCGGCGTACTTTCAGGTTGCAGCTGCATCCAATGATTCTGAAAGCGGTATTATAGTTTATACGCTTTTATTGGTACTAAATGTGTTACTCAGATACTAGGCCCCCTGTAAAATCGTAAAACACGATACCATTCAAAGTTTCATGGCATTTCGTTCATTAGGAATCGATAAAAGCTTGAAGGCAATTTTTTGGTGGGACAGAGCGCATCCTCGTCTATTTCGATTTATTCCTCAATAACATAATGATTCTGGCCAATATCAGATACTAGGCCCCCTGTGTTTTGGAATTTCCTATTGAATGAGCCCTCCCACGTTCAAAAATTCTGAATCCAACTCGCAAAAACCTTGAACTAGTGTGAGCATCGAGCAATATAACTTGCTCATCGAGCCAAAGAACTACGATTTTTTGGAGATATAGAATGAATCCCCGGGTGTGGAACAACTCGTTCGATGGGAAATATCATGGTGTTTCAGTTGCCATATCTCGTTTGGGTTGGAAATGTGAGGTTGAAATATTATGAGGCAAAAAAGTGGTTCATCATCTCCCATCCATCGCACATGTAGTACGATCAAAGCGCCATCTATTAAGCAAAATATCCGGATTCACTACGGACTAGCCTTAAGCGTCGTCTCAGTTACGAGAAGAATAATCAAAAATCCTTCTCAACGATTGATACTGCTTCTCTTTCCCCGTCTGTTTGAGCTTTCACTCATATGCGCCATTGCTCTAATTTATTCATTTGAGTGGAAATACAATATCCTTCTCCATACAAAGGGATAATGCTCAATTTAGCGAGTTGGAGGATGATTTTTCAGAGCCAGGCAGCTCGTTTCACCAGCAGTTCGTATACATGAACTGATCATCGCTGTGATAATCATGAAATTTAATCTCCATACCGTTCCCTAACCGCCGTAATTTCATGTTTTCAGACTATTCCTTGGGAGCTTTTGAACCCATAGAGCTGCTTTGGGACCGCAATATCCTGGAAATTGGTGAAATGAGAGCGCTTACTCTATTTCACATTTTTTTCATTGTTTAAGCTGAGTAGTAGCTCGAGTATCTTTCAATTCAAGTCTATTGTAGACAAAGCATACTCGACTTCGTCTATCCGGGCGTGTGATGTCAGCGTACCCAATTTGTGTCCATACCTAGGACTGTCTCAGAAGAAGGCCTCGTATTGCATCTTTTCATCATTCTCATATCGAAAAAAGATAGTGTGGATGATTGGGAAGCCATAGTGGTGGTTACTTCAGGACCAACCTCAAAGGATTACTGCATCTTCCAGAAAATCTGAAGTGAGATTCACATCTTGCCTCTTGCATAACTAATGAATCCTCTACAAAATCACGTTTAGTAAAACCAGTGCTGAATTTTTTTGGATCGACCAATCTCAACGTACTTAAGCGCATTCGATGCTTTGTTTTCGTCTCCAGAATCCTCTTTTGGAAGTTGCAAAAACATGATGTGAAGCTGTTTCGTGTGCGGAACACGAAGATCGTTTGTTAAACACCAAGGTCAACATCGGAGTGTATCTAACATGCTCCTATGTGGTTATCTTGAAAAGGCGAGCACTATAAGACTCTCAACACTCAGAACGTGTTCATCACGTCAAAATAGATCGGAAATAGTGTTTTGAATCAATGAAAAGCTCGAAATGTGATCACACGCCAATAAGAACGATTTTGTGTACTTCACTCTTGATATATCGCATGACCAATCTAAGATGGACACCCTTGACATTTTTTATCTTTGCAAGTTACAAATTGGATCGAAGTTGATTCTCACACGATTCAACCTCCTGCCTTGGATGATGAAGTGAACGTTTTCAGAAAATGAAAAATTCGATGAGAACGGGAGAATTTTCTTCAAAATATTCAAGGGAAATAACATTGCGATACGGCATCGTGTAGCTCATCAAATTTGAAGTCCGATATGACTTGGAAATCTCAATTCTCCAAGAAACTGATGGAAAATAACTGATTTTGAATTTCCCACCGCACTTGCTATTGTTTTGGTGTCTAACCTATGATCAAAAATGTTATTTTGTAGGTAGTCCACCCACGGCATTCACAATGGAAACTCGCCATTGAGAGGGGATGTCAATCGGCTTTATATCGTTGTAGGGTAGTGGAGGCATCGAGCATGTACTCTTGTACCTTTTCGTATAAAAATCGAACAATGGGTAAAAAAATGTGTGGCAGTCATATCATCAAAATTATTCAATATTGATCGAAATTGAAACGATCCCGCATCCAAACCTCTTAGAAAATAATAACGCCTAACAGACTTAGGTGTTGATTATCAATTCTAGTTCCTCTATCACCCAATTTCCGACTACAAAGTTTGGGAAAAGTTTGTATCATGGATGATGAACACATTACAGGCACGAGTTATTAGAACGGTATCTCGTACCTGGAAAAGTAAGAAAAGTCTAAAGAATCGTGGCTTCCACTTTGTATTCGGATTTTAGCTGACATAACTTCGGTAATCAACATACAAAACGCGAATCTGCTCAATATTACCGATTCCTCGTAGGTTCACGTTCAAAATCCACACAAAACCCACCCATTCTTGATCCCATGGGTGAGCAGTCGAAGTCACAATTTTTTTCAAACATCTCTATACTCCTCACTTACGGCATACTAGTTCAATTCGTGTTTATAGTCCACCTTTCTCTTTTATTATAGTCTACCTTTGATGTCAATTTCGCTCAAACTTTGTAGTCAAATTTCAGCTGACAGAACTTTTATAATCAAAATACAGAACTTAAATCTGCTCGGTAATACCATTCTCTAGTAAGTTCACGTTTGAAATTCATACAAAACCAACCCATCTTCTTAGGATTTCGATCCCATACGTGAGCACCGGAAGCCACAATTTTTTTCAGATATTTTTCCACTCCCCAGTTGCTGAATACTGCCTTAAGTCGTGTTTATAACCTACCTTTGATGCTCCGAACTTTGTATTCAAGTTTTAGCATACAGAATTTTTAAACTTGGAAAGCAAAGCTCGATTCTGCTTAGTACCACCAATTTCTGAGAGGTTCGTGTTTTGAATTCTCCACAAACTCGACCACTTTTAAGAACTTTGAATCCATAACTGAACAGTCAAAGCCACAATTTTTCGTGCATTCATCCACGTCTTTGTTATGAGATACTGTTCCAACTTGCCGTGCCTATTATCTGTCTACCTACGATGCAAACTTCTTTCAGACTCCGTGTTCAGATTCTGGCTGAGGAAATGTTCACAGCTCAGATGCAGTATTCGAATCTGCTTCGCATTACCATTCTCTAGGCTCACGCTTGTAATTCTCAAAAAATCCCCCGACTTTTTCGAATTTTGATCTCCTGGAGGAGCGGTCAGAGCCACGACCTTTTCTAATTTTTCCACTCCATCAGCTACGAGATACCGCTCTAATTGTAGTTCGTGCCCATGATTTGTTCACCATCTATGGCAAAAACTTTTCCCAAACTTTGCAGTGAGAGTTCCTGTGATAAAGTGTCTGAAATTGATAACCACCTCCTGAATCTGTTAGGCATTACTATTGTCTAAGAGGTTCGGATGCGGGATTGTTCAAATTTCAATCTACATTGGAGAATTTTGATGGCATTATACAAATTTTTCTACGCATCTTTGGACTCTTGTACTAAAAGATACAAGAGTACATGCTCGATGCTTCTAATATATTTCAACGGTATAAAGCCGATTGACACTCCCACTCGATGACGACTTTCTATTATGAATGCCGTGGATGGATAACCTACAAAACAACATTTGTGATCATAGGCTAGACACCAAAACAATAACAAGAGCACGTGGCACTACATCAAAACAATAAAATTACCTAACACGTGGTGCGACTAACCTCTACGACAGCTGTGGGGGTGAATTCAAAATTAGCTATTTTCCATCATTTTTCTTGGAAAATTGAATAATGAAAAAATTATACAATTCATAAATCATACAAATCATTCATCAGAATTTATAAATCATACAATTCTCTCGAATCACAAAATTGATTTTGAAAATGTTCAAATATTAGATACAGAAAACAGGTATCGGTCCCGATTTTTTTCTGAGATGGCAAATATCTATTATCACCCACGTACATTAAATAGAATTGAGGATGTTCGAGGTTTCAAGTGTGTTTATAAGAATTCAATCGTTTCATTTAGAGAGTCGGAGATAAGGCGAGCCCCTGAAAATTGATGAAATATGTACAGACGTGATAGATGGTATTAGTTACTTTTCTATAGTCCAGTTTTGCCTCGAAAGCTCAGGCTAGCCTGGTCGCTTTCCATCAAGATCACTCGTCGATCATGGAAGGGAATTCCATCTCCTTGATAAGCACCAGGAAAATGAGAGATAGTAGACTCCACACAATTGAAAAGTTGCAAATTATATAAAAAACGTGAATTCAGAAAGTTTTATGTTTGAGAAATTTTTTTCAAAAAATGATCATGTAATAGAATGTCGTCAGAATGGTCCATATATTTGCAGGTTTGGATAATTTCCACCAACGTTTTAGAAGATCGGATTTGACTCCCAGCTATGCGTAGGAATTATGTGTGATAATCTCTCAAATAAGTGTACCTGTGTGATATTATAAGGTAATTTTTCTAAAATGTGATATTGTACTCCGTGAAAAAGGTCAAAAACAAATGTTTTATTTTTATTATTTTTATAATTTTAGCTTGAAAAGGGCTGTAGATAGAAAAGTCGGAACGTTGTACAATTGACGTGCTTAATAAAAGAAATAATGAAAAAATGATTGGACAAGTCATTTCGGACTCCAAATTTGATGAGCTATACACGATGCCGTATCGCAATGTTATTTCCATTGAATATTTTGAAGAAAATTCCCCCGTTCTCATCGAATTTTTCATTTTCTTAAAACGTTCACTTCACCATCCAAGGCAAAAGGTCGAAATTGTAAGAATCAACTACGATCCAATTTGTATCTTGCAAAGATAGAGAATGCCGAGGCTTGTCCACTTTAGATTGGTCATACGGCCAATTTCGGCCGGCACCAATGTGAATTTTCATAAGTGCTTTTCGGTGGTTTCGGTGGTTCGGAACCCACCTTGAACTGTAGGTCCCGCAGAATAACTTCGAAAAGAGGTTGAAAATGCGTTAGTAAAAAAAGAGAAAAAAAATTATATAGGCAACATGGCTCAAGAGAGGGAAATGTTGGGTATACTTATCTTACATGTATTTTGAGTAAATATTGCAGATAGATTCTCCATTTTCTAGATTATATTCACTTTTTCGTGCCTTTCAAGCCCGGGGCACACAGATAACATATATCCGCGCATTTACCTCGTGTTATTTATATAATATGCTATACACTTGGCGCAACAGGATTCAGGAACAAAATGACAGCAGGTGACACAGTTTCCTGAAGTTGCTGTTGCGGCTTGTGACAAAAAAAAAGAAATAAAAGTCGTGACATGAAAAGGGTAAAATATTCAACTTGCTTTGAGAGTGGAATAAAACATCAGAGCGGCGAGATACGTCCGGGTTATAATCGGCAAAAGGAAGACCACGACTGATTCCTCTTGTCCTTTTTTTCACTCTGGTGCTGTCGCCGGTGGCGAGCACGTCACAGAGACCGTCTCTATGGCCACTAACCTCAGTCATGGGAAAATAAATATTGACACGGTAATCTACTGTATATGAGTGCAACTTACTTTGTGCATCGGGGAAAATTCGCATGGATATGGGTAATACAAGTGTGAAGTGAGGGTAAAAGTATTTGTACTCACTGACGAGAGTGGCGAGAGGCATTGAAGCCGACTAAACAGGCAGCTTATATCAGCCTTGATAATACCGCATTCCTGGTGTGAAGTTCGGACACATAGTATTTACTCTTGAGCAGAGTCACATTGATACAACCTCTCTGATTGGAAATAGAACCGATTCTTGGCTCAATTTCCCACCTATCTAAACTCTCCTCAATTTTCCCATGGTCAACTTGAGCATGCTCATTTTGTAGGAAAATATACACTACCGGTTAAATGTTTGAGGACACCTGGGAATCAAGCTGATGATTTTCAGAGTTGGATATCTCAGAACCTATTGGTCGTAGAGAGCTCTGCGTGGTCGCATTTTGTAGCTTATATCGAGCACTTTCAAGTCTATTTTCAGTATTTTCCGTCCCGCGTATTATACCGGAGACACGCGAGTCAGAAAAATGATTTTTTTTTCGCAATTTTTCAGGCAAGGTACGAACGCCTGACGATTTTGGGGAGATTGTTGGATCGCTATGAGACCGATGACATCTTCAAGCCTATGAAAAAAACCTTGAAAATCCGTTTTTGAACGTCTCTCAAAGTGGTTCTGGCATTGAGATATGACAGATTGTCTGCGGATGGTTTTTTCTCAAAAAACTACACGGTTAATCGAGAAATGATGAAAAACAGCCTAGTCCAAGGTCAGCAGCCTTCACTTTCGATGGCTATTTCAATGTTAAGTCAAACTCTTGCAGAAATGAGGGTCAGCTGCCCTAAAGTGGACTGTATCATTTTTGGATTATCGAGGAATTTTTTGAGAGAAAAACTCCCTCACTAAATCACTTGGATCTCGGGACGAGAACCACTTCGAGAAACGTTCAGAAATGGATTTTGAAGGTCTCCTCATGGGCTTGAAGATGTCATTGGTCTCATAGCGATCTAACTATCTCTCCAAAATCGGCAGGCGTTCGTACCTTGCTTGAAAAATTGCGAAAAAAGTCTTTTTTCTGACTCGCGTGTCTCTGGTATAATACGCGAGATGGGAAATAGAGAAAATAGATTCGAAAGTCCTTGATAAGAGCTACAAAATGCAACCACGCACGGCTCACTACGACCAATACGTTCTGAGATATCCAACTCTGATAATCATCAGCTTGATTCCCAGGTGTCCTCAGACTTTTTACCGGTAGTGTACTCAATCAAGAGATGTGATTCTACCGTTCACTGGAGCTCATCATCGGGCTATGCCGATGGATACATCAAGGCTTGAATTAAATATCAAGCACATGGACCTTCATGATACCATTTTTTTCTATGGTCTCTAAATGAAGGGATTGATTCGGAAAGCGACAAAGAGAGGAAAAGATTCTTCCCCAGGCGAGATTTGAACTCGCGATCTTTAGTTCTCCGGACCAGCGCGCGCCTTGATCCAACTAGACCACTGAGGCGATTGCGAATTCACACGCTTAGGAAAGTCATCTCTCTGTCTCTGTACCGCTTTTAAAGAGAGGGTTGGCCAGTTTGCAAACCATGGCCAATTTGATATACATTATTTGAATCCATCGCTCAATAGACATTTTAATCAAGAAATGTGACTCTATCGTTTACTCGAGCTCATCATCGGGCTATGCGGAAGGATGGACTTGAAGAATTTTTTCCTCTCTTTGTCGATTTTCGAATTTAATTCTTCATTTGGAGACCATAGAAAGAAGTGTTACCATGAATGTCCATGTGTTTGATATGTATTAAATTCAAGCCAGGTGTATCCGTCGCTAGCCCGATGATGAGCGAGTGAACGATAGAGTCACATTTCTTGATTGGAATTCCTATTGAGCGATAGATTCAAATAATCTATAAGAAAATATACTGCCTCGGCTGAATAAAAAAAAAAACTACCCATGTCGAGGGTACTCACTCAGGTTGATGCACTCGGTGCTGTGCTATAGAACGAGGTTTGCTCGTAAACTCGGGAATCAAGTACCTGCTCATAGCAGCTTTGTCAAGTCTGAACTTCATTTTTTCCCCCAGTCTATTCCAGCTATGTTACCGCTACCTCATCTGAATTGTTCTTTTCACCATGATGCGACGACGTGTACGAGAACCTTATTATACAAACTAACAGATAACACGACTAACTTGATGTCGATTGATATGAATATCTTTTATTTTTTGTGCGTAAGAGTGTTCTTGGCGCCCAGCTTGCTGACTTTTACTTACGGTTTATCAAGAAGTATAGCTCGGTACTCGAGAGTAGAACCTATTTCCCGCATCTTCGTGATGATTCCGACCCTCGCCTATGATTCGGGTCGAAGATTCACCACTCGGACGCGAAATAGTTTATTACGAATCGATTTCGATTCTGTACGCACTGCCGGAATCACGAAGATAACAACTTTATGCAGATTCTTTACGCACAAGCGTTAATGAGCATTTTTCGCTACTAGTCGCAGAATCCACACAGATCATAACCCATATGCTTAATAGATAATGCTCAACGCTTCCAGAGTATCCCATACAATTCTCGATTCCTTTAGTTCAACTGGAGGTCAACTGGAAATTTGCATGAATTTCTCTCAACAAGTATACGAGGTTAGAAGAGAGGTCCTTCAAATTTAAATTTTATTGAGGCGTCTGTTTCAAGTGCGACTTTATTTTGTTTGAATTGTTTTGCTAGACGTGTGCGATAAAAAATTGTCGGAAGCTCCACCGTGTTTTTCGTATCCGGCCCAGTAAAATTTTCATCAGCCAGACCAGCGGCATGGCATTCATCTCGTCGAGTTTTATACTTGCGCTTTGTAGTTTATGGCGCTGTGTTTCCGAGCTACAAAAAATACAGAGATAACGAAAGACAAATTATTTCAAGCCTCGTGAGTTGAATACTCAATTAATTCAGACACGTAGGGTGATATTCCTCTATGATTATCCGGACAATAAGTATCGGTTCAATAACATGATCAAAATGCAGCAGATCCAAACTTTTGATTCTAATATGATATATAACTAGATTTTGGTAAATCTTGTTTATTTTGGTGTTAAGCAATGTATGGCTAATATTAATTCATCGTAATTGCTCACCAATTAAAATAAAGATTTTGAAAGTATGTCACGAAATTTTACTGGGGAAAACCCTGCCATAGTTGTAATCTAGAAACATCGATAGATAAGTTATTATATATGGGTATTACCGTGAGAACTTACACGATACGTCTTATGAGCTCACATTCCAATGAGCTAGCTCCGAATCACTCTACTCAAATTTACTACACATATTACATTGAAGTTTACTCGATACTGGAGTTTCGAGTCAATCCGTTCACTCTTTTCTTCCATTTTTGGAGATTACAGAGGTCGAAACGTCAGTTTCTTGAATTGTGAATTGTTGAGTCCCACATTCTCCCTTAGCTCTGGGATCGCAGTAATGGTTATGGGGGATATTCTCGAGTTTACCTAACAAAATACAACATTAAACCATATTTTCTAAAGGTTCTATCACCGCGATGGTTATTCTCGAGTCATGCGCCTCGTTCTTGTTATGGGATTTCCACCAAAATTGAGAAAATATTTTGAATCGCTATAATAGCGCATCCTGAATTTACTGTAAGTCACTTTGTTCAGGGCAACATTTCGGGGAAAGATGTCAAATAATCAGATGCCAGCGCGAGAAAAGGCCCAGAATCAAAGTTCTCAGTGTCATGCCGCATGTGCGTTTCAGCCACGTAATTAATTTTGTCAGTTTCGTGGACATCATGTTATTACCCCGCTAAAAATCAATTTATCGGGTCAAGAAAACATTTTTTCCTTAGTGTATAATATAGGAATGGAAGCAATAATTGCGGGGAAGTTTTTCATCACTTTTGCGATCAATTGAATGGAAAATGCCGGCACAGATACACGGGACATCAAATTTCAACTTCTGGATTCTAGGATCCGAAATGTGTGATTTTTTGCGATAATATCTATATAGAGAGCTCGATCTCAGTATTTCACCCCATTCCAAATTTATCGACTCCTCTCGATTTTTTTGCCAGGATTGTTTTCATGATTCTTTCACTATTTTCGAATAATTACAAAATAGTATATTAAGCAACAAGGGTGCCAACAGATATTTGCGCACGAGTCCCCGCAACGAGTGTGCAAATGGTCCGTTTGCACACGAGTGCGGGGACGAGAGCGCAAATGTCGGCACCCGAGTTGCTTACGATATTTT
Organism: Eretmocerus hayati; assembly: GCA_029851415.1. Classification (NCBI taxonomy): domain Eukaryota; kingdom Metazoa; phylum Arthropoda; class Insecta; order Hymenoptera; family Aphelinidae; genus Eretmocerus; species Eretmocerus hayati. The sequence continues at coordinate 118,391,754 of CM056744.1, read as the reverse complement.
TTGTTATTGCTGTGAGCAAAAATGTAACTCGCCCAAAACCCTAGAAAAAAGTCGCGGATTTTTTTGCTCTGGGGTGAAGGAATTCTCTTAATTTCTGTTCTCTTCAGTTATATTGAGTATTACGAGAAATTGATCCGTAGATCCATTAAATCGTATACTTCATGTATTATTTTGAACGGGACAGAGCTTATCGTCATCACGTTGAAACACCCATATTTTGAATATAATTATGGTTTCACAATGTCTAGTATTATCCAAAGTAAATTGAATATCCACAATATGTCGGTTAATCACTCCTTTGACCGGAGATGATGTTAGGGCGTGGAGAAGGGCGCAGTGCGGGGTCCAGGGGCGGCAGCCCCTGGTGGGGGTGCAGGGGGCGAAGCCCCCGCCGGGGGGTTCGGGGGGCGGAGCCCCCCGACTGAAAAAAAATTTTGAAAAATATATAAGAAAAAAGTCTTTTGCCCACCCCCTTGACTGGAAAAAATTTTTTTAATTCATCAGGAAAAACAACTTTTGCAGAAGCAGTTTTTACTTTACTTGCTTGTACTACTTGCATTTAGGCATGATTTTCAACATATCCAGATTCTTGTTATTTTTCTACATATTTACAGCCATAAATCTACAAATCTCACTCTAGTCAAATATATCTATTGAGTATAGGATGATCAACCATCAATCCAAATTTGGTAAGCAAACTGTGCGTAAACGTCCCATTTGCACACTGTTTCATCGTTTACGCAGTGCGCAAATGGATATTTGCGCACTACCGTGTGCAAATGAGTCATTTGCGCACTGTGCAAATGAGAATCCGTGCCCAAATGGGCCATTTGCACACGCACACTTGCGTCTAAACGGCCATTTTTGCGCACAGAATAACAAAAATATTCTTCGACGACATGTTATCCTTTATAGAAATCCACACTTTTTGTTACGATTTATCTTCATTCTTGAGACTAGGCTAGTTGAGTCCACGCGGCTGAACGACCAGCAGGAAGACACTACCAAATATCTCAAAAGTGATTCAGGTATACGCGTCAGCAAGCTCTCAAGATCCTTTATAACCGTCTAAAGATTTTCTCACGTACACATTCACGAGCGAAAGCCGAGAAAATTCCCATCTCGGGCTAATCTCGTATATAGCATCGAGTTTGTATAGTTGGTAGACGTGCGCAGAGGGAGCTTCATCTACTGCAAAGCCGTTGAATGCAGTCTCGGGTCCTCGCAGCCCATAAAATCTCACTCAATTTCAGGGTAATAAAATTCCACATTACAAATTCGCAACCCGACCGGCAAGACTACCTCTCTGTGAATTGCGACGTCACGTCGGATAGAGCAGAAGAGAGAAGGAAAAAAAAGAGAGTAAAGAGGATAGGTGCATTCCAAGGACTGCGCCAGGTTTTTACAGTCGTTACTCTTTGCCCTGTGACTGATCGATGTTTCGCAACGTTTCATCTCACTTTGAGAAAAATTTGATTTTCTGAAATTGCAGTGTACGTGGTCGCGAGGTAGAGAATTTTGATCCAAATGGAGAGAACGTTTGAAACGTGAGTAATTTACTTTTCATAATCTCCATGGCTGAATGAGGTATTGTTATGAGTTACAGAGGCAGTGATGAAGATTGGAATGCTTGCAAAATTGATTGAATGACTTTGGGTACTACGCAACAGTTAGGAAGTTCTTGAGGCTACTGCTACAGTCCCTACCATTTATAGATAATGGAACACGTAGGGTCTCACTTAAACAGTGATATTTCCAATTTGATTGGTCGTACGGGAACTCTGAGAAAATGGTTCTGAAGAGCATAAGGAAATCTATCAATTCATGGGTTTTGATAATTTTTTACGTGCTCTTCAAGTGCCCGTACACGTGATTGAAAATCGGAAAGAATTCTCCTTTAATCAATCACCTACAATTTTGACGGGAGTCATCCCATTACAAAAATACTCACAGAATCTTGTAGATCGTTCACAACTCTAAAAATTCGATCCTCTGTAAAATTTTTTTACGACCCTTCCCGTCTGACTTACGAGCTCTGAAAAAAAAAACTTTATATTAGGGTGCTTATGGAGATTCCGAGTCTGGCACCTGTTTAATTTTTTCTCGCTCTATTCTGGGGTAAAATTGGATTAAAAAAATATCATGGCATATGATTTCGACGTAAAACGATCGCATCTTCCAGAATATTTCATCAGATTTTGTCTCAAATGTGACCTATGTATAGGAGCAAAACATGGAATTTATCAATTTTCACATCAAATTTCGAGAAATCGTTGCTACCTCAAATCTTAGACGAATTCTGATAAAATATTCTGGAAGATGAGATCATTTTATGAAGAAATGATGTGCCATGATATTTTTTAAATCCAATTTTACCCTAGAATAGAGCGAGAAAAAATTAAACAGGTGCCAGGCTCGGAATCTCTATAAGCACCCTAATATAAAGTTTTTTTTCGGAGCTCGTAAGTCAGACGGGAAGGGTCGTACAAAAATTTTACAGAGGACCAAATTTTCAGATTTTTGAACGATCTACAAGGTCCCGTGAGTATTTTTGTGATCGGATCACTCCCGTCAAAATTGTAGGTGATTGATTAAAGGAGAAGTTTTCCCGATTTTCAATCACGTGTACGGGCACTTGAAAAGCACGTAGATAATTATCAAAACCCATGAGTTGATAGATTTTCTTGTGTTCTTCAAAACCCTTTTTTCAGAATCCTTGTACGACCAATCAAATTGGAAATATCACTGTTTGAGTGAGACCCTACGTGTTCCATTATTCATGGTGGGGACTGTAATATATTGTCAGATCTAATAACTCAAAGAGTTGAAAAAAAAAAAAAATGGTTCGCATCACTCCCAACGAATTTTGTGACACTGATCCTTTATGACATGCCGAATGTATGGGTCAGGTGAATGGGGCAGAGTCATGGATGATTCATGTCGAATGTTCCCAGTTTTGAACAGGTTCCACTAGGTTTTCTGATGATTGAGTTTAACATGATTTTAGGGCCTGCATAGCGTGGAAGATTTAAATAGCGTGAGCAACGTGAAATTTGTGGAAAGTAATCTGAATGTGTAGCACAAAAAAGTCTCGTTGAGTACAAAACAGTACTAGAGTAAGGAATTAACGATCAAACGAACTTACCTTGTATGTGAAGTTCGATCGAAATTATGCGAGATCCTCGTTCGAGTGATTAAATGTAGTATGTGCAAATGTTGTATGTACCTTTATGCAATCAAGTGATCCCTCTTATGTATATATAATAAATCCCTCTTAGCTATATTGTCTGAATTAGATTTTTGGGTTCGAGGCCTCTGTAAAATTTTGAGGTTATAGTGCAAATGCAGGCGTTTCAGATCTGATACGGTTCCCTTGAGATTTGTTAGATTCCTCATATGCTTGAACCAGAAAATGAATTTCCGGAGTACTCTTTGGGGAAGGACGAAATTTTCACTTCCATCAGCGGATATTCATACAAGTTTTTATATAAATGGAGAATGCACTATACTAATTAGAAGATTTGATACGTTTTAGGATGAAAAGCTCGTAAAAAGATTCTCATCGTGTCACATTACCTGGAGACATTCTAAATCACAGAAAAATCTCAATGATTCCATTCGATGGGTGGAATTGCCAATTTGTACTTGGAAAATTGATCTGAGGTTCCCAATCGTTTGAGTTTCTATCCTACAAATCTGAGACATCAATACTTGAAATGAAATGGTTTAATGTAATGATTTGTAGAATCTGTCAAGGTTTTTGCGATGGAAATAAAAGAGAGTAGACGAGCACTGAAACAGTTTGATGAAGATCTAAGAGACAGGAGTGAAAGATCCGCGAGACGGACGGAAATGGAATCGGAAAGACATTGCTAAGCAAAGCTCTTCCCTATTCACTTGCCAAGTGGTGGATGGATAAATAGTGCGAGAAAGATATTGGTCGGTGAATTTATACTAGAGGGAAAAAGTCAGTGGAGCATGATGAAGTGCTTCCTCGTGAAAATTATTTAACTCTTGTAAAGTGCATAGTCAAGCTATCCTCCCTTCTCTCCATGCCATTCTATGAAAAATGTACGATACCCGAGATGCTTGATTTATTGAAGGAAATTGAAAAAGTTGTCGCACATTCTTCCTTAATTCTCTCAGACTGCTATTTTTCTTATACTGGATTTCACAAATGATAAGATATATATTCCAAGGGATGGGAACATTTCCATCTTGTATTAATGACCAACGAGACACCTGAAACAATACGTCAATCATCATGGATTCCGTCTGATCTCAACTAGTGAGATATAGACGTAGATGCTGACTGATATCTAAAGAATCCAAAGGTGAGCCACCTCAGTCCATGAATGGAGTTTAAAATCGACATTGCAAACTACTTATTTTTCGAAGAATCTGATTAGAACTGTGAATAGCTGCTATTCTATTACACTTCCCTCAAAAAATGTCTGAAACAGTTTTCTGATTGTAATCAAGGTGAGAAAACGCCCCATTGGTGAGCCATAAGAGTGGGTCTTTAAGCAACTCTATGAGCTTCTGGAGATTCACAGCAAAATTTCTAGATGCAATTTTATGGCCCATCCATGTGAAAGAATGTGGTTTGATGCAACTCTAAATCAATTTTGAACGAAAGACAATAGTATGAAGAATTTAGAAACTTATGGAATTGAGCAAGAAACTTCATATTATCATTAATGTCACTCAAGAAACTTTTCAAAGTGTAGGAACAAACTGGGGATCGGATTCCAATCTCCCGACAGGAGAGGAAATCTAATTTGACCATCTAGAATGCTACCACTGATAATTTGTTCATCTGTATATCAATAATTAATCGCTCATTGTTATTCCACAGTCATTGTGGAATCACAATGAGCGATTTACTCAAACGTGAATCGTAGATAGATCAGTCAATGGCTTTTTTTCTACTCCAAATTCTGAATCCTTAGTATTTCTGCTTGCGTACATTTTTCTGCTTGAACCATCTTTTTCATCTTCCCACTTACAATGAAGCCGTGATCAGAATTCGTTCTTCCAGCCAGCTTCGTAATTCAAAAAACCACAGCACAGAGCCAGAAACCGCGAAAGTGCAATGTTGTGTTTTTCACGTTCTTCTGTGAAATTGAGGCGCCACTGCTGTCACAGTTGCACGAAATATCCGGCAGATCAGAATATCCATGGCTGCGTTTGAACGCACTCACTCTACGCGTTGCTGTGGTGTGACGCAAGAGGATCAAAAGCCGATAAAAAAGAAAGGCGAGAAAGCAGAGTGACAGCACGGACTGTTGCAACTTTGACAAATCGCTGAAAAATGTGCAGGAATACCGTCTAGCTATTGGCGCGTATACGGCCTGATCCCAGTAGCCGAGATTCGGGAACTTTGTTTTTATTTCGATTGCATTTTACACTTTCATCGTTTGAATAGCCTGTATAGTACTAACTCTATCTGATCTCAAATCTACTCGAAGTCATGCTGCTTATTATCAAAACTCTGAATTATTGATGAAATTCGTTTAAATGAGTTCGCAAGGCTCATCCAGATGAATTTCATCATTATCAATTATCGCAAGAAAATACAAAGTTTAGTAATATTCTGAGAACCCAGATTCTTCACGAAAATTTGACGAGACCACTCACTCTTATAGCAGCACATTGCAGACCTTGTACAAGAATTTCTTTAACAAACAAAAGTCCTGGTAAAATAATAGTCCTCACTTCATTCATTGAATTTTTATCGCACTCGAGTTACTTGACTAGCCCGTCAAGATTTCCACTAAGTAGATGTCAGTGGTAAAGAGGTTCTTGTGAAACAAAACTTTGGAGGCATGATATGTGGAAAAAGACAATAATGCACATGGTGAATATGATTCACTTCAGTATGAAGACGACATATTGCCGATAGGCACAAGAGAAAGTCAGTGATGATGGGATCAGAGGGGTGCTCGGTCTAATTGTAAGTAGATAATGTCAGGATCCGGTCAGGCGAGGTATACATTGGAATAATCAACCTGGGGATGAGACCTGACAATTTTTCAGAAGGGAAGAATTTTCATTCTTGTCACGTCACAGTACCCATCTCAATATTTTCCACGGATAATCAGTTGAAACAATCACAACTAACACCGTGTTTGCTTCATGATATTTCTCAAATATTGTGATCAAACATCGGACAATTGATTGGAATCGGCCACTCCATCTACCAAATGGATTTGCATACACAGCATTCAGACTTTAGTGTGGGGAAATACACTCTGACAGCTAAAACCCATTTAATCTTGCCACTCTAGTGTCTTTTAGTGGTCTACCACGAGAAGCGATAGTTGTCTGAATGCATTTGGAAGTTGGCTCAGTCTGACTTGGCGAGAAAGAGAGAAACTATAGTCGAATTGATACCGCTGCGTTTGCGGCTTCTGCACTGTCACGGGCTTGATTTAGTATCCGACAACGAGCTTCCGCTTTGTACGCAACAACAATGACTTCTGGCTCATCTTCTATACAACTTGCCTAGCATATTGCAGTGCTGGATTTTTTTCTATGTGGTGGAAGTGCATACGGAGTCTCTATTGATTCTGAAGTGATATTTCTGTTTGGTTGAAGTATCGGAAGAATTGATTCCCCTGAGATCCTTGTTTTTTGATGGATTTGAAAAAAAAATTCAGATTGTTTTGGTGTAATTTTGTGGCAAAATGTTACTCTCCACATTGCATTCTGAATTCCAAGTGCGTGTACAGGGTTGGAATACGCCTTCGAAGATTCATTATGGTAAGGAACATTTTTCATTCTAGAGTTACCGATGCGTATTTTCGATTAGAAAGTTATGAACAAAATTTGTTGGGTTAGCAATAGCGATTCATTCTATTCATTGGAGGATCAGCTAAGTCAAAAACATTTTGAATACAAGGAGGTGAATGACGGCGATGTTGAAACTTCGATGACTACGAAATGTGCATCTAACAGCATCAGCTCACAATTTCTTCAGCTATCATTCATCTCAAACTACGAAAAGAGCTGACGACATGGATATCCAAACACCGAATGCCAGAACAACTGTAGTATCTGTGCGATCGCGTGAAACCATTCATTCATCGACAGTAGTCCATCGATCTGAGCAGCGTCTGCTGATCCCGATGGCATTTGGCTGCGAATTGATCCGAGTTTCCAGGATTGACCACCATCCAAGTGACCAACTCACTCATCCTCTTCAACTTTTGCATCAGTTGACTAAGTACCAGAGCGACACCAAAGCAGCCCAACCGACACCTGACTCTCGCTCTTTACCTCACATCTCCTTTCCGTTGTTGTCGGGACACGGAGAGAGGTCGATATTCCCGTAGAAGCTTACGTAGCGAATCCCGGACATGAATTTTGCAGCGTCTTTTTGGACTTTACGCGGGATTTGGAAGCCGAGTTTTGGGAGTCAGAAATGAAAATACTCAAGCTTCGTATATCTTTGGAGCTGAGACAGAATCTTGCAGCGATCTGACGTCTGAGAATAAATGAAAGGATGTATAAATGAGTCGGCTAGAGTCAGAGTAAGATAAGTCCATATTTTTAACCAAAGGAAACATTTTATCTTCATTTTTCAGGATGTGGCTCAACTGTCCGTCAAAATAATTTCTCTACATGGATATCATGATGAGAATACGGAATTGATTTCAAAAAAAAGTCTTTTGTCTAGTTGAAAAATGTCGAAAGTATTTTGAGACAAGAAGTTCTTTCTCAAAAAATCCAGTTATGAGAAGTGCACCTAGCCTACTCTGACTTTGAGCAACTTAAATAGCATCCGTATGATTCCATCATCAAAATTGTGATAGCTGGATTAATGAGGATCAGTACACAGGAACTTTTTATTGTAACCATACCCTTGTTAGAATAATCCATTCAAACCCGTTGGTCTATGGAGTGGCAAATTTTAATAAGACGTAATAGGAATTAGTGATCGGGTTGAATTGGATTGAATCGGTTATTGGCTCGGCTGAATAGGAATTAATATCTGTTTCAGAAATTTAATCAGAATCAATACGTTTCAATGGCAAAGGGGTCCAATGGAATTTCCGGTCAGTTTGAATCGGACCGAATCGTGATCCGATTGTTACACAGGTATTTAAATTAATAGGATCCAACAAAGACCTATCAAGATAAGTACATGAATCTGATTCAATTGAATGGGACTCGATCGGATCGATTGGAATGAATAGGATCCAATCAGGATGAGGATAAAATTCAATTCAATTGAATAGGATTTGAACGGGAATGAAAGAAAGCAGTGCTCTTGAATTAGATACCACCAGGAATCATTTCTAGACTTCCGGAAGGACCGAATAGGTTGATGGAAGGAATCTTAATCATTGAGATTCAATGGGTTCCCATTGGGACTAAACATGCGATAAGCGCTCTTATCTTTCGTCCGTGTTATTCTCATGGAAGACATCCCTAGCGCCGCCATATTGGCGCTGCAGTCCCATTTAAATTAACACAGAGGTTTACTCCCAATCGGAATTTGTAGAATTCAATGAAAATTTTCAGGATTGAATCAGAATGGGATAAATCTATTTTGAATGAACCAGATACTACTACCCATTGAAAACGAATCGAAACCTTCTTCATCGAACGAATCTTTACTCGCTTTAGTCACTGCTCAACGCGTTCGAACGCTCGCTTCCATCAATATTGAACACATGAATTTCCGCGAGGAAAAAATTGAAATTGAGATACATGATCTCATAAAAACCTCCGCGCCTGGAAGAAATCAACCCTTGTAATCGTTGTCTTATTTCATCGAGAAACCAGATCTCTGTATAGCTTCAACCTTGAAATATCACTTAGAAAAAACCGAACATCTACGTGGCAATCATAAACAGCTATTTATCTCAACAAGAAAACCATCCAAACCGGTTCAATCGCAAACACTTGGTAAATGGATACAATTTGTTTTAGAAGCAAGTGGAGTAGATATGAATATCTTTACAAGTCACTCAACTCGCCATGCATCAACTTCTTAAGCGAATTTGAAAGGCATTGATATGGATATTATGTAAAATACGGCTGGATGGACGAAAAAATTCGTGTGCATTTGAGAAACGCGTAAGAAACGGAGTTGCAGGATTGATTTTGGTGAAATATGTGTACATATCACATATATACGAATATATGTGTTACAAACGATGAATGTATTACATGGACGAATATATATTCTATAATTCCCATAATTTATCAGAACTCAGCCTACATTATTGAGCCTCAAGAGAATGAAGCAAAATCTATTTGAACCTTCAACCAAATGCTGGATGGTCATAAAACATTGATGACTCTGTAAAACCTTGGAAAATTTTGGTTTCCACCCAAATGTCTTAAATCAATACTCTCATTCTATAATCTACCATATTATATGAGGTAACCTCGTTTCTCACATTTTGTTTGCTTCATTCTATGGGTATTTGAGCGAATTTTGGTAGCCATTTTTCCTTATGTTCCATGAGGATTTGTATATCTCATGATTTGGGTAGTGGTAAAGCAAAAGTGAGTGCACGCGTGAGCCTTCTTAACTCCTGCAGTGACAGATGACTAATAGTTAGAACTTATTCATGATTTGTGTATTTACTGGATGAGGTAAACATTAGTATCCCATTTCATGACTTGGATGCATATCTTATAAGTTGTACCACATTTTGCTGAGAGAGTACAGAGATATATCTTTCAAGCTGATCAAGGCTTCGACGATAAGAATATTCCATTGAAAAATTCAAAGTGTGATATCTAAATAGTCTCCTAAAACTCAGATAGGATAAGTTTAAGCTCTTAGGGTTGAACCTAATCTGTTTGAATTCATCAGTTGACCTTCAAGACCCAAGAACATTTGAAATATTTCGACTCGTGCCCAAAGATCTTAATGTAATCAATGCTCTTACCAATAATTCATCACATCAAATGAAGTGATCTTCTCTGCTGGTAAGTCAACTTCTCTACTTCAAGAGCACGGAGGGAGAGAAACATGTTTTCAAGTGGAGGTGTAGTTGATACTCACTTTTTTCATGAAATATCTCATCGTTAGCACTTTTCTTAATGCTTGAAGAAAAACTACTTGCAGATGAATTTCATTGATTTGAGAATCTCATATCTTGTCTACGGTGTAGAGATATAAGCAATATTAATTTTTAAATAAAGCCAACCCAATACTTGATTCCATGACATGAGTATGAAATACAATAGATATTCACTGCCTACGGAAGAGATCCAAAAAGTAGCATGTTCTTTGATGAATTGAATAAAGTAGGATCAGTAAAATACTGCTGGCTATTTGCTGTATAAGAATGCTGGATTCGTCGTGAAAATGTACACATGGGTCGCGTGAAACTAATCGAGGTTATAACACCCAAATATCTGCGGATATCACCGAAAACACTCACAATCTGATTCATATTGCTTCAATTTGCAATGAAAAAGGACGAGGAACGTTAGACTGTACATCAGTTAAGGCCGAATCCATGTAAGATCAGGCAGCGAAAAAAGTTGAGGTCACGGATATTTCTGCCGATGAAGTATATCATTCTTGAGACAAAATGAGGAGGTAGGTATTTTTTTGTTTGGCCTAAATCGATTTCCTGTCAGAGCTACGCGAATTTGGAGATCGGGAGCTGCAAAATCAATTTTAGAAAAACTGACACTTTGAAATCAGTAAAGATGCAATAATTCCTATGCGACTTTGAATATTCAGCTGAATCTTGTTGGAAATAGTTACTAGGTAGATGTTGCATGCAAATTTACAGTTATTAGGTTGGAATTGCCATTCGAAAACTCGTTTTTTACGAGAAATTAAAAAAAATTAATTACTCAAAAACACCATCGTGAATTTCTTTGGTGAATTTTCTGGGGGTATTTGATGACATGATGTTTCAGAGGGTACTCTCCGAGTCGGCGCTAAAAGCTCGAAATGACCAAAAAAAATATTTTTCGGGAAAAAAATTTTTTACTGTCTCAAATAGGTTCTGGCATCCTTCAAATAATGAATATTCGCTGAAAAGTAGTACCTACAGAGTACAGCACCTGCAAATATCTACAGAGACTCATTTCCTCCAACTTATCTTGCACAGGAAGTAAGCACAGTGATCAAGCTTGTTGAAAAGGCTATATGAGCAAAAATGCTTTCAGTCTAATTTTCTCTACGTCTACGTTTTTCCAGTGAGTGTTATCCACCACTGGCAGTGATATGAGACTGAAAACATTTTTGCTCATATAGCACTTTCAACAAACTTGGGCACTGTGCTTACTTTCTGTGCAAGATAAGTTGGAGGAATTGAGTCTCTGTAGATATTTGCAGGTACTGTACTCTGTAGGTACTACTATTCGGCCAATATTTATTATTTGAAGGATGCCAGAACCTATTTGAGACGAGAAAAATTTTATTTTCCAAAAAATATTTTTTTTTGGTCATCTGGAGCTTTTAGCGCCGACTCTGAGAGTACTCTCTGAAACATCATGTCATCAAATACCTCCAGAAAATTCACCAAAGAAATTCACGATGGTATTTTTGAGTAACTAATTTTTTTTAATTTCTCGTAATAAACGAGTTTTTTCAGATCCGAATGGCGATTCCAACCTAATTAGTGTAAATTTGCATGCAACATCTACCTAGTAACTATATCCAACAAGATTCAGCTGAATATTCAAAGTCGCATAGGAATTATTGCATCTTTACTGATTTCAAAGTGTCAGTTTTTCTAAAATTGATTTTGCAGCTCCCGATCTCCAAATTCGCGTAGCTCTGACAGGAAATCGATTTAGGCGAAACAAAAAAGTACGTGTCTCATCATCTCGTCTCAAGAATGATATACTTCATCGTCAGAAATATCCGTGACCCCAACTTTTTTCGCTGCCTGATCTTACATGGATTCGGCCTTAAACGTTTCTCCATAACTTAAAATCATCATATCATTAGCATGCGCATTAGGGCCGAGTCGAGCCTCTCACGACACGATATCGATGTCAGCCGTGATAGAAGACAACACTAACTGCACGCCGGTCTAATGTATATATATCGCTACAACTCGATATTGCTATATATGTCGCAGGCTCTTGGTGAAATCAGCCTTTTCATGAAAATCCTAGGCTCTTCATGAAGAGCCGGCCAATCGTGTCAGCGCTCATCCCTTTCACTTCCTTACACCATCGGCCTAGCCTTTTCGTGAAAAGGCTGACTCGTCCAGCCTTTTCGTGAAAAGGCCAAGTCGGGTTAGGCTCTTGGTGTACAGCTGGGCGGAATCGCTATTGCCGTCGAGCAAAGTCAACGTCGCGGTCCAGGTCCATCCAAGCTGTCGTATCAACTTATCTTTTGGAATTATATGCAGTTGATGATAAGTCGATATTGGTGATATGTTTACAATTATATTCAATAATTGAGGAATCGATGATATATTCAATTGAACATTGACTTTTATATTAATATCCCCTGTCTATGATGAACACTTTGATATGAATTAATTAGCTGTCAAATGAATAATATTCTCCGACTGTACATGAATAGATTTTGTCTCACATGCCCCTACGAAAATAATCACCGGTTATACCACCCGGTCCCATACCCACGGGGACATCCCTGTGGGTTTCCTCGCGGGATTTGGACTCAGAAAAATCCTTGTGGAACAACCACGGGGATTCCCGCGTTAATCCGTACATTAACCCGGTGAAGATTGGATTTGGAAATTTTTTGTTAGGGAACAAAATTGTTTATGGAAATTGAAAAAGACAGAAACAAATAGAAGAGCAGGGGCGGCGTTGTTGAGGTCACAGATTGAGGTCGTATTATATACTCCATGATTGACTCAGTCGTGACCTCAACAATGCTAAGCCTGCTCTTCTATTTGTTTCTGTCTTTTTCAATTTCCATAAACAATTTTGTTCCCTAACAAAAAATTTCCAAGTCCAATCTTCACCGGGTTAATGTACGGATTAACGCGGGAATCCCCGTGGTTGTTCCACAAGGATTTTTCTGAGTCCAAATCCCGCGAGGAAACCCACAGGGATGTCCCCGTGGGTATGGGACCGGGTGGTATAACCGGTGATTATTTTCGTAGGGGCATGTGAGACAAAATCTATTCATGTACAGTCGGAGAATATCATTCATTTGACAGTTAATTGAATCATATCAAAGTGTTCATCATAGACAGGGGAAATTAATATAAAAGTCAATGTTCAATTGAATATATCATCGATTCCTCAATTATTGAATATAATTGTAAACATATCACCAATATCGACTTATCATCAACTGCATATAATTCCAAAAGATAAGTTGATACGACAGCTTGGACCGCGACGTTGACTTTGCTCGACGGCAATAGCGGTTCCGCCCAGCTGTACACCAAGAGCCTAACCCGACTTGGCCTTTTCACGAAAAGGCTGGACGAGTCAGCCTTTTCACGAAAAGGCTAGGCCGATGGTGTAAGGAAGTGAAAGGGATGAGCGCTGACACGATTGGCCGGCTCTTCATGAAGAGCCTAGGACTTTCATGAAAAGGCTGATTTCACCAAGAGCCTGCGACATATATATTCCGTGATGCTTTTTCGTCGCATTCTGGCGGGTTGCATCTTGCGGGACGGTGTCGGTCAGCTGATCGGGCGCGATTTCACCCCTCAGACGAGAGTAAAGGAACTCCGTTCCAAAATTCTTCTGTATTTGAACGGTTTTATGACAAACCAATTGTACTCGATTCTAATGACTTCGCTTCAGCCATCATTAATCAAGTGATACACAGTATCGAAGTTGTTTATGTTCGAATATAGTAAAGAAAAACTACCCTGATATGATTGTGATCATTGACACAAAGGGGTAGTGATCGCAGTGAACTCTGAACAACTACATTTAATCATGAAGAACGAGGATCGAAGCATAATTACCGATCAAACGAACTTACCTTGTATGTGAAGTTTGATCGAAATCATGCAAGATCCTCGTTCGAATGATTAATACCCATCCCATATCTCAATGATCATAAACTACCCACCCATCGGCTACGCCAACTGCGATCACTGGAATATTACTCTAAAAGATATGAAGGGTGAAGATCATGTCATACAGCAGAGCGACATATGCTTTGCTTTTGTCTCTCTGAAAATCATGGTGAAGTTGCACCGATCTCTCGGTTTACTCGGTTGCACTCATTTCTCGGTTTTCTTTTAGATGGGTACCTATACGTACCCATTGAAAACGCATGGGACTGAATCGGATTCAATTCATTATTCTGGCTAGGGATACTATTGAAGCCTCCTGTATAAGGTCTTATAAATCATTCCCTGGATTCTATCGCATCGAATCATTGTTCAAACGGCACTAATATCTGAATTATTGACATTTGATAGAGCTCTATCGAGATTATTAGAACTCTAATTGAAAATATAGGATCCAATCAGATTAAAAATATAAAATAATATATGAAATAAAATGTTATATATACAAAATAATCCTAGCAGAAGAAATTAGATGAATTACTTATTGAATCCTCGCGGATCAGATGGGTTTTCGAGAAGAAGTTGCTTTAAATGTAGGCTAAATCCATCGATTCTTCTTCCTCATATGAAAACAGACTTCGAAGAGCGAGAGAGGGACATGAATATACCAATACGGCATTTAGGATGAGTGAGAAGATTTATTGATAGAAACGAGCAAACTTTTTTGTAGCTACATCATCTTGTACAAGATTTCAAGATAAGTGGAACATAAAGAAAATAGTGTGATTATTTTAGAATGGCTACGATTATATCCAACGGATCGAATAGGTGCCGGCCGATAAGTTCAAAGACTTTCCGTAAGACTTATTCAAAGTTCCACAATATATTATAGAGGATCAAGAAATTCAATAAAGACCACTAGGTATATAGCACATAACGTTTGTGTGAAATAACTAAGAATCAGCTGCACTTCTTCCCCACGACATATTTCCATTCGGATTGCTTTCCATAGATTACTTAAGGGCCCTCCATGTCACTGGAAAGGAAATAACTCATGAATTTTAGGGAAAAATTCGAGATCTCATCATATTCTGTAATTTTTGTTGACACTCTGCGCACTTCCAATTGGATTCTGGTGGAATTGAGAATGTAATGAGATACTCGACGAGTGATTGGATTATACCGATTTTTATCTCATATATTTGCGTTAGGATGTCCGTTCTTTTCCAATTTTTTTCGTATATGAGTAGTTCCGCGCGAAAGCGACCTATGGGAAGGGGTCATGTCTCGGATCTTTCTTTGACTTTTTGATTCGATTCTATGTCCCAAAATATGAACTTTAAACGACCTCTGGGGTCCCAGGAAAATATCTCCCGGCCGTAGCACGAACATACCCGCGACGAGTCAGAAAATCTCTGACAAAAATTTGACGGTTTCTCTTCAGAAAAACGTGAATATCTCAAGTTTGACACTAGATGCGTCCACGTGAGTGGTCTCATTCGAAAGGTCTTGAAAAAATCTATCAAAATCACTATGAAGAATATGATTTTGGAGTTATAGACAGCCTGTACAAGCAAAAATGCGAAAATCACAAAAATATCGATTTCTCAATAACCCAATTTCCTGAAATCCTGAACATTAGATATTGGATGTAACATTTTGTGTTCTTTCCGAAAAAATGGTCTCATTTTCCTTTTTCGACTTTTAAGTTGCCCATTTATTGACTCTACATACCCCCATGCGCAACACGGCGCCACGAGCAGCCACACAATCGCTTTTACTACGCATGCACAAAGATTTCAGACTCTGGGACCCATTTACTCCAATAGCCGATGAAATGCCCATCAAAATGACCACTGGTAGAGTTTAGTTTCGTTCTGCGAGATCAGAATGATAGATCATTGAATAAACTCCAGAGCCACATCCAAAGAATTCAGACCGCGAGGCGTACACGAGTGTGCACGAGTGAGTCGCGTGCCGCTTTGTGAAATTCATATTCCTGCGGGTGTCGAACCCAACCCAACCAACCAACCTCTCTACCCTCCCTAACCCAATCCCAACATTGAAGCAACGACTGTTAGACGACCGAATTCAATGCGTTGAGCAGCGTCAAGCAGCGTTGGACAAAGCCGAGCAAAGCGAAAGGATCGTACCCGGGATTAGCAGGCCTCCTCATCTCTAATACGATCGTCCTTGTATCCCTCGAACTTGGATATTTTAATGGAGAAGAACATCGATGGATGAGATATTGAATGAGCATGGAAGGCTACCTTTTTCGTTGCACACTTTACTCTGCGCGGCACCCAGTTATGGTGACAAGTTATTAGTGTCGACAGCTTTTGTGAATTCTACGTGATTGTGCTACTGCTTTTTGTAAGAACTTCCGTGTGAGTCAAGACCAGATTCATTCCAATCTATCACCAGTTCTGTGACTCTCTTCCTAATTGGGTGCATCAATGGACCTTTGTATGCATGATTTTAAGGAACATTTTTGCCAGATTCTGTGTAGAATTCCTAACAATCAGGCCAATTCTTGATTAATTAATGAAGTAGTGATTGTTTAGCCAAGAATACAGAGCTCGAAGAGCCTTCTGCTCGGACAAAGCTCCTGTGACATCATAACTTATCAGTAGATTCGAATGGGTCCCTTTCGGATAGCATGGGGCAGAATTTTATACCACTCCAAATCTCATTTTACATTGTGTCAGACTCAAAGAGTAGTTCTACACAAATACCTTGGTTATTAAAGTGTATGACCTGATGCAATAGATCAACTGTTCAACTCTTCTTGGACTGAATTTCAGCAATAGAACTGTGAGTATAAGGAGTAAGATGCTGGCGTAGCATCACAAGGGTACCCCAAGAGCCTCTCTGATGGGCTCAAGATCATCCTCCTACTGATTGTTCTTGCCTTGTATGTATGTGCTGGGGTTATTCATTAAAAGATCAACATAATATATACTCACACTACTGAGCTACCCGAGCAATGGCCTTTTGCGTGAAATATTTTAGAAATAGTGACAAGAATGTGCATCTAGCACTGATGATTTGTATATTCTGTTCTGAGATAAAATATTAGCAAACGCTCTGTACTCATTATAAAGAGCTAATATTATCCATTTTTCAGTTCACTCATCAAAACTGGAAGTGCCTACAATGTTCTGCCGGAGGAGGTTAAAGGAGTGATACTTCTGTATCTTGTTCAGGATAGTGAGAAAAAATTGATTTGTCTGAATCTTGTATTGGGAAGTTCTAGAGATTCAATTATTATTCTTGGGAAACCAACTCCATCATGGAGCTTAAATATCTGATGATGACATGAGCCTTTTCATGCCTGAAGGTGTAACAACTTTCAGTATGAGATCTCTCTTGTCAATTCCACTCATACTGTGAATTAGGTGTCCACTGACAAGCTGAAATTTTTGAACTAGTCTTGTGGCTGAACCTTTCGCAGCCAAGTTGATGAATGAACAAGATGCAAATCCTCTTCCTATATTCTTCCAGATTATATCTTTGCCCTTATTCCATTATTTAAATTGGTTGATTATATCAAGAAAATCTCATCATGAGTATTCGGGTCGAAGGATATTCTAATGTCGTCAAGAAGGCAGTAATGATATTTCATGATCACAGGATCTTATAGAAATAGACACGACGATGCTCATCTTATCACCCAATGTTAGAGTTTCATAGTAAAAATTTTCCGTTGAAAGTAATGAAGTAATTTTGATCCAAAAATTGTCCAACAGTAGATTTTTAATTTGGATTATTGAATCACTTTTGACTACCACCTATAACTGAACAGCACTTCCAGCTTTGATGACTCAACGAGATCATAAATGATTTGAGATCTGCTGATCACAGTGAGTGCAGATGGGTAGATGATATTTCATCCCACGAGACATCATACAAGCCATCAGTGCTAGAAGCGCTTTCTTGTCACCATTTTAAAGCTATAATACATAATTCTTTATTACTTGGATAGCTCGGCAATATGACTCTAGATTATATGTTAACCAGTCGATAAACACCTCCAGCTCATACACAGAAAACAAGATCAATCAGTAAAGGTATGATCTTGAACCCATCCAAAAAGCTCTTGGATTACGCTTGGGATTCTACCCCAGCGGTAATCTTCCAATGTCCAAAGTTCTATTGCGGAAGTTCAGTTGAGAAAAAGTTGCAAAGTAATTTATTGCACCAGGTCACACACTCCAAATGCCAGAATATTTGTAGAACTATTCCTTGATTCTGAAACAATGTGGAATGAAATTTGAAGTGGTTTTGAATTCTTCCACATGCTATTCAAATGGGGCCCTCTTGAATCTACTGAGTCATGTCGTTTGATGGGTTCCAACCATAGACATAAGAAGGTATAGACTGCGATTCGCGGGTTATTGCCGTGGGACTTCGTGCGAGTGAGACGGATGCGCAAGAGGCAATGCTTTCTTATGGAGCGACGTGACTCTTACGTCATGCTCTCTCACTTGCACTTATGCAATCTCGGCGTCCCACTCTACCAATCCTGACCCGCAGTCTATATCTTTCTATGTCCATGGTTCCGATCGATAGGAATCGCTTTAAGTAGAGCAAGCATTATTTTAAAATGTGAATTTCCAATAAGCTTGTTCGCAATGAAAATGAATGATGTACTCATTGAAGGAAAATTTGTAGTATTCCGTAGAACTCTCTTATCTTCAGAATGGTTTCCAGGGATACTTAGAGAAATGCAAAGATCCAATTACTTGTGGTTCTCCCTCATTGTATGATCAATAAGTATACCAGTTAGATGTTGCATTGAAATTTGGTCTCTTTGAGAAGTCAACATCATTCCATCCAAAGTTCTATGTGAACTATTACGTTTGACCATGGAAGAAGGTGAGTGGTTATCAATATCCCAGTTGTTAGTTGGGCTAGATATCCTCTTCTAAAAATCGCCTTCAATCGTACGAGAAACATTGCTAGTCATTGATATAGCAGTTTTGAGTGAGAGATCACTTTCATCAATTTCCCTAGTTACTGATCCTCCAAAAATGCTCGAATTTCTGTTCCATGTGTTAGGTGGCATTTGGAGTGCTTGCCAGTGAATCTTTGTCGAATAGTAGGCATAAAAGTCTATCAATAGCACCAACGGTTGTATGCCAATGTTATAACTTTCAATGTAGATTTCCTTGTTCTCTTGCCTCCTCAGTGCAGAAGTAGTATAACAGTTTTACGAATTCCCGTAACACTGTTATACTACTTTTGCACTGATATAAAATGGTACAAGGAAATTGTTTTACTCTATATTAGCATGATGCTGATGCACATTCATTCCTTACCAAACTGAGCATTGGAATATCTCTTGCCAACGTATAATGAGCTTCCACGCTCATATTATGAGTCACATACTAAATAATTCGTGACTCAAGATGATTTACCACGTGAATCAAGAAACAATATATGAGATCTTTATTGAACAGAGATCCAAAACTTGATCATTTTCAATAAGATGATTCATTCTGGAACTGTTACATGAACTCTTTTAATGAGAGAGTAATAACAAAATGACTCGTCACTCATGAATTGTTTGAATTAAAGAATAACAACTCTAATTTTGTTCTCCTTCAGAAAGCTGCCATGAGTGTCTAGTAGGAAGCGCAGATGCCTGTGCTGGAGAAATTATACTCCTGAAAGATCTTCCTGAGTCAGAGCGAGCTCAAGCTTGGAAACAAACAGGAGTAACTTTTTTTGTCAACTTCATTTGAAACAGCAGCTCAATTTCTTCACAGTACATCAAATTTCTTGTTGTGACCCTTTGATGAAACACAAGAAAACAATCAGGACTCAACTTTATGATGTCACCGATGATTATTATGAGTCAGTCAAAAATGAAGTAGATGTAGTTCCTGGTCAGAAATTGTGTTCGAATTGCATATACATCAGGATTCCTCAATTACTTGAAGAACGCAGTGTAAAGGAATTGTTAGATGAGCTATCTGGGTCTCAAACATCCGATCTAAAATCTCAATCTCAAGGGCAGCTTGCAGGGATTCAATCTTCTTCATCGGGGGTCAGTGCCGAGTATCGAATCAATGAAGCGAAGAGTAAAATCATGGAAGTGCAGCAAATTTTAGAGATCCCAAACTTCCAGCTTGAGATTACTAGCAAGGTAAGCAGGACATTATCAATACTGAGCTAACTATCTTTACTTCATCCGATGGTTGCACTAGAGTCGTGTTTTTCGGAGATCGATCGACGAATCTTTCGGTGCTGTGGTTGGGTCGGTGGCCAAAAAAATGAAGATCCTTAATCCAGAGCTGAAAATTCCTAATCTGAAGTCGGATTCAGAGAATGCAGCATATTTCAAGGAAATGATTGAACAGCTGAAAGAAAAGTTACCAAGTTGCAAAGATACTGAAGAGAAATACAGGCTCCTGTCCATTTTACCAAAATCATGGCCTGCATACCAGATTCAAAAAGCTATGGAAGTTTCGAAATACAGATCGATCAGAGTAAAAAGACTGGTTGAGGATCAAGAAATCTTCTCCTTGGTTCCATATAAAACAAATAGACCCCTCGATCGCAATGTCTTACGGAAAATTAAAGAATTCTACGATTCCAATGAGACAAGCCGCATCATGCCCGGTATTTGGGATTATGTGGCACACGAAGTTGATGGATCAAGAGTGGAAGTAAGTATGATTGGTATTGAGCTGTAATTTGATATGAATGGTTGGGAATATTGGGATACATGGCAATTGGTAATCCGCAATGAAGTGTACTAATTATTCGAATAGTAATCGCGATCTTGACTAACATTTCCACATTTCACACTTTACAGAGTCAGAAAAGATTGTTGCTTTGCGATTTGAAAGAAGCCTATCAGCATTTCAGAGATAGCAATCCAGATATTTCAGTTGGATTTACAAGATTCGCAGAGGCTCGTCCACCTTATATCATTTTGGCTGGAGCCAGTAGAACGCATACAGTGTGTGTCTGCAAAATCCACCAAAATTTCAAATTGCTGTAGCATGGTCTTGACCTGGAGTCATTGGATGAAACAAACAAAAACTGGACTTACCACCATGTACTGAGTAGGATAAAGTGTGATCCCCCAACATTAGCCTGCCACTTTGGTGAGATATTTTTGGTTTAAAATTGCGCATGCTTCTACGAATTCAATCGATGATATTTTCATAGGGAGCTGTGCTTCATGTCCTGGGGTCGAAACAGTTATTGATGGAATCAAGACTCTATTGAGCAATGAAAATATCACACTGGTTACTTTTGAACAGTGGAAGAGCACGGATAGGTATTCTTGTTGTGATAGGTGGCTTAGGTTTCACAGAAGAATATTAATGAATCTGATGTATTCCTCTCTTTGTTTCTTAGGAGTTTTTTAGGAAACTTCAACTCCACCGGTGGCAGTGATTCTAAGAAATCTCCCCAAGTCTTTGAAAGATCTTAGAGAGCACGATTTCATTGCGAAAGAACAATCTCGATTCTTGAAGCAGAGAAGAGAGTCACTTTTGTTAGGAGGAACTCTAACATGCGGAAATTCTTCGCAAAATCTTGCATTTACTCTCCAGGACGAAGTCCAAGAGCATCTTTGGAATAACGATCAGTGCACCATACCCCCGTGGGTAGTTTATTCCAGGAATAGGAAAGGAGAAATAGAACACATCAACATCATTATGATCACTCATCGATTGAAGCACGACACTCTTACCGTGTACACTAGGGTGGGCCGAAAAATGACTTTTTTCGAGAATTGATACGGGCTAGTGCGCAAAAGTTAGGTTTCTACGTGTAGATATGAGAAAACTTTCGCTGGGCGCTGAGAAATGAGATTTTAGGGTCGAGCAAGAGCCATGAAGTTTTTATCAAAATTAACACGGGTTTAAATGGTAAAACGCAAAATTCATCACTTTTTTCCTCCTAACTTTGCTTGTATCTCTGGCGGATCTGAACATTTTTCAACGTAGCTTAGCTCATTTTGAAGCTTGTTCCAAGACCTTGAAAATGAGTCAAGGTACGTCTAATTTTAAGCAAGCGGAGCCGAGCTATCTCAATTCCCGCAAAAAGTGATTTTTATCGAAATAACAAAAAATAGGCGATTTAACGTTGTGGTGCTTGCTGAGCGATCAAAGCTCCACAACACCGCATTGAATGCGTGTCTGGTCGCTGAGTGGGTCTTCGAAATCACATTTCTGCGCGTAGATATGGAAAATTCAGTGCAATATTGACACAAATTATATGAAAAATGCTTATTTACTATGTTCCGCAATAACTCTATTGATCGTGGCGTGATCCGGTGGTTCTGCGAAGAAGATTCATAGTGCTGAGGGTTTGGAGTACTCTGCCTGTACATAAGTATAATGAATCAAGTGAAAGAGTTGCTTATTTCGACACCCAAGGTACTTATACAGTAGATCAAGGGACGAGTCGGAGTTGATGTCAGGCGCGCTGAGTCGTCGATTATTATTTCTACGTGTAGTTCCGCGCCCTGCCACCAGGTGGATGACCGTTTCAGCGAACCATTACTAGAATCGTGAACTCGGATTTTGTTATACAGGACTGAGGCCATGCATTGTTTTGTGACGGTTCCCTCTTCTCTCACTCTGTGAGATGACTGAGATAGAGTCGTCGTTAAAACTATTGGGATACTCAATTAATAGTGCGAGTGTGATTTCCATAAATAAGCGCGCGCTCCTCCGTGGTATCACTTCCTCCATACCATGGCGCAGCAAAATTATTCACGCAGAAGCTACAGCTGTCCGATTTTCGGTGCTGCCAAAGATTTATCTCCTAGTCAGCTACCTACATATCAAGATATGATGAAATACTTCTTGTTTGAAGCTCACAAGATAGGCTAGAACCAAAACGGTTACTGTCCCTCCGCTTGCGTAGTAGCTGAAATTGTAAGTTCCAAGATCGAGAACATGTACAAAGAATATGAAATACCTACGGTATCCCACAAGAGAGTTAAGGACATGATTTTAGATTATCATAAGAAATATGGCAAAATGAAGCGAATTGGCAAACGCATCGAAACAAGTGTGCACGTTAAAGAGAAAGTTGAAGAATTTAAATTGGATTCACTCGTCTTATTCGATATAGCGGCGTGTAAGTGTGAGTCATGTGTTCGTTGTAACTGTCCGAAGGATCAAAAAGTCCCGTTTGATGTGAGAGATTTCCTAAAAGACCAAAGGACGACAAGGTCTTTATTCATTTATCAAATTAAGAGAAAAGATCTGAAACGAGGATCAGAGGCAGAGAGTGAAGTTTTGGCAGATCCTAAGAGAGCCCGCAATGATTCATCTGAACAATGTGAAGATCTACCATCATCAGAGGATATGAGTTCGCATAACACCCCCGATTCACAAGAATTATATATACCAGTACCGAGCACCAGTCATGATCCAACATCAGGTAACCAAGTCAGGATTGAACTTACGAATACAGCCGCTGCTTCTGCAAGATTTGGAGTTTCAGATAGAGCTACAGCTGCGATTGCCTCTAGTGTGTTGCAAGATATTCAAGCAGTTATGGGTTCATTTCAACCGTTTGTGATAGATAAAAACAAGTTACGAAGAGAGAAATCCAAGCTTGCTCTCAATTTGAGAGAATTAGGGAGTGGAAGTGACCCAATTCGTGCTTTATACTTTGATGGGCGGCATGACAAAACTAAAATGATGGAGGAACGAAACGGCAAACTGTACCCAACTGAGATTTTGGAGGATCACTATGTATTAGTACAAGAGCCAGGTTCTAAATATATCACTCATGTGACACCAAAATCAGGATCAGGTGCGGATATTTCAGAGAGCATCGTATCCTATGTCACAGAGAAACGCCTTGATACTTTGGATAATCTTGAAGCTGTTGGTTGTGATGGCACTGTTGTTAACACAGGCCCGAAAAAAGGAGTCATTGTCATACTTGAGGCGAAGATTGAACGACCTCTTCAGAGATTCATTTGTCTCCTGCATTTTAATGAGTTGCCGCTCCGACATCTTCTTCAAAAGTTGGATGGTGTCACCTCCGGCCCTAATTCTTTTTCGGGACCTCTGGGTAAAAAATTGGTTGGATGTGAAAAATTACCCGTTGTGAAATTCGAAGCTATCAAATGTGAGCTTCCTGCTCTGGATTGTGTAGAGTTGAGCAAAGATCAGAAATATTTGTACAACATGTGTCGTGCTATAGACTCTGGGGAATGTGATGTACATCTCGCGATACAAAAGCCTGGAAAACTGAATCATTCTCGTTGGGTGACAACAGCAAATGCACTCTTGAGAGACTACGTTTCGACGCCGAGTCCAAGCTACGAGCAGAAAACTTTAGTAGGATTTATTTTGACAGTGTATGCCCCATCTTGGTTCCGGATTAAAATCAGAAATTCGGTCAAAGATGGATCAAGGCATCTTTTTGAGTTCATAAAATCTTCACGTTACCTACCACAAGAACTCTTGGGGATAATCGATCCAGTGATTCCACGGAATGCATATTTTGCAGCTCCGGAGAATATTTTACTCAGCATGCTCACCGATGAAGATGATCAGGTTAGACGTTTAGCTTTGCAGCGAATCATTCAAGCAAGGGAGTTAAATTCTGGGATGCAGAATGAGCCGTTTCAAATGCCTAGAATCAACGTCCAAGCTCAATGTTACATTGATCTGATTGATTGGCAAGAATTTCAGGTTCGATCCCCTCCTGTTTTACAAAGCATCAAGACGGATGAGCTCAAAATGTATCTTGAAAATGACAATATTCCTATTGAATGGGAATTCACCAAGTATCCTTGTCATACTCAAGCCGTCGAACGTATGATTAAGTTGGTGACAGATGCCTCGATCAAGGTTTATGGTAAAGAAAGAAGAGAAAATCATATAATAACAACACTTCGATCTCGAAATTCTATGCCGAAATTCGATTCAAAGCAGGATTTCAACCCTGTTTGAGAAATCAAGAAATTATTCTCAATTTATCACCTGACTAAGAGTATTCAAAAGAAATGAGCAAGTAAGAAATTCACAGAGAAAAGATTGAGGAAAAACAAAAAAAACACAAAAAATTCAGAAACGCCAAAAAACAAAAAAAACAAAAAAATACAAAAAAAAAAACAAAAAAAACAAAAAAAAAACAAAAAAACAAAGAAGTAACTCTGCCATTGACGGTCCCAAGCCCGTACGAGAAAAGAGGAGGGTTGTATCTCCTAGCGAGTCCACGCCAAAAACCCTTGCTTGCCGTCCGGATCACTGATAAAGTTTCCTGGATCATCAATGAATTCATGCAGGTGAAGATGGGACGTTGAGGTGAGATTCCTTGCGGAAAAGTGCGATGACAAGGACATAAAACATTCGAAATTGAGTATTCATAGCTCTGAAATCTCTAGCAAGAGCTTGAGTACTAATAATTATTTGTAGCTTGTATGGTAGAATTCTTGTCATACATGTATCAGCAGAACTTAAAGGCGTTTATCTGAGCTCAAGAACGATGACAAATTCATATCTACGCATAGAAATGTAGTTTTGGAGACCTACTCAGCGACCAGACTCGCATTCAATGTGGTATTGTGGAGCTTTGATCGCTCAGCAAGCACCACAACGTTAAATCGCCTATTTTTTGTTATTTCGATAAAAATCACTTTTTGCGGGAATTGAGATAGCTCGGCTCCGCTTGCTTGAAATTAGACGTACCTTGACTCATTTTCAAGGTCTTGGAACAAGCTTCAAAATGAGCTAAGCTACGTTGAAAAATGTTCAGATCCGCCAGAGATACAAGCAAAGTTAGGAGGAAAAAAGTGATGAATTTTGCGTTTTCCCATTTAAACCCGTGTTAATTTTGATAAAAACTTCATGGCTCTTGCTCGACCCTAAAATCTCATTTCTCAGCGCCCAGCGAAAGTTTTTCCACATCTACACGTAGAAACCTAACTTTTGCACACTAGCCCGTATCAATTCTCGAAAAAAGTCATTTTTCGGCCCACCCTAGTGTACACGTTCTAAAAGCATCTAATTAGGATTTTGTTGGAAAAGATCGGATATCTAACCAGGATGATACACATGACAGATTGGCAGTACAAAAACAAGACTAATTTCCTGAACTTGTGCCATCATCGCAAGGACTTTGGATTAGACGGCGAATGGCATTTTTGTGCCACATCGCACGGCAAAGGTGCATGTGATGGGTTGGGTGGTTGTTCGAAACGCTCAGGTAAGAAAGCTCGCTCACAAAGGCCTACCTCAGGTCAAATCCAAAATGTAGAAGATCTCGTCCAATGGACTAATACTTGGGACTCCAAGATCATAACACTATTCATTCCAAACAGAGAAATCGAGGAGAGTGAAAGATTCCTAGATGGACGCAGTGAGTTGGTGAAAACCGTAGAAGGAACAACAGGTTATCACTGCTTCGGACCCATTGAAGAGGAGACGATTCGAGTCCGATAGTTCTCAACATCGGAAGATTTTAAAGACTGCAAGATGTTGAAGGAGAAACGACTGTAATATTGCAATTATATCGCCAAGAGGTCCATATTTTTTGAAATATCCATAATAATCTGTTACTTTTCCATATCAGAGTTCTCCGTAGTGTTAAAATAGAAACTAAAGAGAAATATGAATTCGAAGAGAGTACATAAGCAGCTCCTTTCTGTTATTGATACAAGCTACCCAATCCATGCCTGACCTGTCGGTTCTTCGTATCAAATTCTATCGCAGACAGGAGTTCTGTCGTAATCAAGAGTTTTTTCAATCGAAACATTCCGAGCAGATAGCTCAACCACAATGGAACGGGAAGGGAATATCCTTCTCATTGGCCCATTGTTGTACGGGAAGAAGCAACCAAGACCCCTAACTTACGCCTCTCGGACTGAATTCTTTGGAAGTGGCTCTGAAGTTTATTCAATGATCTGTCATTCTGGTCTCGCAGAACGAAACTAAACTCTACCAGTGGTCATTTTGATGGGAATTTCATCGGCTATTGGAGTAAATGGGTCCCGGAGTCTGATATCTCTGCGCATGCGCAGTAGAAGCGATTGTGTGGCTGCTCGTGGAGCCGTCTTGCGCATGTGGGTATGTAGAGTCAATAAATGGACGAAAAATCAACTTAAAAGTCAAAAAAGGAAAATGAGACCATTATATCGAAAAGAACACAAAATTTTACATCAAATATCAAATTTTCAGAATTTTAGAAAATTGGGTTTTTAAGAAATCGATATTTGTGTGATTTTCACATTTTTTGCTTGTACAGGCTGACTATAACTACAAAATCATATTTTCAATGATGATTTCGATAGATTTTCCAAGACCTCTCGAATAAGACCACCCACGTAGACGCATCTAGTGTCAAACTTGAGATATTCACGTTTTCCTGAAGAGAAACCGTCAAATTTTTGTCAGAGATTTAAGGAGGCACCAGCGCCTCAACTTTTTCAGCCATTTCGATTTAGAAAAATTATGGCATATACTCCGTGATGAAACAAACCCTTCGCAGTTTTGGAATATGCAGGTTGCCGACCTCATTCTTGAGAGAAAATACGCTGCTAAATGAGATTAGCAGAATGCTTTCTCTTAGCGAAATAGTTTAAGAGGTTCACTGAACCTAATGAGAAATTTGCAAAACTGATCAAATTCCAAAATGATGATTGGGATTCCTACGGAATAATTTTATTTTTTAATCTAATTTAATTGCATTTCATATCACACTCACAATCCAATGATTGGATCCAACCAATCGATGTAGAATGAGGGAAAAGTATCTCTCTAGTCCATTAAAAGGTGGATAGATTAGTTGTAGAGGGAGATATGAGGATAAAATGAATTTTAGCTGCAATTTTCCTCTAATATTTTGGGTTATTATTACGAGATTCACTGTTAGGGGAATTAAGATGACCTAAACTGGGGTTTTTAATGGAAGATATGTAGTCTGGTTGAGGGAAAATTTTGATACAGTTGGTGAGAAGATCATAAAAATGGAGTTTTTAAAAAAAAATTTGGATTTTTCGGAAAATGAATTTTAGATGCGATTTCCTTCTGATATTTTGAGTTATTATAAGAAGATTGCCTTTTAGGGGAATTCAGATGACCTAAACTAGGGTTTTCCATGGAATATATGTAGTATGGTTGAGGGCAAATTTTAATATAGTTGGTGTAAGGATTATAAAAATGGAGTATTCTGAAAAAATTTGGATTTTTCGGGAGTAAAACGGATTTTGAATGTATTAAAACGGATTTTGAGAAAATTCGGTATCAACCAATCGATTTAGAACGATGAAAAAGTATCGACTTAGTTGAGTAAAATTTGAATAAAGTAATTTAGAGGAGAGATATGAGGAAAGTATGAATATTGAAAAAAATATTTTTGTATATTTTGAGATATTTTTTTGAGGAAAATAGTTATCGGGATTTGGGCTACCTAAAGTGAGGTTTTTTTAGCAAAACGTGTAATTTGGTTAAAACAGAATTTCGATAGAATAGGTCTAAACATGCTCAAATTGCTGTTTTTGTTGGAAATTTTGGTTTTTTTATAAAAATTTACGTTGATGGAGTTTGAATGGAATTTCGGTATTAACCAAAAGATAGATTGAGCCAAAAAAACCATAGCCTAGGTAATCAAAATTGGGGTAAGGTGAAGTTAGAAAGAGATATTTTAGTATGAAAGTACACAATTTCAGCGATTTTACCTCAAAAAACTTTTAAATCAGATTCGGTTTGGAGAGGAGACCAGGCAAATCACTGGTCTCATCTCTGAGACATTCTCTACAACTTGTAGAAAAGCAAAAATCGATAGAGTGGAGTGTAGAAGAGAAAGCGTGGCGTAAAAAAAACAACACACATACACACACACACACAGACACAGACAAAGGGCCGGAGAGATGAGTCACTGGGGGGTTTTTGAGGGTTATAAGGGGAAAAGTGTTACTTACAATCGTTAGATTTCGGCGAGAGGAATAAGATGGTTAAAGCACTTTTTTGATAAGATGAATTATGTTGAAGAAAATATTGGGTTGAATGGGAGTATTTTGAAAAAATTTGGATTTTTGCGGAATAAATGGGATTTTGAATGTATTAAAACGGATTTTGAGAAAATTCGGTATCAACCAATCGATTTAGAACGATGAAAAAGTATCAACTTAGTTGAGTAAAATTTGAATAAAGTAGTTTAGAGGAGAAATATGAGGAAAATATGAATATTGAAAAAAATATTTTTGTATATTTTGAGTTATTTTTTTGAGGAAAATAGTTATGGGGATTTGGGCTACCTAAAGTGAGGTTTTTTCAACAAAACGAGTAATTTGGTTAAAACAGAATTTTGATAGAATAGGTCTAAACATGCTCAAATTGCTGTTTTTGTTGGAAATTTTGGTTTTTTTATAAAAATTCACGTTGATGGAGTTTGAATGGAATTTCGGTATTAACCAAAAGATAGATTGAGCCAAAAAAACCGTAGCCTAGGTAATCAAAATTGGGGTAAGGTAAAGTTAGAAAGAGATATTTTAGTATGAAAGTACACAATTTCAGCGATTTTACCTCAAAAAACGTTTAAATTAAATTCGATTTGGAGAGGAGACCAGGCAAATCACTGGTCTCATCTCTGAGACATTCTCTACAACTTGTAGGAAAGCAAAAATCGATAGAGTGGAGTGTAGAAGAGAAAGCGTGGCGCAAAAAAAACAACACACATACACACACACAGACACAGACAAAGGGCCGGAGAGATGAGTCACTGGGGGGTTTTTGAGGATTCTAAGGGGAAAAGTGTTACTTACAATCGTTAGATTTTGGCGAGAGGAATAAGATGGTTAAAGCACTTTTTTGATAAGATGAATTATGTTGAAGAAAATATTGGGTTGAATGGAAAAATTGATCAAAAATTTGCTGTGTCGAAAACAAAGCTTTCTCTTTAGAGAAAGCAAAATGTCTAAAGTATTGGAATTTAACACGGCGTCTCATGGGCGATAACCACGAAATGAGTCATATCTCGAAATTTAACAGTGTTACCAAATCAAGCAACTGTTCAAGCATGCATCATTAATGGACGAATGAAATATCATTGGAAAACATGCACGTTTCCAACGTGTAAAAGTCAAGAAAACATCCGGAAAAATCGAAAATGTCGAAAAACAGGTGTGCAGCAGCTGCTCGACCGCTGCACGCTTGCGCGAGCGCGAGCTTGGGTTGTGTGTTTGTGTGTGTGTGTGTGTGTCGGTGAGCCAGCGCGTCTCGTAGCCTGATGCTTGTGTTGGTAGGTGCGGGGCCCTCCCTAATGCCATTGAAAATACTTCCAATTGATAGCTGAGAACACAATGCCCGTTACATTTTGGACGATTCATTGAATAATAGAACTCAGAGACTCCGTGTTGAAATTGTTGAGAGAGTCATAGGTAAGCAACGATCTCATCAGCTCAATCCGGGAGAGTTAGGAGCACTTCTGCACTGAGGAAAAAATAAAACAGGAAGAGCTGGAGACCCGGGCAGTTTCTGCTTGAGAGCCAAGCAGATTCTGCTTGGCTTGTCGGGCAGACGTCAGCTGCGGTATACGTCCTGTGCAAATCATACGATTGCTGTGGAACGATTGAAAGAAATGATCTGAAATTTTTCGTACACATACTTGGGAACCTTTGCTTCCGTGCTGTGAAAGATTTGTGCCGAAAAATACTTCCATGAAAATAAGAGAAATCATGAGATTTCCCATCATTTTCGGGTGTTTCTCGCCATGCTCGGTCGCGGGAGGCATAATTTCCGACATGCGAGGATGTTTTTTAGTTTTCAACCATGACAAAACTCAAAGCAAGAAAGTTGTTCAGAATTGTGTGAATAATGTTAACCACTGATGTCTAGATCGAATATTGCAAATGGAAAAAAGTTCAGTAGTTTTTGTACACGGCTCCCGCCGGCTGCCGAGTACATAATCAAGATGCCTCGCTGAACAATCTCAAAGAAATTGCCCCAGTTTTTCCTCTATTGCATCATTCGATCTAAACCTCGAAGACTAACATCATTTACACAATCCTGAACAACTTTCTCGCTTTGAGTTTTGTCATAGTTGAAAACTGGAAAACTTCCTCGCATGTCAAAAACCATGCCTCCCGCTATCGATCATAGCGAGAAACACACGAAAATGATGAGAAATCTGATGATTTTTCTAATTTTTCTGGAACCATTTTTGGCACAAATCTTTCACAGTACGGTAGCAAAGTTTTCCAAGTACGTGTATTCAAAATTTCAGGTCATTTCATCCAATCCTTTTACAGCAATCGTATGATTTGCACAGGGCGTGTACCGCGGTTGACGTTTACCTGACAAGCGAAGCAGATTCGGCTTGGCTCTTCCAGCTCTTTCTGCTTTGTTTTATTTTCAGTGTGGATTCATCTTCCTACCGTGATGGAATCCTGGACAACCATGGAGCAAAGATATATAGTAAAGCTAAGAGGGGAAAAGAAGAATTCACATTCAGTATTCACGAAAGGCAAAAAA
Organism: Eretmocerus hayati; assembly: GCA_029851415.1. Lineage (NCBI taxonomy): Eukaryota > Metazoa > Arthropoda > Insecta > Hymenoptera > Aphelinidae > Eretmocerus > Eretmocerus hayati. The sequence goes on along the minus strand of CM056744.1, from coordinate 118,360,346 downwards.
AATGATTATACTCAATGGTCAGGTGGAACCGAGGAGAAAATTTTGGAACCATCAGATTTTTTTTGTTAGTGAATGAGCAAATCTACACAATCATGAGAAAATCTACTCGTGGTTCCGACAGCTCGAATGTGATTGCAGTTGACTCCAGTTCATTGGACTATTTTATACCAATTACACCAACACATTGCTATGAAGTCCTTCCCATCAACCAAATCGAGCAAAAGTTACTCCGAGTTAACAATTACATTTGTACCCCTCCAAAGTGTGCCTCACAATTCGGCTGTTCCTCCCATCATATATTGAAATATAGCGAGGGTATAACTTCAATATTCCACCAAACGACATGAGGCCGTATAGAGTCGTTTACCATACGAAGCTTAGCATCTGCTTCGTGTCCCCATCACTAGATGGCAACCTTATTTTATGGTTGTTTCACCAAAATTTCGATGTCAACCCTTCTTTAACCTGATGTCAATCCACCCAAATTACAATAGTGTCTGAGACAAGTCTCCCTTCGTCTCACTGACGAGTCCAAGAGAGAGAGACCAGGGCGAAACACACACTTAATATCACATACTTTCATCACAGTTTAAATAGCTCAGTACTGTGTAGAGACAAGGATGAAAACTATCATCAGCTCTGCATTTGAGAAAAATAATGATATTGAAGTTGGTTTCTTGATATCTTCCCGATGCCTCTGTGGTCTCACAGGAGATGTATGTTCCCCAGACAACCAGAGTGACGGAAGCTCTGTCAAGAAATCTTGCTTCGATGAGCAGTGCCTCGCAATTCGGCCGTTCCTCCCATCATATATTAGAATTTCGTACGAGCTTTCATAAATGACATATTAAGCGATCACGAGAGGCATGGTCGTTAATTATCATAAGATTCATCTATGTACGTTAACAATATTCATCACTAGCTCCATTCACAATTACACTCATAAAATGTTTCACATAGACAGATTCTTATGTCAGACCAAACGGTCTACTGCCGAAATCTTGAGCCTCTTGATGATGTAACGTGGTTCATATCTGTAAGTGAGGAATAGACGGGAACAATGTGAAAGGCAAGGGCCTCGATTTAATGCTTATGTGGAGGCCAACAAACTTATCAGAGGCGTCACACGGTTTTCTGAGAGAATCAGCACAAACTTATACTTTTCAGACAATAGAGACAATCATCCAAAATTTCTTTGCATTCGATACTTCTGACCATTTTACAATGACACTCCGATCCTTGAGCATCTCATACGAACTGATACATGATCCACTCACCCGGAAAGTATATATTAATAACGAAGCTCACCCTGTGCACCTCAACGGTGCCATTCTCGTCTTCCGATTCTGAGTCCTCAAATAACAGTGGGGAGTCCGGAGAATCACCAACCACTGATTCTCGCCTCGAAGGTGGCGACGTGAGTCGAGATGAACGGTGAATCACGGTGACATAAGATACATTTCCTAGGCTGCTGCTCAAGGTGCTGTTGTTGGCATTGCTTGTATCGACGGGGGAACCTACGGAAGCGCCTACGCGCCATCTCGCGTTGCATGTTTCGCACTACGCGCATCGCGCGTTTCGCACTCTTCGCACCAATCGCACCTGATCGTCCCACATTTATCCCGCGTTTTGGTGTCTCGTTCTCGTTTCGTCTCGGGCTGCAACGAATATTCCCGAAGAAGCTGTGACTTCTCCAGAACTTGGATAGCGTTCCGCGCCGAGAGCAGCATCCAGGTTCAGGTGGTGCCTGCACCCGATCGTCGCCGACTGCTCCTTGGGACAAGGCTAACTCTGCACCAGGTGACCCGATCACCACATCTCCGAGGCAACAGAGTCCCCGAGACAGTAACTAGGTCCTGGTGGTGCCGCCCGATTGACGTCGACTCCTCCTCGGGACGAGGTTAACCTCTCCCGCCCTGTGCCCGCCGCTCTGCTTTTGCCAGTACGTAAATTTTGTGCTATTACCTTAGTTTGTGTCAGTACTTTTGCAGCGTCAAACTATTGATTTCTAAGTATTCAAAATTCAGTTGAACAAGCCTACACTGTGAGACGAATTTTTTAATGTTTAGGCATTGACTTTCGCTTGGCTTTTGTTGTAAGAATTTATTGGGCATGCCAGCCAGCGGGCAAGTGCTTGAAACTCTTGAGTGTCCTTGCTCACTTTTGACTGGAGGAGATGGTCAGAGTCTATTTCATGGGTCTCATGACAATATTATTACAATTTTTCATGAATATAAAATGCAGTACAAACTCCTCGACTTGAGGTTGCAGAAGATTTAGAGCTGAGCCAAGTTACTATGGATTTCAAAAACTGAAATTGATATCATTCCTGTGAATTACAGAAATGTCAGCAAATGTGGATTAAGGCTGGCTGTAATATCCTAGTATCACTGTTACTTTGGAAAGTTACCTTGGCGTGCCAGCTGAACTAAAGTATTTTGGTATGATTTCATTGCTATATTTAATGGAATGCATTAGTGAAGTTATTCCAGGGCCCACACATGATAACATCATTCTCTTTCCTATTAACATGTTCATGTGGACATGCATTAGATCTCAACTTGTCAATCTTAGTCTCGTAAACTCCACAACTAAGCTTATTTCGAATGTATTTGAGTGGATGAGCATGTTCTCATCTCTGTAAAATACAGAGATCTCAGCAAGTAAGAATTGGGGCTCTGTGCATTGTCCAAATATTACTTTTTGCTGTTAGAGCTTGTCGGGCATGCCAGCTAGGCGAGTACCTTTGAGTGATTTTGTTCAAACCTTGAATCGAATGGTTAATTAGGATGATCAGAAGTATTATTCCAGGGCCTACTTATCACAAACCATCCTGCCTCTCATCAATGAATTCATGCCATCATAAAAATTACATAGTTTTGTACTTTCCAAATTTTGCTGTCTAAAACTCTACAGATAAGTCTATTATCAACAGATGTAAGTGAATGGACATCTTGCTACAACTGTAAAATATAGAGATCTCAGCAAGTGTGTTTTAAAGCTTGGTACAATGTTCCATCGTGGACAGTAGCTGTAAAAAGCACCAGGCGATGCCAATGGGACTAAGAGATTTCAGTGTTTCTAGTTGAATTCTTGAATAAAATGGCTGGGATGATCGAGCTTAATTTGAGGACTCACGCATTACTGTGCAATCATGTTATCCATCAGTAAATTTTTCAATATCACGAGATCGCTTAACTTGAGAAATACAACATTCATGATTGATCAGTTTCAGGTTCTCAGGACACATTCACGTCGAGCCAATCGGAGCCAATATGATAACAATCTCAGACGATAGTTCCCGGCAACCATTTGTGAGACACGAGAACGTGAGTGGCAAACATGTGCCTTGGGCAGATGATCATCAGCGCACAAGATTGAAAGAGAGCACAGGCACCTCGAGACGTATGTTATCTCCATATACTGAACGTCATGTTCTTGGTAGAGTACGATGAAATCTTGTGATTCCAAGAATGTTTCTATATCTTTCTCTATCTAGTATGTGACATCAGGTCAGGAATTTCAATAATGCTTTATAAATTTTGGATTTTACAGAATCCCGTTGTACTGCCCATTCTAGAAGTCATGGGTTTGCACAATTTGAGCAGCATTCTCATCGTATTCCTTTGCGAGAGTGTCTGGAGCAATCGCTGCGAACGTTCAATAAAAATCCAGGAAGAGCACTATCTCCCTGATCAGTTTTTTTGTACTCATTCAATTCTGTCAAGTGTACGTCTACCATCAAGTGACTTTGATCAAAGGTGAGATAATTTGTTCTCTATGTTGATGAGCTGTGGGGCACAAAATCTTTTAATTCACTCCTCCGTGCAATTTTGTATCCCTTACCATTCTTTGTTAGTAATATTTATAGTCGAATTCCCTCGCTTTTACCTCATATTGACTGAGTATCTTTGCCCGTGAGATTATGTACAAGTTTAGAATTTTTTAAAACGATTCTGCAAATCTTGTCACGTTCATTCGCGTTTTATATTCGTCAGGTATTTTGCATAGACATATCAAGTTGGTATGATTTGAATAATTCATTCAGATTCATTCGACAATCTTAAATTCATTCCAGATGGATGAACGGAATGTCAACAAACTTCACGAGATTATCGAGAAATAATTTCACCAAGATCATTGTCATGAAGCCATTCTTTGCATGCTGAGAAATCAACATAACATCAGAATTTCACTTCGGACGCTCTCTAGAATTTTGTCAAAACATGGTTTGAGGAGGAAGAAGATTGTGGAAAGCCCTCTGGAGCATATTTTCATAGCCATGGCCTTAGAGTTAGGAGGTAGTGGAAGTAAGTTGGGCTACAGATCTCTCTGGCAGCGGCTCAGGAAAGTTTACCATCTGAAGGTGAAACAAAAGCATGTCTTGGGGCTCTTGCGCGAAATGGATCCAGATGGAATCGAAGCCCGTCGTAGATACAAACTGCGGCATCGCGAGTATCATGCCGAAGGCCCCAATGCTCGCTGGCATGGTGACAACCACGACAAGATAAAAATATTTGGCTTCCCAATTTATGGCATAATTGACGGATATTCGAGAAAAGTGTTGAGTCTAAGAGTTGCGTCGACCAACAATCGTCCTCAGGTCATTGGATCTTAGTACGCCAAGACGGTGAGAAAAAGAAAGCGTGTACCTGAGATCTTGAGGACTGATAAGGGTACAGAGCCGGTCATAATGGGTAACATGCAGATGGCTCTTCGTTCATTCGACGATGATCCCCATGCTGGAGTGAATAGCTACATCACTGGTAAAAGTACAAGGAATCAGAGAATTGAGGCTTATTGGAGGCAGTTTAGGCAGCATCTCGACCAGTTCTATATGGATTTATTCAAAACCATGGAAGCTGATGGCATTGTGGATGTGCGCAACAAAGTACACATCGAGTGCATGCGATACTGCTTCGGTGATCTGTTGACTGAAGACATTGAGATAACTAGGATGGAATGGAATGAGCATACAATCAGAAAGCAAGATGGAGGAAACGTGGTTACTGGTAACCCAAATGAGCTCTACCACTGCCCCGAGCTCTTTGGAAGTCAGGATTACGGAAAAGTTCTGAACGAAGATCACCTGGACGCTTTCATGGACTACACCGACGAGCCGCAGTTGATCGATCCTGAATTTGCTCGTTTTGTCGATGAACTAATGCCTGGTAGAAGCAGACCAGCAACTGCTGAAGAAGCTTTTGTGCTTTATCTAGATATTATGGAGGAGATCATGATTCTAGATGGTCAGATCAACGATGAATTGAATCAAAATTGATTCAATTTTGAAACATCTAAGGTAAAACGTCGCATTTCTTGACCATCTGAAGATCTTTGAGAGAAGAATCCCGACAATTTTTTGCTTCGCAACAACCGTAATTCTCTCTTCATCTCCTGAAACTTGTATCTGTAAAGCCAAATCACTCGGGTACCTAGTTCATCAGGGATTACTCAATTTCATACATTCAAGCTAGTCGTCGAGTCTGGTGGATAGGATTTAAACACTGGTATTGCATATCTTACAATTCTGATGCAAGAATGATCACATTTCCGTATCCCTTAACACTCACAGGACATGTTTCTTTTGAACCTTGAACCCCGTCATCCAAGTAGTTCAACATTCATCTTCCAATTTTTTTGATCGAAACATCTTTTCACTCTAGTGTGCAGAACGCAAACATTTTGCTCTGCATTTGTTGCAATTTCTGATATGATCAAGTCACCATCTTTGTATTCATGGACCTCTGAAGAAGAATCTGTTCCTAAAACTTATGTTCGAGAGCCCTAGTTATTCGAATAGTTCATGAACCATCATTTGATTTCCTAATTCACCCCATCTCTTTACTCTTGTGGATATAATTCAACCACTGTGCTCTGCATTCGTTGCAATTTTGGTATGATGAAGCCCAACAATCAGTCTCAATGAATTTGATGAATATGCCTTTTTCATTAGTTGTGTTCGAATATTAGAATCATTCGAATAGTTCATGAACCATTACTTGATTTTCTCATGCGAACCAAAGTGTTACTGTTAAACATAGAATTAGACCACTCTGCTTTGGTTGCAATTGTGATATCATGAAGCTCGTATTCCTGTTTTCGTAGACACACATGAACATACCTGATCAAATCTTGTGTTCGAAGAGTCAGACCATGTCAGTAGTTTATCAGTGATCACTAAATTTTCTTATTCGACACATCTTTCCCTTATCTTAGATAAGGTCTCAACACATTGCTTTGCACTTGCGCAATTCTGACATTTTTTAGGCTACTCTTTTCGTTTCATGGATATTTAGTGAGCACGCTTCAGTTACAAATGATGTTCAAAAACTCGAATCACCTACGGCTGTACAAAATTTTCCTTGCAGATTTCTCAAATGCATCCGTCTGCCGTCGTCACATAATGACGTAAATAGCGCTTGTGCAGTTATATTGGACATGGAAAGTCGACGGGTTCAGTGGTTTCGCAGTATTGCATATGTAATTTTTCTCACTCCCCACATATTCGGGTATTAGATTGTACTATTCAAAACATACTGCGTTGAATCTTGATCTCCTGCGTGATGAAAATTTGATGCAAGTTTTAAAAGGATCGACTCAAATTTATGTCAATTTGACGATTCAGCTTCTGAGCCTTCAGTATTCCTGAATGCCTTGGTTGATAAACAAATTTATTGTGATCAGTGTGTAATCTGTTCGTCTAGTGGCTACTCCTTCATCACTTTTGAATTCTCTGTCATGATCCTGATGTAAATATATTCATGCTAAATAACTGTACGATATACTCAAAATTAACAGAAGAGTTGTGCACGCTTGAGATGATTAGAGAATTTCTCAGATCGAATTGATTCTGATTGTTGGTACATACATGCGCATGTTCTGTGCGAATGTATAGAAAAGTTGTGAAGCGCTGACGATGTGATGTAAAATGTATGAGAATATGACTGCTAAAACTGTTTGGCACCTTTCTTATAAATTAACTTTTTCAAATTTGTCATTCATTCATAACTCAAAAAATGGTCTGATAGCAATGCAAAAATGTAATCCCTCGATTGAATAGAATACTATGAAAATGATAAAGCAGTAGCATTCTAAATATTTCCCCGAGAAAAATCCATGTGAGACTCTCGGGGTACATAATACAGTGTATTATGAAGCTGATTATCAATAAAATTCTTGCTAGGTACAATGCAATGGGTAAGAAAATCGCAAGAACAAAGAGGTCTGTTTTGTGAATTTTGGAATAATTTTCAAACAAATGGAATTCGCTCTGAATGTTTTAAATAGTAGTTATGGATAGGAGTAATCTTCCAAATTTTTTACTGACCAAATGATCCGTACGCAAGAAATTAGCGAATTCGAATAGCATTAAATACTTTATTTATCAATTTTTACAAATATCACTCTCGATATGAAGAAAATATGCGGATGATCTCGTCATGCCAGTAGTAATTATCATTCTAAGCAGTCACTACATAAATTAGTGGTCTAAACGGTGCTTCGCAAAGAATTACAAATAGTGAAGGGTAAACGCCATTAGTAGTATTGCATCAATACCCCGCATAATTGTCATATTATATTCGAACCAATTTGCGCTAGGTTTATTTGTACAATAACTCCTTCAAGTACCAACACTTCGCAAAATATGAAACATAAACATCCAAATAGAACTTTGTTTCATGAAACAAAATGCATTACAAGTAGGATCTCTCTTACACTAATCAGTCGATAGTATAATATAGTCAGTACGATACATACAGAATACTCTCTCGACACAGGTAAGAGATATTGTTAGAAGGAAGAAACCTTAATTATGATCATTCACACTCTGCACCACTTGATATTGAAATATGTAAAGCTTCCTAGTACCAAGTGATCTTGATTTTTTGGTTCAGTAGCCTCGTACATAGAACCAGCGAACGTTGGTCCCCACCCCCGATGAAAATGTCTGTTTTTGAATCCGAGGCTGTAGAATGAACTCCAGTATCTTAGTGGAAAATCTGATTTTCCGCAGGTCGATACACAATAAGATGGCAGAGATTTCATCATTATTCTAAAATGAATATTACTTTCTTGACTTCATAATAATCACTTTCTTCTCTGGATACTGCTCAGGAACTCATGAGTATTTTGATAGTATATTGACAGTTGAGTCATTCAAAAACATTGAATCAAGTAGAGAAAACACAAAGCTGCAAATTATTCGAATGAAACAGCAGAAATCTTATGAATATTCTAGACGTATGTTATACGCCGTTGGAATTGGAAACATTTTGATGAAAAAATAAAAGAATTAGAAAGTAGAAGTACGTTCCATTTACAGGACACTTTTGGTTCGTTGTATACTTTCAATTGCGTCCAGGATAGCTCCCATAGAAGGTCTGAGTGAAGCTGCATAACTGAAACATTCCAACAGAATCTTGGATATGTAAGAAGGAACTTTGTGTAAATCTGGAAATGATTGTGTCTGCAACTTTAAAGTGGTTTCCACGAGTGGATTTTTTGGTTTTGAGCCCTACACGTGAGATTCACTAAACGTCTCAAAAACAGTGCATGCATACGACCACACGTCACTGCTGGTTGTTGCCTCCTTGAGTTCAATGAGTATCTCGGGGGGTAAATAGGAAAAAGTCCCGCACATGCCACCAGGCCTAGTTGATTGCAAGTTGCTTTGCAAACCCTTGCATTTTCCGAGACCAAAGTCGCATAGCTTTATGGCACTGTAACCTACTCCAATCATAATATTGCTCGGTTTGACATCTCTGTGAATAATAATACTGTGCGGTTTTTGGACGTGACAAAAATTCAACGCGAGAGCAATCCTATAAGAAATTCCTAACTTATTTGTTTCGTTGAAATTGTAGGCTTTTTTAGTATCCTCATCGAAAATCAATTGAGAAAGGGGTTTGCCTTGAACACGTTCCATCACAATAAAAATCTGCGTTACATTCTCGGCCCAAGCCATGAATCCAACAATATTTTCGTGTTGCAAATTCTTGAGCAGGGAAATCTCTTTGTAGCTCGAGCGATCAAAAACGCTACGCTGCATTGTTTTCACGGCTACGCGAGTGCGCCTGAACCTCCCTTTATATACCGAGCCTTGGCCTCCTCGACCCAACCTCTCCTCAGAAATTTCTATTTTACTCACATCTATCTTGAAATCGAGAAATTGCGCCGAATTTTTAGGCTTTAAACATACAGGTTCTTTGAAAACGACATGAGAAGTATGCTTCCGACTAGGTGCGCCACTACTTTCCAAATCTAACTTTTTGTATATGGTACCTGACGATTGACTAAGAGATTCGCTGCCAGTACTTAATGGAGTTTCACGATCCTTCGAGGCAGCTACAAGAATATCTTGTCCACATGGAATTCCCTCTACAGCAGGATGCGGAGAGGTTCGTTTACAGTCTGCCACAGCTGATGACTCAGTGCAGTCTTCGGTGGAGATACTGATTGCCGGTGTTTGATCGCTCTTTTGGAGTACATCTGGCGAAATCTTGCAATAAACAGTGTTCGACGAGTTTAGCGCATCATCAGGCCCAATTGAAGATACATTAGGTAATTTGCAAGCATCGATATTAGATGGTGTTGCATCAATTTTCACGAGAGCGAACGGAATTGTTGGTGGAGATTTCCTCTCACTGGTATTCAACATGCTTGATTTCTCTTCCGAAATAGCTATTGATCCACTCTTCGTTTCCTTCAATGCATCAACTGAGGGTGTTCTATCACTATCGTCGACAACTGATGATGACTTCTGAGGAACTTTTCTCATAGCAGGGTTCAACGTTGTTACTTCATCATTTGTGACTTGCAGCGGTTTGACGTGGGAAACTTGACTTACGGCACTACTGAGGAACGCGGGTTCAGGCGGACTCATCTCACCGTTGTCTGCTGTCTCAGTGGGACTGTTCTTTGAGGCATTGTTTTGCGTCGAAGATGACAAGACCCGGTCGACTAGACGATCGATAGTGTCGCGTAAGCTGGGAATGAAATCATCAGGATTTTTTGGGGTCACTTTCTGACTTTTGTCAGTCAAAAATACTGCCTCAGTATCGTTCGCTAGTAGCGGCGAACTCGGCCCCGGGGAATGCCTTTGAATCCGATTTTCATAGAGCTTAGCAGCAAGATCGACAGGACTTTGGGTACCACTGGAAACTTGAGTAGGATTGACATCTGACGACTGATCCTCTGAGTCTTGACTGTCATCTTCGTCACGTTCACAGATCTTCGTGATTAAAAGAGTGAGGCAAAATTGTTTTCGTTGATTCAGATGGTTTTCGCGGTATTGCCAAATTGAAGAAGCTATATTTTGTTTATCTGCGAAATGAGTCAGAACTTCTAGGTTTGGACGGCCTATTCTCACTATGTAACCATGTTCAAGAGACTCTTCTCCAAAAAGTTTCTTAGCGATGACTTCGGCTCTGAACTTCTTAATCAGGTGCTCCACAGAGTATTCTCGGTTCCCGTCGATCTCTATCTTCATTTTACTACCTCTTTGCTTGGGAGTTCCCGTCAGAAAACTTTTGTAAAAACAGTTAAAATATTTCACTCTGCGCATATATCCTTTTTCGACTTCTCTTTCAATTCTGGCCTTTTTTTCTTCAACTTTCTCGTTCTTAGTGGATCTTGGATCAGAACGGCGTTTGTTGGGCGACTTGTTCTCGTCCTTGGGCTTCTTCTCACTGGTTTTCGGATCTGAGACCTGCATAAAATTTCACGCATTGAAAAAAGCGAAGAGAATAAAGAGAAAACTCTCGCTATTTGCGGTGAGTGCGTGTGAAGTAGATAAAGCAAAAACCGATACCGCGGATACCGGGAAATTTATGCTTTTAGGAATATATTTTCGAAAGGCTAACAACTTATTGGACACATTTTCTAACTGACAAAGAAGCATTTTTTCAATATTCATTTTCCATGAGCCAAATCATCTCCAGAATCTAGATCAAAATCTCGATTAAGGGAGTCAGTGCGCCAGAAATTCCAAGGGACGAAGAATTCCCCGAATCGCAAACAAGCAGATCCCGCGAATGCCGGACCCGCGAATTGTGGGGGTTGGCTCTAATTCCATTGCGCATGGATTAAAAGCAAAGCATTGCAGGAAGTGACTACATATAGGGTATTATTGTGAAGAAACTGATATTTCCATCCTCAAAAATTGAAAAATATTCTCTGGCCGCTTCAAAGGAAATTCAAAATGTGTTCTGCCATCTACGTTCTTACCACGACAAATCCTCAACCTGGCATTTTTAATGGATAAACTAATAAAATAAAAAGATAAATTGGAAATTATATTAATGAATGAAAATTTTGATGAAAAAATTAACACAGAAGCAAAATAAGAATCATATATCAGCCGCACACAGGCGAGATCTCGACTCAGCGGAGTATTATGTACTGTTTCAATGTAAACTTGGCTCAATAAATATCAAATATCAAAATATAGTTAAGAAATGGAGGGCAACCATACTTACATGAGCTTGATTTCTAGTAGGTTTCTTGTCTTCATTTTTGGCTTTTATCCTGTCCAGCATATCAAGATAAATCTTATGTTTTTGTGGCGCAGGTGACTGAGTTGTCTTGGTGGGTTCAAACTCGTAATCATTCACACCCTCTAGTAACATTATATGTTGATCATCGCACTCCAACATAATTGGTTCATTTTCGAGCAGGAACTGTAACTTTCCTTTACCGAAATATTCTTCTATCATCTTTTTACTGACTTTGTTGTCAGTTGTGAAGAAACTTTTTTTAATGCTCTGGTATTGTACGTTGATTTTTCGCTTCCGAGCGAGGATCTTGGCAACAATCTCTCCATCCATACTTAGGATGTGGAACTGCACTTTGCAGTATTTTCATCTACTTTTCACAGCTCTGCAACAGAAGAAGTACATCCGAGTTGAAAATACTAGAATCCAACACCAAGGATATATTGATAAAAATCACAATAGTGTGGTCATGCATGAGGCCTGAAATGACTTCAGTCCAATTTAGCCATTCCACACAAGAAGCCTTGGCTCCAAATTTCTGCGCATGCGCAGGAAACAAACGATTTCCAGAAGCCTGGAGAACGGATTTGTGATAATTGGCAAAAATAGGTGTTAGAACGCAAAAAAAGAATCCGGGACTAATTTCTTGAAAAAACAACATTTTACATATAATAGCGAATTTTCAAGGTTTTAAAGAATTGGGTTTTCGAGAAATATTATGTTGAACGATTTCGGGATACCAAGAATTTACTGATGGATATCATGATTGCACAGTAATGTGTGAGTCCTCAAATTAAGCTCGATCATCCCAGCCATTTTATTCAAGAATTCAACTAGGAACACTGAAATCTCTTAGTTCCATTGGCATCGCCTGGTGCCTTTTACAGCTACTGTCCACGATGGAACATTGTACCAAGCTTTAAAACACACTTGCTGAGATCTCTATATTTTACAGTTGTAGCAAGATGTCCATTCACTTACATCTGTTGATAATAGACTTATCTGTAGAGTTTAAGACAGCAAAATTTAGAAAGTACAAAACTATGTAATTTTTATGATGGCATGAATTCATTGATGAGAGGCAGGATGGTTTGTGATAAGTAGGCCCTGGAATAATACTTCTAATCATCCTAATTAACCATTCGATTCAAGGTTTGAACAAAATCACTCAAAGGTACTCGCCTAGCTGGCATGCCCGACAAGCTCTAACAGCAAAAAGTAATATTTGGACAATGCACAGAGCCCCAATTCTTACTTGCTGAGATCTCTGTATTTTACAGAGATGAGAACATGCTCATTCACTCAAATACATTCGAAATAAGCTTAGTTGTGGAGTTTACGAGACTAAGATTGAAAAGTTGAGATCTAATTCATGTCCACATGAACATGTTAATAGGAAAGAGAATGATGTTATCATGTGTGGGCCCTGGAATATCTTCACTAATGCATTCCATTAAATATAGCAATGAAATCATACCAAAATACTTTAGTTCAGCTGGCACGCCAAGGTAACTTTTCAAAGTAACAGTGATACTAGGATATTACAGCCAGCCTTAATTCACATTTGCTGACATTTCTGTAATTCACAGGAATGATATCAATTTCAGTTTTTGAAATCCATAGTAACTTGGCTCACCAGGAGAGTGTTTCAGATCCGGATCACAGATTTTGCTAAAACTCTGGGAATAGTCTTCTATGAGCACCAAAAGATGAAACCCAAAATTATAGACCCTAACGCTCAAGCGTTTTTGAGCTGCAGCCAATAACATTAGCATTGCTCATATAGGCCAATGTTAAAAATCATACATATAGGTATACCTGCAATGCTAATGTCCTTGACTGTAGCTCGGAAACGCTTGAGCGTTAGGGTCTATAATTTTGGGTTTCATCTTTTGGTGCTGAAAGGAGACTATTTCCAAAGTTTCAGCCAAATCCGTGACCCGGATCTGAAACACTCTCCTGGTCAGCTCTAAATCTTCTGCAACCTCAAGTCGAGGAGTTTGTACTGCATTTTATATTCATGAAAAATTGTAATAATATTGTCATGAGACCCATGAAATAGACTCTGACCATCTCCTCCAGTCAAAAGTGAGCAAGGACACTCAAGAGTTTCAAGCACTTGCCCGCTGGCTGGCATGCCCAATAAATTCTTACAACAAAAGCCAAGCGAAAGTCAATGCCTAAACATTAAAAATTTTGTCTCACAGTGTAGGCTTGTTCAACTAAATTTTGAATACTTAGAAATCAATAGTTTGACGCTGCAAAAGTACTGACACAAACTAAAATAATAGCACAAAATTTACGTACTGGCAAAAGCAGAGCGGCGGGCACAGAGCGGGAGAGGTTAACCTCGTCCCGAGGAGAAGTCGACGTCAATCGGGCGACACCACCAGGACCCAGTTACTGTCTCGGGGACTCTGTTGCCTCGGAGATGTGGTGATCGGGTCACCTGGTGCAGAGTTAGCCTTGTCCCAAGGAGCAGTCGGCGACGATCGGGTGCAGGCACCACCTGAACCTGGATGCTGCTCTCGGCGCGGAACGCTATCCAAGTTCTGGAGAAGTCACAGCTTCTCCGGGAATATTCGTTGCAGCCCGAGACGAAACGAGAACGAGACACCAAGACGCGGGAAAAATGTGGGACGATCAGGTGCGATTGGTGCGAAGAGTGCGAAACGCGCGACCGGCGAGTGCGAAACATGCAACGCGAGATGGCGCGTAGGCGCTTCCGTAGGTTCACCCGTCGATACAAGCAATGCCAACAACAGCACCTTGAGCAGCAGCCTAGGAAATGTATCTTATGTCACCGTGATTCACCGTTCATCTCGACTCACGTCGCCACCTTCGAGGCGAGAATCAGTGGTTGGTGATTCTCCGGACTCCCCACTGTTATTTGAGGACTCAGAATCGGAAGACGAGAATGGCACCGTTGAGGTGCACAGGGTGAGCTTCGTTATTAATATATACTTTCCGGGTGAGTGGATCATGTATCAGTTCGTATGAGATGCTCAAGGATCGGAGTGTCATTGTAAAATGGTCAGAAGTATCGAATGCAAAGAAATTTTGGATGATTGTCTCTATTGTCTGAAAAGTATAAGTTTGTGCTGATTCTCTCAGAAAACCGTGTGACGCCTCTGATAAGTTTGTTGGCCTCCACATAAGCATTAAATCGAGGCCCTTGCCTTTCACATTGTTCCCGTCTATTCCTCACTTACAGATATGAACCACGTTACATCATCAAGAGGCTCAAGATTTCGGCAGTAGACCGTTTGGTCTGACATAAGAATCTGTCTATGTGAAACATTTTATGAGTGTAATTGTGAATGGAGCTAGTGATGAATATTGTTAACGTACATAGATGAATCTTATGATAATTAACGACCATGCCTCTCGTGATCGCTTAATATGTCATTAATGAAAGCTCGTACGAAATTCTAATATATGATGGGAGGAACGGCCGAATTGCGAGGCACTGCTCATCGAAGCAAGATTTCTTGACAGAGCTTCCGTCACTCTGGTTGTCTGGGGAACATACATCTCCTGTGAGACCACAGAGGCATCGGGAAGATATCAAGAACCCAACTTCAATATCATTATTTTTCTCAAATGCAGAGCTGATGATAGTTTTCATCCTTGTCTCTACACAGTACTGAGCTATTTAAACTGTGATGAAAGTATGTGATATTAAGTGTGTGTTTCGCCCTGGTCTCTCTCTCTTGGACTCGTCAGTGAGACGAAGGGAGACTTGTCTCAGACACTATTGTAATTTGGGTGGATTGACATCAGGTTAAAGAAGGGTTGACATCGAAATTTTGGTGAAACAACCATAAAATAAGGTTGCCATCTAGTGATGGGGACACGAAGCAGATGCTAAGCTTCGTATGGTAAACGACTCTATACGGCCTCATGTCGTTTGGTGGAATATTGAAGTTATACCCTCGCTATATTTCAATACATGATGGGAGGAACAGCCGAATTGTGAGGCACACTTTGGAGGGGTACAAATGTAATTGTTAACTCGGAGTAACTTTTGCTCGATTTGGTTGATGGGAAGGACTTCATAGCAATGTGTTGGTGTAATTGGTATAAAATAGTCCAATGAACTGGAGTCAACTGCAATCACATTCGAGCTGTCGGAACCACGAGTAGATTTTCTCATGATTGTGTAGATTTGCTCATTCACTAACAAAAAAAATCTGATGGTTCCAAAATTTTCTCCTCGGTTCCACCTGACCATTGAGTATAATCATTTTTTTTGCCTTTCGTGAATACTGAATGTGAATTCTTCTTTTCCCCTCTTAGCTTTACTATATATCTTTGCTCCATGGTTGTCCAGGATTCCATCACGGTAGGAAGATGAATCCACACTGAAAATAAAACAAAGCAGAAAGAGCTGGAAGAGCCAAGCCGAATCTGCTTCGCTTGTCAGGTAAACGTCAACCGCGGTACACGCCCTGTGCAAATCATACGATAGCTGTAAAAGGATTGGATGAAATGACCTGAAATTTTGAATACACGTACTTGGAAAACTTTGCTACCGTACTGTGAAAGATTTGTGCCAAAAATGGTTCCAGAAAAATTAGAAAAATCATCAGATTTCTCATCATTTTCGTGTGTTTCTCGCTATGATCGATAGCGGGAGGCATGGTTTTTGACATGCGAGGAAGTTTTCCAGTTTTCAACTATGACAAAACTCAAAGCGAGAAAGTTGTTCAGGATTGTGTAAATGATGTTAGTCTTCGAGGTTTAGATCGAATGATGCAATAGAGGAAAAACTGGGGCAATTTCTTTGAGATTGTTCAGCGAGGCATCTTAATTATGTACTTGGCAGCCGGCGGGAGCCGTGTACAAAAACTACTGAACTTTTTTCCATTTGCAATATTCGATCTAGACATCAGTGGTTAACATTATTCACACAATTCTGAACAACTTTCTTGCTTTGAGTTTTGTCATGGTTGAAAACTAAAAAACTTCCTCGCATGTCGGAAATTATGCCTCCCGCGACCGAGCATGGCGAGAAACACCCGAAAATGATGGGAAATCTCATGATTTCTCTTATTTTCATGGAAGTATTTTTCGGCACAAATCTTTCACAGCACGGAAGCAAAGGTTCCCAAGTATGTGTACGAAAAATTTCAGATCATTTCTTTCAATCGTTCCACAGCAATCGTATGATTTGCACAGGACGTATACCGCAGCTGACGTCTGCCCGACAAGCCAAGCAGAATCTGCTTGGCTCTCAAGCAGAAACTGCCCGGGTCTCCAGCTCTTCCTGTTTTATTTTTTCCTCAGTGCAGAAGTGCTCCTAACTCTCCCGGATTGAGCTGATGAGATCGTTGCTTACCTATGACTCTCTCAACAATTTCAACACGGAGTCTCTGAGTTCTATTATTCAATGAATCGTCCAAAATGTAACGGGCATTGTGTTCTCAGCTATCAATTGGAAGTATTTTCAATGGCATTAGGGAGGGCCCCGCACCTACCAACACAAGCATCAGGCTACGAGACGCGCTGGCTCACCGACACACACACACACACACACAAACACACAACCCAAGCTCGCGCTCGCGCAAGCGTGCAGCGGTCGAGCAGCTGCTGCACACCTGTTTTTCGACGGTTTTGATTTTTTCGGATGTTTTCTTGACTTTTACACGTTGGAAACGTGCATGTTTTTCAATGATATTCCATACGTCCATTAATGATGCATGCTTGAACAGTTGCTTGATTTGGTAACACTGTTAAATTTCGAGATATGACTCATTTCGTGGTTATCGCCCATGAGACGCCGTGTTAAATTCCAATACTTTAGACATTTTTTCTCTCAAAAATGAGGTCGGCAACCTGCATATTCCAAAACTGCAAAGGGTTTGTTTCATCACGGAGTATATGCCATAATTTTTCTAAATCGAAATGGCTGAAAAAGTTGAGGCGCTGGTGCCTCCTTAAATCTCTGACAAAAATTTGACGGTTCCTCTTCAGAAAAACGTGAATATCTCAAGTTTTCACAGTCGTTTCTCCTTCAACATCTTGCAGTCTTTAAAATCTTCCGATGTTGAGAACTATCGGACTCGAATCGTCTCCTCTTCAATGGGTCCGAAGCAGTGATAACCTGTTGTTCCTTCTACGGTTTTCACCAACTCACTGCGTCCATCTAGGAATCTTTCACTCTCCTCGATTTCTCTGTTTGGAATGAATAGTGTTATGATCTTGGAGTCCCAAGTATTAGTCCATTGGACGAGATCTTCTACATTTTGGATTTGACCTGAGGTAGGCCTTTGTGAGCGAGCTTTCTTACCTAAGCGTTTCGAACAACCACCCAACCCATCACATGCACCTTTGCCGTGCGATGTGGCACAAAAATGCCATTCGCCGTCTAATCCAAAGTCCTTGCGATGATGGCACAAGTTCAGGAAATTAGTCTTGTTTTTGTACTGCCAATCTGTCATGTGTATCATCCTGGTTAGATATCCGATCTTTTCCAACAAAATCCTAATTAGATGCTTTTGGAACGTGTACACGGTAAGAGTGTCGTGCTTCAATCGATGAGTGATCATAATGATGTTGATGTGTTCTATTTCTCCTTTCCTATTCCTGGAATAAACTACCCACGGGAGTATGGTGCACTGATCGTTATTCCAAAGATGCTCTTGGACTTCGTCCTGGAGAGTAAATGCAAGATTTTGCGAAGAATTTCCGCATGTTAGAGTTCCTCCTAACAAAAGTGACTTTCTTCTCTGCTTCAAGAATCGAGATTGTTCTTTCGCAATGAAATCGTGCTCTCTAAGATCTTTCAAAGACTTGGGGAGATTTCTTAGAATCACTGCCACCGGTGGAGTTGAAGTTTCCTAAAAAACTCCTAAGAAACAAAGAGAGGAATACATCAGATTCATTAATATTCTTCTGTGAAACCTAAGCCACCTATCACAACAAGAATACCTATCCGTGCTCTTCCACTGTTCAAAAGTAACCTGTGTGAGATTTTTTTATTGCTCAATAGAGTCTTGATTCCATCAATAACTGTTTCGACCCCAGGACATGAAGCACAGCTCCCTATGAAAATATCATCGATTGAATTCGTAGAAGCATGCGCAATTTTAAACCAAAAATATCTCACCAAAGTGGCAGGCTAATGTTGGGGGATCACACTTTATCCTACTCAGTACATGGTGGTAAGTCCAGTTTTTGTTTGTTTCATCCAATGACTCCAGGTCAAGACCATGCTACAGCAATTTGAAATTTTGGTGGATTTTGCAGACACACACTGTATGCGTTCCACTGGCTCCAGCCAAAATGATATAAGGTGGACGAGCCTCTGCGAATCTTGTAAATCCAACTGAAATATCTGGATTGCTATCTCTGAAATGCTGATAGGCTTCTTTCAAATCGCAAAGCAACAATCTTTTCTGACTCTGTAAAGTGTGAAATGTGGAAATGTTAGTCAAGATCGCGATTACTATTCGAATAATTAGTACACTTCATTGCGGATTACCAATTGCCATGTATCCCAATATTCCCAACCATTCATATCAAATTACAGCTCAATACCAATCATACTTACTTCCACTCTTGATCCATCAACTTCGTGTGCCACATAATCCCAAATACCGGGCATGATGCGGCTTGTCTCATTGGAATCGTAGAATTCTTTAATTTTCCGTAAGACATTGCGATCGAGGGGTCTATTTGTTTTATATGGAACCAAGGAGAAGATTTCTTGATCCTCAACCAGTCTTTTTACTCTGATCGATCTGTATTTCGAAACTTCCATAGCTTTTTGAATCTGGTATGCAGGCCATGATTTTGGTAAAATGGACAGGAGCCTGTATTTCTCTTCAGTATCTTTGCAACTTGGTAACTTTTCTTTCAGCTGTTCAATCATTTCCTTGAAATATGCTGCATTCTCTGAATCCGACTTCAGATTAGGAATTTTCAGCTCTGGATTAAGGATCTTCATTTTTTTGGCCACCGACCCAACCTCAGCACCGAAAGATTCGTCGATCGATCTCCGAAAAACACGACTCTAGTGCAACCATCGGATGAAGTAAAGATAGTTAGCTCAGTATTGATAATGTCCTGCTTACCTTGCTAGTAATCTCAAGCTGGAAGTTTGGGATCTCTAAAATTTGCTGCACTTCCATGATTTTACTCTTCGCTTCATTGATTCGATACTCGGCACTGACCCCCGATGAAGAAGATTGAATCCCTGCAAGCTGCCCTTGAGATTGAGATTTTAGATCGGATGTTTGAGACCCAGATAGCTCATCTAACAATTCCTTTACACTGCGTTCTTCAAGTAATTGAGGAATCCTGATGTATATGCAATTCGAACACAATTTCTGACCAGGAACTACATCTACTTCATTTTTGACTGACTCATAATAATCATCGGTGACATCATAAAGTTGAGTCCTGATTGTTTTCTTGTGTTTCATCAAAGGGTCACAACAAGAAATTTGATGTACTGTGAAGAAATTGAGCTGCTGTTTCAAATGAAGTTGACAAAAAAAGTTACTCCTGTTTGTTTCCAAGCTTGAGCTCGCTCTGACTCAGGAAGATCTTTCAGGAGTATAATTTCTCCAGCACAGGCATCTGCGCTTCCTACTAGACACTCATGGCAGCTTTCTGAAGGAGAACAAAATTAGAGTTGTTATTCTTTAATTCAAACAATTCATGAGTGACGAGTCATTTTGTTATTACTCTCTCATTAAAAGAGTTCATGTAACAGTTCCAGAATGAATCATCTTATTGAAAATGATCAAGTTTTGGATCTCTGTTCAATAAAGATCTCATATATTGTTTCTTGATTCACGTGGTAAATCATCTTGAGTCACGAATTATTTAGTATGTGACTCATAATATGAGCGTGGAAGCTCATTATACGTTGGCAAGAGATATTCCAATGCTCAGTTTGGTAAGGAATGAATGTGCATCAGCATCATGCTAATATAGAGTAAAACAATTTCCTTGTACCATTTTATATCAGTGCAAAAGTAGTATAACAGTGTTACGGGAATTCGTAACACTGTTATACTACTTTTGCACTGAGGAGGCAAGAGAACAAGGAAATCCACATGGAAAGTTATAACATTGGCATACAACCGTTGGTGCTATTGATAGACTTTTATGCCTACTATTCGACAAAGATTCACTGGCAAGCACTCCAAATGCCACCTAACACATGGAACAGAAATTCGAGCATTTTTGGAGGATCAGTAACTAGGGAAATCGATGAAAGTGATCTCTCACTCAAAACTGCTATATCAATGACTAGCGATGTTTCTCGTACGATTGAAGGCGATTTTTAGAAGAGGATATCTAGCCCAACTAACAACTGGGATATTGATAACCACTCACCTTCTTCCATGGTCAAACGTAATAGTTCACATAGAACTTTGGATGGAATGATGTTGCCTTCTCAAAGAGACCAAATTTCAATGCAACATCTAACTGGTATACTTATCGAGAGGCGCGATAGCGCCTCGCTGGCGAGTATGAGCAGACAAAAAATCGAGCGAGGCGCTGTGCCTTATATACTTTGAATTGGGGGCTTTCTAACCTCACACATCTTTCCACCTTACTTATTTCAACCACCCGGGTGCACAAACATCTCCTGCCTCTCTATTCAGGGCTGTTTTCTCACGGACACGCTATTAGTGTCATCAATTTTCCGATTCTGACCGCTGGGACTTTTATTTCGCTCCGCCAATTTTCACCACCTCAAAAAAATTATCCATTCGATTTGTTTAGACCTCGAACGCAGCTTCGATTTGTTTAGACCCTCGAACGCACAGCTTCGATTCGAGAGTTGTCGACCATTGTCGACGAGCGAGAGAGAGAGAGGAGAGAGAAAATCCGCCTGCTTTGTTTACATCGCCATGCATCGCGGTGCCGCAATCTCAATTAGTGCATGCATTATTATCTTGTTTGGACAAAATAGATGCAAAATGTGTATGTTTTCATGGAAACAGGAGCTATTGAGAGAAAGGTATTCTTAAACGCGGTATAATATTGTGAAAAGTGCAAGATGTATGCTGGGATTCTATGCCCCATCAGATTATGAGTTTATAGATGCAACTTTGAAGTCTTGTATGTAATGCAGTACTAAATGTCTTCAGAAGAATCAAGGAGCGTTTTCCAAGTATATGAGAATATAGCTTTGAGGTCCAATAAGTCACTTCATCTGCGTTAATACTTGTGATATTGCTTTCCATTTTTTTTCTCTAAACATTTAGTCAAAAGTTGGACGGGAAGTTTCAGTGATTCATTATATGTATATACATGCATACACTGGATAATCTAAGTGAATTGAGATTGAGCGATCATTATTTTTCTCTTGGTCTATTGATATTACAATCGAGAGTCGATATCGCTGTGAGGACCAGACAATACATTTCATTATTTTGACTGCTTCTGGGCTGATTTTGAGTTTTATTCATTGGTGTCATCAAGTAAGAAGCTTGAGAGCTGGTATGTGTCAATAAATATTGGCAAGTGGTCAAGCGCATTTGATAGAACTACCACACACTTCCACAATCTTTCAGATCCAGATTAATAACTCTTTCATCGTCACAATCATACATGCGACTCATGGGTCCATTTAGTATTACTAAAGAATTCTAGCAGAGTTATTGCTGCTCCAAGAAAGTTTGAAATCATGTGTTGTAATTCATGAGTTGAGATGTGATGTAAAGAAGATATTCAAGCGCTCCATAAGATGGGAATATGGGTTTCTGGACTTTATAGGAGTTAAAGCTTGAAATTTTGCTCACAACTTTGGACTATCAGGGAATCAAATATTTATATAGGGTAGCAAAACCTATATCACTCAAATTTTCTAGTCACCAGAGTTGACTTGGAGCGGCTTTTGCTCCTCTTGTATTATTCCTCAATACTATTTCACTTCAAATATTGATATCATGTTTGCAACCAGGGATATGTTAATCTTCTGGTTCTAAAACATATCCTGAACAATGAGGAATCAGGAGATTTCTAATCACAATCATAACATCCCAACTTTCACTCTGAATAAGGAATATCTAATATTGTTCAAGCTTGATGTTATGATTGTGATAAGGAAATTTTCTAAATTCTTATAAATGAGGTAAGTTCTAGAATGAGATAAAGAGAAATGTCTCGTTCAAAAATATAGAATCAATACTTGGGTGGAATGATATTTGGGGATTTCGCAAGTATATCAAGAGCCGCTCCAAGTCAACTTGATCAAAAAGATGATCTGAGTGAAACAATTATTCATATTCTAGAGCGATATGTGATTAACAGATTCTCAAAAGCTGTGGTCAGATGAGGAAGTTGATTTCTTCGTTTTGATTTTCATAAGAAAGAAATTAGATCCTTCCCCCCTCCATTTACTTTTTTCAAAAGTATAACTTGGCGAGTATGAGTTTGTTCCTCAAAATTTATTGATTTTTATCAGGTTTTCACAGTAAAAATGATGATTGATTCAATTCTGCTGTATTACATAGTTTCAACTCTTGAAAGGAATGAAATCAAAGCAACTATGTCGAGTATTTCTGTAAGTTTGAGAGACCAACCATTTTCCGGGCAAAATACTTATGGCATTGTTTCAACTCTTGAAAGGGATGAAATGAATAAGAAACCATGTCGAGAGTTTTTCGAACAAGTTGGATTGTATAAGGTGATGGATTTCGAAAATTTTGCACGGTCTTTCTTATTCGTTGATTATTAAAACCAGAACTTGAATGAGAAAAATTGAAGAAGTCAAGTATAGTTGATTGAAGAATCACGCTAATTATTCTCGAAACTGTAGATTTTTCTTTGAAAATGTGGAGCGAATAATCACTCGTCGCTCTTATGTGATAGTCCATATAATACATGAGAGAGCAACGAGTGATTATTCGCTCCACATTTTCAAAGAAAATTCTACAGTTTCGAGAATAATTAGCGTGATTCTTCAATCAACTATACTTGACTTCTTCAATTTCTCTTATTCAAGTTCTGGTTTTAATAATCAACGAATAAGAAAGACCGTGCAAAATTTCCGAAATCCATCACCTTATACAATCAAACTTGTTCGAAAAACTCTCGACATGGTTTCTTATTCATTTCATCCCTTTCAAGAGTTGAAACAATGCCATAAGTATTTTGCCCAGAAAATGGTTGGTCTCTCAAACTTACAGAAATACTCGACATAGTTCCTTTGATTTCATTCCTTTCAAGAGTTGAAACTATGTAATACAGCTGAATTGAATCAATCATCATTTTTACTGTGAAAACCTGATAAAAATCAATAAATTTTGAGGAACAAACTCATACTCGCCAAGTTATACTTTTGAAAAAAGTAAATGGAGGGGGGAATTGATCATACAATGAGGGGACTGCTCCTTGGGACAAGGCTAACTCTGCACCAGGTGACCCGATCACCACATCTCCGAGGCAACAGAGTCGCTGAGACAGTAACTGGGTCCTGGTGGTGCCGCCCGATTGACGTCGACTTCTCCTCGGGACGAGGTTAACCTCTCCCGCCCTGTGCCCGCCGCTCTGCTTTTGCCAGTACGTGAATTTTGTGCTATTATTTTAGTTTGTGTCATTACTTTTGCAGCGTCAAACTATTCATTTCCAAGTATTCAAAATTTAGTTGAACAAGCCTACACTGTGAGACAAATTTTTTAATGTTTAGGCATTGACTTTCGCTTGGCTTTTGTTGTGAGAATTTATTAGGCATGCCAGCCAGCGGGCAAGTGCTTGAAACTCTTGAGTGTCCTTGCTCACTTTTTGACTGGAGGAGATGGTCAGAGTCTATTTCATGGGTCTCATGACAATATTATTACAATTTTTTATGAATATAAAATGCAGTACAAACTCCTCGACTTGAGGTTGCAGAAGATTTAGAGCTGAGCCAAGTGACTATGGATTTCAAAAACTGAAATTGATATCATTCCTGTGAATTACAGAAATGTCAGCAAGTGTGAATTAAGGCTGGCTGTAATATCCTAGTATCACTGTTACTTTGGAAAGTTACCTTGGCGTGCCAGCTGAACTAAAGTATTTTGGTATAATTCCATTGCTATATTTAATGGAATGCATAAGTGAAGTTATTCCAGGGCCCACACATGATAACATCATTCTGTTTCCTATTAACATGTTCATGTCGACATGAATTAGTTCTCAACTTTTCAATCTTAGTCTCGTAAACTCCACAACTAAGCTTATGTTGGATGTATTTGAGTGGATGAGCATGTTTCCATCTCTGTAAAATACAGAGATCTCAGCAAGTAAGAATTGGGGCTCTGTGAAATTGTCCAAATATTACTTTTTTCTGTTAGAGCTTGTCGGGCATGCCAGCTAGGCGAGTACCTTTGAGTGATTTTGTTCAAACCTTGAATCGAATGGTTAATTAGGATGATCAGAAGTGTTATTCCAGGGCCTACTTATCACAAACCATCCTGCCTCTCATCAATGATTAGATGCCATCATAAAAATTACATAGTTTTGTACTTTCCAAATTTTGCTGTCTAAAACTCTACAGATAAGTCTATTATCAACAGATGTAAGTGAATGGACATCTTGCTACAACTGTAAAATATAGAGATCTCAGCAAGTGTGTTTTAAATTTTGGTACAATGTTCCATCGTGGACAGTAGCTGTAAAAGGCACCAGGCGATGCCAATGGGACTAAGAGATTTCAGTGTTTCTAGTTGAATTCTTGAATAAAATGGCTGGGATGATCGAGCTTAATTTGAGGACTCACACATTACTGTGCAATCATGTTATCCATCAGTAAATTCTTCAATATCACGAAATCGCTCAACTTGAGAAATACAACATTCATGATTGATCAGTTTCAGGTTCTCAGGACACATTTAAGTCGAGCCATTCGGAGCCAATATGATAACAATATCAGACGATAGTTCCCGGCAACCATTTGTGAGACACGAGAACGTGAATGGCAAACATGTGCCTTGGGCAGATGATCATCAGCGCACAAGATTGAGAGAGAGCACAGGCACCTCGAGACGTATGTTATCTCCATAAACTGAACGTCATGTTCTGGGTAGAGTACGATGAAATCTTGTGATTCCGAGAATGTTTCTATATTTGCCTCTATCTAGTATGTGACATCAGGTCAGAAATTTCAATAATGCTTTATAAATTTTGGATTTTACAGAATCCAGTTGTACTGCCCATTCTAGAAGTCATGGGTTTGCACAATTTGAGCAGCATTCTCATCGTATTCCTTTGCGAGAGTGTCTGGAGCAATCGCTGCGAACGTTCAATAAAAATCCAGGAAGAGCACTATCTCCCTGATCAGTTTTTTTGTACTCATTCAATTCTGTCAAGTGTACGTCTACCATCAAGTGACTTTGATCAAAGGTGAGATAATTTGTTCTCTATGTTGATAAGCTGTGGGGCACAAAATCTCTTGATTCGCTCCTTCGTGCAATTTTGTATCCCTTACCATTTTTGTTTGTAATATTTATAGTCGAATTCCCTCGCTTTTACCTCATATCGACTGAGTATCTTGGCCCGTGAGATTATGTACAAGTTTAGAATTTTTTGAAACGATTCTGCAAATCTTGTCACGTTCATTCGCGTTTTATATTTGTCAGGTATTTTGCATAGACATATCAAGTTGGTATGATTTGAATAATTCATTCAGATTCATTCGACAATCTTAAATTCATTTCAGATGGATGAACGGAATGTCAACAAACTTCACGAGATTATCGAGAAATATTTTCACCAAGATTATTGTCATGAAGCCATTCTTTGCATGCTGGGAAATCAACATAACATCAGAATTTCACTTCGGACGCTCTCTAGAATTTTGTCAAAACATGGTTTGAGGAGGAAGAAGATTGTGGAAAGCCCTCTGGAGCATATTGTCATAGCCATGGCCTTAGAGTTAGGAGGTAGTGGAAGTAAGTTGGACTACAGATCTCTCTGGCAGCGGCTCAGGAAAGTTTACCATCTGAAGGTGAAACAAAAGCATGTCTTGGGGCTCTTGCGCGAAATGGATCCAGATGGAATCGAAGCCCGTCGTAGATACAAACTGCGGCATTGCGAGTATCATGCCGAAGGCCCCAATGCTCGCTGGCATGGTGACAACCACGACAAGATAAAAGTATTTGGCTTCCCAATTTATGGCATAATTGACGGATATTCGAGAAAAGTGTTGAGTCTAAGAGTTGCGTCGACCAACAATCGTCCTCAGGTCATTGGATCTTACTACGCCAAGACGGTGAGAAAAAGAAAGCGTGTACCTGAGATCTTGCGGACTGATAAGGGTACAGAGCCGGTCATAATGGGTAACATGCAGATGGCTCTTCGTTCATTCGACGATGATCCCCATGCTGGAGTGAATAGCTACATCACTAGTAAAAGTACAAGGAATCAGAGAATTGAGGCTTATTGGAGGCAGTTTAGGCAGCATCTTGGCCAGTTCTATATGGATTTATTCAAAACCATGGAAGCTGGTGGGCATTTTGGATGTGCGCAACAAAGTACACATCGAGTGCATGCGATACTGCTTCGGTGATCTGTTGACTGAACACATTGAGATAACTAGGATGGAATGGAATGAGCATACAATCAGAAAGCAAGATGGAGGAAACGTGGTTTCTGGTAAACCAAATGAGCTCTACCACTGCCCCGAGCTCTTTGGAAGTCAGGATTACGGAAAAGTTCTGAACGAAGATCACATGGACGCTCTCATGGACTACACCGACGAGCCGCAGTTGATCGATCCTGAATTTGCTCGGTTTGTCGATGAACTAATGCCTGGTAAAAGCAGACCAGCAACTGCTGAAGAAGCTTTTGTGCTTTATCTAGATATTATGGAGGAGATCATGATTCTAGATGAACAGATCAACGATGAATTCAATCAAAATTGATTCAATTTTGAAACATCTAAGGTAAAACGTCGCATTCTTGACCATCTGAAGATCTTTGAGAGAAGAATCCCTACAATGTTTTGCTTCGCAACAACCGCAATTCTCTCTTCATCTCTTGAAACTTGTATCTGTAAAGCCAAATCACTCGGGTACCTAGTTCATCAGGGATTACTCAATTTCATACATTCAAGCTAGTCGTCGAGTCTGGTGGATAGGATTCAAACACTGGTATTGCATATCTTACAATTTTGATGCAAGAATGATCACATTTTTGTATCCCTAAACACTCAAAGGACATGTTTCTTTTGAACCTTGAACCCCGTCATCCAAGTAGTTCAACATTCATCTTTCAATTTTTTTGATCGAAACATCTTTTCACTCTAGTGTGCAGAACGCAAACATTTTGCTCTGCATTTGTTGCAATTTCTGATATGTTTAAGTCACCATCTTTGTATTCATGGACCTCTGAAGAAGAATCTTGTCTTGTTGTCCAGGATTCCATCACGATAGAGAGATGAATCCAGAAGTGCTTCTAACTCTCCCGGCTTGAGCTGATGAGATCGTTGGTCATCTACGACTCTCTCAACAATTTCAACACGGAGTCTCTGAATTCTTTTATTCAATAAATCTTTCAAAATGTAACGGGCATTGTGCATTTTCATAGTATTGGTGATCTCGATGTCGATTTTGTTAGGGTAATGGCTGATTCTTCCATAATAACCCATTCCATCTTCAAAATCCGACATTGACCACACCCACTGAGGGCCTTCATTTTCTGACTAATTCGGCCATGTGACTGGCTTGGTGGATATTGATTGTACAATGCAATTCTCCGTAGAGGAGGTGGAACTTGCCAACAAACTCATCATTGAATCTCATCGTGACTGATGGATGCTTGTGACAGGATCCCCTTTGCGTTCGAAAACAGTATGGAATGGTCGTAGTATTTCTTTGGCGATTTATCCTTCAGTAAGATAGGTAAATAATGTAGCGTATGATCTCTATGTTCTGATGCTTCCCAATGTGGCCTGTGTTCCAAATCTCGAGGGGCTCGAGTGATGAAATCCGGTGGCGCAATCTTTGCTATGGCCGATCCTCTTTTCGTGTTTTTTGAGACAAATGCCTCTACCAGGTATTGGTCTGTCTTGCGCGGGGGCGTAATTGGATGCCCTTGAATTTATTATAAATCGGGAACTGATGAAACTCTCTTCAAATTAGCCCGAATGAGGTCAATTTCATATATTATAATCAGATTTGTGACTGGTTTCAGAGATTGAAGTAATCCAAGGTGTCAAATTTGCGAGCTCAGGGCTGGCAGACCACCGCTGATCGACCCACAGATTTGATACCTTGGACGCTGTCCTTTGTCGAAACCAGTCACAGCTCTCGTGGTATTGCGGCAAATCGGCTTCATGAGGTAATCATCATAAAGGAAATGTTCTCAGTATCGGATGGAAGTATTTTCAATGGCATTAAGGAGGAACCAGCGTTGTGTAACGTATCATGACCAGCCAGGGCCCCGCGCCCACCAACACAAGCATCAGGCTACGAGACGCGCTCGCTCACTGACACACATACACACACACAACCCAAGCTCGCGCAACATGCATGTCTTCGAATAATATTCCATTCGTGTATAAATGATGCATGCTTGGACAGTTGCTCGTTTTGGTAACACTGTTAAATTTCGAGATATGACTCATTTTGTGGTTATCGCCCATGAGACGCCGTGTTGAATTCCAATACTTTAGACTTTTTTTTCTCAAAAATAAGGTCGGCAACCTGCATATTTCAAAACTGCAATGAATTTGTTTCATCACGGAGTACATGCCATGATTTTTCTAAATCAAGATGACTGAAAAAGTTGAGGCGCTGGTGCCTCCTTAAATCACGCGCCAATGCAGGCAAAGCCAATAACTAGGGAGAAAACTTATCTGGGGAATCACTAAAACTTGCGCCTAAGGGGAATTCAATACTTCTGTCGACTATAATCGAAGAAATTATTTCCGTTCCTGGTCATGAGGAGGCCCACTAGAGATAAAATAGTATATACGAAAAAAATGGAAAAAAACGGACATCCTAACGCAAATATATGAGATTAAAAACGGTATGATTGAATCACTCGTTGAGTTTCACATTACATTCTCAATTCCACCAGAATCCAATTGGAAGTGCGCAGAGTGTCAACAAAAATTACAGAATATAATGAGATCTTGAATTTTTCCCTAAAATTCATGAGTTATTTCTTTTCCAGTGACATGGAGGGCCCTTAAGCAATCTATGGAAAGGAATTTGAATGGAAATATGTCGTGGAGAAGAAGTGCAGCTGATTCTTCGTTATTTCACACAAACGTTATGTGCTATATACCTAGTGGTCTTTATTGAATTTCTTGAACCTCTATAATTTATTGTGGAACTTTAAATAAGTCTTACGGAAAGTTTTTGAACTTATCGACCGGCGCCTATCCGATTCGTTAGATATAATCGTAGCCATTCTAAAATAGTCACACTATTTTCTTTATGTTCCACTTATCTTGAAATCTTGTACAAGATGATGTAGCTACAAAAAAGTTTGCTCGTTTCTATCAATAAATCTTCTCACTCATCCTAAATGCCGTATTGGTATATTCATGTCCCTCTCTCGCTCTTCGAAGTCTGTTTTCATATGAGGAACAAAAATCGATGGATTGAGCCTATATTTAAAGCAAATTCTTCTCGAAAACCCATCTGATCCGCGAGGATTCAATAAGAAATTCATCTAATTTTTGCTAGGATTATTTTATATATATTATTTTATTTTATATATTATTTTATATTTTCAATCTGATTGGATCCTATATTTTCAATTAGAGTTCCAATAATCTCGATAGAGCTCTATCAAATATCAATAATTCAAATATTAGTGCCGTATGAACAATGATTCGATGCGATAGAATCCAGGGAATGATTTATAAGACCTTATACAGGAGGCTTCAATAGTATCCCTAGCCAGAATAATAAATTGGATCCAATTCAGTCCCATGCGTCTTTAATGGGTACGTATAGGTACCCATCTAAAAGAAAACCGAGATATGAGTGCAACCGAGTAAACCGAGAAATCGGTGCAACTTCACCATGATTTTCAGAGAGACAAAAGCAAAGCATATGTCGCTCTGCTTTACGACATGACTAGGTATTCACCGCGCGCAAGCGCGCGGATTTTCTTTCGGTTTATCGGTTATTTTCTGAACAAAAGAGTATTTTTAGGAGTTACACCGATCCACAGTCACCTTCCTCTACACAAATACCACTGCCAGTTTCTCGATTTTAGAATTTATTTATATGAAATACAATTTTTCCCGGAACACAGATGAGAATCTCAATCCTCGAATACATGGCGAATAATTTGCAATTATTATAAGTCTCAGGAATTAGCATGTCATGATATTAAATCAAAGCTAATCTGAACTACTACATACTTCTACCAAATTTACACTGATGAGTTTCATCTCTGAATTCTACATAATGAACACTGGAAGGTATGAATTTTTCATTGGATTGAAAAACTCTTACATTCAATAGTCGACTCCAACAGACTTCATCAACTCTCCATTTAGATTCCTTCCTATAGCTTTTATTCCTGATGGGAGCTGATAAATCAATTTTTGGATTGAACTTATCTTACATCGTTTGAGAATGTCAGCTCAAAACAATTCAACAGTTTTTGCGGAATAGCCCATATATCTATAAAAAATAATGGGGGGGGCAGCTCGTAATAAGACTGCTTGAAATAATAAAATCGTCTATCAACTACTAATTCGAACCATTATCGAATGATCCTGAAAACAGGCAACCAGACATACTTGTTTGGTGTACGTCTGCGTAGTCGCGAGCTGTGATACCGACACACATGGAGGCTATAGTAACATTTTTATAGTCTCCATGCCGACACACGAAACAATCCAAGATGGTCGAATGTGACATCTTAGCAGTGGTCGATAGCTCTCGACTCTAAAGATATGGACATTAGATCTCACCAACGTGAACGTAGCTGCACTCCGAATTCGATGCTTTCGAGAAATTTATCGATCAATCGCACAATCGCAATTTGTGATAGGATGGGGGATCTCCGCCCTTCATATCTTTTAGAGTAATATTCCAGTGATCGCAGTTGGCGTAGCCGATGGGTGGGTAAGGCATGATCATTGAGATATGGGATGGGTATTAATCATTCGAACGAGGATCTCGCATGATTTCGATCAAACTTCACATACAAGGTAAGTTCGTTTGATCGTTAATTATGCTTCGGTCCTCGTCCTTCATGATTAAATGTAGTTGTTCAGAGTTCACTGCGATCACTACCCCTTTGTGTCAATGATCACAATCATATCAGGGTAGTTTTTTCTTACTATATTTGAACATTAACAACTTTGATACTGTGCATCACTTAATTAATGATGGCTGAAGCGAAGTCATTAGAATCGAGTACAATTGGTTTGTTATAAAACCTAGCAAAAACAGAAGAATTTTCTTGTCCATCCAGCCGTGTTCTATATAATATTAATATCAATGCCTTCCACATTCGCTTTACAAGTTGATGCATGGCGAGTTGAGTGACTTGTAAAGATATTCATATGTCCTCCACTTGCTTCTAAAACAAATTGTATCCATTCACTAAGTGTTTGCGATTGAACCGGTGTGAATGGTTTTCTTGTTGAGATGAATAGCTTTTTATGATTGCCACGTAGATGTTCGGTTTTTTCTAAGTAATATTTCAAGGTTGAAGCTATACAGAGATCCGGTTTCTCTATAAAATGAGGCAACGATAACAAGGGTTGATTCCTTCGAGGCGCGGAGGTTTTTATGAGATCATGTATCTCAATTTCAATTTTTCCCTCGCGGGAATTCATGTGTTCAATATTGATGGAAACGAGCGTTCGAACGCGTTGAGCTGTGACTAAAGCGAGTAAAGATTCGTTCGATGAAGAAGGTTTCGATTCGTTTTGAATGGGTAGTAGTATCTGGTTCATTCAAAATAGATTCATCCCATTCTGATTCAATCCTGAAAATTTTCATTGAATTCTACAAATTCCGATGGGAACCCATTGAATCTCAATGATTAAGATTCCTTCCATCAACCTATTCGGTCCTTCTGGAAGTCTAGAAATGATTCCTGGTGGTATCTAATTCAAGAGCACTGCTTTCTTCTATTCTCGTTCAAATCCTATTCAATGTAATTGAATTTTATCCGCATTCTAATTTGATCTCATTCATTCCAATCGATCCGATCGAGTCCCATTCAATTGAATCAGATTCATGTACTTATCTTGATAGGTCCTTGTTGGATCCTATTGATTTGAATACCTGCATAACAATTGGATCACCATTCGGTCCGATTCAAAGTGACCGGAGATCCTATTGGATCCCTCTGCCATTGAAACGTATTGATCCTGATTAAATTTCTGAAACAGATATCAATTCCTATTCAGCCGAGCCAATAACCGATTCAATCCAATCTAATCCGATCACTAATTCCTTTTACGTCTTATTAAAATTTGCCACTCTATAGACCAACGGGTTTGAATGGATTATTCTAACAAGGGTATTGAAGACTCCATTATTCTATTCTCGAAGACAATTTATGAGGAGTGATTTTAGTGTTCAGCCTGATGTAATTTCATTAAGGCATTATTCAAGATGATTAAAGCGGTATAACCTTTGTCAATCTCCTGGACCTGAAGTATGGGTATCTCTCCAATAAGCTCTTTAGAAGCCAGTAATTTGAATCAGAACGGGATCGATAGTTACAATTTTTCAAAAAGACTAGTTTTAGTGTGATGCGTATATTTTTTTTTTTTTTCACGCTATGTTGAGCTTGTAGCCTTAGAATTCTTAATGAGTTCCTTGGCTCACGGAAAATCTTGGTACAAACAGAAACTGAGAGAGATCAAGATGAAACACATGATTCAGTACTTTGCCACGTATGAATAACACATGAGGATCCAGAAAAACTCTCTCGGAGGCTTCCACTTTTTTGCACATTCTTCTGGGCTTACCTTACGTAGATTCTTCCTGAAGCTTTTCACTCATCTGCCACAGCGTCGACCAAACCGCAAAATCTCTCCACACCACAAAAGCAGAACTGAATTTCAGATTTCCCCACCACAAGCAGATTCAAACTCGCCACTGTGTGGTACATTTACGGAAAGGGCATGAGCAGGATTGTCGATTCAAGGCTCTGCGGTTAATTAATCGGTTTGTGGGTCTCTATTTACACGCGTGATCTGAGAAAGTCACGAAGCACACGATAGAACGAAGTATTTATCTTGGATAGAAAGTGATGAGACCGGGAGGAAAAAATTGTCATTCGCTCCACCATTGCATGATGATTTTTCAAGGAATATTCCGGCTCCATTTTGAGCTTCATTTGGTGCTCTATATCGGACTTGCCCGTTTCGAGAGCGTAAAATTACGTACATCTGATGGACGCTATCCCGAAATTTTCTACTCGTTTCGACATAATCCGAAGCATTGAATCTAATTATCCAGATCCTCGTGCTTTCAGGAAAACAAGAATTGAGCAGAAATGGGATCAATCTTGCAGATTTTTTTCTTCCATATCTCAGTAGCTACCAAGAATGCTTAACGACTCAACTAGTAGGTGTAGAAGATTTAACATTCACCTACCTCAACTCTCGCATAGATGGCCATGCGAATTATGTGAGTACTTGCAGAGTTAGCTTGGAAATTTTTCTTTTGCCTTGCATTGCAAATGGTACACATCGTATCTTGCAAATCCACTAGTCCGAGAGCAAAGTGTTTTGCATTTTGAAACAGGAGAGGAGGAAATGCTAAAATATCTCACCTGAAATGCTCAATAAGAAATCCTCACACCTATGGAAATAATTAACGAAAGGAAATTGAAAAGATTTTGGAATTTTTCTCTTAGGCTTGGGCATAACAGGTACAATCTATCTTCATTTGTACGAAGAATCTATAGAAAAAAAGCTCTAACAAAACACTTGCATCATTCGCCACTACGGAGAATCACCAAATATGGACATGATCACAATTTTTGCTTGATTCCCAATCTCACATGATATATCAAATCATGCGGTTTGTGAACTCATTGTCAGCATAAGAATCACACGGGAAACTTCAGATTGCACGACAAATATGATGCGAGATCAACTATATCGAAAACCTGGGCTATTATGTGCTAAAATTACGTGTGCTGGTATCAAACTTCGTGGCTTTGTGTGACAAGATTATTTTGTAAAACTAGGCGATTGTTTAGAGGCAAAAAATTCTCTGAGATCTTTATGCTAGGTTTAATAATGACGCATTAAACGAAATGAGGGTTCGGAATCTGCCTTATCTACATTATCGCTCCCATAATGCGCTCGATTTCCCCAAAACCTGTTATAGAAAATATCACACCGATGACAATGGGCTCGGAATTGGACGCACTCGATTTATTCTACACTCGACAAAATGAGTTCCAACAACATCCACTACAAGATAAATATATTCTTTCATCTAATCCTTATTGTGATAGAATCGTCCCAGGTATTTTTCAATGAAAGAGATAGAAACGTTTTGGGTCGAGTCTCTCAATGGTCAGGCTGATACTTACGATTAGTTGTCCTTAACACTTTCACTGCGAAGGCGAAATCGCGATTCCGGTCTAGATTGCGAGAGAGTACAAATGCGCGTTTGAGCAGTTACGGAAGCCAAACCTTTTGCAAAATCATTAGTTTGGCACCTATTTACAGTATTTCCATGAAATTTAGTGGGCCCCACCGGTGGGGCCCAAAAAATTTTCTATAACGCTGAGAATATCCATCAGGGTGATAAAGGGTACCAACCAAATCGTCGAAGTTATCAGCCTCTAAAAAGGCTTGTGCTTCAATATCTCCTCCAGGCATAATAATCGTGACAATGATGGTTTTGCCGCACTTGCAATTTACATGCGTTGTCAAGCCTGATCTTCGGCTGCGGTTCATTGACGCAGTTCAGATGTTTGCAGCATTTGAAGCCAGATATTCAAATAGAGCAATCTCTTTTCTAGTTTGAACTCCGAGAGTTACAGTGCATGACAATAAACATACGACAGAGCCAAGGCTGTGTTTGGAAGAACCCAACGATTGTTGATTTTATCCCCAAACTTTCCTCTCGCGTAAATTGAAGATTGCTCGAGTAAGGTCCAACATTCTCCAACGTATTTCGACTCAATTTGCAGGTCTTGAAATGAGCTCTTAAACGAGCTAAGACACGTTGAAAACCGCCGACCTTATAGGGAATGATCTGCTACTCATCGACTGATCTCACTTGATTAATGAATAACTATGTAAAAAATGGAGATCGAGCAAAACTCATCGAAATCAAGTCCGATACCGAAACTGCTGTGGTCACATGTTTATCGCAACATAAACAATGAGATATAATCACTACATAAGCCCTTGGATATGTCTCCGATGTGTAGTGGAAGTTGCAACTCGATAAAAAGTGGGCCCCACCGGTGGGGTCCATCGCACACAGGGAAGGACGCGTGGGCCCCACCCGTGGGGCCCATCCCAGTGAACGTGTTAATACATTTGCAATTATAATAACCTTGTTGATGTTGATGCTTCATTATCCTATTGCGAAAGGTTTGATCCTCCATCGAACAAACTACTGTGATTCACGCATTTCCCAGCAGAATCCCCCATTGATCCACGAGGCCGCAAATTCCATTGGAAGATCAGCCCTAAGCCCTTGAGCCCACCTCAGCCAAATAATTTATGCTCGTTCTCAAAGACAATTTCACTCCTGTTTCTTCGACTGTGTAATCGCCCTCATACTCTTACGCACCAAACCCTCAAGAATCCATGCGCGCACCATAACTCGACCTGGATATGCCTCGTTTTGCTCGGTTGAGACCAGCCTCACCGTTAAAATGGCCCATACACTAATATTTATGCCTCTCGATGTCGTAGACTAAGAGCCTCGGGCTTTTCTGTCTCACAAGTCGTACTTGATGATGTCATGCAAGGGATGAATTTGGATGGGAGAAATTCTCGTTTTCAAGTTACAATTTTACCGAACGTTCGAATGTCCTCGACAGTGAAATCTACGTGAAATTACGAACTTGAAGTTTGAAGAATTGGAGGTGGCTCTTGTGAACTTTTAATGAGTCCAATTGCAAAATCATGATAATCAGGAACGTGGAACTGGCTAAGATGAGGACTGGGAACATTCAATACTCATAAATTATCGATACAAACTTCCTAAGAGCCCAGAATGGACCGCATCCTCAATGCTTCAAGGATGCTTCCAGTCTCCTGTGTAGAGGATTTTCGCTGTTCCATCCTACGTTCAAGGGTTGTTAAAACTTCAACTACGGGACTTCGATCTCTGAGAGTGAGTTTCGTTTGACATTTCATACCTATGATATCGAAATGATTAAGGTTCTGACTTGCATTTTCGCTGCTCAGAGACTTTGAAACGTAAACATGTCTCCGATCGTAGATATTTCTTCGTTTGCAGATTCTTCTACGATACATTTTCCTCACAAAAGGTATTCGCTATGGTCAAATGTAGGGTACGGCTTCTCCGTTCCCCTTACTCTGTGGCTCTCTCTCCCCTCACTTGCCTTCTCCCCGCATCTCCCGGCATGCGCCAGCTCGCTGCGTCGAGTATCAGATCTTCCTGGCCCTCGGCCATGTACACATATATTTGAATACATAGCTTTATATTAAACTATGGTGTACATAACCTTGCTTTACACCCAAATCACTGGTCGCAAGTGACTTAATAAATAATTGTGGAGCCTCTAGAGCCCACAACTTGGTGACCCCGACGTGATATTGTTGGTCATTTGTGCATAAGTGAGTGTAAAAATATTTTTTGTGATAATAAAACAAAAAATGAGTGAATCCAAAAGACTCACTCGCCAGGCTGCAAAACAGCTAGGGATACAAATTCCGGCGAACCCAGAAGAGGCAGCTGCACTAACCCAAATGCAGTCAAGAAATCAGCAACAGGTGTTGGATCCAGATTCAACTCGTATTCAACTCGAGCAGCAATTGCAAAAGCAACATAAGGAACTCGAGCAACAGTTGCAGCAGCAACGAATAGAGAATGAACAAATGAGTTTAATAGACCTTGATTTGGATCAAGGAGCCTCATCACCGACTCCTGCTGATAAAGGGGTAAGTCCCTCGCTAAACAATAGTGTAGCGAATTCGCACGTGGTCGAAGTAGAATCACAGTTAAAAGCTACAGCAAAATCATTTGAGCCGTCAACAACAATTGGAGCATCACATAATAATGTGGAGCAGTCAGTAAAAAACATTTTTCAAAATACAGAGCAACTTTACAGCATGTTTGTGGAATTCTTAAAAGTTCAAGGGCAACAATTCCAAAACTGTTCGCCCGGCTCTGAAAAGATGGCTGTTTCCGGCCAGACCACGTGTGAAGGCGATCTGCCTACTCAACCTAACCCTTTCGTTCAACAAAGGGATATACAAGCGTGCAGCACATTGCGCGAGGTGTACTACACACCGACAGCGAGCATACCGAGTCCCGCGTTGCAGCAGACGACGCCAAAGCAGCGCGCGCACTCGGACAGCGAGAGCGCGGTAGATCAAGCAGCGCCAAAGTCGCTGCCGTCAGCTGCTGCCCCCCAAGTAGGGGAAGCTTCTCCCGCGGCTAGAGCTGCCACAGCTGCACACCCATCCACCAGCAACATGGTGGGGATAGCTCATCAACCTCAACCCGGCTATACTTTCACTCAGCCGCACATACAGCAGCCACAATACGTTCCATATTACGGCCCTTACGTGCCGTATGGGAATGTGCCATATTGGCCTATACCAAACGTCGCGGCTGACTCTCAAGCGATTCAACCTAGAGAAAAGAAATTCTTCATGCCTAAGCTATGGGCGGATAAGCCGGTGGCATGGTTTGCTGCGTTGGAGGATCAGTTCTCCGAGAATAACGTCAAGACCGACTCCAAAAAATTCACCCTGCTACTCCATTATCTAGATGGACAATTTATAACTGAAAAAATCGGGAACTTGATTGCAATGACACCTTTGGGCAACAAATATGAAACCATAAAGAAAGCCGTTCTTGATGAATTGAGAGGCACTGTGAGCGAAGCTTATCGCAAGCTCATACAAACGAAAATAGCCCCTAATCAAAAACCGTCCGTGTTTCTGGAACAAATGAAGTCTGCCAATACAGACTTGAGCCCGCAGTTTATAAGGGATTTATGGAGTACGCATCTGCCGCCACACGTGCGTTTGACACTAGCTAGCATGCAGAATGCCTCTGATGAGGAGGCAACGCGTGCTGCCGATAGTGCGGCAGAACTGCGCGCTGATGCATTCCAAATCAACGCGATCTCCAAGCCCAAAGATGAGACCAAATCTCTAACGCAAGAGGAAATCCTGGTAAAAATTCAGGAACAATTGAACGACCTTGCGAAGAAGGTAAAGAAAATGTCTCGCCGCTCTAGCTCTCGCTCCAAATCCCCATCGGCGAAAGACAAGGGTGGTGACCAGCGCAAACTCAAGCACCCGGGGACAACCTTGATAAACGGTAAAAAAATTTGTTGGTATCATGATCAGCATAAAGAAACTGCTCATTTCTGCGGAGCACCGGACGAATGCGAATGGACAAAAAACTAGTGGCGTCGCTCGAATTAGCGGCGATCGGCGACGCACATGCGTTCCGCCGCATTTTCTTACCAGACTTGGAGACTGGAAATTTATATCTAGTCGATTCTGGAGCAGACATCTCGGTCATACCTGTGACCAGTGTGTCTAAAAAAGGAAAAGTCGCTGACCACAAATTATTCGCGCCAAATGGGACTGTAATCCCATCTTATGGTGAGCGTCATGTAACTCTCGATTTAGGTTTCAGAAGACCACATGAGGGATATTTCCATGTAGCAGACGTCCCGTACGGTATCCTAGGAGCAGACTTCCTAGGACGTTGGCAGCTGGTCCCCGATATCAGTACCTGCACCGTCATGGACAAGGAGACCAAATGGGTCCGAAGAGGACACGCAGCTCCGGCAACAGTACATGGAGTTTCTGTCATAGACAAATCGAGTAAGGCTGCGCCAATTCTTGCAGATTTTCCTGAAATCACAGGAGGTCCGCGGGACATCAAACCGCGTGTTAAAGCCAAAACGCTCCACCACATAAACACTGTAGGACCGCCTATTGCTGCTAGGCCAAGACGCCTCCCACCAAAAAAGCTGAAGATAGCTCAAGAACTATTTAAGCAGATGATGGAAGATGGTGTCGCGCGCAGGTCAAAAAGTCAGTATGCAAGTCCACTACATATGGCCCAAAAAGCAAATGGCGAATGGCGCCCGTGTGGTGATTACAGAGGTATAAATGCCCAAACTGTCCCAGACAAATATCCAGTGAAAAACTTCCTGGATTTAAGCAGAGTAGTTCGAGGTAAACGCATTTTTTCCAAACTTGACTTAAAAAAAGCATTTAATCAAATAGACAATGCACCGGAGGACATACCAAAAACAGCGGTGATAACTTCATTTGGTTTATTTGAATTTTTGAAAATGATGTTCGGAATGATGAATGCTACACCAACTTCTCAGAGACATATGGATGAAGTGTTTCTTGGTTTAGAAGATGACGTTTTCTGCAGTATTGACGATGTCTTAGTGGCATCAAAAGACGAAGAGTCCCACGAAAAAATCTTGAGAATAGTCTTCGAAAGATTGCGTGACTATGGGTTGCGGATCAATGCTGACAAATGTGTATTCTTCGTTCAGGAAATAGACTTCTGGGGCCATCATGTATCAGAGAAAGGAGTAGAACCATTGAAAGACAAGGTAAAGGCTATTCTCGAATTCGAGAAACCCAAAACCTTATCTGATCTCAACAGGTTCATGGGAGTAATCAATTACTACAGGCGGTTTGTCAAAGACGCTGCCACTGCCCAATCCCCTTTATACAAGCTGCTCCAGGGAGTCAAGAAAAAAGACAACCGTCCTGTACCATGGGACGAGGAAACAAACGCAGCTTTCGAAAAATGCAAGCAAAATCTTGCAAATGCAACGCTGTTAGCTCATCAAGACCCGGAAGCACCTCTGCGCATATCTTCAGACGCATCTGCCATGGCTATGGGAGCAGTGCTGGAGCAAAAGGTCAATGATGAATGGCAACCTCTTGGATTTTTCTCTAAAAAATTCAACAAAGCGGAACAAAATTACAGCACATATGACCGTGAGTTAGCTGCTTTGTACCATGCTGTAAGATTTTTCAAAGGAATGATTGAAGGTTGTGAACTACAACTGCGTGTGGATCAAAAGCCAATCACTTATGCATTCGTGCAGAAAGCTGACAAGGCTTCACCGCGGCAACAGAGGCACCTCAGCTTCATCAGCGAATTCTGCACTGACGTCAGATACGTAAAGGCCGAGGATAATGAGGTGGCAGATGCTCTATCGCGTGCAGCAGTGGACGCCATCAGAATGCCCTCAATCATAGACTTCAGCCAACTGTCCCAAGCTCAGAACGATGATGAGGAATTGCAGCATCTTCTTCAAAATAAAGATAACACATCGCTCAAGCTGCACAAACTAAGCTATGGTCCGGATCATCAAGGTATCTATTGCGACGTGAGTACAGAAGATATTCGACCTTACGTACCCGTTGCTTTCAGAAAAAAAGTATTTGATGCACTGCACGGACTAGCCCATCCTGGCCCTAAACCTTCTGTTAAAATCATCTGCCAGCGATATGTCTGGCCCAGGATGAACAAACAGATAACCAAATGGACCAAAGAATGTGTGCCATGCCAACGTTCCGAAACCGCACGCCACAACGTGCTCCAACCAAAAGCATTCAAAGAACCAGATCAGCGCTTCGATCATGTGCATATAGACATTGTGGGACCTTTACCTAGATCTCAAGGGTATGAGTACTGTTTGACAATGATTGATCGTTTCACGCGCTGGCCAGAAGCAATTCCAATCAAAGATATCACAGCACAAACAGTTGCAGATGCATTCTACACGCATTGGGTATCTCGATATGGAACTCCAAAAGTCATTACGCATGATCAAGGTTCACAATTTGAATCAGCTCTCTTTGCAGCACTGGCAAAAATGATAGCGAGTGACAGGAAACACACGACTCCATATCATCCTGCTGCCAATGGAATGATTGAGCGCTGGCATCGCACTGTCAAGGCAGCCATCCGCTGTTATGCATCACAAGACTGGGTGCCACTTCTCCCACCAATACTGTTGGGACTTCGCAGTGTTTACAAAGAAGAATTGGGAGGCTGTCCAGCTGAATTTCTCTATGGAACAAACTTGCGTTTGCCAGGAGAGTTTTTCACACATGAAGACCCGCCTATGGATCCTCAATCGTTTTTGGAGCCACTCCGACTTCATATGCGAGAGATACGTCCAGTTCCAGCTGCACATCACTGCAGAAGGAAAGTCTTCTGGTACAAAGACCTATATACTTGCTCACACGTGTTCATGCAAAAAGGAGCAAAGAACACTTCATTGGATCAGCCGTATGCAGGACCATTCAAAGTCATACGCAGAATAGACGACAGAGTTTTTGTAATTGACGTCCAAGGTCGGGAAGTAACCATCAATGTTGAGCGTCTGAAACCAGCACACATAACTTTTCCAGAGCTAGAGCAAGCAAACTCTACACCATTCTCAAATGATCACAGTTATGCTAGAGCTCCGTTGTCGTCCAATATGTCACAAACTCAGCCATCAATAAGTTCTCAACCTCAGTCTGTGGTATCAACGAATGCTCGGAATCCTGCAACGAGCAATTCATCTTCATCAGTTCCTGTTCCAGTTCCTGTTTCAAGCGACGCTACACGTAGCGCTCCTCTACGTACTTACGAAAATGAGAAGAAGAAAGTGTCGTTCAAGTGAAATGTTATCATTCAAGTGCTTTTGAATGCAATAGTGTATTGTGGTGCTCAGTGACATACCCAAAAAAAGAAAAGAAAATAGAGACTGTAAGCGAATATTTCCATGACAAGAATATGATTTCCCGACAAAAAATCCAAAGGCAATTCAAAGTTTTTCATCGTCCTATCTTCAATCTAGCAAGTATAAAGTCATTTTAGATTCTTAAGGTGCTATAGCACAACCAAATACCTCAGTGGTCAGACGGTTCAAAATTTGATTGTTTTCAAATGAAAATATTTATTTTGTACCTAAAGTTACCAATTTGAGAAGCATTCACCACGTACTTAACGTGAAGTATTTCCTAAGTTCAGTATTTCCAAAGAAATAGCAGCTGAAAAGTTGTATTCCTGGAACTCAATAATGTTCCTGACCAAATATTCCTAACAAAGAGTAATTTTTAACAAAGATCAAAAAATCTTCGGGCGAGTCATTTGAAAAATACAACAGAGAAAGCGTAAAATCGATTTTGTGCCTCTTGAAGTTGTAGAAGAAATTTTCAGGTCAGCAAGACCGCTTGACAATGTTCAAAATATGGTTTATCAAATAATTTTCCCCATTGCCTTCACTGAGGGGGGCCTGTGTAGGGTACGGCTTCTCCGTTCCCCTTACTCTGTGGCTCTCTCTCCCCTCACTTGCCTTCTCCCCGCATCTCCCGGCATGCGCCAGCTCGCTGCGTCGAGTATCAGATCTTCCTGGCCCTCGGCCATGTACACATATATTTGAATACATAGCTTTATATTAAACTATGGTGTACATAACCTTGCTTTACACCCAAATCACTGGTCGCAAGTGACTTAATAAATAATTGTGGAGCCTCTAGAGCCCACACAAATTGCTTGCGCGAGACATCTAGTGGCTAGCTCGCGCATTACGCCGTGGTAGGCCTCACGCAGACATTCAACGTTTCCATATCCGTGTTATCTCGGCCTCCTCGCTCTCCCCCCGCAGCGGCCACGCAACTCGGTATCGCTAAACCCACCACAGTTTGAGGTTATTTTCTGCCATTGCCGGCGCTGCAGTCTACTTTTTTTTATATAGCACATTCGTGACCATAGCAAATATTCTACTCATCGTATTCTGTAGTTACACTCATCGACACTCATCGTGAGATTTATAGAATTGCACATTCATCCATAATATTTGGAAAATATGCATGTTTATTAATTTAAACAGTGTTTTGGTTCAGAATTTGTGATACCGTTGACACAGTTCTAGATTTTCTTTGGGTCAATGAACATCTAATCCAAAATTTTGCAAGAGCTGAACGAATTGCTTGACAGGATAGTTGATATCGAATGCAAATTGGTTTAGAATTGTGCGCACAGAACCTTAGCTTCTTCAGTTCTGAGACTTTTATACTGAGAGTGTAGATTATCAGAAATATTTTGCCTCGTTCTGTAACTTACTATTAGATGTTTCACCACCGCGCTTCATAACGTGTCTGACCCAATCTCGACTCGGATCACTTACACAGCGCTGACTCGAACTGGACACGCTCTATGACTTGGCCTCCTCACCTTGCTTCTCAAGTTTCCTCTTTCTTCGCCCATCAACCTCCTTCTTGCTACTCTTTCACGCAAAGATTTGAGTAACTCTGCGACAGAAGCATGATGTTACCATTGAAAGTCGTTTACTTGCATGACTTCTGATTCTCGTGTGGCTTGTCATCAATGTAGAAAAAAATGAGCAATTATTGCTCGATCATATTCAAAAAAATGTGGTGATCAGTTTGATTTTGAGAGAAACATATTAACTCTGATGCATTATT
Organism: Eretmocerus hayati; assembly: GCA_029851415.1. Classification (NCBI taxonomy): domain Eukaryota; kingdom Metazoa; phylum Arthropoda; class Insecta; order Hymenoptera; family Aphelinidae; genus Eretmocerus; species Eretmocerus hayati. Next base: position 118,316,267 of record CM056744.1, on the reverse strand, counting down.
GCACTATTCTCACTGTCTCAAAGCCGAGGTGTTATGTGCTGCTCAGAACTTTTCGCATTTTTCAAAAGAATAAATTCTGTCTTACATGAGAGTCCGTTGCCAGGGAGATGTGGCGAGGAATTCCATTAATGTGCAGTCCTTCGAATTTTGCCAGAAAGTATTAATGCCAATCTACCGACGTCATTCATGATGATGTCAGAAGAAACCGCAACGAGACTTTCATATTATCTCAAAATTGTGATCAACTCAATGAAAAAACTCGCTCATTGAACCCATTTGATATCATCCCTGCCTCGTCGAAATTTCTTCAATCTTATAGAGTAAAGGAGTTGAATTGACTGATAGGAACTGCAGAGTCATTTTGCAATATCATCAGGTATGAATTTGATATCATGGAGGGTAAATAGTACATTTCGCACCGTGTTCATGAGGTCGTAGCTCGCCTCTGAGCGATTGGAAATCGGAATACTTGCTCGAAAGCAAGGAACCTCATGAACGAGGTGCGAAAATAATATTTTTTGCTATTTTTTAAGCACTCAAACATCGGAAAATTGCAATAAAAGCGTTCTTGAAATATCTCAAAGATGATCAAGTGCTACATGGAAAGGTGACGATATGCTGAGAGTCGACACTGGACTCACGCGCATAGAGCGAACCAACGTGAAACACGCGAGCGTCAAATCGACACAAGCCCCGCAACAATGATAAATGTATGTTGGGTACACATGAAGGCACGTGAATACATACAGCGAGTGTATGGTGACTGTCTTCGAAAGGTAATTCATCGTCCGCACGCGAGCCAGTCATTAAAATTCGATCAGATAATTTCATTTGCTCTACGATTAGGCTGAATATTCTCTTCGCAGTAGCTGCGGATATTCGAAACTTGTGTACATAGAGGTGAGAGGCGAGGTACGGAGGAATAAGTATCGAGAATGCTTCGTCATTGTTTATGGAGTTTGTATGCTGCTCGATTTCTGTGAAATTATTTTTGTTACAAATGGAAAACAAAATAAATTTGAGGTTAGTTTTAATTCGAATCATGATAACCTAACATCTCTGCGAGATGCGAATGCTGTTCAGTTCTGTGATTTAGATGATTTGGTAATGATTCTCTCACAATCACTTCAATCGTAAATAAGTCAATTAGCATTAACTCGCATATTTTTCAAGTCAAGAGGAGACTTAATTCCACCACGAAAGTGACACCCACTTAGTTCAGCTGAGTGGGTACACAATGTCGATTTCCTTACAAATTCCATGTGTATGTCTCAATTTCTATCTAGAATATTTAATCCTCATTAGGATGTTCTTCGAAACTCTCAGAGCCATTCCTTTCTTGTCATCTTCTTGTCATCTCAAAGAGCATTTTTAGAGATGTTGAAGGGCATCCTAGTAGTGCTACAACAAGAAAATGTTACACTGGAGAGAAATTATCGTCTAGCGTTATTACTTTACTGGCTCTGGCTCGTTCGGCTTGTGAATGTTCTTGATAATTCATAGGCCTCTAAATCTAAAATTCCTTTGTAGTTCAGTAGTGATGGTTATGAAATAGTGACTGATGATCAGTTCAATGTTTCAAAAAGATTTGTCTCATGAAGTTTGCAGAGATGTATTGTGTTGAATAATATCTGCTGACAAATATATCTTATTTCAGAAAATTTGAATTGACTGCTCTAAATTATCGAGATGGCTCAGTTGAATTCATCGAAGTTCCGGACTATTTGAATTCTTCTGACGATTGGTCAATGGTTTGGAAAAATTATCAACAATGCAACGAATTCAAAATACACCGGGAGGCACTTAAAACCACACACGACACATGATGCACGAAGCACAAGGCACATAAAGCATGATGCACGACCGATCAGTGAATTATGCAATTGGTCAATTTATCGGCCAATCCCACCCATGCTCTAGCTCACGCAGCCACGTAATATATTTTGACAAAACAAAACTGGACCAAAGTCACGGTCGTATACCAAAGTAGACCGAACTTGACCGGATTAGATCAGACCAGACTGGATCGGGCAGAGCCAGACCATACCAGACCGCACTAGATAATATGAGACCGCACCAAACCAAACGAGACCGTACTTTACAAGAACAGACCAAACTAGTTTGAACTAGATCGTAGTAGAACGTACTTGTCTCGAACTAGGCCTAGTGAGACCGAACTAGACCGAATTAGATCAAATTGAACCGAAATACATCGTATTACGCCAAACTAGGCCGAACTAGACCAAGATTCACCAAACTAGTCCGAATCAGACCGAAATTAATCGATTTGGACCATACTAGATTGATTATGGCCTAACTAAACTTAATGACATCGAACTAGACCGAACAGACCAAATTATCCCAAACTAGACCGAGCTAGATCGCGCTAGACTTATTCATACCAAACTCACCGAATCAGATCAAATTGGACCTAGCTAGACCTAACTCCTTAGGACTAGACCGATTTAGGCCAAACTAGATCGAACTAGACCGAATTAGATCGAATTAGATCGAACTAGATCGAACTAGGCCTAAGTGCATCGAATCACATCAAACAAGATCGAATTAAACTAAATTGAACCAAACTAGATATAATTAGACTGAGTGAGACTGAATGAAACCAAAATTAATCGAACTGGAGCGAACCACGCCCAATTAGATCGATCCACACTGACCTCGATCGAAGTAATTAGAACTGATTCCTCATTCAGAAAAAGTGCGTGACTACAGCTCAAATCCATGGACTTGCATCTAATCCTCCAATACTTGTACAGATGACTCGAGGATGCCATCCTCTTTGAAATAAGACAGGTTGCTTTAGCCAATCATGCCTCTGGTGACTTTGGTCAAGTTTTTATCAATTTTCTCAGAACGACCCTTTTGTAATCACGCCCTATTTCCACGCACCCCTTCAATTTAACCACCACCAGCTCATCTAGTTACCAACTCATTATATGCTTACCCACCCGTTCAACCATCAACCTTCCACCTACCAAATTTTTCGCGCCCTCACTCATCAACCACACGGCCAAATATCATATTGAAACCAGACTAGAACGGACCAGACTATCACGGACCTATCTAGACCATTCCGGTCGTTCTAGATCGGTCTAGACCACCCGTCCATCTACTCGTCCACCAATTCACCCAACTATGACTCATGCTGTAAAATATCCACTCAGGTACTATCTGTTCATCTCTTCATCATCAAGTCCGGGTAATGGGATTCGCCCCGGATTTGATTAAGTCAAGAGATGAACAGACAGCATCTGAGTGGATATTTTCCATTCAAGGAGTTCAAGAAGAGAAATAACCTTAGAAATATAAGTGCTAAATTAAACCATTCACAAAGACACTACACTTTCCAAACATCTTCAACTTTGTAATTCACTGATGTTATGGCTTCAAGATACAACACAGCGCATTCCAGATGACATGACACACGATCGATTGGTATAATTGATTAATCATCCAATCGGCCCAGAATATGAGCCGATGCGAATCACGGATCATGAATCACCCATCACCAATCACAAATCTCTTTTCACCAATCACCATCAGCACCATCAGCAACACCAGCAACACCGACACCACGAGCAATTCCAGCAAGCTCAGTAACACCATCATCACCAACAACACCACCAGCACCACCAGCATCACCAACACCACCAGCAACACCAGCAACATCGGCAACACCAGCACCACCAGCAACTCCAGCAACACTAGCAACACCATTAAAACCAGCAACACCAGCAACATGTTGTGCGGTATCCGGACGGACAGAATTTGGTCTGATGCTTAATTATTTTAATAATTGATGAAATAATTAATAATAATAAAATAATAATAACTACTGATTTGTAAACCGAAAATCATGAAGGATTCTGGAAATGTCTTATGCAACATGCTAACAATTGAGCATCCTCATCTCACGGGAGCCATTTTCGTGAGCCCCAGCAGATGCTGACTAAGTTTTCGCTTCAAAAATATTTTGAATTTCCGTAGTAATATTCAAGGCCTCAGTAACATAGCACTTTCTTCCAAGAATCTTCAACACCGAACTTAAAAATATGTAAGGCGATGTAGTCACGGTACTCGCTGATAGTTATTCGCATTTTTCTCATCTTGCAATTGGGGCTAAACGACGAGTTGACGAATACTCATTATTATCTAAGTTGCATTAGCCAACTCCTCATTTGCTCTAAATTGCAGGAGAATCCCAGTAAAATGGGAATCACAATGTGCCCATAGGAAGTGCCTGTGGCCAAGTTGCTCCCATTTTTCTCTGATTCTTTTGCAATTTGGGTTGAACGACGTATCGATTGGAGAATAATAATGATCCGTCAACTCGTCTGGAACTTCGGATCACCAAATTTTGCGTGTGAGATGTGATCTCAAGTCCTATCGTCGTGGTGCACGGCGACCACATCGCCTTAATTTGACCTGGGACAATTTGATACCAGCGTGTCACGTATGATTGGCTAGAGAAAATTGTCAACTAAAGATTGCACAGTATTACCATGTTATGACACCCCCCCCCCCTCCTGGTTTCTGTTGTTGCCGCAATATTCAACGAATCGATAATATTCCACAAGAAAGATTAGCATTGAAAATAGCGCACATTCCATAGCCATCACTTTGAATTCCCTCAGAAAACTCGAATCCTTACTTCATCCACCATTAATGTGAGATATTTTCCTTGAACCATACAGTGGTATCATCTCCCCGAACTAAAGAAGCGCTCCCTCTCTTTGCTCAGTGGCAGGATAAGTTACCCATCCATCTTTCATTTTGAAATATAACTTTGAAATATCCAGCAACGCGGTCGAAGAGTTGGGTCTTTGATTCCATTGTGAGGCTTAGCTTGCACACCAAGAAAGTCAGCGAGTTGGTCGAGCTGCACTTTTAGCCACGCGAATGCTTCTGCTGATGCACTTCCTTAACTCTGTGCGCTCACTTCATAGATCGTGAGAGTTGCAGAGTCGACTGACTTTTGCACTGAGCTGCTTCTTCTTGACTGCGTCGCACGCAGCATATAGCCGGGGCTCCGTTTCCTTTTCCGCTTCAAGTTTTGCTTGCGCTCTTTCTTCGCCTTTTGCAGCTGCGTGCAACCTACTTTTTCGCTCGCAGGCTACAGTACAACTCGGTTCACTTCCTTCTCAGATGCAAACAATTCGCTGCTACGTATGTGGTGACCTGAGAATTCAAAGTCGTGACCCGATTTCGAAAAATGTAAATCCTGCTATGGGGGCCTTGAATTCATTTTGCTGCACATATTTACTCGTAGCTCTGAGTGCGATAGGGGTCGTGAGAATTTTTTCAGAATCTACCTGCGGTGTGTTTTTTTAAAGAATCCATTCTAGCCTGGATCTTATTGGTTCATCTGTCCAGCCTGCGTCTGTCAAAATGATGAGTAGAGTGACTCTTCTCCCATACGATGAACATGGTTAAAGTGTCACTTTGTGCTTGAAACGCCATTATATTCCTTCATAACTCGGAGAGAATTTGTTCCATTGAAAAATATTACGAGTAATTTCTCGTAGGGTTTCTTAGAGTTGACAGAAAAGGTCTCATGGCCAATTTTCGAATGATGCGTTCATTTCGAGTTGTAGGGGATTCTTGTTCAAATTCCTCTCGAAATTACTACGAAAAATTATTCACAATTTCCGTCGATAAAATGGGTATTGCCCGAGTTATTCCGGAATATAATGGTCGTTCATGTACAAAGTAAACCTTTGGATCCCACGTGAATTATAAAAGAGGCAATCATTTTTTATTCATAGCGATAGATTACACCGAACAGATTTTCACCGCAGAACAGCTGCCGAACATCTCGTATGCGGATATTAAGGACATTTCCATGACCCCAATCGCCTCCTAAGACGAAGTGAGCATTTGCTTCACATTTTTCAGTTACATTCATCGAAAGTCTCGAGTTCTTGAGAACTTTGGCGTAGAAGGTTGGGTCCAATTATCCTCGTTCACTGAAATTTATCGTGAACGGTGTTATCTCGTTCTGTCTTGACATTGTGGTTCGGAATCCCGTATTTTCATGCGGTGATCATATGTAAATTTGGGGATCTCAGTTTTTGGGATTTGGAATAACTGGATTGTGATTAGTCTTTCGTATACTCATGAGGAAACTCTGATCATACCACAAAAACACATCATACTTGTCAATTATGGTCCATCCACCATTCTCTTCATTATAATGGACATATTGTCGATTTTGAAGCATTCCCAGATATTTCTTACAACGTATCAAGAACTTCAGTCCTCGTGTGGTGTATGATAAATTATCATAGAAGGAGGCGGTTCCAAAATACAAATATTCCTTTTGTTGTCAGAGCTTTGTTTCTCTAATTACAGTCAACTCCAAGATTAACGATAGCTTGTTCAAACGAAGCAGGTCTCGAAGCAGGTTTAGAAGTACTCGACGTTCCATTTACGAATTTTTGCAAACAATATTGTTGAAATCATACGCGAAGGTAAGGAAATTCTTCGTTCACCGGCTACAATATAAAGTCGAACTGATTCTTCCAAAGATTTCGGTAAATGTATTCCTTATGAATATCGGTGAATTTTGCTTCAAATATTGGAATCAAGCATACCTGAGGCTGATTCGGAGCACAACAGAGACAATTCCACTAAAATCGTCTATTTCATCTACATAAGGTAAGTGTGCCTTATATGCCCCCACTACTTTTGTTTTGCTCATAGTTTTGGCTCGCCTCAATATTTTCCAATGCACTTTAAGCTTGTTTCAAGACCTCCAAAATATAGTACGTTTGGATTCAATGAATCGGAGCCGAACTATCTTAATTTTTGGAGGAAAAAATTTTTTGCGAGTTTTTGACAGTGTGTTCCTATTATGCCCCCACGTGGAAAAGAGGCCTATTTCCATGAGATTATACGGGTTTTTCGTAAAGTCGGGATATCTCGGCTCCCAGACCCCCAAACGAGACGTACTTTAGCTCATTTTGCAGCTTTTTTTGCCTTCTTTTGTATTCTCAGAGTTAAATTGATGTATTCCGATAGAGTGAATGACGATTTTGAAAAAAAACCATGGGGGCATATTAGGAACACTTGATTTTTCTCAGTATAGTGTGAGCGTAGACCCGGTTAGAGATCGAATTTTGTAATTCTAAAAATAGCATTCTAAAGTTAGGACGAAGACAAATAAAATGAATTGAAGTACGTTGGAATTGATCACATCAATTTTGTTTGGCATAGCTTTCAGTGACTAACAAAAAAGAAGTCAAAAGTACCGAAAACCACTTTTTTGTTGTAAGAAATACGCGGGTCATCTAGGATCGTTCTAAAACGTTTATTTTCTCATATTTCAATGTAACAAACCACGAAAAAAATGCGCGGCAAGATCTGCGGGTGCGTACATTCGAGAATTTGAGTGGGGGCATATTAGGGAGATAGACATAGTAGAGAATTTTGGTGTACGGAACTTCTGGTGTAGAGTTCGGGAATCAGTGTAGAGAACACTTCGTGTAGAGAAGTTTCCGTGTAGACTTTTTGGGACTGGTGTAGAGTGCTTTTCGTGTAGAGTACACTTGGCGTAGACCCCTTTTCGTGCACTGTGTAGAAGATTTTTCGTGTCGACACCAGAGGGGGCCGGGGGGCATATTAGGCACACTTACCTTAGATGATACTACTGGGCGAACGACATTCCGAGATGAACAGTCAAGTTTTACAAAAATTGATACATTCACATTCATTTTGAAATGGAGCCCCCGAATCATTAATCGATTACTCGTGGATAGATTCGATCAAGCACCCCAATTACTACGTTATGAATCCCGTAACCATAATCTGGATGAAACCCACACCCTCGATGTCAAAAAAGATCACTTGTCACGGAACAAAAAGAATGTAGACACTAAAAGCATCCTCAAGAATAGCCAAAAATCTACATAATCCCATGCCTACAAATGTGGGTCAGCGTATTAAAACTTGCCATCGGTCATCTGACCATCGTGCAGAAAATAGCTAACATTCAGCCAATCTCTTGGTTCACGTTTGTTTTACGATTTTGAGGGCTTTTTATAGCTACCGCAACGATCTCAAAGCCATCCTCTCGTCGCTACAAAGTTTCCACAGCTATCATAGCCACAGCCGATATAAATCGAAACGCTTCAATAAACAAGCGGCCCTTCAAAACTCGTATGCGATGCCCTTATACCTTTTTCTGCTCGCGACACACAATCGCTCGAGCTTGTACCTTTTTTTATGATGCAACTGCAGTACTCGTCACTATCTCACAACTATATATGTATAACAGAGTGACGAGGGTATATATATATATATATATATATCGATAGGATCCCTTTTCTGACCGATACAGAGAAAACAAAGAGGCAGAGTCAGCTTGCAACTGTAAAGCTGGATTGTGGCTCGACGTAAGCTGATTTCTCGGGTCGATTTTGTCGTAAAGCTCTGTATATAAGGATATAGAGATACACTGTACAGTAGGGGATGAGTTTGAAGCTTTCTAGGGAGGAAATATTCGCCTGGTTGCATCGGGAGACCGATATTGGCCTGCTCTCACCTACTTTGAAAATCACGAGAATATTGCGGAGAGATGCTGTTCGATAGGGATTGACAACCGTGATGATGTTTACATCCGATATTGTCTCTTCTGCTCGACCACTGCTGCATCATCTCAGATTGAACCAGTTCGTCTTTGGAGCTGTATCAGAGGTATTAACTTGCTTGGAAGCAGGTTCCATCAAGGTAAGGTGTTATCTCGTACTGTTGTACCTTACTCGAAGGATAGTTACTGGATTACGAAATGTCAGTCTGGAAGGTAAGCCGATTCTGCTCAAGAACTAAGATCTTATCCCATCAAAGTCTCATCTAGCGTGGAAATATTTCCATCTACAGACAGAGAGCTGAATATACTCTCGATCAAATTTGAAATATTGATTGGAATTAACACGCTTCCTGTGGCGGGTCCCATCGGTAAGACCAGCGATTTTACATTTTCCAATCTCAGCAGACTTGTACTGTCGTAAAAAATACTACAAATAACAATCGGTTGTAATGTTTTACTTTGCTAAGAACATAAACAATGAGAAAAAAAATTCCTCTTATGCAGGCATATGTGCCGGAATTGGAAGTCCACTTCATGACTGAAATAGAATTACGAAAAAATAGCGTCGCATTGAACGTATTAATTACAAATGTTTGGTAAATGGACTTGAACTCGAAAATCCGACGATCATTGGTTTGATTTGATGTTCACCTTTCATTTGATACCAAAAATTGCACGCAGCCCTTATGCATGAGGCAAATTGCTAGAATATTCATGTGTCTGTGGCAAAGATAAGGTAAAATTTGGAAAAATATCAAAATTTTGTAAATTCTTTACTTGTCATTTTTCTCTCCTCATGTGTCACAATCATGAGTGTTACTCTTGTGATCATGATCCACCGTGTTTTTCGCATTGACGGACATTTTTCAAAATTTTTCATGACCCATTTGGAAGGAATGATCAAAAATCATAGCGAATCGAGAGGATTCACTGTTTAGGAACCAAAATAGTGAACTGGTCCATAAGCCTTGAGCAGTCTATAAGATTCTTCACATCTTTAATACATCCCCCGGGGAGCGAGCAAGGAAAACATGAGGAGAACTTTGCTTTTGATAACTTCCAAAAACTTCATGGGTAAAGTACTTCATAGTCATTTGTGGGTCATCAGATTCTAATCACATGTTTTTCAATCCCACATGATTCGAGAGCAGGACGCGGGGGGCCCTTAAATCCTCTACATCTGCATTCATCACCCTCGCAACGTCCTGTTTCATAGAAGAATGCTCTACAGAAGTTATTGCATTCATCATTTCGCACTCTATCTCCAGTCATCCGAATCAGGCACCGTCTCATGTCCTCTGTGTATCCAAGAAAAAGAACACAGGTTGAATATCGATAAAGCATAAGTTGAATATTGATTATATTAATCAATAATCAATCTAGTGACCAATAAATTGCAAATTCATTGAGGCATGGTCTAATATATCGATTTAGTTTTTTCTATTCAACTTGGTCGAACAATTTTTATCGATGATCCAATATTTCTTGGCAATTTTTCTTACTCGAATGATTCGAAGCTGATCTCCTTGTCTATTTTGAGCACTCCAATGAACTACTTATCCAACTGTCTAGGCGCGGGTCTACGGGGGGGGGGGGGGAGTGGTTGAGACCTTTGAGGACCAAGGGAAAAAAATTTGAATGGGGGAGATGGCCTAAAACTCTGCAAATCGCTCACCTCCCCCCCGGATCGGTCCCTGAATCCGCCTCTGTTCATTTTGGAACCGGAAGTATACCAAACTTCTACACAAGTGATGAGTACGATCTCGGTTCTGAAATTTCAATCTGTAGAAATCACTTTTCTTCATAATAGATGGAATCGGCCGGGTATGCGTGGGAAAACTAGTCAAAACACGTGGTTCCAAAGAGTATGCCTCGATATCTATGATACTGATCAGATAAGATTACAAGCTGTACACTAAAATTCTAATGAATACAGGAAAATTGTATGCTCACCGTCGAAAAGGCATGCTAAGTCAAGATCCTGATGCCCAGGACATTGTCCTAAAAGACGAAATAACCCATTAGTCGCTTTGGGAATGATTGAATCGCGTGGAGAAATAAGTACCCACAATTGTATAATTCTCATCTTTGGGATATTCATAAATGCTTGTTCCAGAGAATAAATAAAATTCAACTATTCTTTACGAGACATTAGTGATCATGAAACTCAAATTTTACACTTTTACGATTTCAACTTCTACAATTTTCGTATTTTCAGGACGTGCGAGAAAAAATAATCAAAACATGTTAAAATCAGATTCAAGGATATTGAGGTATACCTTACCCGATTCTGAGGAGGTGATTTGCAGGAGAAAAACAACGCAATGAATCATGATAATTGTCAAAGAACGCATGCTTCCAGTTGTGAATCTAAATGTACACTGAGCGGTTTGCTATCTTCGATGACGATCACTTTTAAAATCCCACGGCGCAAGGCGCAATATTGAATAATAGGAGAGTGATAGGTAACCTTGGTGACTGAGTTTTGGTTTTGATGGTACAATACTGTGAACGAATTCGTGATTGCTGGGACGAAATTTCCTCACCCTTCAAACGTTGATAAGCCGGATCCAGATGAGAACATTTGGGAAGAAGCATTTCAAAATAGCGGAGAAACTTTGACTCTAGATGCTTTTCCATTCTTCCTCATGAAATTTCAAGAATTTCAAAAAATGATTTTTTTCATTTCGTGAAGTTGTCATTCAGGCGCGATTAGAGATGGAGTAATTTTGCAAAAGATCGGCGTTGAAGACCGAAAAAATACGATGGACAATGATTTTGTGATTTTTTTTTAACGTCGTGCGAGCAATGAAGTGATTGCTCTCATTGTAGCCAGGTTCTCAAATTTTGATGGGAAACGCTGATAAATGGCGAAAAACCATGGTCTCGGCTAGTTTGGGAGCTCTAACACCATTACTCGCAAGACGTTGAAAGTAATCGGAAAATCATCGCCATTTGGGATTCTTCCGCTGCTTACGATGGTTCTTGCAGTACTGCTTGATCTCTGATCGCGCCATGAGACGAGGTTATTTTTACGTACTCTTGAAATTCCATCGGCTGCTTATGCCATTTTTCTAAGAAAAAAAAGGGTCGTAAGAAAAATCGAAAAGCCTTAGATTTTCCATCTTTCCTGTACTTCAAAGTACTTCTTCTGTAATTTTCCTAACCTTTTTTGGGTCCGATTTATCGACATTCAAAGAGGGAGAAAATTACATCCCAGCGTTCACGAATTTTTCCCCGTACTGAGAATGAATGTAATGAGAACTAATGTCATTTATCACCATTTCACAATTTTTAATCTATGAAGGTATAGAAAATCAATCTTTCTATTCTCCACGCACCTATTAGTTGCGTCGTTGACAATTTTCCGCTAGATTAACACTCGTTATTTCCACAGTGTTGCGTGCTTTGATTCAATGCTGATAGTCGAAGTCTCTCAGGGATTTCAGATAGTCAATCAATATTTGAACAGTTCATTGGATTAGGTAACAAGATATTAATCCCTTTCATTCCTCCCAAATTTGCTATTGCTGTTACGTAATTAGCAGATGAGAAGTTTGATTATATAATTGATGAGCCAAGATTACATAAGACACTTACATAACAGACATAAAACTTTTTAAAGAAAATTTGCGGATTAATCTCGCGAGGACCTTCACGACACAAGACTCATCATATTGTTGTAAAAATTTCAGAAACTGATGGGACAATTTTTCGACCCATGGCTTTCACCAAGTATAATACAATGAGTAATGCTGATGCTATACGAGTTGTCATTGTGATTTATTCAACAACGTTTCAAAGATTCTATTGTCGTCGTTTTGAGGTCTAGGAATATATTAATAGTTTGCCTCAGATCAAATTACAAACAGATCGAGATGGATATACGAACTTCAAGAATATCAGAAACAATGCTATTGTGAGCAACTTCACATCACAACAATCCTGGAAACAATTGAGAGTTGAATCTCAAGTGGTGAATAATTACTCAAGTTATGATCATTTTTCCTTTTGATATCGTGTTTGAGTATTATTTGGTATTATATTGGCATGGTTTTGATATTCGTTATCTGAATATGAAACATCTAAGCGTACACTGAGAGAAATTTACTAATAGTTTTCGTTAACTGAGGAGTAATTTTTATAAACACGTTTATACCGTGGCACCAGCAGGATCCTCAACGGTTTTTGTTGAAACGGTAACAGAATTTATTAATGCGGAAGTAAATTTTATTAACCAGTTTACAAATTTTGTTGACGATGCTACAAATTTTGATACTGGCGCCCAACTAAATTTCAAAATGTTAGCCAATGTTTAATGGATTATATTCAGTTTTAGAGTACGAAGCACGCTCAATCACATACATCATATTATATTCACGCACTTAGAATTACACTTAACATCTCACATATTGTTAATTCTATAAGTTCTTAAATATATGTTCACATTCCATTATATATTATCTTACGTATTACCGATAACGCATACACGGGTTCACGCAAACAATTTATGTTTATGTGAAGTTTTTGGAACTCGTATATATACAAACGATGTCAAATTTGACCGCTTGCGAGTAAGCCCAATCCACCTCTAAACGAGCTGATTGCTAGCCGATAGACACGATACGCGGAAAATAAAATACACTCCCAATTATTCATGGAAATCTGGTATCGATGACATTGCATTGACTATCATTCGTCAAGTTTCTTGTCCGTAATAAATAAATATTGGTCGTAACATCGATGCCGAAGACGATGTGAGCCACCTGGTGGCAGATACAGGAATCGCGGAAATTCAACGATTCCTCCTTTCCAATTCGGCACAAAATTTACATGCAAATCAATAACTTTTATTGAGAAATCAATAAATTTTACAAACGAGCCAGTTTTAAAGGTTCTTGAACGGGATCAACAAAAATTGTTGACGAGTGAGTAAAAACTGTTAATTCAGGAACAAAATCTATTGCGATTCCTGCTGGTGCTCTGGTATTGACGCGATTAATAAAAGTTGTTCCCGGGGTAACAAATTTTATTAGATAATTTCTCTCAGTGTAAGACATCAAAAGATGCATCTATCATTCGACAGGTATGTAGACAAGATCTTTCTAGTATACCTTTCCACAGCAATGATGACCGGCTTTGGGCTAATTTTAGATGTAAATTCTAGTGTAGGCAGAGTTCGCGATACAATGTAACAAAGTATACCTACTACTAAACAATAATTTTGTACAAAAAGAACATTCTTCCTTCATATTTTAAACCGTAATCTCAACTCATATCACTATGCTCGTTAGATCATCTGTGCCGATCATGAGTCAGATTTTAAACTATTGTTAATTATCAGCACATTTACGAGCAAAATAGGCCATGCATAGGTGATTTTCTACGGAATAAAAATTCATTGTACACAGAAGAGTTCAAATAACGTGGTCCATCGATGGCATAGTTTGCCGCGTAAGAATTAGAATGTCATTGTTTGAGATAAAGAAACTGCAAGATATTTTGGGCCAAGGTAATATGGCTCTTTTCGTCTTGCACAAATTTCACAAGTGTGCCTTTTGAACCCACATACTTGGTGGCGTTCTTTCTCTGGGAAAGTCTGTAATTCCTTCAGTGGCATTCGAGAATAAGAATGTTTCTGTTTACAGCATCCGAAAATGATGAATTCTCATTTCGCAATGATGGCGTGCCGAATGACTCGAGGTATTCATTCATCTATGCAGATGTATGAATCTTGGCGCTGCAATAATCTTACTCCGGTCGCTAGATGCATCAAAGTCGTGCCATTGCCTACGGAATGAAGTGTGACAAGAAATTGATATACACCCAAACTTACACGCGAGTTCATTGCTTATCATCCTCATGATATTCATCCGAGCACCTGCCACGTGTACCTAACATGCCCCTACTTGACTATCACGATAATGGACACTTGCTATTCTTTCCGCGAATTTTTTTATTTGTTATGTTAGAACGTGAGAAAATAAGTCATTTGGGTCGACTCCGAATGATTTCTGTGTCTCCCAGAAAATTTAAAGTGACATTCGAACTTTTCGATTCTGCACAGCTAGAAAATCGGCGAAGAATTTGCGTTTAGTAAAAAAACCCTGCCAAAAATGCTTGATCTAACCAATCCTAACGTACCTTAGTGCATACGGCTTTTTTCAGGATCTTCGGAACCAGTTTTTTGAAATTCCAAAACTTCAATCTAGAGCTATCCATGTGCAAAGCACGGAGATGGATTGTGAAACGAGTAGATCAACATTGGAGAGTACCCAACATACTCCAATGTGGTTATTTCGAATAAGCATGTAGTGTGACCTTCTTCAACACTCAGAGTGTGTTTATTATGTCATTATAACCCGGAAATAGTAGTTTGGACCGGTGAAAAACTCCGAATGTGGTTGCGCGGAAATAAAAATCAATTTATGCACTTAATTACCGATTCACGTTGTTATTTTAGAGGATGAAGAGAAGTCGGGTATACCCTTTCACGAACTCGCAAAAAATTACTTTCTGGAAAAATCGTGACACCTCGGCTCTGGCTGGTCAAAATTGAATTTACCTTGGCTCATTTTGCAGGTCTTGGAACAAGCTTTGGAACGAGTTGAAGAATAGATAGATAGATAGATGGATAGATAACGATTTATTAGAGTGTTGGGGTAGAACCCCGTCTGACTCTAATTGAGGTACAGAGGTATTGCTTACAAAAAAGAATATGGTAACCATAACGAACTTACATCTAGTTTTGTGCGGTTCTGGCAAAAAGATGTGGCGTAATAAATACTATTCAGTACATAGTGGTGCATTTTCTTCATTATATGGAACTTCCTGAATTTTACATGAGTAAATAAGAAGAGAATGCGTTGGCTGATTTACAACAATGGTGGAATCATGGCATGATTTGATTTCAAATGAGAAAAGACGTTCAAGTATGTGTTTATCGTACTCAGAGAAACTTCATTTACTCATTGACCATCTATCAAGGAAAGTTTGGTTGCGTGACTGCGACCCTCAGAGGTGACCAGGGGCCTATTGAAATATATTGAAGAAGGCAAAACTGTTGGCAAAACAGCTAAGGGGGGAGCATGTTATTGGGTGTACTCACGGTACTTTCAATTTTCTTCGGTATGTTCTTGATGAAAAAACCATTTCGATATGATTTTTTTCAGAGATAGTACACTGTCTGATTATCAAATCCATAAAACTTGCAGCGGTGACAATCGTTCATAACCTCCACCTAAGCTCAAACAGTTTCATATTATTGTGATCTGAGCTGCTCATGATTTTCAAAGAAATTAAACTTGCCATCCACATGACATCGAAGCAGAACTCTGGAGTCCAACAAGCTACTTCAGTTCTAAGAATTTTCACTCACAAGGAGGGACCACGGGGTCCAGGTCTCCAATCTTTCCCAAATTTTTTTTACTGTTTTGCATCACCTAGAATTTGGAGAACCGAAGTAACTCCGTCAAATGGGCCTTCTGTTCAGAGTCACAGCCTATGACACTAGCATTGCCCATATAGGCCCATGTTAAAAATGGATGTATATAGATATACTGGCAATGTTAAAGTTTTTGCTTGTATCTCTGGACGGGAGACCCATTTGACAGAGTTACTTCGGATTCTCCATATTCCAGGTAATACGAAACTGCAAGAGAAATTTGGACAAGATTGGCGACCGGGACCCCGTAGTCCCCCCTTGTTAGTCACGCAAGTCTTCTATCAAGAATATCGAACACTGGAACATTTTACGGTATTATGAAAGAGTGAGGTCAGGAGCAGGGCGAGTTTGAGTGACTAGTGTTCCAAGAAATGCTCGTGACCAAAGCGGAGTGCTATCAATTAGAGTATTCTGCGAGGTGTACTTTGGCAATTGATGTGGATCTTCGTTCTCAACTAGGGTACCCTACTTTCAGCTCTCCTTTACTATTGGCTTACTCATTATTAACCGAGATTTCTCGTTCTTCAATTCACTCAGCCGAGTGTTCTTTGTTTGGAGAATCTGAATGGAATCATTTATTTCCTCTATTATGAGAGTGGATGGACGGATTTAATTGGAGTCGAAAAGATTCGAACGGGGATTGCTCATCATTGTTTGTTGAACAATCATAATGCGCTGTAGAATTAGGTCAGCATTTCGCAGGAAACGATAGGCTATCACGGAATTTGGAGAGGTTTGCCTCAGATGTTTTCTCTAGCACGTATGGAAGAATTTTTCACATTCCAGTTTGAGATAATATTGGAGCTATTGGAGTGTTGGTACCACAAGTGGTGTCAAAGCATTCTACACAGATTACGAATCGAATTCTATCAAGACTGAACAAACCTTCTCCCAAATCTTTTCCTCACCATGATAAATATTCAAAGTCTCGTCGATCTCAAATGACAGTGGGGGATCAAATGCATTCCTAAAAATTTCATGATAGAAATTTTATTGCGACGTTTCGTCCATAGGGTTTTGTGGACCTCATCAGGCTTGAGGTTTGTCATTCTTTAGATCGTCATGGTTTTTTGAACGATCTTGTGGTAGGGACGAAACATAACGCCTGGTTCTCGTCAATCAGGGTCAACAGAGTGATAGTGCCAGTAGAGACCAGACGTTATGTCTGATCTCGACCACAAGATCGTTCAAAAGCTATGACGATCTAAAGAATGACAAACCTCAAGCCTGATGAGGTCCACAAAACCTTATGGACTGAATATTCCAATAAAATTTCTATCATCAAACTTTTGAGAATCGATTTTGATTCCCAACCATCCTTCAAGATCGACGAGAGTTTGTATTTTTATCATATGGAAGCTCATTGACGAAAAAAACTACCAATATTCTATCTTTTTCTCATTATTTTGTCTAAAAATTGATTAGATGGTATTGTTGACCGAAGCTATATCTCCATTACTGACTTCTACGTCCGGGTGTCTCCTTTCTGTGTACGGTTGTCCGTTTCTTTCAGGGCACTATCACTAGAATCATCATCTACGTGCCATTTAATCTTTTATGAGAACCGAATTTATTTATTTTGTGTTGAATATAAATTCGATCCTTGCTGAGTTCGAGCAAGTCACCATTCACAGATAGCTTCAATCACCAAGTTTTGTATCGATGAATCAGGAAGATCGAATGGAATGAGCGGTTGATACTCTGCTCAAAACCGTAGTTAAATACCGCATGTCTAAAAGTGCACAATAAGTTTTTTGAGTTCTAGCAGCGAGATGAGCTGTTCTCTTCAAGATCTCGTCTTTGTTTATTGGGCGCTTTAATATCTCGGGTGAAATGTAGAACAGTGAAATATGGAATTTGAGAGTGAATATTTTTGACTCATCGGGAGTAAACCTATGTGTTATTTTAGATGGCAGAAAAATCCAGTATGGCCGAATCTCAAAAAATTTCCATGAGAAATACACGAGGCCAAGATGTTGGCGTTTCAAATCAGATTTACTTCCAACTGTCAATCGAGATTTTGATACAATCATCTTATTATCAGGATGGAACTTGAGCAGTTTATGTGTGGTCACAGGCTGACATGTTGATTATGATGTAAGATTGAGGAAAAAGATGAGGAAAGACGAAATAGACGATAATGTTAACCTGGAAAGTGACTTCTGAATTTCTTGCAATGATTGCATGGCCATGGGTGAGAAGTGTCAGGATCACATCGAATCCAATCAACGGATCATATGGACAATCACAGCGATCCCAAGATTTTTATACCCAAAAAATTCAGAATTTCAGATCTGAGATGTTTATAAAACTTGTGAAAAGTTCCTGAAAAATATTTGAGAGCAAACTAAGGAGAGGTGTATGATTCCCTAAGGTATCAAAGAGTACTAAAATGCTTGGAAAAGAGGAGGAAGTTGAAAGGCGAGAAAGAAGGAAAAGTGGGAGCAGGCGTTAAAGAAGGAAAGGTAGAACTACTGGAAAACGTAATTATAAGTGACGATGGTGCAAAAGACTTTCATTGGACGCGAACAATTATCGTAAAACACTTTGCACCTAAACTGGCTCGCTTAGTCGCAAATGGTCAATTTTCCATTCTCTCTTTCTTCGTTAACAAGATGGGCTGGATGGGAGACTCGGTAAAAGGATGCAAGAGTATTCTTGGTATAAGGCTCCATCCCTTGAGAGTTTGTATGCTGGGATAGAAGAGAGATTTCGATTCATAATTGGTTGATTATCACCTCAGTTGATGTGTATGAGAATGCATGGGTCAGGGTCGTAGTCGAAAATTACCAAGCATTATTGAAAACTCAACGATTCGATTGTAATTTATTGAGTGATGCACGTTGATCGGAGGAGAAAAAGAAGAAGGAGAAGAATATGACCAGGTTTGGAAGAGCTGAGGAGTTTGAGAGCGAAAACGAGGTTGAATTCTGTGAAACCACCTCACAATTCATTCGATCGATTAACGTTTGTTATCGGGTCTCAATACACAGGGATTGAGAAGTGGGGGAATGTCCGTTCAGAAACGACACCAAAATCAGCGCATGTAGTCATTTTCTACTTCTTCATACGAGTAGAATCCCGTTGGAATTAGACTCAGAGCAGTGCTCGATTTTTGAAATGCGATGAAAAATGGTATTTTCAGCCGATTTGCACATGTGAAGCGTTCCTTTCAAATTCGTCATAACTTGTACATTTTTCTGAGTTTCTCTACGCACCTTGGCTCATCGGAAAATTGATGACAAAATGTATAGAATGGGATGAAGGAGTCCTGATTTCTCCCACCTCAAATCGAATGCGAGCGAGAACAGTATTACCATTGAATATTACAAGCAAATTGGTGTTTTCACAGATATGCGTCTGCATGGAAGCCGTCAGACTCACTAATTCCTCGGTTCTCGAAGTCCCTCTACTCAGCCCGACTTATTGTTAGTTGGAAAATAACTCGAAAATCCACGAAGTCAGGAAGAGAATGTCTCATATTGTCAATAAAAAACACAGGGAACGCCTTCCGAACGCGTGTCGGCAAAAATACCGTTTGCTTGTAATTTGTGATTGTATCACACTGCTCTCGGCAGCATTCGATTTTCTATTGACAAGATGGAACGTCTTGCATTTCAATTCTATAAATTCTTGAGTCATCTTTCAAATGAGATAAGTTGAGTTGGGGAACTTATTCGAGAACCAAGGAACATGTGAGTCGGACGGGTACCTCCCAAACGCTATCAGTGAGAATATCAATTTTTCGCTGAATAGTGCCGAAACGTTGCCGCAATAAATTATTCACATCTTGACTCATCAAAACGATTGATTAAAAAACATCCAGGAATATCAATTTCTGTTTTCACTTGCATTCGGTTTGAGATGTATAAAATCAGACCTTGATCTTATTTTGTACATTTTGTCATTATCCTTCAAGTGAGCCGAGCTGTTAAGAAAAATCCAGAAAAAGGTGAACGTTATGCGAAATTGAAAACAGATGCTCCACGTGTGCAAGCCGGCACCATTCTTCAGCGCGTTTCAAAAATTTAAGAGCTCCAAGTCTGATTCCAACGGGATCCTACTCGTATGGAGTAGTAAAAAATGATTTCGTGCGCCGATTTTGGTGATATTTTTGAACGGATTAATTACCTCGCTTCCCGACCACCGCGGGTAGACGAGATATTTTTTGGATTATTATTTAGTGGAATAGTGCTTGTACTGGGTGATAATCCAAAATGTTTGCACGAAATTATGTCAATAAATGCAACTAGTCCTTTTCGTGAGAATGGCTTACGGTAGCTTAAACTGGGAAGAATTTAGTAATTAACAAAGGATATCTTCGTATACAACATTTTGATGGTGGAATAAATTAGGTTCATGTTCAGCATGGTTATTCCGAATGTTCTAATACAGCGACAAACTCGTCCAATCAAAATCGTGATGGGTTTCGAATTCAGAATTTCATAGACCGACTATAACTAATGCTTGAATAATTCAGCGATCATCTTCTTCCACTGGAAAAAAAACTCGATAGGAAGTGGAGATGATAATATTTCATTCCCACGTCAAATTTTGTATGCACTGTATTTGAGGAAAATAAGCACAGAATAAAAAACTTCGCATCGACTGTTACTCATGGATTTTGGTACCTCAAGTGTTGGTCTCCTTTATTATTACGATGTCTAACCTTCCACTCGTGCTTTTCAGAATAAGCTGCACTATTACAAAGACAATAAGTATAACTGACGCCGCAGTCAAGTTCAGCCTTTAATAATCGGCTGGTCCTGGTATCCGGATCTATACTTGATGGTCGATGATGAAGCTGCTTTTGTAACCCCTAAAGCAATGAAGAGCGTCAGTGTTTCAGGTGTCACAGTGCTCTTGCTTTGCAGTCTTCTCTTGCCACAGGCTCTCAGCGACGATGCCTTCAAGGCGGCTAAGGAGTATCATGACAAGGAAGAGAGGTTGCTGGTAGAACAAGAGACCGCCACTGGCTTTGGTGTTGCCTTCATAAAGCTTTGAAGTGGCTTCAAATATCGTTTTTCCCTCTTTACTTGGACGTATCCTATCTGATGGACTCATTAGTTATGATAACTCTTCAAAATTTTCATTATATCGAGTACCTTTTGAAACGTTGATTCAATTATGGATCGGATGTTTCTCTTTCAAGGTTGTAAATAAGCTTGAAAAAGTGCATTTCACTATCAAGGTACTTTTTCACCACTGAAATGAGCTAGAGTGAGCTTATGAGCATCAGTTGAAGGAAAAAATTGTCTAGTCCAATTTCTCTACAAAAATGTTTTCTACAAAAAGTTTGATTTCTGTAAGGACTAGAGCAGATATAATGCACCATAAGAAACGAGAAAACATTTATCTGAAATAAAGTGCTTATGAAGAGCTATTTAAGCCAGCGAGTGGTTGCAGAAAAGGCTCTATCGATCAATTGTCAACTCGATGTACTAGCACTGAGAGGGGTGCCTGCATGTGACTTACGCTTCGATGATAGAGGGCTGCTCGAGTAATTTGTCGAGTGTGGCCTTGAAATAACACGTGATACTTTATGTTGGTCACGCCTATTCTCATAGGTGACATAAATCGTCAGTTACATACAACCACTCATTCCGAGAGAGGATTCATTCCAAATAGCTTTAACAAAACTGAGTGAGTAGTTCTGCGGTTCCACAGTATTGATTTTTCCACTGCGACTTTTAGTTTCGCAATCCCGAAAGCTAGAGAGTGGGTCTGGTTGAGTGTAAATGAGACCAGTGCTCACAAAAGGGATCATTTTGCTTATCATCATATCCTTCCCCCCTCCATTCACTTTTTTCAAAAGTATAACTTGGCGAGTATGAGTTGTTCCTCAAAATTTATTGATTTTTATCAGGTTTTCACAGTAAAAATGATGATTGATTCAAATCAACTGTATTACATTGTTTCAACTCGTGAAAGGAATGAAATGAATAAGAAAGCATGTCGAGAGTTTTTCGAACAAGTTTGATTGTATGAGGTGATGGATTTCGGGAATTTTGCACGGTCTTTTTTATTCGTTGTTCATTAAAACCAGAACTTGAATTGGAAAAATTGAAGAAGTCAAGTATAGTTGATTGAAGAATCACGCTAATTATTCTCGAAAGTGTAGGTTTTTCTTTGAAAATTTGGAGCGAATCACTCGTTGCTCTCTCATATATTATATGAATTATCATATGAATTATCATATGAATTATCATTTTATGGAGCGCTTAAATATCTTCTCCACGTCGAATTTCAACTCATGAGCTACAACACATGATTTCAAACTTTCTTGGAGCAGCAATAACTCTGCTAGAACTTTTTAGTAGTACTACATGGACCCATGAGTCACATGTATGATTGTGACGATGAAAGAGTTATTAATCTGGATCTGAGATATTGTGGAAGTGTGTGGTAGTTCTATCAAAAGCGCTTGACCACTTGCCAATATTTCTTGGCACAGACAAGCTCTCAAACTTCTTACTTGATGACACCAATGGATAAAACTCAAAATCAGCCCAGAAGCAGTCAAAATAATAAAATGTATTGCCTGGTCCTCACAGCGATATCGACTCTCGATATCAGTAGACCAAGAGTAAAATTATGACAGCTCAATCTAAATCCATTCAGATTAATCAGTGTATGCATGTTTATACATATAATCATTCACTGAAACTTCCCATCCAACTTTTGACTGAATGTTTAGAAAAAAAAAAACATGGAAAGCAATATCATAAGTATTAAGGCAGATGAAGTGACTTATTGGACCACAAAGCCATATTCTCATGTACTTGGCAAATGCTTACTGATTCTTCTGAAGACTGAAGACATTTAGTACTGCATCACATACAAGACTTCAAAGTTGCATCTATAAACTCCTAATCTGATGGGGCAAAGAATCCCAGCATACATCTTGCACAGGTTTCCACAATATACCGCGTTTAAGAACACCTAACTCTCAATAGCTGCTTTTTCCATGAAAACATACACATTTTGCATCTATTTTGTCCAAACAAGATAATGCATGCATTAATTGAGATTGCGGCACCGCGATGCATGGGGATGTAAACAAAGCAGACGGATCTCTGTTGCTCTCTCTCCTCTCTCTCCACTCGCTCGTCGACAGCTCTCGAATCGAAGTTGTACGTTCGAGGTCTAAACAAATCGAATGGATAATTTTTTGAGGTGGTGAAAATTGGCGAAGCGAAATAAAAGTCCCAGCGGTCAGAATCGGAAAATTGATGACACCAACAGTGAGTCGGTATTAAAACAGCCCTGAATGGAGAGGCAGGAGATGTTTGTGCACCCAGGTGGTTGAAATAAGTAAAATGGGAAAAATGTGTGAGGTTAGAAAACCCCCAATTCAAAGTATATAAGGCACAGCGCCTCGCTCGATTTTTTGTCTGCTCATAATCGTCAGCGAGGCGCTATCGCGCCTCTTGATGATAAGCAAAAAATACAAATTATCTTTGGCACGCTCACGTTTTCACCACAAATCTCGTACGCATTCAAATCTTGCACATAGTGCAGCTGAAAAGACGAAATTCAAATACATTGATTTTTGGTCTTGATCCCCTCTACGCCTTACTATGCCCTTGATTCTACCTGATGAGCAGTCTCTCAAGGGAATACTCAATGAAACTGTGTACTCATACCAGCCCAATCTACTGCGTATGTGTACAGTTCTATTGAATACTCCCTCAAGAAACTACTTACTAGACGGAATCAAAGGCATAGTAAGGTGCAGAGGGAATAAAAATCAATGTATTTGAATTTCGCTTTTTCAGCTGCACTATGTTCAAGATTCGAGTGCGTACGAGATTTGTGTTGAAAACGTGAACCTGTCATAAATACTTTGCAAGATTTGTATTTTTTTCTTATCATATGGTCCTCACTGTGAGCACTGGTCTCATTTACTTAACCAGACCCACTCTCGAAACTAAAGCTGCAAGCCGTATCACTGACATCAATGGAATGTCTTGTATACAAGTAAGACGAGTCGACGTGAATGGTAGCTCCCTTGATTTTCGAGGCAAATCAAACATTCATGGTCAAATTTATGTCTCCAACTGCTACTTGCTCCAGTTTTGTTAGTGACGCTGTATCGAAACGTCGTGGTCGGATTGATTCTCAGCAACTCCAATAGGCGCTACTCTGCTCCAATCGACAATCGAATCCTGGCTTCAAATCGAAATACTCTCAATGGTATATAGTATGTCCGAAAAGAATCGGACCCCCCCCCCCCCGTATCTCCCCAGGGTTACATCGTGCAGAAAAATGTTCCATACAAAAGTTGTTGGATATCGAACGGAGGTTCAGATGTGCCCCCCCCCCCAATTGCCGCCAAAGTCCCCCAATTTGCCTCATTGTGGCTAACTTCGAATTTTCAAATAGAAACCTCCATTTTTGACCTCGATTCTGAAAGAACGGAAAATTTTACGCCCAGATTGGTCTTCATGACATTGGTCAAGGTGACCTCCAGGGGTGAATGGGGGTCATAATAACTTACGGGATACCCCCCCCCCCCGTATCTCCCCAGGGTTACGTCTAGCAAAAGAATGTTAAATACAAACGTTATCGGATATGGAATGAAGGTTCAGATTCGCTCCAAATCCCCCCCCCCCTGTCCCATTGTGGACAACTTTGAATTTCCAGATGGAAACCCCCATTTTTCACCTCAGAAAAGACCTATCTGTACGTGAAATTCTCCGTTCTTTCAGAATCTGAGGTCATAAATGGGGGTTTCCATTTGGAAATTCAAAGTTAGCCACAATGGGGCAGACTGGGGGATTCGAGGGGAAATTAGGGGGTACATCTGATCCTCCATCCGATATCCAACAACTTCTGAATCTCACATTTTTTTGCTAGACGTAACCGTAGGTAGATACGGGGGGCCCGGTACTTTTTGGACATACTGTATATACGGGTTCCCCACTCTGGAATTGCTTTGGACCCGGAAGTGATACATATTAGCCTCGACTATTCCTGGTCAATTTCCAAAAGTATTATACGTCCTAATTCTTCAATCATTTCATGGGCGTCAATTATGCCTAAATGCCATGACCAAGAAAAGACTATTTTTTGACTATCAAAAGTACACTCCATAATTCTGCCATTATGTTCACCCTATTTTAGCAATATACCAACCATCAATTCTATATACCTAGACCATTCTAACAAGCTGTTATCTAGTCCCCAAACTAAGTTTACAGGACGAATTTCTACCAGGGCACTGCTCTGAAGATACTGCTTAGATGCTGTTTTTCTGGCAAATAATAAATTTAGGAAGTCAGCGACAATCTTCTCAATTCACATCGTGATGGGTGATTTCACATGTCCTCACTATTCAGATTTGTTGACGAGCCGCCATTTATCAAGTTTATTTTGTACAATAATATTGTCAATTTCTTTTCATCCACGACCAGTGTCTAGAAGTTGACTAACGACAAAATTCAAAATCTCTTTCTCCTTCGAAGCAAATTTGACAATTGTTTAAAAATGCACTTGCACTGAAAACGACTAATATGAAAAGAAATATCTTTTACAGCCCCAACTTCTGCATGTCCCCAGATTGATCATGATGACCATTATCATTATCACCATCATTAATGATAATCATCATGGTGATAATCACTGTCGGTATCGTTATAATTATCGCCATGCGTCTTCTATGGTTGACATGACTAAAAAAAAATCATACTTCGCCAAATTCCCAAACCATTAATAATAATTCTAGACTTCATGAGCTACCTACACTTTCCAAGCATGTAACATCGTAGAAAATTGAAACCTTGTATGATACGCTGTAAGGGTTTCCTCAACGACTAATAGTTTTGGGTTTGCCAAACCAGCGTCATTAGTCCTCGAACTTTACCAGACCACAATCCAAAGTCGGCAAACGAGGGCCAACCAAAACTTGTTTATTGAAGCTAGCTCGTATATATGCCAACGTGGTAAGAGAAGCAGCAGTAGCAGCAGCAGCAAGGACACGAAAGAGAAGAGCGAAGTAGAAGCCACAAGGAACTTCGATGAAATTTGGTAACACAGAGCAGCTGCCAAGAGGGAATACCTCACTTTGCCTCACAGAGTCAAAGTCACTGGGAAGAAATAGTAAGAGCAGACGAATGAGCTTCGAGCTGGTGCACTTTACAGAGGGCGATTTATCGGACTCATTAGACGGCGGACGTCTTGGGGCGAGTGGTGTTGCGGGTCAGAGTTGAGAGTTGGGTCAAGAGTCGGTGTCACCAAGCTTCACGAAATTCGTGGTTTGGGATTATATCCGCAACGAATACACTGCCGGTCAAAAGTTTCAGGACATCCGACATTTTTTTTCTTCCAATTTTGTAAGTGGAACCACTAGGCTCTGCTCAACCAGAAAAGAACTTCATCAGGACTCATTTCGAAGGTCTTTATATGTACTTTTAGATAGCATCATTCATTTTCATCATTACGGATCTGGATCTTCCCAATTCGAGATTAAAAAAGTGCCAATTTCGATGATTTTTGGAAGAATCTCCTGGCTCCGGTAACTCAGAGGCACAGGAATGTTCTGGAATGGATCTCAACCAACTTGAAAGTACAAGTCCAGAGCTTCGAAATCTGTTTTCCAACATTCTTCTACGTCACATCTACTCTGAGCTATGACATATTCTCAGAGGAGAGTTTTTTCGAAAAAAGTAGCCACCTTATTAGAGAATGACGAAGGAATTCACTTTTTGAGGCATGTTTCAAAACTTCCTCGTTATTTTGATGATGATATAGAAGGTAGATACCAGGATCAGGGATTATATTCTCCTTAAAATGCATTTCTCTATCTTTTTTGAATTCATTAGTGAATTTTTGCGTAAAATCTTTCTTCACAGAAAATGTCATATCTCGGAGTAGAAGTAACGTAAAAGGATGGCGGTAAACTGATTTTGAAGCTCTAGACTTGTCCTCTCAGGTCTTTCAAGATCCATTCCAGAATATTCCTGTACCTCTG
This sequence comes from Eretmocerus hayati, assembly GCA_029851415.1. NCBI lineage: Eukaryota > Metazoa > Arthropoda > Insecta > Hymenoptera > Aphelinidae > Eretmocerus > Eretmocerus hayati. The sequence goes on along the minus strand of CM056744.1, from coordinate 118,289,246 downwards.
AGCTTCCGGAGCCAAGAGATTCTTCCAAAAAATCATCAAAATTGGCTTTTTTTCAATCTCGGATTGGAAAGATCCAGATCCATACCGATGGAAATGAATTATGCAATTTCAAAGGACGTGAAAAGATCTTCCAAATAAGCCCTGATAAGATCCTTTTCGGTCAAACAGAGCCGAGTAGTTCCACTCACGAAATTGGAAAAAAAAAAATTTTAGGTGTCCTGAAACTTTTGACCGGGAGTGTAGCTTGGTTGAAGAACGTGGTTTTTATAGGGGAGAAAATGGGGTGGTGCACGAGTAGCTGACTTTGAACTTTTCCATTAAAAGATTCTTGAATTATGTTTTTCAAATCGTCGGACCACATTTGAGAGATTTATAAAATGATGCAGAATTAAGAACGATAATCACCAATCTAGCGCAGGATAAGATGAGCGTAGTCTATCTGAAGAAGAATGAAAAGCCAGGCAAAAAATTTAATTTGCGTTCATAAATCAGAGGACTGGCCTATCACGGGACACCTCTCAATATCTTGCAAAATTTGGAATACGCATGAATATGAAATGGTAGTTGCCATTTCCATCCGAAAATACTGCAGAAATTCAAATTTTACCCGAGCCATTTGAATTATTATCTAAAATGTCTGTGATAATTCAACTTTTCATTTCATTGTATCGGGAACATTTATTCAAGGTGAGTAGAATCAAAGCTTGTACCATCGAGCATACACAGGACATCAAGGTGATATATTCAAATATGGAATTCGAGTCGGTGGCCATTCCATACGGTCTACTTGTTTGTTTTTCAATTGCGAAAACGATTTGGACGAGTGAAGAGATGGGCATCGAGCGAGAATCAATTTTCTGCTTCTCCATCATCAATTGCTGGCGTGACTATTGCGTGCACGCGCTCGCTATACTCTCAGAAGAGTGTCCGAAAATAAATTTCACGTTGAAAACTCTCCGGACGTGGTTGTCGAGAGTGAGTTGCTCTCTGAGCCGTAAAAAAACGTGAAACATTGCTTTTGATAGAGACCAAACGTTCAGTGCTTGTAGGCCGCTCATCCACGTGATTTTTGATATCTTATTTGAACTCATAGGCAAATGAGTTGATGACAAAATGTAAGATGATGTATCACACGGAATCACGACTGAGATTGTCTTGTCCTCCTAAAAAAGTTGGAAAGCCTTACTGTCCTTGTTTTTGACAAAATTTCATGAGGATTCGATATTTTCTAATATTTATTAGCGAAAATATAACCTGAGAGTTCTACGCAAGTTTTTTTGAGTATGTCTACTCCTTCGTAGCGCCATGATGGACTATTTGGATGGAACGACGGATTTTGTCACTGTTGTTGACGGAAAGATGAATGAGGGCAGGCTCTGTTCGGTATTCATTCGAGGCGGGGGGGGGGGGGGGGGTTCAGGTGAAAACAGAGATGATGTTGGAAAAATTGAGTTACAAAATACGAAGTTTTCATTATAATATGATGACAATATACTGCCACCTGTATTTGATTTCTCGTTGTTTCATGCTTAGACTTCTATAATTCATCACTCATAAAGCTCAATTAAATAATTTGAGAACAATCATTACAATGCTCATGAAGAGTAACTGAAAACTCTTATCTTTCCAATTCTTTTGAGATCTAATTCTATCGATTTTTCGTATCAGTTATGTAGTATCTCTGATTGAGAAATTGTACAGGAGATGCGTATTCTGGGGTTTTCTTCATCAGTCAGATCTAAATTAATTAAACAGCAAATGAACATGATTGCAATGATCTTTTGTAATGATTCATCACCACCGAATCAAGTATAACAATTGTGACTTACCGAATAGTGGGTCACGATAAATTTAAAGCACTGTTATTACGGCCATAATGACCCAGGCTTTCGAAGAATTGATCAAAAAATGATGCGTCGCGCCTGAATTTCGAATCTCGATTAACGGAAAGTTCATGGCAAATTTTAGCTGGAGGACACTTGGACAGCCTTGGGGATGCGATAGTGGCAAGACCCAGCAAGAAAAATCTGAAAAACAGATGTAGAGTCTATCAGAAATCTGATCATCAATAAGTGAAAATTCAGTTAAGAATCAGTCAATGTCATTTTCCTATATAGCTATGGTTCTGTGTCAGGGCATAAGTTTGATTGCGGTTGATTCCAAAGAATGTTGCTCCGGATAGAATGCAGTTTTCGGTATTTCTCTACAGTACTGCAACTTTGGTAATGAAAGTTGGAAGAGTTTTTACCAATACAGGTAAACCTCAGTATTCGATTCGCGCTCATTCGCGATTACCCAAAAACTGTCTCGTATTCGCCGTTCAACAATTCAAGTGTCTTGATTCAAAGGAGTTGAGAGATGATTCAATTTAAGTTTATGAGTGTGAAGACTAAATCATCTCTTGTGATGAAATTCACCACCACAATCTCCATCAAAATTTTTGAAAACTCTTACGCCTTGGGTCACAGTTCGGACCATTTCTCACGTAGATTGAGAAAACACTTTATTCGGATTTTTAAAAAGATAAATCGTAGGTCCCAAGTGCGAGCCTTGACGTATCCCAAGAGAATACAGTAAAAACGTAATTTTTTCGCTATTCTTAGAAGCAAACTCACAGCGTGCAGAATGTACCCGTTGGCACGGATCATTGATCAATGTTTCTCTTACGCACTTTTGACAGGGAAAATCGAGAAGTATTACCTCTTGGGCTTCAGAGGCCGAGGGTCTTTGTCAATTGTAAGATACGGATCAGAGTGAAGGGGCGACAAATTTTCGATGAGCACCAAATTCTTGTGGGCTTGATAACGTTCCACAAAGTTCGTTTTAATCTGCCGAAAATCATCACATCGAGTCACATACTATTTATTCTCACGTATTTTGACCGGCTGAAAATGATTTCGGCGATTTCAGGAAGCTGGAATGTGTCAAAACCCAGCTATCAGCAGATCATGGTGGCAGTGTCAAATCTCGTACAGAAGGATTGGCAACTGTATGTATAAAAAAGGTTGTAAACCAAGATTCTCTACAAATTCAAGCTTGCTAAAACTACCGGAATCGTTTTCAACACGTCGAATAGGTGTGAAATTTGGTGGATTGTGACAAACTTCGTAAAAAATTATGAATTCGACACAAATTTGGCTCCCCAAAAAATTGTCGCTTTGCAACTGTGTTCGGTATCTTGGTATTCACAAAGACCCTCAGTTCTTTCACGTTCATTCAGCCTTTGAGGCCTGAGTGAACCTGTTTTTCGGTTCCCGTAGTCAAAAATACATGAGAAAAAATTTTTTGACTAATGAGTAGTGTCACTCGGCTGGTTTTACACGCTATAACTTTGCTTTCAGAGAGGATTGGGGTACAATTTTTTGGCACGCCAAAAAAAAATAATCTCACGGGGTATTTGAGACGAACAAACCGGATATTCATACCTCGTATGGGGGAAAAAGATAATTCACAAGAAAAGAAAGTAATGCCGGGAGGGAAAGACAGATAACGGTAAATATGATATACCAGCACGACATATTTTTTCTCGAATTTATATGTAAATAAACATCAAATCAGTCAAAAATTATTAGATGGAATAATATTTATCGAAACTCATTGAAATCGCATATTTTTCACTAATGTGAGCAAATATTGAATCAGTTACAAAAGATAAAATGGATAGTAATTGTTCATACGTCAAGTAATTTGAACAGATCAAAATATTCAAGCCAAATTAGGACTCCAAGGCCCTACTCACTTCATAATCACCGAGACTCTCGATTCTCACAGCACAAATTCTGACTTGGAAAGATTTTTGGAACGAAACATCCCATTCCCCATAGGTCGTATACCACGGTATTCGCAATTTTCATACTCGCGGTTGGCTCCAGGAATCATTCAGTCGCAAGTATCGGATTTGTACTTCAATTCAACACTTGAAACAACAATAACTTACATTATGAACAGCTTCATTCTCCTGCCAGGCTCACCTATGATCCTACTACACCTGACCTCTCTTCTGAAATTCATGTAAATGGATCCATCTCAACTCAAGCAAATTCATCCGAGTTGTTGTCATAAAAAACTCAATTAGTACGTCCTAAGAATATCGTGTCGATTACATTTTGATAGCTCGTTAGTAACCGGAAGTTCCCGAATGGCGAATGCGAGAGTCTATTGTTAACAAGTTGACCCAAATACGCGCCCGATACTAGGAAGAAAATTAATGAACATGTGAAATCTGTCGCTCATTGAAGATTATTCTTGTCTCAGATCCATCCACACATCTCGTAGTACCATGACGAGGAATATGTAATCATTCCGTTAATAGGCAGGATGTTTGAGATAAAATGAACGAATCTAAAAATAATCAACCCTGCACATACGACAACGTAACTATATATAGAATAGATTATAATTGAGTAGGTGGAGATTTCACGAGGCAAGGAGCTATATTTATATCCTATTGACCCTTACCCACTTCCGTAGACGATCTTTCTATATCACTGATCAAATTTCTTACCAGTTTCTAACTTCTTGTTAAGTTTCTTAACAGTTTCTTGTGCTTTTGTGCAGGGAACAAATGCTGAACTAGTCATACGTTGTTACAGTGGAACTTCGTTAGCTTGAACCTTTATGATTCTCGAAAAAACTTTGAGTCACCGAAAATCCGAGTTATCAAATAGGGTTCGAAATACATTCTGGCCACAGAAATGTTCAGTTCAAAAAATGTCACAGTTTAGTTCGAGAAATGATTTCACTTCATCGAAATTAGCGAACTACGATTTCAACCATATTTTTTATAGAACAAAAACAGATCCAAATAAGTTCTTCAGATAAATGAATCATAATTGAGAAGAGTAATTCTGTCCTGAACCGCGTTTTAAGCGATGCATAGATCAACAGTGTCTCCAACCTTTTATTTTTGCCGGATCCACATTATCAAAATCTACATTCGATTTTTCAAAAAGAGGTGTGATCATATGGACAGCATCTTTTATTTCCCATTGAGAAGCATGTCTGTTGGTAAAATCATCAAAATCATCATCTTCCTCGTCATCCAAATTAGCACAAATGACATTCGTTTCCTCCGAACTTTCGACGCTCTTTATGTCACTCATCACTCCAGCTACGGCAGATTCTTCAGTAGTCCGCATCTTCATCTCATTGACAGCTGAGATCACTGCGCATTTCATACACCACCGATAAAGTTCTCAATTTTTGTTCATCGCTTCCCATAGCACCCCAAGATCTACTGAATACTTCGAATTACCGAGTTCCATATAATAAGCCCATTACAGAATTACGAGTTACCAAAGTCCAGCCAAGATCCCGACAAGACATTTCGAGTTGGCGAGACTTTCGAGTTAGCGGAGTTCGAATTAACGAAGTTTCACTGAATTGTTGAACACTGGCTGGGATATTTCTCAACATTACTAAGTCGTAGCCTCTTCCATTCAGAATGCATCAGTTCTGCATCTCAGAACATAGGAAAAAAAGGAAGAGAAGGAGAAAATTATGCGATCCCGCCTATAGTATATCTGCTCCGACAGTTTTTACTCAAATTTAAATCATTTAATGATTTAAATCATTGAATGATTTGAATTTAAGTTGACTGCATGGCTGCATTCAATGATTTAAATCATTGAATGATTTGAATTTAAGTTGACTGCATGGCTGCATTCAATGACTTAAATCATTGAATGCAGCCCAATGCGGTAGAATCTTTCTCCTCAAAATTGAAAATTCGTATCCTGTCGAAATTCATATCCTGAGCTATTAACACGTTCGGTGCGGAGGGTAAAATCAGTGATCTTTCCCCAAGTGCAGCGGGGCCCACCGGTGGGCCCCACAGGTTATTTCCCGTAAGGCCAAAATTCTCAGCACTGGGGGAAAGACGCGCGGGGCCCTGCCGCAGCGAACGTGTTAATCCCTATCTTATTCCGCTAGTGGTCGAAATCTCGATGGTCGAAGTCGACTCGGTCCCGCTCGAAGATCAGCTGGTTCCCGTCCGTGAGGAATCTCGCAAATTCCCAAGAGTGTGTAACGTGTGTGAGATCAATTGGGTGTGGATGCTCCCGCGCTGATTGGTGCCGACCCACGATGGCTTTAGCTTGATAAAACTGTACGTGGCCTACTCGGGTATAGTACATCGGCCACGTGGACGCAAGCATAAAAGACGCGAGATCCCCGCCGCTCATGCCTCAATCAAGGAGGAAGGGATCCCGACGAAGGCGCACGCGCGGGGAGTCCTGCTGTTTCTGCTCAGGCGTTGTGGCGGGAAATTTCAAACGGAATACAAGATAGTCCAGTGAAGGCGCGAATACTCAACGCGCAGTCTTGCGGTCGTGATTATTTATTGGGTTGGTTATGGCATGGAAATACATTACAGAATTGAGTTCTGCTCATTCTCAGAACCATTCCAGTAGCCTACATCATAGGGAAGTACAGAAAATGACGATAACGAAATCTAGGGTCCGATAACGAAATCGTGGGCAACGACAACGGAATCGCGGGCAACAATAACTTATCCGCGCGCTTGCGCGCGTGTCCAGTTCCTAGTCCCTATCCTATTCCGCATTTAATCGAAAGTCGTTGGTCGAAGATCAGCTGATCGTCGTCGGTGTGAAATCTCGCGAGTTCGCAAGAGTGTGTAACGTGTGTGAGATCGCATTGGTGTGAGTGTCCCCGCGCTGATTGGTGCCTTGATACAGATCTAGTTTGGTAAAACTGTATATGTGTAGCCCGATTTTGGATGTTTACACTGTACATCGGCCACGCAGGCGCCAGCAGAAGACAAAATTTAGACGTCTCCACGATACATCCATATGGCTCTCTCAATCAAAGGGGAGGGGATTCCCGGAGAGTGCGCGCGCGGGGGAATCCTGCTGTTTCTGTTCGAGCGATGTGGCGCGAAAACTCAAATGAAACAAAACATGATCCGGAGCACGTACGAGTGGGCAAAATCCCATCGCGCGCGCGGTTGTCTTCGGTTCATTTTCCATGGAAATAAATCACCGAATCGAAGTCTGTTCGTCCTCAAAAGTCGTTTATCGTAGAATCAGGGATGGAATCGCAGGCAACAATAACGAAATCTCGGGTAACAATAACAAATCGAAAATAGCAAATACAATCCATCCATGGCTCTCTCAATCAAAGGGGAGGGGATTCCCGGAGAGATCGCGCGCGGGGGAATCCTGCTGTTCCTGTTCGAGCGATGTGGCGCGAAAACTCGTTCATCGTGGATTCAGGAAAGGAATTGCAGGCAACAATAGCGATATCGCGGGTAACAATAACAAATCCGCGCGCTTGCGCGCGTCTTAAGTTCCTAGTCCCTATCCTATTCCGCATTTAATCGAAAGTCGTTGGTCGAAGATCAGCTGATCGTCGTCGGTGTGAAATCTCGCGAGTTCGCAAGAGTGTGTAACGTGCGTGAGGTCGCGTTGGTGTGCGTGTCCCCGCTCTGATTGGCGCCGCGATACAGGTTCAGTTTGGTAGAACTGTATATGTGTAGCCCAATTTTGCATGTTTACACTGTATATCGGCCACGCAGATGCCAGCAGAAGACACGTCTCCACGATCCATCCATGAGCTAAGCCATATCGAAGGGGAGGGGATTCCCGGAGAGTGTGCGCGCGGGGGAATCCTGCTGTTCCTGTTCGAGCGGTGTGGCGCGAAAACTCAAATGTAACACAACATGATCCGGAGAACGTACGAGCGGGAAAAGTACCATTGCGCCTGCGGTTGTCTCCGGTCCGTATTTCGTGAGAATGAATCACCGAATCAAGGTCTGTTCATTCTCAAAAGTCGTTTATAGTAGAATCAGTAACGGAATCGCAGGCAACAATAACGAAATCGCGGGTAACAATAACAAATCGAAAAGAACATACGACCCATCCATAGCTCTCTCGATCAAACGGGAGGGGATTCCCGCAGAGTGCGCGCGCGGGGGGATCCTGCTTTTTCTGTCCGAGCGGTGTGGCGCGAAAACTCGTTCATCCCAGATTCAGGAAAGGAATCGCAGGCAACAATGACGAAATCGCGGGTAACAATAACAAATCAAAAGTGACAAATCCGCGCGCTCGCGCGCGTCTTAAGTTCCTAGTCCCTATCCTATTCCGCATTTAATCGAAAGTCGTTGGTCGAAGATCAGCTGATCGTCGTCGGTGTGAAATCTCGCGAGTTTGCAAGAGTGTGTAACGTGTGTGAAATCGCATTGGTGTGAGTGTCCCCGCGCTGATTGGTGCCTTGATACAGATTTAGTTTGGTAAACCTGTATATGTGTAGCCCGATTTTGGATGTTTACACTGTACATCGGCCAAGCAGGCGCCAGCAGAAGACACAATTTAGACGTCTGCACGATCCATCCTAGGGAGGGTCTCTCTACCCTCCCTAATCCATCCTATCCATCCATATGGCTCTCTCAATCAAAGAGGAGGGGATTCCCGGAGAGTGCGCGCGGGGGAATTCTGCTGTTCCTGTTCGAGCGATGTGGCGCGAAAACTCAAATGGAACAAAACATGATGAGTACGTACGAGTGGGCAAAATCCCATCGCGCGCGCGGTTGTCTTTGGTCCATATTCCATGGAAATAAATCACCGAATCGAAGTCTGTTCGTCCTCAAAAGTCGTTTATCGTAGAATCAGGAACGGAATCGCAGGCAACAATAACGAAATCGCGGGTAACAATAACAAATCGAAAATAGCAAATACAATCCATCCATGGCTCTCTCAATCAAAGGGGAGGGGATTCCCGGAGTGATCGCGCGCGGGGGAATCCTGCTGTTCCTGTTCGAGCGATGTGGCGCGAAAACTCGTTCATCGTGGATTCAGGAAAGGAATCGCAGGCAACAATAGCGATATCGCGGGTAACAATAACAAATCGAAAATAACAAATCCGCGCGCTTGCGCGCGTCTTAAGTTCCTAGTCCCTATCCTATTCCGCATTTAATCGAAAGTCGTTGGTCGAAGATCAGCTGATCGTCGTCGGTGTGAAATCTCGCGAGTTCGCAAGAGTGTGTAACGTGTGTGAAATCGCATTGGTGTGAGTGTCCCCGCGCTGATTGGTGCCTTGATACAGATTTAGTTTGGTAAAACTGTATATGTGTAGCCCGATTTTGGATGTTTACACTGTACATCGGCCACGCAGGCGCCAGCAGAAGACACAATTTAGACGTCTCCACGATCCATCCATATGGCTCTCTCAATCAAAGGGGAGGGGATTCCCGGAGAGTTCGCGCGCGGGGGAATCCTGCTGTTTCTGTTCGAGCGATGTGGCGCGAAAACTCAAATGGAACAAAACATGATCCGGAGCACGTACGAGTGGGCAAAATCCCATCGCGCGCGCGGTTGTCTTCGGTCCATATTCCATGGAAATAAATCACCGAATCGAAGTATGTTCGTCCTCAAAAGTCGTTTATCGTAGAATCAGGAACGGAATCGCAGGCAACGATAGCGATATCGCGGGTAACAATAACAAATCAAAAATAACAAATCCGCGCGCTTGCGCGCGTCTTAAGTTCCTAGTCCCTATCCTATTCCGCATTTAATCGAAAGTCGTTGGTCGAAGATCAGCTGATCGTCGTCGGTGTGAAATCTCGCGAGTTCGCAAGAGTGTGTAACGTGTGTGAAATCGCATTGGTGTGCGTGTCCCCGCTCTGATTGGCTCCGCGATACAGGTTCAGTTTGGTAGAACTGTATATATGTAGCCCAATTTTGCATGTTTACACTGTACATCAGCCACGCAGGTGCCAGCAGAAGACACGTCTCCACGATCCATCCATGAGCTAAGCTAAGCCATATCAAAGGGGAGGGGATTCCCGGAGAATGCGCGCGCGGGGGAATCCTGCTGTTTCTGTTCGAGCGGTGTGGCGCGAAAACTCAAATGTAACACGACATGATCCGGAGAACGTACAAGCGAGCAAAGTACCATTGCGCCCGTGGTTGTCTCCGGTCCGTATTTCGTGAGAATAAATCACCGAATCAAGGTCTGTTCATTCTCACAAGTCGTTTATAGTAGAATCAGTAACGGAATCGCAGGCAACAATAACGAAATCGCAAGTAACAATAACAAATCGGAAATAACATACGACCCATCCATGGCTCTCTCGATAGGGGAGGGGATTCCCGCAAAGTGCGCGCGCGGGGGGATCCTGCTTTTTCTGTTCGAGCGGTGTGGCGCGAAAACTCGTTCATCGTAGATTCAGGAAAGGAATCGCAGGCAACAATGACGAAATCGCGGGTAACAATAACAAATCAAAAGTGACGAATCCGCGCGCTTGCGCGCGTCTTAAGTTCCTAGTCCTAGTCCCTATCCTATTCCGCATTTAATCGAAAGTCGATGGTCGAGGTCGACGGGGTTACGCTCGAAGATCAGCTGATCGTCGTCGGTGTGGAATCTCGCGAATTCGCAAGAGTGTGTAACGTGCGTGAGGTCGCGTCGGTGTGGGCTTCCCCGCTCTGATTGGCGCTGTGATACAGATTTAGTTTGGTAAAACTGTATATGTGTAGCCCGATTTTGGATGTTTACACTGTACATCGGCCACGCAGGCGCCAGCAGAAGACAAAATTTAGACGTCTCCACGATCCATCCATATGGCTCTCTCAATCAAAGGGGAGGGGATTCCCGGAGAGTGCGCCCGCGGAGGAATCCTGCTGTTTCTGTTCGAGCGACGTGGCGCGAAAAGTTAAATGGAACAAAACATGATCCGGAGAACGCACGAGTGGGCAAAGTATACCACCGCGCGCGCGGTTGTCTCCGGTCCGTATTTCATGAGAATAAATCACCGAATCAAGGTCTGTTCGTTCTCAAAAGTCGTTCATCGTAGGTTCAGGAACGGAATCGCAGGCAAAATTAACAAAATTGCGGGTAACGATAACAAATCAAAAATAACAAATCCGCGCGCTTGCGCGCGTCTTAAATTCCTAGTCCCCTATCCTATCACGAATTGCGATTGTGCGATTGATCGATTAATTTCTCGAAAGTATCGAATTCGGAGTGCAGCTACGTTCACGTTGGTGAGATCTAATGTCCATATCTTTAGAGTCGAGAGCTATCGACCACTGGTAAGATGTCACATTCGACCATCTCGGATTGTTTCGTGTGTCGGCATGGAGACTATAAAAGGGTTACTAGGGAGGGTAGAGAGACCTCCCTAAGGGTTACTATAGCCTCCACGTGTGTCGGTATCACAGGTCGCGACCACGCGGACGTACACCAAACAAGTATGTCTGGTTGCCTGTTTTCAGGATCATTCGATAATGGTTCGAATTAGTAGTTGATAGACGATTTTATTATCTTAAGCAGTCTTATTACGAGCTGCCCCCCCCCCATTATTTGTGATAGATATATGGGCTATTCCGCAAAAACGAATGTTTTCAGCTGACACTCTCGGACGATGTAAGATAAGTTGTATCCAAAAGTTGATTCATCAGCTCCCATCAGAAATAAAAGCTATAGAAAGGAATCTAAGTGGAGAGTTGATGAAGTCTGTTGAAGTTGGCTATCGGATGTATGGATTTTTCAATCCAATAAAAAATCCAAACCTTCCAATGCCCATCATGTAGAAATGAGAGATGAAACTCATCTGTGTAGATTTGGTAAGAGTATGTAGTAGTTCAGATGAGCTTTGATTTAATATCATGACATGCTAATTCCTGACAGTTATAATAATTGCAAATTATTCGCCATGTATTCGAGGATTGAGAATCTCATCTGTGTTTTGGGAAAAACTAAAATTTCATATAAATTAATTCTAAAATCGAAAAATTGGCAGGTGATTGCGGAGGAAGGTGATTGCGGATCGGTGTAACTATTAAAAATACTCTTTTGTCCGGAAAATAACCGATAAATCGAAAGGAATCCGCGCGCTTGCGCGCGGTGAATACCTAGTGTATCCATGAAGTCAGCAACATATTTCAAAAAATTCTGCCCTCAAGACTATTCCTTGTAGAATTGCTCTGACTGAGTCCATCAGAGCAATATTATCTCCAACAAGGCATTTGCTTAATGTATGACTTCACGAGCGAGTCGTTTGTTTTCAGCATGCAAAACTAGAGAAGGAATAGAACGGAAGGATTCGGAAATCGATGCCAATTTACATTGTGGAGTCCTAATCATAGACATCTGCTTCACGACCTTGAAATCTGCTCTCCCGAATTCATCGAGCAAGCTCAAATCTACTAGGCAATCTTTCATATACGCGCAAGTTTACCTCATTAAAACATTATCCCTCCGCAGCGGTTCATTCAATTTTCCTCTCGTTATTCTCGTTCGCTGATTGCCCACCAAAATTTCTCCACCCATCCCGTCAAAAGTGTGCGCCACGGACTCATCACAAAGGGCAAAAAGGTAGATCGAGGATCGCGATGTCTGCTATAGAATGAAAGAGCCCGGAACAATTTAATGATGGCATAATTACTCGCGCTTTGTAACTCTTGCTAATATGGTGAATTTTGAGCCTCAGTAATAGAAGTTGTATTAGTAGATGTAATTGCAACCACGCGAATGATTGAAAGTTGCGTAGAGGTTCCAAAGTTAGCAGGTGATATATTTTTTTCCACGCGGGAATTTTCGTAATATGCAACTTCGGATAATTTGATGACTCCGATTAATCAGTCCATTTGCTTTGCACTCGAGCTACTTCGAAATGGTTTGTGTGAGTTTGTGTAGAATCGTGGGCTTTGTAGTTATCGATTTAGAAGTTCCATAGTCTCGTAGGATCTGTTGTTGATTCATGATTTGGTCTTGGCAAGATTCAATCAATCAACATCCCAACTTCTTGATGGTACATCAATTGAGCTGCGTCGATGGTGACTCGCTAGTCAACATGGAGATCAACACTAGCAATGAACTCTGAAAACCATAATCGCTTCCCTGACTCCTTCGATTTTCTCTTGTTAATTCATATTAAGACCAGGAATCTTTCCCATAGTCTGTAGAATTTTGAGATATGATTCTGAATGAGTCGCTTCATTTCATCACCTCACTACAAGGAGCACCAAAATTACATGTATAACCAGCGGGTCATCAGTTTCTATTCAAAATTCCTCTTCCAAAATATCCATCAAGCCGCAATTTTCATCAATCCATCGAAGAGTATGGGATCTCAACTTCTTACATCTACTTTCTCATCCATGTCGCCAATTCTTTCAGAGGAATATCGCATTGTTTTCTGTTGGAGAAGTTGATATGCCCGTGAGACGTCAACTTAACATTCAATATCGAGATGAATTTCCTCGAAAATATCATCGATAGCTCATTTTTGTTTCAGCTGCAAGCGATTTATGTGCCCTCGATCTATGGATACCATGAGCCCTGGTCCCCTGGTCGAAAGAGTTGACTCAATGCTATCGAACCACCTCAATTTTTGAAAGTTGATATGACATACCAACAAGACCTGGCTTGCGTCTTCATAATATGTGGTGAATGATGTGTCATCGGAGTCTTTCGTAAAAGTTTATTGAATTATAAGGAGAACTATAGTTTAGATGACCCGAGTTCCCGTGAGTCCATGTTTGAAAGAGGTATTCCAAAATGAGAACACGAAATTCCAGCAGTTTTGGCTCGAGAAGTCTCCGAATCGGATGTGACTCGGGATAGAGAGCAGGCGAATTATCTGGTCTCATCTTAATATACAGTATCCGCCAAAGTGAATGGAACTCGGGTTCCTTTACTGAAACAGCAATTACTCGGACGTCCGAGTTTTACGGCAATTTTACAAAAAGCATTGGAAAGATGAGGAAAAAGCTATCAATCCATGTTTTCCAAAAATTTTTTCAATCCAAAACTCATGCTTTTGATTGGCTCCGAAGAGTGGAAAATTCTTCACTTCAATCAATCATCGATCATTAATCGAGAAATTACGATAGCGCAGGAATCCTCGCGGGATCTTCCCGTGAAAAAATGTTTGGTGCATGATCATGCATGACGGCATACCGCTGCTGGTGCACGACCATGCATGACCGCGTACAAAAAATGGTGGTATGTAGTCATGCATGTCTCATGTATAAATCATGCATGACCATGCATCATATCGACGCCTCTTACGAAGATAAACACATCCGCTAACGCCCACGAAGAAAAACACGGTGGCCGAAGATTAGCATTTGCTTTGTTACGGCCACGAAGATTAACACTTACTGTTTACGCCACGAAGAACAACACTTACGCCTCAGCGCCACGAAGATCATCTCTTACTGCTTAAGACCACGAAGAGTAACACTTACTCCTCAAACTGCACGAAGATTAACACATTCGCGCATTTTTTTTCTTGACGGGACGAAGACTATAAGTATTCCGTCTTAAGGCCACGAAAAGTAACACATTTTCCTTTACGCCACGAAGACTAACACATTCGTAGACTCCATTCTTGAAGGGACGGAGATTATAAGTACTTCGTCTTAAGCCCACGAAAAGTAACACATTCTCCTTAGCGGCACGAAAATTAGCACATTCGTAGACTCCATTCTTGAAGGGACGGAGATTATAAGTACTTCGTCTTAAGCCCACGGAAAGTAACATATTCTTCTTAGCGGAACGAAGGCTAACACAATCACTTACCGTTCATCGTCACGTCAAAGAGAATGTGTTGTTTTTCATTCCATCGAGAAGAATGTGTTAGTCTTCGTGGCGTAGAGAAAAATGTGTTACTTTTCGTGGACTTAAGACGAAATACTTATTGTCTCCGTCCCTCTATGAATGAAGTCTACCGATGCGTTAATTTTTGTGCCGCTAATGAGAATGTGTTTTTTTTCGTGGCCCTAAGACGAAATACTTGGTCTCCGTCCCTTTGGACGAGGACGTGTGCAAGTGTGTTATAGTCTTCATACCGTTCAAGAGTGAGTGCTAGTTTCATGGGCCGTTGAGCAGTAAGTGTTAGTCTTCGTGGCACTAAGGAGTAAGTGTTAGTCTTCGTGGACTTAACGAGAATGCGTTAATCTTCGTGTCCCTAAGGAGTAAGTGTTAGTTTTCGTGGACCTAAGAAGAATCCGTTAATATTCGTGTTCACAACGAATAAACGTTAATCTTCGTCAGTCACAAGAAAATAGGTGTTTATCTTCGTAAGAGGCGTCGATATAATGTTGCAAATTATACTTTGGATTAGGTGCTATTTTTTGGTGTATAGAGAGAGCCTTCGAATTGGAAATCGTGAGTGTGACAGAGAAAAATACCCTTTCATGAAAAATTGACCGGTATTCCAGAGGGATACTTTATCTTTCTCGCGGTGGTCTTGCACTACGTTCATACTCGGTCGACATAGAGATTCCAGAGTTCCTGTGCAATGTGTTTCTGTGCACTCATACAGGAGATAATTTCCTGACAAGAATCAAAATCAAACTCTGGTCTGTTTTTGGAAAGATTAAGGAAGAGGTGGTTTTTCGGCGTTTACCTGTCATAGTTCCTCCATAACTCAAAAGGAACACATTTTATCGAAAAATATATTGAGTAAATATTTGTAGATTTTCAAAAAATCTAAAAAAAAAGCGTTGTAATCGTTTTTCTCGTACAATGTATCCTGTTGAGAATATTTGAGGATGATCCTCGAAAATTTACATCTAAATTTGTTTTAGCTCCATAACTCCAATAAAACATATTCAACACGTTCACTGCGAGACCGAAAATCATAGTTCCCTTTTTGTGTGCGACGGGTTCCACCGGTGAGACTCATTTAATGGAATTTTGATAACCGCCGCACACAAAAAAGGACGATCGGGTCCCACCGGTGGGGCCCGTCGCAGCGAACGTGTTAACAAAAAATGTACGGAAATTTTTTGTAGGTCTTCAAAGAACTAACAGAGAAGGCTTAGTGACTTCTTCTCAGAAAACGCATCCTGTTTGCACTATTTGAAGATTCTTCGCCTAGATCCAAATTCTCTTCGCCAATAAAGATGAGAATATGAATCTGCTCGCGATCTCGATCAAAAATGTGTAGAGCAACTTTTGGTGGATCTTGAAAAGATGGAAAAGGAAGGTCTTTACATATGTTCTCATATAAGGCCTCCCGTTCCCGCAATGAACGGGAACCCATCTTCTTCAATCACAGCCGAAACCGACAAAAATAAAGACAAAATATACATTTCAGACGAATATACTTTGATCGCGGAAATAGGAAGCATCCGGTGAGAAAATGTGTTCAGACCTTTTTCGTTCGCTTCTAATGATAAATGAAAAGTTGCTCCACATATTTTCGGATAAAATGTATTCCTCATGAGTTGTGGGTTCGAAACCGTTAAAATCATGGGTCTTGGGCATAAATACGCTAATTACAAAAACAGGAGGCCGTACACGAGAAAATGTCTTGTGACCTTCTTTGTTTGTCTTTTGAAAATCCATCAAGAGTTACTCTACTACTCTACACATTTTTCGATAAAATGTAGTTCTCATGAGTTATGGGATCGAAACTGTGAAAAATATGAATCTTGGACGGAAATGTCTTAGTTGCGGAAACAGGAAGCCTCATATGAGGAAATGTGTTCAGACCTTTTTTGTTAATCTTCCAAGGATCTATGAAGAGTTGCTCTACAAAATTTTCGGATAACATGTTTCCGTGATGAGTTGTGGGGTCAAAACCGTTGTGGAAATCATGGGTCTTGGGCGGAAGTACGCAAATTACGGAAACAGGAGGCCGTACCGGAGAAAATGTGTTCAGACTTTTCTTTTTCATCTCTCAAAAATCCACCAAAAGTTGCTCTACACATTTCTCGATAAAATGGAGTTCTCGTGAGTTATTGGATCGAAACCGTGGAAAATATGGACCTTGGACGGAAATGTCTTGGTTGCGGAATCAGGAAGGCTCATATGAGACAATGTGTTCAGACCTTTTATGTTCATCTTTCAAAGATCTATGAAGAACTACTCCACACATTTTCGGATAAAATGTATCCCTCGTGAGTTGTGAGGTGAAAACCGTAAAAATCATGGGCCTTGGGCGGAAATACGCCAATTACGGAAACAGGAGGCCGTACACGATTAAATGTGCAAAGACTTTTTTTGTTCATCTTCCCAAGATCTAGAAAAGTCCCTCAATACATTCCGATAAACGTGTATCTTGACGACCGAATACCCACATTATTTCTGGATGCATAATAGCCCCTTAAGTTTAATAGAACATGTTCTATCGAAAAGAGGTGGAGCAATTTTTTGTGGTTCTTCGAAAAGAATGAAAGAAGTTCAGTGACTTTTCCTCGTAAAACGCATCCTGTTTGTAATATTTGAAGATTTTGCGTCAGACTCATACTCCCTCCATCAATAGAGATGCAAGTATGAATGTCGAAAAGAAACTCTCAAATAACGCAAATAGGACGCGTTTTACGAGAAAAAATCACTGAATCTTTCTTGTTAGTTTGTTGGAGATCTACAAAGAATTGCCCTGCACATCCTTTGTGAAACATGTTTGATTGGAGTTACGAAGCTAACACAATTCTAGAAACATACTTCCGAGGATCATCCTCAAATATCTCCAACAGGATACGTTGTACGAGAAAAACTATCAAAACAATTTTTGTAGATTTTTTGAAAATCTACCAATTCATACTCTACATATTTTTCGATAAAATGTGTTCCTTCTGAGTTATAGTGGAATTACGACAGAAAAACACCAAAGAACCACCCTCCTTTCAATTTTTTCGAAAATGGCCCAGTCAAGAAATGATCGTCTAAGTGTACAGAAACACATTGCACAGGAATTTTAGGTTCTCTATATCGACCAAATATAAACGCAGATCGAGACCGTGAGGAGGATGAAGTATCCCTCTGTAATACCACTGTAATACCGGTCAATTTTCCGACGCCGTTTGAGGGAGCCTTCTTTATCCATCACAGTTTTTGAGCGTCTCGTAGTACTGGAACCAATTCGCCATGAAAGAGTAAGATGATAGATTTTTCTCCGTCACATCCAAAATGTCCAATTCGAGAGCTCTCTCTATACACCGAGAATAGCACCTAATCCAAAGTATAATTTGCAACATTATATGGTGCATGGTCATGCATGAAACATACATGACTACATACCACTATTTTCTGTACGCGGTCATGCATGATCGTGCACCAGTAACGGAATGCCCCATGCATGATCATGCACCAAACATTTTTTTATGGGTTGTAGCTCTTTTCAAGACCTCCAAAATCTTTTTTTATACTTTATTCTACGGTTTTTTGCACCCGAGTTACGAGCGATCAAGGGAGAGCGAATCGAGGAACAAATTCACACGCATTGAGGGTAGCGGAGATACAAAAAAATGCGTAATACACGATTATTAGATTTCGACGTAAGAACTTCTGAAATTCATCGAATATGAGTCAGGTATGATTGAGAACGCACTATAAGATACCTCAGACAGCTTGAAGAAGAAAAAGTTCATACCTCTAGATCATCAGTACCCTCGACCCGCACCAACTTCTCTCTGCTAGATCACTCGTGACTCGGTCGAAAAATACTGTAGAGTAATGTATAAAAAACAATCTTGAAGGTCTTGAGAAGAGCCGCAAGATCCCGTGCAGATTTCTGCGCTATCATAATTTCCCGATTAATGATCGATGATTGATGAAATGAAGAATTTTCCACTTTTCGGAGCTAGTCAAAAACATAAGTTTTGAGTTGAAAAAATATTTGGGAGGCATGAATTGATAGCTCTTTTTCTCATCTTTTGAATGCTTTTTTTGAAATTGCCGTAGACCTAAGGATGTCCGAGTAATCGCTATTTTAGTAAAGGAACCTGTGTTCCATTTATTTTGGCGGGTACTGTATCACATTATTACTGGTCTCATCTTTGGATAATTCTTCACAACTTGATAGGAAGGCAAAGGGTGATACCCCCCCCCCCCCACACACACACACACACGGGGCACTTCAGCACAGACACGGACAGGAGGCAGGAAGGATGAAGGTCTCGGAGGTTTGAGAGGTCATAGGGAGGCAATGTGTTACCAATAATCGGACGATCTCATCGAGAGAAACGGAGTGGTGTGAGCATTATCACGATGGGAGAAATCCCTATCCTATTCCGCATTTAATCGAAAGTCGTTGGTCGAAGATCAGCTGATCGTCGTCGGTGTGAAATCTCGCGAGTTCGCAAGAGTGTGTAACGTGTGTGAAATCGCATTGGTGCGAGTGTCCCCGCGCTGATTGGTGCCCTGATACAGATTTAGTTTGGTAAAACTGTATATGTGTAGCCCGATTTTGGATGTTTACACTGTACATCGGCCACGCAGGCGCCAGCAGAAGACACAATTTAGACGTCTCCACGATCCATCCATATGGCTCTCTCAATCAAAGGGGAGGGGATTCCCGGAGAGTGCGCGCGCGGGGGAATCCTGCTGTTTCGGTTCGAGCGATGTGGCGCGAAAACTCAAATGGAACAAAACATGATCCGGAGCACGTACGAGTGGGCAAAATCCCATCGCGCGCGCGGTTGTCTTCGGTCCGTATTCCATGGAAATAAATCACCGAATCGAAGTCTGTTCGTCCTCAAAAGTCGTTTATCGTAGAATCAGGAACGGAATCGCAGGCAACAATAACGAAATCGCGGGTAACAATAACAAATCGAAAATAGCAAATACAATCCATCCATGGCTCTCTCAATCAAAGGGGAGGGGATTCCCGGAGAGATCGCGCGCGGGGGAATCCTGCGGTTCCTGTTCGAGCGCTGTGGCGCGAAAACTCGTTTATCGTAGATTCAGGAAAGGAATCGCAGGCAACAATAGCGAAATCGCGGGTAACAATAACAAATCAAAAATAACAAATCCGCGCGCTTGCGCGCGTCTTAAGTTCCTAGTCCCTATCCTATTCCGCATTTAATCGAAAGTTGTTGGTCGAAGATCAGCTGATCGTCGTCGGTGTGAAATCTCGCGAGTTCGCAAGAGTGTGTAACGTGTGTGAAATCGCATTGGTGTGAGTGTCCCCGCGCTGATTGGTGCCCTGATACAGATTTAGTTTGGTAAAACTGTATATGTGTAGCCCGATTTTGGATGTTTACACTGTACATCGGCCACGCAGGCGCCAGCAGAAGACACAATTTAGACGTCTCCACGATCCATCCATATGGCTCTCTCAATCAAAGGGGAGGGGATTCCCGGAGAGTGCGCGCGCGGGGGAATCCTGCTGTTTCTGTTCGAACGATGTGGCGCGAAAACTCAAATGGAACAAAACATGATCCGGAGCACGTACGAGTGGGCAAAATCCCATCGCGCGCGCGGTTGTCTTCAGTCCATATTCCATGGAAATAAATCACCGAATCGAAGTCTGTTCGTCCTCAAAAGTCGTTTATCGTAGAATCAGGAACGGAATCGCAGGCAACAATAACGAAATCGCGGGTAACAATAACAAATCGAAAATAGCAAATACAATCCATCCATGGCTCTCTCAATCAAAGGGGAGGGGATTCCCGGAGAGATCACGCGCGGGGGAATCCTGCTGTTCCTGTTCGAGCGATGTGGCGCGAAAACTCGTTCATTGTGAATTCAGAAAAGGAATCGCAGGCAACAATAGCGATATCGCTTGTAACAATAACAAATCAAAGATAACAATTCCGCGCGCTTGCGCGCGTCTTAAGTTCCTAGTCCCTATCCTATTCCGCATTTAATCGAAAGTCGTTGGTCGAAGATCAGCTGATCGTCGTCGGTGTGAAATCTCGCGAGTTCGCAAGAGTG
The DNA here is from genome assembly GCA_029851415.1 of Eretmocerus hayati. Classification (NCBI taxonomy): domain Eukaryota; kingdom Metazoa; phylum Arthropoda; class Insecta; order Hymenoptera; family Aphelinidae; genus Eretmocerus; species Eretmocerus hayati. Next base: position 118,268,618 of record CM056744.1, on the reverse strand, counting down.
TGTAACGTGTGTGAAATCGCATTGGTGTAAGTGTCCCCGCGCTGATTGGTGCCAATCCATGGGTTAAGTCTGATATTACTGTATGTAGCCTTGTTGACCATGCTTGGCTAAACTATACATCGGCCACGCAGGCGCCAGCAGAAGACACAATTTAGACGTCTCCACGATCCATCCATATGGCTCTCTCAATCAAAGGGGAGGGGATTCCCGGAGAGTGCGCGCGCGGGGGAATCCTTGTCATGAATTATTTGTTGGAACGTGGCACTGAGGGTGCGCGAGAAGCCTCAGGCTTTGTCTGCGATGCTGGACTCAGTCCCGCGTCTTGCGTTTGGCTCTGCTCTAGTTGAGATGATTGAGCCTGCCTTACTTGCGGTACGTAATGCAGAGCTCCTTGAAGAGCGAGGCGTCTGGCTTGTCGCGATCCGTAGCAGGTCCTGCAATTGCACTCACCCGAAGGTGTGTAGCGCTCTTCTTCTTTCTGTGGCATTACCTTTTGACGATTTCCAAACGAAAGTTGCTGGGTGCGATTGTCAGGAACTGATGTAAATATCAAAGGCAGAATGGGTTCGTAGTCTGTAAAGGTATAAAAATACCAAGGAAACCAGGAGAATCTGATGCTTGCTGTAACTGGTACTTTATTCCTCGTTCTTGGATGTCGGTGACAGTGACAATACAGTACAATTAAATGAATCCACAGAGGTTGAACACAATTCCGTACACTATCAATCAAACAATATTCCAATACAACAGAAAGCAAGGTAGTTCTGATAGAACGTAGGTAGTAGCCTTGCGTGCAGAGTTGAAATGTGTTCCGGTCTGCAGCAGAGCAAGAAGTCGTGAAGCAGTCATAGCGAGCGGTCTTTATATGGGCAAATCTCAGGAACTATGCGATTTCGACTTCGAAATTTTGAGAATTTCCAGAATGGCAGCACACCTCCCATAAACTCTTGTTTGGTCCAAGTAATGCTTAAACAATGATGAAATACTCGCGTAAATTATTTTGGAGCTCCGCCGTGGATTTGTGAGGGAGTAGAAGATTTTCCCATGTATTTGGATGGGACCCTCACATTTCCGTAATTCTAATTGGCTCATGTGTATGTGAATACGTGGCATCCTCGGTGTTGGAATAGAGGAAAGAAGATAAGTTTAATAGTTTACAGTGTCTTCTGAAGGTCTGTGGTACAAAATGAAGATGTGCCACAGCCGCCAAAACGCTCATTTTCGTCATTTGTCAATCATCACGAGCCTCGCATCACGACCGGGGTGAGGATGTAGTAGGGGCGATTCTCATAGTCATTTCTTGGGGTACAAACATCAGTTTACACGTGGTTTTAATACCAACGGAATCGAAATTTTCGTGTGCTACACGAAAAACGATTTTTTTGACCCCATTTACGCGAAAAAAACTTTTCTCATTTCGAGCCGCATCGTCGTGCGGAATCGAGCACACTATCGTTATTGGGCTAGATTTGTAGGTTTTTGGATGGAGAATAAGATGCCGTTTCTGCAGATACGAAATATTCACCGCCCCGAGCGCTGCATCCATTAGAAGAGCGATACAGGAAAAAAAGTAAAATCGGAGTTCGCTCCAACGAATCATCGCCACTCTGACGCATTGATAGGCACATCCCCGGGTGAAAATTATATGTTTCTATATATTGTAATCCATCACATATCCAATTTTCAGACCGATCGGTGAACCGCCCCGCCTGTGGCGAGCTAAGGCGTGAGAGAATCATGGCCCTGTTCGGTCAAAAATTGTGATTTTGTCACGAAGAAGCGTCTCCCAGTACCTTCATATAGCAAGAAATAGACTTCTGAATGATGCAGAACTGTTGAATATGAGTGGATCTTCAAAATGATCTAATGCAACCGGCGAAAAAAACGCGAATGTTCTTCTGACAACGTGAAAATAGGCCTGTTCGGCCAAACCGCATACTTCGTGAGATTTGCCCATATAGGCGAGTGGAGTCCTCATCCCGTTGAGTATGGCTTGGCCTTGTTAACCATATATGGCTTCGTTGTCCTTGAGCGTTTCGAGTATGCGCATGCAGCAAAGCTCCGAGATAGATTAATTTTATGGAATTACTTATCGGAGCTCGGTATATCAAGGATTTTATCAACGAGATCGTACCGTTCGATTTTACAGCCCTCTTCAGTATGCGCTCTTACGATTCTGTTAGTTATACATGTACGCGAACCCCTTACTCAGCGAAAACGTACAAGTTGGAATTTCATCCTTAATCAGTACGTGCGCTCACGTCCTGCACAGTCAGCAACCGACCCTGTTGATTATGCAGCCGTATCCGTCAGTGAAGCCGTACTAGTTAAGATTATGGCTCTGTTGATTATGCGTCCCTATCAGTCAACGAAGCCGTATAATTGAGATTATATCCTATTTGATATGCGTGTTCACGTCCAATGTACTCATCGTATGATTCTGTTGATTACGTCTCTATGAGTCAGTGAAGCCGTACAAATCGAGGTTACATTCCTATTTGATATGCGCTCTCACGAGCAATACAGTCAGCAAACGTCTCCGTTGAATATGCATCCCTATCAACCGGTGAAGCCGTACAAATCGAGGTTACATTCCCATTTGATATGCGTTCTCACGAGCAATACAGTCAGCAAACGACTCCGTTGATTACGCATCCCTATCAGCCGGCGAAGCCGTACAAATCGAGGTTACATCCTTATTTGATATGCGCTCTCGCGTTTATTATAAGTACTGAAATTGCTTGGCTTAAATTGATGAGGTCATCCAGCCCGCGTATATTATCCAGTCGCATGTATTTCTCCTGCATGCATGTGACCTTAAGAGCGGTTTATTTCCCGGCTAATGCGTATGATGCTGTAGGTTATGCGCGCCTCGAACTTTAGTAAAAGCATGAACTGTCGTATTGTCTATGGGAATTTGACCGCATGCGCATATCCCGCCACGACACTCATCTCCATTTTGGTGACAACCGCCTTTGGTCCTCTCCAGGTTGTTGTTCGGTACGTGGCGTGGTTTGGTGCGATTTATCCAATTATTGCTCCATGACGAGGAAAGGCTGTATCTATAGCTGCATCTGGAAGCATTATGGACCCCGAAAGGTCCGGCAATTCATGTATTTCTCTCATCTATCTCGAGAGCTTGCGCCCTCCCGATCTCACTTGCCCTGTCTTATATAGGTAGCTAAAGATCAATCCTCTCTTCTCGCCACGCATGCGCTGTACCGACCTCTATTCTCGAAGCGAACTTATTGTAGAGTCATCCTGAATGTTACCACCATAATTCCATTATCCATCACATCCTGCTGTTTCTGTTCGAGCGATGTGGCGCGAAAACTCAAATGGAACAAAACATGATCCGGAGCACGTCCGAGTGGGCAAAATCCCATCCCGCGCGCGGTTGTCTTCGGTCCATATTCCATGGAAATAAATCACCGAATCGAAGTCTGTTCGTCCTCAAAAGTCGTTTACCGTAGAATCAGGAACGGAATCGCAAGCAACAATAACGAAATCGCGGGTAACAATAACAAATCAAAAATAGCAAATACAATCCATCCATGGCTCTCTCAATCAAAGGGGAGAGGATTCCCGGAAAGATCGCGCGCGGGGGAATCCTGATGTTCCTGTTCGAGCGATGTGGCGCGAAAACTCGTTCATCGTAGATTCAGGAAAGGAATCGCAGGCAACAATAGCGAAATCGCGGGTGACAATAACAAATCAAAAATAACAAATCCGCGCGCTTGCGCGCGTCTTAAGTTCCTAGTCTTATATTATTAATGGATAACTTCGATATTCGAGATTCGAGGGGTTCCGATCGAGATTTCGCGCGCCACTTACGAGTCGCCTCAATGTGTGTTGCTGTGGATTGATGACATTGTAATATTTGAATGTATTTACAGGTGGATCAATATAGGTGAAAGTATTCAATTATGCGATCGACATAGCCGAACTATTATATCTGTTGATTATTTCCAATTTATCGAAAGAAAAGTAACGATGAGTTTCAAGCATCTGAACTCATGCACAGTAGCGTTCTATCCAGTTCTGTCTGCTTCATTGTCAACATTGAGCAGGTGATCGGTCGCGCCTGCGCATCATATCGGGTTTTATTACACCTGCATGTTTAATCGCGAATCGCTCCTAAAAGAGTGATAGGAAAGTAGATTGCTGCTTGACCGACAACCGAAATATCGGATATCCCGTGTAACAATGAGATTAATGGTAATCATTTGAAAATTTATTTTCTGATATTCAATTCATCGTTTTTCAACGATCGAAAAGATCTCAGGAACGCTTATCTAAATTCTCAAAATGATTCATACCCACTTCAAAATTGGATCTATACTGTTTTTTGATTGGGCTAGATTAACTAGAATTTTTTTCGTGAGTGATGAATGTTTCAACATAATTCTTAAATTGCGTGTATAAAATTTTGTGATTGAGATAGATCAACTAAAATTCTCTTTGTGAATGTTGAATATCCTAACATCATTTTTAAAAAATTTTTTAGTTTGTGAATATAATTCTTCAAATTCTAATCTATAAAACAATTCTCCAGTTGGTGGATGGCACTGAATTGGACCGAAAGAATTGGGAAATTATTCATTTGTGAATAATGTATTTTTTCGAATTATAGGAGATTCAATAACTTTCTCATTTCTGGATTCAAGTTCTAATGCGTAAAACAACTCTTCAGTTGGTGGATGGCACTGAATTGGACCGAGAGGATTGGGGAATTTTTTATCTGTGAACAATGTATTCTTTCAAATTGTACGAGGTTCAATTACTTCCTCATTTCTGGATGATGATCAATTGAATTTCGAATAATCGATCGAAAATTTTTCATTCGTGGACTAAAAAAATTTCTACAGAAGCGTTCAAGTCATTCTCACTTCACAAAGGCTGATTGGCTGATCTTTGTGCATATCCTTGAAAAATATTTCCTCCTTCTCTTTTAGATCCGACTCAGAGGAGAAGAGGGAGGAGGAGAGAAATATGTCTCCATCCGAGTATGAGTAAAAACCTTTGAAAATCTCAATCGAATCGGAAACCCACATATTTCACGTGAATATTGAAATTGTCATGCACAAGCGTTGCATAAATTTAAATCATTGACTTCGGATTTGAGCTCAATTCTCCACTTCTCAAAATGATCTTCGTTCCTTGATGGTCACCCTCAATGGTATTTTATAAAAACTGGATAGTTTTTTGACCCCACACCATACGGGTGGTTGAACCATGCGCGCGCAGCGCGCGCACTTCGTAGATCGAATAGTTTTTTGAGATTATTCGAAAAATCCCTCAGACAGTCGTGAATTTTTGAACCAGCAATCCCTGAATTTCGATTTCGAGCCATGTTAGATAGATGAACATATAGTCGGATGACATTTCCATTCCATTTTCTTTTACCATATCATATTTGCTTCTTTCTGGTACCATATATACCTGCATAATTTTTTTTTCAAACACACGCGCGCAACGCGCGCGTTTTAGAGTTCTAGTTGTATTGAAGCGAATATTGGATTCAATAGCGGAATCTACGAGAAATTTGCTGTGCTATGGAGGAACTTTTGTTTTGAGAGAGGAAATAAAATGATAAAAATGAATTGCAAGCCATGAACAACAAGAATGCGAAGGCTCAGAAATTTTTCCCGCAGGAGATCTAAACGAGAGCCAGCATCACGAAAGACGGGAGTGCCATATTTCTTATGAGAAGTCTCTCTCTATCTTTTCGCCAACACACTCAATCCTGAGGGACTGAGATAAGAAAAATTGATGCTGTTTATACTGTTTCATTGAATTACCGAGCAGTATTAGACGCTACAACACTAGAATTATGCTGTTCTTCCGGGAATATGCATTTGACAGTTTCTTGAGACCATTTGATCATCAGTTCGCTGTATATGGAAATCGCTGATTTGGGAGAAAGACCAGAAAGGTGGAGAATGCTGAATTTTCGGTCTATCTCAAGCAATTGAGGGTCTGATCGATCTTTTTTCGGTCAAGGAGAAGGAGTAGGATTCCAGGAACAGCTCCGCTCGACATGGTCGGCCAATAACTTCTCCGTGGCTCCCCCGCTCGAAATTAGTGAATTTTGGTCGAGGAGTGGGGGTGAGGTGGGGGCTATATAAAGGAGAGCCGCAGCCGGCCGGCAGTCAGTCTGCGCCGAGCGACCGACCAGTGAGGACGTCGCTCCCGGCGCTGAAGAGAGGGACGGATGGATGTGTTGGTTGATGGGCATGTGGGTGGGTGAGATGGTTCATGGATGCATGGGTGGGTGGGTGAGTACGTGGTTGGAAGGGTGCGTGAGTGGATGGGTGCGTGGGTGTGTATAGGAAAAACACCACGTAATGGGTGAGTCCCAAGGGAGGTTTTTCATATGGCTCCAGGCGATCTTTTCCTCCCACATCAAAAAGAAAAGAAGCGGGCCGACGGTGGTACGTCATCAGTCCAGTCCGTGGCTGGACTAGTGGCGTGGTCAGGAAACCCACCGGGGGATGGACGGATGGATGGATGGATGGATGGATGGATGGAGGGATGGAGGGATGGATGGATGGATGGATGGAGGGATGGAGGGATGGATGGATGGATGGATGGATGGATGGAGGGATGGAGGGATGGATGGATGGATGGATGGATGGATGGATGTATAGGGAAAACACTACGTAATGGGTGAGTCCCAAGGGAGGTTTTTCATATGGCTCCAGGCGATCTTTTCCTTCCACATCGAAAAGAAAAGAAGCGGGCCGACGGTGGTACGTCATCAGTCCAGTCCGTGGCTGGACTGGTGGCGTGGTCAGGAAACCCACCGGGGGACTTCGGCGGCTCCAGGGGGAAAGCCTCTCTTGGTGGCGGGGCGGGCTGGACCTCACGCTCCTGCGGAGGGGTGGCGTGGTCCGTCAAGTCGGATCTTCGGTCACGGGTCGCCTCTGAACGTGAGGAATTTAGTCAAGGTCGGTTCCAGGCGTTGCGCTCGCGTTGTAATCCGTCTACAGGGCTTGTCTTGTCTCCGATCGAACAGCGACGTCTCGGGGCAGTTGGTTCGGGTCGGCGGCTCTCACCATGTCTTCGTAGGTTCGTGATCTCCAGTTCAAACCAAAGCCAAGGGAGAACCCACCTGGAACTCGCCGAATTCTCCGCTCGGGGGTGAGCCTAAGGAGGTTGGAGGCTGGTGATCCTCACGAGCACGGGTGAGGTATATAGGGCTCCTGCCACGGACAGGTGCGATCTCCTCAACCGTTACCAAAAAATAAAAGAAACGCGCCCAGAACGGTACCTCTCGGGTGGTGTGGAAAGCCGTTCATTGCACACGGGAGTTCACTAATACAGGACCAAACATCGCGTAGACCTGTGACTTTAGCACGACGAAATCGCAGTTACGGCAAGAGGCCAGCGCTAGGTCCATTTTGCCAAACTATCGGGGTAGGATTCTCTCACAGTCTCGTATCACTTTGAACATGAATAATCGAATGTATCCTCGTCAAACGGGCCTCCTTGCGGAGATGCAGTTGGATATTATCGGAACAATTCGAATCACGCATGTAAAATATAAATATGGTACCATGAAAAGATATGATTATGGTATCCGAGGATTCTATGTTCATGTATGATTAAACGTAAAACCGATCCAAACATTTTTCCCCTTCCGGACGTAAGAATCCGAAAATTCTATAGCAACGCCTGAAACATACTCCCCTCCTCAATTGAATAAAGTCTTCGTATCCTCCTAATTTGCAGTGAAAAATTGATTCTCCCTGAAACATATAGTTTCAAAAATACCAAGATATTAAAAGTTGGAGCTTTTTTTATACCTCCAAAGAATGTTCATTAAGAATAGTGTATTTTCGCATCCGCACGCGAATGCGCCTTCAATCCCGAGGGACACAGAAAAAATTCTTGGTCGGATGGCCATGCTATTTGCCGTGCAATCAAGAAGTGGTATAGCCACGGGAGCAATTCCAATTTTGTCACTACATGAAGCCATCGGAATGATTTGACATCTGGTATTACTGCCAGAATAAGTAAACATAGCTCTTTCATTCCAAATGGCCTAATACTTGCTGGGATCACAGTCTCATTACGAATATTTTACTACAAAAGTCATCCAATTTTGTGCACGTGATGATACCCGTGAGGCATCATTATGGATTATTATCCAAAGATTCTCTAGGTTATTCAAAGGCAATAACAAATCATAATGCTGTGATGATAATCCAGTCTTGGTCTGACAGCAATACCACGCCACAATACAGGTTACACCGAACTTGACTCGTCCTCTTATGATTCAAATGATATTATATTCGTGAATCGGCATGGTCTGATCAGTGTGAAGAAGGCCCCTAGATCGCATCTGGTTCCACGCGACTTTTTTCTCTCGATGTCTGTCATATGCAATTTTTTCATTGATTAACACCTCCACGATCAAACCTGATTGATGATATCTCAATAAATCGATCTCAAATTTGAGATTGATAGAAAAATAAAATTAGTCCTCCTATGCCGATTTACGAGTATAATATCATACGTTACTATACAGTTATAGTGTTCGACCTGCAATATTCCGTTCTCAGTGCATATCTGGGAATATCATTCGGTTCGAGAATAGTCTAAGACCGTGATTAATTGTTTTTTCCTCACACCCGAAATCCTTGAGAATCTTTCAACGTGAACCCATACGGGTGGTTCATAACGACGGGTAGTTTATGAGTCTGGTACAGTACCCGCCAAGATGAATTGAGTGTGGATTCCATCACTGAAACAGTGATTGCTCCAACGTCCTTGGGTCTCCGGTTATTTCACGGACAGCATTTGAAAGATGAGGAGAAGAGCTATTCATTTATGGCCTTCAAAAAGAGTTTCAACCCAAAATTCATAGTCTTACAAGGAGCACCCAAGTGTTGTGGGACAGGGATTTGGCTGAAACTCTGAGGATAGCCTCCTTTCACTACCAAAAAGTGAAACCCAGAGCCGCACTTGCAAATGCCCAACCGCTTCCAAGCTATAGCCTATGACATTAACATTATCCATATGGGCCCGTGTTCAAGTAAGATATATATAGATATACTCGTAATACTAATGTTATAAGCTACGGCTCGAACACAGTTGGGCATTTGGAAGTGTGGCTCTTGGTTCCATCTTTTGGCGGTAGAGAGAGGCTATCCCTAGAATTTCAGCCAAATCTGTGTTCCAAAACCTCTGGGCGTTCCTCGTTAGTTGGCTCCGCAAAGTGTATAAGAATTCTTCATTTCAACACATCATCGATCATTCATCAAGAAGATACGATAGAGCGAAAATTCTTGCGGAATCTTCCAGCTCTTTTCGAAATCGTTTTTTTTATACATTACTCATCAGTTTTTTTACATCCGAGTTACGAGTAATCTAGCAAAGAGAAGTTGAAGCGGGTCGAGGGTATTGGTGACATATGTAGGAGTATACGGTTGTTCTTTTCGATGCTGTCTGAGGTCGTTTCGAGTGCGTTACAAACATACCTAAGTCATATTTTATGAATTTCAGGAGATCCCACGTCAAAACTGTGGATTACGCATTTTTTCATACTACCTTCAACGAGGGTGAATTTGCTCTCATTTGATCGCTCGTAAATTTGATGTAAAACACCGTGGAGTAATGTATGGAAAAACCACTTTGAAGGTTTTGATAGAAGCTACAAGATCTCGCGAGAATTTTTGCGCTATCGTCACTCCTTGATGAATGATCCATGATTGATTGTAATGGAGAATTTCTCACTTTACGGAGCGAACTAGAACTATGGATCTTGGGTGAAATTTTTTCTGAAGGACATGGATAGATAGCTCTTTTTCTCATCTTACGAATGCTGATCGTAAAATTGCCGTAGATCCAAGGACCTTGGAGTGACCGCTGTTTCAGTGAAGGAATCCGTGTTCCATTCATTTTTGGCGGGTACCGTATATATGAATGCATCTGTTTGATACCATCTGAGATCAACTCTTGTTGTGGGATGAGACTTGGGAAATATACATTGGAGATCATAGGATGAGATGATAGGATTATACAATGTTTTTTCGATTTCCTCCACCCATCTGAAGTATACAATTCCATGAACATATCGATGGCTCAGAACCAAAAGGAACTATCTGAAAACGTAAGGGTTAAAAGGAACTATCCAGAAATTTTTGGTTGAAAGGAATTATCTAAGAATTTTTGGTTGAAAGGAACTATCTAAAAGTTTCTGTAAAGAGAACTATCCAAAAATTTTTGGTAGAAAAGAATTATCCAAGAACGTGAGAGTTTAAAGGAACTATCCAAAAATGAAAGAATTAAACGGAACTATCTGAAAATTTCTGTTTAAGGGAAGAACTATCTAGAAATTCCTGGTTGAAAGGAACTATCCAAAAACGTGAGATTTAAAAGGAACTATCTGTAAATTTTTGGTTGAAAGGAACTATCTGAAAATTTCTGCTTTAGAAAAGAGCTATCTGTAAATTTTTGCGAAAGGAACTATCTGTAGATATCTGTAAAAGGAACTATCTGTGAATTTTCGTAAAAGGAACTATCTGTAAATTTTTGTAAAAGGAAGTACCTGTGAATTTTTGTAGAAGGAACTATCTGTGAATTCTTGTAACAGGAACTATCTTGAAATTTTTGGTCAAAAGGAACTATCTAAGAAATATTGGTTGAAAAGGAACCATCTGTAAATCTTAAGTTTGAGGGAACGATCTACACATAAACTTCTGATTAATAGGACTTTCTGTTAGAAACTAACGACTAGAACGAAGCGTTTTGTCGGAATTGATATGTTTAGTCGGATAAGGCTGGTGAATCGAGTGTCATCTCTGTGGATTTTCGGGTATTCGGGGTCCTGTTTATGGAGTCATGCTCTGAAGGAAGTCATTTTCGAGGGTCTAAACGGATGAAAAAAAGCAAGAAAATAGGGAAAACATCGAGAACTTCAGATAGATGTTCCGAAGAGTCGGGAACTTTGGTTTCTCAATTTCAGATGAGATCGTAAGGAGAGAACTGTATAATTTTCCGGCATTTTCTTCTGAGACGAAATCAAAAGTTATTGGAGCGTAGATATTTCTCCTTAATTAGTCAACGTTTCAAAAACATGTCGAAGAATTGCAGATCGATTCCATAAGCCATACCTGACAAGAGCCGATTCATCATGCTGATACGCCTAGTCAATTTAACTCCTCGTCTATATAACCACAATGATTTCAAGCTTTAATTCTATTCAAAACTTCGTCACACGAACTAAGTATCTCACCATATGATTTCGAAGTGAAATCTCCTGTTCTGAAACAAGATGCTACTAGATCTTGTCCAGAATGTATTGATACGGAGGTACACTTGACAAAAGCCAACTCACTAGTTCTACCCGCCTGCACCCTTTCACATCCTGAAATAGCTCTCTTTTTTCGTGGATACTTCTTTTCAACGAAAACTTTTCAGATTGTTCACTTCAACCAAAAATTTACAGATAGTTCCTATTACGAAAAATCGAAGATAGTTCCTTTTACAAAAATTTACATGTAGTTCCTTTTACAAAAATCTACAGATAATTCCTTTTACAAAAATTCACACATAGTTCCTACTACGAAAATTTACAGATAGTCCCTTTTACGAAAATTCAGAGATATTTCCTCTTACAAAAATTCACAGATAGTTCCTTTTACAAAAATTTACAGATAGTTCATTCCATTCAACCATCGTTTACATCCATCCCATTGAACCTATCCATCACATCCATCAATCCTATCCATCCATTCATTCATCAATCCTGAGCATTCCATTCATCCACCCATCTCATCCATCCATCCGTGCATCTATTCAGCATTCCATCCATCCATCACATCCGTTTATCCAATCCATACATCTATCCATGCTATTCATGCAACCCATCTATGCTATCCATCAATTCATCCATCCACGCCATCCATTCATGACACTCATCACACCCATTCCATCCATTCCACCCTTACCATCCATCCATGCCATCCATCCCGTCCACCCCATCAATCTCATCCATCCACCTATCCATCCATCTTATCTATCGCGTGCATACATCCAACTAACCCATCTATCTATCCATCCTATAAATTCCACGCATCCCATCCATCGATCTCATCAATCCCGTTCCTCCATCCAATCCCTCTATCTCATCCGTCCATCCATCACATCCATCTCATCCATCCATCCTATCCATCACATCCAGCCATCCGTCCATTCTATCTATTTGAATCCATTCCATCCAAGGATCCCTGCCGTTGTTGGAATTTCATCGTGCCAAAGTCCCGGGACTATGCGATTTTTCGTCCCGTGTTATCGAACTCCCGTGTGCAATGAACGGCTTTCCACACCACCCGAGAGGTACCGTTCTGGGCGCGTTTCTTTTATTTTTTGGTAACGGTTGAGGAGATCGCACCTGTCCGTGGCAGGAGCCCTATATACCTCACCCGTGCTCGTGAGGATCACCAGCCTCCAACCTCCTTAGGCTCACCTCCGAGCGGAGAATCCGGCGAGTTCCAGGTGGGTTCTCCCTTGGCTTTGGGTCGGACTGGAGATCACGAACCTGCGAAGACATGGCGAGAGCCGCCAACCCGAACCAACTGCCCCGAGCCGTCGCCGTTCGATCGGAGACAAGACAAGCCCTGTAGACGGATTACAACGCGAGCGCAACGCCTGGAACCGACCTTGACTAAATTCCTCACGTTCAGAGGCGACCCGTGACCGAAGATCCGACTTGACGGACCACGCCACCCCTCCGCAGGAGCGTGAGGTCCAGCCCGACCCGCCACCAAGAAGAGAGCTTTTCCCCCTGGAGTCGCCGAAGTCCCCCGGTGGGTTTCCTGACCACGCCACCAGTCCAGCCACGGACTGGACTGATGACGTACCACCGTCGGCCCGCTTCTTTTCTTTTTGATGTGGGAGGAAAAGATCGCCTGGAGCCATATGAAAAACCTCCCGTGGGACTCACCCATTACGTAGTGTTTTCCAAATACATCCATCCATCCATCCATCCATCCATCCATCCATCCATCCCTCCATCCCTCCATCCATCCATCCATCCATCCATCCCTCCATCCCTCCATCCATCCATCCATCCATCCATCCGTCCATCCCTCCATCCCTCCATCCCTCCATCCATCCATCCATCCCTCCATCCCTCCATCCATCCATCCATCCATCCATCCATCCATCCATCCATCCATCCCCCGGTGGGTTTCCTGACCACGCCACTAGTCCAGCCACGGACTGGACTGATGACGTACCACCGTCGGCCCGCTTCTTTTCTTTTTGATGTGGGAGGAAAAGATCGCCTGGAGCCATATGAAAAACCTCCCTTGATACTCACCCATTACGTAGTGTTTTCCCTATACACACCCACGCACCCATCCACCCACGCACTCACCCACCCACCCACGCATGCATGAACCATCTCACCCACCCACATGCCCATCAACCAACACATCCATCCATCCCTCTCTTCAGCACCGGGAGCGACGACCTAACTGGTCGGTCGCTCGGCGCAGACTGACTGCCAGCCGGCTCGCGCTCTCCTTTATATAGCCCCCGCCTTACCCCCACTCCTCCACCAAAATTCACTAAATTCGAGCGGGAGGGCCACGGAAAAGTTATTGGCTGACCGTGTCGAGCGTAGCTGTTCCTGGAGCCCTACAACTTCTCCTCGACCGAAAAAAGGTCGACCAGACCCTGAATTGCTCGAGATAGACCGAAAATTCAGCATCCCCCAATTTTCTGTCTTTTCTCCCATCTCAGCGATATCCACATACAACAAACTGTAGAATAAATGGTCTCAAGAAATTGATGAATGTCTATTTCTGGAAGAACAGGATAATTTCAGTGTCGTGATGGCAAAGTTCAATGAATGTTTACAGCCATCGCTACTGTCGCAACGACTTGCGGTTGGCCGATCTGGCATGATAAGGAAGATGTTAAGTATTCGCAATTCAGTCCTCACGCCGTAACGATTCTGAACCTGTACACCTAATCTACGATACATCGCGTAGCTTGAACCTACTCAAAGATCGCAGAGATTCATACCAGTAGACTATTCTGCACAATCAGTATTTAATAACTCGGTGAGCACCCAAACCCCGAAAGATTGAATGGTAGTACATCACTGCTCAAGGCGTGTATGCTCAATTCAGGCACTAGGACAAATTAGTTCCCGATCGAAGCGAGGGGAATGAGTCCTTCGCGCCAAAACGAGCTTGCGAGCACAGGGCAATAATGCTCATTCATCATGAGAGCTTCTAACACCGCATTTGGGAGCGGCATTTTTAGGTTGGAGTGGTGGAAAATAATATTTGCGCTTCGCCCCTGAGGCTCCCTGTCTTAGAGCGATTATTTCGACCTTTACCTCCGTCTCAGACTGAGAATTAATCGCTCAGAAATTAACTACAACTTGATCGACTCGTTACGAAATACACTTTTTCGAATGATCATTTCGTAACTTCGAGAGAACATCTGTCGAAGATGTATTGCACACATTAAGACTTCTTATCTCCAGAATCGATGAATGTTAAAACTTGCTATAAACCAAATTGCAGAATCTATTCTCGAACATCTTTCAATGTTCGAGCTGTTCAGTTGTCAGAGCAGTTACCGAGAACTATCTAGTTTGTTATTCCAATTCACCGGGATGAATAGTTCCCTCAGTCTACTCGCTGCGCTCTTAATAGTTTGCTCAACCATCATTGCGGGTACTCGAAGCATACAACCTCATTTCATTCCCATCAGTTATGAACAATGATCAAAATGACGAGACAGTACCCAGTAATTCATGTACACTGATTATTTAATATAAGGTCAGTGTACCCAACATGCCTTCTCTTAAGCCATTTTGCCTATATTTTCGGCCCACTGCAATATTTTGCAACGTGCTTTATTTCAGCTTGAAGCTTGTTTGAGGACCTTTAGGTTGATTGCGACAAACCAGAGTCGAGCTATCTCGATTTCCCCCGAGAATCAGTTTTTGCTGGTTTGCGCAAAAGTATACCCAACATTCACCTCAACATTTTTCAATATCCTGTACCGTCAACTGGGTTAACTTTGGGACAGGGGGAGGGTAACTTCGGGACAACTCGTAAAGAGTCATTACCACGCGCGGTCAGCATGACAGATAATTCTGAGGCTCTGGTACCTGTGCTCCCTACTTGGGGCACGCATGAGCAATGTTTTGCACCAGCGCGAGGCCCCCCATCAGTTGTGAGTTCATGTATAGACAGACTCCTTTAAGAGTATGTTTTCAACCCCCCCCCCCCTCATTCACTTTTTTTTCAAAAGTAAAACTAGGCGAGTATGAGGTTTAGAAAAGAACCATTCATTTCCAGTACATCAAAACTTCAAATTTTATACGACATGGTTTAAACTCCTGGAAGGAATGAGATCTAAAAAAACCATGTCGAGTATTTTTTGAGCCGATTTGTCACGATCAACATATCATCACTGATAGAGACTAGAGCCACTTTCCTCCAATCAAATCTTTCTTTCAATTCATCCTAATGCTGGTGGTTTGACAATTTCTTAGTAGCTAATTGTCGCTGAAATGACCCGAAGTTTAGGTGAGTAGAGGAGGTACAGGGGAATATCGAAATAGAGAAAATATAACTGAGTATGATATGAGATTTTAGTGAATCATTGTGAACATCAAATTAAACTCACAATGGGAGTCCGGAGTCTCCGGGTCCTGAAATCTCATCAAAATTTTTTTACAGTTTTGTACCACCTAGAATATGAAGAACCCAAAACAACTCTGTCAAATGGGCCTCTCGTTCAGAGCTACAGCCTACGACATTAGCATTGCTCATATAGGCCCGTGTTAAAAAGTGATATATATAGATATACTAGCAATGTTGACGTTTCTGGTTGTAGCTCAGAACAGAAGGCCCATTTGACAGAGTTACTTTAGATTCTTCATATTCTAGGTGGTACGAGACTGTGAAAAAATTTTGGTGAGATTTCAGGACCCGGAGACTCCGGACTCCCCTTGTGAGTTTAATTTGGTGTTCACAATGATTCACTAAAATCTCATATCATACTCAGTTATATTTTCTCTATTTCGATATTCCCCTGTACCTCTTCTACTCACCTAAACTTCGGGTCATTTCAGCGACAATTAGCTAGTAAGAAATCTTCAAACCACCACCATTAGGATGAAGTGAAAGAAAGATTTGATTGGAGGAAAGTGGCTCTAGTCTCTATCAGTGATGATATGTTGATCGTGACAAATCGGCTCAAAAAATACTCGACATGGTTTTTTTGGATCTCATTCCTTCCAAGAGTTTAAACCATGTCGTATAAAATTTGAAGTTTTGATGTACTGGAGATGAATGGTTTTTTTCTAAACCTCATACTCGCCTAGTTTTACTTTTGAAAAAAAAGTGAATGGGGGGGGGGGGTATCTCACTCCTTGGTTATAAAAATCCAAGGGTAACCACAAATTTTCCAAGCACTTGTCCCCACCGCACTTGAGAATTGCTTATACACGGCTCCGTCATTTTACCATAAAAACACTACTATCAGTGTATATTTTGTTCAGTTCAATCTGGAGAGCCATGCAGCTACAGGCAAGAGTCGGGTCACTAGAAGGGGGTCTCGACACGGTTCTCCCACCCCTGGGTAAATCGCCGCCATATTCAGACAAAGTAATACTTTTGGTATACCTATATCTACCGGATTTGTCTGAATATGGCGGACCGTGTCGAGACCCCCTTCTAGGGACCCTAGGCAAGAGCAATAGTGCGGAGCCGCGACGAACACACAAAACACAACAAAGCAGACGAATCTCTCCTCCCTGTCCTTCTCGCATGGCGCTTTGATATTTACGTCACCTCTAGTCGTGGCTAGTTTCGAGTATCCACAGCTGATGCAATAATTATAGAATCGAGAAATTCAGATAATTCGAAAATTCATTTATCCGCGATAACAAACCAGCTGGTCGGTGCCCGCGTTGCCCGGTACGCAGCAGACAGCCTGCCGTCAACCGGACTGGAAGATCTTGCGCACGCGCTTCTATCTCCTTCTCTCTCTCTGCATCTTTCTCTCTTCCTCGACCATCTTATTACATACCCAACACATGTGTAGTAGAGACGTTTCGATATTTCTCGAGTCGAAGCACGGGGCTGGTGAAATCGAATTGAGATGTAAAACGAAGGCATGAATTTTGCGGTGCTGAATAAAACGCGTTCAGTGCTCGGATTGAGAAAATAATTGTACAGAACTCTGAATCGCTTCAGAAAGGCTTTGCTAAAGCATTGCAGAGCTCTATGAGCAACGTTAAGAGGTTAATGATCCAAGTAGAAAAAAAGTGTGAGGTTAAAAAACCCCAATTCAAAGTATAGATAGGCACAGCGCCTCGCTCGATTTTTCGTCTGCTCATACTCGCCAGCGAGGCGCTACCGCGCCTCTTGATTCAAGATACAGTCTCTCGGCAGAATGCATGTGATGTTGACCTTTGCTGGATGTCTGCAAGACAATTGGGCTAGATTTCATTTGTTTGTATAGGATATCTGAACGAATCCATCGTTACATTGGCGTACTTTTACCCAGTTCTTATTTCGTAGCGGAAAAACTAAAATGTTCGTGTTTTCTCCTGTAAACCAGGGTAACTTTGGGACACGACTTTGAGCACCCATAACTCTGACAAAGGATGGCCGAATATACATTTATACCTGTCAATCAATAGCTGAAACTGTAACCTTTCGATTGACCACAGACACAATCCAATTCTTATGCGATCGGTGCGAGATATACAGGTTACATGAGTTTGAAGGAGAATAATGCGATATTTGTTCCAAAGTTAGTTGACGGTAACTGTGGAATTCCCTATATTATGTATGCTGTCCCAAAGTTACCCCAAACCGATTTAATTTTGGGACACGGCTTTGAGCACTCATATCTCTAACTAGAGACGTCATTTTGGAGCTTTTTTTAAGGTCTCCAGAATGAGCTGAGGTCGAGGCTAAAGTACGTTTAATTCTTGTTAACTGGAGTCGAGCTCTTTTAATTTTGACAAGAGAAAAAATGATGTAGAATAGCGATAAAGTATATAAGATCATTTTTATCGGCATGCAACCGCATTTGGAGCTTTCGGACGGTCAGAACTCTATTTCCAGCCCATTTTGATCAGATCAACACATTATGACGGGTAAAAGAAGTTACACGGCACTCCCATTCAAGATAACGACATAGGAATGTTGGGTACACACCAATTTTGACCTTCTTGTTTTGCACATGAACTCTGCACTCCGCTCATGAAATCGCTCCATGTCCAAGTTTTACATCGCTTAGAAGAGGATTTTTGAAAATCATGGAGAAAACATTAAATGTGCTGTGGTGCGTTAGGAGTGGTCGGACCCAAAATTTCCGATACCAGTTGTACGAAACGCGATGTCGTTGGCGATTCCCTAAGTGTGCAAACAAGAAATTTGCAAGAACTTACTTTTCATTTTCTGTGAGACGTAAAAATCATTGTGGGCTGGTCCATATGTTTAATTTTCCCTCATATTTTGGACATAAGAAATGTAAACAAAATAGCGCGAAGGTCAACGAACTCTGAGATCGGCATATGGGGGCATGTTGAGGAGGCAAGTTGGCTACACTTACCTTAGTTTTGGTTCCAGTTCAGGTTAGGGGAACGACGTAAACTGACAATGAGTTGCGAATGGGGTGAGTGTGACCAACTTGCATTCATATTTCGATGGCTTCAATGGGCACTGGTTAACCTTTCCGCAAATTTTTTCATTTGTTACATTAAAATATGATCAAATCAGTTGAGCCAACCTCGGATTATCTTTGCGTTATGCGGTGAATTCAACTGACTTTTGCATTTCTAGTGTTTTCACCACTGAACAGTTACCGATGAAATTGCATTTAGTACAACCAGTGTTAACATTTTCGAGGTTGATCAATCGTAACGTTTTCTCGGCACATTCGATTTCTTGTCTCGAGACCTCAAACTCCACGTTTGAAAATGCAAAGCTCGATCTAGGGTTATTTCATGTGCAAAACACGAACATAATTTGTAAAAGTATGAGGCCTACATCGGAGTGAACTCAACATGCCCCCGATATGGTTATCTCGAAAACGCGAGCAGTGCGATTTTTTTAAAACCACATAGAACGTGTTTATCACATCGAAATAGGTCAGAAATGTTGATTTAAATTGATGAAAACCCTCTATGTGGTTGCACGGCGATCATAACAGTTCAATGCACTCCATCGCCGAATCGCATTGTTTCAAATAATAAGGCAAGTTGAGTACAACCGTTCCTAAACATTCAAAACTTGCTCCTTGAAAAATTGAGATAGCTTCGATGCAAATGGTTAGGACTCGACGTTTATCAGCTCATTTTATAGGGTTTGAATAACGCTTTAGAATGAATGAATTCACGTAGAAAAATATTCTGATGAGTCAAAGTTATTGAGAAAATGTTTTAATGTGGGCAAGTTGGTTACACTTATCTTACAACTAAAACCATTCCCATTTATCTGTAATGAAAATCTTTTAAACGAGATAGATGTTTGGATTCGGTTGTGTGAACTATGAATGAATCATTCATCTGATTCCAGAGCCCGAACATGATATCGTGAGAGATATTGAAGATTCGGTAGTGATAAATCATGATGATCATATTTCTGAGAGTGGATCTGAAACCAGTTCTGATTCTTCTGAAGGTGAGAGATGACTTCAACATTACGTAAGTCTCTCTACAAGTTTAAACATATTTTTAGTTCATAAACAGTAGCTTATTGATGAAATGAGACAGGGGAATTGTAGCTACCGCGATAAGAAGTAATTATTACGAAGCTTAGTGATAGTTGAGTCGGTAAGTGAATGAATAAGGAGAGTGAATCCCATAAATTATAAAGAGATTTTGTTAACTTGTAGAATTTTTCAATTGAAAAACCAAGGATGATTCCAGTATTCATTTAAAAGACGTATTCACAATACATCCACGAATTTTGAATCATGTGAACTGATCAATTTTCGTAACTCGCGTCAACATTTGCAGAATTTATTTAAATTGAATCAAACACGATCACTCCTTTCTGTAAATTTCTATTTTACAATAGTATATAATCAATGATTTTATTTTTTTTCCAGAAGACGAATTTCATTGTCACATCCCTGGTGTGGCAAAGTTGGTATCGGAAGATGTTTGCACATTTTATTGCCGATCAGGACGAAAATTTAGATCGGGTGTTTGTATCAACCGATCATGTTTCTGCGTTGGGCTCGTAGATGAAACGAATGTTCAACGTACCCAAGCTGCAGATACAAGTCGTCAATTAGTCAGGTTTAGTTACAGAAGGATTATATCCGGAATGTGTTTGGAACTTCAAAATGGCCTCAATCGGAGATATTCTCTATGAACATATCCAATGTAACAGCTCCACTTGTACCTTTAAGCAAATTTTAGATGCTGAGTTCGTGAGTTTTTGTGTTGAAAAGGTGACATCTGAATTTTTGACAAGTGGAATTTGCTAATCACGAATTTTCGGTACATGACGACTCTCTAAAATTAAATGCTGTGGTTTGGATCAGGAAATAAGTTGTCTGCATCAAATTTTCGCTTCACGAATTTGTATCGGTGAATTGAATGGTCCTGTGTTTCTTAGAATAGAATAGAATATATATTTGAGACTAAAGACCAAATGGTCCATAATAGTCACGGCAAGATCACAGTGGTATCGTGTTACATATCTGCTGCAAGGTCGGGCTAGAGAAATCTTCCATCAGTGCTGATAATATGGTAAAATTGTAACTTCCCCCTCCTACTTCTTTTTTTCCAAAAGTCTAACTTGGCGCGTAAGGCCATCCTTTTCTCCAATAAGTTGATCTCGGATCAAAATATGAATTTCAATTCTTCAGAGTCATGAGATCAGGGAAAATATGTCGAGTAATCGCTTAGCAAAATCTGAACGTGAAACGCATGGAAATTGATTGATTTCATTACGATTTGATTATATCTGTAATTATTACTCAACTTGAGTAGCTCACCATGATTTAATCAACTTTTTCGTCAAGACCAGGAAGGTCATGGATTTTCAATCACTCAACGCGGTCCAGGTCCCTATGAAACTTTTCGGAGTCTATGTTCTAAGATAGTTGTGAGCAATTTTCCCCTTTTTCAAGATCCCAGTTGTACGAACTCACGCAACTTGCTGAGCATTCTTCTCATGTTTTATCCATTAGAATATCAGAAAACCAAAAATTTTAAGTGATACAAAGGGCTCATGCCTTTTCTCAGAATAATCATATTATTTTTGGTGATCTTAATCCTCTTACCAGTCACCAGAAACTATGTCGAACAAGATGATTTTTGAGATCCAGTCCCCACACCTCTGATATGGAGCTCTGAATTCCATATGAGAATGATTGAGAATGAATAATCATAGTCTTGTGCAAGTCGCATCCTTGCTTGCAACTTCATTTTATTTATTGTTGGATGAATTTATCTTAGATCGTAAATAAAAATCCGATGTAAGAGTTCTAGAACATGGTGAGACATTTATCAACCATTCCCAAAATCTCACTCGCTATCTAATGATATTACACCAAGCTGATAAAACATGGCCATTTCCACGTAACCACGGGCATGAAATTGAAAACGAGAAATTAAGATTAGATAGGTACAATGGAATAGAAATCCTGATAAAATGATGATATGTCAGGATTGCAATTCTCCTCATGATGACGTTGGAATTTTGATTTGCGGATAGTATGTGGATAAATAATCTCAAAAAACACATTATGAACGATCGTGCGACATACGCATCAAAGAGCAAAATGAATCTAGTTTTGAATGACAATAACAAGCTTAATATTGTGCGTCAAATCTAACTGATGATTTTGCATTATTCTACATATAACGATTGACCATTAAATAACTTTTCCCGTCACTGAATTCGGCTCCATCATGGGTAAACAATCCTCTTCAAAATAGCAGAAAATTTTTGTACGTGCGACATGTCTACTTTGTTCAGTTCTTGTTTTACTAAAGTCTCAATTATCACTAAAGAAATATTATCAAAATGTGAATGGAATGAAGGGATCCTGAAATATCCAGAGAATTTCTTTGAGAATTTTTATAGTCTATCAATTCTTTTATTTTTGCTGTTGAAAATTACTGCCGCAATTTGATGTCCGATTCTTGTCCGTGCGACATGCTGACTTTGTTGTGTAACAACTTGAAGAGAAATTTCACCAAGATTCTGGCAAAAATACGATGAACTCCACCAGTTATCTCGAAAGTTATCTGCTGTGCATCAGAATTCTTTTCAGAATGTTACAATAATAAACTACAGAGTTGTAAACAGTTACAAGTCAAAAAATGCAGTGCAAACGTCAGTCCAACATGCGTGGAAATGGTCACATTCAATCGAGCCCAAATTCGATGACGTAACCTGTATTGTATACCCCAGGATTCTTAAAATATTTATTCCATCCTGCGCAGTAAGCATTCAACGATTAGACCAATAAGCTCATCACCCTGACAATTCCCAAGCTCTTGCCTTTTGCTTGACCTCTATATAAGTACGCGTATCTTTATCACACTTTGTCTCCAAATTTTGCAAGCTGACGAATTGCGCTTGCGCGTTAGCTTAGATCGTTCACCCCTGTCTCGTCATAGCACAATACGTGTATAGCTACGATCCACCACGAAAGACTGGAGTCGGCATTGGACTGTAGACATAACAAAAACGACAGTACTTGGTCGAAGCGCTTAGCAATCACCTCGGTTACAGACGGTTTCTCCTATTCTCTCGTGAATTCTACAAAAAAACGGTATCTGATCAATAGATTAGCATAGCTATTACCTTTGGGCATCAAACGTGTGCCTATGAGCGTTCAAAATGTTGGCGTCTTGATGAATTTTAGTGTTTTGTTGGAGCAGAATGGTAGGTGATCGAAAATCAGTCTTTCGCCATAGGAAATTCTCGCAAGAGGTTGAATATACGCGATAACTTGTTTTTATTTTTGGTAGATGTTTTTGATGTTGTCAGTGGTCAATACCCGGTATTTTCGACATGTCATTTGAGTTGGTTAATCAAACTCCATTCTGAACGATAGAATATTTTCAACGACCACTGAATAAAATCAAGACCTGGTGTGGATTATAATGATTTTGAAGGTATTGGAACTTTTGTAAAAGATCTCATTCCTGAAATACAATTGAACAACGTGCGATGGGAACAAGACCTTGACTCGTATAGGGATTTTAACCCTTCGACTGAAACGTGCGGAGATTTCAGCCGACCTCTTTTTAAAAGTTCTGCAAAAAATTTTGTCGAACGCATAATGAAATTGAAAAGAGATTCAGATAATCCTCTGAGTGATTTAAAACATGTTCCATTCTTGTAGCAATAGTTAGTGTGACATTTAAACAGACCCTGATTCATTGAGTCATGTTTGAGTGATTTTTTATGAACCGTTTCTATATAGTTTCCATACAAGAAAATATTTTTTCAGACGTGAAAGGAACATTTCGATAGCCCAGAGTGAGAAGGAACTATCTGAAAACGTAAGACTTGAGAGGAACTTTCCAGAAAATTTTGTAAAAGCAACTATCTAAAAATTTTTACTTGAAAGGTACTAACTGGATTCATCTGATTTGAAAGGAACTATCTGAAAATTCCTGTTTTAGGAAGGAACTATTAATAAATTCTTGGCTAAAAGGAACTATCTGGGTTCGTCTGATTTGAAAGGAAATATCTGAAAATTTTTGTTACAGAAAGGAATTATCTGTGAATTTCTGGTTTAAGAGAAACTATCTGTGAATTTTTGATCAAAAGGAACTGTTTGAATTTGTTTGATTTAAAAGGAACTATCTGAAAATTTTTGGTTGAAAAGGAACTATTTGAATCTGTCTGATTTAAAAGTCACTATCTGAGGATTTTTGTTTTGGAAAGGAACTATCTGTTAATCTTTGGTTAAAAGGAACCATCTGGAAATTTTTGTCCGAAAAGGAACTATTTGACTTTGTCTGATTTCAGAGGCACTATCTGAAAATTTTTGCTTTAGAAAGGAACTATCTGTAAATTTTTGGTTAAAAGGAACTATCTGAAAATTGAATTTCCAGGTGGTTGCTTTCAACAAAAATTCACAGATAGTTCTTTTCAAGCCTTGCGATTTCAGATAGTTCCTTTTTACTCTAAGTCATCGATTTATAGTGTGCAACTCGATTGATTTGCATTTTGATCTATATTCAATTTTGCAAGTTATGTCAATTCCAAACTCATAACTCAGTCTGGCTGAACCTAAATTTGAGCGAAAAATGATGAGGGGAAGAGCATTTTTCAAGAGTTTCAGATACCATGATAGCTGATTCCTGCCAGGATTTATGCCAAAATGGAACTGAAGGCAAAGTTGCGTCATTGCACGGCACCGGTACCACCCGGCATCGATTTCCGCGACGAGCTGACTACGTCTATACAATCGGAACAGCCACATCGAGTGCTCGGACTAACACATATACTCGTGGGTGTTGCCGGTCAGCAATGAATGGGAAAACGGGTCCACCGTTCCAACCTTGATCATCCTTTAATTGCGGTATCGTAGCTTAGCCTATGAATATCGATGGATTCTGCGCCAGATTATATCATTTGCATCGCTGCTTTCATTCATTGATTCGGAGATGTATTTGTCGTAGCCGGTTTATAGAATCCGCCCGTCTATAGACTGGTTAGTCAGTCTATAGACAGCGCGCGGATAGTAAACTCCACGTAAAGACGCGCATCTGTCTATCAACCGACTAGTCAGTTTATAAACTGGCTGAATGATCCAGCCGGTCTATAAACTGACCAATCGCGCTCGCGCAGATAGTAGACTCCTTGATGCGAATCGAAACGAGGTGTCTTTTTTAGAAACAGAACATAGTTTCGAAGAGTCAGACAAACCATCAAGCTATCTGGGTGAATAAGACTTCATTCCTCATTTGAAAGTCAAACAATGAGCGACTCATTTATTTCCACAAGTATTAGACTCATGGCATGGAGAATTGCGTCGTAACCACGTTTCGGAAGGAAGGCTAACGTTTGGTGCGACATTGATTACCGGCGGGCTGAAGCTTCTATCGAAGATAAATGGATATCATGAGGTATATCTTCACTGTGCTGGTATCCCATATTTGCACAGCCTATCGAGGGGACCAACCCTCGAGTATAGCATATATCTTTTGTTCCATCCTGATATACTGCATTTTTGGTTTCAAAGCAGACTTACAATGTAATTTTTGATGTCATTACTCCTCTAGTTGTGAAAATGAATGACTCGCTCATTGCATTATCCCAAGCATTCCAAAAACGATCGTTATCTATTGATAGTGATTTTAGGGATCTATCTTCAACGAGAATGATTTCAGTAGATTGGAATAATCAGACAATTTCTGCCATATTTGATATGATTTTGACCTTTAGATGAGGGATGAAGTCTTATTCATCCAGATGGCTCGATGGTTTGTCTGACTCTTCGAAACTATGCTCTGTTTCTAGAAAAGACACCTCGTTTCGATTCGCACCAAGGAGTCTACTATCCGCGCGAGCGCGATTGGTCAGTTCATAGGCCGGCTGGATCATTCAGCCAGTTCATAAACTGACTAGTCGGTTGATAGACAGGTGCGTGTCTTCACGTGGAGTCTACTATCCGCGCGCTGTCTATAGACTGACTAACCAGTCTATAGACGGGCGGATTCTACAAACCGGCTACGACATATTGATACGTTTGATGGTCAAAGCGGTAGCGACAGTGTGTTGGTCGTTTGCGAGTACAGACGACATATTTTTATCTCTAAAATGATCTCGAGATATTTTCAAGATACTTACAAGACAGAGAAGATCCGAAATCTTGTTGATCACATCTACGTGGGGATCTTCTAGAACTGGGTGGATGCCTCTTCACGTGCGACCTGCAATTGTTTCTCCCTTTTCTTTCCAGAATATTACACCAGCTTACACAAGAACATGCGTCTGATCCAGGTACAAAACATGCGAGCTGAGGGAAGATCATAAACGCTTGGATTCAAACTCAGCCATTTAGTCTATACCAAACCACCAAGTGATTCAGCACTGACCCACTCCTCCTCTCCGACTACCGAGTTTTGGGCTCGGCCTCCAACACAAGGCCGAACCCACCCCTCGGTGGGGGGTTTGGGACACTTCTAGGTTTCCTTGGAGCCCAGGGAGATCCTCCGAAGAGCTGGATGCATGAGTAGTCTAGGCTTGCATTGTGAACGTCCACGGACAGCCCCAATACGAGCCCCCAGACTCGACCATTCCCATAGTGCCGGATGGTGATGTGTGGTCTCGATGCTCCGGCGGGCATTGACTGGGCCCGGGAGTTCGTCAGACTCCAAGGCTGAGACACCATGGTGCCCCAGCCTTCCGTGCGGGTTAGCTAAAAGTACACCAGGCTCGAGTGAGATGAACATCTTATCCTTTCCCCTCGATTTTTCTGAATCTCCTTCGGTCTTCCTGGATTCCAACTGGTCTCCGCTTTGCTCCGAAAAAAAAACCCCTCGAGCGAATTTATATGGCTAAGTCTAGCTACAAGTACTGAACATACATCCGCACAGAGTACAAAATGATGCCAATTATTCCAAAATAGAGCACGAAACAAAGTTTGCATTGCCAAATATTCCCGAGGCGTGCAGGGCAAACACGAGTAAGTCAGGGGTATTCGCTCTCTTGTGCAGATTGACACGAAAGATTGAGATCCTCCAAACTTGAATTGATTTTCGAAGCAAAACGAAGGATGCTGAGTAAAGTGACGTCGATCCTCACATCTTGAATCGATCTGTTTTCACGCTCATCTATTTCGTTCCTCATTAGTAAATTGAAACAGCTGAAATACGTACCTGGGAACATGCATGCTGATAATATGATGAAGATTTACATGAGAACTCCGCAATTTTTCAATAAAACCGTATATAAGGTCAGTGTACCTAAGTTGCCCCCATTAAGCCATTTTCCCAATAACTTTGGCCCATCTTCATATTTTTCAACGTACACTTGGAATCAATGAATACTTTCCAAAAAAGATACAAGAACGCAAGAACTCGCCATAATTTTTCACTAGAACTCTAAAACGCGCGCGTTGCGCGCGGATGGCTACGATGACTTGAAATTCTAGACAATATGGCAAAAACTATTGTGTTTGAAAAAGAAAAATTTATGCGGGTATATATGGTACCAGAAAGGAGCAAATATGATTCAGTATGAAAACATGGGACGGAAATGTCATTTATCTATATATTTATCTATCTAACATGCCTCGAAATAAAAATTTATGAATTGCTGATTCAAAAATTCACGACTGTCTGAGGGATTTTTCGGATAATCTCAAAAAACTATTCGATCTACGAAGTGCGCGCGCTGCGCGCGCATGGTTCAACCACCAGTATGGTGTGGGGTCAAAGAACTACCCAGTTTTTATAAATATTATTGAGGGTGACCATCAAGGAACGAAGATCATTTTGAGAACTGGAAAATTGAGCTTAAATCCAAAATCAATTATTTAAATTTATGCAACGTTTGTGCATGAAAATTTCAATTTTCACGTGAAGTATGTGGGTTTCCCATTCGATTGAGATTTTCGACGGTTTTTACTCATTCTCGGATGGAGAAATATTCCTCCTCCTCCTCCTCCTTCTCCTCTAAGTCGGCTATGAAAGAGAAGGAGGAAACATTTTTCAAGGATATGAAAAAAGACCAGCCGATCAGCCTTCCTAAAGCGAGAATTTCTTGAATGCTTCTAGAGAAATTTTTTTTAGTCCACCAATGAAAAATTTTCGATCAATTATTTGAAATTCAGTTGATCATCATCCAGAAATGAGAAAGTTATTGAACTTCCTTACAATTTGAAAAAATACATTATCCACAAATAAAAAATTTCTCAATCCATTCGGTCCAATTAAGTGCCATCCACCAACTGAAGAGTTGTTTTACGCATTAGAATTTGAAGAATTATAATCACAAATTCAAAACTAATTTAAAAAAGGTGTGAAGATATTCAACACGCGCAAAGAGAATTTTAGTTGATCTACCTCAATCACAGAATTGTATACATGCAATTCAAGAATTATGTTGAAACATTCATCAAAAATGAAAAACATTCTAGTTAATCTACCCCATCAAAAAACAGTATGGATGCAACTATTAAGTTTGTATGGACCATTTTGAGAGATTAAATAAGCGTTCCTGAGTCTTTCCGATCGTTGAAGGAAGATGAAATCAGAAAATAAATCTTCGAATGTTACCATTAGCCTTATTATTACACGGGATATCCGATATTCCTGTTGTCGGTCAAGCAGCAATCTACTTTCCTATCACTCATTTAGCGCGCGAATCGCGATCCGATTAATACAAACAGGTGTAATAAAACCCGATATGACGCGCAGGCGCGACGATCACCTGCTCAATGTTGACAACGAAGCAGACAGAACTGGACAGAACGCTACAGTGCATGAGTTCAGATGCTTGAAACTCATCATTACTTTTCTTCCGGTAAATTGGAAATAATCAACAGATATGATAGTTCGGCTATGTAGATCGCATGTTCGGATACTTTCAACTATATTGATCCACCTATAAATACATTCAGATATACAATATCATTAATCCACAGCAACACACATTGAGACAACTCGTAAGTGGCGCGCGAAATCTCGATCGGAACGCCTCGAATCTCGAATATCGAAGTTATCCATTAATAATATAAGACTAGGAACTTAAGACGCGCGCAAAGGCGCGGATTTGTTATTGTTAACCGCGATATCGCTAATGTTGCCTGCGATTCCTCTCCTGAATCTACGATGAACGAGTTTTCGCGCCACATCGCTCGAACAGGAACAGCAGGATTCCCCCGCGCGCGATCTCTCCGGGAATCCCCTCCCCTTTGATTGAGAGAGCCATGGATGAATTGTATTTGCTATTTTCGATTTGTTATTGTTACCCACGATTTCGTTATTGTTGCCTGCGATTCCGTTCCTGATCCTACGGTAAACGACTTTTGAGGACAAACAGACTTCGATTCGGTGATTTATTTCCATGGAATATGGACCGAAGACAACCCCGCGCGCGATGGGATTTTGCCCACTCGTACGTGCTCCGGATCATGTTTTGTTCCATTTGAGTTTTCGCGCCACATCGCTCGAACAGAAACAGCAGGATTCCCCCGCGCGGGCACTCTCCGGGAATCCCCTCCCCTTTGATTGAGAGAGCCATATGGATGAATCGTGGAGACGTCTAAATTGTGTCTTCTGCTGGCGCCTGCGTGGCCGATGTATAGTTTAGCCAAGCGTGGTCAACAGGGCTACATACAGTAATATCAGACTTAACCCATGGATTGGCACCAATCAGCGCGGGGACACTCACACCAATGCGATTTCACGCACGTTACACACTCTTGCGAACTCGCGAGATTTCACACCGACGACGATCAGCTGATCTTCGACCAACGACTTTCGATTAAATGCGGAATAGGATAGGGACTAGGAACTTAAGACGCGCGCAAGCGCGCGGATTTGTTATTTTTGATTTGTTAATAACAATTGTTACCCGCGATATCGCTATTGTTGCCTGCGATTCCTTTCCTGAATCTACGATGAACGAGTTTTCGCGCCACATCGCTCGAACAGGAACAGCAGGATTCCCCCGCGCGCGATCTCTCCGGGAATCCCCTCCCCTTTGATTGAGAGAGCCATGGATGGATTGCATCTGCTATTTTCGATTTGTTATTGTTACCCGCGATTTCGTTATTGTTGCCTGCGATTCCGTTCCTGATTCTACGATAAACGACTTTTGCGGACGAACAGACTTCGATTCGGTGATTTATTTCCATGGAATATGGACCGAAGACAACCGCGCGCGCGATGGGATTTTGCCCACTCGTACGTGCTCCGGATCATGTTTTGTTCCATTTGAGTTTTCGCGCCACATCGCTCGAACAGAAACAGCAGAATTCCCCCGCGCGCACTCTCCGGGAATCCCCTCCCCTTCGATTGAGAGAGCCATATGGATGGATAGGATGGATCGTGCAGACGTCTAAATTGTGTCTTCTGCTGGCGCTTGCGTGGCCGATGTACAGTGTAAACATCCAAAATCGGGCTACACATATACAGTTTTACCAAACTAAATCTGTATCAAGGCACCAATCAGCGCGGGGACACTCACACCAATGCGATTTCACACACGTTACACACTCTTGCGAACTCGCGAGATTTCACACCGATGACGATCAGCTGATCTTCGACCAACGACTTTCGATTAAATGCGGAATAGGATAGGGACTAGGAACTTAAGACGCGCGCAAGCGCGCGGATTTGTTATTTTTGATTTGTTAATAACAATTGTTACCCGCGATATCGCTATTGTTGCCTGCGATTCCTTTCCTGAATCTACGATGAACGAGTTTTCGCGCCACATCGCTCGAACAGGAACAGCAGGATTCCCCCGCGCGCGATCTCTCCGGGAATCCCCTCCCCTTTGATTGAGAGAGCCATGGATGGATTGCATCTGCTATTTTCGATTTGTTATTGTTACCCGCGATTTCGTTATTGTTGCCTGCGATTCCGTTCCTGATTCTACGATAAACGACTTTTGCGGACGAACAGACTTCGATTCGGTGATTCATTTCCATCGAATATAGACCGAAGACAACCGCACGCGCGATGGGATTTTGCCCACTCGTACGTGCTCCGGATCATGTTTTGTTCCATTTGAGTTTTCGCGCCACATCGCTCGAACAGAAACAGCAGGATTCCCCCGCGCGCGCACTCCCCGGGAATCCCCTCCCCTTTGATTGAGAGAGCCTAAGAGAGCCATATGGATGGCAAAGTTACCCTGGCACCGAAATTGTGAGCTGTGGAAAATCCAAAAAGACAGATCGATGCACCAAAAATTCTGCTTCCCAAATCCGCAGCCGGAAAAACCCTACCTTCTTTCATTTTCTTTAAATTATAGAAAAACTAGCTCATTTCACCCATTCTGGTGCGCCTTAACCCTTGATCGTAGCGACACACTCTTGGTCTCAAAAAATTCTACTCGGCCCAACAAAAATTCTACCACCTCGGTTTTTCCAAATTTTCTATTGGGTTTTCCGTGATTAGCAGTAATTAGGCTTTGACTCGTGGTCAACTGCGGTCAGCTGATACATTCACCGCGGTGTGGCGCATCTTGCTGGTGTGAACGTGGCCTAATGTAGCACGTTGACACCAGGGCTTGGGATTGGAAAATATTTCAACTGATCACGAAAAATCCAATAGAAAATTGTGAAAAACCGAGGTGGTAGAATTTTTGTTGGGCTGAGTAGAATTTTTTGAGACCAAGAGTGTATCGCTACGATCAAGGGTTAAGGCGCACCAGAATGGGTGAAATAAGCTAGTTTTTTGATAATTCAAACAAAATGAAAAAAGGTAGAGTTTTTCCGGCTGCGGATTCGGGAAGTAGAATTTTCGGTGCATCGATCTGTCTTTTTAGATTTTCCACAGCTCACAATTTCGGTGCCAGGGTACCTTTGCCCATATGGATGGATCGTGGAGACGTCTAAATTGTGTCTTCTGCTGGCGCCTGCGTGACCGATGTATAGTTTAGCCAAGCGTGGTCAACAGGGCTACATACAGTAATATCAGACTTAACCCATGGATTGGCACCAATCAGCGCGGGGACACTCACACCAATGCGATTTCACACACGTTACACACTCTTGCGAACTCGCGAGATTTCACACCGACGACGATCAGCTGATCTTCGACCAACGACTTTCGATTAAATGCGGAATAGGATAGGGATTTGTTGTTTGCATGGTCGACCCCTAAATTGTGGTGAGTTCTCCGTACTCGTTCGAAAAGTATTCGTCGACTCCAAGTGTACCTTAGCTCATTTAAAAGCTTGTCTTAAGACCTTCAAAATAAGTTGAGGTACATCCAATTCGAACCAACTGGAGCCAAACTGTTTGAATTTTCCCAAAAGATGATTTTTGAGAGTTTACAAAAGTGTGTACCCAACTTGACCCCATTAAGCCTTTTTCTTAATAACTTTGGTTTACTTCAACGATTTTCTACGTGCTTCAGCTCATTTTGAAGCTTGTTTGAAGACCTTCAAAATGCACTGAATTACGTTCAATTTGGATCAATTGGAGCCGAACTGTCTCAATTCTTCCGAATTAAATGATGGAAATCGGCGATAAAGTGTTTTTATCGCCGTGCACGCACATTTGGAGCTTTTCGGTGGTTCGAAAGACCATTTCTGACCCACTTTGACGTGATAAACACGTTATGAGTGGCAGAAGAAGTCGTTCTGCACGTATGTTAGGTACACTCCAATGTTGGCATCCTAGTTTACAAATCGTCTCCGTGTTTTGCACATAAAACAGCTCCATATTCGAATCTTGCAATTTTGAAAAATGGATTTTGAAGGTCTTGAAACAAGGAATCGAATGCGTTAAAGTACGTCGAAATTGGTTGAATTCAAAGAATTTGGCACCGACTTTACTGAACGCAATTTTCCTCGTTGCTTTCTTAGCTAAGCAATCATGAAAAATAGGAAAATCACCCCAGATTTCCTGGAGAACGTAGGAATGATTCGGAGTCGACGCAAACAACTTACTTCCTCACATTTCAACATAACAAACGTGAAAAAAATTGCCGGGACGCCAAGCAGTGCCCATCCCCGAGATCGGCATATGGGGGCAAGTTAGGTACACTTACCTTATTTGATACTTTGAACAAAATCCACTCCATACCAATCCAATATGAACGTCATGAGAGCGTAGTCATCCAGATCTCATAAATTCCTCGGCTGTGTATGCAGATGTGTGATGAGGGAAGGATATAATCTACACCGAAGCAGGAATGCACAGGATGAAAGAGCAAAAAAAAAATCGTCCCGAAAAAATTGAAACAAGCAACAAGAGCATTTTTAATTACTCGACTTTACACACGTGCACTCATTTTGAATACCCCCGCGCAAAGCTACGAGACAGCAAATATAATTTCAGAAATACAGAGCTTTCATCTTGTCGTGAGTTTTTGCCGTAGACTTTGCAGTATTTGCTCTGACAATCCTTTCTCTGAAGTCAGAGGATATTTGAGAAGGCTCAAATTCCAGCAGTTAGATCAAACTATCGAAAATTATGAGTCACTTTGTCGTTTGATGTTGAACGATATCAGATCATAAATGTATCATTTGGCTTGATTGTATTTCGGTTTTGGTACTGGGCTCAAAAAATGGTTCTTACTGGCAGGATCCAAATAAAGGAAATCAGTTCTGGATCGGAATTGGAATGCGAGTACAGTGAAACCTCTCTGTTCGGACACCTCTGTAACGCAGACGGCTATATTTTCACGGATACTTTTTTGTGACCTCTGCCTATATTCGACGGGTACGAGTTTTTCTGTGAGGCGGACAATGTTACAAAACGGGCACTTTTTTGGCGACCGAAGGCGTCTACTTTAGAGAAGTTTCGATCATTATACACGTTTCATGAAACTTGTTCTATTTTGGCAACGGTTTAGAATTTGATGGATGCGAGTGGTAATTAAATGTTACGATGGCCGTACGCTTGCATGGATCCATTCATGGGACATTGCGGATTTTCGGATGATTCGAAGGCCGATGATTTTCAGCTTAACCCTTGACAGTGCACTGAAGATACGGTCACTATCATCTGTCTTTTGAGCGATGTATCTGCCAGGGAGCGGCTTACTAGGGAGTAGCCGAGGCCAATACCGGCTAATACGGCTAGTTTTGCGGCGAATGGGCGTTACTGCGAGAGACACACCGCAGGTGCTACTAGACAGAAGTAGCTAAGAGTGGCCTTGCTGAAATTTGAAAGAGTGGCATTTGTCGGGCCATTTTCTACTTCGAGCTATTTTACCGCCGCTGGAAGCTACTTCTGATTACTGTAGAGTTTGTGTTTCGGACCCAACAAGCGACCAAAAGTAGCCAAATAGTAGCTCGAAGTAGCCGCTAGCGGTCCGTACAGGGTGAGGGAGTAGCGCTTTCCTGTGCTGGGTTCCAGTGCCAGCTAATATCAGATACTTCCAACTACTCTCACCCTGTACAGACCACTCGTGGCTACTTTGAGCTATTTGACTACCGTTGGTCGCTTGTTGGGTCCGCAACCCAAGTTCTACAGTAGCCAGAAGTAGCTTCCAGCGGCGGTAAAGTAGTTTGGAGTAGAACATGGCCCCACAAATGCTACTCTTTCAAATCTCAGCAAGGCTACTATTGGCTACTTCTGTCTACTTGCAGCTGTGGTGGGTCCTCGCAGTAGCGCGCATTTGCCCCAAAACTAGCCGTATTAGCTGGCATTGGCCACTGCTACTCCCTAGTAAGCCACCCCCTGGTATCCGCTTACTGCGAGGTCGCAAATTTCCATCTTAGTTCGTGCGTACCCCGAAGTTTTTGTTGTTTTCAACATCATGAAATTGGTTTGATTTCAGTTCG
Source organism: Eretmocerus hayati (assembly GCA_029851415.1). Classification (NCBI taxonomy): domain Eukaryota; kingdom Metazoa; phylum Arthropoda; class Insecta; order Hymenoptera; family Aphelinidae; genus Eretmocerus; species Eretmocerus hayati. The sequence continues at coordinate 118,234,170 of CM056744.1, read as the reverse complement.
CTGAGTATCTATGAATTTCGAGTCTCTATGAATTTTTAATCATATTGGACAGAGCTCCACTTTTTCCAAAACTCGATGATGATTTTTTCAGTTTTTCACCTCCGACTCTCCTCTAACTAGTACAATGTGAAGTTTTGTATATTCATAATGCACATCATCAAGGTTAGTCATTCTGATTTTTCTGACCGTGATGAGACACATTTTTTCCGTAGCTTTTGTCTTTATCGTGCTGTACACAGTGCAAACTTTTCTCTCTAATTATAAGAAATGCATTGCACCGAAAAAAAAAAGTTTACGAAACATGGGCGCAGAAGATGGATTTCGCATCCCCAGTATATAACTTATCCTGAACCATGCTGAGAGCGAGGGTTGAGATTGTCACGGGGTTGCTGGAACTAGGCCTCACGACCTCGGATATGCTGAGCTATTTTTTGACAAATCATGCGCAGAAATGTCAAGAGTACAATTTCATGCACAGTGTATGGGAAAAATTCCTCGGTAACAGACTAGATAGAATGATCAAGAAAAAGGGAAGAAGATGCATGATGATGGGAATGTTGAAACTCTCTAGCCACACCTTAGATTCTTATTAGAAAGCTCACTGGGTTATGAACATCGGAAGTTATTGCTCCAGTTAATATTCTCATATTTTGTCGATATTTTCACAGTTTTGGGACATGTATGTTGCATATGAGGGTTTCCTAGGAACTTTAAACTATAGACCCTCTTCAATCAAGAATAAATTTTTTCATCGCTCACGTTCAAAATGAGTTTTATATGATTCTCAGACCTCGGAAACATCTGAAAAAATGGTGCCACTCTATTCCAAGCCAAGGTATTTGTTGCCGAACGGATACAACGGAATTTTACGCTTGGAAAATTTCTAAAGCCACTCCAGTCAAATAGACATGACTCAAATCTTTGTTCAGACGATTGTTAGAGATTACATTTTACTTGACCTGACTCTAGGGGAGAATTTCTCCCCTATAGAGCCAATTGAATTATTAAAAATTCGATGAAAATCTCAAAAATTGCATCATGACTCATGAGTCTAATTTCAGTTTCTGGAGTATACGGTAGTGTTATTTCGTCCTTATTTCAGCCGTATACTACGCAAACCTCAAGAATTTAGCGATACCATCATATTTACAGGCTTATTCTGCTTACTGTCGGGAATCCAATTTCCTTCCTGAGTTTCTCACAGGAATACCGATCGACAATGGCTAATCGTAACAATGCGTTTTTATCTTTCTTGTGATGAAGAGAAAAGAGCACAACATTCCAAACCTGTGCCTTGCGTCTACCGAGCGTGCCTTCCAAAAATAAAGATTTTCCAAGCCAGTGGTGCAACATAAGCTTTGCAGCTGTGCGAAATTTTTCTGGATCATGGCAGAGTTATAGAATCCAAACAGGATTCGATTTGTCTTTTTCTAAACTTTAGAATTACCCCACATTTTCTGTTCCGAACAAGATATTTCATTATTTTAGCCAAATATAGCTAGAGTAAATTTTTTCACAAAACTGAGTTACATCAACGAATGAGGTCTAATGTCATAGCCAAAGCCAGGCACAACTCTGAATCAAGTTTTATTTGAAAATATAATCGTAGTAGATGAATATACGATTTTATCAGACTTTTTGATAGTTAGGTATGTTTGGCGCAGCACTATCAATTCAAAAAATGTGAGAATTCGCGCGCAAAATGCCCCAAAAGTGGTGTTTGCGGTCTGCTATTGATAAACCAGAACGCGTTTCAGCAAAAGTGATTGAAGTACGTCTTTAATGATAGAAGATACTTCATAACGCTCCTTTTTTCGGTACCAATAGCTCAGAATATCCGTGGAACACTGGACTTACACAAAATTCAAAGGTTTCGCAGAAATTCTCATATAAGAGTAACAAAAAGGCGTTCATGGCTGGCGCTTTAATTTCACTGAATGGTGCTTTCTTTGTCCTCCCTCTTGGCATCAGAAACTCAACATTGCCCAACTCAAGCAGCGTAAGATACAAGTCACTACAGTAACCGCCTATTTCTGATCTGTAATCGTTCTTCAAAACCCACCCCTCTCTGTCATCATCCCGTATCCCTCTTAGAGAGTTTTTCTATCGAGAAATGCATGACCCAGTTTCCGTAGGCGGCAGTTTTCGCTTGCTGCTTCTACTTCACTCACCCTCACAGCTTGGTTCCATTTTAATATTTCAAAGCCACCAGAGCGCGTATGTATACATGCCTCGCATATTGTACCCATCTTCAGCAGAACAGAAATACACTACCATTACATATTTCTTCCTTTCTCTTTCACAAGAAGCAATTGTATTTTAGAGCACAGGCAACATGTGATCTTTACCTGTTTCGGCGATTTTACAATTACAGAGAAGGTAAGCTAATTTGAGAAGATGAAAGTCAAAGTTTTCATGGATTCATTATTAAATGGGTCAAGTACTGCATTGGAATCAACCAGAAGTGCACTATAGTTCTGATGTTATAATAGTATTGCTGCACACACTGGATATCTTGCGATACGAATATTGGTAGGTGATATTTGTTATCGTACGATAATTAGCCGTTTCCGGGTCACAGCTGCAAATATGCAAATCGACATCTACTCTGCTGGCTAACGGGTACAGCACATGTGTCCATAAATCGAGAGAGGTGGTATTTTCACGATATATGTATAGAGCACGCTGATTACATTTGTTGTAAATGGTTCATTCTGTTTGAACCAGTACACCGACGAAATTTATTGATCATTTCGCTTTCCTCATTTTTTTTCTAAATTGAAAAATTTAGCGTGTCTCGCATTTATCACTGGACACAACTTGCATTAATGCACGAAGAATCAGTGACCTTCGGGACGGGTAGCTTAATCTGTGATCTAACCTATTGTTGATAGTTATTTCGAACTTGTATTCTTCTCCTTTGGCCTAATGCGATGACTTTTACACATTAGATGCTGACGATGGAAGACTTTGAGTGTCCATCAGCTGTAACTTATGCGGCACAGAGTATATTATACAGGGAAGAAATTTTTCCCGTTAATCCGCACGATAATTAAGGAGTTGGCGTATCTCGAACTTTTCGATATTCCGAGTTTGTTTCGATTTGGATTTGATGATTTTTTTGTGATCTGGTGATATTTTGTTATTTGTGCAATGCCAACAGATCAACATGAAATCGAGTAGGTTATGGATGGATGGATTTCTGTATTTTCTTTTCATGAAACTATAACCATGGTGTAAATGTGATTGATAATGACAGTATTTCTTTAGAGGAGCTTACACGTTATCGAGAAAATTATGGACACATTAGAATGTCGAGGAAAACATTTATTGTGAGAAATTCAAGAAACAATCATTTTTCCCTCGTCTTATATCATCATACATTAGATCCATGAAGAAGAGCGAAAATTCAATCGAGTAAGCTTTGATATCTTTTGTAATCTAAGATTCAATCTCATACTTTTCACATTTTTACTGAAATAACGCTTGATGACTGAAATCCTGGATTTGTCTTTTTTTGATGTAGTGTTAGGAAGACCAAGATGAATATCCATTGACGAAAAATGAAGGGCAATAAGATTGATTCACGGATTAGATTAAGTGAAAGAAGGAAAAGGTACAGAAGTACTAAATACCCTCCAAATGAAGTTTTGGAATAATCTTCTTCTTTTTATCAACGCATTCTCAGCCTCTTTTCGAGGTTATCGAAGCCTCCAAAAAACATTTATAAAAATTCACATTGGTGCTGGCCGAGATTCGAACCCCAGCTTTCTGCGTTGAAGGCAAGAACCTTATCCACAAGGCTGCGGTGGCTACTTTTGGAACAATCTTTTCCATGAAACCAATTTCTACGGGATGAAAAACAGCATCATAAAATCTTTCAAGGACAACCGATAAGTATTGATCTTGGTAGTCAGATTTCCAATGTTTGAATCAACAGCATACATATTATGGGCAATTTTGTAATACACTCTGATCTTTTTATTAAATAGTCCAAAAATTTGTACCTGAGGTTAATGAGATAGATTTCGTGTTCTCTTTACTCCGCATCGGTAGAAGATATGATAGTACCCATAATGGTACTCGAATAGTTCTTGAGGAATCAAGAGTGATTTTGATATTTTTTTAATACTGAAAGAACCATTTCTAGGTGGAAGAATGAATCACGAGGTATACGGGAGATGGTGTAATTTTCATATCTCTGTAAATAAGTATTGCGAATTCATTTCAAGTTATGCAATACAATGACAACTCACAAGAGTGGGTTGGGGACCTGTTTAGCAGAAGACAAAATTTTTCTCACTCAATCTCATTTGCTACTCCAAATACTCCGTAGGAGATAACTAAAGTACAGAATCCAGCACTCTTTCATTTCACTCCCAATTTCATTACAAACCCGCGTAAAAATACTTTTGTTTGGCTCTTGTTTGACCGACACTATCGGCCAGCAAAATTTTTTCCAGATAAGTATTGCACTGTTGACGCAATTCTAGTAAATCTGTCTCGAAACACGTAACCTCAAATTACCCGTATTCTTTGAGGCTCCTTCCGAAAATCTGTATTCAAATTTTTTTTAGATAGAGATGTCCGCAATCGAGAGAGAATGACACGATACTTTGTGGAAAAATTTTCTTTTCTGTTTCAGATCAATTGCACAGCTTGAGGAGCTCCTGGATTTGGTGAAGATTGGACGGGAAAATTCGGCAAATTTGCAAAACCGAACGCCCCATTAAACCACGTCACTCGCCAACCCTCTCTCTTCATTTTCGTTTCCCAAAGTTTTCCCAAACTTGCTGACAAGTTTAGAGAAGTTGTCCGCAAGTTTGTACGCCCCACTCTATCGTGAAGGCCAAGTTTGGTTCTCCATCTTCTAAAGTTTCCCCAAACTTGTGAGAAACTTCCAGGAAGTTGACCGTATGTTTGTACGCCAAACTTGATCGTTATGACCAAGTTTGGGGTTGTCTCATTTTTTAAGTTTGGGCCAATGCTTGGGAGGGGAAAACCTTTCCCAAACAAGAGCCGAACAAAATTATTTTCACGCGGGTTATTTTTGGCCGAGCTTCAGCGTTTATAAACGCTGGAACTCAGCCAACCCGCAAATTTTGATCCTTCATTGATTTGAGAAATAATGGAAAGGGTAGGGAAGTCCAAACTCATGTCTATTAAAAACTTGAAAGCAGTTCACACTCCACTCTTTTTCACATCTTTGTATGAGAACTTTTTCATAATAAAAAGCCAATCAACTACGACCACTGGGCCCATTCTTTGAGCCACAATTCACCTTTGTCTGCTAGTAATAGCACAAGCAAAAAAATTCAATCCACGACTCTAGGAGTGGAGGCAACCCACAATCGAACAGGGATTTAACTTTTATATACCGGGTCCCTGCCTTTTGGCTCAGCCCCGGTTGCCCCCATGGGCGCGGGGCAGCGATAGGCCCTGCCAGCGCGTCGGTTTGGAGGATGGCCAACACCGAGCCAGGCTCGGTGATGACTCAGTCCTCCTCCCGGACTACCGAATTCTGGGCTCAGTTCCCAGCACGAAGCCGATGCCCACCCCTCGGTGGGGGGTTTTGGGACTCGTCTAGGCTTCCTGAGAGCCCAGGGAGTCCCTCGGGATGATTGAAGAGTCTTTCGGACTCGCATTGTTTTCGCCCGAAGGCAATTCCAATTCGAATCCCTAGACTCACCCATTCCCGTGGTGCCGGATGGAGATGTGCGGTCTCCTCGCTCCGGCGGGCGATGACTGGGGCCGGGAGCTCGTCAGACTCCAGGGATGAGGCACCATGCCCCAACCCCCCTTGCGGGTCCCACAATCGAACAAGAGAGATTGCTGTTCTGTTGTCTCATTGTGTCTCTTAATGGTTGATCAACATCTTTTAATAGCTACAACATGTTTCTAATTCCTGCCATCTGAGAACGGCAATATCTGAGTCAATATCTCTTTGAGACTACCAGCTCTTCTATGATGTCATTTGACTGTAACAATTCTATCCCTCTACAAATTCCCACGAGCCCACAAGGCCGAATATTGATGAGTAATGATCTGACTATATAACATTATTACATTTCAATCTACTCAGATTGTCATTTAAATGTTTCCAAAGGCAATGATGAGTACGCGATAGCTCATTCTCACGATCGTATGCCCTGGTGATGGAAATTAAGGGAAATACTCGACAAAACATTCTCCTCTGAAATAGTATATCGAGATTCAAAGAGCCTTTCCCCTACATTTATTACAGCGGAAGCTTCCTCATCTATTACTAACAGCAATTTCTCACTGATGCATTCAAATTCGTGCATGGTTCCGTTCTACGAAATGAGCCAAGTTACTCCTGCCTCACAGAAGCAACGAGATACCTCACTCAGAGTGCGATTAGGCAGTGACAGCACATAAATTGAATGACCAACTCTCATAAAGCCCCTTTCGGTAATAATGAGCTCGGAGAATTTCACTTTTGCCAAAAATGGAAAACTCCCGGGAGATTCACAGTTCTCGCTACCATCAAAGTCAGAATTCCATGCTACCTTGGTCTGGTTTTCCATAGTATATGTGGTAGAGGACGAATTGCCAAAACTACATTCCTGCAGTTCGACCAAGCATATTTTCCTGGAGCACATGTTTGCAGGAGCGCCGATGTATCCTGTTGTGTTCCTGAAATGAAGTACACATAGTGTCCGAAAAGTGAGTATTCTGCTCCTGCTCCTTTTACGAGAACGGTTGAGAATCGCGAGAAACCTTGGAATGTTTGTCCCCTTCATTGAAAGTGAGTGTCCGATGGTGACCTCGGTTTTGACCATGTAGGTGATTTTCAAGATTATTTGGAGATCAACTTAGTTCTTCTCCCCAATTAGAAATACCTATATTTGTCCTCAAATTATGAAGAAATAAACAATTATGAGATTCTTGTCTGGAAATATTTTTGATCCGAGTTGACCTTGGCGGAATGAACGTTGGTCAATACCTCTGGCCCGTAATCTTCATAGCTGTTCAAGAGTTGTTCATGATAACCCCTCAATGGCCTTGAGAATGGCCTCCAATAACACCAGCTTATCTTTGAGTCAATAATGTATAAATTTTAGTCCGAAAATTTTTCAACATACCGTTGAAACTTGATGTTTCGGAGGTCACCGTGCCGGGGGTATCGACCTTCACGCATCTCACCAGAATCCAGTCGTGTCGAAAAATATTTCCTACAATATTTCACATTCGTCCAGAATCTGAAGACAAGGAATGTTGCTATTCCAAAAAATGGTCTGAAACCTCGGTGACCTGAGGAGTCGTGCGGCTCATCGTCAGTGGAGTTTGAATGAGCATCCCTGAAAGATCAGGGAGACGATTCACTGAAATTTCAGTGCTTCAAGGGCCCAAGCAGATCATACTCACTGAAGTTTCCGTGGGCAAGTCTCTCTTTCAGCGGCACCTCCTGATTCGCCAATGAGACACACGGAAACTCCGATCAACAATATCCGCCGAGACTCTTGAAGCAATGGAATTTCAGTGGATCGCCTCACTCATTCATCAATGATGCTCACTGATAACTTCAGTGTACATGCACTGTAATTCCAGTGTAAACTGGTAAAGTCATCACTCAGAGTTGATTCCGATATAAACTGAAGTTCAGTGACTTTCGAGAAATCGACACTGAGAGACATGGTACTCAACTATCGGGCAAGTTATCGGCTTGCACATCAGTTGTTCCGGTGTTGTTTGCAATCTCTAACAGTCTCCAAAAAGAGGGGAGGGGGAGGGGTTTACTTACTTTTCGGACACCAAGGGAACGACTTCAGAACATAACAGTACAAATCCATTCCAAATCATCAAAGAATCGTTTCGGTTGATTCAAGGCTGTTTTCTACGTTCATTACTGCCCGTGAAAACTACAAGGACGTGATCTGAAGTCGGAGCCCATTTGTATGATGCAAAAATAAATTTCTGAGAGAGTAAGTAAACACCTTAGAATACTCATCAAAATATCAAAATGATTCCTCGAAAGTCTGAAGCGGAGTGAGGCTATTCTGATTCGGAACCATTCATATCGCTGTGAAGCTGTGATGCAGGATGAAAGTGAAGGCTAATTTTTGGACTGTGACCGACATGTAACATGATCGGATAGAAAGGTGCATGTAGGTAAAATTTGACTGTCTACGGCCTACATTTCATGAATTTGAGCGATTACATTCATTAAATTGTAAAGGTTGATGGAAAATATAATCAATTCTCTTATTGCAAGATCCAATTCATCAGTTGGTTGAAAATCTCACATAACTGGCCGAGGATTTCTAGATTTCTGAACAATATGATACTGCATTCAGTGAGATTCACCGATCTCAGAAATGCGATAGCCGATTTTGTGGAAAGTCAACCAATTTTCCACAGTGTACCTGCTAACTGCGCCTTCAACTCGTAATTCGAATTATCGAGAGAGCTTGGGCTGCGCATCGAGTCCGATTCGCGCTCGAGGCGATAAGGTACGACTAGTACTAAATGGCTATCCAAGCGCGTGTTCGTCATATCAGATGGAGCTGCGGTTCGATAGTATATACAGCAACGAGTACCCCGACACGGTCTCAACCATTCAATCCTGGTTCATAGATTGTGTCTGAAAAAGTGTTGAGAGAAAAGCAGACCTGGGGAATAGCTCTTTTCACTTCACTTCCCACTCCACTTCCACACACTATTTTGTTATGGATTTGACTTTTGTTGTGAAATTTGACTGATGATCCATAATTCTTGTCGATCAAACGTCTTCAATACAATTATTTTAGTCCATTCCGAGTGTCAAAGTCTGCTTGATTTGGCAAAAAGTTTCACTTAGTTATATTTATATGAATTTCAAGCCTTAGCGATCATTATTCTTCAAGTGCAAGTGGTGGAGGTGGAGGGTACTTGCTTGGAGAAATTGAATATTGTCATCTCTCATGATTACTTCAAAAATATCGTTGCCACTTTCGTATCACTTGCTTAATGAGGAGTCGCGGAAATACTGGATTTTGAAAATCATCAGTTCGATGTTCGAATTTGAGAAGTTGAATGTAAAAATCTGGTGAAACGATGATCGTGCACGATTCATGAAGTTTGCTTTCCTTTGTTTTTTATCTACTGTAATGGAATCGAAAAATATTGGTGAGATCCAATCGGAATGAATTTTTTTCGCTGCAGCAGTTTGACTAAAATTGTGTATAGAATATTGATCCAACAAGAGTGGACGGGTTCGACTATCACAGAGATACTATTTTTTTTGAGCTATTGATGAAGAATTCCTAGATTAGAGTATTGCGCCAACTGACGAATTTTTACGACTTTTTTTTTTATTAAAACTTGAACCCGTAGTTTTTCGATTGAGGTTGGAATAGCCACAAGATATAGTTCGATTAGTGTACAAGCTACTTGTGAGGCCACTGGACTCGATCCTATGTACAATATTACGATGAAAAATAAGCATCCAAGGAATAATTATAATAAGCCCCTATAGTTCCATCCCATTACAAAATACTGTCTCAATAATAATCATCCTACTGTCTCTCGTATGTCTGGGCTATTGGGTGGCTTTACAACTGACTTCAGTCGATACATCAACGCCCAAAGTAATTATAAATTTCCCAAACTATTATGAAGGCCAGATCCGGTCTGTGGAAGTGCCAAATAGCTATAGGAAGTTTAGCTACCAAGTGGCACCACGTCGTCGTAGTTAGCCAGTTCACCGAGTTTACCGTACTGTAAGGTTGTACCAAAATTAATTACGCCTAGAAACTGTCTTGATTAAAAGTATGCCCGTCAGCTGTCACGTGGATAACTTTTCTCGGACGCCAACTTTTGTCTCCAGCTCTCGCTCATCCTTTTTTTTCTTCTTTTTTTCCAGTGTGAGCATAGTAGTAGTGCCGTTTCTCAATGTATTTGTTTGATGGATTTGATCATTTTGTTTGTGATTCTTTTCCATATAATTCTCAAACACCGCATGTAACCATTCAGGGTTATGCATTCATATTCTTTTACACATTGGACGATGACCAAGGATCTAAAATTGGTGAGTCTGTTATTTATGCACTCGTTATTAATTCAAGTTTCTCCTTGATTCTAACGGGATCGAATCATCAGACCCGACATCGTCATGTACTTTGGATATAGCATGGTACACTACCGGTCCAAAGTTTGTGAAAACCTGAAGAACAAAATGTTTAATTTTGATCACTTGACCTACTCTCCTTCGTCCAAAATGACTATTGGCCGTGGGAAGTTTGAGTTTCAGCGCCTCTGTGCGGCGGAAAATGGCATGCCACGGGAGGAAGCAATCGCACGTGTTTATAAGTGGTTTAGTGCGGGCTCTGGTCTTCTCATGCAAGTAGCTCAAAAACCGTAGCTCGGATGTGGCAACAGTATGCAAGGCGGTTATAGGGTTTTCAAAGACGAAGAGTTTGAGCGCTTGTGAGGCTGAATCCGAGCAAAATTGAGTAAATTAGAGCGAGTTGAAATTCTTGACTACGCTTTTTGCAGGGGCGTTGCGGCCACCGTTTCTGCCTCGACTCGCTCCGATATTTTTCTCGCTTCGGTCTCTGTGAATCATTCTATAATGGTCTGATTGATATGTATGATAGCTCAAAATTTTCGCAATTAAAAATCTAACAACATTCTCGCTTACTCTTATAAGGTTTGAGCAACGGTTTTCCCAAAAATCATGGTCAGAGATAGAATGTGCAAAATAGTCGCGTCACAGGGTATTCTTTTTATCTTCGAGTAAACCGTTGCTCAAACCTTATAAGAGTAAGCGAAAAAGTTGTTAGATTTTTAATTGCGAAAATTTTGAGCTATCATACCTGCCAATCAGAGCATTATTGAAGGATTGACAAAGCTCGAAGCGAGAAAAATATCGGAGCGAGTCGAGGCAGAAGCGGTGGTTGAGCAGCGGCCGCAACGCTCATGCTCGCGCCCATGCAAAAAGCATAGGCAAAAATTTCAACTCGCTCTAGTTTACTCAATTCTGCTCAGATTCAGACCCACAAGCGCTCAAACTCTTGCTTTTCGAGAACCCTACAATCGCCTTGCATATTGTTGCCACATCCGAGCTATGGTTTTTGAGCTAATTGCATAAGAAGACCGAAGCCCGCACTAAACCACATATAAACACGTTCGACTGCTTCCTCCCGTGGCATGCCGTTTTCCGCCGCACGGAGGCGCTGAAACTCATACTTCCCATAGCCAATACCTTAGCTAATTTTGTATCTTCTTTCGAGCACTCTAAAATCTCTTTAGGGGTTTTTTCGCGCAGCTTGAGGGATTCTTGCAAAATCAATTTGAAGTCTTGGCAAACTCCATAAAAATCGAGTCAATACGCAAACGTTTGCAGATCTGACGGAAATTGATGGATTGAGATGATGTAAGAAGCATCCAAAAAGAGGGATCAAGAGCTTCAAAGTCCGTTCTTAACCCTCAGAGTACCAGCATTTTGGAAATTTAGAAAGCGCCGAAATCTCTAATGAAAATGCCCACATGCCCCTTATGTATATCTGAACCAAAGGTGGATGTTGGCCGATCGAGCCGTGAAACCGTGAGGCCAGGCCTTTGTGGTAGTGACCCATGCTGTAATTACACACTGAGATAACCTTTATCTCGGCTCCCTCTTGGTCGATTTGGACACTCAAGAATGGAATTTGAAGGTCTTTCAATGACAAACAAGATGTAGTCGAGAAATGCACAATGCATATGCAATGTCAAAATTGCCGGGATCGTCATACCAAAGTGAATTCGGTGGAAAATATCAAATTCTAAATGGTTAAAGTTCCAATCCAAATTAGTCGATTACTGACTAGAAGTGCGAAAAATCTACGTCTGTCCAAGACAAATGAAAGTATCCATACTACATTGGGGAGTTCTCAGTCTTAGTTCAATGACCAAATCGTAAAGTCATGAATGGCTCAACTCGTCGTTTAGCTCAAATTGTGGAAGAAATCGAGAATACTTGGAACAACAATGTGTGTATATACAGGTTAGGATGTACCAGACGCCCAGTGATTCCAACTTCTGTACAATAATCTAATGATTTGGGCTGAACGTTGAGTTGTCGATAATAAATCTGACAATAACAATAACTAGACAACTCATCTCAATCTTAGTACCATTAAAATTTTCATATGAGTGATGAATGGAACTTCACGGCCGTGCTGCACGGCTATCGCATACCCTTGATATCGGGTTCTTTGACGAAAAACTAAGAGAAAATGGAAGACTATGCGCTGGTTCGTCGAAATCAAGTTCTACACCGCTATTGGCTCGCGCAGATGTTTTTCAAGTCATACTGAACGGGGAAAAATTACTATATGAGCCATTGCATATGTCTACGTCGTTGGTTTTACACTGAAACCTGATAAGACGGGGGACCTACCAGTGGGTCCCACCGCAGCTAACGTGTTGAGAATTCAAACTGATATCTTACTCGATTGATACGATCAAGTTTTATATTTATCCCTGGCGGGAATAAAAATCTTATTGAATCTTGCTGATCGGCCTTAGCCAGGTACATTATGTCAGCAAATTTGGCTGACTCATCTCATAGATCGAGTTGAATTACTTCAACTTGAACCCTGCGGCATGGTTCATTCCAAGTTTCACTTTTTTGTGGTAAAAGGAGACTATCTGCAGAGTTTCAGTCAAATCCATGGCCCACAACCCCTGAGTGCTCCTCGTCAGTCTTTGACGATGGCATCATTAATTATAACAGTTCGCGCGAAAGGTTCGATATAACTGATTGAAGTATCGGTTCCACCTGGCTTTTCGTATTTACAAACTCACACTCGCACATTGTTCACTCGGTCACATTCAGCCTACGGGGCAATCCATTAATCACGTGAGGAAAACTTTTGTATGTTCGGCATACCCCTACTCTCACTGAGGATCGAAAAAAATTTCACGATATCGATAATATCGTCGATGAATTATTGTGAGGGTCGATACGATAACGACAATTGACCTTCGACATTTTTCGACATCGATAGCGACATCGATAAGCCATGAAATGTCGATGCTCGATAACGACATCTTCAAATTATCGATTTTTATCGTATCGCGGCAGCATTAACCATGCCCCTCCAAGTCTCGTATGGTTGCAAACTTATAGCTGGGAGGATTCTGATGGAAAGTGTAAAGATGAAAAGTGACACATGGAAAAACATGGTCAACATTTTTCCATGTGTTTCACCTCATCCTTACATTTTCTGTCAAAATCCTCCCAGTTAACCGCGTAACCATGTTGCATAGTCCGATCTATGACACGAGTCAGTAAAATTCGCTGACATAATCTTACTGGCTATGAATGATTGAATTTCAATTGATCGGCTTTTGCCAGTAGCATTGTGTCAACAAATTTCGCTGACTCATGTCATAGATCGAGTTGAACTACTTGAATACTTACTGGCTTTAGTCAACCAATGAGATTCAATCGTTCATATCAAGAGTTATTCACCGATCAGATCTCAACGCTTCAAATACAAGTTTATTCATATCATTTCTTAGGAGGTTTCGATTAGGTGCAATTCACGTAGAATCCCATAAAACTCTCAAGAACGTCACTTATAACACCGGGCATCTAGAGTGTCATGATGGAATTTCTCACAATTTTGATTACTTATGAATATTCTAGGGTTGCTTCCATGGCCAGAAGAGTGCAGTGCTATTTACACCCCTGTAAAGCCCCGTAGACTCAAATCCGACTAGGAACTTAGAAAGCGTAAAATACGGTTGGTATAGTGACGAGTCGTTTTTACTAATTAAGAAATTTGCCCGAACGATGTTTTGGAAGTGGTCTGGAAACTTGGAGACGCTTGATAGCTCTCAATAACCATCCAAAATAGTTATGTATGGTCTGAAACAAGATGATGATACCTTGAGAAGCGTGAAATATTGTACAAATGTTTGAAATTCGAAATATTCTCGATAGGTCCTCAAGGACCCACCGGGTTATAAACGGTCAAGTGAAACGATCTATTGGTATACACAATAACCCTCTCGACACAGCGTGTGAACCTCACCATGATTAATTATCAAAAGTCCTAGGAATTCCTAAGAATTACTGGGAAGACTTCGTCTGCGATCTATGTAGAGTACGAAAGTATGCCAGATTCTCTTTGGTGTACACTATTGCAACAGAGAGATCGAAGTCTGACCAAACTAGCATCTGAACCACTAGTAAATACTCCAAGAATGAGTTCACGATAGTAGTAACGGATGGAATCTCGATGAGCTGCAGCAGCTGTCTAATACTAGAGCAGTAGTGGCACGTACAAACCAAGCAACGAGTTTGACTGTTGCCGCAGGAGTCTGCGGTCACTTTAGAATGCTCCACTCTGGGCAAGAACTAAAGTCGATGCACTGTTCAAGACTTGGCTCGAGTCGATACACCAATTGCTCGTTGGAAATTTGACGTTGTTTGAATTATTGTGAAATTGAAATCCATTCATCTCCAAATTCGAGTATTGATTTTTCAGAACTGATTGAGTCGAACGAGCACTTATATCTTAGCTATCGTCATCTCCTTATTGATTAGGTAATTCTAAGAACCCATAACTGCTACGGGATTTTCCAAATCTTAGCACATCAGGCGCTTTCTGCATTCATCGCCGATTTCCTGCACGGATATGGATTACAGAAACTTTCATAGTCGAAAATATCAGATACCATTCCGATTGCACATCTCAAATCAATTTACAACTGCGAATAGGATGACTAATTTAGATAATACTATTCCCCAGAATGATTTCACCTTAGAAGATTTTGTATAAAATTCTTGACGAATGAAAAAACTCACTATGAGCAGGTAACACAGCGTCGACGAATTATTATCTACCGACGCTCGGGCTCGAGAAGCTTGTCTCATTCCGCGGGTGACGCTTATTTCCATCCTGAAAAATCTCCGGGAAAATCGAAAGAGTTTATCATCCATGTTTTGCAATCGTGAAAAGGTACTTTCAGCAGAAACCATGCTATAGCATTCCGCCAACTTGGCCCGATTTTTGTCAACCCAAGCAACGAGTAGTCGACAACGCGGCTGAGAATTTAGGGATCGATTGAGCTCACGAGAAATTTCAATCAAATATCAGGGAGCTCACGCGGGAGCTACAGTACCGAGAGTATAATGTACGAGAACTAGAGAGTATATCGACCGAACACCTAGTGAGTTTCTATACTAATGCAAATGGTGCCAGCTTGCAAAATTAATCAGGTCGATTCTCGGAAAATCTGATGCGTCAAGGAACTTTTAGATGGTGATCAGGTTCTATACTTTGTCCAGAATTGGCCTATGACTTCGACACTCATCGTGGGTAATGGGAAGTCAATGAGATGATTGACTATTCCATACTACCCGAGATCCACTCTCGGTGTAGAATAATGCTTGGAAAATATGAAGTGAAGATCATACGGTAGAATGATGAGATTATGCAACGTTTTTTCAATTTTCTCAACGCATGTGAGACATAAAATTCCATGAACATATATAAACATGGAATCCGTGGATTTCATTTTCATGTATGATTAGATATGAAATCGAGTTGGGGATTTGCTATTTGTATCCTAGGGAGAAGCGGTATACTATTTTACAGCTGGTGTGACATCGCTTGACGATATCCATCGAACATCGGTCAGAGAATTCAATCCCGGGGTCATTTTCAGGTTTTGGACGTTTGAAGCACTGGAGAGAGGTAATCCTCATTACATACCATTTTACGCAAAAAAATTCACTGCTCTGGTGTTGGAGACCGACCTCTGCAAGGAATTTTCATTAGTATACGATCAGGATCGTGACGTAGTTATGATGAACATTTGACGTAGAACAGGTTCGATTCAATGTATGACAACTTTCTGGAGTGGGAAGTAATGTTCTAAGCAATTTTACATCTGATCATATATGTTTCTCTTATAACACACATGTGTGTTTTGAAACGTTCCAATGATGACAGCTGTATCTCTGATGAGGAGGCCCATTGACAAGGATAAGTTTGATCAATCATGTTGAATCTGGTTCGAGACAGTGAAAGGATTCTGGCGTAGATTGGCAAAGTAAAACCGGTGCTGGTCTTTTGCCGTTACTGGGATTATTCGTGCTTAAGTCGATCCAATCATTCATCCATCCGATCCTTCCATTCGCTTCAATAATCTCATCCATCCCACCCGGATCCATCCATCCTATCCATAGAATCCATTCCATTCAACCATCGATTACATCCATCCCATTGAACCTATCCATCACATACATCAATCCTATTCATCCATTCATTCATCAATCCTGAGCATTCCTTTCATCTATTCATCCACCCAACCATCTCCTCCATCCATCCATCACATCCGTTTATCCCATCCATACATCTATCCATGCTATTCATGCAACCCATCTATGCTATCCATCAATCCATCCAATCCTATCCATCAATTCATCAATCCACGTCATCCATTCATGACACTCATCACACCCATGTGATCCATTCCACCCTTACCATCCATCCATGCCATCCATCCCGTCCGCCCCATCAATCTCATCCATCCACCTATTCATCCATCTTATCTATCGCGTGTATCCATCCAACTGACCCATCTATCTATCCATCCCATATATCCCACGCATCCCATCCATCGATCTCATCAATCCCTTTCCTCCATCCAATCCCTCTATCTCATCCGTCCATCCATCACATCCATCTCATCCATCCATCCCGTCCATCACATCCAGCCATCCGTCCATTCTATCTATTTAAATCCATTCCATCCAAGGATCCCTGCCGTTGTTGGAATTTCATCGTGCCAAAGTCCCGGGACTATGCGATGTTTGGTCCCGTGTTATCGAACTCCCGTGTGCAATGAACGGCTTTCCACACCACCCGAGAGGTACCGTTCTGGGCGCGTTTCTTTTATTTTTTGGTAACGGTTGAGGAGATCGCACCTGTCCGTGGCAGGAGCCCTATATACCTCACCCGTGCTCGTGAGGATCACCAGCCTCCAACCTCCTTAGGCTCACCTCCGAGCGGAGAATCCGGCGAGTTCCAGGTGGGTTCTCCCTTGGCTTTGGGTTGGACTGGAGATCACGAACCTACGAAGACATGGTGAGAACCGCCGACCCGAACCAACTGCCCCGAGCCGTCGCCGTTCGATCGGAGACAAGACAAGCCCTGTAGACGGATTACAACGCGAGCGCAACGCCTGGAACCGACCTTGACTAAATTCCTCACGTTCAGAGGCGACCCGTGACCGAAGATCCGACTCGACGGACCACGCCACCCCTCCGCAGGAGCGTGAGGTCCAGCCCGCCCCGCCACCAAGAGAGCCTTTCCCCCTGGAGCCGCCGAAGTCCCCCGGTGGGTTTCCTGACCACGCCACCAGTCCAGCCACGGACTGGACTGATGACGTACCACCGTCGGCCCGCTTCTTTTCTTTTTGATGTGGGAGGAAAAGATCGCCTGGAGCCATATGAAAAACCTCCCTTGAGACTCGCCCATTACGTGGTGTTTTCCCTATACACACCCACGCACCCATCCACTCACGCACCCATCCACCCACGCACTCAACCACCCACCCACGCATCTATGAACCATCTCACCCACTCACACGCCCATCAACCAACACATCCTTTCATCCCTCTCTTTAGCACCGGGAGCGACGTCCTCACTGGTCGGTCGCTCGGCGCAGACTGACTGCTGGCCGGCTTGCGCTCTCCCTTATATAGCCCCCACCTTACCCCCACTCCTTTATCAAATTCCCCTAAAATCGAGCGGGAGAGCCGCGGAAAAGTCATTGACGAACCGTGTTGAGCGGAGCTGTTCCTGGAACCCTTCTCCTCCTCTTCGACCCAAAAAAGGCCGACTAGACCCTCATTTGCTTGACACAGGCCAAAAATTCAGCATCCTTCAACTTCCTGATCTTTCTTTCGACTTCGCGATATTGTCACAGGAGTTGATTTGAGCATTCGAGATACAAGTTCCAAATCTTCGGAATCAGCTAAGTAGGAATGCGCTAGGGCTCTCATGGTAATGCGGTAGATGAAGGCATGCGTGGACAACATCCTCTTTGGAATGCATGATTTTGGAACAAAAAAGGTTGGTTCAAACAATTCGTTTTGTTTCAGCATTTTCATGTCAATCCAAATCGATGGCTCTAGATCCCGCTAGTCGATGTCGATATGTTGGAGAGCCCGGAGGTTTTTTTTTCAACCTGTCTCAGTCTTTCAGCGTGAAAAATCGGTGGTTTTTCTAACCACAACGGGTTAATTCTGTACCTTCGAATGGGCAAATACGGTGGAACCTCGGTTGGGCTACAGCTTGAAATAGCTAAGGCTCCATATATGGGATACTTTGAAATGCTTTGTTCGACTCCCATTTGATTTCTATGTGGCTTAATAATCGGAGTAGCGAACAGTCAATACTGGTCTTCTCACAAACCGGACATTGCCCCCGGGCCTGATTGATCCAATCCAATATAAATTTACCTCGATGTACTGATTACCCAGAATTTCGAGTGTTACTGAATCATATTCTTGGAGAGGAGCCGGACTCTTACAGATGTGAGTCTTGAATAATCCAAACATCTTGATGACAGGTAGATTTCGCTTCATCACTTGAGCTGTTGCAGACCCAGCTGCTCCGCAAAGATCACATATTAATCTCCATCAACCCCTGGCAACTGATACCATCTAAAAACAGGTAAATATTTGGTTTTTTGACTCGGTTCACTCCATGAGGGTTCCAATTGAGCGCAATGGACGTAGAATCTCAGGAAGCATTCAAGAACGTCACTTATTAAGCGAGTCATCCAGAGCGTCATGATGAGATTTTTTACAATTTTGGTTATGTATGAATATTCAATAGGTGCATTTTTGGACAGAGGGGTGGTATTAACACCACTAGACAATGTTGTAGTCTCTAACCCGATCCAGAACACAGTAATTTTTACTATTCGAAAATTTGGCCTATATCGATGTTTTGAAAGTGATCGGGAACGTCGGAGACTGTTGATAGACCCCAACAACCATACAAAACATATAGGTATGGCCAAAAATAAGATGGTGGGATCTGGAGAGGCATGAAGTATTGGATCAGGTGTCCGAAATTTAACATACTATCCATGGGTCCTCTAAAAACCACCAGGCACCTATGAATTGATGACATTTCTCACTCAAAGTGATTCAATTACATCTTCGTCCAAGTAAATACGCTGCTGAAAGAGATTAGTAGAATGCTTTCTCATATCAATTCTATGGAAGCATCTCACCTACCGAGTGTCTGAAATTTGAAATATTATAATCTTTTGTATAATGGAAACTACTTTATACTAGCGGTTATTGCCTCCCTCGCTACCGCTCGTTCGGCTAGTAAATATTCTCGATAAGCCAGGGGACTCTGAAATGCTTTTGCAGTCCAATACTGATGGTGAAAGAATAATTGCTGGTCAATTTGAGGTGCCAGGAAGGGATTTCTCATGGACTTCACAGAAATGACTACATCTTGGATTATATCTGCTAATAGATGGACCATTTTTGGGAATTTAGAGTAACTGTTCTGAATTTCCGAAATGGCTGGGTTGGATACATCGATATTTTTCGGAGAGCTCATCCTTGTTACACCAAATTGAGCTGAGAAGGACGTAATGAGACCGGATTACACCGAGTGACATCGAACTAGACTCAACTAGACCGGAGTAGACCGAATGAGGCTGAACGAAACCGTACTTAATCTAATTACACTAAACTAGACCATTGATACGGTCTATTTTTCAATACTGTACTAATGTTTAGTATTTCTCAACCCTAGACCAACCACCCCATCCCCATCCCTATCCCTATTCTTATCCCTGTTCCTGTACCTGTCCACATCCATATCCCGCTCTTATCCCTATCGCTATCCTTATCTACATGTCCATGTCCCTATCCTTATCCCCGCCGCTATCTCTGTCCCTATCCCTGTTACTATTCTGATCCCCATGCCCATGTCCCTATCTGTGTCCTCATGCCTATCTCTATCCCTACCCCTGTCCCAGTTTCTAACCCTGACACTAGGCCTGCCCCTACTCCTGTCTTGTCTCTATTCCTGGATCTGTTCCTATGCCTGCTTCTGTGACTATCCCTGTCGCTGTCCCTGCTTTTAATCCTGTTCCTATCCCTGACCTCATCCCTGTCCCTTGTTGCTTTCTCTGTCTCTGGCATATCCCTGTCGCGTTTGTATCCTTGTCCCTATGACTGTAGCTATCACTACCTCGTCCCTGTTACTATTCCCATCCCCGTTCCTGTCCTGGCCTCATCGCAGTTGCTATCCCTATTCTTATCCGTATCTCAATTTCTACACCTATTCCGATCTCTGTACCGTCTTCAGCCCTGCCCCTGGACCTTTTCTACACTTTGCGCACAGTTTGTCGACTTTTACTCACAGTTAATCGAAAAGTATAGTTAGATACACGGGCGTAAAACCTATTATTCGCATCCTCGTGATGATTCCGACCCTCGCCTGCGGCTCGGGCCGGAAACCCATCACTCGGACGCGAATAAAATGTTTTACGCCCTTGTATTGAAATGTACTATTCTCGCACAGTGTATCAAAAGAAGGTTTTTTCTAAAACCTAATCGTGAGAGTACGAAAGTAATAAAAAATGCAGCTCCTATGGAAATGCAACACCAACAAAAATAGGAAACATTGAAATATTTCATTCTGCATGGAAACATTTCTTACATCCCATTCTCATTCCGATTATAGCGATATAAGAGTGGATGCTAGTGAGCACTTGGGTCGATGTGTAAATGAGGGTTTGAAATAAGAAAATATCTCAAAGAGGATGAGGGATATATCCACCCCTGCGATTAATAGCCAAGCCAATCCCAATAATTTATTATTCTTACTTCAGCCCGCATTTCTATCGCCTTTTCTCACTCTTGTATCATTGAGTTACGTGTTGGTACGAGATAAACATTTTGCCGGTAGTGTTGTTAATGGTGGCATCGGTAGTGAGACTCGAACGTTGGAAAAGAAATACTTGTGCACGGAAAATAAGTAATGGCTGACAGTTTTCCAGTCACTGTAGTATATTCAGCAGTCTGATACCATCTCAAGTCGTAGGGATTACTGCAGGGGATTGGATGTTTCTAGATAATTCAGAAGATCTTCAGCTTCTAGCATGGTATACTGGATCTTTTTTGAAATTAGCAAATCTTAGGGATGAAAGTTACCTATTCATGAATCTCTAAAAAAATACCTCAGTGACTGATTCGAGAAAGATTCTGTATTTTCCAAAGATCAGAATTCCTTCGCTCGTCCCGTGACCATGCATCAACGCGGAGTCCTAGATTCAAAATCTTCGTACATAATTATAATAGTTGCCTACTTATGAGCTTGTCCATGTTTTTTCACTGATTCTTTCACAAAAAATGGCTAACAGGAAAAAAGCTTTGGTCGCGTGCGACAGCAAACTCGGCGTTATTACATGGCGCTCGTTCTATTCCCGGTATTGCCCGTGTTGCGCGCGAATTACCGGGACTAACTCGCCAGGGTCTGACTCGATCTTGACTCGAATCACTTACACCGGTTTCTACCTCTCCTCCACGTCACCTGTTCCTTTTTCTTTTCTTTTCTTCTCCGCTTCACTCACTCACTTCCTGTTCACTCTCACACACGTGTACGAGACGTGTCTACAGCCTCAGTCCGGACTCTGACACGAGAAAGAGAGACGGACGTTGAATGTCGTCGTGGCTCGAGAAAGTCGCTTACTTACGCGGACTCTACTACTCTTTGGCTTTTCTTCTTCTACATAGTGGTAGTAGTAGTAGTACCTCTACAGTTCACGTGGAAGAGCCAGGCACGTAATCTTTTCACAGGTAGGAGCTAAAAATAATATATAAAGGAATTTTTTGGTCCAGTGTCCGGTTACGGTTGCAGCTTTTTATTCTCATATCGCGGTCTTATTGCTTTTGTCGTGGCCTTGCAACCATGTTATCACTCAATATTCCTGAAATCTCTTGTAACCAGATTATGAACTTTGTACTAGGTATACATCTGTGTATTTCATGCTGATTCTCTTCAATGTATTCTGGATGAACGAGCCATCATCACACCATGACTGGTCGTTCTCGCATTTCGCATCCGCTGTGATGGGAAAAGATTTTTTCATTTCAGCTCCTCGATACAGTTGACGGTGTATTCTAATCCATGCAAATGTGTACGATTCACGTTGAAGATTATAGTGAATTGGTAACGAATACAGACAAAGTATAATCTCAAGCTGCTGAATGAGGAATCCACTCAACTATAACCATACGTGACATATTCCATTCTCAACAGAAGATTTTCATTGTGCATCACTCATATTTATTCATCCACTACTCAACCTCAAACTTGTTGCAAACTTTGCGATTAAGACGAGAGGCGAGTCACTCAGGGGCCGTGGTTGCATCATATGCATTCGAGCTAACTCGAGACTCGCAGAAATTCGCACCACACCAAGATAATTTTCGCACCAGGACAGTCGTACCAACCACCTTTGAGAATCACGAATACGAAAGTAGCCACGGAGCAGAACTCGAAATATGGCTTCTGCATCTCGTGGAGTTTGATATCAGCGGGGATATCACCCGCGGGGCCTGGTCTTGTTAATCACTCGGCAAACTCGCTTAGCGCCCGCGTCACCCCCCGTTTCTCTATGTATACCTCACCAAAGCACTTCGTCATAGTGCGAAATCCCAGAGTCGCGTATTTATGATGCCTGCAGTCGTGTCGCTCTATCTCGGTCTCTCTCGTTCTCGTTTTCGAGTAAATGGATTTCTCACTCCCGAGGCGAGGCTTTGAGTCAGCGCTAATGCGGGCGCATAATTTGCTATTCTGATTTCGCCAACTGGAAATGCTAGGTAAATTGGGCATGGATATTCTTCTCTTGGTAGCGATTATAATTGGCTGTCCATAAGAGAAAGTCTTAGTAATCTAGTTCTCGAGTTATCGAACCATTTATCCACTGAATTAAGTTTCAGGAGTACAATATGTTCTTAATCTGCTTTGATTAGGGGATAACGAATTGTTTCTATTCCTGGAGTGATTTATCGTGTTAAATTGGCTGATATTCATAAAATTGAGTACTGGTATTTCCTGAAGTAGACATAACTGATGAAATCCTATCTTTAACTAGCTCCTGGAAAAATTTTCAAAGTTCTTTTAGTCTTTTGCCGTTCCCAGATGATGATCCAAATCCAAGCCCATACCAACAGTCACGAGTGAATTTTCCATCCAATTTCTAGACAATCTCCTACTGCTGCGGAGGTTTGACTTATTCTACCTCCAACATAACAAAAACTCTCATAACCAGAACCCACTTTCAATTAGACTCATTTGACTATCAAGAAATCCTGCCAATAGAAAAGGTTTCAAAAAAAGATAATTAACTTCTTATCGTGTACGGTATCCCAAGCAACTACTCAATAATACAATGGCAAGTTCCACATAATTCAGTAACTTTCCTATACAGCCCAGAGGCTAAGTTTTGATGCTAATTACATTCTATGCAACATCTTCTTTTACTGTATGAGCCGGAGGGAGGTATACGCACAAGCTTTGGCCCCTATCCGCACGATCTCGAGATGATTTAGCGCAAACGAGGTCTTCAGTTCTCGGGGTTTGTAGAGCCAACCAAGCTATAGGGATACGGGGAAGCTTTGCAAACCTCGTTCTCGCATCCTGTTCTGCCTCATTTCCTCCTGAATACTACATCGTTTTGTGCTGGCGCGTCGCTAAAGCCGAGGCTCTGCTATAAATACTGCTATTCTCGCTTTGTTTCAACATAGAGAAAAAATACATCATCCAAAAGCTCTGTCTTCCTCTATCTCATGCATTCTAATGCGCATTCTATTCTCTCGCTTTGGCCTTTTTTTCTCGTTATTCGTTTTAATATTTCATAGAAAGTTTCTGCTCTCCAGAGAATGAGTTTGTTTTAAATTTATTGTTTACTCATTTCTATATTCCTCGATTTTTTATTTTAATTAGAGACGAATGTGGTGCATTGGATAAAATTCCATAATTCTTGTATCCCTTCAGTAGAAAAAACTCAGTTTACTGCAAATTTACTGTAATACAATAAAATGAAGCTCTTCTAGAAGTTATTTGCACGAATGGAGAGAATTCTCTTCAAATTAAACTCGACTACTAGATTCTGAAAAGAAATATATGAATCTGGCATGCCTACGAGGATGAGCGCGTGAACTCACTCATCACTCCAAAAAATTAGTGTTCAAGATGAATCTCATGGGCTACCGGTCACTCCTTCTGGACATTTGAAAACAGTACAGGGAAAAATTATACCAAATGGTTTGGTGCCTACGAAAGATTTTACCACGCAGATGAAATTTTTCGTGTGATCTGCGGTGATCTTCTGCAGAAAATTTCAAAGGTGTCAATCATGGTGAAATATTTATGCAAGAATGAAAAAAACTTACTATAGATCACGGTGGGTCTCTGATGATATCCTCAGGAAATTGAGCCAAGTATCCATAAAGTATATAACTCACGATATTTTCTAGATTCTGGATGGCTAATGTAATTCTGACTCAACGTTAACTCTCGAACTTTTTTTCTCATTTTTTCGTTTCTTGAGATCATTCATGTTAGAATCCACCAACAATTTCCCATATAGACTTCCTAATCCCTTTCATCCTACGTCCTCTAGAATTATTCGATGAAACAGCTGTGTTCAACTAACGTACATTCGATTTACTTGACAACCGCGAAACTCTTGCCACCTTGTGTGACTCAATTTTTTTCTCCAAGAGTTAGATACAGTGTTTAGCTTTCATCGAATCCGGAGTCTGCATTCAAAGAATGTTAGATGAAGCCAATGATTTCTGAGTTGATGGTTGCGCAAAATCCACCGAATGTACCACAGTCCCCCAATCAAAATGAGAGAACTAGCGAATATCAGCAGACTGTCCTCACTGTGAACGTACAAGCAGGTCTTATGATGAAATGCATCATCTTACTCGGTGTCACTACGAGGCAGATTTTTCTTTATTCCGTTTCGGTCATGAGCTAGACATCTGTATTTTGGTGAATATTCCTAATTCGATTCCATTCTATTCAACTCCACACTGTGAATATTTGTTGTGTAAATTCACCAACTTATTTGGTAAAAACACAGTTCTGAGCGTGGTGAATTTCATCTATTTTTTTTAACTTTACGGAATGTTTGTAGATTCGCCAGGCTCAGATGCGGTAATTCTTCGATTCCAGTCCCAGACCCGTAAAATTTGCTGTGAAATTCCTTTGATCAGGCTTGTAAATTCCAGCCAACTGAGCATGCGCGGATCCAAACTTTGGTCTGCTATGCACATGCACAACTAACCTGGAAAACTCCTTCTCTCTCACGAACAATTCTTTTGGTCTCGAGAGAAGAATTTTAGACTGACACGGATCATTTTTCCTTGCCGGAATCATCGTGGTTCAACATGCCTCATTCCAAGACTCAAATTTACTATGGGACTCGCCCTAAGTGGCTCATGCGCTTCAGTTAATCAAGATTTCTTTGAGTCTGAAATTGACCATCGGCCGGTAATGAAATTTACAAGCTGTTTGTGAATTTACACGCTTCAGCATGGTATCAAAGAACTACCACAGCTGAGCACAGTGAGTTTACATAAAATTTTTTACAGTGCACGTGATGATTCGGTACCTGACAGTTGGGCCAGGTATCAAAAGCTACGAAATTGTACCGAGGGTTAACTCTCAAAAAGTACTAGATAGAGTAAAAATTATTAATGCGAGTAGAAGTGAAGAACAGGGATCACAAAAAGGATGAAGGTACAGCTCCCTCTTGGCAGATACCTATTCGGCCAACTTGTGGGAAAGCTTGTAATTTGCCTTGCGGCTATTTGTACGGGCCATACTCTCCTCCGGGCCATATCATGTTCGCCTTAATCTCTTGAGATGGACAAGGGCGTGAGCATGGAACTTTTGATGTGACTGTTCCACCTGATCGTGAAGAGTAATTTTGCACTGGGCAAAGGTCGTGAAGAATAGAACTTGTAAACTTCGGGTATCAGATAAGCGAGGTTTCGTAAAGACGTTCAGACCCAGCGAGAGCCGAAATTAATGATATTATCGGGAGTTGAACACGAAAATGAGGCGATGATGTATTGGTTTTTACAGATTAGCAAAAGACATGCCCAACATTGTGTGATTCGAATTTCGTCCTATCTACTGACGACTCCAATACCCGAAAAGTTGCAATTCCCCCTGACAAATTTTCCATTGGATTGGATCTGATACAGATATCAGACAATTGAACCTCAGAGGACGAATATCGGTCTCTAGGGGTTTAGGTGGTGATATGATTATAATGAAATTAGTTCTTCACGGACAAAGTCTTCTTCTTGTGAAATTAATGAAATGAGATAAGAAAAATTCAAGAACGTCTTAAAAATTATGTTCCTGTGGCAGTGAGACGTACCGTGAAAACTAGCGTCATCAACTTGTATAAAAAAAAAAACAGATAGATTGATATGTCAACAGTCTCATTCCTTAACCTTTGAGTATCTAACATGACACAATGACTCATCACATATAGAGTTGAATCAGTTTCTATTCCTGTTCCTCACACGTGCGCTCACTTCAATTGTTTGCAGCCACTTTGTCTATGATCTAGATACGCTTGAATTCACTTCAATATCGACCGACCTTTCTCACAAATGAAGTCTATTCTACAATCAAGAAAAACTCAAAGTACAACGAACTCATTATATCCAGTATGTAGTTATTCATGTCTGTTTGGAAAGATTCACGTAGGTTGTGAATCGTGTTTTGATAACATAAATTCCAATTCTTACGAGCAGCATAAACAAGGAAAAGGGTATTTGACTGTCGGTGTTCTCAATTTTCTGAAAAGGATCGGATCGTTTGTTTCAGTAATAGATGATCAAGTTGTTTGCTTCTTATTTTTACCTATATCCATCGTGTAACATTGTAACGTATCATTTTCGTTGTCACCGGATTAAAGACAAATTGTTTGCTGTCGATTCATGGACATGAATGGCATGAAAGCATATTGGTAGACTGAATTTTTATCCAAGTGGTGGTTGAACAAACTTTGATCCAAACACACTGTATTGTCATCTCAGGTTCTCATTTTCCGGTTCATGAAGATGAATAGCTATTGCCCTCGAAATGTACGTATACTAAAAGAGAATCGAAGCAACTGAATGAACAGTCGAGTTTCATTCCCAGTGGCCTAACGTAAGAAATTGGTTTTCAAAATTCACTGAACATGATGTTCATATGCATTACGTTTTCTCTTTCTCTTGTAACGGTGATACATGCAGGTAAATATTCCATAACGTCAATCATTTTTGCAGTTGATTCAAGATATGGAAGTGAACTATCTTGCATTGATGGAACGTTCTCAATGATACGGTTCAGATTTTTTAAATCAAGAAAAAATTCGAAGTTATTCAACGTGTGAATATTAGTCAAAGCCATAACTCATGATATCCTTTTTAGATCCATGTGAAAAAAGAGAACCAGATGAAATTCAACAACAACCGAATATTTTGAATCCAAGTTCTAGTGGCTCCAGTGGCTCTGACACATTCAGTGAATACACTTATTCTGAGTATGATACTCTTAATGAGTGTGAGTCTGAAATTTCCAGCGTTAATGGAGGTTAGTCATTGGATGAGTCACTAAAGATTTTGAGGCAAGATCCATGAAGACACGCATTCTTCCGTAAAAATTGTTTCACCTATGCACTAAGTATTCATCTTCAAAATATTCAAAATCAAATTCTTCAACCTGAAGATTGTATCACATTATTCCAAACGTACAATCGAGCAACTAACGCTAATCTCGGGGGAATTATTTTAACCTAAAATATGTCATTCTTATCATTTTCTAGGGGGTAAACGTTGCCGCATCCGTGTTGATCACCGAGTCATTGCAATGCGACCCGAGTCAGAATGCATAGATTACTGCGAGAGTGCTTTCGGATCACAAACCGGAAAATGCATAGATGATGTATGTATATGTGTGCAACCTACGCTGGCAGGCGCTGTAACGGACGAGACTGACTTTGACGATCTGATGCCTGGCCCATCAAGATTCTTTGATATGTGCCCAGAAAATTTCCTGCAGCATGGATCACATAAATTTTCATGAATTGTTAATAAATACTTGGTTTCGTCCATAACTTTCCCGTAGAAATCATTTCTTGGATTCGGATCATCCTTTACAGGTTAACTAATATAATGATTCTTCATGAATCAATAATCCGTTGGGCTATAGCCAGACAATAATCTGCTCGGTTGATAACTTTGTGATAAAGGAAGTTGAACAAAAATTGTCTCATCATTTGGTCTCGCAAATTTCTGGTTTGTAGTTCCTGAGTGGAATTCAATGCTCTTGACCGGAATAACTGCTGTCTCATTTCAACCATCACTAGAGACAAGTTTGGCCGTGGTAACAACAGATTCATTCTCATAAAGATCTGAGTCAAAAATTGCAAGCCCTACAGAATTTTAACTCATTCAGGACGAATATTCCAGGTACGGGACTATACAGCTATGGGATCGAAATATTTGACAATGATGTTCTGACACAGGTGACGAATTTTGTTGATTAACATTCTTGCACGATAAAAAATGGCCTGCGAGGTTGGGATATTAGTATCTTCGTACTACTAATGATATGCCGAGCAAACGAGTTGCATAGCTTACCATTTGCAACTATATATAATACCGCACTACTACACTGCTTGCGCTGGAACAGCTACTTACGTTTCACTCGAATCGATCGAACACCTCGTATTTTCGATCGATGAATCGGGGATGCTGCTGCTGGGAAAGTCTGCATTCGAATTATACTAGCCAAAAGGGCATGCTATGGCCACATGTTATTCAAAGAAAATTATTTCAAGCATGAATATATCGTTTTCTATAAGCAAGATAAGCTCATAAGTGAATTATATCGAAATTTCGTATTTCTACATTTCAATCGATGCGCACGCTGGTACACAGGCAATTTTTGCTATGGCTATATGTATGTGGACTCAAATTAAAGATACTGGATTATATTACATACCCAAACGATAATATAGCCCAGAAAAATCGGCTTACCCATGCGTGTGCCTCATCGAACGTTAATTTTATGAAAATTCTATCTTTAGAACAGGCATGCAGGATATCGTGACATCCTGAATATATAATTGAAATCTATCGATATAATACTGCTTTCTGATCGATATTGTATATATCTAAGTGGCACTCAGGCAAAAACTTTGATTTTAAAAGGGAGGACCTGAAAATATTCAAAATAATATTGGGGAAGAAAATTATCAGGATGATTTCTCATGAAAAGAGTGTCGTTCGATTAACTTGATCATTTATTGATTCTCATTATATCTTAAACCACAGTTTCAACTGTGTACATAGAAAATAATAGAAATTGTCCATGTATTGATGTTTCCATGATTTTATAAGATTTTATATGTGATATTGGTATATTAACTGCCTCGTCTATCTGTAACATATAATGAGTGTGATCTGGTTCCTACCACATTTCCCTTTGAATTTGTGTATAATAAATTATTATATGACGGTGTTCGGACCACCGCAAAGACTCGAATACGCGTGATTTTTGGCTCATCGCACAGAGTTTAATTGTAAAAGGTTGATTTTCTAGCGCGGACGCGATAAAAGTTCCTATCTCTGAAAACCTACACGATCCAAAAGCACTGGGTAATGCGGGTCGGTCGTGAGTCAATTCCCCATCCTGGGTAAAGAGACGGCCGACGCAAGCTGGGCAGTGTGCCTGGATTTTTCTTTATATTTTATGAGCCCCCCGCGAACTAAAGGATTGCCCAAGTATTTCGTCCCTGTCTAAGCAGGTTTATTCATACTGAGGCCGCGTATTTTCACTCTTTCACCCAATATACACCTCGAGGATGCCTTATGGGGAACTCATATTTTCGAATGAAATCGCAACCAGGCGATGACTTACTTTAGTGTGTCGGAGAGACCTGCTCGACGAATGTCTATTTAGCTGGATGTATTGCCACTTTGGCTTTTCAGGAACAAGAGAGCGAGCTTTGCTCGCGCAACGATTCATATACCCTCGGACGGCCAGAGCCCCACTTCGAGACACTTTTCGGCGGCTTGGACCCTGCGTCGACATAGACACGCGTAATTACCATTACATGCAAATATCGATTCCGAATATCGGGCTCGATTGATTGAATTATAGTATAAGTGAATCGATGAGGAATCGGTTGGAAAGGGTATGGATCTATATCGGTTTTATATACATGTTATGACGAGCGATGCGATGGAATTGATCTAACGTGCATTGTATATATGCACGGTGGTTAATACACAATATTGCAAGCATATATGGGTTAGTATTAGTTTTACTGACACCAACACATATGATTTTACTTACACGACTGGTCTGATGGTCATCTGCACAAGTGGCTGACTGAAAATTCTTACTTTTAAAACTTTTAAAATTATCTGAAAATTGCAGACGTTGCAGGCCGTAGCCGGAAGTTATAAATTTTTGGATTTGCTTGGTCTCAAACATGAAACAAGCCATGTTTTTCGAAAGTAAATAAAATTTTCAGCCGAAAATGTTGTTTTCGAATATATTATTATTTAATTTATTTTTTAGAAACTCTATCTAGCTCATACTCAGATTTGTATCTTCCACATTTACAGGTAATAATCCAACATCTAACTTGACAGTGTTCCTATAAACACCATAACCCATCGGATCTCTAAACGAACCTCATCGTCAACACCAGGCATCAATACAATAGTCTATACGAGTATATCTCTCACATACACCTTCGGCCATAATATCAAAAGCCTGCTCATCAAAGTTTAAACGGGTTATGAATGGAGAGGATCGAAATTGTTCGAGATAGCGTTGCCCAAGTTTGTATACACGAGACGTTTCAGGAAATTGCACCTCCTTCCGTTTTCGTAGGCGCGAAGCAAAGCCGTCGGATGGATGCTTGTTTGGCGCGCCATTTGCTCTCTACGCTGCGTTTGAAAGCACGGAAATCATTGACAGGGCTCTCGTATCTTGGTTAATATCGGTACGAGACTGGTATACTGCTCGCGACTGGCATGCGAATTCAATTTTGTAAAGCAAGGTCTGTGAGATCATCCACGAATCGTATATTTTAATCTTACTTCAGTAGAGTGAACAATTGGGTGGTAGCTCTATGCAAAATTTGTGTCAGTTATAAATCTTCTGTAGTTATATCAAGTATGGTGACACGCGGGGAAAGTTGATCTGTGTCAAGTTTGATTTATCATCGTCATAATAGAAGAAGCTTTCGTTGGACCTGACAATTACACTCCGTGAGATTCTCTCAAGGCATTGATGCTCAATGATGAGTTGCAGACAATTCGCAAAATACATGACGGAAAACTGACAAGGGGGATGCCAACCTTGGGGGACCTGGATTTTGATAATATTCTGAGGATCACCTTGTTTCGGTGAGAGATTAAAGGGACTTGGAAGAATTCTGTCCAATGGGCCTTCTATCTCGAGATCCAGCCATGGAGGTAAGCATTGACCATATGAACCTATGTTAAGAAGTCGGATGTATAAATTAGGATGAATTTTTGTCTCGATCGGTATGAACGATCGAGACTTTATCGCTCGCGGGAATTTCAAATCATATTATTACATGACTCGGCTAATGCAAGCTAATTTTAACCAACGGATTTGTTGATTAAGTGACATAGATCGATATTGGATTACTCCAATTCGATCTATGTACCTTCAAGGCACCTCGCAATTCGAGTGTCGCAACTTGAAGGATTTTGATGGAATTTCAAATACATGAAAAATGAGATGAGGAACGAAAAATTTTTGATTCTACGCTGGATGTTGGCTAGGTGACGTCGGGGGCCAACCTCTACTCGGATCTCTTCAGCCCCCCTGAAGAGTCTGATCCGGAAAGGAAAGACGAAACGCACCAACATCCAGCGTAGAATCAAAAATTTTTCGTTCCTCATCTCATTTTTCATGTATTTGAAATTCCATCAAAATCCTTCAAGTTGCGACACTCGAATTGCGAGGTGCCTTGAAGGTACATAGATCGAATTGGAGTAATCCAATATCGATCTATGTCACTTAATCAACAAATCCGTTGGTTAAAATTAGCTTGCATTAGCCGAGTCATGTAATAATATGATTTGTATAAATTAGGGTGCCCGTTATTTCCCAGTATTTTTTTATGGATTCCTCCACCCCTAGAGAGCCTTTCCATGACCAGGAATAAAGGAGAAAACTTCGAGTGTAGGCAGTAAAAAATTTCTCATCCCCCTGTCGAGCCATCTCCGGTAATTTTTTAGCCAAATTTCCTTCCAGTAATTGAACTCCCGTGCGCACGAGCGTAATTGAATACCTCCGAATATATTTTCAATCGATAATTGACACAAATTCCTCCAGAATGACCTCTTTATAAAGTCCATTCGATGCATGACAACCAGAGTTGTGACTTGTTCCAAAAATTGAAAGAATCCAAGGTGTTAGATGTGTGGGTCGAAGAGTGCTCGTCTGCCATCCCTGAGCTCACGGATTTGACACCTTGAATTCTATTACTTTTCGAAACTAGTAACTACTGTAGTTGTGATGCATCAAATCGACTTCATCAAGTAGTCATTTTGAAGGAAATTTGATCAGCAAGCGATTCAGGAATATTCTCAGAGGTATTCAACTCCTCGAATGCGCAGGAGAGGCCAAAAGCTGGGGATACAATTTGGCTAGAGAACCACTAAAATGGCTCTACAGGGGGGTTAGAAATCTTTTTTGGCCTACACTCACAGACTTTACCTTCATTCCTAGTCACAAAGAGGCCCTTTAGGGGATAAAGGAGTAGATGAAAAATATTGGTAAATGATAACGGACACTACAGTATGAATATACTGACAATGCTAATCTCAACAGCTGGATATCGAGATAAGAGGCACATTAGAGGAAATACTTCTAGGTACCTTCATTCCTCATCGGAATAGGTGGTCCTCAGAATTCCATCAAAATGCAGGATCTGCAAGGTTGGTGTTCTTTTTGTGGATGAATTCCTGCTAAGAGATAGGAGATAACTGTACACCTGTTTTAATCCACGAAATAAATCCATAAGAATAATGTGACATTTTGCACGAGTGATACGAGCTTACGACCGATTCCTTCATCCAATGTGGATCAAGGATTTGTAAATTGGTGAAACTCTGGATAGTATGGAAGCCAACAAATAGAACCAGTCAGAGACGAGATTATTCCTTTCAAATGTGGTCGACCCCTCCATCTCGAGTAAATCAGTGCACAGAGTGATTTCCCGATATGGAAGAGGTCATGGGATCTGATTCCTTCCATCTTCGGAGATCAAAATCTTTCTCTCAAAAAGTGCTTCAAGTACTGCCAGTATGATAATTTTCCTAGAAAAGACGAAAATTTGATGCCGTCAATCGATTTTTCACAAGCACTGTGAAAATCACCATCACTTCTATCTGGCGTTGATAAATGGTAGTGGGTCGCACAACCGATGGATCAATTTCAATAATTTGATTCTAATAATCATTTGACTCTTGGATCGAGATCCCAAGCGGGCATAAAAAATGTTAGGACACGGCAAATTTCACACGCTGGATAGGAGAAGTGTTCCAGCAAATTTGGAAGTGATTAGATATTGCGAAATTGACAAAAAAATATCACGAATTGTTCGGAAATCAACTGATACACAACATTTCATGCGATCAATGCAGTTTTATTTGTATTCTTCGTTCCTCTATTATGGTGTCATTCACAGGGGTATCGTTGCGGTATTGGGGCCACAAGCTGAATCAATCCTCATTCTCCAACGGCATCAATTATCTTGAAAACAACACTACCACCTGGTTGCCATCGCAGATCCTTCTGATCGACAGTTTCACCACCACACCATGCACCATCGTTATCTTGCATCCCTCTTTCCCTATTATTCTCTTACCCTCTAAATTGTTCCCTGAACAACTTGGATGTTGCCACCAGGCCAGAGCTAACTTTCTTGACAGAGTTCAGCCCCTAATAATCGACCCTCTTATACTTGGCTCCTCTCTCTCTCTGTGGACTCCTCAGGGATCGGATCTAAGGTTGACGTGATGCTCTGTTCTTTTACCCTCCCCCTCTCTCGCTATATATATATCCTTGAGAAAATTAATCGCTGCCTCAAGAGAGATACTTGCTAGAGGAAGAGATTGCCACTGATTGTGCAGATGTTGCCTTTATCAAGTCTTGTGGCAGCCTCAAGGGTGAAACCCTTCTCCAAAGTGCCTTGCCGTTACGATGATACCTGATATTTGTGATGTGCGTCACTAGATGTTGTATGTGTTTTACGGTCAAAGATGTAGGCGTAGTTGGACATGTGTTGAGAAGTACCATTTTGGTTATTGTTTGGATAATACTTCACGATATTTGAAGCCACCGTGGCCTCGTGGATAAGGTCCTTGCCTTCAATGCAGAAGGTTGGGGTTCGGATCTCGGCCGGCACCAATGTGAATTTTCATAAGTGCTTTTCGGTGGTTTCGGTGGTTCGGAACCCACCTTAAACTGTAGGTCTCGCAGAATAACCCCTAAAAAGGTTGAAAATGCGTTAATAAAAAAAAAAAAAAAACTTCACGATATTTGACTTGAAATGATCGATTATGGCATTCTGGGGCTAAGTCCGGCTAAGAATTTGAAGATCATCACATTTCGGTACCGAAAGATGATACTTGAAGCTGCAGAGTCAAACGCTCGAACGTTTTCGAGTTATGGTTCATGACCTGTACATACAGTACTTCTATACATAGAGGGTGTCTCAAATCTCAGCCCTCCCCCCCCCCTCAAACTCAAAAATGGTTCCGAAAAACCTCGAAGCACGTGTCTCCTAAGACCAAGGGAGAAGCTCGCGAATGATCTCAGATTTGACCTCAGATGTGACCTTGATAAGCTTTTTGTAGATCATATTGGTTGCTGTAGACGGGAATCTCTATTTTTGACTCCTGATCCTGGGAGAATGAAATTTTACATGCAAATCAGACTTTCCGACAATTTTTTAAGTTGATCTCTAGGGGTCATCTGAGGATCAAAAGTGTCTGGACAGTGGATTAAGGTATCAGAGTTAGTGTGATAGTCTAGTTTGCCGAGATTTCTCTCAGAAAAGTAACCCAGACTTATTTCGATCTTCAACTTATGACCTTGGACGTGATATTACTCTTGAAGGTTATCTTGACTCACAAGACTCAAAAACGGCTCCGAGTATCAGAAACTCTAAAACACGTGTTTTCTAAAACGAGGGGAAGCTCGAGAATTGACTCAGATTAGAACTTTGATTTGATCTTGATGGTTTTTTGGAGGTCAGCTCGAATGTTCCAAATTAGAATCACCATTTTTGACTCTGACCCCTCTTTTGTAACGGGTTTGGGTCCAGATATGACTCCCTATCAATTGCGTTGATGATCCTCGAAGGCTATTTCGGGGGTCATCTTTGCAATTGGTAGAGCGTCATATCTTGAATCAAATTTTAACACAATTTCAAAGCCTTTATAGACTCTTCCCCCAGCCTTGGCACGTTGAGCCATCACTTAGAAGCTTGTGACCTAAAAATGACCTTCGAGGATCATCGACGCAATTCGTAGCAAGACATATCTGGGACCCAAAATTTGTCACACTTTCAAAGTCCAGAGTTGGAAATAGTGGCTTCCGTTTGAAAATTTGAGCTGCCCTCCAAAAAATCATCTCACATTTAGGTTTAAAACTGCAATTATTTTTCAGCTCCCCCCTCAATTTAGGAGACACGTGTTTTGGGGTAATTCGATATCCGAAGCTATTTCCGAGTTTTCAAAGTGGGGGGGACTGACTTTTGCGGAACTCAGTATAATCTTTCAACATCGGTCAATATGGAAAATTCTAATGCCAATAACTGCGACTCGAAAACATTTGAGCGTTATCTTTTGACGCGGAAGATCATTTTCGAAATTTTAACCAGATTCATGACCCATAGACCAAGATCTCTCCTTGTTAGCAAAGGCTAATTTATGTTCCTTCTTCCAAAAGATGTGCAAGACGAATTTCAACACAGTTTGAACAGATGATTGATTGCTGATCGCTTATTTTTACTGATCTCAATTTTCTTGCAATTATTGAGATAAGATTTCAGTAAGCTCCGATGTGAAGATTACCAAGATATTTGTGACTTATGCTATCGATTGCTCAGTTGCAGCCGTAAATTTTGCAATTCCAAAGGCCAGATCGTGAGCTGTACAAGAGACCAGTTCTTACAGTATTGGCTTTCACTATAAGCGTTGGAGCTACAAATGCTACTCGGATCACGTTTTCACCACAAATCCCTCGCCCACTTGAATCTTGCACATGGTGCAACTAAAAAGGCAAAATTCAACCACACCACAGCATTGGCTATACTCTCAGATCGTTACTCTATATAGTTCCTAAATATAACAAAGCTTGAAATGGTACACTCGGCCACGAATCAATGAACGCGGTTAGCTGCTTCATCACAATCCAACACTCTATAACCCATACACCGTTCTATGCGAATCGGAATCAATGACAGAAAATACCAGGATGGAAGTTGGATTTTATGTTGTCAACCGGAGAAGAGTTCACCATTTTGCAACAGAAATGAAATCGGTTAGAAGGACCAGGGACAGTATTCTTAGTTGAGTAAGATTTTTAGCTCCAGTAATTTTCCGGCTAGGGAGACTACAATCTCGTGGTCTCTGACCAATCTCGATGGAGATACTACCGATCCCAAACCTCTTATGACAGTTCGAGAATGTATTGAGTGTCACCAGTATCCCTTGAATAAAGACCGAACGATTACGGATGCAAACAGAATGTGACAGAACCATTACTTGATCCAGGGCAATGATAATCGTATTTTGAAATCAGGATTGAAATTTGGATGTGTTTGGGTGGTATGTCAACGCGAATTCTTCCATTAATCGGTCTTGAGAATGTAGAGTTGCACTGACGATAGAATGTTGCGAGACTAGTCATTAAATTCTACCGAAATGTTCAAAAATACCAAACACAGAATGTTTAACTCTCGAGTGCAATATTGGCGAAGAACTTCGAATGACTCATCATTAATATTATGGTTGAATAAACAAACGGCTCATTATGAATATTATTGTTGAAGCTCATCATGAAATCGAGGAGCGAATGTCAAAGCCCTGTCAAGTAACCATCAAACTACTATGGGACGTTTATAGCATAATGAAAAATCAATCTATGAAATCAGAGAAATCAAATCACTTAGGTCTCGTGATGGTACTCATAAAGTACCGCTCAAGTACCAACAAGATACCGCTTGGATATTGTGGGAGTTTGCTTAACCGTTACAGTTGCAGTACTCAATACCTCAAGTTTGCTGAGTAAACATAAAATCTTGCTATAGAACTGATAGAACACCGAGAAAATACATTGTATGAAAACGGTTGATTTTCACCAAATTGACAAACACCTGGTTGAATAGTCAGCCAATTGGTTGTCTTTTCAGCCACTGGTTGGCTGTCGAATTCAACCAGGTGGTTGAAAATTTGACCACTGTTTGCCTACCAAATCCGACCACTGGTTGACTTTCTTCCTACAACAAGTATGGGTATAAATACGGGGTCCATGAGATGGGTAGATGGTGGTTCCCGGGTGATGCTTTTGAGTCAGAAAAACCAGTTTCTTCGTGTTGTTTCATAAACAAATAGGAATAGATAGTGGCTGTGGTCGCGCGAGCCTTTTCGGGAAAAGATCCAAGTTAGGCATCGTTTTCGCGATTCAATATCCTGGTACACTGAAAACAAAACAAAGCAGAAAAAGCTGGATGAGCCAAGCAGAATCTGCTTGGCTGGTCAGGTAGACGTCAACCGCGGTACACGCCCTGTGCAAATCATACGATTGCTGTGAAACGAATGGATGGAATGACCTGAAATTTCGAATACACATAGTTGGAAAGCTTTGCTTTCGCACTGTGAAAGATTTGTGCCAGAGAATGGTTCCAGAAAAATTAGAAAAATCATAAAATTTCTCAACATTTTCGTGTGTTTCTCACCATGATCGATAGCGGGAGGCATGATTTTTGACATGCGAGGAACTTTTTCAGTTTTCAACCATGTCAAAACTCAAAGCGAGAAAGTTGTTCAGAATTGTGTAAATAATGTTATGCTCCAAGTAGATGAAATGATGCAATAGAGGAAGAGTTGTGGGAATTCCTTTGAGATTGTTTAGCGAGGCGTCTTGATTTTGTACTCGGCAGCCGCCGGGAGCCGTGTACGAAAACTACTGAAACTCTTTTTCATTTGCACTATTCGATCTAGACATTAGTGGTCAACATTATTTACACAATTCTGAACAACTTTCTCGCTTTGAGTTTTGTCATGGTTGAAAACTGAAAAACTTCCTCGCGTGTCGAAAATTATGCCTCCCGCGACCGAGCATGGCGAGACACACCCGGAAATGATGAGAAATCTCATGATTTTTCAAATTTTTATGGAAGCATTTTTTGGCACAAAGTTTCCACAGCACGGAAGCAAAGCTTTCCAACTATGTGTACAAAAAATTTCAGATCATTTCATCGAATCGTTCCACAGCAATCGTACGATTAGAACAGGACGTATACCGCACCTGACGTCTACCCGACAAGCCAAGCAGATTCTGCTTGGCTCTCAAGCAGAAACTGCCCGGGTCTCCAGCTCTTTCTGTTTTATTTTTTTCTCAGTGGCCTATAGGCCACCGCTCGGCCAAGGCTGCCATCTTCCCGAAGCCAGCCCATCATCCATATCCATCTGGCAGCCTCACCCGAGCGATCACCAATCCGGATAATGAATGGCAAAAACGTTGCTTAACCTGAATTTTTCCTCAAAACGGCTCACGTGGCCACCACCACTATCTATTCCTATTTGTTTATGAAAAAAACGCGAAGAAACTTGTTTTTTTGGACCAAAAGTTTTGTCCAAGAACCACAATCTATTGATCTCATGGGTTCCGTACTCATACCCATAATTGCTGTGAGAGAATAATCACCCAGTGGGTGAATTTGGTAGGCAAACAGTGTTTGACGGAAAGACTTATGGTAAATCCGTGCTGATAATATATTATATAAATAATTGCAAAAACTTTTCGGATCAAATCATTGAGTTGGCATGCTTGCTAATAGAATTTCCAATCATGTGAGCTTCGTCACGTCTCAACTTCACAACATTTTTTGAATGATGCGGAAATTAGCAACCGTGCATGACTGCGTGATTCTATGATGCAGCGGGAATAACTCAAAATCGCAGTTTCCCAAAACATTCAATAATTATCGCGAGTCTTGAGACGCAGCAAAGCTCAAATTATTAGAAATTTTATTGCGAAGCGCGCTAACTCAATCATTTCATCATAGATGTGTCTGCAGCTAATTGAAAATTGGAAATTGTTGAATTCACGCCATGTCGTTAAAACAGAGCACTACGGATTTGTCTTCAACCACTGGTTGAAGTTTTCTCCACAAATTTTTTACAATGCATTAATGATATACAGCCGAGCTGCAAGTATCTGATGAATAGCGCATAGTCAGCACCTGTACGATCAAAATACGCTTAGAAAACTCCATATGCTACTCTATGATACTGGAGTTCAGTCAAGGTGTATTGAACATTCGTCTATGAGATACTGCGAGAGTACTGCTGATGATATGTTGATGGTTGACCGCGTTACTGCACACCTCGAACAGTGACTTTTGCAGTGTACCCTGAATTTTATGACAGAGACTACCTTCCCCTCCATTTTGGACTTATTACTTGACTCAAACGAAACTCATCGATGTACAAGTAAGAAACTAGGCAACAGTAAGGAAAAATGGAAGTGGAACGTATAAAGAGGACTGAGGGTATACCTTGAATACGAAGAAGATCGAAAGAGGAACAGGTGGAGAGAAAGCTATTGTAACTACACGAAACGGCACTCACCAAACTCACCCTTCGCAAAGGGACCCTTCAGCCCTCTCACTTTCCCAAGCGGAGGCTGGATTTTATCCCTTGAAACTCGTTTTCCCAAACCATACCAGGACTCTATGTCAAAATAGGGTGTGAGTAGCCTGGAGCCATCGGATTTACCCGGGGATTTAGATTCTTTGGAAATCTGTTTTCATCTCTACTTACCATTCCAAAGATGATCATCCATTATACAGCACTACATGCCTCAGGCATATGCGGTCCCTCTATAATTCTGATGAATCTACGATGCGCGGGTTTTATAACAGTTTCACCCTATGCAAGAACTCATTGTTCGGGTGGTTTTCGGTTGACGGGTGAAATTGGGTTTGATAGTTGAGAGTTGAGATCCTTTTTTTTCTTGCAATGAAGTCGAGGTTAATTTGTCTCAATAGCAAGATTTTTGGAGGGATCGTCATTTGGCTAGCGGTGAATGATAATATTTACGATACTCCAATTTTCGTTTACAAAACGACATCACAAGGAACCCTTTCTGGCACAATACTTCGGGATCTTTGGCTCCCTTTTTATGCAGGAGGAACCTCTCAAAATCAGAGTAATCGTCTGAAAATCAACATGACAAGGTTAGGGGGTCTGTTGTGATGCAGTACGGTTTTTGCTTGATTTTGATGATCTCTCATTACAGTATGGTGCTCGTAATTTTTTTTGCAATGATCACTTCATAATTGAGGTTGTAAGATGTATTGATGATTAGGGGATGGATTGTAATTAATAAAACCACGAGAATATACATTCTATCTCACCTCAAGTTTTACGCATACTCTGATGAATTTATTCAAGTACTGAATGAACTTGAGGTACCTGTGAGTATATTACACAAGGAGTATCAAATTTGATGTGATGAGTCAAGTTTGTTGCAGTTCCTACCATTGAATATCTATGGCGAAAGAAAATGTGGGGTAGCGTTTGGTCGTAACTTTCCATTAAAACGGTCTGCTGCCTTCCTCAGTTGCAACTTTGAGGAGCAACCAGCATGTTTGAAACTATACGCACTACTACCGCGTACATAGATAACAATCTTGCACTAACAAGTATCTATTGCACGAGTGAGGAACATTTACTTCTTCCTTTTTGTTTCATCTAAATTATTCCCTCTTATCAACTGATTGGTCCTTGCTTACAGGTAATCTATTACTTGGAATTTCAACAGACAAAAAATTAATATGGGTAGTTCCGTTGAAACTTTGATATTTGAAGGTCGAAAATGTGCTAACCTCTAATTTCACTTTCGAGGGTTCTAAAATGTATTTCTCGACTTTTTGAAACATATGAAATATATATTAAATTGCGCACGGATGTGAATTTTCGGTACCATGGAAATAACACCGATAATAGGGTAGCAGGGTATGAAATCTGACAGTTTGAAGCAGGGTCCAAAAGCAGACACCATATGATACTGAAATTGATCTCACGGTCAAACGCTTTAAGCTGAAGTCTTGGGGTCTTGGGGTTTCTATTTGGCTATCAGATATCTTGAAGAAAATTGACTAGGATCTCTGTAAGCTCACGTTTAAACGTGAGAACCCCTCAAGGGTTGCACTAGTAGGGCACGGGGTTGACCAAACAATTCGGCAAAAAATAATTTTCGCGATAAAGTACGCCGGAAAAAGAAGAGATCAATTTTTTGATACTTTGGGACTTATATTTTGGATACTTTGGGATGGAAAAATTGCACATGTGGTGCGGAAAGGCCTGGAGTGGAGTGAATCAACTTTCATCGAGGAAAACTTACTTCATATTTAGTGTATATCAGATATGATAATTAATACCTATTCTAAGCACGATTTATGTTATTATCAAATTTATGTATTTATGCCCCATAATGTATTTCTGGGTCTCAAAGACCCGTTCAATTTCATCAATAAAATAAAAATAAAAAAAATAAAACTGAGAAAATATGTAAGCTTTCGTTCAAAATTGTGAGACAAAATGTACGTAGTCGCCATGCACCCAAGAAGTGGTTTTTCGGCCCTTATAGTAGTAGAATTTGGTGCTTGATACCATTATACTTGTATTTTTTTGGTCCAAATCCATCATAAGCCCCACCGTAGCGCTCCACGTTCCCAAAGTCATAGAAAAAGAAAGTCACAAGGCACGGGACTGACATTTTGACCCATTCTTCGATGATAACTAATCTCCGCGGTCCTGAATCAAAAGCTATGATTGCCCTAAAATAAGCACATAAAGTACATCGAAAATGATATGTACGGTTTTTTTCGCGAACGTTTTGAAGGTTCGGTCAAACAGGCACACATTGTCCGACTCTACAACCTCGTGTTACACTGGATTTGGTGGTTTAAAGTTCACTCGTGAATATAGTTATGATGGTTATGAATATGGGATCCATAAATTAATGGATAAGTGTTGGTCGTCTCTGGGTGACATATGGCATGATCAAAAAAAACAAGTTTCTTCGTGGATGGATATTAAAAAACAATAGAGGCAGCCACGCGAGCTTTTTGCGGCCAGAAGTCCAGGTTAAACAACGCTTTTACAATTCAGTATCCGGATTGGTGACCAATCATCTTGCGTTTGCCTACTTCCTAATCCCAAATAAGTTATAGGCTCCGCAAACTAAGATGAGCAATCACCAATCCGGATACTGTATCGCGAAAACGTTGCTCAACCTGAATTTTTGACCAAAAAGGCTCGCGCGGACGTCGCGGTTGTTTATTGACATTTGATCGTGAGAAAAACATTGGGATTCTCGTTTTCCTGATTCAGAATTGTCAACCGGGCACCGCAATCTACTAATCTCATGGGTCTCGTATTATACCCATAATAGAGTAGCGGGGGGATTTTTTACGTAAGCTTGGTTTGACAGACCCGACTAAGCGGTCACCGATCCAGATGAGAATCGCGAAAACGTTGCTTAACCTGGATTCTAGACCGGAAAGGCTCTCAGCGTTGCCGCCGTGTTTATTTCTATTTGTTCACGAAAAAATTTGAAAAAACTTGTTTTTCAAATCTTGTAATTTCACCCGAAGACCACCACCCACCAATCAAATTATGGATCTTATATCCATAAAAGCATATTCACGGGTGAATATTTTATCACCAAATCCAGTGCAACGCGAGATTGTAGAGTGGGCCACCATTTTGAAGTTTCCAGGGAGGTACACATATCCATTTTTGATCCAGAATAATTTTCATCAATTTTCCAATTATATCTGATCGTTCTCAAAATATTCCCTGAAGCTGTATCCCACACTCGTTCTCCTCTGATGTCCCAACAAATCTGTAATGATTAAATCACAGCTTTTTTTCACATACTCTTTGGTTGCCAGTGATATGCAAACATGACATAATCAATAACAACCAATATCAACCAATAACATAATTAATGAGATCATAACGAGCTGAGAGTGCAGAAAATACTTATCAAAGTGTACGAGTACATTACATGATATGCACTCTAACACAAGCTGTGTAACAGCAATATTGCACTAGCATAGTAAGCATACTAATATTGCTCCCGCGAAAAGCAGAACTAAGTGCATAATGAATGCAATCCACCACGCGCATACCATCATCACAATACCATTACCCACAGTACTAATTCGAAGGCATGCACATCAAAGCCTTGTAACGGTATGCATGTAAATTTACTCAGAGAGCATGCTTTCCAAGTTCCCAGTGGCTTTCTATCAAAACTTGTACTGGAGTGTACAGGGTGAGGATCTTTCTTGTTTCTCATCAGAATTTTCCTTTGGAGAAGGGCAGCGAACTTATATTGACTTGAACAAGAATATGTTAGACACAGATATTTTTGGTCTACTGAATGAGGTAGTTGGGTTACGATGAGAAGTTCATGAGCTCATATTTTTTACATAACACTGAATTTACAAGGGCAGTGTTTTGTAGGAATCCGAAGTGTCTTTTTCAAATTATGTCGTTCACGTTCGGTTTTTATTGCGGGTTAGGAAAAAAATTCGGAGATTAAAACATGATTAATTTTGGTTGTATGCCCGAGGCAAAAAATAAATGTCAGACCAAGGAATCTTGAGAACGTAGTAAAAGAGCGTTATGTATTGCCAAAAAGGATAATGAGATTCTACATGGGTGGATTTTGTAAAGATTAAGGTGTGAGGTTGTAAGTGTGTTTATATAGATCAACGTGGGTGCAGTAGATGTTCCCGTTTCTTGATATGCGACACTTTTGTGTGCAACTTTCTGAATTATCCATTGGTGATCATGTTGTTGCGAACGAATCGACCGTCGATTATTGCAGCAACGAAGTTGGCGGGGAACCGTTAACCAAATGTGCGCTGATGGCACTGGTCCATGAGATTTTGTACGTGAGGCACGTTAATTTAGTGCAGCACACACGTCACGATTGCTCTATGAGATGATTGCAGCACTGATACGCATTCTCAAATTGTCAGGAGCCTCCATACCAAAAACGGTGAACTATCGGCATCGACGGAGTATGGCGCGTAAGGCATGAGCGCGTGAATTTTGTCAACCGAGAGAACTACTTATTGCGCGTGAAGTAATAAGCAGCAAGATTCGATGATTGGCTCCTTCCGTT
This sequence comes from Eretmocerus hayati, assembly GCA_029851415.1. NCBI lineage: Eukaryota > Metazoa > Arthropoda > Insecta > Hymenoptera > Aphelinidae > Eretmocerus > Eretmocerus hayati. Next base: position 118,189,615 of record CM056744.1, on the reverse strand, counting down.
CAAGCTGACGAAGTCACAAAGATCGAGAGGATCTATGCGCAGAGTGCCATAGGTGCGCAACCTTGAAGACTATAACCTTGTGTCTATATTTCCCACTTCGGCTACCGAAAAGTTGTTGATACAAAACGGCATCTGCATTATTCGACTACCTGTCCTAATTTTCATGATTGCGTTGTGAAATCATTGCAATAGGAGCAGTGAAAAGGGAATTAGCAGCGTGTTGATTGAAATCATTGTATCTAATTCATTCGAGCCGAATGGACCGCCGAGGCCAACGCTGCTCCAAAAACAGTGCTCCGCGTTCCGCGAGTGAGTACCAGCAAAACTTGCACGGACATCAACAGGCCGAATGCCTGGTATGTCTGGCCTTCAAACGGGCCGTTGCCCAAGAATCACAAAAGACTGATTTACCCTCGAGAAACTCGTCTCCGTCGAGCGAGACGCTGGAGTAAGTCAAACTCTCATGGACCCTGAGGAGCGGACCTCAGTCCTCGTTCTTCCCAAGGGTTCATCATCGGGCATTAGAGCACTGCACTGTCTATTGTTTGATTTTTGTATTTTGCAGCCGGCGAGTAGCAGGAAAGAGCAGATACAATTATGGTATATCACCGTCCACTCCTACTCATAGAATAGAGAAAAGGTAAGACCAATTCCTTCTCCCTTTTATTGAAGACTACGAGAGGAAGCTCAAAAAATCCGCTATCTCATTGTCAAATTGCGATGTAACCCGTCAATTAGTTTCCGATTCCAATGATAATCAAACTTTGATACTTCTGACGGAATCGCATGATCGGATGACTAAACCATTCATTTGATTCTCGCAATACTGCACGCCAATGGAGGCCAATTACGAAATTCATCAGAAAGACAGCGTGAGCTTCGCACACCGGCTCTCCTGACTCCACCTCGTTAGCCCTTGACGTGGAACAAATTTCGAGGTATTTCATAGAAATTCAGTGACCGGAGCCAGGGCAGCTCTACCTTCCAAAGCCCGTAACAAACTCATCAGAATCAAGTTCCTAATTCCAGAAGCCACCCAACGCGTTCCGGGCATCAATTTCAATTCAGCCCCCGAGGCAATCTTGCTCCTCGCCGAAACACAGTGCTACACAGTGAAAAATCTCATTAGCATTTTCCTAGTTGCTCAGATCCGTCTCGCAATTGTTGTATAGATCCGGTTGGTGAATCCTAAGGGTAGTTGTGTAGGTGCAATGGAACGATACTTGGCCATTGTGGAGACCACCTGAAAGCGAGCCATTGTACCAGCGAACTGCATAACCATTCAGCGAGAGTCCGGGTCGATGAATTTGGCTAGTTTCTGCTGACCCCCGGCTCCGTTTGCGATACACACGTCATCCATTACCCCCAGGAAGCGCATCTCCCCCCCTCCTCCTCTCTTGCACACCTATTCTCTATGTAACCGAAACGATATCGTGGCCCGTCTTTCTGATTCGCGAGCACGGGTGCGTATTATTGCGAGCCACATAACCCCGGGAAATGCACGGGCTCTGTTGTTCCTTCGGCAGTTCATGTTTGCTCACTTTGCCATCGTCGGCATGCATCACGTCAGCATGAGTTCTTCTCGTAACGTCCACATAGATATCGCCGATTCTATATGATGGAATGTATTCAATAATTCCGATTATCTCAAGATCTTCCTGGCTTCAAGAATAAACGCATAATATGCGCCAATTCTAACTGGATGTTACATCAATTTCGACAATTCTGAAAATTCTTCCTTGCTCCGAAGAGGGCAGCTTCGGCACTCATTTCCAATTAGGGGTCGAAAGGCCCTACACGATATTCCACCACTTCTTACGATGTCAAAATCAGCATCAATTTTGACTGCCACGAGTCATTCATGTTCAGCCTGAGCCCCCAATTATCGGTTGGTGCTAATACGGCAATCACTGCTGCACCATAAGTTTCCCGGTAGCAGCCAATCAAATCAAACAGGACTCCCGCTCAAGTCATTTTGAAGCAGAATATTGTAAATCTCAACCGGAGAAGTTCTGCGCCGACTGATTTCTCGAGATTTTGGGGGTAGTCATGGAGGTTTCAGTGATTTAGCACGTTCTTCTAACGGGTCCTAAAATATAATTTGGAGAACTTCTAAGGCGGAATACTGATGCACTCCGAGATCGAGATCTCCACTTAGGGTCAATATGACCCCAACACATCACGTATGTTCCATTGAACAAGTATAACGTATGAAGGTTAAGGTCGAAAAGACTTATGATGATTGAGAATCACTGAGAAGCCTACGGCCGAGATTTATTCGCAGCTACCGAAAAAGTCACATATCTCCGTTTCAAATTCAAGAGCGAGACTCAAAGCCTCTACTTCCAAGCCCATAGTGGACAACTGCATCAATACTCAACATTACCAAAAATTGCTTAGACCAGCATATGACGTACAAATCCCGCGAGCTCATGAATTTCCTGACCAGACGAGCACATCATGAATGTATACCATACGTATACATTTTGGAATCTGTGCACTTCTTGCATGACGTGTAGCCTCTCGAATTTGATTGAGGTTTCGTGCAAGCTCGATCGAGCCTATCTTTTGCGCTGACAGTTGGTGGGCTTCTTGCCAAGTTGCGAAATGAAATTCCAAAAATGCATCAGGATACTTTCCAAGAAAACTCGAGCTGGCCTTTGTCACGCAACGCTTTTACTCGCTTCTGATGCTTGGCTGACGAGAAAATACCGACAGCAGCTTTCAAAGCTTCTCAAGTGTACTTCGCGTGAGGCTTTTTTAATCTTGAAATTCGCAGGAAGCCAAAAGGTTATGAATTTCAAACTTTTTGTGAAGGTAGGTCATTGGAGTTTTCCACGAGAAAGAATCTAACAGGCCTTTTGGAATTTTTTGATCAAATTTCCGCTTGCTCCGTGGAACAAGATTCTTCGTTAATGATGAATCATCCAAGCTATTCAACATGTATAGATGGTAAGACCATTTGTGAAAATCTATTTGGACTAAAGTGTATATTAGGGTGACAGTTATTCCCCAATTTTAGATTTTCCTAGGTGCACATGCTTGAATCTTCCTTATTTGATTAGTATATGAAGAAAAACGATCGCTTCACTTTCAACATTGGAAAGCCTATACCGGGCGATTCGCTCGCCTAATCCTCCATGTCTCTGTGATCACTTTAATTTTTCATGGCGCCTCTTGGCGCCTGGGAAATATCAAATTACACTATTTCGATGGAAAATTTCACGAGAAACACGATAAAACTCTCAGATTTGACCTCCAAAGTGACCATGTGGTTGTATCAGCGATTTTTCAAAAGAATCACTCATAGCGCGTCAAGGTCACTTTGAAACAAAAAACTGAGAATTTCATCGTGTTCCTTGTGAAATTTTACGTCAAAATAATGTGATTTGATATTTTCCAGGCGCCAAGAGGCGCCGTGAAAAAATAAAGCGATCCCAGAGATATGGAGAATCAGGCGAGCAAATCGCCCGGTATAGGCTTTCCAATGTTAAAAGTGGTGTTAAATGGGCACTATAAGGGGTCCCACCTCCAAACCACCTCGGCGATCGTTTTTTTCATATACTAATCAAATAAGGAAGATTGAAGCACGTGCACCTAGGAAAATCCAAAATTGGGAAATGACTGTCACCCTAGTGTATATGGAATTAACCGCCATGTATACGATTTATTAACTCAAGTATCTACGAAATTTCTCTGACAACCCAGAATGAGCTGCTGGTGATGATCGTTCCCCGGATAAAGAACAACACCCCTATAAAATCGACGGATTCTCTACCTGAAGGTAGACTGAGATATTTTCTCATTCAAAATATATTCAGAGCGAGTATGAATGTTATAATACCTCATCTCCCCGCCACGATGCTATTCTGATTCTCGGAAACTTTTCTGTACTCAACCATTTACATTTTCATATATTTTCAGGTATCAAAAATGAGAGGATACTTGGAATTTAGTGCCGCATACTCAAATAGAAAATATTAGAAACTTTTTCATTTGCTCTCAGTGAAATTCCTCACAGTTCCTGTGAATCCATTTAGAGGAATTATACGTCTCTGTAAAAAATTTCAATGGAGCTTGAACAAAATGAAAGATTCGTGTCCGTCGTATGAGCGGAAGAAATATCAGAATTACTAAAACATTTCATCGAGTGGAAAGATTCAATCTGACATCCTAGAATGGCTGAAAGTTTAACCCCTAGCGTTGGATGACGAATTCAAGGTTGAATTTGGTATGCGATGATTGATTGAGAACTCAATTGCAACTATATGGTAGGATATTGGCTTCAACCAGTCGCCGTGATTAGAACTCCAATCAGTAGATTGCATTTTTCCTTAAACATTTTTCACAGTATACTTACCCATTCCTGTAATTCACGAAGGATGTACGCCAGAGCCTAAAATAATTCCTCTTCATTAACGAGCCTTCAGAAACCAAATGCAACTTTTTTCAGTCTTTTCTGAACGTTTTGAAAAGTTTCATGAATTTCAAAATCACGTGAGCATTAACGAAAACGTTTTTCAAAGTTCAACGAGGCTTTTACTGGCTAAGTCGTTGGCATGCAAGAAACTTGAGTGCATTCATTTTGTACTTGCACCACTTGACATATTTCTCAACAGCAGCTGCACCGCAAGGAGTTTGCCAAGTGAAAAGAAGAGGTGAAAGACAGACCAAAGGAGTGCCCAAGAGTATTTTCGGGCTTGAGAGATGAAAGTGAATAAGAAGGTCGAGAGCAACTTACGCCATTCCTTACGACCTCGTAATTGGGCTGTACTACAATTCAAAATGTTCTCAGCTATAAGCGAATCTATTTTAGATGTAGGAGTGTGGTATGATGTAGAAAACCTCCAATCCGATATGGATAAGCCTAAATTTATTTGAAGCTTCGTTAATCCTTTTTCTTGCGAATATTGATTGAGTACTGTGATTTAGAGGTCACCATACATGAAACACGAACGGTTTCAATGATGGTAGAAAAATCATTTCCAGTCTCGGTGAATACTGTTTTCTTCACTATTGGGTTGCTGACGAATCGATAGTTTGACGAGTAGGTTTTTCTTGTTCGATGTTAACCCAATAATTCACAAAATTTGAGAATGCTAGATCAATTAGATTCAACTGAATATCGAGACTATATTCCTTTCACCTAAAGTGGTCATTTATTATCATTAGATTTGTGAGTGCGAGGGTTTGTTTTGGTCCTCACTTCCAAAGATAATACTCACTCTTCTATCCAAAATGCCCCGAATCGGTCAGCACTAATATTTGATGAGGTAGTAGACTGTCATTACTGCCGCGTTCGTGTATAATTAGTAGAAGGGATCAATAGCGGAAGAATATCGGTGTCGTGTTCAACTTTTGCATCGATGATTTCATGAAGACTTGGCTTCACGAACCCCTTCTTCAAGGAACCCAGAGGATCTTTCTGAACACTTTCTTCCTATACAAGAGCTCGATGTTGTAGATTATTTTGGTGGATTCTCTTGCCAGCCAAAAGATCTGATGGAAATCATGAATAGAATCTCCTCAGGTCGAAGTTCTGGACTCATCTCATCGTCAAGTTGGCTTATGAAGAAGAACTTGATTCACAAAAAAAAAAAGATGAAGTTCAAAATCAAGTCTGACACAGGTCAAAAACCTACTGTGGAGGCAACTTCTCAATCAACAGAGAGTCAGGAGAAATATTTCACATCACCTCAGGAAGATCAAAATTGAGTGATCAACATCGATTGAATGAATGGAATACCGATAATTTTATGAGTCAGACAATAGAACGGATGCTAGGTGAGTGACATCGAAAGTTGGTCTGCATTAGCTGTAAGAAGAGACGCTCGTAGTGCTAGTCTAACGCCTTACCCTCTGGAATATTAATATGATGCGAAATATTATAAGTCGGGACAGCCGACTCCGCTATCGCCGTGGGAATTCTGAATATCATTCGAGAGCCGAGGTCGTCCCTAGTGACTTCAACTTTAACAGAGGCAACTCGTTCATTCACTTTGGGCTACGAACAAGAAGTTTGCTCATGGCACAACTGTACCGCTAATACTCGAAAGTTTCACTGTCTGCCAAGGGTGCCTCAAATTTTCGTCATGGTAAAGACATTGTCTTTGATGAAGTTTCATGTGATCATCGGTAAGACCGATACTAATGTGGTTCTGAAGAATGCAGATTTGAAATATCTAATGCATCTTTGGACAATGTGCATTGAGTAATAAAAGAAACGATCTATGTTGAATCACGATTTATTCATTTTTCTTCTATACTTTAGTATTTAGATTTCTAATTCATAAAAAATTGATGAAATGACCATCGGAAGCTGTGATTCTGAAGAATAAATTACGTAGGGAGTAGATTCATCCAAATTGCAGAGCAAAGAGTGAAGAAGAGATGGCTCACAAATTTTTGAAGATTTTCTCTCAAACTCCCTCAATCTCTCAACACTCTTATTGTTACTGAGCCAGTGACTCATCCGAGGGTTTTTCAAGGTGTAACGTGGATAGGCAAATCACTCCGGTATTCCAATTCCAGAGTAGTGAGCGGTTCAACAGGCTCTTGCCACGACCAAGCTGCTTCAGAGATTCTTCACAGTCTGACGCTTTGACCAATGGGCTGATAACCTTGCGTGATCGTCAGGTACATCAATTGCACTAACGAAAAGATTGAGACGGTGGATAGAAATCCACCCGCGCTCACGTAGCTCTAGTGCACCGAGCTACGTAGTAAACCGAGAGTATGTATCATTTTCTATCAGAATCTATAAAAATTAAGAACTCAATATCATGTCTCACTGACAATCGCGGAAATATCGTGTGCTACTAGGCCTCAACTCAAGATGAGTTTCTTCGTATCACTTCAATCTAAGATGCATAGAATCCCAATCTAAATAACAAGGGGCGGCCCATAGAAATCTTTTGAAAATCAACGAAATCCTCGGTATCAACATCGTGACGTTGATCCGCAAGCTCGTGTTCGCTCTTGTGGCAGAAATTGTCGGGCATTTCCGTCCACGATTGGCACACGAGACGCAGGTACATCACGCAGCGTCATTATTTGCCACCCTACAAATGTACGACCAGAAATGTCACCGAGCACGACAACACGACACACAAGGCGTCTGCTGCACGCGAAAAACTCCCTTCCTTCCTCTACCACCGTTCGTCTGGCAATCGTGACTGCAAGCTCATCATCGCACGGACGTAATTTCTCTCGCACCAACATTGCCCCCCCCCCCCTCTACAACTCTACACCGGGATTATCGAAACTTGCCTCGACCCACACTACACCTTCTGATCTTCAATTTCTTCATTTGAGCGAGGCAATTGCCAGTTCAGAGTCGAGTCCCGGGGTGCGATTAGTCCGAATGGTTCACATCATGGCTCGTTGAGCTTGAGCTTTTTAACCGTCCACATTCGTGTTCAGTAATTTTCAGATGCTATACGTAGGCTATTTCACCAAGTTTGGGGCTAAATATGTCCGTCGGGACGTATAATTTATTGGAAGTTTTTCTCGAGGCTGGGAGTAGGACGGGTGTGTTTTTTCTCGTTTCAACGAGGTCACCGGAAGAATTGCTTAGCAATTCATGTATCGGAAGCTGTATAACTTATTTCATCGTATTGAAGTCTCGTTTCGCTGATTCGGTCTGTTTTTACGCCCAGCCAGAGTCTGCTGATTAATTAGCGAGGATAAATCAATTAGTTCCGAGCATCATTGAGCTTGCGAACTGATTGACCTGGATAAATTTTGAACCAACAATCGGCTGGATGAGAGGGAGCATGAATATTCCACGATTGGTTACCCCGTATCGATAATTTCCGTTGATTTACTGATTGGATACTTGGTTGAAATGAACAAACAAAATTGGCGAATTGATCAATAAAACGGGCTAACTCAATACCCGAGATCTCAAAATGAGATTTATCCAGCCTTCATGGCCCGCATTCATTTTTTGTATCAGTTTGAACTTTGGATTCGTTCATGACTTGTTGTGTTATTTTGGATTCCCCCGATCTGGGTCCCCCATTGTGTTTTCCGATTCTCCGCTTAAGAGTTGTAAGATACCTCTTAGCAGTACTGGACTAGCCTTATTGAAGAATGGAACATACCTTGACCCCAATCTGTTTTTTTCAATGTGATTTCATGAGTTTATATGATTATGATCTATCATGAAGAGTATAGCGTATTTTTGTGTATTTTTTTATTTCTTGCTGTCAGGCAAATCAAGGTTATGTATCTGTCCATCTTGTCATTGTGAAGCTCGAGGCCAAACGTGTCCAGGTTTGAAATTGCAGGTGTAGATTTCGATAGGTACACGTATGTCGGATTCAAACCCTTTCAATATCAGATTCAAATGAGAAGAATCAATCAATCCGCAGTGATTCACATTGTACCGATCAACAATAGTCCTATGATTATATTCTGAGGCCATGTTATTTGATAGCCTTCTTTTCCAATATGATCAACTCATAAATCAATCGGTGTGAAGTCCATATACTTTCCTTCAGTTTTTCTGATAGATTGAAGAAATAATCCATAATATTCCTCAATTTTCATAAGTTTGAAGAACAGATTCTACTGCTATAGAGAATTTTCACAGAAATGAGGAATAGAGGAGGGCTGCAAGGGCGAGACGTTTGCGGTTTTCTTCGAGTGGTCCCAGGTGCGCTCGATAAACAACGTGACAACCAGACCAAGTTTGTCTCCCATATATTCAGCCCTTTCTACAGCTTGGTTGTGCATGGAAGGTGGTGAGAGAAGTCTGTGAGACGGGCTTGTACACCAGCTGTAGCTGATGTATCAACCAAGCGTCACGATAACTTTCCTCTCATCCATTTATCAGAAGTCTCATGATTTACTGTAAGATTAAGTATCTTCTGGCCAAGCTTCCATCCATCAATTTCTTCTAGTTCCTACAAATTGTGATGGAAATTCGCATGGCGTGCTAACTGCCATTTTAATAGAATCTTATCCAGCTCCAACAGAATTATATCCAACGATCACGTGTTTGTGGATACTAATCTGTGCGGTCTCCCTTGTGAAAATAGGATGTTCCGAATCAAAAGTACTGATAATGGTTTTTCGACTCGTGAAAGTACTTTCGATTAGGAACATCCTATTCCCAAGAGGGTCAATTCAAAAATTCATCTACCTTCCATCATCATGTATGTCGAAGACACGCCTGACAATTATCGACTACTATGCATCACTACTGTATTGAATTTTATTGGCTGAAAACAAGAATTAACATGCCCCCTTATGCCGATCTCAGAACTGGGCACTTGTTGACTTTCGCGCAATTTTTTTTCACGTTTTTTATGTTGAAATATGAGGAAGTTAGCGATTTGGATCGATCTCGGATGATTTCTGCGTCTCCCAGAAAAAATAAAGTGAGCCTTTGTATTTTTCGTGTTTGCGCAATTAAGATATCGACTCCGAAATTGCGTTTACAAAAATCGGTGTCGAAATTCTTTGGTTCAATCAATCTTAATGTACATTAGCGCATTTGATTTCTTCTCTTGAGTCCTTTGGAATGCGTTTCCGGGAGTTACAGAACTTGGATATGAAGCAACTTTATGAGCGAAATACGGAGATCATTCGTAAAAATTGAGTCCAAAATTGGTGTGTGTAACCAACATGCCCGCCATGTGGTTAACTCGAAAGGGAGCGCAGTACACCTTTTTTTGCCAATTATGACGTGTTTGTCACGTAATGTGGTTGCACTCCGATAAAAACAATTTTATGCACTCAATCGCCGTGTTACGTGGTTTTTTGAGGGAAGTTGAGACAGCTTGGCTTCAGTTTATCAAATTCAGAAGTTCTTCAGCTCATTTTGAAGGACTTCAAACGAGCTGTATAAAGAGTTGAAGTACACTCAAAAGGATGAGGTAGACCACAGTTGTTGAGAAATGGTTTAGTGGAGGCATGTTGGGTACACACTTTCGCCAATTTGCAAAAAATCTCTTTTTGCGAAGATCGTGATAACTCGGCTCTGGTTTGTCAACTTGAGCCTAATTGGGCTCGTTTCGAAGGGCCTGGGACAAGCATTGAGGTGCAATAAAGTATGTGGAAGAATATTCAAGTCGACAAAAACTATTGGCAAACTGGCTTAAGGAGGCGGGGGGGGGGTTGGGTACACTTGAGTTACATTTCGATACAAGGATGCGAGTAGTAGGTTTCACTCTCGCGTATCAAACTATAAACTGCGAGTGGAAGTCGTAAAACTGTGCTTAAAGTTCACTGCTACGCACAGTGTACCAAAAAAGCACATTAGTTAAAATTCGCAAAAAAGATGCCTGGGTCAGTATGTTGCACGATGCAGAAATTACGGGAAGGCAAAAACGATCTTAGACCACGTGTCTAATCAACTCAAGCTCGAATCATCCACAAGCGAGTCAATGAGGGAGAATTCATAGCTGTCCAAACAGTTCGTATCAAAATACCACAATCATTCGAGCATAGAAAGTAGCAATCAGAATGGGTCTAGAATTCAACAGAATGACAGGTCTTGATTTGGTTTTAGAATCGTACCCATCACTCCGAATTAAATAAATGTTTCGCAAACTACAACAACCAATACACTGTGGTGCAGTTGGGCAGTTTGAATACTGAACATGGGCAACAAGGATTTCATCGTCGCTCCCAGATAGTTTGGGATTTTCTCCGCTTCCAAAACCATAACAAAGTTCACATCAAGAGCAGAGCCGAACTCAATCCTAGGCATAATTTTTACTTTCAGAACTAGGTAACTCAGCCAATCACCACCAAGCATACGGAACATAGACATAGATATATATAGGGCAAGTGGAGCATGCAATCGCCTCAGGCCCTCAGTCGAACCGAGTTTCCTTCCATCCTCGATATTTTGCCCTGGTATACTGCAAACGACTCGTGATTTCGATCGCCGCAGCAGCAAAGCAGCTCATTCGTGGTCTAAATGTTCCCTAATTGGATCTAGTTGAGCTGCTCAACGTCCGAGTTTAAATTCACTCGTTCGTTTGCCAGCTCTAGTTCTGCGAATGAACCGATAAGGCTCTACTCTGAATCGAATTTCTGCTCGAGTGCAATTTGAAACTTGTTATGTCATGTGGCCGTATGGTCAGAACGAGCTTTTAAATTTGATAACTGATCGATGGGCGGTTTTTTTGGAGTCGCAATATTATTTAGCTACAGGAAATCGATATTTGACCACAGATTCGGTCATAAATTAATTGTAAGAGATTTAAGTACTACGGAGAATTCACTCGGATAATTTCCATACTCGAAACGGAATCCGCAATCAATTGATCGTTTGAAAAATTCGGGTTCACGTTGAGGTTATAGGCGAATTCATAGGGCTTTGCAAATCTCTTGTCAAAATTGATGGATGGAATCTTCAATATTCATTGTGGATAGCGACGATTCGGTTCTATTTGATCAGTTTCCCCTGTATCATGATCCTCTTATACCAATGTATCACTCAAAGTGGATCTTGAGGTTGTCTTGTTCGCAGACCTGCGAGGCAAAGTACTCAAAAATCACTCAGATGAGTGAGAATACAATCCATGAGTTTACACAGTTATTGAAGAAGTAATTGAATGAATCTTTTGATGACTATTGGGATTGGGCCCTACAGTCAAATGATCAAATATGGAAAAAATGCGAAAAGTTTGATCTCGATATGCATCTGGTAACTTTATCTTACTATTTGAGAGATAATTCGCTGGCTAAAATACAGGAGTCCTTTGTTATTCGCGGGTTTTTTATCCGCGATTACTCGGTTTGCACCCATCTCTTCTTATCTGCAGGCTGAATCTCGTTATTCGTAGGTCCATGTCTGTGACTGATCTAGAGTGAATCCATTTCACGTGCGATTTTACTCGTGGCGAGTGATGTGCGACCTTTTGAAATACCACCCGCACCTGGCAAGTATGAGGTTTGGATCATTTTTTCTTTCTGGATAGTCCTTGAATTATCAATCGGCAGCACTTTTCCTGTTTAAGGCTCTCAATCATGAAGGATTTTATTGTTCAATTCATAAACATTGATAATGATCAGCTTCATATCGATCGTCATTACTCCAACAACCCCATACTCTGACATACTTTCGATCAACCACTCGTTTTCATCATGAATCTCGCAGTACGAGCTGCGGATTTGGCAATGGTTCGTGATCTAATCTTCACTTGCAGTCCAAGCTGTAAACATTTTCCTCGAATGTAGTTAAAAATTCCACGAGGAGCTCCACAGAAATGTCGTGAGACAAGGAGAGTAGTCCAAGAAGACAGATTTTTTCGAAGAATAGATTAAGATTTCCACGATTTTTGCGAAGTTTTGTCATTCCTATCCATTGTTGGTCGTCATTAGATTGTTTATCATCATGTTGCTAATCAATTGGATATGATAGTGTTGAATAAATTAAATAGCCATGCAAGAATTACAATTCTTCCCGAGGTTTACACAGACGATCGAACGGAACGCCCCATTTCCCATAAGCCCAAGGTCTTGTTATCCGCGGTGCTTTTCCTGATCAGATAATGAGGGATTCCTGTAAACCGATTATGCCTGGATAGAGAATTTGAAGATCCTTTGTCCCTCTCAGGATCGAATCATTTGTGGACTACTGAGGAGGAAAACGTGTGTTTAACCTCTCACAGAACGAATGACTTCTTATGCCACTGCGTCACCGTATCCGGAAGACTCACCTGACAACGATGTTTTTCTGCATGAAGGCTTTTCATGATCATGGCGCTCTGCGTTCTCTTCTTGGCGGAACTTGGTTCTCACCCGAGCGAGCGGAATAGGGCAAAAATTAGGATGGAACTCTGGGGAACAACCTCAGCTGATGTAGATTCAACCCACCTTCAGTGGCGCACTCCAGGGGGGTTTGAGAGGCTGCTTTTGAATTGGCCAAGCATTAAAAAGGTACTTGGTTACCAGATTCTCACTTACACCTGCGCATTTGATACAGAGACCTCCGTTGTCAATTTGAGAGCCCTTTTTACAACGAAGGCCAATCTCAGTCAACAAACGTTGGAGGAAGATAACCCAATTGGTCCAGGAATTTCGGACATCATTGTCAAAGGATTACTCTCGAGCTCTATAAGGACGACACAAATGGGCTATTCTTCGAGATTCCGAGGGCATTTCGGGTTGATGACGAAGCGTTGCTTCGAGACGATTTCAGTTTGCCAGCGAATTTGCCCATGGCTGTTGTGACTCAAACGTTCACAGGCAGTGATAGAAGAACTCGAGTGGAAGAAGCTGAAGTATGCAAACTTGTGCTGGTTGTTCCCGATTCATCGGAAGAAGATGGTTATTCGAATTGAGTTTTCGTAATGGGCACTCAGTATTGGGATACTGGATGTCGTGTTTGATGAAAATTCTTAGAGTTCAGAGTCATGAGCGTATCATCATTCGACTCTTCAGTTAGAAGTCATTTTAAGTGGTACCAGTGATTCATCTATGTACAAGCACTAGGACAGTGCCTTGCGATCGTGCGATCGTTATGTGGAATCAGAATCACTTGTGCGGTTGCCAAGCACATTCATATCCAAGATAAACCAATGCGCTTCTTCTCGGAATAAGTTGCCTGGAATGCCGGAATTCCCAATTTTTAAATCTCAGGATGATCGAAATTTTATCCTGCTAGATCAGTGACATAATTTTTTCTTGGTCTCTATTGATTATTTCAATTCTATTCTGATCAATTTGAATGTTTTCTACACGTTATATAAGATGACCGTCGGAATCTCTGGTCAATCTATCATGATTCTTTTCTGAGGAAGAAAATAGCTTTTGAGCTTACTGTTCTTAATTGGTAACTTGAGTTTTCTGCTAGACCATCTTGGTATCCGTTATCCCACTTTAAGCCAACCTGTTTATTATGTTACAAAATGAAAGTACTCGAGTCATCAATTCCTAAGGTGTAACAAAACGAGGTGGATAATATGTTTAGTTTCATGTCCATTCACTTTACCCAACTTGAACTTTGGCGCGTTATTGACGTGTGTTTGCCTTCAAATTCTGCGTCATCACGTTGGTCGCCTTTCACAGCTCTCGCCATAAATTCTCGTCCATTGCTCATCCGCAACCCCTTGCCTTCTCAGAATTAAGCTACGATCGACAAACATAAGGATCGCACTCTCCGTGCATATGGGTTAATTACTCGTTTTTCCTAATACTCTTGAATATTTATTTTGAAGTGCGTTTCACACATGAGATTCTCTCCTCATCACAAATATTAAGGGACAATATGTAGGGATAATGAAGTATTTGGTTGTAATTAGTTGCTAGAACTGTGCGGACAGGTTTGAAGCATCAGCTTGTGACTCATTCTAATAAAGAGCTCGAGGTTTGCGGAACACGTATATCTTGACGGAACTCTGTCAATCATCTTTTTCAGGTGAAAAATTCAGGTATTTTCAAGAGTTTAGTCCAATACGATTCCTATCTTGAGATGGAGCTCAGCATATTGCCCATATAGGTCCATATTGAACAGCCATTTTCATAAATGCCTGACAATGTTGTTCTTCATAGCTACATCTCATAATGGTAAGTCTATGGGATTAAACCATTTGAGATATCTTTGTTCCTTACCGTATGGAAATGATTGCTGAAATGTCATCAAGATTCGTGTTCCGCAGACCTATTCAGATAATTCTGTAATATCCGAGTAATATCCAGAATAACGTAAGCAACTGGTGTCCAAAGCTCTCTTATCTGGTTTATTTGTCGATGATTTCAGGGAATTTAGTGTATACAGCTCCAACCTCAAACTGGTAAACATTTGAAATCCTCAAACAGAGGACAGATTCATTCAATGTCTGCACAAAACTCATCGGAGCAGCATCTCGTCAAAATATTATGTAAGAAGAAGTATGAAATTACAATGTATTCATGAGTGAGACGCATTGCTCTGCAAATATTCGATCAAAACCAGGCATCCTCAAGGGTCGAAGAATGTCATTGTTTGGTTCGTCGGGACCATTCTGTGGAGTTCGTGGCCTAGTATCATCCCGTTGACTTTCACATCTACATGTACCTTCTCGGCAATATCCCGTCGAGAAATTCCATGTTTCTCTGCATTCTTGTACACACTGCTCGTCTGTCAGATCCCTCCGGAGGAAATGGTCCCAACATCTCGCATGAATTTGGTGACCTTTGAAAGATTATTTGCAATGCTCATTTCTGTGTTTCGAATCTCGACGGTTGATCAACTATGAGTCTTTTGAGGGTGAAATAACGAAGAAGATTCTTCCGATATTGAAACTGGAGAGAACAGCAGTGCAGTAAATAAATTGCGTTGAGTTTCCTTACCAGCTCCTGCAATTGCTTCTTGTAAATTATTAGAATCACTATCGGTTTCGGAACCAGTATCCATATCGGAATCTGACTCAATATCACTGTCGGGAGCTGAATTGGACCCCTCGGAGTTCATAGGATGATCGCGGGGTACATCTAGAATGAACGTCAATGGATGAAAGCAAAAATCTGCGATTCATATAACAAAACAATATCAACGAATGTCTCAATCACTAGGATTTTCCAGTGATATATAACCATTCCCAAATTTTGATCGATGCCTAGATCTACATGAAATCCCCTGTGATATTCTACAAGGAAAATTTTGATGGAGTGAAAATTTTAAATCCGTTATCATCATTCGTGAGGGAATTATTGACAGACTGGTGGGGTTCTCGTGCTATAGTTTCACAGATTCCAACCACGCATTCATGATCTTCCGATTCGAAATTAATCGCAAAGGGTGGCGGGTTGAAGCCCTGCAAATTAATTTTGAATAAAATTTTTCAACATTTGCCTCAGTTAGCATAGATAACAGGTGTAAGATTTTGCACCATTCTCCTAGGATCTAACTGCAATCTTCCCATGAAATGATAATGAAATGTTGAGTAAATTTTTGAGCAAGTTCTTAGATTTTTTTTGACTATTTTCTTACCTCTCGCTTCAGAATACAGGCCTATGAATACGAAAGAAACGCAAAATACCGACATGACTGATGACTGCATGACTCTCAAGGATTCGATATGGAAGCCTTTGACCTTCCTACTTGATCTACTTCGAGTTCATACTACTTATAGCTTGTTTGGAACAGTTTCAAAATCGTATGAAATAATCGAACAAAGGAGGTATCACGATTCTAGATTGAAATTTTATCACATAAATTTTGATTGATAGAATTGAATCATGAAATAGATGATTCCACTTGCCTACTCCAATTCACGCGACACTTTATCTACAAATACGAAATGTCCACAAACTCCTCATGTCAGTGAGAAATGGAGGTATTACCTTAGATATTTGGAATTCATCCGCTGTCATAATGGTTGTTGGCTAATATTTTCTCAACTGTTCTTCAAATAGAAAGCAATGATAAGTAGGTATTGAATTGTCTATTCCTTCTATTCAGAGATATTGTATTCAGAATTCAAAGAAGTCAAAGGATGTTGAACATCCGAAAAATAAAGTTTTCGAGCCATTGAATGGTTTCACCACTATCGATTGAGTACGTAACGATTCTTGAGTGGGGATTCCTCAAATATTATGTCCCAGGAACATCGCAGTACTTGGAAAGTAGAAAGTTTGCAATAGTGCAAACAGCTCGACGAGTTGGAGTGATTTGCCACAGTGTTTATTTTCTCATTTAGCAGAATTTTTGAAGCCTAATTCATTATAAACACCGAAAAAGCTATAGGACGCACTGGATTACAAGTATAAACTCCACCATTTACAGCAATTTTTTCTTGTGGAGACAGGAGCTATTACATTATTGGCAAAATTAATCGAAGGATATTTCTCCAGTACGAATCTCATATATTCGGCAGAAGGAATATTCTAAGATACTCTCACCATTGGTATCCTTCCAATACGATGTATTCAGTTTCTTTCAGTGCTGATGTAATTCTGGATAGATCCCTCAATTACCACCTATTACTATCTACTTATTTTTCATGACTCGGTAACCTTGAACTTCTTTTGGAATTGTTCCATCATTTCAAATTCGTACCAAGTTTATCATCTGCAAGACATCGAACTTTAGTAGAATACCTAATAGCAGAGGGAATGAACTCAGATCATACAGATGACTTGATCACGAAGACAAAAAGTCGACAGCTCATCGGAGAATGGTGAAAATTAGTTCGATTTGGCAAGAATGGAGTGATGACAGAGATACGTCTGTATAATACGGCTTTGATGCCGAAATCAGGCATTTCTTGTATAATAGAATTCTTTGCGTGTATTAGTTAACTTACTACTCAATTAACATTAAAGAATCGCTAGTTTCTTATCCGTGCCATTGATCATGACTAGCGTTATTGCCTACCTCGCTAACGCTCGTCCGGCTTGGAAATGTCTCTTATATGGTATGAGCCCCTGAAATGCTTCTGTAGCTCAACAATGTAACATGAAGATTTCGTAATATAGTGAATTCGGAAGAAAATGATTTCCTTGATGCAACCTAGTAGCTTTGATCGAGAACTATTGAACTGGTCTAATGTTGCGCATAGTGAAGTAGGAAATCTCCGGTAAATATCCGGAAATTTCCCCCAGTTGGCCAGCCCCAGTGATGGCCTCAGCCCCAATCTCAGCTCCTACCTCAGTCACGTCCCCTCCACGGCCCCAGCCCCAGTCCCAGCTACAGTTTCAGCCTCAGTCTCAGTCACAATTTCAGTCTCAACCACAACCACACCTTCAGTCCAGCCTCAGCCCCAGCCTTAGCCCAAGACCCAGCGTCAGCCTCAGCCTTAGTCCCAGTCTGGAATTTCAGTGAATTATCTCACTGAAATCTCACTGAAACTTTGGCGATTCCCACTGAAATCACTAATGTTTAAGTACATTCATCCATCCGCCAACCCACCCACCTGACCACTAACGCCCACTCACCCACCTACCCATCCAAACATCTACCTAACCCATGACCCACCCATGACCCATACGGCCACCCATCGAACTTCACTCCCTCAACATAGGCAACCCGATACACAAGATGCTGACGGACAAATTTTGGATTTGATGATAATTTTTCATGGAAATACCAAATGAGGCCAAACTGGATGGAACTTGACCATACTAGACCGAGCTAGATCGAGCTAGAACGAAGTAGATCGACCTGGCTTGAACTAGACCAAACCAGACCGGAATCGATGGAGCCACACCGTATTAGACCGTGCTAGACTCAACTAAACCAAATTAGACTGAACTAAACCCAATTCAAGCGAACTAGACCGAATGAGACCTAATTGCCCCGAACTAGAGCGAGGAAGACCGAGCTGGACTCAATTAGACCAAACTAGACCGAGTTAGATCGAATTGGACCGATCTATACCAACCTGCATCGAGTTAGATCGAATTAGGCCATTCTAGACCGAACTAGAAAAACTACACTGAACTAGATGAAATGAGACCTAATTTGACCGAACTAGAGCGAACTATACCGAATTATACCACCCTGGTCCAAATTAGCTCAAATTAGATCGAACTACGAAGTATTGGACCGAGCTAGACGGAGCTAGCCTTGATTGGACGGAACGAAACCAGATTAGATTGAATTGGACCGATTTAGACTTAACTACACCGAACTAGACCGAATGAGACTCCCTTAGAGTGAAGGAAACTAAACAAGAACAAACCAGATCGAACTACACCGGATTATACCGACCTACAGTAACCTAAACTCACGTGATTTTTGCAAAAATCATTAATGGGAAAAATAAAAACGATACGGTATTCATTCCAAGAATCAACGTCGAATCCTCACAGAATGAAATTTCGTTCTGTATGGATTGTCGAAAATTCCCTTCCAGAATCGGATTTGCAATTGCTATAAAAAAGTCTCAAGGACAATCATTTGAAAGTGTTGGGATATATTTGACGGCACCAGTATTTCCACATGGGCAATTATACGTTGCTCTATCAAGAGTCACATCAAAAAAAAATTTGAGAATTGGTATGAAAAATAGTGTTAGGAAGAGCAAAGAACAAATACTTTCAGAAAATTCATCTAAAACGCCTTTCACAGGAACTCAGGTTGATACCACGATTGTTGTATATCCAGAAATGTTTTGCGATTAACTCAGAATTTTGTATAGCTCTTGAATCAATTCAAGTCGAATTTCTTAGTTTCTATCATTTCTCAACATGTGTAGTGTTGAATTTGAGGTATTATGTATACTCCACAGCATCACCACAATTTATGATTTCTACTAACAATCGGGAATCAATTTGCTCGTGAAACGTGTACATAATGTAATAAATAAAGAAATAAAAATTGTAACTCAATATAGTGTGCTGAATGATTTTTTAAGCATTTTCTTCACCAGCAACACACGCAACACCAACAATACCATCACGGACCCACCGGTCCCACCGACCCATCGAACCCGCCGACCCACCGGACCCACTAACCCACCGACCCACCAACAGTACCAACGACGCCACCACAATACGAGGCATCCGGAAGGGTAAAATTGGACAGGCGCTTAATTAATTTAAAAAATATGAATTGAGGGTCATGATCCATGGGAATGGAGCAAATGAATCAAAAAATGATGTAGTTAATGCAGATACAAGAAAAATGGAGCCATATCCAGAACGTTTGAATTATTCAAAAAATGATCCACAAATATGTGGCTTGGAATAGTGTGGATGATCATCGAGCTGGAACTGAAGAGTAATATTATCTTCCTGGAAGAAATGAGCAATCCATGGAACACAATTTACTGATCTCAACTGCAAATTTTGCATCATGACTGACGAGAGAAGGAGTTTAATTTCCCCAGACAGCATCATGGTACATCGTGACATGAAACTCAAAATTTTGCCCCATTTCTGGAATTTTTCTTCTTTGTCTACTTGACATTCAATTGGCGAAAGTTCCAAGAATCACTCAGCTTACGCAAGCAAAAATTGGCGTTAGTTGCATTTTGAACAAAAAATTCGTTTGTCAAGAGGAAATCAATCTTAAATTCACTATTCGAATCGAGGTGTTATCTCACGATTGGAATTAATGTACAAGATCTCATCGATTTCTTGATTTCAGTGAGCCAGATCCCGTATCACCCAGACATCAGAGAACATCGCTCTCTTAATTTCAAAGAGGGAGGGAGGAGGCTCACTCCAGAAAGTTAAGAGAGCGCAGTTGTAGAAGAATGGTGTATTCAAGAAATGTGAGTATCAATTAGCCAAGAGGAGGCAAATGAAAATGGTAAAGAGGGCAAGGGTGGCGAAGGTATGGTATCATGGGAACAATTGAAGGAGTGCGCACAGGATCGGCTGAAGAAGTACTGTGAGAACAGGGCCGTAGAAATGTTGTTCCGTCACAAATGTTGGGAATTCTTAACGAGTATCACATTTGATCTACAATACTTTCCATTGAGTGGAAGAATCTGCCATCATTCTGTAGATTCCACTATGGCTCTCCTTCAATTATTTGGAAGATATCAAAGCTCGACAAGGGTTGTACCTAAAACTCTACCTCACGCTCACTCAGGATCATCAATATAATGTCTTACCCACAATGCTGCACCTGAATTAATTCATATGTAATATTTTTTGCACGTATGTCTGCTTAACTTCGCAACCAGTTATGATTTTCTTCTTTGGGGCTTGTATGTGAAACGAGTTCAGAGAAACGAAATCGGCTCATCTTGCAGGATCGAAACATGCATGAACTCGATTGACCTTTGTTGTCCATTTTTTACCTAGGATGTGGGACTTTTCATTGAAAACTGAAGGGACCTGATGAAAGACCGGTGAAGAATATCATTTGGCATTCGGTCAACATTGATGACAATCGACGCTGTCTCTCTGAATCCTTACTCATATCTATTCCGCAAAATTTCGGGCTTTTTTCTTACCTTGGATACTATTTGATGCCATTCAGAATAATCTGTATTATCTTGCGGACCTTCAGGATTCCAGTCTCGATCGGAATTTGCAAGTGATGGCGATGGATGTTGGGAGACGAAAAGAGAATGAACTCAGATTCAATTATCCAATCTTCACATTATATTTATTCAAACTGATCGTAAAATTTTTACAAGGCACGGGTTGCTTACACACATGTTCTTCCATCACTTTGTATGTCATTCCGTGAATCAAAACGTTGATACGCACACCCTTAACTATTGCTTTCACAACAATCACATGATTCAAATTTGTATCATATGATTGACCTCTTTGGTCTCGATGAATTATCGACCACCCAACTCTCATTTTTTGATATTCTACACATATGTACAATTTCCCGTGAATTCGTAACCAATTGACGATTGCTCTAACTTTGTTCTACTGTTCAAAACTCAAATTGATTCCTTGAAATATTTTGAAGAATGAAAACGACCCAGAACATGATTCGATATCTTGGAAACCTTTGAGCTCACAAATGACTAAAATTTGTAAGGTTTCTAATCAGTGTAACTATCAAGTTTTGTCAACCTTTTAATGAAATTTCCCAGAGAATTCTAATGCCGATCGAGCCATTAAATTCAACATCCGTCAACAACTTCAACAGTCAGTTCTATTTTGTGTATTTTTGGATGAATTAGGATTGTAATTTTTATGAATCAAAATTCTTTTGAAATGAGCCCTTCCAATCAACCGAATAACATTATCTTCCCGTGATCAGTTCATGATTCCTATGTACAACTATCAAAATATCCACGTGATATCGAGTCTCTCTTTCCATTGTCTCTACCAAAAATATCCTGCGTTCGTGATTTCTTATTGCTCATTGTTTTTCTTAGGTAATGTAGCTAAAGAAGAAAATGATTTAATGATTCGATTACCTGACTGAATGGGGACTTATGCATTTACACGCATGCTGGAGTCAAGTTTGACATATTTTTGAATGGAATATGAGAATATATCATCAGCATTCACGGTTTAGGGTCATAAAGATTGAATCATATCAATCGGTCCTGATTTTCCACAACGAATGTTCATTGCATATGATGGTATGAAAATACCGATGAGAATACCGATGATGATCCACCCAGACTCACGGACATAGATGCGCCAACACCCACGCGATTGTTCTACACTTGAACCAAATTTAAGCAATAATAGCCATTTTTTCGCCCAAACTGATGCACGAGATGGTCACCACCTGATAATGACTCCAACATACGTATTGGTCTCATTCGGGTATTAAACTAGACTCACCTCATATTTTTGCCATCCTAATTTCAACTTATACTAAATGGTTCATAAAATTATTGTGTCAAACCACATTCTTGATATCATTCGCTACGATCTAAGAAGCCTACTTTGATTAATTCTAATCGAACTCAATATCTCTGCTTCGTGTATACAATATTTGCAAGTAATTAAATGTATCATAATCTTATTTTACAATGTCAACATACACGATTCACTTGTACCGTCGAATTTTTATCGATAATATCTTCCACTCACAATCAAGCATGCAATATTCCATTCTTTTATTCGTAGCATTCTTATCTATATCATATAGTCTACAACTACATTGGTATAAAAAACTTACAACTGAGCAAGCGCTCGATAATTTACAGATACTCTATTTTTCTTTATGATTTCTTTGACTTTGACTTCCCAAAAAACTACATCGTTGAATCTCATGGTTTTGATTGCAGATGCAGCTTCAAGGAGGATCTGGTGGGAATAGCCTTCTGTTGGTTCATCTCATCAATTATTGTGTAGCTCATGGAATAGACAAGGGATCCTGGTAACATTTTGAATCATGTCATTCGATTGAAACTAGGATGAAAGCTAGATCGCAATTTGAGCTGCGGTAAAAGATGGGAGAGGAAGCCTCGGTCGTCTGCGACGTTCGTCACGAGCTGTTGCTCTGGCTCGTGACCAAATTTACAGTCATCTGAATACAGCTGAAAGAGCAATCAACGCTGACAAGATGAGCTGAGGTGAATGAGTCGTCAAGCTGCTTGCTTCGTCGGTGCACTGACCTGTGAACGCCAACATTGAGTCGGTGAGCTCTTTAACTCAGGTTCAAACTCGAAAGAATTTTGAAATTCTTCATCATGATTATCTTCAAAACATGCGAGTGACATCTTTTTCAAGAGATCTAGGTTTTGATTGGGGTCTTTCAAAATTGAGTATTCGTATTTTTGGGGTTCGAGAAGAAGTAACATCTTTTTGCACCCGTTTCAGGAATGTGGGAAAATGTGTCAAGGGAATCGAGGATGTTCTACTGTGATACTGACAAAGTATCGCTAAAGTACTGAAAAAGTCCCGCTAAGATACTGAATAATATACTAAGATAATGAATCAGATAACTAAGATAATGAATCAGATACTCATGCGGAACTTCATCAGAAGTATACTGCGGAAAATCTACAAAAAATCCACTTCAATGCTGATGGAACACTCCGAAATGACTGACAAGATAAAACACGGTAAAAGTACTGACTGTTCAGGTACTGAATATGATTCTGATCATTCATCGGGTTCTGATCTCAGTAACTCAATCATCGCGGAAAAAATACACAAGTCACGAGGTAGTACTGCTCAAGTACCGCAAGAGTACTGGTACATGTACTTGGGTGGTACATTATCAGTAATTGCGTGTAAGATCGATACTCTCACTATGTGCCGGTGGTTCCGTGGTGGAGACTATAAGATTTAAGCTATAAGGATTTTAAGAATCAGAGTCCCAGTTTCGGCATTCGAATCAAATTTGGGTCTTCCCCATGAAAAATGTGGAAGATTCTGATCTCAACCAGATTCTATCGGGAAGAAACCCTCTCATAAACTGCTACGAGTTTACGAGTGCTTCTCTCAATTTCTAGATCTTCCCTTTGTTCATTCCATGATGACACTGTACAGCAACATTTTGAGGTCGGAATGTCACATCGACCAGACTATTATTTTTATGAATTTTCCGACTCTGAAACCGAATCCGCGCCCCGAACTTTGTCAAAATATCAGGATTTCTGCTAAATCGCTTCGTTTGCTGAAGATTTCTGCTGAATCGCAAAAATGGGTTATCCAGACATAAAAAATGTCCATCCAAAAAAGACGTGGATCAGAATCCCGATGAGGTAGCTCAAATTGGACCACCGAATCGTATTCAGGCGGTTATTCTGCATAGAAGAGCATATTTTGATATCCCGCGCAAGCGAGACTTTTTTTCTCGTAATCTTTGAATGGCAAGGATTATTGAAAAAATGATGGAAGAAAAAATCTCACTCGAGCAGGGTATCCAAATATGCTTTGGTGCTTGTTTTTGAGCTACTCCAACGAGATTCCAAGAAAACGTGCAGATTCCCTGCGATTTGGGAAAATCCTGATGTTCTAGCGCAATTTTGAGTTTGGGCAGGATTTCAGCAACGTAAAGTACGTGAAAAAAACCATGATTCGTTCAATGCCCCATCCTGACCCCGAAATTTCGTTGAATCGTGTAATCGGCCTCATTAGACTATTGCAATTCGTCAAAAAACTTTAAAAATGATCTTCTGTATGTGATTTGGCACTCACCTATGCTGGTTGCGTTGAAGGCCAGCAAAGTCTGCGGTGGTGGAGGCTCACCTCTCTGGCAGGCTATGGGGCTGGCAGCCAGGCTTACCACACCACCGTTTTCCCTGTACATAAAGCAGAGTCTCCTGCTGTTGCTGAGAGGCTGCGCCCGCGAGCCTTCAGGTCCGTTCCACGATCCCGAGCTGCGTCTCACCAATGGAGTCGCTATCACAAATTGCGTGCCTTCGGCATCGAACCAGCGCCCGTGGCAAGAGTAAGCTGAAAGTGAAACGACATTTCCATCATTTTCAATCTTCTTTTCGATCGACTGTGCGAAAAACACTGCTTCACGCACCGAAGTTTTCTTTACTTTACGACCAGTCGATTGAAAAAAGTATTTTGATACCTAGGCGTGTAGTTTATCTGCTTAACTCGTGCTAATTTTGAAATCAACCACTCAAAAAGCAAAACCAAACTTCCCACCGTCAAATCGGAAAATACTATTTCAGATCTATGTTGTGATTTTTCGTCGGTCAAAAAAGTACGTTAGATTGCTGGTGCCATTGTTTACGCACCAGCAATCTAACGTACGACCCTATACTTTGTGCTTCTGCTCTGCAAGATTTTTGACTTCCCACAGAACCTACGCAAGATTGTGAAACATCAAAAATTCATTTGCGCAATCAAACAATGACTCAGTCTCAAGTTCACGAATATTTATAGTGGATGGTACACCTCTAGATTGAGGTATGATGCCCATTCGCAAGTTCAAGTTCTACATCGCGTACGATATGGTTATGAAACATATCAAGATATTTCAGACCATCCATCAACGTGGTAATCCAACACAAGTGGGAGGATTTTGAGACAGTGATAGCTCCACAAAGTCATTAATAAAATTGAAAAATATATAATTTTAGATCTGTTATAAAAATATAAGTGTAAATCTGCAGAAAAAGAAGTTCAAGATCTCCTGAATTGGCTCAGAATATTCGAAAAATTCGCAGACAGACGTAGAACCTCCTTCACGTACTCTAGGGATACCGGATCTTCAAAGTAGTAAACTCGCGTGCCTTCTTCTCACAAAGTGGAAAAGTGAGACCAAGTTCTCAAGGAGCTTGTTGAGTAGGAAATACGATCTGATGGTTGCTCGGTGTCGGTACCAAGCATCATCGCTATAATCCCCGAAGATGATACCTAAGATGATACCAAACTTGGCTTAATCAGCCGATATTGTTCGTCTCCAAAGTTGCTACCTCAAACGTATCGCTTTCACCAGCTTCTCGAATATCTAGGTCCCTCGTCCCACATTATTGCAAGTTTATATCGTATTAATCACGTCAACAGAATATTGGGAATACTCACCGCTAACAAAGTCATCGTCAAGACAGTCACTCTGGAATTCCATTCGGTCAGCAGTTGAACATCCTACGGTCAGCGTAGTTATTTCAGAATTACATTTTGGCTGTTGACGTTTATATTCGTCTGAATTGGAACGCCTGCGTCTTCGTTTGTTTACATATACTCTGTATTCTTCGTATTCATCACCTTCATCGTCATCATCGTAGTCTACTTCATCTTCGTCTTCTTCCAGAATTGCGCGTCTCTTTGGCCTTGTGAGTTCCGCATACGAGAGGAAATTTGAAAAACCAGGATGTTTTGGTAAACCACGTAAGAAAACATCAGAATTGTGTCCCAATGATCTCTTAGAGTTGCTGGACTTCAGGTTGACTTGTAGTTTTGTTGATTTTTGAGACACTGAAGAGTAATGTGGGTTGCGTATTTGTGCACCATCATCCATATCTGCTTGGAAGTCCTCTAACTTTGATTCACGTCGCCACCTATATTTTTCTGTGGAACCGAGAATATTTCCAAGACTTGGTTAATCCCTTGGAACCCAGATTGTCTCAGAACGCATAAATATCCCATCTTTTGAGTGAATTTACTTCTTCAGGGGTTCTGATTAGGCGCAATGCACGTAGAATCTCAAAGAATGTTCAAAAACATTACTTTTCCAACCAGTCATGTAGAGCATCATGTTAAGATTCCTTACAACTTCGGAGATTCATGTATATGTTATAGGAGTAGGGTGTAGTCTTACTCAAAAGAGCCTCATTCAAATTACTGAATACCACACGTAGACTCGAACCCGATCAAAAACTTAAAAAGCGTGAATAAGATCGGGCAATGACAAATTATTCTCACCAATTCGGAAAATTTGGAGTATGATGCTTTGGAATTAGTTTGAAAATCATGGGTTACCAATATACATCAATTGCTGTATGAAAAAGTTAAACAAAATCAAAAACGAGATGGTAGGACCCTGCGAAGGGCGTGAAATGTTGATGTGGGTGCACGAAATTCAACCTAATGTCAATGGGTCCTGCAAGAACCATCGGGTTGTAAGAGGTTCAGCGATGTCGCGTATTCAAGATTTCCTACGTTGATTGATGTTCGGTTTAACTTCAGTCTAATAGCGTTGAAGAAACTTGCGCTGAGTAAATCGATAGGTGAATCATAGCTCGGGGTTCTTTCTCATACGATGTGAACTTTGTTTTGATAGTTTAGCCAGATCGACGATTCCCAGATCGATTGATTCAGTAAGGGCTAATTCCATACGGATTCAGGATATCACGATGAAACAGAGATTCTCACGCTCTTGATGATTAATTACAAAGGTCTTCGAATGTTATTCAAAATAACGGATTTTTTTTCTACGACTTCAATCAAAATAATCCGAAGACATGCAGATTTTATCACCAGCTGGAAACCGTATTCGATTGATGGGTATAGTATTCTGATCATCAAATGAACCGATAATCCAATTCTAATTTATTGAAAGAGTGTTATAAATACTCAAGTCTTATCAAACCATTCCCCTGACACAGAGACGGTAAACAGAGGGAAAACCTTCCTCATGGAAAATAATTGTTTGATTTTCTCCGACCTGTGATAGTGTTCTTGAAGGAATACTCGGAAAATGCCTATACGGGCTCAATAAAATCCCGTCACATTAAATTTGAAATGATTATTTGAGTGAAAGATGGATTACTAACCTAAACCTATTATTGATCAGATTACGGATACAGATAAAAATTAATTAATGAAAAATGTTGAGATGTAATCGTGTTACTTATTTCCAGGATGACAAAAGTGAGTTAAACTAACTGCTGGAGGAAAATTGAATCCATGTGCATACGAAACGAGTGAATAAAAATTACCTCTAAAAGCAATTTCAGCAGCCTCGGGCAACTTGACGTGCCTCTTACTTGACCAGATTTGCTCATTCGCGGGCTGCAAATCGGGAACCCCAGGGATCCAACTTGCTTCTGCATCCATACCAGATCTGACTCGTCTATTTTGTTGTTGTTGCTGTTCCTGCATAAGCTCGTGAACCAGGTATTGGTTATTACCACGTCGTTTTTCCTGAACTTCGAGTTCGAACCTGTGATCCTGTCCATGATGGCTCCTTGTACCTGAAGAGGTTTTCTTTGATGGGATTCCGTTGCCATTGACTCCGGTTACGGTAAATTTTCCCAGATAGGGACACTGCCTCGGCTCGGGTGAACTAGCTGCAAGTACACAATTTTAAAAATCATGAGTGTTTTGGAATATTATGAAATTCTTTTTTCTGTTGGGTACATTGATTCGATAGATTGGTGCGTTTCATCTATCAATCTTGATGATCCTATCAAGCTCATAATCCTCATCCGACCACCAGAAATGGGTGAAATCTTCAGATTTTGAGACGCTATACTTTTTTTATAGAATCACTGTCATGGAAAATTTTTTTATTTCTGGGAAATCTCAGAGATTTGGGTTTGGAGGGAATACCACCGCTCGAGATTGAATACATAGAGAAAAGACTTACACAGGAGTGGTCGCACTTTACGCGAGATCGATCGATTCTGATTTCAGGCTTTGAGTGCCTGGCAAACAACATTCGGTGGAATTTAATGGAAAAAAAGGATCACAGGAGCTGCGCCATCTGCTGCCTTTTGAGAATAATTTCCCGGTACTCTCTGAATTCTGCTAAAGTTGAACTGCCCTCGCTATTTCTGTTTATTGTGCTGGCCTATGCTGGTATGATAAATGGAGGTATTAGGAATAGTTGTCGAGTTGCCAGCGTGTTGGACGTTAATGGATCACAATTAAAGGCTAAGTTTAGCATTGTTGTAGTAGGATTCTTGCATTATTGGCGATTTTATTTGAACAATCTGTCTTTGAATACTCATTTGAATCTGAATTCTCCGTACTTGCATTCAATACATTTTGACGATCCATGAGAAGTAGAAATCCAGTTACACCCGGTTCTAGAACTTATTTTCAACTTCAACGTATTTGAAAAAAAAATCTATATTCAGTCAAGCTGGTGACGATTTCTATCGACTTCCACCTAAGTTGATCATCGAACAGCTAAACAAATTTTTTTCACATCTACGAATACGAGAATCTTCATTCCTCTCTCTCTCAAGTCATTTTCGGAAGAGTTCGCAATTCGAAATGCAAGGAGTGAAATTTCATCAGTCAAAACACTTTGAGTATGCGCAAGTTGACTTTTCACCTCTGATTACTTCCTCCCAGCAATCAAGCAGGACGAGACCCACAACCACTAGCTATACGAGCCATGACTCCAATCTCACCGAAGAAGTCGTAAAAATTTTTCAAAGTGCCATAAAGCACTTGGCGAAATTACACATCAAGAGAGCGACTGGTGGTGGTGGCAGCAGTGGTATACTAGCAAATATAGGAGTGTATATAGATTTCTTCTACCCACTCTTCCTATGGGTTTGGGAGTGAAAACCAGCCTCTACTTTTCAACTGTGAGTGTGCAGATGTATAGATATATAGAAATGTATGGGTGTACGAATGAAATATTGATTCGCGCAGGTGGCGCACTTCGGCCGGGGCTCAGGAACCGCTGAAATCTCGTTATTTTTATGGTTGATTAGACTTCGGTGGGAACATTTTGCAGTCCTGACATAGCTTTGCTTCAAACCAAAGCGATTGAGGTGCGTACAGTCGGACAAGTCACTGTAGACTATTTGATTTTTCTGCCTCATTGAATGATGCTCATGACTCCCTGTGCAACCATTCCATGCTTTATGATGCTTTCAGTATTTTATATTTTCACGATTCTCCTCTCATCCTACATCTACTATCATCATTTTTCCTTCACATTTGTTATCAATGCTACTTTCTGTCTTCAATTTTCATATTTCTGAATAAATCAAATCGAGTACACGACAATTCGAAGTAAAGGTTTCTGGCCATGTCGGAGTCTTGCGGCAAATACGAGGTTACAACTCACACGATGGTTTTTTCATCAATTGAGATGGGGGTGGTCGCAAATGACTCGGAATTGCTTCAGGAATGTGCCTCTGGTACAATTTGTTAAGATAAATGTCTCTCACTCTTGAGGAGGAATTGAAGAATCGAGAGATATTCCGATTCTGATTCTCAGAGAGCGCGACTTTGCACCTTACATCGAGTTTTGAGGGAGATAGAGGCGTTTACCCTCAGAGATCGTACCAGAGGCACATTTCTGAAGCAATTCCGAGTCATTTGCGACCACCCCCGTCTCAATTGATGAAGGAACCATCGCGTAATTTGTAACCCCGTTTTGCGCGAGACTCCGACACGGCCTTAAGATTTTGTAAAATGCTCCATTTAAATTTGACGCGAGAAATTGTCAAGATATTTGATAGATCGATACGAACTAGATCAGAAAATATTCCAAGATCTTTTTCTGCAGATTCTTCTACTCATGATGATACAAATTCCAAATTCGGAAATCTTATAATCCCCATAAGCCAAGCTTTCAAACTTGCTCGCGATTTTCATCTTGTTTCCCCGAAAAAAATATATTGCTCAGTCACTTGATCATAGTTTTCACGATACAGTTATGATGCACCAACCTCTACGATCCGATCTAAAAAATTTTCCAAAAAATTATAATCTCATCAGATGATCATAGCTAGTGAACGGATTGGATCGACCGCAAAATCTTTCCTCTCAGACAAACTATCCTCTGCCAAAGAATCTCGGCCAAAGTATACAGACAAGATTAAGTAGAAACTTTTTCCAGTCCAACTTTGAAAATTCCTCGTTTTTCCTTCCAAACTCATCGACTTTGCAGCCATTCAGTCGAAACTTGAGATTCGATAGTCTATCCAAGAAGGAGAAAACCTATCTCTATACAGAACTCATGTACTTTTTCACCGAGCCTCCGTCGTTTCTTCCTCCTTCAGTCAAAGAGCATTAAAGTATTTAGGAAGAAAAACAAGGAGCAAAGAGGGAGAAAATCGGGTTGCTTCCTCAAAGAAGATTTCAGCCGGCCACATTCATTCAGAGTTAATTTAGCGTAGATAGTCGAAATGAAAGCGTGACTTGAAGAGAGTTTAGATGCTCACTTGCCGCTGAGTAAAGCAGATGACTGGGTAAAAGTTTCTCCTCAGAGAATTTATTGTTATTTAGGTTGTTCAGTTCTTGGAGTACCCAGAAAGACGTTTTCAACTTGAATTGCTCTTGTTGCTGCGAGGACTGGTGATGTTACTTTCAGAGCATGTGTCAAGGTGTGTGAATCTTTGTTTTTCTTGTATTTCGTGGAATTCATTCGCATCGACAACAACAAGATTTCCATTGTAATTCCTCAATTCACTGAGGAAATGAGTGAGAGTTCAAGATACTGCATTCTAATCGCATGAAATGTCAGATGTCGGCGGTGTAGAGGGAACCGATTCTCAATCGGAAAAGTCGCAAGAATCGTTCGATAGATTATCACACGATTTCTTGCTATAAAATCACTTTCTGCAATACTCTAATGATTTGAGCTGAACATTGAGTTGTTGAGTACAAGTCAGACAATAACAATAACTAGACATAAGTGGTGAATGAAACTAACAGGTATGCTGCACGGCTAAGGCATGCCCTTGATGTAGCTTCTTTATATTTTTGCTACAGGCTGTTCTAAAGGGACGAGTGAATAATTTTCGACCCAATCATGTAGATTGGATGAATGAAACAAAACAGATGAATTTTGCAGTCACGCCAATGCCTGGGAACATAATGGTTCCTTTGAAACTTCTCAAATTCTATATAAAAAACGTCATTTACATTCTTCAAACTCGAATTCTGAAATATCACATCAAGATTCACGGATTCGATTCTGAATATTAACTCTCGTTGGAGGAGACACAAATATTCACTCGACTTCAAACACTGGGAACTTATTGAAAGAATTGCAACAAATTTCAATTGCTCATATGAGATTGAAAGTCTTTACAAAGAGATGAGTTCGAAGACCATGTAATGTCCTCGAATTCGAAATTTTTCTGTCCTCTCTCACTGAAGTTGTTCTCACCTTCAAAAACAAAGATCTCTGTGTTAGTATTCACTCCCCAGAGTATGGGCCCACGTGTCAAATTTTATGGTTCCGCGATCATTCCTTCCTTTCGTAGACACCGCGATGGATGTGTGTTTTTACTTGACCTGCAGTTTTCGTTTAAATTTTCTAAGCAAATACATCGTTCATTTCGTCTCAATGAATCAGATTATGAAACAAGGCAATTTTTCTGCCATCTTGAATCCTAAGCCCAGAATAGATTAACTTTGATCTGTTATGTGATAGTTGCAAGATTTTTCATATATCTCATAGCTCAAAAGGTCAATTCTGAATTTTTTCTCATGACCATTCCCTCACATGTCTCAAGCTCATGAATTTTCGGCGGAGTTTATCTAACATTCAGAGCCTACAAGAAAGTTTATAGGAACTCTAGTGTCTTCCGAGGTCTAGCCACAACCAATGATGAATTTTTGAACAGGTCTCAAAGAAAGCTAACCTTAAACTATAAAAATCATCCGTTACAACACACAAGAGTCAAGAATAGTTTCACGATCGAAAGAAAGATATGACAAACTATCAGCAACGACAGCTAGTCCAACCCCAAGAGATCATACCGATACATACATGTTAACCAACACATTCAAATCGTATTGGATACGAAAGTATGTGGGGATGTATCAAATACCACTCGAGCGTCTCTTGCGTTATACTGGAAAAGAATTTGCTCTCTCCAACTGGTAGATATATGTAGTACTAGAGTGAACAGAATATCGTATCAGTATACTGCAGAGTACACTCTAAAGTCAGAAGAATAAACTTGGCGGGCTGTCCCAAGTGGAGATAGAGATCGAGAGGATTGTGTGGATGCGATGGAGCATCGAGATCTTGTATTATATGTACGGTCTATTTTTCCGCGAATGAATCCTCTTTCAGAGTCACTGGTGGTGGTGGCTGTGCGCTTGGTAAACGCAAAACTGCTAGATAAGCAGAGAATTCCATTTTAAATCGTGACATCTAGAGGCCGCTATGTGCACTGGGAATTGCGATGTATGCGCGATTCTCGCGTCAGCAAATAAACGTGTCGCCACTTCTTTTCTTTCGCTTCGAGTTATTATCTTTTCAAGGAAGGGATGCTGCGGCGACTGTGAATATGGTGGTGAGAAATTCATCGAGGGTTTCCACGACTTTCACTGGTTTCACATTATCTGATTGCAATTCATATGATTCTGCGTGATTTCCATGAGATTTGTGCGATGGTTCAGGTACTTAGTAATAAACAAGAGTGATGAGAGGAATGGATATTGGGGCACTGAATCAAATACTCTACGACTTTCATTTCGGTTTTGTTTCATGCATTGAGCAGTCCGAGCACTGACTCAAGAGTAGGAGAACTCGTGACAAAAGTACCGAATTTTTGTCATCTTCTATGGCGTATAGGGAGATTTTTATTTCCGGTCTCAGTGAATTTTATGGAATCAGGTGGTTGGATTTTTGACTCATCCTAACCATGAGGGAAATTCGTGAAAAAACTTGCAATGTATTGGGTTGAATGGGAATTCGCAGTTTCGGTCAGAATGACCCATGAGCGCCCATTTAGTCCATGTGCTCATTCCCCGTGCAAAAAAATTTACTTCACTCCTTTCTACCGGCCCATGAGTCTGTGACCCGTCGGAAACAGAGTCATCATTTCATGTAATGCGCATGGAAATGCAGAACAATTATAATCATATTTCATTCTGAGAATCTTCAATAATCTTGTCAGTAATCTCACTTTTGGACGCAAGTCCTAAAGGATCGATAATCTTGATCAGGTCGTATAGGTCCTATGAATTCGATTCAAAAACTACCAGAGACCAAAACCTCAAAATTTTTCGTTTCTTTGATTTTGAAAGTGTGTGAAATTTTGCTCGGCCACTTATAGAATTATGTTATTTGAATAATAAGTTCGTGTCCATTTCATGATCTTCTTACTATGCTCTATAAAAGCTATGTTTAATCAGTAAATTTTTCCTGGGGTCGATTAAGTCGAATCATTTTACGTCGTTTTTCGAAGAGCTCATGAAATTGGGTTTGAATGCAGTTATGCACAAATGAATGGGATTCAAACGGTTACGAAAGAATTAAGGAATATCTTCAGTGATTAGAAAACTGAACTGCTGTAGGATGTTCCCTGTGTGAATCACATTGTATTTCACTTTTTTTATTCAGGAATGAATGCTAATGATCAATGATTGGGACAGGATTTTTGAAAAGAAACTAGGATGGTAGGTGATCAGTCTCATTTTGGTGCCCGAAATTGCTGACAATTGACACGAGATGATCGAAAATCGAGGATAAATCATTCATGATTCCATATACGAAGATAGAAAAGAGTAAAATAAATCACAACACCATCAATAGTCGAAAATTCCGCACCATCGCTCACGCAACTCAGACACACACACACAGATCAGAATTCACAGCAGCATTGAGACGTTGAAAACATTCAACTCGAATTCGATTTAACCATGAGCTCTTGAACCGAGCCAAAAAGCCAATTGCTGCTGCGGTAGGTAAATCGAAAAGAGCTCTACCCTTGTACGCCTCTCGCACTTTACTCTATACACACAAACTGCATGCAGTCCTTCTCGATTTCTCTATCTCCACCTTCGTCGTTTCTCTGTACACCACCATCACCATGATATCTCACTCTTTCAAACGACCATACATCTCTATACTGTACAACGTTTGCATGGTCTTCTTCTCGTTGTAGGTTATGTATACACTATGCAAGCTTCACAAATAGGTATATCTGTAGAGGGTAGGTAACCTATAGTGGAGGGCGGGAATTGGCAATTTGTTTGCAAATTTCTGCGGAAAACGTTGCCTCAAGGTTTGTACCAACCATAGAGTGAGTGAGAGAATCACTGAGAAGTAGAAATTTCTAAAACGAGTGAGAGACGAATGCTGCTGCTGATGGTAGGTAGTACGAATCTCGACTGATGCCAGGTTCTGCTCTGCTTTCCATTCGTTGATGAAATGCCGCTCTGATTATTATTATTATTGCTCCTCTCGTACTTTGTAAACTTGCTTCTGTAAAGTTTCCTCTGATGTTGAGAGCGAACCTTCCTATTAGTCGAATTTTACTTGTTCTATCGTATCGGATACTCTAATTGATTGAGTGAAATCCATTCAAAGTTGCTAATTTTGTTATTAAAAAAGAAGAATTTTCAACTCATCGAATAAAGTTAGGCATATAAATAGCTGAATATATTGCAATCTGAATCACATCAGTTCTTAAGTATACGATTGACCATAGCCCAAATGACACACGTGCCTAAGATTTCCTAGATACTAGTGGAAGATTTTTCACGACGACGCGATAAGTCAAGGTGAGAGGTGGAATTGCATCTGGCATCACCTCCTTTTTCTCAAACGAGAACTCTTTAGTCCCGATTTTCTGCGCAGGGCTGCTCTTGGTGTGAAGACGCTGAAGCAACCTTTTCGGACCTCATGACGATCAAACTGTCTGTCGATTGGTGATCAGATAGGCGATCCGATGGTGCGATTTATTGGAGGATTTTCACGGCGAGAAGGAGATTCTTGGCGGTCAGCCCATTGCCGATGGTGAGCTCCAATTTTTGTGGAATCCTTGGTGATGTTAGTAATCGTCTATCGGCCAAAGTTTCTTGTTCTTTTTGCGAGTAAAATTTCCTGAGATTATCAGTGAATGATTTTGATAGCTTCAGTTGAGAGAATAGTGAGGAATGTTTTCCTTTTTCTGGATTCCTGCTTTGTTTTTTTTTTTTTTTTTTTTTTTTGACAAAATTCAGTTCTGAATCTTAAGCACAGATCTCGACGTTACTTGTAACAGAGGACAAGATCATTCTAAGACTCTCACGTTAATATGATGGATTTTAGAGAGTTTGGTCAATTTTCTTCAAGAGCCATATTGGTCTGAAAAACTTGATTTGAATTTCTTTGGAACATACAATACCCTGCAAAAAAATGGAACAGGGATACCTTCACTAGAACAGCCATCACTTAGACGCGTTTGAGTCTAAGTGATGGCAAAAATCTTTCAAAAAGCACTTAGAAGAAGAGAAAAAAATCTATCAAATTATGTGTTTCAAAAAACTTTCTGATCGAAATTTTATGCCTTTAATTGGTGCTCAAAATTGGAAAAATTCTCATTTCATCTAATCACCCCTCATTCATATGCAAGTCATGTCAGCGTAAAAATTCTTGCGGGCTTTTGTAGCTTTTTTTAAGACCTTCAGAATCTATTTTTTGAACGTTGTTCTACAGTTTTTCACACCCGAGTTACAAGCGGTCTTATAGAAAGAATTTTGTACGGGTTGAGGGTATTGAAAGTATGGAGACATGAGTTTTTCTTAGTTCAAGTGGACGCAAGTCCTTTCAACTAATCTTTGGAATGAATCTGACAATAATTTCATAATATTCTGAGGATTTTACGTCAAAATCGTGGATAATGACCTTTTCTGTATTTTTGGTACCTTAACCTGTACAAAATTCTTTTTACGAGATCGCTTGTAACTTGGGTGTGAATGATCGTAAGACAACGTTAAAAAAAGATTTTGAAAGTCTTGAAAAGAACTACAACATTCTGCAAGAGTCTCCCCGTTAGCATGATTTGCATATGAATGTAGGGTGATTGATTGGAATGAAAATTTTTCCAATTTTGAGTGTAAATTAAAGTCATGAAAGTTCAATCAAAAATTTTTTTAAAACGCATAGTTTGATAGATTTTTTTCTCATCTTCCAAGTGCTTTTTCGAAATTTGTTGTAGATCCAAACGCGTCAGAGTGATGGCTGTTTTAGTGAAGGTATCCGTTTTCCTTTTTTCTGCAGGTTACTGTAATATTATAGCTCTTGGGTATAACTCGACAACAACTTAAATTTTCCAATCATATATCTGATTGTGCGGTGTTTTAAAGTTACGCGATGAGTCAGTGCATCCCATTCCATCTCATCTCACTAATTGAACGCAACGAATTAGTTTTTTTTGAATTTCAGAAAAAAAGTCATAAAGTTTAGTGTTCCTATTCATTTTGAGGCTTGTAGTACATTCAATCCCATTCACTGATGTCACTAAATTACCATAAGAAAGTCTGATGAAAATGGCCCAAAATAAGCTCAAATTAAAAATCAATGGAAAGTAACTGTTCAAAATTTCCATCAACTCGAAAATTGATCCGATTCCTCATTTAGAATTTCTCTCTTCTTTGGATCACAATTAGATAGTATCCGGTATTCATTTCGAGGCGTAATACATCGAACAGTTCGAAAATTCCCGACGACAGCTCTTGAATGATGTAGGGAATATCGTCGCGCCGTCGCCATCGGCAGTAGATTAGTCCAAGTCAATCACGAGTTCCGGTGATCTATGTCGCAGCTTTTCATCTCCTATCCGTACCTGTTTATACACTGTCTGCATATATATGAGCTCACATCAACTCGTCCTCTATAGTGTTCCAAAATCCGGGTCATCGACGTTACGTTGTTCAGCCAAAGCGTTTGATGCAGCCTGTCCTTATGCAAACTATCCATCAATCCTTGTCTGTCTTGCATAGATATAGATATATCTATATAGGTGTGGACATTGTTGAAGGCATCCGCCAAAGCCCCTTCAAATTATCGTGATCGAGATGCGGATTATGAAGCGGATTCAGAAAGTTATGGGTAAGGGTTATTTGGGAGGAAGTTGTTCGATACTATGATGGATGAACGACAAGTGTAGATTAAATGTTTTGGTCTATTCGTGATTCAAGTAATCCCATTCAAGAGATACTCATTGAATCCTGATAGGGCATGAAGTACTGGTAATTGAGAATTTTTTTCATCTTGTGACACTAGATTTCATGAGGTTCACCGAATTTCCTAATATTGTCATTCTGACACAATCGAAGGTGTATTTCCTCGAGATCGTGGATTGATTTTGAAGGTGCGGGACAATAGGGTTGTCAGTGGATCGTTTTGCTGAGTCAGACAGGGATAATTGACAAGTTGAGAGATTGCCAACAGAATGCCGTGACTGCTTTGCTGACCTGTGATTTTCCGTTCTGAGCTTCACTTGGTTACAGAGATGTGCTGCCTAGAAAAGCGATGAAACAGTTTTTAATCTTTATGGAATCGATGTGCATCTTGAGTTCAGTGACCGAATCTTTGGTACAACCGTTGCTCATATGCTCATAAGTGATAAAAGTTTAACATTGGTCTTGTAAAACATTCGGTATTTGTTTGGTTTTCGGGAGCACACGAACTTTCGAGAGACTTGAAGTAGAAGTTTACGGTGCAATGGCACACAATTTCCTTGCTATGTTATCCGAGTGAGATATTCGAATTCTGTTATAGGTATTTTAATTTCAATTTTTGAAGATTCCACAGTTTTGATGGAATCATTTCGTCTCCAAACAGTCATTGTGGAAATGAGGAATTCCAAGACTCAGAGTATGCTTGACATTTGCATTCACTCAAATTCCGCAAGCTCCGAGAACACGACATCTTTGTTAATTTTTTATAAACTTCTCACAGAATTCCTTTCACTCGAGTTCAATTTTGAGTAGATTTCGACTTTGCCGGAATCTCTGTGTAGAATTTACCGAAATTTTTGGAATCACAATCCGTACGATTTTACTATAAATTGATGATTTCATTATAAAATCATACAAATGTTGTAAATATTAAAATACCAAAAACAGGATGTACAACTGACCTGCTCCCCAATCCTACAGTTCTATCATTCAAAAAATTGAACTCTGGAATTAAAAATGAAGAATAAATAATTTTTGAGAAGGTATCCCGTTGCTCAAGTTGAGATCAGTCATGAAATTACAAAAGTTCAATGGTACAAAGTTGGTCAATTTAGACCATACCGCTTCACAGTTTGCCTCGTGAAAAATTGAGGAAACTCATTCGCACCCGGTAAAGAATGATAGAGAGTTGAAACTTCAGTCAACTCATGGTCACAGCTGGTCCGAGAAATTAATAAGAGTAGAAAAGGAATAATATCTGTCCTCTACTCGACTAAGGGAAACTTTCAAACCGATCTCATGTGTCGATGCTGATTCACAGACGCAAGGAGTACGGAAACTGTTCGACCCCGTTTCTTTTTTCGTCCTGTCTCAATGCCGAGTTTTTCAGCGCAATTCAAACGGCCCACAAAAAGGACATACGGTTAAAAACACTCGACATTTCACTATATGGATGTCTCCCTCCATTTCCAAACCTTCGACTCTATACATAACAGATTCTACGATCCTCATCTTCAATAACCTTTTTCTTCTAGCCTTCAGTCCCTTCAACATAGAAAATTCAAAGTTCCCTTTGCCCGCGTATGCTTGTTTCCCGGTTCTAAAACTTGGAGATGAAAAATGAGTCTGTGCGAGTTGTGGCCAAGTAAACTTTTGCTCCCTCCGCCCATTTCACGTTGCTCTTTCTACTTCTCTTCCTTTTTCTTCCTATTTCCTTCTCTCTCTCTTTTACTCCCCAATTTTCCTGACAGGTAGTACAAGCAAAGCTTGGAGTTTGAAAAATAAAACCAAGGAAAGGAAATGTGAGAAATTATGCGAAGTGCAAAAATAGCTTAATTGAAAAGCCTTCGCACTCCTTGCATCTTTTGACGCCATTCTACCGCGAACTGACGCTTATATAGAAGGCTGCTGGTGGGATTATTAAAAATTCTCCCCAGTTTATATTACTGCCAGCCGATTCGACCCTTCTTTATTATAGACCTTGGCTCGACTACTGTAGAGCTTTCTTGGTTGAGATACGATACACCTCATTACGGAGGGTGAGAATGTTTCGACGCTATAAGTACCGTTCGTACATCTAAATCTTGGTATAAACGTGATTTTGTAATTAAATCTGTGGCATTTCAGATTTTTCTTTCCGTAATTGAAGATTATCATGGAATAACCAGGGAATTCAAAATTCTACAAATGGATTACTGGTGAAAATTGCCGTGAATTGAGGATTTGACCCATTCACTTCCCGATCAGAAATCCAAGTAGGGATTTGATCAGATCCTGATCATGGTGGCCGGACCAGCCACTCCTAAACTGATCAGGTTGTCAGGAATTTGTGGACAGTATTCGATCACCACTTTTATAATCAAACTATCCTTACTTAAGGGCATGTGAAAGCTGACTTTTACCGACTGAGCGGACCGTGCTATGAGCAAGGAAGGTTGGGTGAGATATCCTTATATATATCATAAGGACGGGGGCGGAGGGGTATCGTGACTTAGGAGAGAATGTAACTCGACGATTAGTCAACATATCAGTCGCAATACGACCTGATTTATACATAATAGCTGTATCTCTATGCTCGAGTCCATGCTTCTTGATGCATACATAGACTCATGACTGAATACCTTGCTATTTGCAAGTTATACTGATGATGATGGAGATTACTGATGCGGAGAATAAAGGTTCCCGTTCACATTTTTTATATACTTTCAAGTATATTTTTTATGTGACATCTAGTGATGATTCTGGTGGGGCTCACATTTTGTATATACTTGCATTCAAGTATATTTTTTATGCGACATCTAATGATAATTCTGGTGGGGCTCACATTTTCTATATACTTGCATTCAAGTATATTTTTTATGTGACATCTAGTGATGAT
Organism: Eretmocerus hayati; assembly: GCA_029851415.1. NCBI lineage: Eukaryota > Metazoa > Arthropoda > Insecta > Hymenoptera > Aphelinidae > Eretmocerus > Eretmocerus hayati. The sequence goes on along the minus strand of CM056744.1, from coordinate 118,149,192 downwards.
TCTGGTGGGGCTCACATTTTCTATATACTTGCATTCAAGTATATTTTTTATGCGACATCTAATGATAATTCTGCTGGGGCTCACATTTTCTATATACTTGCATTCAAGTATATTTTTTATGTGTCATTTTTGCTGAACTATCACTTTCACTCTTAAAAACACATTTTTGTACTATGTGAATTCATTTTAAGTGAAGTGATTTTTGCAGAAATATTTTCCTTGGTAACTTTTTCTCCAAGCAATCACTCGTATGCACATCTCTACACATCCTTGAGTTACTTTGTCAGTTCCAAGAAAAGAAAACCTGTTCAAATCTGTTTTGATTCTGACACCTAACTGCCTCTCGTTGGCCAAAGTCATGTATTCATGTTACCGCTGTACGTACCTAAAAGAATTCTTGATGTTAGTATCACTACTCATGTTTTAGGTATTCTTCAGATTGTATTGAATGTATTATTCAGATTGTAGACTCAAATTCGACTCTATTTGAGACTCAAAACAATTCCAGAATTTCATGCGGAGCAACTCGACAAAGATAATTTGTTCCAAAAATTTTGGGATACAAAGTTCAAGATTAATAATAAACAACTAGAAATCAGTAAATACAGATAGAAGCTATGAAGATATTATTGGAGTACATACATTCATGACATTCCTTGAAATGAAGATGAAATCACACCGCTGGAATACAAACATAATTGGGAGCTCGTAGCATACCCAAGATCAGCTTTTGCTTTCGAAGTCACTCAAGCAAGCTATTCTGAACAAATACTTCAAGGTATTCTGGTTGAAACCTTGAGAAGAATGATGAGATTGATCAGAGATAATATAAGGGCACACAAATAACAATGAGTTTCTGAATTCCACCAATAAATCCATGGTATTATGGAATTTACCATCTAAGTTCCCAATTTCAAGTCACAAAAGCTCCACAACTGAGCCAATTCTCAATAGATTCAAAAAAGTGAATATGAAATCACCCCTCTAAAATACAGGGATCTCAGCAGACAAAAGTTGGATCTCATAGCAATGACCACTCATTTACTTTTGCTCTAAGAGTCACCCAGGTGCGCCATTTGATCTTGGTAATTTTAAGATATTCTAGTTGAAACCTTTAGTAACATGGTGAGATCAATCAAATATGTTCCAGTGATCAACTCATGACAATAAGATTCTCAATTTTATCATTTCATTCTTTGTAGAGTGAAATCCACCTTGTGACTTTCCAACTCCGGGTCACAAAATTTCCAAGACTAAGCTCTAATGCTCAATAGATCTAAATGAATGAATGTGGATTCACCCCTCTATAGTACAGGGATTTTAGTAAACACAAATTGAAGCTTGTTGCAAACTCCAAATATTTACTTCTGCTCTAAGACTTACCTGTGCTCGCTATTTTCACCAAGTATTTTGACATATTGTTGTTGAAACATCAAACAGAATCATTAGTTTGTTATGATATCATCTGGAGGCCTTCACATTACAGGAACATTCTGAGCTGCATCAATACATTCATAGCACAAATAGCTAAAGTTTGGTGAGACCGAAAGGTTGTAAACCTATCTGATAAGCTATCTCATGAATCTGTGTAGAGATAGCATTTTTTGCAAGTTTGGTGGAAGCATGCCTTTCTTCTCAGTTTATCGATCAAATGGTTTCTTCTCTGATCTGTTTTAGTGTATAACTTTATCAATATCTTGAGTAATGCTAACTCCACATTCTGTATATGAATATCTGATGTCCACGAAAGACAATTCCATACCTCGAAAGGCTCAGATTTGGATGTCAATATCAATAAGGCCTTGCCTCACATTACTGTTTCTGTTAATTACTAAGTCACTTCAAGGCTCAGAATGATTATCACTGTCACTCTTATATATTCACTGCTTTTCAAATCAAGGAGCAAGTAATTGCCTCAAGAAACAGGATTGTCACTCAGATTGTCAATACTTGGATTGGTTCTCCTCAGATATGAACAAAGTTATTACTATTTTTCATAAAGTTTTGCCAACGAATGAATTTTCTGTTCCTGATTTTTATTATGTGCAAGTCAAATATAAGTACCGCGCGACAACTCACGACAGTCCATCATCGTTCATTCAAAACAATAACAACAGCTGGTGTGGGCGGTAGATGACCTAATTAGACCTTGCCTCGACTCAGCCAAAATCACAGCTCATGGGCCTTCCGCAATGTCATACTTCTGATCATTTTCTGAACTCTTTGAGGACGATTTCGGAAAAAGTACTCCCAAGTATGGAAGCTTTCGGATGTGATCTATCATTTGAAAAAAGAATCGATATAATTGATTGGATATTGCCTTCAAACTTTGGTTTCGAAGTCAGGCGTGTGAGTATTTTCTCATGCAATGGTCAACTTCGAAACCAAAGTTTGAAGGCAATATTCAACCGATCAACTCAATTCTTTTTTTGAATGATAGATCTGATTCTAAAGCTTCCATACTTGGAATCACTTTTTTGAGATTCACCGTAGAACTCGGGAGAAAAATCGATTTGTCAGTGGTTAGGGTCGTCGGTAAAAGTTGGCTTTCACATGCCCTTAAGGCTCACGGTATTAAACCCGGAAGGTACCCTGAACTTGAATTGAACTGTTCATACGGTGATCACTACGATTTCAAGCTAATTAGCTGAATCATGATTCATATCGAATGCGATCAGCGCGATACAAAATATGTCGTTCTCTCATTATTCATTCAAAATGTCCCAGTAATGTCTCAATTCATGTCGAGAGCACAAACAAGATGAGAGGTTAGATGCTGCGGACAGCTGTATATGTATGATAACTGTAGAATTGAATCCTGTTCGATGATGAATATTGATTAGAAGTCTTTTGAGGATCCCTGTGCTAATTGACGGTTATTAATTTCTCTTCGAATCAAGATCCATTTCTCTTCAACATCTCTATGACAACTGATGATGAGACCGTAGATACATCAGTCTAACTGTGTTCCGCAAATCACAGTAATTTTATAGATCTCCGGTTCTAAGTTCTCTGACCCTTCCCATCCTCTCTCTTTGCACATTATCAGTGGGAAAATGAATATTCAATCATCCGTAATCACACAATCTCGCAAATCAGATGTTGCGCAAGAGCAGAACATCAAAGATCTTTCGAAGCAGAACTTCAGTTTTGGCTACGGGCTCGCTCCGGTTTGCCTTACTTAGGGTTACCCTGATCATGAACTGGTCAAAAACTGTCCACCAACAGAAGTTCAACCTTACCAGAATCTTAGGGCTCCTCCTGCCAGAAACTGACCAGGATCCGATCTTCGGTCATGTTACCCCTAAGATTATTCTGATCGGGTTACAATAATATGTGTCCAAAAAATGGACATAATTTTTTCCATGATTCATCATTACTGGAGACTATTGTTTCCAGACACATGGAAAAGTTCGAAAGAATCTCAAGAGCGCCGATGGATACGAGAAATGGAATCACTTATGGTCCGAGGCCAAATACCCACCTGATCCCGTGGAGAAAAAATAGTACTGACAAAAGATTCTGATTGTGTCATTTTTCGTCCTATTTTCATTACCCTCACCTATAATCAGAATGTCGCAGTACGTTTTTTGATGTTCAGAGTTTTTGATAAGGTATCGAATGAATGTGATTTTGAGTATCATTTGTGAAAATTTTGATATCCCAAGGTGGGCAAGATCAACTTCCGAGTAATCTGAAGAATTCCATGAGTAATCTTTGAGAAATCCGAGTAATCTCAAGAACTAAATAATGGGACATTTGTATAGGGTTTATAGGATAGCTCCGGATCTGAAAGACAGCAATATGATGTATGCAAATGCAAAAACTCATTTCGACTCCCAAGTTCCATGGAACTGATGAGATGAGATTATCTAAAGACTGGGAGGCATGCATTACACGAAAGTCACGGGAAAAAAGAGGAAAAAAAGACAGTGGCCTAACGTAGGACATGATAAGCTCTCCTCGGCAGCATACAAGTACGTACATCGTATATTACCGCCGGCTGTCTATGTTTATGCAAGAACGGGGAGGAGGAACTGAGCACTCGTGATATTCATGTAAATGTTATGGAAAGAGTAGCTTTAGGTAGAGAAAATTCACCGTTCCACGTACCTTTGCTCTGATTTGAGGCTGTAATATGGGTATATTATAATCTCATTATAATCCACCCAAGTGAACGTTTTGTTACTTGGACTTTTCATTTTGGTGAACTGTGCTCTACTTTGCATACTACACGACGTTGTTTTGTACTCTAGTTGGTAGAATTTTTTTTGCTGTCTGTGTAATTTCATTGGTAATTTGCACGTGAAGATGAATTCCACGAACATTCCAATCTCCCGCCTTCTTTCCCAACAAAAACTAAGAGTAATTCATTCGAGATCATTCATTCGAAATATTGCGAGCAAATGATCTTGAGAATATCCTAGCAGTATTTTTATAATGTTTCGAATTCTCACCCGAGGCTGAAACTGAGGAAATCGCTCAAAATTAGAATACGAACCTTCCACTCTAAAGTCAGTATTTTGAGCCAATCCCTCATCACACGTATGTTGACTACCAACAATAAATATGAATTTAATTTACGTGAGAAGATTTTGCTCAACTCCATGAGAATCAAGTCTGTGAGAATGCAATAGGATAAAAAAGTCAATCTGGGACAGAAATGAAAACACTGGTAAGCTTTCATCTCAGTCTGGAACATCACGAATCCTTTTTCATTTATGCAACGGCTGCCTCGAGTATATACACAAAACATAGCCGTGCATTCACCCCGCGTTATTTATATAATATGCGATACACTTGGCGCGACAGGATTGAGGAACAAAATGACAGCAGGTGACACAGTTTCCCAACGGCACTGTTGCGGTTAGTGATAAAAAAAAAGAAGAAGATGAAAGTCGTGACATGACAAAGGTAAAATATTCAACTCGCTTTGGTAGTGGGATGAAACAGAGTGGCGAGACACGTCCGGGTTGTAATCGGAAAAAGGACGACCACGACTGATTTCTCTTGTGTTTTTTTTTTTTTTTTGGTGCTGTCGCCAGTGACGAACACGTCACAAAGACCGTCTCTATGGCCACTAACCTCAGTCATGGGGAAATAAATATTTACACGATATTCTGCTGTATATGAGTGCAACTTACTTTGTGCATCGAGGGAATATGCATACATGTGGGTAATGCAAGAGTGAAGTGGGAAAAAAATGTATCGGTACTCACTGACGAGAGTGACGAAGGGTACCGTGGCGGGTTGATAGTGAGGCGGGCTACAGGCCTCTTCGAGCCTAGATACAGGCTTGCCGGTCTGTAGTTCTACCACATGACCATCTCTCTTGTACAGCGCCATACACATGTAACCACTTTGACTGTAAATTGAAGTAGAGGATATGTTCTGTTTGAGTCAAAGTTCTTTTCGGAAAGTTTTGGGAGTGGAACTCATGCTCTGACCCATGCAGATTTGAGTTCGGATATTTTCTGGTAGCGAATAATCGTTTATCTTGAATTATTATTCCAGATTCCTGAAGATAATCACGATACACGGAACATCAGAGTTGAGAATGAATTTGATGAGGAGGGGCAAAACTATGTATTTAAAACTGACTATTCATGACAATTCAAGATTGCGAACCCTTGGGCAGTTCATTTCCATGAGTTTGAGTTATTTGAGAATTCATGATGCCATCGGAATATTGCCTGATTTCTATAGCGCACCAAATAGAGATTATCATGAATTATTGGGAATTGAATATGACTTTTGGATTGGGTGGTTTATCAGAGCAGGATTTAGTGATCCATAACCTATAAACATAACAACTCCTACTCGATAAATAGTTCAACGTGGTCCATTTTGACAGTACTACTCACGGATCATGATGAACTACCAAGAGAAATGAATGGACTAGACAAAATGTACACTCTTTAGAAACTAAACCAGTGACATGACGTTTGAATCAATTTCTGTTTCCAGCAATTAATGTAACAATATAGCAAGCAAAATTCAATAATCATAGACTGACATCTACATATACACCTGTTTCCATTCATTAACAATGATGTAATGCTGCAATGCGTGGTATGAAACATTTTTGGCACTCACCATCCGACTGTAAAATGGGCAACAATCATAAAGATGTTCTGCTCGGCATCGGCAACCTTGACGCTATTGCACAAAATCTTGACATTGTGCTCCTCCTGGCCCGGTAAGTTGAGAAAATCCGGACTCTCAGAGCTGCCACTGCCGTTGGATTTTGTCGTCTGCAGGGAAGCGTTGCTCATATGGAAGGTGTACGAACGTGTGAGGTCAAGCGTGTGCCACGTTTGGCTCGTTTTACCCGTAAGCCACGTGGGAAACCAACACTTTCCGGGTGATGAAGCTGGAATAGACAATTACAATATCCGTTAAGTCCTCGAGTTCAGTGCATTGAAAAATATCTCAGCATAACAAATATTGATCACTGAATTCGCAAATTCCATTCCTTATATAGTCTCTAAGTTTGCAGCGATTGAAAGTGACATAAGAAAGTTCCATGGTTTTTGCTGCACCATGATGTTACATGAGAAAATGCATCAATGGGGCTTTTTATGTGAGACACTTTTCATATTATAAGGACGATTCTTATTACAATTGCATTTTGAAGTCTTTACATTTTCATGAATCTAGAAATGATATGACAGTCGATCGGTACAAGACTTATTGGGATCTGACACGTTTGCCGGGTTTCCTGCACACAGGTGTTTTCTTCTTCCAAGATGGCCGATGAAGGGAGTAGATTTTGATATGTATTGGATGCGTACGGTAGTGTTCCGTAATATTGACTCTCTAGCTCTCCCGGGTTGTCAAATGTCCATCGAATGCAACAGTCAAAAGATGGGGTCCTAACGTAAAATTTTAGTGCCGAACTCTGTTAACAGGACATCAGTTAAGCAAAAGCTCATAACCTACCAATGCTGAATCTACTCTCCCATTCTGCCATTTCACCCATGTGTGCAGGCAACCTAACATCGATGTCAGGTCTCTACAGTCGTGATTATCCAGAGAACAAATTCAAAACGATATGGACGAATAGTGATTCCCTATGGAATTGTAGATGAGCGAAGAAGCATTTGTAGATATTTTGTATAGTTTTCACACACCTTTGGTAAGAGTCATTGTCCGAGACCCTTCAAGTGGACTGAACAATCCATTGCATGTGGCATCGCCACTTTGAGCCACTCTATAAACATCAGGTGATCCTTCGGGTCTGACCGCCATATCCGGATCAAGTGGTGGTGCCGTGGCTATACCCAGGGCTGCTGCTGCGGCTCTATTCAGGCCCATAGCTGAACTGGACCCACCACGCTCATACACGAAGCAGCGGTAGCGGTCTTCGTTGCTTAAAGAATGTGACTGGCTGTGCAGACGGCCCACTAGGTATCTGTTACTTCCTTCCTTCCACGTGCCCAGACACTCTAGTTCTTCAACTGAAAAAAAAACCAGGGGGACGGGTGTCATGGTATGAGGGTTTTCAATATATTTCATGTGAAATTGTGAATTGTGAAACTTTCGGTACGGAAAATATACTGTTCATCAATTCAACCTAAAATGAGTTGAGTGACCGTTGCAATATTTTAGGGTTAACCTCTTTGCAGACCTTTGTTCTCTACTAAATTCTATAGTGGGGATCGTGAGAATTATTTTGAGCACAAACACGATATGATGAAGTCAGGCCTTATGAAAGATATGGCAGCATGAACTTTTCAAGGTCAATTGCAAATGAGACACTAGCAACGGAAACTTCATGATGAGTTCCATGGAGAATCATCAATTTGGATCAGAAGACATGACGCGATAAGTATCCTTATCCTATCATCAAAATTCAGTAAGTTATAACAGTCAAAAGATGAATCGTTTGAAGTGCATGATCAAGTGAGATGGTTCATCATAATCATGAGCTATGGTGCATTACTGAAGATCAGACTATGTTCACCAGAATCATGGAACTTCCTCCATTTTGGGCCAAGGAAGACAATGCATGAAGTATTTTTCCTCCAAAGTCAAAGAGAATTAGAGGAACCCGATCCAAAGATGTGCTCATATATGTGGACGAATGCGGGAGGAGGTTAGATGAAAAATACCGTACACGTGAAATTTCTTCATACGAATCGATTCTGAGTACTCTCTGGGCCCTATAAATGTAGCAGTTTTGGGCCTTGAACACAATTTCGTGATTCTCCAATAAAAATCTTCTACGTTAATGACAAAAGTTGAACCTTTGGTCTCATCGATCTTGAAGGACGGTGGGGAACTAAATAAATTGCCAAAATTTCATGATGGAAATTTTATTGCGACGTTTCGTCCACTAGGTTTTGTGGCCCTCATCAGGCTTCAGGTTTGTTATTCTTTAGATCGTCATGATATTTTGGACGATCTTGTAATAGAGCATAGACATAACGTCTGGCTCCTGTCAATACAAGTAAACAGAGTGAGTCGCAATAAAATTTCCATCATGGAATTTTGGGAATTTATTTAGTTCCCCACCGTCCTTCAAGATCGATGAGACCAAAGGTTCAACTTGTATATTAACCATCAAGGACGAAAAAATCTACCAAAATCACTTAATGACAAGAGAGTATAAGAGCATCAAATTTCCTTCCACGTCTTATTTGTGAATAACTTGATTCGCGTCACTCCTCGATTGAGATTCCATGCAACTTTTGTCTCATGAGCAGAATTCATTGCAAGAACTGTTAGGTTTCGACGTCGAATAGCATTTTGAAGGCTCAATAGAGTCTTTGAATGACTCAATGAAGAAGAAAAACTCTCGGCTTGTCAAGGATGAAGAAGAAGCATTTTTGTCATGAACAGGTGCATCTCTTGCAGCATTAGTTGAAAATATATAACTGATATTATGATCATCATGAATAAATTGGACATAATGTGATCTCAGAGAACACTGGAAACCATTTCATTAGCTCCAAGCACGGCTTTGAGAACCAACAGAATGGGAAAACTTCAATGGGCCACGCTCTCTAAACCAAGTTTTGAAAAACTTCTGACTCGAGTCCAATTAAGGTAATGGTGTGAGATTTGGTGAAAAGATTGAGAGTTTCTTTGGAAAATCTTGGAAAGGGCTGTATGCTTTGCTCCGAACCACGAGCTCTCAGAATGGCATCCAGGCAACAATTATCTCACTCTCGAGAGGCCTGAGTAAAGTTGGAAGAATAGGATCGAGGTGAAAGAAGTCACGCCGACAGCAAAGAGCGATGCAGTTGCAGAGAGTAAAATCAGCTACGAACGAATCTCGTTCGGCTTTCACCCTCTCTTTCTTTTCCTCTACGAGAGCTCATCTCAAAGTTGGCTGGTATCCTGCGGGAACCTTTTCGCCAACTGCTTTCGTCGTTTCTTGCGCGACCCGCGGATGAGCTCTCTACATCTTCGACGTGTCTGTACGCTCGGCTTGATCTCACCGAGAAAATGGGTTTTCTTTTTCATGGCTCACTCACACCTTGTAGCTGATTCGTTCTCTTGGATAATTCGCTTCCGTGTGGAGTTTTGGAAAATTACAGGGTCGAGTTGACATCTACTGGCAATTTCCTTACTACCCATGTCCCGTATCCAAAGTTTTATTTTGTAGGACCTTCTTTTTGTCTAATATCTCACTTCAAAAAGACGCATTTGACATCTGTTCTGATACGACTCTTAATTGGTGTATAGGTGACCATATGATATAAATAATGATCAATCGACTGACATTTCCTTGATGTCTGACCTAACAGTGACTCTTACTACTCCATTCACATGAAACCGATGAATATACTTTGATATTTCACTCGAATGTCGAAACTTACATGATTAAGCCACTGTGCAATTCAAATAATCTCCTCGAGGGAGTGTACCTCTAACTCATTCACTTTTGAGTACAAAAAGATATTTGATTAACCAGCTTTGGTTAGGGGTGAGCCTCAGGAATTGAGGTACTGGCTTCTTTATTTTTTCTGGCAATCTATGCCATGCTCAAGCTTATGTAGCAGTCAGATCACTCGCAACGGGGAGCAAACATACCACCAATCATGTATTGTAATTGTCCCTTTTATCAAAGTTTACAGGCTCAACTTGAAAAGCTGATAAAATAGATGGTAAATTTAGTCGTACCACTAACAATAAATGATTGTTGAGCTGCAGCCTATATGACACTCATCTCGACCATGAGCTTCAAACTGGTCAGCTCAATAAATTCACATATATTCTTGCCTTTGATGCAATAATCCCGACTTGAAAATTGAATTGGAGTACAAATGAAGAAGAAATTTTTTTTAGAAGTTTATACCTGAGTCGGACAGGACAGATCAGGTTTTTTTTCAAGTCGAGGGACTTGAGCAATGCAAGAAAATGTAGAAAATTCCCCCAAGTGACAAGGATAACCATGCATCTTATGAAAACTGAAGTATCTAATCTGAATATGGTTGGCTCACCTGCGCTCTCAGAAGCTGGAACGTCGGGGCAAGCCTGGTACCTAAACAACAGTCTGCTTTCGTCAGTGCAGGTATCAACGTTGCTCAAAGGGCTGGAACATCTGCCATGACCTCGATTGTACGTGAACGTCATAGGTCCGTGGAACGGACATGGAACTGAAACAGCGTCTTCCCGAAACATCGAGTACAGTAAAGCATCACCCGTTATGTATGAGCACAGTGATGCTAGACTGTTACGGCCATGGCAGTAGGCTAGAATAATACAGAAACAAGATTTTTCATCAATGTTGGAGTTAGATTCAGATTCGGATTATTTGCAGGAAATTGTTGAGGGAGAGAGACTACGTTTGTACGTAGTTTCACGTTTGTGAGTGAGAATTTTGATGTTTTTTAGGCGTGCTCATTTTCGAGTGTGATAGGAATAAAAGTACTGTGCCAAAATGATAATGATAACCAGTTCTCGAGAACGATCTTTGATTGATCGCGAGTCTCTCGATGGAATTGATCTAAGTCGACACCGATGTCGGTCATGGTTGCTATTTTCCGCAGTTTGAATTCAGCTTTCAATTCTAGTTTTCATCATTCTAAATTTTACATTCACACCAGGAAAAATAATTCTGACTTGGATAGTTATTCTGAATATTCAGTGTTCCTTTTTTTCAGAGTTTTTTTCATGGTTTGAGTAGTGACAGGAGTTGTTCCAAATCAATCATAATAATGTTCCGATGATGATATCTTTTCTCGTACATCTCGTGACGACTCGGCTACAACTTGATCAAAATTCGTATCCGTGACCACAACTGTAATTTGGAAACCACAACACGAAGGCAGTAGTGGGGCTTCGAGAGTGCAATGTTATGTTTCTCACACCCATTCGTGGCTTTGGAGTACCACTGTCACAACTCAACACAATATCTGGCAGAGCGGAATATCCGTGTCTGAGTTTGAACCCATTTTCTCCACACGAGGCTGCGGTATGGCACCAGAGTATTAAAAGGCAATGTGAAAAAAAGAGCTTGAAGCCACAGTGACGGCGCGCAGACCGTCGCGACTTTGACAAATCGACAAAAAATTTGCGGACATACTGTACAGGCGGTTGACGTGACCAGACAGCAATTGCGTGATTTCAAGGCTCTACTCTCTGATTCCATTTTTGTTCATTTGAGAAAGCTTAATATCATGTTATTATGGTTCCCTATAGATCTAGATTGAGAATACCACTCATTCGTATAATTATCAATTTTATGGATTGTACTCACTTTCTTTGTACTGAAGAACATTTGGATGTTTCTCGTGGATTACCACGCAGCGGTAACACGATTTCCTGAAAAAGGAGTTAACCAATCGTCAGATCCTCGCAAAACATCTCAAGATGCAGGATTGTACTTGCTAATTCGGAAATATTCCGTCCGAAAAAGATCAAAAAAAATCATACTCACTCATCAACCAGAAGAAACTTGTCACCTTCGTTGTGTAAACAGGTACCTTTGCTCGAGAGGATGTTTCTGGAGATTAGTATTGATTGTCGAACACCGCTCTGAAACCATGTGCCTTCCCATTTTGTTGGAAAGAGACATTCTGAAATCAGAAGAAAAATGATTCACAATGATTAATGATTATAATCGTTTTCAGTACTTGGAAATTGGGGAATGAGATCGTTCCGAGGAGAAAATAGATCCAAAGAGATAGGAACAGTTGCAAAGAAGTCATTGGATATTTATGGAATCATTGCCAAAGATTGGAATTGACTCGGAGTTCTTATGAACAATGACGAATAGATTAAGTCGTGGAATATCGGCCATAGAGTAGTGAGAGTGAGATATCCCATCTCTAAGATACGATTCACATGATAAGAAAACTCCCCAATGTTTGTAAGGAAAATATCTGGAAGGGCAAATTCTTCCCCCCCCCCTCCCATACCTCGGAATTTTCAGGGCAGAACTTTATATCTCAAACCCATTTCATCCCTGCAGCTCTCCAACGTGAGCAACAAAGATTTCAATCCATCCGAGAAATTTGAACATGGTGCTAAATCTTTCTCACACCGTCATACGGACTATCTTTCGTCGTGGTACAAAGACATGAGGAGTTATACTTTGCTTCTCTTCTTCCCATAGCTCACGGCGGAAGTGACTTACGCTGTCACAATAATCAAGATGCTAGGTTCGGAGAGTATTTTTACCTCCCAGAAAAAACGTATTCATACGTAGTCTCCAAACTCGGCATCGTCCATCACACAAATTTTCGCTTTCTCTTCTAAACTGTAAGATTGTCAATTGACCCATTCATGAATTTCCCTCTCGCAACGAGTTTGAAAATTCAAACAAATCTGTATAGAAATTTTAAGACATATCGTAATGATATTGAATTAATTAAGCCAAAACTCAAAGAACTCGGTATATGAATCATATTACAACTAAACGTTCTTAACCGCAAGCAAAAGCCTTGAGCACGAAGTTTGATCTGCTAAAACTGGTCTGAAATCCAGAGCAGCTCTGCAGTATTGCCAAGGGATTAACATCTTCAGCTTGAACTAACTCTCGAACCTGACAAGTATGCAAATTCACTTTGAGGTTGAGATATTACGCATCGGCTCCTTCGTGTGCCAACAACATGTAACTCGATAAAGTTTGTTATGTAACATTGTGACAGTACTTCGACCGAGTATCGAGTTCTGCTATACGATTCTCGTAAACTTCTAAGTAGATGGTGAGAACTTGGAAGTTATCATATTGGACCATATTGTTGTGGAAACTCAATTGTTGGAAAATTGAGAATTTCTGTTATATAGGGATGATTCGAAACCAAAATGGTACAACTCAGATTTACGTCGTGGAAAAATTAACTTTCAAGGAGAGAACCAGGTTTACGGAATACGGATCTTGATGAAACTGTGGGAATCGTCTTGTTTTGGTGAGAAATGGAGGCATCTCCAAGGGCTCAGTCCAATGAGCCCCCTACCCCAAGATAATTGTCCATAGAGCCTCATGTTAGAATGGCCCATATATCGATATACTGACAATGCTAATCTCCATGGCTGTATCTCAGGATAGGAGGTCCACTGGACGAAACCCTCTTGGGTACCTTCATTCCTTGCCAAAACAAGAAGATTCCCAAATTTTCGTCAAGATCCGTGTTCCGCAGACCTGGTACTCTCCTTGTTCGTATGGTGAACGGTTTTCTATTTGGGATCATGTTATGGAAAATGTCAGTGGTGTCTTTGATAAACCACGTTTTTAACGTTCTGATGACAGCATTTAAAGAATTGATCATTCTCAAAGCCGGGGTTTCAATAATCATAAGGTTACCGTCAAAATTTCCTATATGATGATGTCATTTTTCGTCTTCATTGGAACTGATGAGAAATTCGTCGTCGAAAAATTAATGCGATGAGCCTAATTTCATTCTAAATTTGTCAAAATCTTCTAAAAGAAGGAGTTTCCCCGTTCCGAGATCATTGTGAAGTAAAAATCGCCCGACGTATATCAGCCACACCAATGTCTGGTGAACTGAAAATGAGAGACGGAAGAAGGTAATTACTCTAGTTGCAGACGATCGTGAGTTTTTCCATGAAGGTGGTCGCTTGCTTATCCTGGATGGTAAGATCAGCGTTGGGTGGAAAGCGGATTTTGGACGTCTAGATGATTACGGGGCAATCTTTGGTCTGACAAATGAGACTTTGAGTCGAGTTTCATGTGATTTCTTGCCGTTTCAGCGCATCAGTCTCGTGCCTCTGCGTGTTTTTCTTATCTCATTCCGAAGCTCTCACTACTCTACTTAGAGTTTCCACCTAGTTTCAGAACCCGAGACTGATCAAAAATTGAATTTGTTCAGCAGAATTGGAATAACTTGTTCATCGAGACCATTCACTTCGAACCTGGACGAATTCTTTAGATCAGTCTGTGGTTGGCATCGAATATTATATGGAACTCTCGTTATTGCCGGGGCATTGTTTTGCTCTAAAAATGGACTATCAATGGCAGATTGTGATATTGAAGATTTTGACTAGACCCATTCCTCATCAGTACTTCATTTTCGAGGTTAGCGACATATAACGAGGTCGGGCAGAAATCCAAGACACGGGGACACGAGTGGGGACTTGCCTTCCCGTTTCGACCAGACTGTTCCGAAAGGAGTGAAATCTTACAATAGATTGTGACCATTCGAGATCGATTATTTGAATCTTAACCGTTGCAGATCTATGGGAATCCGATTCTATGATGAATAGGAGCCAACTACACATTCAATCTCTTGGAGGATAGGAAGCCATCAGCTACAGGTGATTTCTCCTCCAAGCTTAGAGGTATTTTCATATCCCTTCAATTGAAGGCTTTTTTACCTTCAACTTGGAGGTTTTTTCATTCGTGTTGGCATAACCTCTGATTTCAGATAAATATGAGCTGAGTACGTCGTGGCGTGGATTATTGTATCATAAATTGATATCTATACTCTCGTCAAGGGTTTCTATGAGGTACGCTATATTGAGTTTCCCAATAATCTTCCTCATCTTGGTAGGGAACATGATAAATCACAATAACAATGCCCAAAATCCAGATCCTTGCGAGGGGACCGATGTACATGTAAAATTCTCTTGCACAGGTATGTATCGAAGATCAGTGGTTTAATGATTGAATTTTTTGTTTTAGAAGCAAGGACCCGTACGTTAGCTCAAAAACCGTTCATGTTCATCGGCTACTCCGGAAGGGGCCTGGATTTTGGGTATTAATATTGTGGTTTATCATGTTTCCCACCGAAATGAAGAGGGTTGTTGGAAAACCCAAAATAGCCCACTCCAAAGAATTCTTTCCGAAGAGTATAGATATCAATTCATGATACAATAATCCACACAACAAATTTCAAAATACTACCTCGTGCAATAACATTACTCCCGTGATAGTCGAATGGTATCGAGTCCCTCCGAATTTTTCGTAAAAGAAAAAGTATTTCTTTGAGTTTTGTACTTACAAACACAAATAATAGGAATTGGAAATCAAAGGTTACGTGAACACCACTGGGGAAACTCCAAGTTAGAAGCAGAAATACCTTCAATTAAAGGGACTCAAAAATACCTCTAAGATGGGGAGGGGGGAGGGGAAATTATCTATAGTTGAAGGCTCTTTTTCTTCTAAGAGATTTAGGGTATGGGTACACTCATTTCGTACATTGTTGCAGTAAGGTATTCATATGAAAGAATTCAAGCACTGCCCTATCTATGATTCTATGCATCTGCACAGGGGTCGACAATCAAAGAAACATCTGCCATGAAATTTTGATCAGGCTGACGAAACGTTGAGTTTTCCCCCTGAATTTGCTATTGATACACGAATCAGCAATGATCATCCATTCAAACACTTTCAAATTCACGACAGTTCTTGGCCAAACAATTTCTCAAGAGTAGCGTGGACCTCATTCACGAGAAATCCGAATCAAGTAGCCTCGCTCGTGCAGTCGGGCAAAACCACTATCTGATCCGTCAGTGTCTCCTCGAGCTCAACTGCATTCACAAAACCGATGGCTTTTGGCTGCAAAGTGACTCGAGTTTCCAGGATTGACCACCATCCAAGTGACCAACTTACTCATCCTCTTCAACTTTGGCATCAGTTGACCAAGTACCAAAGCGACACCAAAGCAGCCCAACCGACACCTGACTCTCGCTCTTTACCTCGCATCTCCTGTCCGTTGTTGTCGGGACACGGAGAGAGGTGGATATTTCTGTAGAAGCTTACGTAGCGAATCCCGGGCATGAATTTTGCAGCGTCTTTGCGGACTTTACGCGGGATTTGGGTGCCGAGTTTTGGAGCTGAGACAGAGATGCCGTATCCCGTTGTTGTAGCTACAAAAGTTACTTCAGGCTGCTCGTATTTCTTTCAAGCTGAGGCTATGTCACTACAGTGCCACACATGAAATACTCCAAGTTCAAAATATTCACCTTTCCATGCTGTAGAGGATCAGATGATTTTGTACAACCCCAAACGTGGCTTCGGATGAACCAGTCTTGTTGAGAGAATACGTTGGCATCTCTGAATAATATATTTGCATACGTGGCCTCTCTATAGAATGAGAATAGAAAGCATATTCTCTAGCTCAACTCATTGAAAATATTTTGATAAAATCTGTTCCCGACTCAGTTTTTTTTGCTATTATGATCACACCTACATATCTGAACTACACGAATCTCATGAATTTTGACATCCCTCTGCAGTCACGAGTTGCGACATAACCTCCAAAATAAAAAGGCAAAAATTCAAAACGAGCAATCATAGCTTGATGGAGATCATCCGGTTGCCGATATTTCCGTGACCGATGTACAAAATTTACATATACTTGATATTGCCGCACAATACGCGAAATAGCCCAATGTCCAATGGGATTTTACCATTTTCAACCCAGACAATATACGTTTGTTACGCAAGCAGTGCACCAGCGAAAAATGTGCGCAATTCGCGCGAAACGAGAACGCGAAAATAACTTGGTAAGAGTGATTGCGATTGTACTCGAGCAATTTGTGTGCACGAATGGCTTGCAATTACATCACGCTGGCGTGGGAATGAGTGTGCAATTCGCCGCTCTGATAGCTGTGCAATCGGTAACTTTTTGGGAATGGAATTTTTTTCTTGAGGTTGTTGACTCACTAGTAGTAAACTTGCACAGAACGCTAACTGGCGTACTAGGGTATCTTCCAACTTCAATAATTGACATTCTGTCTCCCTTTTCGTGTTTTCATACAATTTTCATCAATTTTCATTTCGATTTTTCGTAATCATGGTCTACTTTCATCGTTCCCTTTTTCCATTGAAATGGGTTCGAGAGAATTTCTCAATTCTTGAACCTATCATTAACCACTCTTAAAAACCTGATTTGATCCCAATAATATACTTGGGGTAGATGATCCCCGAGTAAACCTTTGAAAATCGCATCTGTGATTCGAGCGTAAGATATATCCAAGCTATAGGCACTTTCATACCAAATCGTGTGTGAAATCACCAAACTTAGAGGGGCAACGAGGTAATTCTGAAGAAAAGAAATTAGACATGGAAACGGTGGCAGGTGATGGGTGCTTTGAAAGTTAGGAAGACTTGCGTGATTGGCCCAGACGAGATCACACCCATAATTTGCTCTCCCACTATAGTTGAACAAGATCTACGAAAAACTTTTCGTTTGCGCCTTATACCAAAGTCTCTATAGTTTGAGCCGAGGAAAAAACTGTAAGAGTATAGAGGATGAAAAAGGGGGGAGAAAATAGAGACGCACAGAGCGGAGAAAAGCTTGGACGGAAGGATCGTAAGCGAAGCGATTGGTCTGCAAACTTCTTTGCAAAGTCCGTGGGTAACCTTAGCCGAATGCTTTCTAGCCGCACCACCGCTACGCCGATAGCCTCCTGAACTGGTCGAAAATCAATCGAGTAGAATGTTGAAGTCGGCTTAGGTCTTGACGTAATCTTATTTCGGCTTCGCCTAATCCGCTTCTGTGGAGCTTTTCCCACACGATTGGAGTCCACCCGCAGTGAAACCCTCTGCTCTTACATTTGTCTCTGTCTTCGAATCCAGGTGGAGACTCAGCTCGATTTTTAATTCCGTTTTAGAGTTCCTCATACTTCATTGTATTGGGCAGTTCGAGTGAAAATTGCAATACTCATTCATTTTAGACTGTTCCATTCTCATTCTTCACAGATTCAATCGAAAAGTACAAAAAAGAATGTGAGAGTCGCAAAATGTATAATGTTCATGTAATCTGTCTGCTGTGAAACTTTCGTCAGGGATGGACCATCAACCAATCAAAAAAATTTGGTCGTAATCAGATTCCATGAAATGTAATAATTCATCAATTTCTCAATTAATACTCCTCGACCAGATTGAGTGATAATGAGAATTATAAAGGAATGCTTAGGTAGCAGTGAGAATGATGACTGATTTCTGATAATCGAACATTCTTCGAGGCTGAAGATTTAATGAGACTCAAATATCGCCATGAAAGAGATCACGGGATAGCCTGACCGTATTCGATTTCATCATTGCAACACATAGCAGTGGTGATAACTCAATAATTGACGACAACAAGGATGATAATGAATATGGAATTCATGACCATTTAGGAGCTGAGGATGATGATTATGAAGATTCCATTGGTGACAACAATGATAATGGCAATAATCAATATAAAATGTCATATGGAAGTGTTGATGGGTGACTACTAGGGGGAAGACAATAACAATTTTATTGCAGAAAACGACACCGGAAATGAAAATCCTAACGGAGACAACATTGACAACGAAAGAGAAGATTATGGCGATAACGATTGCAGTCGCGGTGGCAACGGGGTTAGAGATCTCGCTCTCCAATCAAAAGGGCATGAGTTCAATCCTCGGTGTCGGCACCACTGAGATTCTTTTCAAGTGCCTTCACCGTGATCTCGTTAGTTCAAAATCCACATTAAATAGGTACAGTACAGATGTTAACTCACTTTTCGAATCCTTTGCCTCCATGAAAAATGAATTACGGAGGTGAGGTCACGTCTTTTTCATGGAAAAAAAGGATACATCGGTTAACCTCTGTCGAAAAGGGCCATCTAACCCGTCTATTTGTTATTATTATAACCACGACTGAAACGATGATATAGCGGAATATTATGTATTATCAAAATCAGTGTTAACTCATGGTCACCCTGAGGTCGACGATGTTAATGAGACAGAAGATGTGGATGATGAACAAGAACATCTCTAAGGCCGCTGGCAATGATAATGCAACAAAAACGGTAATGTTGATGTTGATAATGAATCGGATCGGATGCTGGAAAGAGTGATTATTAACATAATGAAGATTGTCATGGTGAGTTTCTCATCAGGTAATGGTCATCGAACATTTCTTCAAGAACAACGATGGCCTAATGAGTTTCCACTGAATTCTCCTAAAAATACGATAAAACCGCCATACTTCCCTCAACGCAATCTAGACTTTGCCCGATGCCGTGAGTCAGATAGCGAAGATCCCGAGCCTTTGAATACATTTACAAAAAAATTCTGAGACAAAGCCGTTTAGCTGTGCAGCGCACGAAACGGCCATGATTATCTCTCTTTCCAAGCAGCTCTGATTCTTTTCTTGTGTATTACATTTTCCTTCGTCTGAGATTCAAAGAGGACTGAGATATCTATGGTGAGTCGGGAATCGTGGCAGAAAAAAGGAGTGAGGAGTGAAGTATAGATAGAGATAAAAAAGACATTGCGGGTATGGAGAAAAAGAGTGCGGAAGAGGAATGACAAAAAGATAGAGACTTTCACTGTTTCCGGACCCTCCGAGTAACAAGTTTCCTTTGATAGCTTCGCCATGCAGTAGTAGAGACACTGAGTTCTTCCATTTTTGCTGTAGGCAGATTCCTTTACTTCTTACTCCTATATTTGTTTCTGCCCAGACTTTTTCTTCGTCTTATGCATACAATGACGACATTCAAAGGACATTCCTCGGTAACCTTTGACGATGCGCCAATGCTATTTGTCCACACGCTTTCCTATGCGAGTCAAAGAACATTGAAGCCCGAATCAATGTCAGTACTTGTCTTTCTCAAATACAACACGATCTCTGTCATGAAAAACTATGAGCCCTTCCCAGAAAGATTCAATCTTTCGACCAATTTCTAAAAGTCATGCAATTGGCGTGAGACCCACATTGTGGGAATTTCGGACTGGAAAAAGGAAAATATGTAGGTTTTGTTCGGACTTTTAATCATGGACTTCCACAAACTCACACTATTATTTGATATCTTCTTTTCGTAGTGACAATATGATCGTAATAACAGGATACATTTTACTCATACGCAGTTTCATCGAGGGTGTATTCGAGAGATTTGACCACGAATGGATGATTCAATTCAATTTTAGTGAAGCCACCGCGGCTTCGTAGATAAGGTCCCCTTGCGTTCAACGCAGAAGGTTGGGGTTCGGATCTTGGCCGGCACCAATTTGAATTTTCATCAATGCTTTTCGGTGGTTTCGGTGGTTCGGAACCCACCTTAAACTGTAGGTTCCGCAAAATAACCTTGAAAAGAGATTGAAAATGCGTTAATAAAAAAAAAAAAAAAAAAAAACTCCAATTTTAGTCCATGAGATAGCGTTGAAACTATCTCAGGAATCAATGAAGAAACCAATGAAAACTTGAGAAGTGCAAGAAAACTATTATACATCAAGAGAAAGTGAAAAAATATGATGGAGGAGCCCTCGAAGTCGGAAACCCCTCAAAACCCATCAGAAGACTATCCACCAAACCCTTGAATCCACCTCAGCCAAATAACGCATGCTCGTCCTCAAAGACAATTCTACCAGCATTTCTTCGACTGTGTAATCGCTCCCATACTCCATTCTACATCAGCAACTTTACCCAAACCATTCGGATGATATATGGGCAGAATTGCGTATAACATACATAACATATACAGGGCGCGAGCGTCTGTGTCGTTCCGCTCGGCTGCGGCTAGTCTCGCAGTTGAAATGGCTCGTACACGGGACTTTTGCGTCTCTCAAACTCATGGGACGAGGGACATGGGCTTTTTGGCCCTACGCTATTAGTTAGGCTGTGGTGCCATAATGTGAAGAAAAAGACGGGCGGAAGATGTATTCGAAGTTTGGCGCGTTTCGCTTGGCTGGGCGCGCGAAACCGTGACGTATGTTATTGTGAGACTTGTTGAAGGGCTCGTGTCTGGACGACTTTTGGGTTGAGCCCTTCGTATTGTTCTCAAGTATGAGATGGAGGTAGTAGTTTCTGTCTTTTGATGAGATCCCTAGTTTCTGAGTGGAAAAGGAAGTTGGAAGGGCTGCTTGGCGAGCATTCATTCGTGGAAATTCTAGACGTATTTTTAGATTATTTAGATGGTGATAATTGGAAAAATTATGCGTTTGGAGTAATCTTGTTGAAATCTTCGATAAATTGGCAATGATACAGTATAGCCTCTCGGAAACTTTTAATTCGGAGAATTTTGTCCCTTTGACGATGAAATGGTGGAAGGTAACCAAGTAAATCAACATCAAATATTCGATAAGTTATCAAACAGACCTCTCGAGAACTGATAAATGAGCTCTAACTGCGGAAAAGACGTTACTTGAACCGTGTTCCTGCACTCACGAGTACGCTCTGCTTGAGAGTTGTTAGGACTTTGAGGGCAACTTTTCGTCCCATCTTCTGAAATTTCGTACATCTTGAATGCGGAATTGAGTCTTATCGAAACTTTGATAAGACTATAACCAAGTATACTCGTAGAATCTATGTAGCTCTCTGTAAGTACTTGTGAGCATGACATGAAATATTACACTACATGGCAGGAGTTTGCAATTTATTACCCAAGATAGCGTGATATTTCTCACATACTTTATGTCCGTGTCAGAAATGAATGAAGAGTTCAATATTCTGGAGGCAATTGTAAAGCTTCGGATCGAAAATGAATGTATGCTAAATTCGCTTTTGAAGAGTATGAATGATGTTGGTGAGTTGAGGAGCTCAGTGATAAATAAGATGGAGAAATTTTCTGCCACCCAAGCAGTCCCCTCCATTCAAACATCACTGCATTCTGATTCGAAGGTGTGTTTCCTTAGTTGATCATTGAAATCTTCGTAATTGTGCCAAAGTAATCCTTTGCTTACAAACGTTTACATACAACTAGTTTTTTGTCATAATGAGGAATGATTTACGTCAGTGACGCAGTTTTCTATAAGCGGAAGGTTGATCAAAGGGAATGGAATTCCATCTCAAATTTGGATTTAATAACTCCGTTTTTTACACTACCCCAGTATGAAAATAGGAAAAAACTTCAAATGCATACGAGAATTTTTTCAAAATTCACAACTTTCTAGCCTTTGGCAAGAGAAATCATGTAACATAACTGAATGAAAAATTAATCTACAGTACGTCAGAGTTAATTCGCAAAGCATATTTCTCTACTAACCCGGAAATCCCACATGCACAGTCAGATCTCTTATTATCTTCTTTGCGGGTAAAACTCGGCGAGTCCGCACTGCGCTAACTTGCCAATCTCGCTCTGGATAAAGCTCGACATGCATATACGAGAAATTCCGTAAAGCCAGAGCCTCATTTTCTACTCTCTATTTCTGTCTGGTTCCTTCTATTCTCGTTTGTACCTTCTCTTACTCACTTCTATGCTCATCTTGCCACGTTTCCTCTAGCTCTGATTCTCCTCGAGTACTCCACTTTTGTGCATTAGCGTGGGAAATGCGAGAAATGTGATGTTGTACAGACGAGACGTCTCTTTACTTGAGAGCAGATACAACCATTTTCAGAGCAGTTATCATTCGCGAAGAGGATTCGTTTCTCGTAATCTGGCAGCAGCATCTGTTCAGCCAACTCATTTTACCAAATGCAACGTGGCATTTTGTTGCTCCTTGTCAAGAGTACGAACTCAGCTTGAGTTTACTTTGAATTGTAGATGGAATTGGGGGAAGATTTCTGGTAGTTGTTAGGGATCTTGTTATGTACTACAATTAATTTTCTCTTTTTGTGTGAAATTCTATAGGGTAGCTTATTGTATTTCATGGCTGAACAGACGTTGACTCGGATCACTAGATTCGGATTAGTTATTGGGTTCTAGAAATATAGACAGATAACTCAACTCGGCTGGAGTGTAAATTGGCCCTAGTATTTTCTAGCATCATTGACCGTCCCAGAAATTTCCTAAAAATTCGAGCGACCATTTCTAGCACGATACTCTCTAGACTCCGCTGAAATTCGCAGGACGATTTATTGCTAATGCAACAATGTCAGCATGGAGTTTTTTTGTAGGAGTCTTTTACTCAATTCTACGTTAGTATCAAAGGTCTGTAGTATTCTCCTCCTAATTCTCATTTATGTTTGAAATGGAGACGAAGATTTTAAAAATTCAAAAACTTTACGAAGTTGTCATTGGTGGTACTTCCCGAGACTTAACATGGGGAAATTTGGTGTTTCAGTTGGGGAATTTCCGCTCAAATCTCCTCTCAGAATCCAAACGAAAGTACTTTTTCATATTTTGGGATTTCTCAAAAATGATCAGTGTGACATGAGATCTGACAAATCATGGAACATTAAAAGTTTAGTGACACCCCATGAATTTTTGAACGATTTCAGAAATACGCGGTTAAGTAGGTATTCATGAGATTTCTCGTCAATTCTTCACCTGATACCTAACGGAAAAAACTGAAAACCAAATACCGGAATTCATACATAAAAGTCAAAAGTCGGAATTGAGTCAATTTCAGGGCCAAAGACACAGAAAGTTTTCTAGAACACTCCTGGAGTTGACTCAAAATCCAACAGAATACTACCCTGATAAGATTATAGCCTGCTTTCTAAGATCTGAGACTGCAGATTTATGAGACACTTATGGACTTTTTCCAAGTTTCTATGAAAATCATCACAAGATTTCGATGTGATTTTGTCGGCGCGGTGAAGTCAGAGATTCCCTGTGAATTTCACCACAAATTCTTCCATTTTCAACCCTGTATTATAGAATTCTCACGTGTCTTCTGATGAAAAATCTTTCCGCCGGTCTCATTCCGTAGGTCTCACTGATGAAATTATTAATGCTTCCCACTCGAGTAAAAACTCGATTTGAGAACGCGTATCTCGTCGTTATGTGTCTACGAGTCTCACCCACGCGGTGACAAGTACTAAACGCAAAGCAAGAAAATGATGTACAATATGTCAAATAGCTGCATCCTCGACTCTATAGTCAAGATAGCTAATTATACGGCTGGGAAGCACAGATGAAATCGTGGATGAGTCGGATAAAAAGTGTGACGCATGTACGTGCACAACGCACTTGCGAGAGCTGACTCTAATTAAAGCCCGCGCGGCTAGATTAAGCCCAACAGGCAGACCGATGTGACATTGCTCCAAGAGAGAGAGAGAGAGAGAGAGACGATAATTACTCTCGAGCTCTGTTGTGCTCATCCTCACGTATAATATCTTTGTGTGCGTTATATCAGTAGAAACCCAGCAGACCGTCTGTTACACGGGTCATGAGGCTGTGATAGTAATAGTGCGTACATTTCTTGTGTGTGTGTGGATGAACTCTATATGTCATCAAGTTGAAACAATGCAAGCATAGTGGTGACAATTAGTTGCTTGCCTGACAACCGTTATGTTGTGAATTATACGGAAAAATTATATTCCAAGATAATAAGTCAGTCCTTCGAATTAATCATCTGCTCTAATTTTCGAGCTCTTAGTGATTGTGCATGAGGAATGATTGGAACTAGCATCTTGAATATTCAGCTCAATTTTCTTCTACAATTAGAGCTGGATGATTAAGATGGAAGTGGAGTAAAAAAATCACACGGTTGAGCAATTACGTGAATCGGGTTGGAAGCCTCACAAACGGAATATTAATAAAGGTACTCTAGTAAATGAAATCCGCCATAATGAAGAGCAACTGAAGTTGGCACTAGAATAAAACTAATGAAAAGTATTCGGGGAGCCTAAATGCTGTAAGATTGGAGTTGCTGGATGAATGAAGAAATTTTCCAAACGGAGAATGATGCAAATACGCTCCTTGAAGATGAGTATTTTAGTTATTATGAGAACTGAATTCAGGCTTGAGATTTGAATTTTCGGCAATCGTTATCATACATTATCGTTTTACTATTTTTAATGGAGATACTTGTACTGGAGATAAGAAATTATCTGACAGATTCGTTGATCCTAGAAGGAGCCACTATAGGGATTTTCCTTACTAAACCTAGACTAAATCTCCCAGAATTTCGATAACTATTTTGATAATTGGCATAAGAGCCTTGAAAAGTAGCCAAATTGGCGTTTTTGCCAAATGTGGCGTGATAGAGCAATTCTGAAAACGGATTTGGATGCAACGGCTCAAACGGCGTTAGAAACAATTTTGAGAGTCTATGTAATTGTAGCTATTGCAAAATTTATTGACCAATGTTATCAAACTCTCAGCTCATGTCATATTTCCCATGTTCTTCGTTATTTTACTGCCTGCATTGTGGGATATTTTTGGTTTTTCATCCTAGAAGAGCTGGATTTATCTAGTAGTCTTATAGATTTGGAATTTGGACGTTCTACAGGTTAGAAAATTGACATGAAGATTGACTACATGAATTTATCAGAATAGTTTTTTGATAATCAAGAACTTCACTCTAGAACTTTTGAAATTTTATCATTGTCCCATGATGCGCTCCGCGGAGTCTTCGTGCTGTATATATTTTTCATACAGAGCTCGGACAATGAAAATTTAAGTTCCTGCACCATATTCCTGTAGCTTAGCCATTTTAACAATCCATTAGTGGTGGGTAGCAAGATGGTGGTCGGGGTGGTTTTGGTTGATTTCATTGGTATGGTATTTCTTGGCCAGCTTAAAAACTGTATAAAAGTGAGTACAATTCGAAAGTGAGTACCTTCCCCAGAATGTAATCTATGCCCAAAAACTAACGAAAGGATTTCAATGACTATGCAAAACATTTTCTAGCCACACCATCACAGAATTAATATATGGCAAGTCTAGATCTACAAAAGATTACAGGTATTGTAAAATTGAGTATTCTCATTCAGCTACTCATCATCTTCGTACACCAACTCTAGAAGATTGGCAATTTTGTACCATCTCTCACGTGATCTAGGTGATGTGATTGAAAAGATGGCAAAGCAAATTGAACTACTCTTTTGTGAGAAGAATCCATTGGGAGGATCTATTTTCGCAAGAAATGGATCTCTTTCATAAAGAAATGGTTTTGGCGTCATTGTTATGGTACTGTAGATATTCCGAGCTCTATCCAGTTTCTCCAGATATGATACGCGAGAGTTAGCCATTCGTATTGACGATCCCATTATTGTTAGCAATCTCAGTCGTCGAAGCGTATTTTCTGAATCTTTTCCGTCCCTTTTTTCTCAATGTAGACATCGAACCGCATATATTCTTGCCTTTCAATCATCCCAGTTATCGTTTACTCTGGGAAAAAGATCTGAGTTGAGTGAGCTAGCTTTGTGGGCACAAGGAAGGAGTAGGATGTGTTATTGACCCACAGTGAAATCTATGTAGAGGTTTCCACCCCTTCTGCGAATTGGATATCAGCGGTAACTCTTGCCAATGAATCCCGAGAGAGATTCTTTTTTGGTAAAATGAAATTTTTCCATCAAGGTTTTCGTGATATGAGATTAACCAGTGGAATCGAGGTCTACTCTGTGAACAACAACTGGAGGATTTTGCTATCTCAAGCAGCATACACTAATATCTATTATCGATTTTGCATATCATATGCCAAATTTGTTCATTCGACAGCTTTTTTCGGTACAGTTCGTCTGTCAGGAAAGATATTTTTGAGGATTAAGAAGGCATATAGAAGCTGTTCATACAACTCCACATCTATCCGTCATAAAATGTCACTGAGGTATCATTGATGCATTCAAGCATCATCAAAATATTTGCGACTTGATATGATTCATTGTCATCCGAAAAATTCCCGGAACATAATGATCTCAAATCTCGCATGGCATCCTTCAATTGTTTATCGATGAACAATTCAATATTCGCTGAGATCGTCGTGGAAATACGCCAAATTAAATGAAACAACGCACACCAGACTTCATTTTGCGACCTACTCATCCGTGACGGCGAATTTTCCAACTGACCAAACCTCGTCTTGATTTTTTTCTTTGGCACATCGCCGAATCATTCCAGCCAATCTCGTCCAATCCTAACTCTACCTTCAGTAGTAGTGAGCCTCTACAGCCCCTGTCTACAGTTCCGATGCTCGACTCGACTCTCACTCTCGTCTCACATTCCCCAGTGCCATCCGATATTCCCTTGGGTAAGAAAAGCACCCGTCATTGCCTGACCACGATCTCCGATTCTCATACTCTCTAGTAGCCCCGCATTGCAGAACTGAAAGACAGCCTCTCGCATTCTGAGGTCATTGGCAGTAGTGGGCGAATCTCGTGGGTACATGCGCCCCTCTTGTTCTTCCAATCACGAGCCGAATTCGTTCGATTCTTGCAGAGATTTCTTAACAAGACGGACTTGTGTCCCTTCTTATCCTGAAATTCTGACTGGTTTTTTTCTTTAAAAGGTACTTTTTTATGGTGTTGGGTGTCGAGATACTGGGGTGATATTGATTTATTGTTGCTGGATTCAGTGTTAGTGAGAATTTTGATTTATGGAGTTAAGATTCGATGATGATTCTTATGAGAAAAATGAAAAGTTATGGATGATCTATTCGTTATGAGAGGACTCGGAGAAAACTTTGTTGATTCATGCTATGTTTGGACCGAATTGGTTGACTTGCTTACGTGAACTGAATTATGGATTCTAAAATGAACTCAAATCGGTACGCTGATCTGGAGTAGATATTTTGTAATACACATCAGCGATGAGATAAAAATGGCAGGCTTCAATCCTGTCCGAGGGAGTCTAGGGTATTTTTGGTCTTGGGTTGGTTGTAGACTTTGATTTTTGGATTGAATATGGAAGGAGTAAGAAGGGAACATTTTTTGAAAATGTCTGAATTTTCTGAGCTTATCCTTAACTTCAGATGAGACCACTGATTTGCAGAATCGGCGATAGATTTCTATGGGCTTTAGAATCGAGATTTACAGAGCACCATATTAAGGCAAGAGGGACTCAAGATTTTTCAGACGGAATTCATGTTTTGCGAATTCATATTTGACGCGTTTGCTGCGGAACCAATTTTTCGTAATTCCATTCCGGTTATGAACCTTAGAGCGTGTTCATGTTGGCAGAAAAGCGCCGCAATTTCGGCGATGTGAAAAGGCGGCTGAATCGCCCGTTGGAAAAAAATCTCAAATCGCTAATCGCTAATCACAAATTACAACTCGCAAATCGTGCAGCAGTCCGCTCGGAGAGAGTTCTATGGAAAAAATCCACTCCAAAAGCTAGGGAGGGAGATTAATCCGCAAATGCCTGTATTCTCAGACCGGGATCTGTGTCCAGAGAAAATTTTTTACCCTAAAAGCGAGGAAAGCAAATTAACCAGCAAATGTCCGCATGCTCAGACTGAGAATTCTGTCCGAAAATTTTTTTCCCCAGAAACGAGGATGGCAGGGCATCCAGATATCTGCAGGGTACTTTGCTTCCTAGATTTCGGGGTCAATTTTTTCCCTGGCAGAACTATCGATCCGAACATGCGGGCATTCCCGGGTTGATTTGTCTTTCTAGGTTTTGGGGTAAAATTTCCTCCTGACAGAGATCCTGGTTCGAGCATCCAGGCATCTGCGGGTTAATCTGCTTTCCTAGGTTTCGAAGTGAATTTTTTTCTACAAAACTCTCTTCGAGCGGACTTTTAGATCGATTCGCGATTCATCTTCAACGGGCAATTCAGCCACGATCTCACATCGCCGACATCGCGGTGATTTGCCACGATTTTCTGCCAATATGAACGCGCTCTCACTCGTATTCTAACAATCATATTTTATGGGAGAGAACTCTTCCTTGGTCCATCGTTCATGCCCTTAGCAAGGTTCATCACCTTAAGAAATTCTTCTGGGTACCTATTGAAGTAAAATTTCGCGCTAGTCGCACGCATGCGAGCATGATTTTGCGCGCGTAAAATGTATTGATTTTTGCTGCGGCCGCCGTATCATAACCTAGTTGAAAAATATGGTAAATAAGAAAATTCCAATAACTGCTTATAGCTGCACTTATTGGGACGGGCGTTGCGGTGCATGCTTACTCAAGAGTCATGATATTCTCAATATACGCAGGAAAACAATACTAAGGTCTCCAAAAAGCTGGCCATGAACAGGAAAAATTTTGAATGCAGACATTCAAATTGAGGCCTTAGGGAAAGTGTGGTGAGATGCCTGGACAGTTTCAAAAATGTTATTAACACTTCTGGCAAAAGTCTTCCGTGTATGTAAGGCCAAAAAATAATAAATTGTCCCACTATTCTTACCTCAGTATCCCTAGTCTTCGAATTCAATGTTTGCTTTGAACAATTTTTTCTACCATGTCCAGTTTTTTTAGAGACATTGGTATTGTTTTCTTGTACCGATGAAGAAATCTCGACTTTCGAGGGAGCATGCACCGTTATGCCTGTCCCAATAAGTGCAGTCAAAAGTGTTTATTGAGATTATTTGATTTACCTTATTTTCCGGACTAGGTTATGATGCGACGGCCGCAGCAAAAATCAATATATTTTACGCGCGCGAATTCATACTCGCACGCGTGCGATTAGCCCGAAATCTTACTTCAATAGGTACCCTGGGGATGTCTCGAATCATTACGGTTGTGTGAAGATAAAAAAATGAAAAATCGCGGGGCCCACCGGTGGTAACGAACGTGTTAGTGTCGCATCCCATGACCGTCAATCAATATGTTAGAGGCGTGTTGAGGAAGGGTTTTGGAATCGCAAGTTTCCGATTGCTCATTCTATTGAAGAATTGTCCCATTGAGATAATAATTTCAAATTTGAATCTTGCCTTCCTTCGAATATCTTACATATCATGATAGATATGAAAGATGACAATGTCAATGGAATAGCGAGAATTTTCGGTGGTTCGGAGTCCACCTGAAACTGTAGGTCCCGCATGATAACCTCGAAAAGAGGTTGAAGATGCGTTAATAAAAGGAAAATATTGCGAGAATTTGTTTTCATTGAATTTTTAGGTATTTTTAGTGTGAGGCCCAATTTTAAGAGGACCTAAACAAATCCGAATCCCCGAGATTATCAACGTACGTTACGACAATTTTTGCCCGGAAAAATGTGAAAAATCGTACGATATGATAAGGATGAAAAGTAGAGTGGTAAGAAACAACGAAGGGAGTAAGCAGGGCAATACATCAATGCAAGCAAGCGCAGAAGTAAGCGCAAGAAAATGTGCGGTAGGAAACGAAAGATGGGGAGAGATAGATAGACGAGGGGCAGGACTGAGATGTTTTCACGGGAATTTACTGAATAATTCACGACCCGGTAAAAGTATCATCCTCCCCTTCATTGGCTTATTGCTTTGAATTATTGAAAAGCCACAGCAGCCCCAGTTGACGCGATTTCAGCTAAGCAGTGAGGCAGCTCACATGACTTGCTTCACTTTTGCTCGCATTTGACGGAGTTGCTCTTACGCTCACAAGATTGTCACGTTCTTTGGCCACCACTGAGAGTTTTACGGTTACGATGAAATTTTCCGCTTCGACAGTCTCAGCTACAGTAATATAGAATACAGATGTCTCTCAAACTCTTACGGTTTATTTTTGAGTTTCAGAGTTTTCAAAATGATTGCCCCTAGATTGCTGAAAAGTTTTGGAAATTCAGTGGATCAACAAGAATGTCTCATTTGTGACAATGAGTTCTTGCTGGATTTTTAGAGAGGTTCATGACTGTCTACGATTTCGTAGAATCTTATGTAAGTATATGGGACATTGTTGCAAAAATGAACTCGGAGTGGTTGAACCTTGTAAAATGTCACGATCAAATATGAGAACAGACTCAATCAACTACGTCACGAATTCTTCAATATCATGAAACTTTATCAGGTTGGGAAAAATCGGTAGTTTCGAGGCCACCTGTGGAAACAATTGGCACATCGAATCTTTCGTATCGATGCTTGAGTGTGTTTTTCACAGTGAAAGCCAAAAACAAGTGATTCTTCATAATTTACTGCTGAATCTTGAATGATGATTGATAAGGTTCATTGTCAATTCGCAACGAGTGTTCTCATCTGATACTCGTTGTCATACTCCAAGATTGCCAAAAAGTCTGACGAATTATTACTATATTGCCAACAGAGACAATATGAAAATCTGAGTTTTCTAGTGAGATACACTACTACTTGCGATTCACTGATCGAGGTTAGTGGATACTGATGGTCAATAGTGAAAGCTCGAAAATCATAGCCAATGTCACCGCTGATGCTTGGGTTTTCACTAGGTGCTATCAGTATCCACTAACTTCGATCAATTAATCTGAAAATTTCATGGTGAATGTCAGAGAATCAATGATTTCGGGCTTCCACGGCAACAGATTCACCTCAGTGTCAGAATGTTCACTATCAGAAATATTTATCCCTTGAGACAACTGTGAGCCTATGGTGTTCACAAGAGTTCATCTCCGGAAAATGTCATCGCACGAAAAATTTTTCAAACTATGAAAGAAAAATTCTTCAATAAAACCAGTGAACCGAAACACACTATCATATTATAGAGACAGAATGAAGGTGAAGGAGATGAAAGCCAATCGAGGTTCATCAAATCGGCTGTAAATTTTCACGACGCAGCAGCAGTGGCACGCGATCTCGCACCGGATACTTCATAAAAGTTTGCCAATATATATAGTAGAGTATCCTCTACTGCTTATGAAAAATTGCGCTCAGGCTGAAAGGGCACTTTGCCAACTTTTATCGCGCGACTCTTTCGCTTCGATCGTTCGTCAAACTCTCTCTCTCCTTCTCATCGATGCACGCGCCTATGGCTGCTGATTCAATCCAGTCGATGGGAATCTACGATCTATACCAAGAATATGAGTAGTTTTATATAAAAAAAAATATATATATAGATAGATGTAGGGATGAGTGGGGGTGCGGGGGGGGGGGCGTTGAAAGTTTGAAAGATGTGAAAAGGGCGAGAAATCGAGAGTTATCAAGAAAAGTGTAAGGGAATACTGGAGGCGTTGATCGCATGGCCAGAGAGTTCGATGCGATGTGGTAGATATATAGATATATATATATATAGGTTAGGTTACGTGGGAAAAAGAAAGGTTGAGAATGAGAGAGAGAGTGGCCGGATGATCGAGTGCGAGTGAGACGACTCTAACGAAGTTTCCAAGAGGATACGTTGAAAAGCTTTTAGGAGCTTTTAAAGAGTTTTAAGCTCGCGTGTCACGCGATACTCATCTCTACTGCCTCGTCGTCGTTGTCGTCGTTGTCGTCGTTGTCGTCGTCGTCGCATAGTCACACTATTCGCTCTCAAAGCTTGTGAAATATACCAGTCGATCCGGCATTGTTTATACCCACTTCCTCTGCTCATTTTCGATCTGGGTGGATATAACTCGGGTCAATATGATACTTTGTATCTTCGTCAGGAAAGGTGTCGATATTCTCACGAGGATTCTTTTAGGAGAAATAGTGTGATGCTCTGACGCTAAATGCGGAGTGGGTACTTTGAAATTTTTCATCAAGTTCTTTCGTTTCAGATACTCACTTTCGAGGAAGTGGGTTATCTCGCATGAGATCTTAAATTTTTCATTCTAATGAAGACACCGGAACTATTGATGAGCTATTTGTGGTATAGTTGAAATAGTTGGATGTTTTCCTCGAATCAGGAGTTTCAGTCATGTCAAACCTAACCACGTTTCAGACCAAGGATGTTTTTCCGCGTGATTTGAGATTCTGAATTCATTCGCTTCGTGGAGCAACCGTCATTTACGGTCACTGTACTGCCCTGCAAGGTAAGAATGGCGTAAGTCACATAAAAGTGGAACCGAGATAATCGCAAAAGACTTCGGCTGTCTCCATTTGACCTCAATGTATTTGCCCAAGGCATTTAGAATTTATTCAAAGACATCTGGTTTGGACAGATAGATATAAAACGAATTTACGTTTACACCGTTACCAATAACTCAACATTGATGAATATGTCACTTACGCTTTTTTTACTTTGCAGGGCAGTGTAATCGATCAGACATAAGAGAACAAAATCACGATTCAGTTCGCACTTCTTTCATCCGTGGGCCAAGAAATTTAGACTCGTCCGTACCTAAAAGAATGAAATTGAATCTGTCCGCGAGTTTTATTGACTTACATTCAATTTCATGGATCTGCAATCAAAAGTTAGAGAAATAGAAGATGTAGAGAAGAATATATCCGGAAGTGCTTGAGAGAAAACATCACCATAGAATATATTCTATGATAACGATTTTTTTTTAAATCCATTTCATCTATGTTTACTGTCGAGTATGCATCCAGTGAATGTGAAGGGACTGATTTGGACCGGAGAAATTAGAATATATTCATCAAAATTCGTAGGGTCTAATGAGTTGAAACAAATATGTATGGGTACTCTTCTCGTCTTCTGAATTATCACGAACCACGTCTTCTATACAGCATTAAAAAATACCCCATAACACGTGCTCGATGAAAATGCAAAACTACGTTGGACCATCTACATTTTCCATTGAATAAATTTTCAAGGTCAGACAACTGATTGAAACCATCAAACATCCAGCAAATGCACCAAATGTCAAAAATATGAAATAATCAAATGTCGATACGCTGAGAAATAATTTTCTTTATTTTTTCTCAATTCCACTCGTTGCAAAATACAGTTGCCACGCTCGCAACAACTTCATCACACATCCCGTTTACACATTTATCTCTTCCACAGACACGCTATTTCCTGCAGTCAGACCTGTACGTATGTACGTATCGTACGTATATAGGAACAGAAATAATTGAAGTATCGCCCGAGGTCAGAATAAACGACCAACAAAAATTAGAAATATTGAAATATTGCTGCCACGTATGGACGTTTCCTCTCACTCTTTCCCTCTCCCTATACCATCCTCTACTTCCACTACACAAATACATACGCTGATATAGATGTATGAGAGCATGCGGGTCTCGAGTGAGAGGTTGAAAAAAAAAGAAAGAAAAAAAAACGATGGGTCGAACGAAAAAGGAAGGGAAAAGGAAAAATATCCAAGAGGCGCGCGATAAACGGCCGAGCAAATTCCAATATTTTATCTACCCGGCATTTTCTTCACCCTCACCTTCAACTAAGAGTATATAGCTCTTTTTGAGCACAAGATATACTTTTCAAGCTTTCGTAGTTTCGCGTGGCATCGGTGGTAGCACTGGTGGCATTATCAAAGCTCACGAGTCGGATGAGAAAAACGGGCGTACATATATATCGAAGAAAGTAAATAACGAGCAAGCGTATGGGTATGACTCACAACGGATGGGTCGACTTTTGGGATACTCTTGGGGATGATGAGATCTTAGCTTAGGGTTTGTGCAAGTGTGTGGGATTTTTGGAGGATGATTTGTTATTTTTTCCGCGTTGTCACGTGTCGTGTTAAAGTTGAAATATGATTACCTCTCAAGCTTGATTTTTTTTGGATGCTACTGATAAATTTGGAGATTTTACTGGATGAATGGGTGATTTCGACTGATCATTGTAATTACAAATTCACTTATGCATCAATATTATTCTTTTACTGGATTCCAAGGTTTAATAATTCATTGGGTTTGATTGCCTAGAAAAAGTAACTATTTATCAAGTTTCAGTCATATCTTAGCTCAAACCTGACATCCTTTCCTTTTCGACTTATAAATATCACGATGAATACTTATTGTAAGTCTAGATGTACCCAAATAATGGGAATTGGTCTAAATTAGCTGATTTCGGGGGTAAAATACGAGCCCGGAGAGTTGGCGTGAATTGCCCTATGTCTACTATTGGTAATTTTTACCACGCATCTGCAATTATTTCATGCAAGATGAATAATTTCCTATGGACAAATCTCCTTTCCGATTGATAATTATGATCGTCCATTGCTTTGGTTATCTCAAATCGATTTCTAATCATGAGCTTTCCATTCATCGGCTACTGCAAAGTAATCAAATCAATGGATTTATAAATTGCACAGCATAGATTCCGACTGGATTACTCCACCTCTTTTGAGCTAATAATCAATAAGGAAAAATAAGAGTTTGTCTATTTGACTGTCTTAACAGCAACTCAAACCAATTATTCGATCCTTCACCGATAGGAACTTTGGGTCACAGAACTCCTTATGCAATCTCGTTAGATTGTGACACGTACTGAATAGACTCATTCTCGAATGAGAACATGGATTGGATAACCCAATGAGAAAGTACAGAGCAATTCCATCAGATTATTACTATTTGGATGAAAGGTCAATTCCATGTCAAACCCAAAAAAGTAACCAATTTTGTTTTCATACCCTCGTTACTCTGAGCCTTCGATGATCTCGACAATGAGATGCTCTGTCGCGTCAAAAATTTACTAGTAAGTGCAGTTAGTTCTGAGTTGTCCAAAGGTCGAAAACCTACGTCACACCATGACTCGACTCTAAGTAAAACTCGCTAGTGACACGTATTTTTGCTGAATGAGCTAGACTCGGGTATACTATACGAGAGACGTACTCATCCGTACGTGAGTGAAGTTACTTTTTGAGCTATGCGACACGCACCGTAGGAAAGTCCAAGAATGGGAAAAAGTCACGCGCGCATCCACTCATTCAGATACGCAAACATCCACGCAATCATGCTTGTGAGACACTTCTCTAGCAGCTGTTTTTCTCTTTTCATTCACACTACAAGTGAATGCAACTCCGACAGTGTCAGAGTAGAGTGTCATGTCTCAAGAATTCTCGTACGAGAATGAAAGTTTCCTGAAGCTGTTATTCAAGCAGTGAATGTTGACTTCTACCACCCCGTTGGTTTCAGTCTTTAGAAAATATACACATTCTACTACCATTTATCTAAAACATCATTTTCATCTCGCGGTTTGATAATCCACATCTCATCCGACTCACGCAATCTGACTAAAAAATATCCTGATAGCAACGGTGGACATAACCTCAAATTCTACTCTACGTATTTCAGTTCACAGTAAACGCACCGAACGAACCCAAACATGGTAAACTCAGACTTTCAAGCCTCTCTGCAATACTATTTCATACAACAACTTAATCTCTACTACTGCGTGATTAGCGCAAGTGCAAATGTGTAAGCACATGTTAGCATATTCCACTTGGGATTCCGTAACCCTTCAAAAGGAATCGGCTCTCAACGAGTGTTATTTATACGTAATATAGGCATTGGAACGACACGATGCACGGATAGAGGGGTAGAGTATTTCTCATTAATCTGATTATTTATCACCGACAACGACGACGACAACGACGACGATGGCCTTGCTACCTTCTGCACTTCCGCCTCTTACAAGCTGTAATCCGCTTAGGCTTGCCACTGAAGCTTTGGGGATGACAGGAATGGGGGTTTCGCAAGCGAATGCTCGAGTTTTGAGGCTGCAGTTCCAGTAAAAGCACTTGCTTTTGAACTAGGAGGAATTGAATGTTGACGTAAATTTAGATCCGATTGCTTTGATTGTAATTCATTCGCCACATAAATCGGTTTCGAGAATCCAACTCGTTTTGCGCTCAAGAGATATCTAGGAATCCGTGTTTCAGGAGTGAAAGAAAATTCGTCGTGCGCAGTGTACAGATTTTCACGGGAGTCAGCTCAGAAGTGGAAGAATGCACGGGAGACATGAAAGACAAACAGATGGACGATCCAGAGCCTACGAAAGAAAATTTAGGCACTTGAGTCACTCATTTCTGCGGTTTCGGGGTTAGGTTGTCTGCTGTGTGCATTACTATACCCGTATATTAGGGTGTTCGTTATTTCCCAAGTTTCTCTTATCTCTCGTACCACCCCTCAAAACCTGATCATTTTGTAAGATATCGCAATGGATGAAATCTTGGAGACTTAAGTGCCGTTGAAGTGCTGCTCCACCTGCACGGTTCTTGTCTCAATTTATAGCCGTGAAACAAATTTTGATTCAGTATTCAGCATTTCTTGGGCAGGGACGTGTTTCTTTATTTTTGATAACTTTTCTAATCAATAGCCAGTACAATTTCTTCTGAGATAACCACTTGTTGAAGTGAATTTGATGGAGTACAACTAAAGTTATGGCTGTCTTTGAAAATTAGAGAGTTCAGGGCACCAAATCCGCAAAACACGGTTCTCTTCAATGAGCCCAAAAAACGCGATTTTCTAGTCGTTGAGATTTAAGGAGGCAAGGATGTGTACCTGATGTATTTTTCGACGTAGGAACCAAATCCGCGATCAGTTTTGACCCTAATCATCAGGATTTTTTACTAGACTTAAATAACTGACGAAACAAAAAAAGGTCGTTTTCAGTCACTTTTATGTTCTTCAGGTAGATGATATGCGAATGAGTGGGCTATCTCGGGTTCTTCTGCATCAAATTGAGGCCTTCAGCTGGTCATTTTGAACAAAATTGCACTAGCTGTTGGTTGAAAACACATTCAAGTACATAAAAGGGAATGCACGGACAGGATATGCGAATATTTGATTCCAAATTCTTTTCAGAACGGTACAGTTCAAAGAAAAAAGGTTGCAGGTGGGGCAGCACTTGAACATCACCAAGGGCCCCAAAATTTTTCTTCGCAATATTTCACCAAATGATTGGATTTTGGAGGGTGGCGTGTGCGATCGGCGAAACTTGGAAAATAACGGACACCCCACTGTATATAGGTGGGCGGAAACTAATCAAATGAAGATCCAATCTGCATTTGAAGTCATCAGTACCGCTAGTACTACCTTATATCCATCCAGATATCTATAAAAACCGCTTCCTTGTTGATATTTATGGCTCTTATTATCCGTAGATTTGGTATTTTGGAACAGTCTAGGGCATCAAATAGAATTCAGCACAATTGAACGGAAGTAAAATTGACTTCTGTTGAATGTCACAATCGATTGAACAAGAGTACCTATATATCCTACAGTGACGATGAAGCCACTCACTGCAAATCCTCAATCGACATTAACTCGTGAGTAGTACCAACTTGTTACCACGAAAGCCCACGCATCATCATCCAAAAATCCGCGCGGGTCATATCCCGGAGTCATAAATCTTTTTATAGATCCTCTGGGCACGTGTGTGCCTCCCACATTTGACTTATCCTCGCTCATTCAACACGTGGACTGCGGGGGAGATCAGAGAGTAGCAAACCGACGACGACACCACACGCACAGTTTGAGCGAAACATATGGGCTATTAGAACTAATAATACTCGCAGCCGGCGCTTGTACTACTGATACTGCAAAGACACCTTCCAGAGAGGAGTCTGGTGTCTTTGAGTCTCTTCGAGTTAAGCGAATGATGATCTCTTCCTTAGGCTGGGCCGTAACTTTTTATTGCAAGAGACGAGCGAGCTGTTTCAGCGGTTAGGCGTGGCATCATAACCTCTAACTCCTATTCAGGGGAAATCTCGTTACATGATCTTGTCTCCTTATGGCTGGGGTGTATAGACTGTAGGATGATACTTTGATGGTTCAGAATCGCTTGCACTTTTTTTATGTTGAGCTTTCATATCGAACAACTTCAGTCAGGATTGAAGAGTAATGGAGGATTGAAATGTACGAGTAAGATTTGTTCCTCAGATCACGGAGATTCAATCGTTTGCAAACAGTCCTCTCAATCGTAAGAGCAAGATTCATATTAGCGTCTCTATTCGAGGTCGAAAAAGAGTTTGATTCTAGGATCATGACTTGGAGATATCGGGACCGTGCATTAGGTTTCTCTTTCGAGTGCAACTACGCACACTTCAGAACACGACAGGGTGGTTTTGACATCGACTCCGACGTTCACTCTTTTTCGAGTCAGCAAAGAGCCATTGTGAGGAGAATAAGTTTCGCATAGAACAGATTCCATTTAAAAACGACATATGAAAAATAGTAATACCTTGATTCGGTTTCTCGTGGTTTTTATGAGATTTCATGGTCCATAATATGAAGATTCCACTCACCAGTGAGGCGGCCCAAAACAATTTTGGGGACGCCCACGGAGCTATTTCTGTTGTGCCTTCAGATTCCACTAGAGCACAATAATTATCGTCGTTTTTTAGTAAATTGCATTGATCTCAAGTTTGGTTCCAGATAATGCAATGCAGTTTGCACCATTCGAAAGATTCCAAAAACACCTATTGAAAAGCTATTACCAGTCCTGATCGGATGAAATTCGGAAAAGTCTCAGGCCAGCCTGATCATCTTTAGAAGCGATTTTCATCATTGTAACCTCAAAATGCCGCTCTCAGATGCGGTTTTAGGATTCTCATGATGGAAGATTATAATTGCACTGTGCTCGCAGGCTCATTTCGGGCGCGTAAGACTTCTTTCCCTCGCTTCACTCGGGAAACAAACTCTCCTAAGGCCCGAACTGAGCATACGCGCCCAAGGCAACGACGTACTATTTTTTTCAACTATTCTGAAATACGATTTCGTGTGAATAATTGTACGATATTTGCAATAAAACTGGTTGGAAATTGTTTTTTCACTATTTTACGCGTTTTTTGTCAACTTTTCGATTCTTCATTCTCTGACCAATCAGAAAACAGTGATTTCTGATTCCTGCGCATGCGCATGGTTTCCACAAGTTCTGAAACAGTTCCAATCGAGAGCTAGAGGGAATTCTAATAAAATGACTACTCGCAAATCTTAACTCCATGTCTCCTGCTAGTACCACAGCAGTTCGAATAGAAAAGAAAGACGGCCAAAGTGAGATTACCTGCCTATACCATGAACCACAGCCTCAAGCCCTTTCCGTGCATCCAAGTTGTTCGCGGTGAGCATAACCTTGATGTCTCAAGAATCATGTATCTCCAGTCTTAGTCGACAGAATCGAACTCGGCAAGTGGAAATTCTGTGAGGAAGCTCCTCAGCTTTCGATTGAACTGTTTCGGAATTTGTGAAAACACGCACATGCGCAGAAATCGCTTTATTCCTGGTCGGTCAGAGAATGAAAAATCGAATAATTGACAAAAAAACGCATCAAACAGCAAGGAAGAATTTTGAACATTTTCATCGCATATATCGTGCGATTTCGCATACGAAATCATATTTTGAAAGAATTGAAAAATGTCTTCTATGGATGATCAGGCTGGCTTCATTTTCCCAGATTTTGTCCGATCAGGACCTGAAATTGCTACATAGAAAATTTCATGGTCACTTTCGATGAGTTTTTCTTATCATTCTTTCAGATGTTATTATCTTGAGCCAAATTCCAGATGAATGTAATTACCAAAGAAAGACCATGATTTTCATGCTCTGTTGGAATCAAAAAGCCAAACAGTGATGGCTCCGCAGGCGTCTCCAAAATTCTTTGGGCCCTTCTTGAGGGGGGAAATGTCTACTTTTCATGTACCGTTTTCAGTTTGAGATTCCTGATAGGTGAGAAAAGATTCTTGCAGTAGGAACCCAGCGTCACATTGCTTATGATACTGATATTGACCAAGAATCATATAATCATATGACTGTATATTTTTATATTGACTACAAATTCACCTCAAACAAAAGAATCTTTCCGAAGATTTCCATATGAGTTGAAGATCCGATGAGGTTCACTGGAAAATTGCAATCTGAATTTCCACTTATCTGCCATTCTATAGTTTGACATGGCTTGATTTACGAGAGTTGATACCATCTAGATTCATCCCGACTATCTTGTTCTCTTCTAATGAAACGAGTCAAGTCAGAGACAGAGATAGACGGAGATGAAGTGAAGTAAGAGACACAGACAAGGTAGAAGTCCTAAGAGAGAGAGAGAGAGAGAATAATGAGTTCAAGTGCAGTATGCAAGTTCTTCAAAGTAGTCCCACGAGATGCGTACGCCAGAGAGACTCGACATGCGCAATCAGCCAAGTTTGGAGTCAAGATATGTGCGAATTAGATATGAGATGACGACGCCTTGGGAAGTTGATGACACCTGCAAAGTTGTGGTCGTAAAATATATTGCACTGGATATGAGAATGTTGGTGACAGATCGTGATTGATGGTTCACAACTGTGAGACAAAGCGATGTACTGGGTTATGAAATATTTTTCTTTTTGGTAATTTCCTGTTTGTGTGGGTATAGGTTATGTGATAACGCGTGACTTGGATGTTGATTGCCCTGGACTGTGATGGATCATCCTAACTCTACATCTTCGTTCATCATTGAATTTTCAGTTCTCGCTGTCATCAAGTCGTGAAAACCCTACGCGAAAATTTCTCCACGGAAGAGATGGATTAGTAAAAGTTTAACCGAAAAATTGAGTTAAAAAAGACTTTGAATTGTCTAATTCTGTCTCACCTGCATTGATAGGCTATGGGATCGAGTAATATTTTCGTGAGTGTAACAGAGGCAGAAGTTGACAGATGAAATGAGCCCTTAGTGTACATTCAATATTCAATGGGAATCCTATAGATGTTCAGAAAAGGCCATTAACCTAGAGGAACAGACCGATTTCGTTCCACAAGAATGAGGATTGTAAAAATATCTCAAAGGGACAAATATGTTCCATACCCATGCGTGAATCGGCACATGCATTTAGTTTGACCGTTCCAAAGCTGTGACCACCATGATCGTTGATATAAAAATCATCATTCCCCGACAAATCCGTGGAAAAAATGTGAGACTCCTGCAGGATAACACCAGAGCCAACTCACAAAGGGAGCACCAACCTTTCGAGTCCTGGATCCTGACCTTAGGAATCATCTTGTCTTGGTGAAAAATCGAGGTACCCAGAGAGTCTTGTCCAATGGGCCTCTCATCTCCAGATTTAGCAATGGAGATTAGCATTGTCAGTATATCTGTATGTACGAATCTTTAGCGTGTCCTATATAGGCAATGCTAATTACGTTGGCCGAATCTGGGGATGAAATGCCAATAGGACAAATTTCTTTTGGGTACTGATGATTCCCAAAATTTCACCAAGATTCAGGACCCGCAAGGTTGGTGGTCCCCTTGTCAGTGGTGCGAATAGAACTTGTTATGAAAACTCAGTCCATGGAAATGAAAATCACAGCCCAATCTCCAACCCAAGCTGAGTATCCTGATTATTCAAATCGTCTCAAAATCACAGCTCTCTCTGAGCCTCACCCGATTACTCAATACTCGCAGAATTAGTGTAGAAATCTACGCCTACAGTCGTACCAACATTCCAAACGACTATCCTATCCTTTACAGACACATAGACACCGGAAGGTATTTGGCATGTTTAGCTTGGCCCAGCATCATCTGACATTACTCAACGAAGGTTGTGTTTACTCTAGCTATATATCCTGAGACTCTCTG
The DNA here is from genome assembly GCA_029851415.1 of Eretmocerus hayati. Lineage (NCBI taxonomy): Eukaryota > Metazoa > Arthropoda > Insecta > Hymenoptera > Aphelinidae > Eretmocerus > Eretmocerus hayati. Next base: position 118,106,917 of record CM056744.1, on the reverse strand, counting down.
CAGAATATCGAGGTTCAAACAGCCACGAGGTAGGATTAGGCTGCGGCAATTTGACAACGAGAACTCGATGACATCAGCAACGCCTCGTTATATACCAAAGGCTGTGACTGACGGAGGGCCTATCTACGTACTACGTAATACCTTACTGTACCCTGCTTACTTGCTTCCTTGTTGTGTGTGTGTGTATATTTAACATATACAATTTCTCATACATCAGATGCACTCGAGGTGTGACGCTCTTAGGTTATAGTGAAATTTGTGCATGACTTGATTGGTTGACACTGCTGACGTTCATATGAGTTTACGTAGGTGTTTGTTGGTGTGTTGGTAGGAAATTTCGTAATACATTACATAGAGGTGTGCAATACTGCAAGAGACCCTGTCGGCTCTTGTCTCTTGTGCTAGTATAATGCTTCTGACGGCCGAGATGCGGCGACGCGACGATGCTTCCGTGCTGCACAATTAATTCGGTGCGACGTTTCACGAAAACTGGACGTGAGATTGGTGCTGATGTGAGGGGAGCTTTAGTGTGAGGACATTTTATTGCCTTTAGTAGGGTGGAAGAAGCTCAATGCAGGTTTGTAATTTTTATAGGTTAGTTCGGGAAGGAATGAACTTTTGAGTACCTTTCATCAATTTTTTGAGAATCCAGAATTATATAGCGAAAAGCAAGATTTTAGCCCCAATTGACATTGAAACTTGGGAAATTTGAAATAGAATAGTCCAATGATCCAAGAAAATAGATGTGATCATCCATACGAAAAAGTACAGTGCGAATTCTGAAGCTTCCTGGAACTCGTCGGAAAAAGCGATCAGGGCTTATTTATTCATTATTTTGCTCAGGAATTGGATGATGGTGAGAAGATCATGCTATTCATCAGGATTTGCTGAAAACTGATTCAGAATGGGTGCTCAATGGATAATACTCAACTGTGTTGAATCAACTTCTAGTGAATCTTTCAGGAATATTTGTCTTTTTCTCAATTTGAATTTGGGAAATTTGATGAACTCATTTGAAACAGATCACTGAGTACGGAAGAAATTCCTGAACTTTGTTCAACCTAGTCTCGCAGAACACTCAAATCGGTCGATAGTCAAGCTTTGGATGAGCACGCAGATGTGGGTCAGACGAATATTGCCACAAATTCCAACGATCTCTCAAAAGATGAGTAGTTTTATGAAATGTCAGAGAGAATTCCGCAGAATTCCGAGTTAGAATTTGAGCGACGCAATATTCTCTTTGGCCAACCATGCTTGATATGAAATTCTGGAATCTCTTTGAATCTCTGGATGAGAAAGGAATGTAAATTATTCACCCGCAGTTTCTCTTGAAATAGAACCAGAGATTTGCTGTCAGTACAAAGATTGGAATATTTGACTTGGATTTGAGATGAATTCATCTGTGCTTTGAGGAATGGATTATGTCGCCTTTATAGGGGATGGACATTAAAAAGACAGATTCTTTCGACGAAAGAAATCCAACGCGTTTCGTCATAGATTCCTTGAAATTTTCATCTTCAGTATCACTTGATCCATCTTCACAGAAGGGGAAACTGATAAGATAAGTTCCTGTTCGGCATAAGTATGTTTTGGAGTGAAATTTTGTAACAAGTAGATCGTGAAAACCCGCGTGGTCCACTGTAACTCATGAGTAACGAATCTACTGATTCATCATTGACAATCAGTATTAGCTATTACAAAATCCATTTTCGAGAGGAATCGCCGAGTTCATCAGTGATCTTCATCAACTAATTAAGAACTTGAGCCAAGTCAACATCAAGAGAAAACTGGAGTGAAATATTTTCCCGAGGCACGGCAATCCATCACGACCATTGATGCAATGAGTTTCGACTAGTTACCATAGATCTTAACCATAGATTTCGTCCATCCAAATTCCTCATCATCTCCAATAATCGATGATTTTTATGTGATTCAATAGAAAAAGGGGCTCTCCACGCCAGTGGAGCTAAAAGATTTCAGTGACTAGTCACTCATCCATTCATTTCTCCATAGGAATAGAACCATCCCGAATTGCTAAACGATGTTGGAATGAAAAACAGCTTGGAATATGTTTGAACCGCGTCACCCATCGCACTTGCCAAATCCAAGCAGAAATTTTTTTGTACCCCTATTGAAAGCAAAGTTCACGTTTCAAATAGTTCGTTTCTTCCACAAAGAAAGAATTTAGCAGAGAAAAAAGCTTTGGTCGCGTGCGAAAGCAAAATCGCCGTTATTACGTGGCGCTCGTTCTATTCCCGGTATTGCCCGTGTTGCGCGCGAATTACCGGGACTAACTCGCCAGGGTCTGACCTGATCTTGACTCGAATCACTTACACCGGTTTCTACCTCTCCTCCACGTCACCTGTTCCTTTTTCTTTTCTTTTCTTCTCCGCTTCACTCACTCACTTCCTGTTCACTCTCACACACGTGTACGAGACGTGTCTACAGCCTCAGTCCGGACTCTGACACGAGAAAGAGAGACGGACGTTGAATGTCGTCGTGGCGACGAGAAAGTCGCTTACTTACGCGGACTCTACTACTCTCTGGCTTTTCTCCCCCTACATAGTGGTAGTGGTAGTAGTACCTCTACAATTCGCGTGAAAAAGCCAGGCACGTAATCCTTTTGCCTTCCCGCTTGGCTAAAAATAATACGAGAATGTTTTTGCTACCGAGGAGAACTAACCCCCCCCCCCGTGTCTTGTGACTTTATTTTTCCACCTTGCATTGCATGGTATACGACAACGATCTTGTAGTCGTACAGCATGTGCTTTACTCCTGCTTTCACAATTTTCTCTCTGTATTTCGTGAGGTAGAGAGCGTGAGATGTCTAATATGCTGCTCGTGAGTTTTTTTTTCTTTCACGTGTCGCCAACACACTTAATTATCCTCTGGCCGGATGAGCTTGCCTCGCACAATTGCTAGACTTGAATTTTCGTCTTTTTATCATTCTTGCTGGTCAGTGAACGCTGACTCTGCGTTGTGGCACCGGTTCCTAGATGGATTTTTGATCTGGTTATTTATCTAGATAAACTTGTTGTATTTGGGCTTATTGGTTGTGAGTAAAATGCAGTGTTACGGACGAATTTCTATGAGGTGTGAGGCAAAAATTGACCGTACAGACAATCTCGCGAAGCATTCATTCACCTGTTTTTCAGATCTGTTATTGATCATCTGATCATTATGAGTCGATCAATGCATGATGAGACTACTAGGCATTCTTTGGATATCGAGATGCAAAATAAATTTCTCAGAATTAGAATCGTGATTTTTGGATTTTGAAGCAGAGCAGCTTGGCTCATCACAAACAATCATCTCGTGGATTTTCAACCCATTTGGAGGTGGAATTTCTTTTCAAACGCCTAACATCACCCATTTTTCGCAGCTAAATTCCTCCATCGTATCAAATCATCCTGACGAGTTTCCATAGGACCATGGATACTGCTCAAAAAACCCTCAAGAATGGTATGAAACTGTGGGAGATCTGCAAGGAGTTCTAGAATCCAGAAAAATCTACCTATGTAGATGAAAAATTACTCATTTGACACGGAATGGGTTAGCATCATCCAGCTTCCCAGCAATAAGCGACGAATAACAAGATTAAAGATCAAATATCAAGTTAGTATCTTCTTATGATACTCGACAATCAAAAGAAAAAATGCTGATTCGAAATTCTATCCACCCTCCTTTTTAAATGAAAGGTCCAGCCCTCATTCGATCATATTCTCTAATGTAACAATTCCGGCATGTCCTAGTGAAAGAGAGAAACGATCCTTTCGGTCTTGCGTTCGTTGCAGTTTGTCACAGTCAAGTACTCGCTAAGTATGCGAGGCCATTTGTCTCTCGTAGCTCTAGGGTTTCCATTCTAGCCGTCGTTCTGGCGAACGGAATTCGACTCACAAGAATTTCCACTCTCACGCATTCTGACTCTCTCTCTTTCCTTTCCTCTTCTCCTATTTTCTTCCCACTCCCAATCCCTCTACTTCACTTGCCACTCAACAACCAACTTCCTGCCGAACTGTGTATTTGTTCACCTCAAAACGTACTTAAAATTGCTCTCAGTAGCATTTTTTTCATTTTCCTTTGTCAATTGTATGCCTTAAAAATCTCCTTTTCTGAGGAAGTAGTATCTTGATGTCCCGTCTTTGTGAGTTCTGGTTGTATACAATCTCCCTAGTTTTTTGTAGTTTGGAATTTTTTGCTAGATTCGTTGAGGGATATTAATAAAACAGTCGGCCCGAACCATGAATTTTGGGAAACCTCGATGACATGATTATATGTTTGGTGTATTTTGGAATTAAAAAGCGAATTTCATCATGACCGAGAATCTGGACTTTCAAGAATCACGTTAGATCCAATCTCTAATGCTTCAGATTCTTATCCATTAGACGACATTGAGAGCCGCCTATTCTGAAAAATCGCCAACCCATCATTCCAGAAAATTCCTCGCTGAAAGTTTCTACACAATCAACACTCCTTCAAACGTTGATATTGATGATCCACCAACATCGATAGTTTCCTTGTACATTATTCGGTTCATAGTAAGATTCTCACCTGTTTTACGCGAGCTGAAGGCGTAGATGACATCCGGAAACGCCAGTCCGAGTAGCAATAGTAGCAAAATCGGCGGACGCGTTGCATCCGCTTTTGAAGAGGATGGCATAATGCCGGCTGGCTATAAATGAGCCCCGCCGTCTTGCCCAATTCTCCGATTCACCGCTTGGGTATCACCAATTGGATTCCCAGCTTATCCTCCCCATCGCTCTTGTCCACCTGTAATCCAAAATTCATGTCTCATTTAGTCATAATCATGAGTTGGTAAACTTCACTTTCGGGAGGATTTTGGATCGAATCGAATTTCATAGGAATTTCGGTAAAGCAAATTCACTCAATTCTCCAAGTTCATTATCCTTTCACTGAGGATAATACGTTTTCATCTACAAAATTCATCAAATTATCCTTTTCTCCACCGAAAACCATGGAGACATGAAATGAATTGAAAAAAAAGAGAAAACCCTGAGTCGCAAAGGTCTCACCAGAGTTCTGTAATACGCTCTCGTATTCATTTGTTTAAGGGTACGAAAGACGAAAGCATAATCGCGCAATGACATATTCCGTGGAAAAAAAAGTACCAACGTGCGTGCCGAGGTGCCATAACAAAGCCGCGACATTTTCTCTGTCCCCCTTAGTCTCTCGTTGGCTACCACTAATCGATTCCGCATATTGCTCGGCTACTTTTATGCAAGCACAAGGCGACGACTGCCAACGATCATATCCACAGCTCAAGCGACTTGAGTATAAGCTATATTTAGCTTTCTATGGCATCTTTGCCTTCAGGCGATAATCTATAGACATTGTGAATCATGCATGAGGTGAATTATGGATGGTAGCTTTGCCGAGTCGTATTCTATATTCTGATGAGCTTAATATGAGACTTCTAGTCGAATGAGTTTATCACACGAGTTCAATTCTGATGTTTTCAACGCTTGTCCAATTATATCCACTAAAATACTGAGAATCCATTATTTGAAGGAGTTTCTGAGAATCAGCCTAAAATAGGTTTCACGCGTTAGAAGTTGGCAACGGAGAGATCTCCGTATAATCTAAGATTTGCTTGACTGATGAAAATAGACTTCGCAGTAAGATAGATAATTTTTATGATCACGCCTGACCAATGGCTGACTTGTACTACTGGATCTACACTATGATGACATATTCGCTACAACAGAGTATTCAAGCCTCTCTGCCTCTTCCAGTGTGGAGACAGTCTGGTAATGAATGTGTATTTAGGACCGATTGGATACATTTCATTGAGCTCTAGGAAAGACCGGGAACAGTAGAAATCCTCACATTATTCGGAAGGAGACGAGTGATTTGGCAAAGTTCGAGAAATGTCTAGACAACCAATATATATGTAAGAAAAACGGTGGCATACTAGTTGAACATTTTTCATGATCACGTCTGACCGATGCGCGACTTGTACTACTGATTCACCATTTGACACATGTTCTGAAGCCAGAAATTCTGTACACCCCGCTTCCTTCTTTCCACGTGTGCAGAAGACCTTGTAATGGATACATATTGGGCCTGACAGTGGGTCTCGAAGCAATGAAGGGTTGGACGTTCATTATATCACATGAATCGTTAGTGTTAAAGATTCGGAATGTACACTCTAAATCTGTTGGAGTGCTTTCACGCCTCTAACGGTAGAGAGAGAAAGTCTTGGAGACAAAAATTCTCTCTAATTGAAGGCAAAACTGTCTCCAAGGACATTTCCCCTCGAACTTGAAGGCAAACGTTCATGCGCCTCGAACGCCGGCAACCCAAACGCCTCGAACGTTAGAGGCAGTGGAATTGGCGGGTGTCGTCCGCAGTCAGTGTATAGCCAAAGCGGAGGTCATTTGGTGCTGTTTTAATTAGGCAATTAACTTAACATTACGATTTAAAACAAATTTGTCGATGGATTCTATGCCTATTGTGATATTACCTGAGGTAAGTGTTGGATTTGCATCTACCGTCGTTTCCCCCCATACCCATGCGGCCACTTAACCTCTTTGTAAATTTTTTATGTTACAAATTTTTAGGTACATTGCTTAGCTTCCAAAAGTGAAGCCAGTCTTGGAGAATTTCTAAAAGAACATGGGATAAGCGAGAAAATAGTTCAAGTGTTGATAGGTAAGGAAACTACTTTACTTGCATCCAATTTATTGAGAGCATTGAGCTGCTCCGCTGACAGTCCCAGCTTCTAACCTGTCCCTTTCGAATGGATAAGAGACAGCTGTGATCAAGTTTGAATGGAACCGTAACATTTAACAATGCAAATTCTCAGTAATTATGGTGTTTGTTCAGATTATTGATCAGCCATACAAAAATGTTGTGCTCTACATATGGTGTAGTTGGAATTTCTGTGACCGATCAAACAATTCATCGATTCCACAAAGACACTCTTTATGAACACTTGATGACTTCCTCACCAAAAATTTTGGGTTTGTTGAATAATATTTGATAAGATCTCAGGTACCTTCAGGCGAGAGCCAGTTCAGTCACATTAAAGTCTTCACCTGATATTTATACCGTGTGAGGCAGTGCAAATATTTCACAATCTCTTTCTCGCCTACAGTGATTTCAAGCTTTTCGTTGCCAAGGAATCTTCTTGTTCATGTAGTGTTAGTCCAATCATTTGCTTCCTTAAAGTTTTCTGAATCAATGTCATAGATCTGTGGATATGGCTAAAATAAAGTTTTGAATCCTCTTCAGTGAGGTGGTCACTAAATGAAAATCAAAAATGTAAACATGCGTAACAATTTCTCTTGTGTTGCAAGATACACTTCTGTCCATCACCGAGGTGTGTTTTCTCAGTATATCATTTTTGTCTTCTTTTTTCAAAGATAATGGATTAGTGTTCACCCATTCTACCTTGAAGTGATCTCAGAGTTGCAAAGAGAAGAACTTCTCCATTCAGATTTTTGCAGAAACCAAGTTTTAATGTCTCAAAATGTGTTTTTGTTTTTTCTTCTTTGACCCAAGGGCCACACGAGAGAAGTTAGTGGTCCACGCTTACAAATCTTTCTGTATCTCTGAATGCTTTGACATTTCTATGGTTAACTGAAGATTTTACTATCCAACTTGGAGGAATTAGGAGTGCTGTACGCTCTTCATGTTAGAGGTTGTAAATAGTTCCAGAGAAGACTTTTGATGAATCGCTGACATGGATCACCATGTCAGCGATTCATCAAAAGTCTTCTCTGATGAGAAGTAATCAGAAATATTATGAAAATTCCTTGAAAGAATTCCTTGTGTTTAATGATTAAGTGAGAACTTCTTACAGTTGTGTTTTATATCATTACAAGGTTTCAGGTTTGTCGAATAGTATATATCTTGTGTTCAGTAGTCTTGGTTTCTCATTCGCAACCAAGTACAAGATACTATATGAGTATTTTTATCCTTGAACTTGACATTGTTTTGTTGAATCATGAGCTTCTAAGTAAGACATTGAGCTACTTGCAATTGTGATTGCTTAGTTTGAGAAATTGCATTATGTTATTTTGGTGCAGATGTACATTATTAAGAGTTAATCAATCATTCTGAAGATTTTGATCCATATTCTTTTTAGAAATATTTTTGATAACTTTGTAAGAGTAATGTTGATTGGATTCATCATGGCTATGAAGTAAGAAGCGTAGGTAGCAATCTCAAAGATAGGGATCTCAGAGATAGATATCTCAAAGATAGATAAATTAGACATGACTTGAATGCAATAATCTTCATGGTATCAGTATCGCTTCCTCATACCAGGGTCTCTATACTTTTCACAAGAGGTCCTCTGGATCTCATCCTCTCCTGTTTTGCTATCTCTCTCTTTCTCTCTCACACACACACTCTCTCTCTCTCTTTCACTCTTCCTTAATTGATTTGAAGTTTGCTCTTTATTCCTCATATTTTAAGAGGAGGTGCACCGCTAATTTCAAAGTCTGGCCTGAAAAATCATGGAAGGCTGAAGATCTGGATTTTTATGTATTTTTTTTTTTTTTTTTTTTTTTTTAAACGATGGGGTAGTCAGTTTTGAGGGAAAAAAATTTTTCGACCTTTTTTGTCCACTGGTTTGCGCCCACTTCGTCCGACCACCAAACCCATATGACATTTTGTTCAAAACCATAAAGGGTACCCCCGAAAGAATTTACAGACCGATCCATCGTATTCTGTGCGACTAGATACATTTTTTTGGGTCAAAAGTCTGAATTTTGTTGCTAAAATGCCTCGCAAGTCGAAAAATATCGATAATTTCGGAAAATCACTGGAATACGTTCTTGTTCCGATTGAAAAGTTACATCGGATTAATGAACATAAATATCAGAAGTCGAAGATGTTTATTTGAAAAATCAGACATATATATAATTATATAAATTCCTGGTGATATTTTTCCCGATTCTTGAAATATTTTGTTCCCTAATCCGATGTAATTTTTTAATCTGAACAAGAAAGTATTTTTGGGATTTTTTCGAAATTATCGATATTTTTCGAGTTCTGAGGCATTTCAGCAAGACAATTCAGACTTTTGAACAGAAAAAATGTATCTAGTCTCACAGAATTTGATGGATCGGTATGTAAATTTTTTTGGGTGCACTTTTTATGATTTTAAACAAAACGTCGTATGGGTTTGGTGAACCACGAAAGGGGGGGGGCGGAACACAAAATAAACAACGTCGAATCTTTTTTTTTCTAAAACACCGACTACGCTATCGTTTTTAAATCGAATAAATACGTATAAATATGAATCTTCAGCCTCCCCATGATTTTCAAGGCCAGACTTCAATATCAGTCGTGTACCTTCACTTGAAATTCTAGAACTTTCACAATAGAAATCATGCCAGTAAAGATATATTGAAGTGTTTCGCTAATGTGAAGAATAATACTCCCAAAGTATGCGCACAACCTAAAGAGTCAAGTACTCCATCTTTCTAAGAAAATTTTATCTGTTCATTGTTATGAAATTCCTCAAATCCAAGAGCGATTGTTCAAATACGATTCGGGCGATGATAAGGTATCGTTATGGTGAAGAAGCACCCACAATTAAGATATTGCTCTGAGTTGAAAGTGAACCTTTTCAAAAAAAATGATATTCTAAATACATGGAGCTCGTATCACCCTCCTGGAAATGAGATATTACTCATAGATCAAACGCTTTTTGATCTCAAAGTATTCGCCTATAGTAGGAATGGTTTTCCGTGACTAGACAGTTTAGTACATTTTGACCTAAATGACCATAACCACCAGTATAGTGTGAAGTGAGAATGAATGTTTCTCATTTCTGTATTAGAATTGGGAACATTTAGATGTATTCCTAAACCAACCCTAACGCCTACATATCCCAATTCTTATATACGGCTCGTTTGCGAATCAAATAAGTCTGAATATCACTACGTAAGATGAGCTCAAACACTAACATATATGACTTTGGACTAATGCAACTGTATCATTTTCAGGGGGTTTTCCGTAGAAAAAAGAATGATAATCCGACCGGTTCTAGTGACTGTCCTTGTCCTCCTAATGGCATCCATAATTTGTTTCAAATGCCTTGAAACTAATGATGATTTGGAAAGTTTCAAATTTCATTTTGAAAAATTTCATCCTGACGATTTACAGAAATCATCTAATTTTCTCTGCAAGCAAGGTAACTGCCGAGTCACGCGGACTAATTTAAAAAATTTGATAATTCATATCAGAGAGAGCCACGTTTTATTGCCTGCCAAGCAATATTCTCCCGAACTTGGAACAAACTCTGCCAGAGAAAAAGTACCATCAGCGAATTTGGGAAGTCATGTCAATGTTGTGGGTATTGCATCGAATACAAAACAATCTTCTCATACGCATAAGCCACAAAATCCATTAAAGAGAGCTTACCCACTAGAATCAAAACAGAAAGACAGTCAGATCAGAAACCAAAATACTGACAGTATCAAAAAATTGCGCGAGTCCGTTCAGAACGGTGCGAATAAATTAATAGCTGATTTAAAAGTTTCGTCAAAATTCACTTCTGCAAGCTTGGGTCAAGTTGCTGAAAATACTGAAGCTTTTCTTTCTGAGATATCAGATGCTTCCAAAGTTGCTCTCACAGATTTTCTCAAATCCAAAAATGTTGATTTTACTCCTGACGTTGAAAATTTCGTTAATAGCTTTAGATTTGATCACTCCATTGGATTTCTGAAAAGCCAAAAACGCCAAGAAGAAGCTGTACGTAATGCTTACAATTTGATCTCGCCCGTGGGGGTTCCGTTAGGAAATCGATTGGAGAGACGTTTCAATAAAGTCAGGCAGCGTGTAGAATACGTTAGGATCTATGAAAAATTTCAGTACGTGTCCATCATTGAAATCCTTAAACTGATTATTTCTCATGACGTCATTAGAGAACATATCAATTCTGAGGAGAAATCTTCAGATGGATTTATGCATAATTTCAGAGATGGGTTGAGTTTCGCGTTGAGTGAGTTCTTCCAGAAGTTTCCAAAAGCCATCAGACTTCAGATATATTATGATGATGTTGTTGTTAACAACAAACTCGGGACGAAAGTACCGCAACATAAACTGGGCATGTTTTATTTCGTGATACAGAATTTACCAAAATACCTAAACTCATTATTGGGAGGAATACATGTGTTTGGTATAGGTTACACCCAAGATATTGCCAAATATGGATTTAAAAAAGTCTTGCAACCTTTTTTGAGTGATTTGAGACAACTCGAGAGTGACGAAGGAGTACCAGTGAATTTGAGTTCAGGGGAAGAGTACATCCTAAGAGCGACTCTTACATCAGTTAGCGCTGATGGTTTAGCAGCTCATCAACTTTTCGGTCTTCTAAGCCCCGGTGGAGCTCTCCATTTCTGTAGATCTTGCATGATTGGCAGGAATGATTTTCATAAAGATATTAACTGCACTTCAATTTTGAGGACCAAAGAACAACATCAAGAACAGCTCAAAATTCTTTCTGAGCAGAAAACCGTAAAGGCGTTCACAGAGAAACGGAAAGAATTCGGTGTTGAAGATGACTCTGCGTTGCACAAAAGTAGATACTGGTACTTTACTAAAAATTGGCAATTTGACCCAATGCATGATATTTTTGAGGGAAATGGACAATTAACCCTGAAGTTAGTCATCCACCATTTTATTACCAATGAAAAATATAATTTTACCGTAGATAAACTGAATCAACGGATTAATCAGTTTGAATATGGTCCTACTGATATTAAAGACAAACCTTCAGATTGTTTCACGTCAAAGCATATTAACAATTTGAAAGATCACAAGATCCGACAAACTGCCGCCCAAACTTGGTGTCTGATGCGAATTTTTCCATTTCTAGTTTCCGACATTGTTGAAGAGGGAAATGAACATGTCAAATTGATAATTCTCTTGAATCAAATAACTGAAATCATTCTAGCTCCTAAGACTTGTGACTCAATTCTGCCTTACCTGAATATCTTGATTCGCGATTTCAACGCTCTTTTTAAGGAGCTTTTTCCACATATTGATCCAATCAACAAGCTTCATCACTGGCTGCATTATTGCGACTGCATTAGATTTTCAGGGCCTATGAGAGCAATGGCTTGCTTTAGATTTGAGGCTAAGCACAGAGACTTCACAAAATACGGGAGTATTTGTCAGAATTACAAAAATCTACCTTTATCTATGATAAACCTCGCTCAAATGAAACAAGCTGCCATTTGGGGTGGTTCAGAGCTTCCACTCAAAGCCATCAATTACTCAGGAGCCAAAAAAGTTAAAGTCGCACAAACTTTAAGCAAGGAAAAACTTATGAGTCAAATCGGTTTGCTTGCAAGCAGTTCCGTCGAAACGGTCACTAGAGTCGAGTTATTCGGATCTGAGTATTTGAAAAAATCATTTATTGTGCTCGATAACTGGATTAAAGCAGAAGAGAATAGAGGAACTATGGTTTTTGGACGTATCTTAGAGTTTGTCATTCACCAGAAGGATACAATCTATATTCTGTGTGAGGAATGGCCTGTATCATACCTGGAAGAGTCTTTAAATGCTAACGTTGTCACAAAAAGCAATACAACAAGGCTCGTCACTCTTGATATGTTGTACGATCACAAGCCATTGTCTTTGTGGAAAGATTATCACACCGATAATAGATACATTTCTTTGAGACATCTGATATTCTAGAGTTAGTTGAACAATGGCTTTTACCATCTCATACCGGTTGGAAATTTTTAGAGATAATTTTCTTGAAATATCTAGTATATCACCTTGCTTGCTTTCATTTTAAATTCAAATACCCCGATAGATTTCTAAAATGTCTTTACGCTTGACAACTGAGAAGAAATGAACCATTCTCACTGTAAAAACCGTTCAGTCACTCGAATGGTAAAAATTGGAAGAAATTGATTCCATCAGCTATACAAATGAGGTGAGTATGAGGAGTTAATGACGTCCTCAATAATTCATGAAATTCTTTTACTGCAAGATATTATCTTCATTCGGAAATCTCAGCGAATTATCATTCAAAATTATGACATCCTATGCAAATTTTATGTAGATGGCAAGTTCCAATAGAATTTGTCGTAAATAGTGCTTATAACACAAAATTAAGAGAGACTCAACAGTCATCTATAAAATGAAAGTACTCTCGGTTTGTAGCCATATGACACACGAAAAGATGTGATGATAAATCGAGCTGTCTTACACTGCCAGTAAATTATAGTTCATTTTTCGCACGACCATCCTCGTTCAAGATTTCTCAACCATTGAGTCTTGTACCATCAAGGAATAATTTCCATAACTTTTCATTGAGGTACTCACCTTGATAATACCGTAACTTCATCATTCCCTCATTTTCAAATTTCTGACCGTCTTACGCAATATTCTTATGATAGAGCTGTGAGATCTATCTCAACTGGAAATCTTACTACTGCAGAATCAGGTGATTGTTAATGATCGAACCTCTTTAATTCTTGTTTATCAGTTCCCAACAACTTATACAATTCTAATCTGTATCGATAACTCCGACAGAACAAGAAATCGATGGCGGTGCCTTCGTGAAAATGACATGGGAAAATTTCGAGAGGCTAGGGATCAAAGGAGGGCCGACGATTAAGCTTTTGGACATCATCAAGCAATTTAATTCATCGCAGATAGAAATGTCCAACTTATTGACTCAACCAGTCGCCCAGCCGCAACTTCCTCTCAACAATGTGGACCAAACAATTCAAGTAGAACCCAATCAACAGGAAAATTCTAACACACAGCCACCTCTAGAAAATAATGTTAACGATGATAGCAATAAAAGTAATGGATCAAATAATCCGTCAACGACTGATCAGGTAAATATTTTTGCCATTATGAGAGAAAGAGCGAGAATATTTTGGAACACTGCGCAATTTCTCAAGACTATATTCATTTTCAGGCTCGAGATTACTCACCCATGTATCCAGTTAGAGCATGGGTATCCTCTATCAAGTTGAAAAAATATCCCAATAAGAATTTCGTCAAAACGTGCGATATAGGTGTGATGGACTTAGATGATCGTAATATAGTCATTCGGCACATAGTCAAATCATTCATCAAGTTCGAAAATGATCAAGGCAGAGATGGCTAGTAAGTTTCTCACTTATTCATTTTAGCTTCATGTTGAAGTCACTATATACGATTGTTTATTGAATCTCGCGCTCGAACGCATCAAGCTATTTGGTTGCCACAAATTGAACGAGGCGCACAAATCTCTAGTTAACTAGAGATTTGTAAGTCTCGGTATAATTATTATGCTAGCATAGTGCAATTGGTGCATGATTGGATTTTTGACCTCTCTTGTTTGGAAAGATCGTATTTTGATCTGTTCCGTGCAGATAAATGGACTGTTTATGCTTACCAGTCTGATAATATATAATATATCAGATTTCACTTTCCAAATTCTTTGCAATATTCACTGTGTCATCAGAACTATGAATTCCTTATCTCCTTACGAATTGAGAAGAACAATAATTTGAACTCTTTACAGTTACCCAGAAGCTTATTCAAAGACACAACTTGCACTCGACACGATCCACAATTTTCCAAAGATGAGAGAGGGTAGCGGACTTGGACATGTGAGAATCGCACCTTGCTATTATTTATGAGCTTATTAGGACTGTTGTAAACTGATGTTACTTCATCGTTTCAGGAATATTTGTATGATCCTAAGTCATGTACCGGGCTCATACAAGAGAGGCTAAAAACTTCGAGGAAAGCTCTAGATCCTAAACGAAAAAAAAGGGCCTCCAAACCTCGATCATCTACCAGAGCACAATCATCAGAACCAACCCCAGATACCTCCACATCGGACGAAGCTGACTTGTTACACCCATCAGCCGAAGAATATGCTATGTTCAACCTAAAAGTAATTCAATCAATCGTAGCTCCCATCAGACTTCAGATTTCTTTCATCATTAGCCTAAGCTTTCAAAGTGATTCTGCAATTTAGTACTTTCAAGATCCGTGCTGAGCAACTCTCTCCCAGTCCTTTCCGCAATAATCCAAAATCTATTTGTCATTGTGGCAGTAACAAGTCCAATCTCATATTTTAGGTAGAAAAATTACAGCAACTTGACCCTGAAAAAGATGAAAAGACAATCTTCGATTTGATGGATGAAACGAGAGCTCTTCGTCAGCGGGAGATAAAACCCCCAGTTGAGCGCTCTGTCGAGCCTCCAGCAGATGACTTAGCCGAATCTAGCTTGTGTCATATTAAAATTTTCGATAGATATCCAAGGTTTTTAGATTTTGACGGAAAGCTGGTAAGAAACCGAAGTTTTTTCAATCATCTCCGGGACTTGAGAGCATTCGTGATACATTACACTAAATCAATGAATCCTTAATCCTTTTTAATGTAATGGACTGCACGGTGGTACAATAAACTTTTGTTTCAGATTTCCCGAGAGTACAATGCGTTATACTCGGATTGTTCACAGTTTGAGGAAAACTTCCAATTCTATACCCCGAAAATCATACAATACTGCAAGACTGTCAACCCAAGTAAATTAGAAGAGGTCTCAGCTCTTGTGAAAGAAGGTAAAGTTTTGTTCACCTCATTGTATGATAAAGCTGCTCATTTTACTATTTATCTTCATGCAGACGATTTGAAAGCAATCATATTACTCTCGGAATTGGTTCAGCTATGCACACCTGCGGGCAGAATTGTGAGTAATATCATCGTCATTCGGAGCAACTGTGTCTGATCCTCCACAAAGAATCGGAGATACTATTATAATTCTATTTTCGTATCTCTTTCTAAAAAAAACTAAGGAAAGAAGACACCATCCCCAACCCTAACTTCATTCGGATTGATCACGTGAGTGTCTACGGCAGTTTGTGAGCAATTGTCCTCGCTTGATTACAAAATTTTTCTTCGATCCACTTTGCATTTATCGAGTTATTTTTCATTTCGAGAGTTGAATATCTTGGCTGCACCTTTTAAAACTTCATTTGCTTCGACTTGAAATATACCACTCACATCTCAACCAATTTAACCAAGAATCAGCAATTTTGGCATTTGAATCATGATTCTCTTAAAAGACAAACCAAACAAATGCGTCATAGCATCTTGTTGATCAACAAGTTTCAATAATTATATGAGAATCATATTCAAGAGGAATTTTTGTTAAGTTGATCAAGCGAAGGGCCTAATTACTTTGATTGTTTTCACCCACTGGAATATCAGAACATACTTTACGCCAAAGCGTATTGGGAAGCTAATAATATTCAAAATTGATTTAATCCGTTTCACTATTTCTCAGTTGATTTTAACAAAACGTATGTGTACCTCAGAATTACAAAAGTACTTCTCTATGAACCCAAGCATGATTCAGGATAATCTAGATGACCACTTTTGCAATACATTGAATTTTGAAAAATGCTCAACATTGAACGTTGAAGACCTTGCATGATTCCCAATTTTTTTTGCTTTTCAGGACTCTGATTTCACTTCAGTGATTAACGCAGGAACTCAGAGGCCCAATAAACAACCATTCATGAAGTGTAATCTGAATGAAGGGCTTGGCGCAAACTACAGGCTAACTATTGATGGAGTGGACATTCTGGTTGGTCAGATCACTCGAAAAGCAATAGAATTGCTCTTGAAAGCCCACTATGCCTTCAATATTCAATTCTGTACAGAACTGCAATATTTTTATAACTTCATAAGCAGCTATTTCATGTTGATAGATCAACCGAAAGGCAACAATCGGTCCCTACATTTGAGTATTATGAATACCCCAGTATGAGAAAATGTTAGCTGAAATTCCATTATTAATTAGATATTGAATATTGTAAAAAAATTGTGTCACTCAGAATATGTACACAAGAAGTGATATGAATACCATGTGAGGTGTTCGCATGTTACATATAGTATAAATATGTATTTTTTTAATGATTTGTTCATGAGAGCTATGTCCTTGCATGACTTCAAAAATAAAAGACTGCATCTTTTCTATATCTTGTGTGATTTCCATTAATATGTATTCCCATTCATATGTATTTCCATTAATATTATAACCCTCGATGAAAATTTCCATTATATCTTGATACACTTTTATTAGTCTTTTCACTTTTTCAATACAATATTGATTGATTGATTTAGCCATGGATTTGGCTTCATGTTACTTACTTCATCAGAATAAATGTCTGCGTTAGAAGGAGATGTAAACATGACTTGTGTCCCTCATAACCTCAATATAATTCATACCGGAGGGATTATTAGCTGAAAACCATTCATACAACTGCAGACCCTTAGAATATTTAGTTAGATGAATTAATGACTCAAGACCCTTAAGATGATTGATTGGATGAATCAGTTTGAGGTTATCCCCATAACCTAATTAAATATTGACACTTATTCTAGACAATTCTCCTCCACGTTGAAGGCGAAGTTGACTGTGCCTCCAAGATGGAGGTGTTTTTATCCACACTTACTTTTTGCCTCTAAGCTAGAGGCATATTTTGCCTCCAGTTCGAGACATTTGTTTTGCCCTACCGTTCGAGGTAAAATGTGCCTCTAATTCGAGGTCTTTTTGTCTCCAACAGATTTAGAGTGTAAACTCTCACCAAATGAATCGGCTTGTTTCCTCATGAATTTCAAAATTCAACTATTAAATAACATACAGATATGTCAAAAAAATATTCTGCAATGGCGACAGCCGAAATTGAGTGAAACAACTGATAAATCTAAGAGTTTCAAAACTTACTAAGAAATTTATTGGGCTGAGATTCAAAGCCCTAGGTTTAATGCATCTACGAGTTTGAAAATTTTCTATGAAAATTTGAACCATGATGAGGTATATTCGATTCAGAAGTGAGGCACGGCGATGAGATAGAGTTATGATTACAAGGCGATGGGGTCGAGTTCCATCAATGTTACAGAAAAATTTACATTGTTAATTGACGGGTACATTAAGTTACCTAGAGCTCGCACGTTCTTTACACTCAACCAATTATCGATATGTTTGTTTACCTTATGCGGGATATTATGGGATGTAGAGTCGAAGGCAAGGTATGGAACTGTATGCACACACCAGAATCAATTATATATGCCCCATTCAACAAAGAGTATTCATTTCTCGCTTTTTTTTCTTGGAAAGAAGCTTATCCCGCTTCATCGATCCTATCGAGTGCCACTCAAGCTCAAGAATCGATATTCAACTTGCTCAGTTCGTTCATACATTTGTATGTATGATTGATCTTCAGAATTGGAAAAATGAAACCGTGAAGAAAAAGTATGGGGATCAAATGATCGCTTTGTTAAAAATTGATGGTTGGGTTTTAAGACCTTAGATTGATTCTAAAAATGATATTTCTAATCAGACATTTCTTCTGTAAAGTGTTAGACATGTACAGAAAACACCACGATTAAGGAATCAAAATTGCGTCGAAAAATCACTCACAAGGGGGACCCACGAAGTGCGGGTCACCAAATCTCACCAAAATTTTTTCACAGTTTCGTACCATATAGAATATGAAGAATTTAAAGCAACACCGTCAAATGGGCCTCCCGTTCAGAGCTATGAGTAAAAATGTTAGCATTGTCAGTCTATCTATATATACCAACTTTTAACATGGGCCTATATGAACAGTGCTAATGTCATAGGGTGTAACTTCGGACAGGAGGCCCATTTGACGGAGTTACTCTGTATTCTTCATATTCTAGGTGATACAAGACTGTGAAAAAAGTCTGGTGAGCTTTGGTGAGCCCCATTTCGTGGGTCCCCCTTGTTAAAAGAGATTAAACAGAATAAAAAAAAAGAAGTCCAGTCCGTTCGATGCAGCAGTAAGAAATTAGATGGTCCAGATAGCCGTCGCGTCTAGTATAGCCTTAGGCCAAATTCACTCCAGTGTCTTTGACTGTCTGTGCAATTCGTCTTCTGTGTCATTCTTGATACTCTTCTGCTTCTCTGTCTGCATCTAGCTCAGGTTACCCTTGGAGTGAAGGTATAAATGGACTGGTACACGATCGGTACTCTTACCTAGGTAAGTGCAATGACAGTAGTATGATGACAACTTGTTTACATCACGAATGCAACACGAGACTCCAGGGACCATTGCGATGGAAACGTAACTTTCCTAGTACCTCCAAAGTCTTCCAAATGTTCGTCGATCTTGTAGGATGTGAGTTTTGTTTGGAAACATATCCATCGGTTCATCGTAAAGTAAAGAGTTAATGATCTATGCTCCTGCATCAAAATAAGTCGATCGGTTGATAATGCAATCTATTCTGAGCATCGATGATTCGAATCAACTGCTTTATTGAGGGAATTCAGATTTGTCCCGGAAAGTATAGAATCCGTTACTTCCAATGCTGAGGAGCAGCTGGCGAGAATGCAAAATATTGTAGTCATTCCAGGACCAAATACCAACTACAAAGTGGTTGTACTTCAGTAGAGGCAGGATTTTGGATGAATCAAAATCATTCAACAATGAAAGACAGTTCCAGACATAACGTATGAAATATTCGAAGTGAGATGGATCATTTCGTTTTACAATTATGATTCTCAAACATTCATCGTAATAAATCTGTCAAGAACATAACCTCAAATCTTATCTACAATTCAGTACAAAATAGGATACATGATAAGAACAGATGAACCAAGAAAAAAAGCCAAGTATTATCGGAAGAAGAGGATAACCCGAACAAAGCTCTGCCACACAAGTCGAAATAAAAAAAAACAGCGATATCTCATAATCGCAACACCCATCCAAACTTGGAATCTCACATCAAATCCATACTACACATTCCCAACTAAAATACGCGATTCTCAAACACAAAGAACACATAGACATACATCGAAAGACCCTCTCAAAGAACGAGAAAGAAGAAGAAAAAGAAGAAGAAACTCGTCGTATTCCAAAGAAGAATTGAATGCCAAAGCGAGAAAGACAGGCCTTCTTCAACGTCTTATCTCACCCACGCACTCACAAAACCTTCACCATTTTCACATACTACATCCAACATCACTATACAATAATACTATACACACATATCTAACATGAGCCTCAAGCAAGCGGTACACGCGTAACGCGAAAAGAAAGCATCAGGCTCTTCTAAAAGTGAGTGAGAGAAAGGGCAAAGTTACCCCGTGGGCAAAACTTGCGCCAAGAGAAAGTTTAATGGACAATCGTGAGAAGAAGGAGGGGGTAGCACCGGGGGAACAATCATCGTTGAGCATAGCTGCCAACGGCTAGAATCTTCCAACGACTATGAACTTCATATGTATATATACATGGGGTTGTATGGTACTCTGGGTATGAGAATTGTGAGAGTCGAGTTTGTTTTTAACAGTCGTGCGCGGAGCAAAAGTTCGACTCGCATTTCGTGGGCGGACCATCCGAGCGGACACGATCTACTTTCTTTTTCGAATGCGAGGGACCTTTATCGTGAAAAGTGTGTGTATTCGAACCGAGTTGGGACCTCGAGCAAGTTTTCGATGCCGAATCTTATGTAGAAGTGAGGGGAAAGACTCTTGGAGGACCTTAGAGGACGGATTTATCGTGATTTGTGTCCTCGAGGACTCGTTCGCTGACCGATGCTTGAATTTGTGCGGCTCTGTTGTTGTACATCCCTCGTTATATTTTGAAGTCTCAGTTAAAAATGAGATTTCTCTATCATCTACTCCGAAAATCTTGAGATGCCTCATTACTGACCAACTGGAGTATTCTGAATTTTATTTGTGACATCTGTAATCACATTCACTTAACAGGATGTGATTGTGAGTGCGTCACTGTTGAAAATCATGAATCATCATCCGACCGTATCAATGGATCAGAAAAAATGATCGAGGGATCGAAGATTAATACTGATGACACTCGTTTTGAATGAGTAAATGCCATTGGGAGGAAATGGTGTATCAGTAGAGTGATCTACAAAATTTCAAGTGCCAATGGAGGAATAGTCAATGTCAGTGGTGAGACAGTAGAAATCATCCTCGAGCTATTGTATCTCATCAAAGATTCGACGAGCCCTGGTAGGGGACAAATAAGAGAGCTGTACGAATGATCCGAAGGTCTCTGGATAAATCAATGAGTGATTAACAATCAAAATCACTACTGAATCATTGAGGGTCAACGATAATTCAGCCAAATTCGTTCATCAATCGTTTTGAATATCAATGACGAGTTTCAATAATGTAGAGAATGAGAGTTCTTGATGGATTATAAAATTCCAATGACGGATCAATGAATGATGGTAGGTAGTTGTTCATTCGTGTAATCTACTTTATCACTCATCACAGATTATTCAGACAGTGTCTGTGGTGAGCTACTAGATATCATTCATCAACTATATTGATCAAAAATGATGATTGGTGAAGATCAGTGATACACTGTAAAAAAAACTTTGACGGTTTTATCAAGTGCCAATCATGAATCGGTGACTGTCACTAATTAGTCCGGAGGGAACAATTCAAGAATCATTGAATGGATGAATCAGTGACTCACAGTGGTGAATCGTCGAGGGTCACGAATGGATAATCACAAATCACTATTTGTCAATGGTCGAACTCGAAGTAGTGGATCATCGAAGGTCTTTGATGAAAAGTTATGGAGAAATTTTCAACTCAGGTGTACCAACGACAACTTCACCCACATGGAATCACTAATTGATGTGAGGAGGGGGAAGGGGGCCGGAACAATGAAGCAGTTATCACCGCCCATGATTTGTGGTGCTCATATTCTCAGGTGATCATAGAATCAGCGGTGTTTAGATAGTTCCCAAAGCTCTAATCTTATTCGGGTCCTAACGCCGAGCCAGTGAGACTTTCAAATGAGGATATCCCTGATAAATAATTGAGGGCCTATTTACTGATTTTGGTCACCTCAAGTACGAGACAAGAGCTAAAAATATGTTGTTCTTACTGACTACACTCAATTAATTCAAATCATCTTGGTAACAATACTGCACATCCTAACAATGATAGTTCTTACCAAGTCTATCATACTCATGCAAATTCACACGAAGCAAACTCGTTCAACTTTGCAAACTTTGCGATTAAGACGAGAGGCGAGTCACTCAGGGGCCGTGGTTGCATCATATGCATTCGAGCTAACTTGAGACTCGCAGAAATTCACACCACACCAAGATAATTTTCGCACCAGGACAGTCGTACCAACCACCTTTGAGAATCACGAATACGAAAGTAGCCACGGAGCAGAACTCGAAATATGGCTTCTGCATCTCGCGGAGTTTGATATCAGCGGGGATATCACCCGCGGGGCCTGGTCTTGTTAATCACTCGGCAAACTCGCTTAGCGCCCGCGTCACCCCCCGTTTCTATGTATACCTCACCAAAGCACTTCGTCATAGTGCGAAATCCCAGAGTCGCGTATTTATGATGCCTGCAGTCGTGTCGCTCTATCTCACTCTCGCTCGTTCTCGTTTTCGAGTAAATGGATTTCTCACTCTCGAGGCGAGGCTTTGAGTCAGCGCTAATGCGGGCGCATAATTTGCTATTCTGATTTTGCCAGCCGGAAAAGTGGTGGAAACGGTCTGTGAGCATTCTTCTCTTGATTCACATGAATGAGGCTTATTATAATCAGCTGATTCTGAACTGTTGAAAGGTGTTCTGGCTTCTGGAATAAATTTTGGTTTGTGTGCGTTGAGGTGATCCATTTATGCTAGAGACACGATGGAACAGAACGAAATGTAGAAGGCAGGAATCGTTTGCAAAGTGAGGTCATTAGCAATGCCTGCTAGAATATTACTCGAGGTACATTCTGTATGATGTGGGAGTGAAAATTGGACTCGTTCCAACTCTTGGTTCAGAATGGATGAAATCTTACTCCAAGTACTCCAACAATGTGAGTTCCTGACGACAGCTGAATTTCAAGTACGAATGAGACAGTTTTTCAAACAGAAAATTTGAGTTTTTGAGGAATGAGCATAGACATTCTAATAGAATGTGGCAGCGAGCCCTCCACAGTTCATTTCCCGATTTCCTCCGAGGATGAAAAAACTTCCTTATTCAAAGTAGAATCACAAACCCAGTAAAATACACCAAAACCACGTCTCCATTCACTTGAAAGGAAAATACTTGCAATGCTAATTACGTTTCAAGCAACAACTTCTTTTCACGTCTGTCGGCTCAAGAAAAGGTAGACGCGCAAGTTTCGGCCCCTATCCACCCGATCTCAAGATGATTTAGCGCAAACGAGGTCTTTAGCTCTCGAGGTTTGTGGAGCCTGTTTTACCCAAGATGCGGGAATGGGGCGAGCTCTGGAATCCTCCCTGTTCGTGCATCCTGTTCTGCCTCATTTCCTCTAGAATACTACATCATTTTGTGCCTCAGTACAGCCGAGGTATACTGTTACAAACGTGGCCTTTTTACTTTAATCATTCCCCGCATTGTTTCTCAACATAACGGAAAAAATATATTCTACCTGAGAGCTCTTATGAATTCCGACGAGTATTCTATTCTGTGCTCTAGTTTCCATTCTCGTTTGGTTGTTTTGATATTCTATTGAAATTTTCTCTTCTCCAGAGTAGTATTTTTAGTATACTCAGCTCATTTCAAAGGCATTGTTTGTTGATTTTACATTCAAATTGGGTCGAGTATACCGAGGCAATGAGCTCAGATTGCGATGCAAAAGATGGCTGGTGTTAATTGGGAAGGAGATACTGCATTATTCTCCCGTTGACTTACCGAAATCAAGATTTTGCAATAATATTGTAAATATTAGCATGGCCAGTGAATAGTTCCAGTTTCTTCATCAATTTGATCCATAATTACTTTTCCATTAGGCGTTCCAAAGCCTCATTGCTTATGAAAACTTAATTATTAATCTACCGCATAGGTGACAAGCAGAGACACTGAATAATTCAGAGTTTTCAAGGTATTTTCAGGTTACAATGGGATCGAAATCTGCATTTATAATCCAACACTCTTTCAGTACTACTAATAAATCGCTTCGTCGAATCGTCCAAGATCAAATGCATTGATCAGCAAAATTAATAGTTACTCATTCTGAGCAATGAATTAATTTCATCTACTCGATGAAATCACCAAATTTTCATGGGCTGTTGTAAAATGAGGTTTTAAATATAGATCATTGCGGACAAATTAAAAGACCGGTAGACTCCTAAAACAAAAAAATCTGTTGTCACTTGTGCTCACAATTATTGTAAACTCGTCGATCACGAGCAACACACTGGCGAGCTAAAAGAAATCTCGGAGATTCTCAAACCGATATCTCCATAGACTCATCCTATTCAAACGGAATCATTACTTTCACACTTCATTTATTAACACCATATAAACCCCTTTGATTTACGATATACGCAGCTGAAGCATATCCCACGATATCGAGAGACAATCTATCAGGAAATGACTCGATTTCCAGCTCGGCGACGACATTTCGCTTACCAGCTCGAATCTATGATAAATTTTCCCGTTCACCCGCTAACATTAATCATTTAGCCTATATCCAGTCCTGCAACTAAACCATAACCTATACACACTTTACTCAAATAGCACTGGTCCGTTCATTTTGTGGTAAACTAGTACACCAAGTTCCTGTACATGTGTGTGTGGTTGTGTGTGTGTGTGTGTGTGTGTGTGTGTGTGTGTGTGTGTGTGTGTGTGTAAATCGAAAGAAACAACAAGTTGAATCGAGACCGAAATCGTACTCACGAGGCCTCGTTGCCGGAGGAAATTGCTCGCTTCAGAGCCATAACATACATAGAGACGTAGAGGCAGTAGTAGTAGAGAAAGACAGAGAGAGCACTTCCAATTATCGCAACATTTGCAACTGCTGCCAGCTATCCAGGATCCGGTTAGCCATTCCAATCATCGGATTCGTGAAATTCGGACTGCGCATCCATCAGACTCTGCGAGAGAGCGAATATCCCCATATAGCAGTGATGCTGAGCGAATACTATATAGTTGGAGTCTCTCAAAATCCTTATCTCGCCTGAGGGCTTAATCCCGTTTCTGTGGGGGCTCTTCTATATATCTCATTATGGACGAGATTATGGACCTGCCCATCTATCTACTTCTCTACGTCGTCTATCGTTCGATCCCGTATATGAGAATCTGATGCTATTCTATGAGTCTCATTCCTCGGCTATCTTGATTAGAATCAGATACAGTAATTTGCAGATGGAAATTCCATTTTTAGGTATGTTCTGATTGTATTTTGTGAGTCGGAGCGAAAAATTGGTACATGCGATAGTAGAGTAAAAAATTCGTTCGCAAGAAAGGTTTTGGTGTAGAACTGACACTTGATTCGATTACATTTTCTTTTAGGAGTTCTGGTTATCATATCAACTTTGGGTCAAAATTTTCATTCATTTTCAATCCACAGTGATTCTATTGAGTGTACTTCTAGGAATATTGAAAAAATATCTGCAACAATAATTCCTTTTATCAAACACTGCTCGTATATGATCATTCTGGTCAATCGTCGTTGAATTACTGTATTGATTTTTGGAACACGAGTCTAATAGATATGAGTTCAGAGTCAGAGTGGACTAAAGCACTGTAAAAAAATTTTCGAAAAACTTCAACCAGCTGGCTGAATAGAATATTCAACCATTTGGTTGAAAATTCAACCAGTTTGGTTGAAAATTCAACTACTTTCTTCAATCAGTTGATTGAACTTTTTCGAAAATTTTTTTTACAGTGAAAGACTTCTGGAAATTGTGTTTCTCTACATTCAGACTTCACCTCACCTCTTCCAATCAGGCGGAAAACCTTGTGTCAAAATTGTTTTTAACATCCTTATCATGTTTCTCATGTGGTGAAATATTTTCGATAAGTTTGTAGATCATACCTAAAAAGAGTATGATGCAAGTCTGCTTCGATTCAAAATCTGCACCTAGTCTACTCTGACTCTGAACAACTCAAATGACATAAGAAATTTTACAGCAGCCGTTTGTCTCACTACATTGGACACAATTTCATGTATGTCATGGTCGCCGGCTTTCTAAATCGTGAAAATTATACGAAAACTTTGAGATGGGGAAATTGTCATGTTAAATTGTTTCCTATATTTTCCTAAATATGATGGAAAATAATCAGAGTGGTTTCAAATAAAGAAACAGGTACTATAGACTCCAAAAGTTCGGAAGAATATCCATTCTTGCATGTTATCAAATTCTCTCATAGATTCGACCAAAAGTCTCCTAAAAATCGAATCTTGATTCAAATTGAGCTGAATCAAAGTTTCAAAACCTCAAAACCTTTTGCATAGCTGACTCTGCGCGTTCAAAAGCTGCAAGTCGAGTCAAGTTTGTGGCGATCTCTGACTAGGCCAGATCTGGCAAAGCTCTCCAACTTTATGGATTTAGAGTTGCAGCTTTGAACTTTGGCAAAGCATTTCTTTTCGACTGCAGTTTAACTAAAAATTCGCAGTACGTTTCCGGTCTAAATTTTGCTAAACGCTACTTCAGCTTTTTTCGAGATACACAATTCACTTTCTCACTCTACGAAAACTTATTCCGTCTAACTCGATCATTATTTATCAATGTGAAGTATCACTTCCAAATACCTCACGAGTCAGTGGTCTGATGTGAGTTGATTCTGTTCAAAGAAATTGTGAGTCTCACAGCATGTTGAATTTACCTTTTCCGATACGTGCAAACCCTCTAGATTATGCAAAATGAGGAGGGTAATGATTTTTTATATGAGATGATTATTTGGTCTCATCGATCTTGAAGGACGGATCCTCATATATTAAACATCAAGGACGAAAAATCTACAAAAATTACTCATGGTAATGATTTTTCCTCCACTGATTTTTTAAAAGATGCAAGGTCAATTTGATTTGTTTACTGGATTCAATAAATTGTTGGTTGTAAACTTCATCCCCGCGTTCCAATGCAGTTCAAAGATTCGCAATGATGGAGTGGGATGTCTGACTGGGCCTTGCATCTCAACCAAAGCTCTCAACCAAATCAATAATTCTGTTACATTCAGAATATTACTAACATCTCCGATAATTCGATGATTTGGTATCGTGAAGTTTCCCAGAGCTTTGTAGGTTGTATGCACCTCGGGCAAAATCCAACAGAATTCGTATTGCAACACCTCATACGGTTCCGTTTTCGGGGAAACCTTCAGTCGAAATCAAACCAGTGAGCTCAGAATTCTGCGAATCACGAGGTACGCTGCCTGGCGGATTACCGAGGTTGACACAGCGTTGTTCTCATATTGAGCGTGAATTGACTGACTCTTGTCGTGATAGTTTGAGGAAAGCTCACCAAATTTCAGATGCCTAACAACGCTCCCAACATAACCTCAATATTAATTAAGATAGTTTGAGTTTCCAATGAAGATTCGAATATGCAGCTCTATTTTCTGAATTATCTGTGGACAAAATTATTATTCTTACCATGAATCATTCCCTCTTGGAAAGTGATATGATTGAATTTCATTTTCATCTCATTGGATCCAAGATGATGGAATACTCCCACGAGCTTACTCAGGTAGGGCACTTCATAAAATTCGAACCAGTTTCAAATTCACGCAGTTGGAAAGGCAACTTGGATATAATTTATTCAATAAAAAAGTAGCTTACACTAGTAAAATAAGTAATATAATCAATCATGAAACAAAACATCTCATCACGGTATTCATGCAATCCAATACGCACAGGTGCGTTTTAGTGCATCTATCAGCAACTTATAAAATGTAAAAATCCTTTAAAAAATGTGCAACGCACGTTGCATTTGTGGCTTTCAAATTCCTCTTATTCATACTCCCGAGTGCAAAACTTTACCATTGCAAATATATCCATCTTTTTGTTCTCTAACCCGACTCCAGGAGTATCTTGCACACCACTCGATATTCGATTCAGATATGCACTATACCTCAACTCTCCCGTAACATCTTACTTTTACCTCACTCGTACAGACTTCGCATTCCAATACCCTCATCCACTTTTCTCCAAGGTATCAATTCCTACAACGAGCAGAGCTAAGAGCATACACACACATTCAAATTCTACATATTTTACAGTAGGAAATTTGTATGCACGAGCACTCGATAATGTATGTTTTACCACTCCAATAAAACTGCTAGAGATGCTCAATTGAAACGTAGTATAGCCGACACTCTGAGCTCTGCAAACTATATTTTCTATCTCTATAGATATACGAAGCTTCAGGGAAAACTTGACTCCCTGTAGGCGACTCGTGAGTTGTGCCGAGTAGGTTATAGGCAACGACTCGTATGCGCCACGATGTTTACGAGCTCTTTACGAGGTGAAAAATTTTTCACGCGCCAATCGAGAGATATGCGTGTCTGTTGTTATTGCTTGACTGCGAATTGAAACGACTCTGACCGAGTTTCACGAATTGCCAAAGTGTTATGATCGCTGAAAGGAGGAAGATTTATTTCATTGATTGATTGATCCTACTTTGATGTAGCATCAAATTTGATACTTTTTATGAGGCTCATCCAGGATTTCGGGCATCCTGAGCACCGTACCAAGCCTGAACAAGTCCACCGCAAGTTTACGACTGAGGGGTGGGTTCGGGAATATGCAGATAGCAGAACCCAAAAGTTGGTCTGGCGATAGAAATTTACTTCCCGTTCCCGATTTTGTGATGTAATACCCGGTTAGAAATGAACTTCAAGCCTTGATCAAGAAAAAAACTCCTACTTGATTAAACTTGACGTTTTCACTTGAAGTTTCTAGGAAGTTATAGGGTCACTATGTATTGCCAAGTTCAATGTCTATGGTTCAACTTAACCTCAAATCCGATATTATCAATATTTCAATTTTGAACTCAAATTTGAGAATGAACTACAATTCACTCCTCTACGGAATTTTTGGTTGATATTTGGATATCTAGGATTACTTTTCCAGAATGCGACTACTCTATCAATATATAATTGCAGTTAAGATTTGGTTACTCCAGTATTCATTGACTCTCTCTTGGAAACACGAGACTCACGTGATAAAGGATCACATGAATTTTTCACGGCACTGTACTAACGCAATAAGGCACAAGTGATCTTTGCAGTTAGTCCATATCCTATCTAGGCACAGATATC
This sequence comes from Eretmocerus hayati, assembly GCA_029851415.1. Taxonomy (NCBI): domain Eukaryota; kingdom Metazoa; phylum Arthropoda; class Insecta; order Hymenoptera; family Aphelinidae; genus Eretmocerus; species Eretmocerus hayati. Next base: position 118,077,890 of record CM056744.1, on the reverse strand, counting down.
CTAAAGACAGCTAACCTGAAAGATTGTCGGAGTCTCTGTTACTGTTTAGAAGATTATAACAATAATAACAGCATCACGCGTGCCTTTTCTAAGTCTGCAAAGAGCTGTAAATAATTATAGTTCCTCTGGGGCCACAGAACTATAACAATAATAGGTGACACAGATGCGCCTTTTGCTTCGCATTGTGTACAGCACGGAGGTCAACAAACGGTCGAACATCAAGTAAACATCAAGAAAGAAGTCAAGTTTGATCAAGTAGGAGTTTATTTCTTGATCAAGTCTTCATAAAAAACTTGATCAAGATTTGATGGAATCTTCGAGCCACTTGAACATATTTCTAATCGGGTAGAGCGCATCATCGCCTAATTTGTTTGATGCATGTGTACACTGGGTACCATTGTATCGATTGGGAGCCCCTCTGCTCCTGCTCAGCAGGGTCCTTCAAAACGAGCCCATTTTAGCGTCAAAAACAAAATGGCTCCGAGCAGTCAGACCATAGACATCCCCTTTCTGGACTAGTGTTGATTAGAACCATATTCACAGTCGAATTTCTCCGATAATGCGGTCAAACTTAGATCAAGGCTCGATTGCAACCTATTCTTGATGTCATCCGCTCCTGTCTTTCTGAGTATCAAAAAAAACCCTCAATTTCCCAGAAGGCAATACATATGGCATTAGTTCCAAATCTTACTGGATTCCCCCTACAACGGAATCGTAGGTAACGAGGATGTAGGAAATCTAGCCTAAACAGCATGCACCATATCATCTCCAAACGTCAGATCAGATGGCACATTTATTTTATTCAGCAATGAGTTTCCCATGCAGGACGGTGTTGATATGCCCACAGTTTCACCAGGTACTCCCCGCGAGTCTTCCAGATTCCAAAAATCAAGTCAAGGATTGGAACCTGCAATCCCTGCTTATTTGGTTTACTGCGTGTTGTAATTGGCCAGAAACAACAATGAGTGATTTTGTGAATTCTCCCAGGGCAATCAATCCACCTCAGTAAATTAAGGGTAAGAATATTCGGATGATTCAGCTCAAGAATCCAGCAGAACCTGCAAGAAACGTCAATCTAGATTCTCAAGAACCGTTTTCACTATCTCACTCAATCAACAATGTATATGTGAAACCCCCATTGGCCTTGGTGAGCAAGCAAACCCTATTCTACTCCATAAAAAAGGAAACTCACAACGATGGCAGCGAACGGCTTCGTCGATCCGTCGCTAAGCCGATTTTATAAGTATAAAATATACACATAGCGAATGCCTTAAGGCCGACGAAATATGCGAGGTATAAGCTCAAGGAAGCCCAAGCACGGATGAAAATATTCCGTTGCTTTTAAGGTGGAATGTATTTCAGGAGGTTGTAGCGTAACACTGGAGATGTGTTAGCTATCCATAGCTTATTGTTGGGCGAGTCATGATTTACGTTCTAAGATGAAAAAATTCCATGCAATGAGTATTAGTGATCAATATCATAGTGAATATTGAAATTCGATTGAATGTGGTTGAAACTCGTTTCAATTCTTAAAAGAGTCGAACTGGGCAGAAATTTTTGCAACAATACTCGATTGGATTGGATTAAGTGCCCATCATTTACCTCATTTAGAACCATTACCAATTTTATTTCTCACAGAGAAAAGTTTTCCCTCGAGTGATTATGAACTCGTATTGTCTGATTCAGATATAACAATCGCTCGCTCTGCTGGTGAAAAGTTTGGCTCATTTTTCACTCGTCAACGACACAGCAGAACTTTTAATTGTGGACGTAAAATACCATGTTAAACTTTGACACAGAGTGGGCAAATTACGTTTGGTAGCAAATTTTCAATCGACTCGGAGACATGAAGACTACGTACCCTAGATATCAACTGGCGAGTCTAACTAATCCATTCTCTCAATGGATAATCAATTTAGTACGTAGAAAACTCGTCGGATGATGCTTTTATCATGGCTCAATATCGGATAGAATTCCATCAATCCATAGCCTGGCACAACAGAAAACTAATGAATCTCAATTTCAAAGGATTCTGGTTTTGATATCTAGGTAAAATTCATCGATGAACTGTCTTTCAATTGGATGATTTTCCCCAGAACTAGTTAGATACCGAGGAGCGTAATTGTTCATACGGATTTCACTATTTTTTCCGAAATTTTACCGGTTTTCTGATGGTTGAAACACTTGAATTTATCTCGATTCTGCATATCAAAAATATTGAAATACTCACGGAAGCCAATGAGATGGAACCGAACTCCCTAAAAATAAGTTTACAGGTTAATAAGATGAGGATGATCAACTATTATATCGGACGATTCGAAAATCATCATAACTGTACAATTGGCCGAATTCAGTGATTTATTGCAAAATACTGATTGGGCAACTCACCACGAGCTTATAATTATCGACAGGTTAAATTTATGAGGTTCCACATATATTATTCTCACATCACTCCATGAATAGTTGTGTTTGCTCGCAGGATCGATAAATATAGTTTATTCGGATAGATATAATTAAACATAATTCAACTTGAGCCTCGCATCACTTATTCAGAAACTGAATATTTAATGCATAATACATACAGTTTAAATCCACATCCGCTCATAAGATAATGTAACACGGTATGGATATTGCAATGAGCGTACTAGAGCTGAGCTCAAGCCATTTTCATTGTGATGAATAATTTTCAGAAAAGATAAAGAGCGGATCTATTTGAGAAAAAAATGTGGAGCGCTGGAATAGCTCTCGACACGAATAGCATTGATCTTCATTCAGGTCTGCTCTACCAGAAATTTCTATGAATACAATCCAGTTGAAATGTATCTGGTCTCTCCATTCGTGTCTCTACTCGTCTTTGAGGCTTTTGAGATAACTTTTCCGTGACTTTACGCTGAATTCAACCGATGAATTCTTTCGTCCTCACTCGTATTCAGTGATATTCAGTAGAAATTACTTTTTTGGGTATCATTGGGGAACAATTTGAGATTTACCTCGAACCCAGTCCATTTCTGTTCAACTTCTTGTCAAAGAGATTTTTTTCAAAGTTCAAAAAGCGCCACTCTTCAAGAGATTCATGGAGTCCTCACAATCCTCTAGTCGTCGTATATATCTATCTTTCATCTTTTCATCAACGATAAGCTCTGGCCTATAAAAATTCTTTAGCCCACGAATAATATCATACCCTCGAATTTATTCGACCGCATTCATCCCCAAAGAATTAGTTCAGAGTATGATTTACAATCTGGGAAAGAACCCTATTCAAAATAGAATGTCTTTCGGGATCTTTTCAACATTGTTAGGGGGCAGAAGTTTTATTCATTCAAATTCACTTGAAGAATTTCTCTGGGAATGACCCGAATGAACAAATTGGATGAACCAATCCTCCCAATCCTTCATCATCCAGTCACAGTACACGAAACGAACGCGTAATGACTGCAGGTCACGCGGTCAATGGGTTCACTGCATCATCATCATCATCGTGCAATTGTACTATGGTATAAACATACATTTCATGACTGAAACTACTCCTACTACAGTGGGCAACTGATTTACTCTAATGGCAGAGTCTATGCGCCAATTACATCAACGAGGTTCTCAAATAGCTTCCAAAATGTATACATCAGACTATGAATCACTAGAACATTATAACCATCCAACCAAATCACATAGTCGATTGATTTCTAACCTATATATACCGTTACCTAATACGGAAATTAGGTTACTTTGGTAGTAGTAACCAGAAAGCAGTACATATCAAAGTCACACTGGTGGTATGAATTGCCACTCGAGGCTTGTTCATTAGTCAGGTCGGATTGCGGATTGTACAACTACTAGGGCCGATTACTTTCCCGCATCGTTTTGTGCAAGCTCTAGAGCATTGGTTGGAGAGAGCTTCTGTTTTGCATTTGACCTGATTTTGGCAACGGCTGGTGGTGGCGGTGGTGGTGGTGGTAGCACGGCGCAGTGCGGTTGTTGTTCGGGGTTTGCCGATTCTACTGAGTCCTTGGTGTATTTTCAATGGGTTGAATTGTATTTCGGAGGGGATTGTTATGATGATGAGGTTCGACTGTTTGGAGATCAACTATTGGTGTCTGCTTTTCCGATCAGAGTGGATCGTTCTGTTTCCAATACAAATTGTGAGTTGAGTGAGATTTGATTGCGGGTGGTTGAGTTTTTGTACTTATTGAGGCTGGTGAAATTATTCAGGTTTTTACTGTTATTTTCACTGACTTTGCTTGGGCTCGATTTTTGTCGGGGTATAATTTGATATTTTCTGTTTCCGGGGGTCTTGTCGAATACTCCGAATGATATCCAAATCAGAACGAGGCCGATCAATATTGTGATGTACAATTTCGATCAGTAAAATGTCTCTGGATTTTCATATTTTGTCTAGAATTCTAGTGACCAAGAATGCAAGAATGCTCATTATGCGCAAAATCAATCCAAAATTCTTTTATTTACTGATTGGCTCTGAGTTGATGCATGAATTCTGGATAATCTCCAACAATCGAGCTTCATTATTACCAATAGTTATCCCTATAAAATGGGTATATTCCACACAAATCTCTTCCTGCTTGCTAGCAATTGATCACAGAATGGCCATTTAGACATATTGAGGTTAAAAAATCAGTATTCGTAATGCCTCGAATCGGTCTCGACTGAGTAAAATCGCTCTGATATTCGATGATCAACGATGATTCTGAACGGAAAATTCAAGGTGCTTTCAGCTACAAGGAATGCTTTCCAACCATTTCGAAACACGCGCTTTCAAAATCCTTGGATAACCTACTCTAACATGAAGCGTCATTTTTTATATTGGAGCACCAGAATTTGAATCTTGAAGATTCATATTTTCATACGATGATACAATTGTGAGAGTGTATTTGATCAAACCTAATGAGATTCCTTTGAAACACCACCGCCATCAGAGTGTTTAATCATTCCCAAGATGAACCTCAGAGGAATGAACTAATTTTAGAAAGTCCATCAGATCCGATTTGTTTGACCACACAGTGTACATGGTATGACAATACTACCTCCATCCATAGCTCATCATAGAGATGGAATCAAAAATACATCACATTTCTTGCACTTCCCTCAAACTCACTACAAGACAAGATGAGACCAAAGTACACACTCAACAGAACACGGATTCCTCGTTAGCAACTCCTGTTCAATTAATGGAACGACTATAAAATTCACCGACTTCGTTTCACCCTTCTACAGAGAGGCCATGTATCACACCTTCAAAGTAAGATTTCAACTCTGTCACCATTATTCATTCCTCCAAAGCGTCTGCGTCAGAGGAAAGCAAGAAGAACATAGGGTAAAAGAACTTCTGTTTCGCATCAGCGTTACAAGCGTGTCGCAGTTTCTTCTTTTTATTTTTTCACTCGCTTGTACTTTCTTCATCTGCAAAAGATTCCATGCAAAACTTGTGGTGCTCTCTGATATTCAAACATTGGATACCAAAGCCGCACAACCGACGACGACGACGACGACGACGACGTTACTGATGAACAGCCCAACTTGTGTCACATTTCAGAATTATTTATCGTTTTGAATGCAGGAATGAAATGTTAGGTTATGTAGCTTCTAGTGCGTGAAAGACGTGTCGAGTTGTTACTCAAGTTTGTGGTATGTTGCAGATGGTGCGTGTTTTGAAATATCCGAACTGCATTTTCACAGACTGTGGAAACACCGCAGTTAGTTGTAACTTTCATAGTTTCTGATATTTTTCTTAGTTCTAGTTTAGTTCTCGTGTTCAGATATCTTTTGTAGCAATCTTAGTAATGGTAGCCTTTCCAAAACCAAGTGGTTTCAGAAAATTATCATATGTCAGTCTGTCTCGAAAAGAGAAAATTGAATTCCAAGAGTAGAATCACACCAAAGTAGAATTATTCTAATCTTTTCCGAATGCGGTAGTATTTACTCTTTGCTGTATAACCCTATTTTCCATATAATCTTGTGATCCAAAGTTAACTAATCCAGTCGAAATCTTTGATAACTCCTGCGGCATTCATTATAATCGTAGCAAAAAAGTGTTGAACTCGTCACGCAAATTTTGCATCAAGAGTTTGCTTTTTATAAAAACCAGATGGTCATGCAAGCGGAATGGTTCGAAAAGTAGTTTCCGAGAACGTACGTGACGGACTTATGGAATTATGCCAACTTTTGTTTTTTTTTTTGTTCCCTGATCGTGTTGAGCTGATTTTGTGAGCGTGGCGTGCAATGTAGAAGAAGAAGACTAACGCTGTTGATAAAGGATTGTAAAGGAGGGCAAGAAACACACGATGATGTAAAAATAGCAGCGGGTTTGTGTACCCTAATTTTCCATGCTCCGTCTAATGAGAGGGATTCTAATGAAACTGATTTCTCCAAGCTCACCAACTTTTGATGGTTTAGTGGAAGGCGAGGTGCAGCCAGTTGTGATGAAATTCATTATATTAACAGAAAAATTTCAAAGACGGAAATGATGTTTTACTATCATGTTTCAATATTACCATGGATCGTGTCTTCCATCAGACGTAAAACCAATTTCGAAACCATATCTTGTATGTTAATCCCCCGATGTTGAAATTGTCGGCACTTGGCTATGATATATTCAATCTTGTCTGTTCATAGGGTCTACAGATATTTCCAAATCTGTTTACACGTAACGAAATTCTGGATATTCTAATGTCTATCATGTGAGAGATTTTCGAAGTAACGATTCAAAATTTGAGGTTAAAGATCCATGATTCTTCTCTATTAAACTTTCGATGGTCTAATTTGAGAAGAATAAAACATGCTGCTCGGCAACGAACCAGTCAAGGCTAAGATCAATATTCTTTCAAATAATTCGTGCATCGATTCCTTCCCATTGATTTCTTATATTCTGAAGTCATGACAAGGATAAAGATAGCTTAATCCATCATGTAAAACCATAAGATTAGATGTATCAGTAGTAGATAAGAGGTGATGGAAAATTTTCTTAATTTTATTCACAATTGATGAGACAGCAACAATTTCTGAAATGAAACTAAGATTGAAATGAAGAGGGCGCATCTGCGCTGATCCCCAAAACAGTCTCATTTACCAGCTTCTACCGTATGGAGCCAAGCATTACCATGAGCATTACACCATAGAGGTCGACTCGTGCACAGTTTATGCATGGAATTAGCTTGTACACGCGCTAGTCTTGCAGCTGCGTCACGACACTTAGACCTTCGATAAGCCTCCCTTGCATCGAATAAATATGCATTGATAATGAAGCACAACACACCCCCATGTCCTCCGCTATCATCTATTTTCACGTGGGAATACACTCATCGTCCAAAATACTTGGTAAAACTTCCATTCCTTAAATTCTAACCTCACTCTTACAACTATTTTTTATCGTGTTTGAAGCGTGCCAAACGAAAAATAATCCGAGTCTATCTCGGAGATTAATACTGAACGTAAGCTCGTCAATGACTCGTAGAATTGCAAGTAAGAGAGAGAATCGCGACCTCCCAAGAAGGCGGACAAAATTTACAGCGCAATAGAGCAGCCATGCGAAGATATAAAACGGGTCGCCAGAATGAAAAATCTCCCGCGGGATGTGCAGTCTAATTCCCCCTGATTTAGGATCTCGAATGAGGCGCATTATCCTCGCGTACACTGAAATATAGCACCACTTAAGATCGTACCATGCCTCAACCGCGCAGGCAATATAAAGCACACTCCTCCCTCGTACACTGTTTCCCATGAAAATGAACAGTGTATGTATATGGGGGTTTTGAGGGGTAAGGAAAAGTCCCTTCGATGCGTGCAGCGAGGGTATCCCTTGAGTTTCACTCATGTATACTACTGGGATGGTGTAAAGAGGAGGATTTTGGGAAGTGAGGGTTGGAGGCAAGGTCAGAGTGAGAGACTTTAATATGCAATTTCACGCTTTCACGGGCTTGCGAAGGCTTTGGCTCGCACCTGAGACTTTGCGTATCCGAGGGGTATTATAGTGCTGTCGAGGTCGTATGGGTGTGTTGGCTTACATCATAGTTCGAGTGCGGGGATGAGAATTTTTGTCGGGCTGTTTCGTGGTTGTTTGAGTGATTTTATGTGATTCGTATTACTGTGTGATCAGTAAGTGTGAGAGGTGGTGATAAGTGGAGAAATCAATAGCCAGAATTGATTCCTGGTCACTCTTTTATCTGGATTTTCAATTCATTCACTACCGCAGGCTTGAGTTATCGAGGAATGGATTTCTGACATTCATAAAATGTTTTCTTGATGAAAATAGGACAGGCAAATTTGGGATTCTCAAAACTTTCTGGAATCCATTTTTTTCTTACTTGCAATCATGTGTTTGGCTGCGGCCACCGATTTGGTTGATCCCTAATATCAATAGGGATATTTAAAAAAATTTCTAGGTACTTCTGCCATACTCGAAAAATATTATACCCGATTATTAGAAATAGATGATTTTTCAAGAATTTGTTCATTATAATGGGCATCATGAGTGAATGGATGGGGTGAATTATTAAATTCTAGTGATCGGTAGATCATGGGGAGACTATTGACACTCCAAAACCTGGTCACGAGCCAATACATTTCTGAGGATCCGGGAATACTTCCACCATTGGTGAAAAGGATGAACTCAAGAAAAGTTGATTTTCGACTTTTGGATTGCCGTTGCCGATATCCCAATGATACCGCCAGGATCATTGGCATGCTTCATCTACTGATTATATTCCACTCATTGAAACCTGATATTAGCATCAATTCGGTCAAAAAGACATTGATGACCAAACTACCAATTGGACAAAGAATTCCATTATTCTTGATTCGATTGTGATGTATTACGATGTATCATTCAGACTTCTAGATATCGACGAGCTTTCTCAATTCCTCATTAGACACGAAAATCATGTTGTGAACCGTTGTAAGCCACAGATCAGGAAAATAGCTGAAAAAATTTGAGTAGTTCAACGCCCCAAGTGAATATCAATTCGAGATTGATACCGTAAAACCAGGTAATTCAGGCCGGGTGGGGAATTCGGTCCACTTTTTGTCTTTACGATAACTTTGGGCTCAAGAATCACACGGTATGCTGCAAATGCTCATTTTGGAGCTCTGCGTCTCAACTTCAGGATGAGTATTGAAGCAATACTGTGTGATTCCTGAGACCAAAGCTATCGCAAAGATAAAAAGTGGACCAAATGACCTGATTTCACGGTACTCGTGAAGTTTTAACTCATGGTCCATATCATCTCCGGGTAATCATTGGCAATATGATTCGTCAAAATTGCAAATCCATCATTGTTATCTACCAGCATTATAATTTGACTCCTGTATCAGACATTAAAATGAATACTGTTCGGGGAACAATACCGGCTATTCGTTACACCTCACTTATTGATCATTCAATCCCGTCGATCGTTCTCAGAGCTATGAATCTTCGATTCGAAATAGTCTAAAGCTCTAGCCTGTCAAAGAAACCATTAGAATAGATTGGGAAAATCGATCCAGAAGAATATCTGGACGTAACAAAAACCCTTCGTCTCGATTCCAAATTCAACATTTGCTCTTCACTTTTACATTTCACAACGTTGAAATCGAAAAAAAACTTGGTCTCGTTGAAAAGGTCTAATCCGCCCTAACGATCGAATTTGGCAAATTGCGCAGTTACCCCTCCAGAATCGAAGCTCCATAGTCAATATATATATACATATAGGATAGCAGAGCAGAGTTCGCGAGACAGCAAGTGAGAGGGTGCAGGCTGGAAGGGTTCGACGCTTAACAAGGGATAACTTTGTTAGCGCTGCCTGTGTGTGTTTTACAAGTTAGGAATTAGGTTGATTAGCTCTGTTATATACCTGCACAGCATACATTGAAGAGATAGCCGGTTCTGTTAGGACAAGAGGATCAGCTTCTAGCTGATTTTCGTAAATGTTTTTCCCTTGTTAGATGTCCGATATCGGTACGTGATATCTCGTGTAAATTTGTCAGCCAAGTTTTTCGGCCTTATCTGATATGGTCCAGAGTTTTTTTGCATTAACTAAGGTCAGTGTACCCAACTTGCCTCCATTGAGCCATTTTCTTAATAACTCTGGCCGATCTCAGTATTTCACAACGTTCCTCAGCTCATTTTGGAGCTTGTTCAAAGACCTTCAAAATGAGTTAAAGTACATTCAATTGGGACCAACTGGAGCCGAACTGTTCTAATTTTCCCAAAAGGTGATTTTTGAGAGTTTACAAAAGTGTGTACCCAACTTGCCCCCATCATTTAAAACAGTGTAAATCAGCGATGAATCGCATAAAACCGTTTCCATCTGTTATCATCTCCGTGTAATCACGTTAGGAGCCTCTTGCCGGCCCAAACTACTATCTCCGAACCATTTTGACGCGATAAACACGTTCTGACCAGGAGAGTGTTTCAGATCCGGATTACGGATTTGGCTAAAACTCTGGGAGTAGTCTTCTTTCAGCACGAAAAAAAGATAAAACCCAAAATTATAGACCCTAACGCTCAAGCGTTTTCGAGCTACAGCCAATAACATTAGCATTGCCCATATAGACCAATGTTAAAAATCATACATATAGGTATACCTGTAATGCTTATGTTTATGACTGTAGCTCAAAAACGCTTGAGCCTCAGGGTCTATAATTTTGAGTTTCATCTTTTGGTGCTGGAAGAGGATTATTTGCAAAGTTTCAGCCAAATCTGTGACCCGGATCTGAAATACTCTCCTGGTGAGTGGTGAAAAAAGTCGTACTTTACGCCCTTTTGAGATTACCATATGGGGGCATTGGACACTCCGGTGTGGGCCTTCTAGCTTCACAGAGTATCCCCGTATTTTGCTCATAAAAAAGCTGCAAATCCGAGTTTTTCAATTCTAAAGTTTGGATTCTGAATGCCTTTAAAAAATGATTCGGACACGGTAAACTACATTGAGATTGGTGGATCCATAATAATTTGCCATCACTTTCACTGAATGCGATTTCCTCGGTAATTCCTTAGGTGCGCAAACACGGAATTCGAAAAAATCACTCTATATGTCCTGGGGAATGCAGAAATGGCTCTGAATGGATCTAAACCACTCATTCTCTTATGTTTTAACATAATAATTGTAAAATGAATTATCGGGAAGGTCTACGAGTGCCCATGCCAGAGATCGGTACATGGGGGCAAGTTGGGTACACTTGTCTTAAATAGGGTTTGAGATTTTTTCTTTTCCAAAATCATGTCATGCTGGGCGAGTATTGAATCTTTTGCCGATGTCGTATCCCTAACCTCTGATATTCTGGTCTAGCTACTACTGTGAGGGTGATTGACTCATCAATCTCATCTTGAATGTCATGGGCAATGATAGATCCAATCTTGGCTAATATAAATCTCAAATCTTGGAACCAACAATACCTCATAAAATTAGCAGGAGCAATCTTCCATGGAAACTACCATTCACAAAAGACTCGAAGCATTGCGGTTGCGGTCTGTCGTCGCATAGAAATCCTTGTCTGAGTCGTCCGAATCAACCTTTTCGCCTCGTTTCCTTTCGAGATTAATTATCTCGGGACACAACGCTGCCACCACCATTTGCTATTATATACCTTACCACCGAACCAAAGCTATTCTTCTCTTAGTCTTCGCTTCAGCTGATTTTCAGTCCGTCTAGAGAGAGACCTTGCCACGAACTTGGACTTGGTTGCCTGGGGCGAATCTTGGCTTCTAATAATTGCCTCACTCTTTTTGCCCACATTTTCCTTCTTTGTCTCAATGTTGGTTCTGAGAGGTAATGAAATTCACGTAGAACATGGTTCTTTTCATTGATTCTGTGATAGTTTACGACATGAATTAATCGACGACTGGAAGAAAAAGTGGTGGCCTTCGTTAAGAAAGAAGTTGTAAAGCTGATTGGGATGTTGCTCTTAGTAGGCGTTGGGCCATCTATCAAAGTGGTTTTTTTTCATACTTGAACAGTGGTGGTAGTATAGACTTCATCAGTCTGTAGAATTGCTGATTCGTCGACTTTTTAAAGGGAATCAAACGTGTTGGGGTGAATGAACTCGTTACACTTCTAGAATATTGAGGCATGATTGAAGTATTTGATAGATCCTTCGGATGATAAGGACGTCGGATTCAAAGAAGGCTAACGATCCAAACGGATGTCCTTGCGGATGCATCAAATTTTCAGTGTAAGAGCATGTTGAGAATTTGTCACTGACAGACGTTGACTCTTCAAAGTCTTTGCTGATTGCTATCGCCTAAGGGTAGATCTTTCCAATACTCCGGGACTCTTTCGAATTCATGTTTCTCTGGGTTCTCAAAGTGGCATGCGAACGAGACAGTATCACCTGTGGCTCTAAATCAGTTGCATTCAATTCTTGCCTGCACTATGATCCTTCATTCGAGCGATAATCTTCAACGGTTCACTCCAATTATGTTGATTTCATCACAATAACGATGCCAGTCATGAGTTATCCTATGACTTCTGATGAAACCCTCAACGCGGAAGACATGAAAACTCTAAGATCATTTTTGATTGATGATCACGACCGCAATAATCTAAAAATCTTGATCGCTAGCTATCAAAACCCTCACCCAGTTCCCATCGTCACATCTCACACATTGATGAGTCTGAAGCTCTATAACAAGCATCTTGGATCATCCCAAAACTTCTCAAACTTCAACTTTACGTCGATTGCAAGGGTCGTCCATCAGATCGAAGGAAAAGGGCAGTTTGCCTACATAGCATCACAAGCTAACAACCATCCCCAAAAACCGCTTAATTAATCCGGCCAAGTTGAGCTTTAGTGGTGTGGCGTTGCCCCCCTTTACTAATTGCAAGTTTTGGGGGCTCGTCCTTTACTCTCTTCTCCCTTTCAGCCTCAGTGTGTTCAGGCTCGTTTGGAAGATATTAAACAACCCTAAATCTCTTGCAAGCTCCACATGCATGAGAAAACAGACAAAAGGGATATATATGACTCGGCCACGCGCTGTAAAATGTAACACGCAACGCCTCTAGAGATTAGGATGGATTATACTCGTGTTTGTATGCGTTTGTTTGTGGATATTTTTTTATTTTTGTTCTTTTAGTTTTGGGTTGTTTTGGAGGGTCGGGGGTTCGTTAATTACAAGGAAAAATTCTGTTTAAATGATTTTCGGTTGTATTTTTTTGTGCGGGTTTTTGACGACCATGGGCTGAACAAGTTAGATGAGATAGTGAATGTGCACAAACCCATGGTCGTTTGATTTTTCTAGTTTGTACACTGGGATTGAGCCTGATCTTCCCTGAAATTAACACTGAATCTAATCTGAGGTTTGTTTCAACCAAATTCATTGAAACCGTTTCAACTTAGGAATAGATTGTTCTTCAGAAGTTTTGAGGGTTCCACACATTCTCAGATTGTTCCATCAATTTTTCCATCCTGATCAAACTTTAGTCCACATCACTACCAAATTATTCAAATTCAACCTCTGTCAAATGAGCATGACAACATTCTCCCCCCCCCCCCCCCGCATGAAAATGTGCTGAGAATCAAGTATAACAGCGTTCTGCTAATGACGATTTCGTCTTAGAGATTTCTGCTCATTGAAAAATTCAGCTCACGCACGGACTCACAAATCTTAGAGGTATCCGTAAATCCAAGTGCAAGTAGAGCACGCCAAGAGTACAAATCTTGCTTAAATTATTCTCTAATTGTTCTCTCGGATGGCTGTTGCACCGCCACCGCCTGCTGCGTTCTACTCTAAAATATATATCTGTAAATGTGTATATGTGTAACGTGTATGCCTGCACGCACTGAAATCTCACGGGGGTTTCGCAGGAGCTCGCTTTTGCTCGCGAACACACTACGTGACGAGAGTTATTACAACAACATTATCGTCGTTATTTATAGCCTCTGTGATACAGGCAAAGTTACCAGAGCCATTTTACAAGTTCGTCGAGTGGAGCGAGTGACGCCCATACTGCACGTCACTTTGAATTTCCTGGGTTATATGTATAGAGGCTCCAGCAACGAACACGTCAGGTACAGTCTGCATTGTTTGAATGCTGTTTAGAGAATTTGGTTCACTTGTTCTGCTATTTGATAGAGTTCTTTGACTAGGTATGTGCCTTTATTGCTTCCTGGAACTTTTTGATATTGGTTGCGTATTGGTTGATTTGCCGTTCGACTCCAGAGAAGAATTCTAGATCAAAAACTCGGGGATGACAAAACATTGTCAACTGAAGTACGTTCAATCACGTATAAAATGCACGGCAGCTTTGATTGCTCAGTTGTGTGGAGTTTTTTTTTTTTTTTTATTCAACCGTGATGGAGATCTTGCTGGAACTAATTTTTGGTCTTCGGCATGAAGGTAGACCAATGGATTGGTTAGATCTATCCGTAGAAGTTGATGTTCCACACATGGTACTGACACTATTTGAGCATTCATGAATTGAAATACCCTCTAATTCAGGTGGTTTGGAAATGAGTGTGAGGAGAAGGACGATTGAGAGGATGCAAAGTGAAATTATGTCACCCGTGTAACTGCCAATCTCAAAATTGGATCGAACTCAATCTGTGATTGAATTTTATAAAATCCAACAGCTTACGATATTCCTTTACAAGTCAAGTAATCTCAAATTTTCCAAATCGAATTATTTTCGATGATTTATCACCTTCAATTTTGACACAATCATTACGTAAGCTTCATGCTCCCACATTAAAATCTTCCTAATCACAGTTTCTCGTCTCCGAGCTCACTTTATCTAGGACAGGTGATCTAACTATGCAGGATCATATTTTTTTGCTAATTTCTAACTCTCATCAGTCTAAAAGTCCAAAGTTAGTTCATGCCATGGTATCGCTGATAACAATCTCCTTTTAGAGCTAATTCTTCTTGAAATTTTCCGTCCACTCCCACTCATGATCAACCAACATAGAATCATGAAAACAGTCAGGTATCTTATGAACTAAACCTTTCGTCAACGAAGTCTTCGAATGAGATGGAATGTCAAGTACATGGGTTATAGGTTCGTGGAGAAGAGAATCTAACGAGTCTCACACGTATTTATTGAACAGAAGCCTTACCAATTAATTTGAGCATTCGTAACCGTACAATATATGTTTTGATACATTTTTCACACTCGGATTACAATTGTTATCAATCCTAATTGGCCTTAAGATACAATTTTTTACAATACTAATCAACGCTAGCTGAAGCAGTCAGTCGGGACTCGTTAAATTCCACCGATGGCTTAGCAACACCGATATTTTTCTATAAATAGCCTGACCCTCCGATGAACTCACATCCACAACATCACTCATACTTCAGAAACTAACGGAGCTCGTGGATGTACCAGACAGACCCCAAACATCGATTTCCAACATCGAGTATAGTCTGACGGTTCGAGAGGTACATACAAACATCTGCAAGTGACTCGGACTGCGCTGAGCTAATTTATCGACTTTGGCCTTGAAATATAACGGCCAATATCCAAACACTCCTCTCATGTGAACCATACAAATCATCACTATCAAATTCCATCATTCATTCCCAAATGATAGTGATGATTGATATTTGTTTTGATACAAACTCGTACAAAACAAACCACGGATAGATCAACCTAACGATCTCGATAACTTCTCATGTACCAAAAAGGGTTTTCATTGGTTTGTAAGCATTGTTGGATTGCGGTATCGATTGTTTGTCTGCAACCGTTAATTTAGCAATTCCAAAGGCTACAGAGAGTGTGGGGTGTATACAAGAGACCAGTGCTATTACAGTATTGGATTTCACTATAAGCTTTAGAGCTACAAATGCTACTCGGCTCACGTTTCTACCACAAATCCCTCGCCCACTTGAATCTCGCACATGGTGCAACTAAAAAGGCAAAATTCAACCACACCGCAGCCATTGGCTATACTCTCTGCTCAGATCGTTATTCTAGACCCCAAACATAATACATCTCGAAACGGTTCACTTGGCCATGGATTAATAGTAGTTGCCTTTTATACCTTCTCAGACACAATTCAACTACCCGAAATCCATATATCTGAATGTCCGAACAATACAAAATTCGAATGTAACTTTGGTGTTTACCGAAGTTGACCATAGTCCGGAGTCTTTTTTTTTTTTGTAAATAATATTAATCGTTCATGAGTGAGAGAAGAAGATCGATATTTCCGTCTCGAGTGTATTGTACCTTATAAATTCATGCTCGACGATGCGGGGAAAATTTTGCGTGCCCTTCGTATATACCTAGTTTGAGTAAAAGAAAAATGGGAAGTAAAGAGTCTGTGAAGGGTTGCGAGACGTCTAGAATATCCGGCTTCACATCGCGTGAGCTTATTACTCGAAGAATTATAAAGTTATCGCGTGTACATGGCATCAGTATATGAGCTTTGAGGGGTTGATGAACTTTTGCGTCTTATGATTGATTTGACGATAATGAAGAGTGGGACCAGTAAAATCTAAGAATCAAGTTGATGATGAGATGATACATAAATAGTTCGGTATCAAATCATAGATCAAAAGTATTTAGTCACTGAAAAGAATTCAGAATTTGATGTTTAATTTGAATCGTGACTTGAATTTTTTAAATGGGGAATACCAGACTTTGCTACATCGTTTTTCCAAGTAGCCAAAATTGAATTGAACAGATTCCGATAAGAGCGAACCACCAATTGGTATTTAATGTTTATTTCATTTTATTCACAACACTTCGCACTTGAGTCTATAAAAAGTTTCCCTCGTGCATTCAGAATATAAACATTTCGGTAGTCATCAGGATGGTTCTGGTCAAATTTCATCGTCATTCAGGTCCAAATCATCTCAATAAAGGACTGAAAAAAAAAATTCAGAAACATCTCTAGTTTCAAGGATAAACAATATTCTGTGATTTTTTTTATCTTGAGTTGCACCCAACTCCTCATTGTTGAATAATATAATTGATTTTGATGGCTTGATTCTTCAATAATATTATCTAATTACATAGGAACTACATCTTCACCAGTTTACAATCGTGAAGGGATTCCCAAGAACCTCTCGATCAAAATTGATATTCAAATCCACGTACTTCAACAATTGATTAAAAGCATTCAAAAGTTCATTAATATTCACAACAGGTATTGCTCTATCAAAACTTCAACTCTCGGACGCAGTTAGCAAATTACGGAAACCAAAGAGCGTACTAGTAGCTGCCGAAGAGTGAAATGATTTAATTACAGAGAGAGAGACAGAGTTGGATGTGTCGTTGTAGTTGGTCTCTGGTTAATAGTTGCAACCTCTAACGCGGTCTGAATAGACAAGTGAACGACCTTTACAGCAACCGCACGATGTGTTGATTCGATTAATAAGGGCTTGCTGGACCCGTTTGATTTCTCGCGACGATATTATGTGGCTATGTGGCCTGAATGAAAACCATCTCGTTCCTAGGAAAATTATCGGACGTCACTCTAGTAGGTTCACGCGTTTGTGTGTGAAGTTTACAGGCAAGGCTGACCATTCGGCTTTTGTTCCACTTGACGCGAGCCTGTGGAGTACTAGAAGTCACTCTGACCCTCAACAAACACTAATACTGTTGTTGCGCTTTCCAAGATCCTTTCTTCCAAGCTGAGAGTCTGGATCAACGAGATTTTTTTTGTTTCCGTGAGGTAAAAACATTTTTCCTATGCTGCTTTATCGAAAGGTCAAAGATACTTCGATGGTATCGATGAACATTTTTGGTTATCTTTCGTTGACACCTCAATTGCACAGTGAATTTAGTCAAAGAATTTGTATAAAATATTCTTAATTCAGTTATAGATTGTTTACTTATTCATTCATATCACGAATATTTGCGATGAATTTTCTTCAAATTTTTAAAGCCAACCATAACCCAATTGAACAATGAAATTTTCGAGATCGGCCACTCATTAATGATTCCATCAATAAAATTTGACTCATTGCACTGTGAATAAATCTTATCATCATCTAATCACAGTCACAGAACAACAAAAATCTCAGAATGAGTTGCCACAGATGTATTATTCAAAATATTCTTACGAACTAATTATCGAATTTCGGTGAGATCTATTAATCAATTCAGAAAAGACTGATGGGATTAGTTTTGTGCTCAATTAGCATCATTAGTCTTGAAATTCTGAGTAAAAAACTAGTTTCGGGCACAATGCAAAGTTTGCCAGGGAAAATTCTATTCAAAATTGCGCATTGAAATAAATGGTGAACCGCCAACACTACGAAAAGCAAATAGAACAGAGCTGGAAGGACATCGAGAAAGCGAAGTTACGTTGAATTTCAATCGAATGCTCGGAAACCCAGAACGACTGCCAAAAGACATTTGATTTCTGAGAGGAGCCAAGAGAAGCTAGAAAATGGAGAAAAAGGGAGGGAAAAAGAAGAAAATGAGTTGTAGAAATCTGCAGAAAGAGTCAAGCTCTGAACGAGGCTCTGAATAAGAGCAAACTCACAATGCCGAGTCGAACAAATGTAAAAGAGCCTATCGATAGGAGTGGATTCGAAAATTTTTCTCTCCATCATTTTGTTAAGTTCTCTAATAAATGAAAGATTGATTGGGAGGCGATCGCAGTAGTCCATTACTATTTGATTGATATTTCGACTGTAGCAGCTTCGAGTGATGAAGCCCACCAATCGAATTCAATCGGAATATAGTGACTACTTGCAGATTCACAAAGTCACTCGTATCCAATCAGTTCAACGTTTCAATGTAGTACATAGGCATCGCTGTGTAAATACGAAATGGAGGTTTATCGTTGGAAAAGGTAATCATCCACCTCGTGCAGATCAATTAATTCCCCTGCGGTGCTTTGCTTCATGCACACGCGGTACGTTGAAATTTTTTTGATGAAATTTAATCTTGTTTCTGGATTCTTTGAACGCTTGATCTCGTCGAATTTGCTATTCCAGGATTTGATTTGTTGGATTACCGTCAACCGGGGTAACTTTGGAACAAAAATCGCGTTTTTTTCCTTAAACCTCGCCAAACTTGTACATCTTGCATCAGAAGCGCGTTGTATCTGTAGTCAAACATAAGCTTACAGTCTCAGCTTTCGATTGAGGTGCTTATAAGGTCCATTTGGACATCTCTGGTTGGAGCTAAGAGCGCTGAAAGTCGTGTTGCAAAGTTAGACACGGACTGGGGTAACTTTGGAACAGAAATTGTTATCATTATTTATTCGTCAATTAGTTCATAAAATAGGTCACGCAATCGATTTTCAACATCAGTAATCGAAAGTTGAGTGTCTTAGCTCCATTGACCTGTTGTAAAAGTCTATTTGGTTGAATTGAACTTCTATCATCAAGCATATCCACCTTCATCAAACGTCACTGTCTGCACCACGGCTACCTCTCGAGGAGGAAAATACCTCCACATTCGGTTTCCGACAAAAACTGCCATAACTCGGCTTCCGCGGGTCGAAATGAGACGTTCTTTGGCTCATTTTGAAGCTTTCATCAACAACTACTCAAGCAAGTAGAATTCGATGATGATATACAAACTGGGAGATAATTTAGAATACATGAAAAAGTGTTCCAAAGTTACCCCAGTTTCTGAAAAAAAAAAATACATACTTGTCAGTTTTTACTCTACAAATTTGAAACTTCGTGAAAATACTCCAATGTAATAATGGATTCGTCCAGATAAGTGTACAGTCAAGTGAAATCTAGCTCCGCTACCTTGGATTCGACCTGCTAAAGTCGGAACCAGACCACTTGTTCCGAGAAACTGTTTGCAAGGTCGAAAACATACTTCTGAAGAAGTCAGCTTATAAACGGATTAAAAGCTTTTGGAGGCCCTCACGTCAATGCAAAACATTGTTTATGCGTGCCCCAAGTAAAAGAAATCGGTATTGAAGTCTCAGGATCATCTGCCTAGCCAACTGTGCGTGATAACCACTCCTTCATGGGTTGTTCCAGAGTCCCCCCCCCCCCGTGTTCCAAAGTTACCCCGGTTGGCGGTAGTGCTCGCGTGTGTGCTGTTCAAATTAGGTATTGGCTGTGTAGAATGCACTCGCAGACATCTACTTGCCGGAAGAAGAAGTTATAGTATCTTCCATAAATTCGCGTAAACGCGTTCTGAATAGACAAAACGAGGTATCAGGATCTTTAACAGCCTGATTTTCAGGTACGCTCATCAAATGTCAATCCTGAACGAATCTGATTTATATTTTTATTTATTCCTGAGCTGCTACTCGGAATCCTAAAACGATAGTCCAACTCTGGGGGGTATGAAGACGGATTTACGATTATCGAAACATCACAAACGGATTGATGTAGGTTAAAATAGCAGCCCAAGGACGATAAATTTCTTGAATTCTTCCACAATTCATGTCCAGCAAGTGTACATCGCGAATTGATGAATACTTCTGCAATAACTTGCAGTTCAATAACCGAATTCCTAAAATGCAAATATCCAATTCCTCGCTTGGAATGTTCAGAACTCGAAAGAAGTGCTTTTCTCTGAAGGACGGGGGGACAAATATGAGGAATTTTTTCGACGAACTTCGATGAAAATTTCTATCGTCGCTCTCTATTTTCAATTAAACAGCATGTCATCTCGGTGTCCAAAAGTAGAATCTGCAGTGATCAAATTAAAGTCGGGATCAGCTAAAATATAACTTCCAAGCAAGCTAAAATATTTCAGCAATCACCACAAATCCATCCAAATTCTTCATCGAGTCACCAGAATCGAGATTACCTACAGAAGGGCCAGTGTCACCGAGTGAGCTAGACAAAAGTCGCGGTCACAACTCGGACACATCCACTACCCACTTGACGAATACGACTCACTATGAGAAAAGCTTTTGCGGTTCTCATCAGCGAAAGGGCGACTGCGCACAGAATCGCAGTAGTAACATGAAAGGATATATAGAGCGTAGCGTATAGAGGTACCGCCCGATTAATCTGAGCCCGTGTGATCCCTTTCCAGCTCCGCCCAGCATTCGAGAGCAGGGCGGACAGGCTCGTAATTCACGAGCTCAAACGGCCACAGCCGCAGGTATTAATTACGGCTTCGAGCCGTACTCGCGATCACTTATCGCCGAACCTCAATGCCACAAGAGTTCTATATCAACCTTGTGCTTCGCGCATCACATCGATATGTTCGTGTTTGGAATTTCAAATTTCCCGCCATTCATAGTACGTCGGAGAAAGATTTATTTTAATCAATTAGGGCGTAGAGCAGGATCTTTTAAGAATTCATCAAACGGTTCTGAGAAATGAGTTTTCTGGGAGTTGCGGCTCTGGTGTGAAAGGGATGCAACTCTTAAGCTCCTCTGAGTTTTGAAAGAATGTTCATTCATTTTTAATGACAGTGTACACATAGAGCACTGATGAATTTTTAATTTTTGGCTATACTTGTTTCGTACCATTGTCAATTAGATGGTTTTTTGGAAGCAGCCCAAGAGTATTACGAGGACCAAGAAGAAAGACGAGTTGAAAAAAGGGACAATCGAGCTGAAAGCAATTTTCCAGTACTTTGTCATCAATTGTCAGTGCAACGAGTGCGTGTTCACTGGCGCGCGCGTTTGATGCCGGAAGAATGCGAGGAAATGAATTCCGCGTCAAAAAACTCATCGGGCCGTCGTTGCTGCGGGGTATGAGCTCCGCTCAGCTGTGGAAAAACAAAGTTCACCCGATGTGATGAGCGTGCAGAGAGAAAGAGTTCATTGGCCAATATATTGTACGGACAGGCAAAATTTTTGAAAATTTTTGTTTCATATTTTCGAGCCTTCGCTGGAGCGTAAAATTGGAGAGGAATCAAAGTCAACAGGTGTGGAACGAGCGAAATGTATGACTGGCAATTTCCAACAGAGTGAGACGGGGATAGGTGCAATCATATTCATTTATTGTTTGATCCATTTATTACATCGGTTGGTCAGAACTGTCAATTCTATCAAACACGAAAGCTAATCGAAATTCGAGGAATCGCTGTCAGCAAGGTAGAGTGGAAACAGATGCAAAATTCCTCGAATACAACTCATGTATATGTATCGAAACATCGATCACAGTCCAGTACATTCCATGATTAGATTCATTCGTTCGAATTCCAAATAGAGATCCACAGATTGTTGAAAGCTTCCCTTACGGTCAACAATTTGATCCAATGCAATGACTGATCACCACCCAAAACTGGAAATCTCAGGAAAAAAATACAACGGATCATGAAGATTATTTTGATCAGCCACCTCATAACATTGAAATTTATCATACTGCGACGACAGCATTCAAACTGAATGATGACGTGAAAATTTATCGGACCTTCAGCAAGGGTTATAGCAATTTTCTCCTCGCGCTGAGATGAATCCTTCATCATCGCTTGACTGATAATACCACCTCCTTCCTGATCTAGCAAACGCCCTAGTCACAGAAAAACAATCGCGCTGTTTTGTAAGATCGCCGTGCTTCATAACTTTATTCAATAGTAAGTTGTCGGTATCTTGCCTGAAATACAATCTTTTCATGGCAGCACACGCACGACGTAATCATCATTGAATACAGGATCAAAATTCTACGGATGTTCAGCGAAAATTGTAGATATATCTACTCTATTTTGATGACTGATTAATTGATCCTACGAACCGAGAACCTCATTAGATCATGAGGGTGCTCTGAGGAGACCTAACCTCTTTCAACTTTTCGGAGTGAACCCCCCCCCCGCTCGCCGTTTTTGTGGCAACTCAAAAAGAGTGAAATTCACTCGGCCACGAGTGAGATTCTCAAAAAGTGAATATCACTCTCTTTCGGCATTGCGATGAAAGAGGGGGGCTATTTTCAAGGATTAGTCGAGATCGTACTGAAATTTCAATCCGTAAAACAATCTCACCAAGCCGAAACTAGCTACTACTTCCTTCACACTCTGCAGTGGATTTCGTTAACTGAACTTCACTTTGTGAGTCAAATCCACATAGGGTCCCTTTTGGATGTTACAGCTACGCATTCAGTAGAATGAAAAAAATTGTAGAGCTGCAATCCTGTTTGTTATATGTAAAATCCACTCTCATTCCACTATATCCCTCCAATCGAGCTCTTCTTTGGTATTCGAGATCGAAATCTCCAACAATCGACTCTTGCAAACCCAACGACTTTTTCATCAATACGAGATCCACTTCTACACCAATATTGGATCATTGCAGCACTCGAATGAGAAACAATATGAAAGAATACACTGTGATATCTTCAAGTTCCCCATCCCCGAATATCTAGATAGGCGTGTAGACGAGCCACGAAAACACGATCGGTCCAATGTAATTGAATTAGTCTGCAAGCACCGAATTCGCGGCGGATGAAGCATCCGGGGTTTTGGCGTCCCCCCGTTTTCCCACGCGTCCCGCCCATTATTTCCGACTCAGATATTGCGCGTGCACACACACACACACACAGACTCGCAAATATATCACATGAATAGAGACATACATTCAGAGATATGCGCTTGAAGCTGCGATTCTTCCTTGCGTTCAGCTCAATTATCGCGAGTCAGCTGACCCTTTGAGAAGCTGTGAATTACATTATTTGAGCGCGTCTGATGTCCGATTTTTGCATGCACGTGTATCGTTCACTTTGGATGGGTCTAGTTTATGTTGGAAAGATGATAGATGAATAGATTTGTGAATGACGAGTCGCGTGCGGATTTGGGTTAATCGGTTCCCATTTCTCAGACAATTCTTTACGATTGTTCTAGAAATTTTGATATTCTACTCGTCCACCATGCAAATTGACAATATTCGTGGCGAATTTTGTGTCTAGCGCTCAATAGTTCAGGATGAAATTCATTTTGTTCGATTATCACGTTCTTGTCACCTCGACACAAATCGCTTGCAGAGTCGTAAAATAAAATTCGAGCACGCCTGCTTACTATAAAATCAAAATACGGGCGAGCTCAGAGAATTCCTACAATAGTTTGCACACGAAGTTAGCAGATGCCTGAGGAATATAATACAACGGATAGACATTGACTCTATGATTCACCAAAACAGTAATGAAGTAGTTTACTCTAGTGTCTCGAGGCTGTCATTGGAAATTTTTGTAAGGTAAGTGTATCCAACATGTCTCCTGTACCCAACACCCTCCCATATGTCTATCTCAGAACTGGACACCAGTTGAACTTCCCCCCCATTTTTTTTACGTTCGTTATGTTAAAATATGAGGAAATTAGTCATTTGGAGTTTTTGCATTCCTCGTGTTTAAGGAATCCCCAACGAAATTGCATTCACCAGGAGAGTGTTTCAGATCCGGGTCACGGATTTGGCTGAAACTCTGGGATTAGTCTTCTTTTAGTACCAAAAGACGATACCCAAAATTATAAACCCTAACGCTCAAGCGTTTTCAAGCTACAGCCAATAACCTATGCATTACAGTATACCTATATATACTATCTTTTAACATAGGCCTATATGGGCAATGCTAATGTCCTTGACTGTAGCTCGGAAACGCTTAAGCGTTAGGGTCTATAATTTTGGATATCTTCTTTTGGTGATAAAAGAAAACTATTTCCAGAGATCCAGCCGAATCCGTGACCCGGATCTGAAACACTCTCCTGGTCAGTAAAACCAATGCCAAACATTTTTGGTTCGACTAATCTTGACGTACTATTCGATTTCTTGTCTCAAGACCTTCAATATCCGCCTTTCAAAATTGCGAGACTCTGATCTGGAGCTATTTCACGTGCGACGGAGATAAATTATAAAACAAGAAGGCCAGCTTCGGAGTGTACGCAACATGTCCTCTCCCCTCCCCCCATATGGTTATCTTAGAAACGCGTGCAGTACGACTTTTTTATCACTCAGAACGTGATAATCACGTCAAAATCGTTTGGGAATAAGGTTGTGGACTGGCACAAAGTTCCTTATGTGATAATTTCGACTTTAAGTACTTCACCGCCGACTTACATAGTTTATTTTGGGAAAATTGACACAGCTCAACTCCAGTTGATCTAAATTACACGTATTTCAGCTCAATTGTTAAATTTTGAAACAAGCTTTAAAATTAGTCAAAGTGCCTGGAGAAACGTTGAGGTAGACCAAAATCGTTGAGAAATGGCTCAATGGGGGTGGTTTGGGTACACCCTTTCCCGAACTCATAGAAATTCACTTTCCGAGAAAATCGTAATAGCTCGGCTCTGGTTGTCAAAATTGAAAGTCCCCGAGCTCATTTCAAAGGTCTTTGAATGATCTCCAAAATGCTATAAAGTATGTTGAAAAATATTGGAGTGGGCTAAAATTATTGGAAAACGGCTTAAGGGGAGGGGGCCATGCTGGGTGCACTTACTTTATAACCAAAATACCGCAGCAAAGAGATTCACATGATGTAAGTGTTATTATATTTCTGATCAAACCAAACTCGAGCTTGATAACGTGTAGTTGAAGGTGATATGGAGATAATTACATTTATACGTCCATACGTAGAAACAGCGTGTTTCTGCGTACAGACGTATAAAACTGCATACGCGTCTCGTGCGGAAACATTTTTCCTTCGGGAAAACCAAGCTGGACGGTGCCATTGCCTACGTCCAGCTTGGTTTCCCGAAGGAGAAAATGTTTCCGGCACTCGACGCGTAATGTACTATATCCTAACTGAAAATATCAATCAATTCATCACAATCTCGCACTCCATCCATTTTTTGTTATTCATTCTCGTTTCGAATGGTATTTTTCGATACGAAGGTGGGAAGTTTGGTTTTGCTTTCTGAGTGATTGTTTTCGGCCCGAGCCTTGGCAAGGGTCGAAATTATCACGAGTAAAGCAAAAAACTTCACGCCCGAGTGTCGAAATACGTTTTTTCGCACGACTGAACGTGCGAAAAACCAGAGCTGCCGTATGTAAAGCACGTGCTTTACGCACGGTCGTGCGAAAACTCTATTTTCGTATTTGCACGGCCACGCAGCTCAATGCCTACTGCATTTGATTCTATTCCATCTCTCTGATATCAATTTGGAATATTTCAATATCGACTCTGGTATTTGATAGAATCAACAATTCTGACCAAAAAATGTTTTAAATGGATCAAACAATAAACAAATATAATTCCCCACATCTCTACCACTCCGTTTTTTTTTCTTCAAATTGTCAATCATACATTTGGTTATTTTCACATCTGTTGATTTGGATACAACTTGAATTCCACACTCTCGAAAAGCCTAAAAAATATGGTATGAAAATTAAAAAAAAATTGTAGTCTTTTGTACAACGCAGTGGGCAAAAAGCTCTTTGTACGTCAATCACATCAAGAAAAGCTTGCAATTTTTTCTTACAGCTGAGTTTGGCTCACCTTCCAACATGGAACTAAGGAATTCTCTATAACCTGAAAGAAATTTGGTCAACCAGTCGTTCTTATAAATTCGTTACGTAATATTACGATATTTTGAGGAGTCTGGTCTGGTCTGGCATCATCAACCAACGCTCGAATCAACGTTTTGTCCCAATTAACTGTCTGAAAATTTCGGTAAGTTGATTCGAAACATTGATTCGTCCAATCTCAATCGGTCCTAGCATTATTGAAAGGAAGAGTCTATCATTGGCGACGACATGGAAAGCTCCGCAATCTATTCTTGGGACTCTGAGAATTTGGAAAGTGCTGAGAGTTGAAGAATTCCGATTAAATTGAAAGAGCTACTGGATGTCTCACTAGGTCATATTTACAAAATCCAGAACTCTTGCTCACAAAGTCTACAAATAGACAATCGAAGTGGAATGATGAACAATATTAGCCTAAATGGCTTTATAGAACATTCTTGGAATTCCACTCTCTTATCCAGGTTAATTTCAACGATATCCTTGCAAACCATATAGATAAGATTTTCAGAATTTACCCAGATGGCTCTCAAATAGCCACA
Organism: Eretmocerus hayati; assembly: GCA_029851415.1. Classification (NCBI taxonomy): domain Eukaryota; kingdom Metazoa; phylum Arthropoda; class Insecta; order Hymenoptera; family Aphelinidae; genus Eretmocerus; species Eretmocerus hayati. Next base: position 118,051,095 of record CM056744.1, on the reverse strand, counting down.
CATAATCATATTCGAAATAGATATCGATCTCTCTCTACCACTATCTATAGTATATATCTGTACACCACTCGTATCAATTCTCCACATCCACCCTTTTGCCTATATTTTGAAATTCTCATGTTGAATAGTACAGTCTACAGAGTATACAGAGTTAGAGTTCGGTGACAGCTAGCGTTGACAATAAATGGCTGTAGATGCTTCTTCCCTACGGACTGGAGATTCCTATATAGTGATTTATTGCATTGAAATGTCGATACTGCAGAAAGAGCAAGAGAATGAGAAGGACAAAAAAAAAGAAGGTAGAAGAGAAGAGTCGTCGGGGAAACTCTCGGAATGAGAGAATCACAGAGAAAGAGAAAACGAGCCGCGCGCACAATTTCCTGTTTTATATTCCCGACGCGTATATGCCTGTGGTTTTTGCTCTTTTTTCTATTAGCGCTTGGAGGAAAAAAAAATCCCAGTGTGCGCAGCCTTGATTTGCTCAGATTAGATTAGCGGATTGCCAACTTTTACCCGCGGTTATATTTGGCTTTGCGAATATACGATAAGCTAACTATTCCAAGCTTTTGTCCGTACATATTTCATTCTGTCCATTTTGATGAATAGCAATCGCTGGTATTGATTTATACGGGATAATATACCCCTTGGGCAAACTTTCCTGGATTGACTTTTGTTTAAAATTCTGACTGAGGAATTTGGGTTGACTCAAACATGGTTCTAATTAGATTTTATTACCCACACCTAGAGGATTCATTTCACCGTTAAAATTTGTTGAATTTAAATAAAAATTTGTATCTCGTATCTTTGAGTAGGTTTCAAGATATCCCAAAGCTTTTTGAATACTTTCCCATATTGTTACTCAAAATCAAACGGAGTTAGGAAATATTTCTTGAAATTTGTGAAGATGAAAATGAATTTTGAATAATTCACCCTCATCTCGTAACTCATGCTTTTTGCTCTTGTTATTCTAAGTATTGCATAACCGATAGAAGAGAATCGGATTCTCCAATGATGTGTACATAATGAGTTCTACTCCTAATTCAAAATCGTCAACTTTGGATTTGGCCCATTACCTACAGAATTGTATTCGGCAATACTTTTTCTCCCATCAGAAAATGTTCTTTGAATGATATAGGATATGGACGATGGTAAAATTGAGATCTTGAAAAAAGTCTCCTTCTCTTGTTTTTCCCTCCCTCAGGATTTGAAATCAAACATTAGTGGTTGATTATGATCCCTTTGAAAACCATTAGGCTGCCGGACTGCCTCATAGGGGAGAGTGGGGCGAATTAGGACAGGTTTTGCAGTGGGGCTATCTGGCGATACTTGGGGATAGGCGCGCTACGGAACTTTCAAGTTCAACTATTGAATATATTGTAAAAAATTTTCAGACCCCCAGGTCACCGCTTTCATAATTTTTTTGGAAGATTGAGAAAAAAAATCTGTCCTAATTCGGCCCGCGTTTGGGGGCACTTCAGGACAGTTTTGGGGGCAAATTAGGACAGCCTTCGAAAATTGAGGTATACGGCATTATTCCTTACTTATTAGAGTCGCATTCACTCACTAAAACACGTGGTAACAACCCAGAAACAAGACCGAAACCCGCCTGATACCTTTGCATCCTCCCATAGCCCGACCAAGCGAGCCATATTTGTACATTCTTCAGCATTGTTGAGATAGGCGCTTCATTGGTGCACTACCGTCTTTAGCAATCAGCAATCGACTCGTGGCTTCTAAGAGTTGACTTTTTCTCGTTTTTCTTTACATTGGAGGTATTCATACTCGCCCTAAATCAACGGTCCAAATAATAGTGCGTGACAATCAACCCAATATCACCGAATGCGAGAGTGAAAATGCGTAAATCTAGCACTATCTTTGAACACTTCGAAAGCGACTTCTTGCCTGCCTCCAATTCGACTCCTATGATCGTCATTAGACACCGTAACTTCACTTTTTCACCCATTTTCAATCACCTAACTCACCCTCAACCTCCCGCGCTTCGAAAAATTCGCACAAATGCATACGCGCCTCGATACGAGCAATAATTATCGAAAAACACGGGCACGCGATTGGTCGACCGATTTTAAATGGGATTTAGCATTGTCCTAATTCGCCCCGTTCAGTTTGTCCTAAAATGCCCCCAAGCGTTTTTTTCGCAAAATTGCGATAACTCGGGTTCAACTGGGCCGATTCTGGCCAACGACGGCTCAAAATCTTCGTTTTGTGACGTAATTTTCGACCCCCAAATGTCGATTAAACCGACCCACTTTTGCAGAAGCAGCGTGTAATCTTGCATTTGCGAAATAAACCGCGTGAGGCCCTCAAAAAGCACCCCTACGTCAGCGAGGACCCCCAGTATCGTTTCGGGAGGTCTAACCGGGATAAAAACCATTGTCTGTGATAGTATTGAAAATGTTTTCACGCGGCGGAAGCCTAGACTCGCCCACAACCGAGCTATCTTGCTTGTCCTAATTCGCCCCACTCTCCCCTATATGAGCCACCCGTGACTTCGCATGATCCACGTGACATATCAAATGTTTCTATGAATGGAATCCTCTCTTTGAAAATACCAATCCGCTGAGGATGAATACCAACAGTCCAAAGTTCAAGAGAAATTCTTTGGATTCTTTTGATACATTACGGAAAAATGATCGCGAATGTTTAGCAGTTGGTATTGTTTTCTGAAGAGGATGAAATACCTAGCGGGTCGAAACAATTTCCACCACACTTCCTCAAATTTACGTTGGATATATTAACCTTGATTCAAAAGAATCCAATCCCTAACTTTCTGGCATCCCCAACAAATATTGAAATAAAAGGACCGTCTGGAAATCACTGTTGAAATTTCAGTCTGAGAAATGAATAAAGCCCTTATCTCCAAAGGCTCCAGAAGCCACGCAGAGTCTCCTTGAAATTTCAAACTAATAAGCATTTGATTCGACGTGAAAGTTGTCAAACATTACGAAACGCCATTTTGAAGGGGTACACGGTTGATGGCCCTCATCAAAAACTAATTTAATGAAAGATACGAAAGGTACAGATGAATAGGGAGATTTATGGGGTATAAAGTGATGCCATTGAGGATTGGAGAAGGGGTTTGAAAATGTAATGAAGGGGTTCGCATTGGTTTGGGTTGAGGGCTTGAATTCTGGGTGAGCGGGAGATGAGGGGGTGTGACATTACGGAATCGTGAATCCGGATCGAATTTGTCTTCCATCTGCGAAACCGTGCATAAAATATTCATCAAAATTCTCTTGTGCGGGGACTGTTGTCACGCATTTGCTATTCCAGTGCAACGCGTCTTTCTCACGCGTCAACAAGCTGCTTAGAGAGAGTACAATGGATTAACCATGTGGAAATGGTATTGCAACTTTGGTTTGTAGAAGCCCTAGTTTTCATGCAAGAGTGGACTCGTATTGTATTCAATTGTTCAACGTGGAGATGGTCAGTCTTTTGAGTGATTTATGGTGAGACTACTCTAATGGTGAGGAAGAATCATTGATTCGCACTTGGACCTTAGAAAAAGTAAAGAGTAGACATTGAATGGAGTTTGAATTGTAGACTGATAGATTGAAATCAACAGTCGATAGATGCAGTTTGTTTCAGTGAGATCTCATTATCCATTGGTAGTAATGATGGATCACGAATCTCAGTAATGAACAGGTGATAAGTTTTGAAGATTTAGGCTGACGCACCTTGAAATCGATCTTTGTGCTATGACTTGGACATCACTCATGAATCAGTGCCCGTCATAGATGGATTAGTTATTAATACACGAACTCTTGAGCAAATTCAACTGTTTTTTTACTTTTGGTAGAAGAGTTAGTCATTCAAATCACTTTTAACTATAGTCACTCTGCTGCAAGTAGACTGATCAGGATCACCTTTTGATATGAAAATCCTCAAATACAAGGTCATACTGGATCTCAGAACTGCATCCCAGCTCACACGCTGACTATAACAAAATGAGAAGATGAATGCAGTTGAATTGAGAAGGGGGGAGGAGGGGGGGGTGTACGCAGCAGGTTGATATGAGAAGTGCCAGAGAAAGTGAGCGAGCTTGAGAGGAAATGAGATTTCTCGAGGTGTGCAAGTGTCGATGGCAGAGCAGAGAGCGCATGCATAGGGAGCTTTCACACACATTATTACATCTACATATGTATGTAGAGTTTTGGTGTACTCGAGGTCTGGCGCTTAGGTGCGATTCATCTCCATGTCTCTATATATATATATATATAGGTACCCGCATAGCGTACAACTGCACATTACATACGGCAAACTCGACAAATCCTGCAGACGCGAGGCGACAGACACGAAACTGTAGTGGTGGTGGTGGTGGTGGTGGTAGGAATGACACGCAGGCGTGTCTGCAGCCCTCGGGGGTTATTCTACATCCCCTGGTAGCTTGTAGCTCTGCCCTTTATACGAGACACTCGGATAGATGATAACAAGCGCCAAACTCACGACACACTGTGATTCATGCGTTCCTCCAAATCATATACATATATATGGTTATTATATCCATCTATGAACTTGCAAGCTGAGTTCGCATTTTGAAGAAATGAAAGGGATGAGTGTGATGTAAGAATCGTCAAGATGTGGGGACGAATTGGATGACAGGGGTAAGAGATCGATTGGATTAGAGATTCTGAAAATCGAGAAGAGGTTAGGGAGATGTTGAAGTTCGGCCGCAGGGTTGTATTGGTACACGGGACCGCACTTACTACGAATCTTGCATCTCTCTCGAAATCTGCTTCTTGCCAACCTCCCGATTTCTCTACTACAGACTTGGACACAAACATAGGAACTCATACTATACGAGATTTAACCGCACATCGTTGGAGGCTGTGTGGGGGTGGGGGATCTCTGTGGGGTAGACACTGCGAAGTGGATGAAATCACAGTGGAAGATTCGAATTCTTTGGAGTTCTCTGTTTTTGCCAACGCCTGTACCGTCTCAGAGACGATCGATCGACTCGTGTATGGTATCCTGATTATACGCAAGTTCCCGATGTTTGAATTGCATTCCTACCATTTGGATCGAACTTTGAGCCGAACATTTTATTTCATTAATCTTTCGTTAATTTTCATCTTTTCTGAGGACTTACCACAATGCAATAGCGGTGTCACCATTATGACTGTACAGAACCGTGGAGGTTATAACATCGCCAGATTTGTGGTCTCACATGGTGATTTTCCATTTGATTAAACGCGGTTCATTCAGAAGTCCATGGCAAGACTTTCAAAATGAGATAAAAATTTATTCTAGGTTCATTCGATCACCTTGGTTGGATCAAACCAGACAGGCTGACCGCGTAATTAGAGATGCACTAAACTGATAGGCTCCAAGTGTGAACGGTTATGACAACGATGCAATAAACATCAATGCAATCTTACCATGTTTACTGAACCGTATCAGCTTTTTCCGCCGGGATCAGTGTAAATCGCTCCAAGTCACTGATTCGCAGTGCATTTTCACAAGGATTTCAGCTGAGTGAAAGGAAATGTAACTTTCAGCGGCTACTTGTAAGACTTGATTTAAAATTGAAAAGTGAAAGGATCTAATTGATATGAATCCTTTGATACATCAAAGTTCCCTCAAATTGGGATTATATCTTGATGACTAACGTATATTTCTTTGAAGCTCTAAGCAACTTGCAGTATCATGAAAATCATAACGTAGGACATCTGCATCACATCCTCGCTCCCGGCATTATACAACCCTTTTAGTATGCACAGAAAGAATAATGAAGCTGTAGAAGTAGCTGTAGACAAGCGCATTGCTCAAATGCAAATTCTGAATCCCACGGAAACTTGAGCCAGATATCACGGCAAGGATGCATATTCAACAAAAAGCTCGCGCTATCTTCTCTGACTCTTTGCAAAAAGATGAGAAGCAGTAGTTGAGATGGAGAAATAGAAATATTCATACATTGTCCTTATTCTAGAGTGTGGATCTGGATACGAGTGGCTGATGAGAAATCTCGGAAAATCATTCGAGAATTTTTTAACAAGTTCATAGTCCTTGAAGCTGGTAGGAGGGACTAGATTGATCCTCGTGCGATGAAAATCATTTCATCGATCCGTGATATATCTGAATTTCGTGCCGTATCAGAAACTTCGAGTAATTCCTTCATGCAATTGATGAGAGTATCACATCTTGATTGAAATCATTACCACAACAGTTGATTCACTCACTGAAAAAGGTGACCTAAATATTCTCTCGGAATCGATTGGTGAACTGCCTGCACGACTCACCTGAAAAAGAAAGAAGAAAACCAATGTTAGCAAAAATTCATCGAAAACTTGATGGAGGTACCGAAAGGATTCCACTGTAACCCCTCCCTCCCCCATCATTCGACTTTTGAGCCCCCAATGATACGGTCATATTATGAAGGGGAGAATTTTCAGATGGAATGGTTTGGTCCAATCAATATTGAATTCATCAAAAAAACTATCTCTAAGGAATGATATCTGAGCCTCTGAATACGAGAAAAATTGCATAATCTGTAGCAAATTAAGGTATAGATATATTTCGCCCTGATTCCCATCAGATCATCTTGCCTCCTTACCACTCCCTCAAATAGACAGAAGATTCAAATGAGGCTAACTTCGCAACCAACCCCCGCGGCTAGTAACATAAATATTCCACTCCATCTCGCGCTCGTCTAATTTTAATTCGTTGCATTAGCATTGCCACGGGATATAATTCAACCCCCCCCCCTTCCTCCCCCATACAACCTGTACCCAGAGTCTTTTCCATGCAAAATCAAAATGAAGCCATACCTCGTGGTACTGCAGTTGAAACGTCAGAATATCTTAAAATGTCACTGGACACGTGGTATGATGCAGGAGTGAAAGACAGAAGATGCGGTTGGGGCCAAAGGGTAAAATCCTGGATTTATTTATGAATCCGTGACTCGGAAATGTCCCTCTGCAGTGTCTTAGCGAGGATTTACATAGAGCTAGAGCAGCTCTCTTCACGACGGAATAAAAGATGCGGATTCTGTCGGGTTGTGTTGCCTACTACTGTGCAAGTCTTCGGTCGTCGTCGTTGTCGTCGTCGTGCTTTCTGCACGTGGACAGACACAGTTCGCTTGAGAGATTTATTAGGGATTTGCATTGCGAAAATTTTTTTGAGGGACTTGGTGGGATTTTGGAAACTATGTTGGGGTGAGGATTTTGAAATTTTGAGAGGAGGCTACTGGAATTTGGAATTGGTAGATTAGGGAGAGAATCATGTATGAGGTCAACTCACAATTACACGAAATCTTATGGGTACAATCAATAATATCGTTGAAGATACGGGGAATCTTGCCTTCCTGAGAGATTTTTGCGATTACCGCCATCTACATCAGCACAAGGTAGGAAAAATGTTGGCAAAGAGTTTAACCATCTGGTTAAATTCTTCATTCAACCAATGGGTGACCGGATGATTCAACCAGCTGATTGAATTTTTTATCCATCTAGTTCTATGTTTTGGTAGAGAATTCAACCAATTTTCACAGAGAATCACAATTGTGACGAGCTCAAGCTTATAGTCGGTGATACAGTTGAGATCATTTTCGTATGATCTCACTGGAAGTACTATGAATTTAATCAAATTTTCAGAACGAAAATGAATTGATCCAATCTGGGACAGTTCGAAAGTTGATGAGTCCCAAGACCCACCGTCAACTGGTGTATTTTTGAACAGCAGGGGTAGCATTGGAACATTCGAGTAAAACTCCGTATAGCTTCGTTACCTAAAAACGAGGTTTCTCTCCGGTTCTAGTACCACTTTTGTTCATTAGTGGCATGTGTGGGGAATGTTTCGCACCGGTGTGGAAATACCGATCTACTGCGTGTTCGTTTAGAACAAACTTTTTCGGCAAGATGATTTTGAAAGGAAAGAATGCTCCAAACAATCAGTATCTTCCGAGCACTTCTAGATAGAATCCAGCAAGATTCCATGCCCTGACTCAATTTTGTTGTGCAAAAACTGAAAATTTCGTGTTATTCGTGCAAACCGTTGTAACTCTGGAATACATAAATGGGAGAATACATGTTTTTTCGAGGTATGGATTAACTTCGGAAAGACTCAGAAAATCCGGGCTATCAGGTTTTTCCGGATACAGGGTGGGGTAGCTCTGGAACACTTGATAATTCAGCTTCAAAAAACGCACATCGAGGTCAAAAGTATTTACCACAAGATCAACCATGAATCATGGGAGCCTTCAACATTGAAGGCGTAGTAAATTGGATTATCGATGTTTAGGAATGGATACAGAGCCGTGCAACAAAACAATGTCGAAAGTTCTCAATTTCTCCTCCTCAATGGGAATCTACTTCGAAAAACTACTTTGAAAACCCGCAGTTCTCTCCAGGTATGTCCGAACAGACTTTGACACCCGTCAATCAAAATTTGGAACTGTAAAATTTCGATTGACCATAGATTTGCTGTGAGACTCAAAAATAACCAAAAGTGTCCCAAATTTACCCTATTTGACGGTCATAAAATAAACAATATGCAGTTAACTACCAAAATCTCTCCAAGCAACCATAACTTTGATACAATCCTGTCCATCCTCCAGTCAGGTTGTCAGGTTATCCCATACCAGGGATCAGTATCCAGCGACATTTTCTTGTTCCCAATCAAATCCTTGAATTGCAAATCCACCGTCTGCCATCAACTGTCTCATCTCCATTCCCTCCCTTACACCAATTTTATTTTTCCTGATTTGTTCTCCCAAACGGCTCTACATAGACTCAGAATCGATCGATAGTCAACGCCCCGAAGCTGCTTCGGCATCCCGATTGAAACGACAGAGAAAAAGCAGCGATTTTCCTCGTGGCGGCGGTGGCGATGGCGTCGTCGTTGGTGGTTGTTGGGTGCATCAAAGGAGAATCTCATCGTATACATACAATCTCTTCGTCTCGTAATCTGTTCTTTCTTTCAATTTTGCTTCTCACAAGCTCGATTTGAAAGGCATTAAAGTTGCTCTTGACTATTATCCGATTGATTGATCAGTAGGAAATTGAATCGAATTTAATCTCAATATTTTTGCTGAGATTCACATCTCAGGTGTTTCATTAGTTCTTCATATGATTATTTCAATCGATTCCTCTTATATAAGAGATACTTTTATCCAAATGGTAGATGGAAATCTAGATTCATATTTTCACGTGGGATTGGAGAAATTGATAAAATGAGCCAAGTTATCTGGAAGCTTCGTATCTGGATGTATTCAGGTGTATATCTATATATTTAAGTAGAAAAGGTACAGGTGCGATCGGCCATAATTTTCTATCGCACAGAGAGCGAGACGTGCTCAGAGGCTTTCACGATTTCAGTGTGCACCACTTTTATACACGAGTACAAAGTTGGCTCACATAGATAACAATCTCGTATTAATGAAAATCTATCACTCGTGAGAAGCAGAAAACACCTTCAAGCTACCACTTGAGGCATTAGTCTGTCTATGTCTTTAGATTCTATATATCACACAATTTCTGTCTAGGGGGGGGTCTTGTTCTCGCGCATCAGATTTCCTCTGCTCGATATCTCGGTTATATATATATATAGGCATCTACTGCTTCTGCTTTTAGTCATGAATTATTCAAGTCGTGTTGAGGCAAAGCCATCCATGCCTAATGCACAGGACAAGTGGAAACAATTTCCTATTTCTCTGTCTCTCTTGTTGCTTTGGAACTCGTCAACGAGCAGATTGAGATACGACAAAGACGATCGAGGTATAAAAGGATAGATAGGTAGAGAAAGGTAGAGAGAATTTTCGCTTTGTGTGCAAAAGTTTTTTTCATTCACGAGTCTGAGAGAATTCTCGTATCAACTTCTTTACCAATGCCAACGTCATTCACGCAGCACAGCCGCAGAGTATCTGTCGTCCGCGATGCAGATTCAATTTCCAAGACTGTACAAATCCCCCGAAGCGGATCTCTGTATCTCTGTGGCACACAGAATTTGATTTGAAATTTTCTACTTTGACACTGATACATATCAGACTTGGTGTCGTGTGCTTTTGTTATAGCTACTCGAAAACTTTCATGAAATATCATCTACTTTTTTGGTCATTTGTGCGTGGAAATGAGTTTTGTTATCGCAGTTTTTTCTCATTTTCAAAATAAGCTAATCAGGAAATATTCAATCCCATACTTGTGATCATTTTTAACCTCGGCTACAACCCAGAACGAAAAATTTCAATTAAATTAAGCGAAATCAAATTCTAATCAAATTGATTAACTTTCTTGACTCGTCCACTGGCTTATCACAATGATGTATTTTCATTGAAATCAATCATGGAGGACTGGTTTTGTATAAGATGAATTCCACGCCAAAGCGACCTACGGAAAGGGGTCATCTCTCAGATTCTTTTCTAACCTTTTTCATTCGATTCTATGACCCAAAATAGGAACTTCGGACCACCTATGGGGCCCAAAAAAAATTTCTCCTCTCCATTGCACGCACATCCGTCAACAGACCGAAAATTTATCGTGTAAAAATCGATGCTCTTTTATTCACGAAAATGGAAATATTTCGAGTTTTTGAATAACTATCGATTTGCGGGTTGCGGCATCTGAAAAGGCATCAAAAAACCTATCGAAAACGTTGTCGAAAATTCCTTCTCTGTGATTTCGGGGCCTCCTGGAGGCAAAAGAGTGTTTTTCACTAAAATGTTGATTTCTCAAAAAGCCATTTTTTTTATTTTTTCAAAATCATAAATTTAACGTAAAATTTTGCGTTCTTTCGAGATACATGGGTTTCAGAGAAGTTTGGGGCGATCCAAGTGACTTATGAGCCATTTTTTGAAAATTCGATTTTTTCGGTTTCAGAAAAAGGCGATTTTCTGCGCATGCGCACAAACGTAGACTTTCGGCGATACTTTCAATAGAAAGCTGACAAAATTTCCTATAAAATGACTACCCGCAAAGTTGAAATTCATGCACTGAAACGCGATCTGCAAGGATTAACTATATCGAATCAAAATCACATGAAAATTCAGCCCATTAACGCCTTCGTGGCGCCTGCTGAGATGACACATTCACGAGATCTTCTCGGGACTAAATTTTGAGTACGAAATTGACCTGAAAAACATTCGGACCACATGGTTTCAACGTAAAATTGTATGAACTCTCAAAATATGCGATGAAAAACCCCGTTTGAGGCGAACCCGAGGTGCTACATTCAATTTCTCGCAATTTTGAATGTGAAATATCGTATTTTCTGGCAAAAAATTGAATGTAGCACTTCGGATTCGCCTCAAACGGGGTTAATAATCGCATATTTTGAGAGTTCATACAATTTTACGTTGAAACCATGTGGTCTGAATTTCTTTCAGGTCAATTTCGTACTTAAAATTGAGTCCCGGAAAGATCTCGTGAATGTGTCATTTCAGCAGACGCCACGAAGGCGTTAATGGGCTGAATTTTCATGTGATTTCGATTCGATATAATTAATCCTTGCAGATCGCGTTTCAGTGCATGAATTTCAACTTTGCGGGTAGTCATTTTATAGGAAATTTTGTCAGCTTTCTATTGAAAGTAGCGCCGAAAGTCTACGTTTGTGCGCATGCGCAGAAAATTGCCTTTTTCTGAAACCGAAAAAATCGAATTTTCAAAAAATGGCTCATAAGTCACTTGGATCGCCCCAAACTTCTCTGAAACCCATTTATCTCGAAAGAACGCAAAATTTTACGTTAAATATATGATTTTGAAAAAATAAAAAAAATGGCTTTTTGAGAAATCAACATTTTAGTGAAAAACACTCTTTTGCCTCCAGGAGGCCCCGAAATCACAGAGAAGGAATTTTCGACAACGTTTTCGATAGGTTTTTTGATGCCCTTTCAGATGCCGCAACCCGCAAATCGATAGTTATTCAAAAACTCGAAATATTTCCATTTCCGTGAATAAAAGAGCATCGATTTTTACACGATAAATTTTCGGTCTTTTGACGGATGTGCGTGCAATGGAGAGGAGAAATTTTTTTTGGGCCCCATAGGTGGTCCGAAGTTCCCATTTTGGGCCATAGAATCGAATGAAAAAGGTGAAAAGAGAATCTGAGAGATGACCCCTTTCGGTAGGTCGCTTTGGCGTGGAATTCATCATAAAAGATTCACACAGTAAGATGCAAAATCATTTCATATCCTATTCTGCTACGTTTCGTCAGCACAATTTGCCGACCTCATCAGGTAACTAAAACTTTATATGTGCGACATAGTTATTGGTTATTTTCAAAATTGTTGAACTCTCATTATTATGGGCCAATCATTTCCATACACGCAAATTTGACGGAAAATTTTGCTTACACATGTGCGAGTTCAACAATTTTGAAAATAACCAATAACTATGTCGCACATATGAAGTTTTAATTGCCTAATGAGGTCGGCAAATTGTGCTGACGAAACGTAGCAGAATAGGATATGAAATGATTTCGCATTTTACTGTGTGAATCTTTTACACAAAACCGGACCTCCATGATCAATTCCAAGAAAAATACATCATTGAATCCTGATCAGATAAGTTAATTAGCTGTGCGTATGAGAACATATTCATATTAAATACACAACCCTCACAAGTGTAGTGATAAGTGGAATATTGTCCAGTACACTCAACTCAAAACAGCTCAATTGAGTTTTCACAAGATTATATTGATCAAAAACACTGAAGGTTTTAGAAATAAGATAGTACATTTCTACTTTTTTGCATCGAAATAAATACTCCGTTGAGTATGTCACAACTTCCATCCATACAAGAACGAAAAAAATTGTTTTCATACGTCAAACATGAGAGTAGAATTGGTTTGAAGGCATGGAAGTCAGGCTTGATTGATTTGGCAATTTATCGCACGGCAGTATCTATAAATGTCATTTTTTGACACACTGTGCTTCCTTCTCCGCAGGAACTTTTGTATTAATAACCCTTATACTAATAATTCATCAAACAAATGGTGCGGATGCGCGACTGCAAGATTACGATCTCAAATATTCGTAATGACTATGATCCTCACTTTCGGCTTGGTCCGCAGAAGTCATTCGGAAAGTGGACTACAACTTTTTTGCGCTTGTATCGTAATCTACTAATCTTCAGCTGCTATGCGAAAGTAACATACTCGGGCGCACAAGTGATTGATTCCGCATCCCAAGTGGCTTTTCCCGGCCCGAGCCGAAAGCGGTGATCAGAATCGGTACGACGATGTAAGATCGATGTTTCGCGGGCGCATATCGTGTATTTTATTTTTTGACAACCGGTGAATTAAAGTGGAAAATCTATGCAAAGAGAATACTCTCATGCACATCGTATCAGAAATCAGATTTTACCATTAGGCTGACTAGGATCAGGGAAGTTTTTTCCATAAAAAAAATCTAGTAACAAACCCAAAAAACTTATTTGCCGATCTTGGAGTTGTTCCGACAAAGATTCTCTTCCCTTAGGATCAAACAAAAAAAGGTAGAATATTCTCAAATAGAGCTGTAGGAGCTCGGATAAATCAATATCCACACGTCGAGGCGTTAAATAGAAATGTGGAAGTATATTTCACGACGCATAGTATAAAGCGAACAAAACGAATCCAAGGGAAATTCTGATAGCAATGAGTCATTTTTTCGATAGGTACTGTGGGCGTGCCATTGGAGCCAGAAATACAGAATGAGAGAGAAAGAAAAGACGAGCTAGAAAGATAGCCCAGGCACCAGCTGCGCAATGGCAATAGAGTTGCAGACGACCCCCCATTGGCTTTCTGCAAGCTATATATCCAAAAAGCTCGCGTTGCTTCAGGAAAACCGGGTGACAATAAGATATAGGGTAACACGTACACTCGCTTCAGCGCGTAAATTATACTATTCTTTTGAAAGGGTGGGTGGCGAGAGATGAGAGGGCGGATCTGAGGGAATTGATTTGACAAGATGTGGCATTGCGGGGGATTTTTCTCGTTGACGCGACGCCACTTTGCACAGAGAGAAAGATTAATGGATTATTGTGCGGTTGGGGATAGTGCGGCAGAGTAGTGCGTGTGCAAAAAATTTGGGAGAAAGTGAATTGGCAATGTGTATTTGGACGGAATAATTCGTGATTTCGATGAATGCGGGAGGAGATCAATCGCAGACTCAGTCAGGCTTGATTAATTTGATCATGAAAATTTCTGAACTATCAGCTCTCTTTCATCTACTTGTAAGACAGAATTCGAAACAACCCTCAAATCAAAAAAGTCCATCGAATCAGAATGAGAATGAAACACGAAGAAATTCGTACAATTTGCTTCGTATGTAGTTGAAACGCAAAGAGTCACGTGCAAAATGAAATTCACCAAAAAGCATCGAGCGAAAAAATAGACGATGCGATAGAGAGATGCAGACGTGCGGCATCAGTCACGAGAAAAGATGGGATAACCTACCAAGCCGAAGAATTGAGAGCTACTCACGTACACATAAAGCAGTCGGTTTTCACCTATCCACGTGCAGGTTTTATGCCTCGAGGCGCTTGCATCCTAAAATTCTGTCGGAGAGCCAGAAAAATTCTCTGTCGACTCACTACTCGTCTCGCTCGTTTTTGCGCTTTGTGGCTCGAGTAGTAGTCGCCTGATACCGTTTCTGACATGTCAGACCGAGTCGTACAACGCTTGCGATGACTCAATCCTTGAATCTCAAGATTCTTTTTTTCGAAAGAGTCAAATTTAATCGGTCGCTTCTCTTCGGGTCAAATGAATAAAGGTATACTCAGGTACCGAGCTAATCAGTGAAGTGCATAGTTTGCATATGTGACAGTTTTGCACGGTTTCGCATACTAAAATTTCTTGTTCTATAATAAGGTAAGTGTACCCAACTTGCCCCCATTAAGCCATTTTCTTAATAATTCTGGCTAATCTCAATATTTTCCAACGTACTTTAACTCATTTTGAAGCTTGTCTCAAGACCTTTTAAATGAGCTAAGATACGTCTTATTTGGATGAAATGGAGCCGAGCTGTTTGAATTCTCCCAAAAGGTGATTTTTGAGAGTTTACAAAAGTGTGTACCCAACTTGCCCCCATCATTTAAAACAACGTGAATCGGCGATGAAGTCAATAGAATCGCTTTGATCCGTTTTGATCACCGTGCAGCGGCATTTGTAGCTTTTAGTTGGCAAAAAATACTGTTTCCGACCTCTTTTGACGTGATAAACACGTTCTGAGTGGTAAAAAAAGCCATACTGCACGCCTTTCCGAGATAACCATATGGGGGCATGTTGGGTACACTCCGTTGTCGGCTTTCTTGTTTCTCAAATCATCTCCGTCTTTTGGACATAAAATCTCATCAAATGAGAGTTCCGCAACCCTGAAGAGCGGATTTTGAAGGTATTGAGACAAGGAATCGAATGCGCTAAGGTACGTCAAGATTGGTCGAATAAGAATAAATTGGCACCGGTTTTAGTGAACGCGATTTCCTCCTCGATTTCTTAGCCGTGCAAATACGAAAAATGGAAAACTCACTTTATATTTTCTGGAGAACGCAGAAATGATTCGGGGTCGATGCGAACTACTCCATTTTTCATATTCTAACATAAAAAACGTAAAAAAAATTGCTATCAGGTCAACGAGCGCCCATTCCTGAGATCGGCATATGGGGACAAGTTGGGTACAGAGGCAAGTTGGGTACACTTACCTTACATTCGCTTCTCCAATGCGATGGTCCCCCATCCCTCCTGAATTCATCGCTGAAATCCAATATTGAAGCGTTCGTGTTTCTTTCCTCGAACGTTAAGAATTGAATAACAATTTTCAGATTTCACTTCAGAATATGTTATGCTCCGTTTTTTCTCTCCAAACGGTCAATAAGGTTGATCTTGATAGGATAAGAAATGCGAATTTTCAAATTATGAACAGATATAAATGTCCAGAATCCGTGAGGAGTCCCCGCGGGTTTGGTCCAGCCGCAGAACTTATTGTTAGAAGAAATACGCCATATATGATGGTGGACAATATGTGACGGTCAGTGACGCTGCACTATAAAAATAACAAAAAAAAACTGCATTTTTATTACGCCATGATTCAGCCGGTGGCCCCTGCATGGTGAACATTTCGACTGACATCAACCACTTGACATCGACGAGTATACAGATATATAGTCAACGAATATAGACGCAGTGGACTCATGCAAAGTCACCAGTGTCACCACCACTTTATACTGGTGAGTCACCAAACCAAAACATTCGCTGTTCACAGCAGATTGACGGGGCTCGGAATTCCGCTTACGGGAAACCTCGTCAATGGGGATGAAAATAATTTCACTCCCGCGTCTCGCTGGCCGGAGACGAGATAGTTGAGGGTTGAGCAGTCTTGTTTTGTTGAGTTGAGGCCTCAGCTTTCAACGCTCCGAGCAGCGCCAAGCGTTTGGCCTGTTGAAGTCCGTAGAGGTCTCGTCGGTGCTCCTCTTCAGAGCGGGGTACGTAGGTCTTGGGACGTCTGTGTCGTTGGCTGGGACGGTCCATCCGTCCGGTCCAGGTGCGTGGGCGTGCTCACGCCGTCGTCGGGGTAGGAACGGGGTTAGGCACTCGAATAATTCTCACAGTTTCAAGACACAATTGCGACTCGGTACTCGAGGTGCGAAACACAAACACTACGCACACTTGGTCACTCATGCCACCGGGGCAACTTGGAACGGTCGCGGCGGGGCACGTTGAGTCGGGTGCGTCGGGCCACGGCTGGGCCAAGTGTCGTGGAGACAGCGTCGCGACGGCGAGCTGGAGAAGACTGAGCTGCCGAGCTTGGGAAGCGCGGCCTTATATACCCATGTTCGTACGCTTGAGAAGCGTACGCGTAATGGGAGCGGCGCATTACATTAGCGGGAATGTAATGCGTGAGAACCGTACGGAGCGACGTACATTTGCTGGGTTTTACTAATTCGAAGATTTATGAGAGTGAATTTATGATCTGCCGCGTACGTTGGGGGAGCGTTACTTTTCCGTTGTCGTAATAGGGCTGTCCAGTTACAAGGGTTTTTAGTATTTTTCCTGGAAAACTTTATGGCCTGATCGGTACGGTGGATAAGCGTTACTTCTCTGTTAATGTAATGTGACTTTCGAGTTACAAAATATTTTGAATGACTTTTTCTCGCAAAATTTTACGACCTGGGGCGTACGTTGGAGAAGCGTTACTTTCACGGTAAAGTAATGGGTCATGTCGGTTACAAAGTTTTCATGTCAAATTTCTAGGAACCGTAGATACAAGATCTATGCCGTGCGTACGCTGGAAGAGCGTACGATCGTAGTAATGGAAAAATTATATATTCGCGGCGATCAAAATTAAATGCGGGGGTATGCCCACGTCAAATCGTCCGGGGGATCGACGCGGATATTATTTTTGCATGAACAGTGCCGTGAGTGTGCATCGCATTCGGTACCTTGTCGACTTTTTATTCGACCAAACTAATTCTAAGATACATACTATGATTATACATGATTGATTATATATTCTGGCCAGATAGTTATACTTAATTATTGTTCCGGAGCTGGGGATTTCCTCCGGCTCCTCAAATTGTAGCGGTGGCTAGGCGGTGGGTAGGCGAGCTTGCGCTCGGCTTCTCTCCGTGCTGCTTCTGCTAAGGTAGGTCGCCCTCTACGTCGCTTCCATTGCTGGTTGCTCAGGACTCGGGGCGCATCCGCTACCCCTGGGTATGGTTCTGCCAAGATGTCCACCTCGGCAACGTTTGTCGGGGAGTCCTCCTCGACGTGGTTTGCGATGTCGTCCTGCGCACGATCAGGGGTCGTGGCAATGGGGACGGTTGCGGATCCATTCCGACCTTGGTCCTCGGACAAGTGGGCGTCCCCACCGGCAGGTGTGGTCGGCGGATGTGGCCGCTCGATTCGGGGTCCGTCTGCATCCTTGGCGCCGCTGGTTGCGGGGGATGGTGACCCAGGTTCAGCCGCAGGAGGGGCTGGAGCTGTGTGGTCTCGCTTGACCTGCGAGATGTGCACCTTCAGGGCGGCGTTTCCGGGACGGTCGACGGTGAACACCTGCGCTGAATGACAGTGGACGATCTCGTATGGGCCTTCCCATTTCGGGGCGAGGCCAGCGTTGAAGTTATCGGCAGCTTTGGAAAGGGGGTGCGTCTTGATGAACACCATGTCGCCCTCCGTGAAGACTTCATCCGAAGGTCTCCAGCTGCTGGTGAAGTGATCCTGTGCCTGGTTGGCTGCAGCGATGCGGGTCTCGAGATCTTCCGATCGTGGCGAGACTCGTTCCCCTGGGCGAGCGATGTTGTGTCCCAGGAGCAGCTCACTAGGTGAGAATCCAGTGGCGGCGTTGCATCGGCGGCGCATGGCGAACAGGATTCTTGGGACCTCCAGGTCCCAGTTGGTTTGGTGTTGGTACGGAAGTAAGGCCAGGCGTAGTCCCTTCTTGATCTCTTGGTTCCGACGTTCCGTAGGATTCGCCTGGGGATGGTATGCAGGCGTAGTCCATACTTCGACTTGCCACTTGTCGCAGAGGCGAAGCCATTTTGCACCTTTGAACTGTGGTGCGTTGTCGGAGAGTACGGCTCCCGGGTATCCCCATCGTTGGAACACTTCCGTCTCCAGGACGTTGGCGATGACCTCGGTCGTCGATGATGAGATGGGGAAGGCTTCCGTCCATCGGGAGAACAAGTCCGTGACGACCAGAATGAACCGCTTCCCCCGGGGCGTCCGGGGATAAGGGCCCATCAGATCCAAGGCCACTTGTTCCCAAGGTCGTTTCGGCTTCCTGGCGATGTTGGCTCCGGCATCCGCTGGTCGTGCAGCCTTGGTGAGGTTGCAGGGTCCGCATGCTCGCACATGTTGTCGGACGTCGTTGCGAAGTCCGGGCCAGTAGTACTCTCCGCGTATCTGGCGGAGTGTCTCCGCAGCACCAGGATGGCCGGCGAAACGTCCGCTGCAGCTTCTGGAGCAACAAGTGAATTCGGATGAGTAGGTACCTGGTTGACGGAGGCGGGATCCGCCGGCTGCTGCTGCTGAGCTCCGGCTTGGGGATCTGCAGGGTCGTCGTATGGCACAGCAGGCGATGGTCCGGTCGGAGCAAGGTCCTTGCGGGATGTCCTCCGGCGTATAGGCAGCTGTGCTCCGTCCAGGAGGGACTCGAGCTCCTGCTCCGAGCCAAGGGACCGCTGACGTTGGTGGCGTGTCACGCGAGTGGTGCGCTCAAGCGAGACGGTGCGTTGTTGATCCAGTTGGGCGCCACTGGGTGTTTCCACACTCCCAGAAGTGCTTGCCGCTGTCTGCCGGGTCGTCCGGATTGCAGGCGGCGTCCGGGGGAGACTGCTCATCGGGTCGCAGGTCCTAGCATCTCCTGATGCCGACGAAGTCCAAAAAGTCCCTCGTTGGCCCCACGTTGGGCGCCAAATTGACGGGGCTCGGAATTCCGCTTACGGGAAACCTCGTCAATGGGGATGAAAATAATTTCACTCCCGCGTCTCGCTGGCCGGAGACGAGATAGTTGAGGGTTGAGCAGTCTTGTTTTGTTGAGTTGAGGCCTCAGCTTTCAACGCTCCGAGCAGCGCCAAGCGTTTGGCCTGTTGAAGTCCGTAGAGGTCTCGTCGGTGCTCCTCTTCAGAGCGGGGTACGTAGGTCTTGGGACGTCTGTGTCGTTGGCTGGGACGGTCCATCCGTCCGGTCCAGGTGCGTGGGCGTGCTCACGCCGTCGTCGGGGTAGGAACGGGGTTAGGCACTCGAATAATTCTCACAGTTTCAAGACACAATTGCGACTCGGTACTCGAGGTGCGAAACACAAACACTACGCACACTTGGTCACTCATGCCACCGGGGCAACTTGGAACGGTCGCGGCGGGGCACGTTGAGTCGGGTGCGTCGGGCCACGGCTGGGCCAAGTGTCGTGGAGACAGCGTCGCGACGGCGAGCTGGAGAAGACTGAGCTGCCGAGCTTGGGAAGCGCGGCCTTATATACCCATGTTCGTACGCTTGAGAAGCGTACGCGTAATGGGAGCGGCGCATTACATTAGCGGGAATGTAATGCGTGAGAACCGTACGGAGCGACGTACATTTGCTGGGTTTTACTAATTCGAAGATTTATGAGAGTGAATTTATGATCTGCCGCGTACGTTGGGGGAGCGTTACTTTTCCGTTGTCGTAATAGGGCTGTCCAGTTACAAGGGTTTTTAGTATTTTTCCTGGAAAACTTTATGGCCTGATCGGTACGGTGGATAAGCGTTACTTCTCTGTTAATGTAATGTGACTTTCGAGTTACAAAATATTTTGAATGACTTTTTCTCGCAAAATTTTACGACCTGGGGCGTACGTTGGAGAAGCGTTACTTTCACGGTAAAGTAATGGGTCATGTCGGTTACAAAGTTTTCATGTCAAATTTCTAGGAACCGTAGATACAAGATCTATGCCGTGCGTACGCTGGAAGAGCGTACGATCGTAGTAATGGAAAAATTATATATTCGCGGCGATCAAAATTAAATGCGGGGGTATGCCCACGTCAAGATCATTGTTCACAGTTTCATGCATGGTAGTTCACAGCTGTTCATCACAGTGACAAACCAATCTATCCAATTTTACCGTGTTTTTATTAACCTATACGTGTTTTCTTCTACAACTTATGACGTGTGTGTAGATTATCACTTCATGATTGCTCAGAACTGTTTTTGAAAGGATCCTTGGAGCATTAATGAGGTGAGTGTGTACTCAAAGAAGATTTTTTCTGTTCTGGAATTTTCCGTCTATCTGAGGATATGATTACAGCTCATTCCACAAATTCTACAGACAAACCATCATTGAGTTCTCCCAATTGCTAAGACAGGAGAAAAACAGTACAAAGTTTTTGAATAGTCAAGTACGAGTGTAAAGCCAATTAGATTATTGAAGAAACATTCAGAGCCACCTGCAACAAGACTTGAGAAAAGTGTCATAAGGAAGAAATTATGGATTTCAAATATGACCCTTATGAAGGAAATATGTCAGATTGTAATAATAATATGTCAAACTCTGAATGGGAAGACTTTAATAATTCACGGAACTCGATGCAGAAACATGATATAGATGCTGTCACTCAGCTTGTTAAAAAAGGTGTTAGACTGAATGTGCAATGTCCAGTTAAATGTTACTCTCCACTGCACTTGGCAGTCATTGCAAGATCTCCAGAAATCATGAAAATTTTGTTAGATGGTGATGCAGATACAGGAGCTAAGGATATCAACGGAGATACCCCTCTCATTTTGGCAGCAAAAATGGAAAAGAAGCATCTGATTGAGGTACTCTTATCATACCAACATAAGAATGACAGAAATACCGATGAACTCAGTCATCTGCACGTAGCTTGCATGATCAACAGAGTTGATGTCATAAGAAAACTCATTATGAGTGATGATGGCGAGTGTATCAACCTGGCTGTATCTGTTCACTCGATAATTTGGCCAGGTTATACCCCTCTCCACTTTGCTGTTCATTTTGATTGTGCTGAATCAGTACAATACTTGTTGAGATGTGGAGCTGATATAACAATTCAAGATCCTAGAGGGTTAACACCTCTACACTTGGCAGACTTACACCGAAATGAAACTTTAATAGATCTACTTCTAGAAGCTCATGAATATGTACTTAAAAATCCAGTGAGCTTACAAGGCACTTCTCACTTCCACATTGCCTGCACACGAGATAATATATCTGTTGTAAAACATTTCCTGAAATCAGGGGTTGATATTAATCTTACGGGCAGAATATCTTCAACATGGGGAAATGCGAAACCAATTCATTTTGCTATGTACTATGGCTGCTCAAAAGTGATGAAATTTTTTTTAGAAGTGGGAGTTCGACTGCATCATTTTTCTCAATTTCGTAATTTATTGAATCACATAATCATGGAGAAGAATGACAATGTTAGTGACGCATTCATCTCTGCTGAAAGACGTACATTCATCCCATCTCAGAAATACCCCACTGAGATGACAGTACTCCACTCAGCCTGGTCAGTTTTTGAGTCTATCAGATCATTGGAGAGTTCACTTGATAATTCGGTTGATTTCAATGCACTCAATGCCTCAGGATCTACTCCGCTTCATGTAGCTGCCATGCATAAATCTTCATATTTTTTCAATCAATTCCTTTTGGATCGTGGGTCAGATGTTTCGATCAAAGACTTGAAAGGAGATACACCCATCCATATTGCCTTCAAATATGGATCAAGGGAAACATTCGACTTGATCTCAAGTAAGTTGGCCAATCAAATAGAGAATTTGACCAATGAAGAGGGACTCTCAATATTTCATATGCTGTGCACAACTAAGAGACTAGATGCAATTGAAAATTTCTTACAAGATGGTGTAGACATAAACACTCAAGTCAAGAGTGATTCTATGCGTTGGGCTGGTTTTGCAGCCATTCATTTTGCATGTTTATTTCAACAAAAAGAGGTGGTTGCCCTTCTACTGATGTATGGAGCAGACGTTTCAGTAGAGAATGGAATCAATTTGAGACCCTCTGATATGCTCATAAATAATTTAGATTTGTACAAGGTTTACAAACAGCATGAAGCCTTCAAATGTTTGGTAAAGATCTTCATCTCCTTCCCTGACAAATTCAGTAATCGAAAGATTTCTCCGCTGCATGCAGTTTGTGTGAATGAGATCAAAGATCTTGAGGATATGCGACAATGTCTGATGAGTAATCAAGGTGAAATCAATAACACTATTCAATTGCCTGAATCGCGCGTATACCACAAATGCACTCCACTGCACCTCGCTATGGTATTTAGAAACTTCACTCAAGCAAAATTGCTGCTTGAAAACGGAGCTAATCCTTTTGCAGTTAATGATGAGGGGAAGACTCCATTGGAATTCATGCGCTGTTATCAAATATATTCGGGTAAAGAATTGTCTGAAGCTGAAAGTTTGCTCACCCTTGGACAACCAATATCATCACTTAGTCATATACGGATTGCATGTAGTTTTGGAAAGATCAATGCCATAAAGTGTATGCTAAGTAATATCACAAATGAAGATTTGAAATTGAGCTTTGTCAATCAAATTGATGAGCAAAGACGGACACTTCTTCATTTGGTTTTAGAATCAAGGTCCTCATCTTCAGATATTGCTGAAGTTGTAAGTCTGTTGCTGGAGAATGGTGCAAATGTCAAAGCTCGCGACTTTGAACTCAAAACGCCCTTACACTATGCGTATCAAAACGATCATATGGATGTCGCCAAATTATTAATTAATCATGGTGCTGACATCAATGCTCAGAATATATATGGCGAAACACCATTACACATTGTCTGCTGGGCGACCTCCGAGGGGGAGACTGAAGAACAAATTCTGTGTTTACTGGAGAACGGTGCGGACATTAACTTGATGAACGAGTGGGCTCAAACTTGCATGGCGTTTTTAAATCCCACCGAAGCCGACGACGATGGTTATGAGAACAGTTATGCTAAAATGATCATCGTACACTTTTTGAAACATGTCAAGAAATTGGAAGTAATAGGAAGACATATTAATGTGAAGAATCTGGAAGATTATTCTGAATTGTCGAATGTGTTATATGATGATGAGATTTATTTTGAAGAGGATTTCATTCGCAAGTGTAGAGAAGAGCTTCAGACGATGGAAAATGTAATTATTTATCATAGTATAACTCTACGAGATATTCTATACAAAACTTTTGATACGATGACGATCTGTGAAAATCCACGTTTGCGTAACATTATCGAATCCGACGATTTTACCGAACGATATCCCATCTATGGTTATCTCATTAAGTTGGAAATCAAGTATGGTCGGAGCCGACGATCTCTAGTAAATGAGTGTGCCAATTCTTTAATGAGTTTGCTTGGAATTACAATACCACATGTATGCGCAGAGGCGATACTTCGGTACCTCAGTGATGAGGATTTAGAGATTATCAAAAGTCCAGAGAAAAATGAGGTATAACTGAGTTATAATGTCGATGATCATTGGTATGTTGATATTCATTTCTTTTTTCTTACGTTGATGACAATGATTTTTGTATATGGATACAAATATATTATACTATGTGTAATCCGATGAATATTTTTCAAAAATTAAAAAGCCTGGTAAACATTGTTGGACTCGATCATTTCAATCACTCAATCGTAAACCCAATTGATGTTTGTAATTTTCCCATTTCTACATCCTCTTCTGCAGTCTAGGATGGTCTCCGTAAGCTCAAGATTAAGAATACGCCAAACATGTCATCTTTTAATATCCACGTTTTTCTTAAAATTCTGGACAAAAACACACTTTGATATTAGAATACATTCCTTACCTAGTTTGATATGTTATATGGGTAAAAAATTCTGTCTGATCATACATAAATTGAGTCCAGATTTCTCAAAACACATCTTCATCTTTCTTGCTTAACATTTTTCAAGTCTCTAGAATAATCATGTTTGCAATCCTGATTATTTATATTTCAAAAATTTTCCTTTCCATACGGTCAAAGAGAGGCTGAACTTCATGACTCAAATTGAAATTTTTGTCTCTGTTTAATAACAACGATGAAGAATTTTCCCAACCTCATTGCAAGTTATCAAGAATTTGGAAACCAAAGACAACCGAAGGAGTTGTCGATGTTAATCAACGATTCGATTCCAGTATCCTGGATAAACTCGAGACCAGGGTTTGACAAGTAACATAACAAAATTGCGTTATCGATTTCGTTATGTCACGTTATTATGACAAAAAACAAAATTGAGAGGTAATTTCGTTACGTTAGGATAATATAACCGAATACCGTAACGTAATATCACTAACGTAATACAATAACGTAACGAAACTCCAATCCTTGGATTTACTTTTGTTATTAAAAACGTTATTCTATAATAACGAAACTCGATTCTTAGTGAATAATGTTATATGTGAATAACGTTATCAATAACGAAACGAAATTCAAGTATTGGAGTTTCGTTACGGTATTCGAGTAACGTTATCCACATTATAATTAATTTTGTTACGTTACTTCCGCGAGTAACGTAACGAAATGGAAGTTGTATTTTGTTTCGTTTTTTTTCTTTCGCCAAGTGATCAGGACGAATTTTTGCCCCACGAGGGCCTTAAATAGAGAAGATCGGATATGACTGATTTCTCATGCGCCAGAGATAGACTAGGTTGGTGGGTACAACCAAGTATTCGGAGATACTTTTTTCAAAATTCTCCTAGGACGCATAGAATCCGAGACACCGTCATTTTCAGAGAGGGTGATATTGCGTTCACTCAGAATTTATGAGTGGCAGTGAATATAATGGAAAAAATAACGTAACGAAACTCGGAAAAGAATTTCGTTATGTTAACGTAACGGAAAACTTTAACGAAATGTCTTGGAAATTACGTTACTCAATTTCGTTATTAGTTTCGTTAGACTCGAATAACGTTATCCACATGAATTTCGTTATACGTTTCGTTAAGGGGGTGCGGAAGCTCTACCTTTACCGACCTCGGATTTCATCACAAAAAAATTCATTACTCCAGTATTACGCAATATCTCAGAAAAAGGGCTATATTAGGCTCTTCCTTGGAATCGCAGCTATCTCTTCGTGAATTTTCAGAGTGATTCATCATGATTTGGAGGAGAAAAGAGCTTTCTCAGTTACCAAAATAGTGGTTGTTTTACTGAGAAAGGTCTTTTCTCCTCTGAATGATAACGAATCACCTTGAAAATCCACGACGAGGTAGCTACGATTACAAGGAAGAGCCTAATATAGCCCTTTTTCCCCAACTCATCCTAAAAAAATTATAAAAAATCAAAAACTATCATGAGCCTGTGAACACTCATAATGTCAACAAACGCGTGTGAGCTGGGCGTTTAGTTGCGGGTCCGCCGCGTCAGCTGACACCGTGTGGATGTTTTAGGGCTTCCCGGTGCTCTCGCGGGTGATGAGATGGTTTCTATCGAGTGTGTGCTAATACTCCAGTGTCAGTTATTATATTTAGTGCGAGTACGAGACTAGGCCAACCCTGGCTACATCGCGGCGTCGGCGTTTTCCATCTCCCATCCAGCAACGCCCGGTCGGCGTCGACTGCTCGCATGACGCCGTGACGTTTTTTTTGACGTGAGTATCTTTTCAAATCACACATCTTCCCAGTAAATAGTGCACGTCGGTGGTGCTCAAATTCATCATGAATCTATTGTGCCCAAAATCGACTAGCTATGTCGTGTACTTTTCTCATCCGGAAGGTTATAAGTCAGCTGTTTTTGCAGTGCCTTTCAATGGGGCTAGATGTCAACTCATCTGATTTTGAAGATTTTTCTCATAGATAAGGCCTAACCTAGAATTTTTTATATTTAAAAGATTGTAAAAATTGTGATTTTACTAGTATGAAAGGTTTTAGTTGTCAATAAAGGCATTTTCTAGATTTTGTGTCATTCCCAGGACCTCGTCATTTGAAGCAAAGCTCTACGTTATGGCTCGAAACTCACCCAGAGCTTCTGGGGAACCATCTGCACTGTATGGCATATTACTGGAGGCTCTTAGCAATATTTTGAGCTGTTTTTTGCTGTCCTAGGAAGATTTGAAGGTCCATACGGCATGGTTGTTTGATTGGGCAGTTGACGACATTCTGTATGTAGACTCAGTATGGTGAGTTAGCCCATCAATTTATACTCTAAACTACCTACAAATAGTGAGAATTTTCTGAATTTCATAATAATGTATGAAGCTTCATGGTTTTCTGTTATTGCTTAGAAATAATTTCAAAACTTGGTCATCAGGTTATGTACTACACAAGTGGCAAAACTAGATTCTTTGAGCTTTTATGGATCATATTGAGCCTCAATCATGCCTTTACCCTATCACGTATAGAAATTTGTTATAGGAACCTCAAGCAAATTTCTGCTTCCAGGTGCAAGCAGAACTCAATCACTCATGTCGATTCTTAGCTTCCAGCATGGGTTCTTCCGTGGAATCAAACAACCTGTTCTCTCCATTTTCCCTAACACTAACCGTATTGAGGGATCATACAACTCTGTAAGTGTTCAGATTGGGTAAGTACCACATCTCTAATCTACATTTTGAGGTCTTCGAGGGAGAAAATCATCATATTTAAAAATTTACATGTTTCAGATTCTAAAAATAAATGAGTTCCAAAATGATGCAAGATTCACTTCAGTAAAATGATGTGGACTGAATCACATGCCTGAATATTAACTATTTTATACTTCCAGATATTGATCTATTGATGATGACATGCTCCATTGATGGAAGCAACCCAATTTCATATTCGAAGCTCAACTGCTTTTTCTATACCAGCGCATTCTAGATTATGGCATTCTCCAGGTGTCAAATCATTTCTAAATTTGTGAATTAGATAGAAGTTGTAACTTTCATGAAAATTATTCTATTAAAAGAAAATATGAATTACTACAGAATAACTGATAACTTGATCTTTCTATAGGTTAATTTTGGTGGAATTTTTTAGATCAAGTATGGGTTTTGATGCAGTTCATTACCAAGTTGAGCAGGAATGAAGATTGTTTGGTTTTGAGGTCTCTATTGGATA
This sequence comes from Eretmocerus hayati, assembly GCA_029851415.1. Classification (NCBI taxonomy): domain Eukaryota; kingdom Metazoa; phylum Arthropoda; class Insecta; order Hymenoptera; family Aphelinidae; genus Eretmocerus; species Eretmocerus hayati. Next base: position 118,023,625 of record CM056744.1, on the reverse strand, counting down.
CCAGAAATATTTGCCTTTCCTCCGCTCACAATCGAATGTCCTGGTTCAGCCATATGTTTATTTATATCACTGCATAGTAAATGCACCCACTCTCTGGGTGCATAAAAAATGCAAGATGTTCAACTAAACTACCAAATTGAGCAGGAATGAAGATTGATTGTTTCTAAGGTCTCTATTAGATACCAGGAATATTTCCTTCCATCTGCTCAAAGTTGAAAATGTCCAGGCTCAGCCATCTGTTTTGTTTACATTACTGCATAGCAAATGCACCCAATTTTTGGTTGTATTTAAAATGCAAGATATTGACGTGAAATACACATCTAGGCATGCCAAGATGCACATTCGCAGTGTATTTATATGAAAGATGTGTATAAACAGCATCCAAAATGGAGTTTTGGAGAGTACGCTGCAGTATTTTATTTAGAAATGTCCATCTCCACTAATGCATAAAAAATGTATGAGATTGCATATAAATGCTAAGGAGAACATAGAAGTAATTCATACAGAGAATTTTTTCATTCCTCTGCATGAATCTTTGCAGTCAGAAATACACACTTCTATGTGTAACAAACAGCAGAGAAGTTCATTCACAGACATCAGTGACCACCAGTGACAGAGGTGAATATCAAACAATAGAGATATAACACCAAATCTCTATTGAACAAACTCATCTCTTCTTATGTCAGGCCGCCGAGTGCTTGAGATAGATGTCTACAGATAGACACCATGAAGTCACGTATCAGTCACCAGACACAGCTCACATGCGGCTACCTAGGTCGGTAAAAGTAGAGCTTCCGAACCCCCTTAAAAATACCGAAACTCATAACGAAACGAAATTCAATTCGTTATGATTTTAACGTTATTCTAGTAACGTAATGAAAAACATAACGAAATTCTACCCATTATTTAACGGAATAACGAATGTCATAACAGATCTCCGAGGGTTTCGTTAATAACGCACCATAACGAAACTAGCGTTATTTGTCAAACCTTGCTTGAGACTAAATTTAATTCACGAGGTATATCGGTATTCTAAATACATCCGGGCACAGAAAAACGCGGAAGGTCGAAATAACGGTCCAGCCACGATGTTGTGTGATTCATCAATATCATCACTAGAATCAACAAATGAGACCATCAATTGCGGACAGGGCATCATCATACGTCGCATCTCTAGACGAAAGCGCCGATTTCATTCTTCACTCAAGCGTATTTCCCAACACGAGAAGTTTTGACATATCATTCACATATTAATTCATGCTAAACTATCTCAAAACCATGCATAGCAATGATTCACCATTCCATAAAGTTCAGTGCATGACTTGTACATCAAGCTTCATGCTAATATTGAATGAAAGTCAAGAAGAGTAAAGAAAAATTGAAAGCACCGCAAGATCGCCTAACTGCGATGGTACACATATACCATGAGCCGATTCACGGATTTCGCGCCTCAAAGGCCACCAGGACCGTATAACTCACAAGCTCGAGTCACTCTTGTCACGTACGGAAGCTTACAGTCGTCGTCGTCGCGTGGGGAAGAATAGAGAAGGAGAACGACGAAAGAATCGCTTGTGGAGAATCTGAGATGAACTGTCGCTGCGTGCGTGAGATGTGCGTTTGAAATGTGCCAATAGAGAGACCGGTGCATGAAGAGATACCTCCAAGAACAGGAGTGCATGACGAGATTTTACCAAAATTCACTCGGTAGCGGGATTTGGCTGTCAGTTATCAAGTAAATTCTCAAATTCGCAGAGATTCTGGTTCAAAAGGAGTAAGTGGATGCCATCGTGCGGGAAATTTTTCGATAGCTTTCAATAGTAGGTTGATCTGTGAGAAAATTATCAAGTTCCATTATTACACGCTGTGGAGCTTGATCTTAATTACTGATATTCATAGATTTCGTATGTTGAAGCACGATTCGATTTGGTTCGATCGATTTAGTTTCCTGGTACGCTGACATGATCCGTCACTAACAAAAGTTTTCAAAAAAAATTTGAAAAACTTCAGATGAATTGAGTCGAAAGATTATTTATGTCATGAAAAGAAGGTGCAGAATGGCATGGAGATCAAAGTTGGAATGAGCTCTTGTTACACGGTAGTCATGCAGATAAAGATAAGGCCATTCCATTAATGGCCCTTTGATATTCGATGGAACGTTTTTGAAAGAATTTTACGGTCAAAAAGCTCATTAGACAAAGGGTCAATCCATCCAAATTTGCTGTCTCGTAGTATGAACATTCTATCTCAGTTTTAATCATTGTTGTATGCAGTACGTCAATTTATCATTCGGATCTAGCTGTTTTCGGTAATGAGTTTATTTCGAGCTTATTTACGAACACGTACGCTTGTCATGCTAATGGTGATGGAAAATCATTTTAAGGCCGATAATGGTTCGTTCCATCGGCTGAAATCAACTTTAAAAATTCCCGGGATCGGACTGCGCACTTCATGCAACTGCACACTTTTAGTGGAATACATCAGATTCACAGCTTCTGGGCATCGTGGCTGCGCTAGGTTGCATTGGGAACAATATCCTGTAATATAAAAGTGGATAAGCGACTCTCGTAATCTAGGAACTGGAACAGTTGAAATTTGTAAAACATGAATTACTGAATAATCAAAACCATCCTACCTCATCAAAATCTCCCACCACCTAGTGATCAGACTTTTGATACACAGCCACAGACAACCCGATCCCCAATAAAACCAAGCCTATCACAATCAAGTCAATATAGTGCACTCTGAATATAAGAAGGATAAGGTTAGTGGAAAGAGCTTGAATGGATTCGACGAGGGCTAGCTCACCCTGTGGGGAAATAACCATGATGAGCATTTGCAATTTCAATGCGCGCAATCCGACACCCGCAACGATGCTCCCCTTATATACTCTACTATCGTGGTCTCTGTCGATTCCCTGCATCTATCTCAACTGGTTCGAATCTATTAGCGGTATATGTAGTCTGAAAGCTCTAGTGTACTGAACTCTGTGCGTCTCGGATCTCTTCGCGTCGAATTTCATGGACTACTAATCGATCATGGCTATAACGATAATACGCACTGGCATCAAGTTATATACACAAGCGATTAGTTCATGATTCATCATTGTGGCTATTGATTACTTTCATATTGGTTTTTCATTAGTTGTAAATGGAGCTCAGGTATCTGAGAGATTGATCAAAGTCCATGACATGGTCGTTAGGAGAGATTTACAGTGTTCATGGTTCTCGATGTGATGTAGAAAATTTTCCGTGGTTGACGGTTGCAAAGAATTCCTGACATTTTCCTTCGAGAAATGGTAGGCTCTGATTTTTCGACGAAGAGGGGAGATTCGTCCCGGAGGAGAGCTAACTGAGGTCCCGGATGTGAAAAATCTCATTCTATGAACCCTCAAAATGTTGTCGCAAATTCTCAGAGAGGAAATCTCCATCTCGAAATCGTTAAAACCTGAGGTCCTTATTACCCTGAAATGGTTGTAAAGAGCTGTAGGGACTCAAAAATTTCATCAGAATTCAATAGAATCCTCAGTTTGAAATGGTCTGAAACGAGGACCCTCCCGTAGAACTTCTAAGATCAGTCACCATTCCTCAAAAATATTGATCATAACTATGGTATAGGAGATTATCATCAATTCTCAAATAAATCATGATACATTGCCAATTATACCGTCGAACACAATGGATTCATACAATTTCTCTTTGGCTGTTTCATACGTCATAGTACGTGGCTAAAATCGTGATCCTCCAACAACTCTTCTTCGACATCTCCCCAAAGTGAATAGTGAACGACCAAGCCATATGCCTAGTTATTCCACCTTCAAATAATTTCATCAGTTGAATCATTCCGTGTCATCTCAAAACACTGACACCCTAAAAACGAATCCCTAAAATTTAGCAAACAGATTGAATTTTCAAAGAGTAGTGAAGAAATAGTCTGCACTGTGCACCTCGCAAATTTCATCAAGAGTAATGTACACAGCTCGTTGCAAAGCGGGTCAGCCACGCCAGTTTTCAAGATCGTCAGTTTTGGAACGAAAGCAATCAGCTCAGCCAGTAAAAGCTCAAAGGAAACGAGTAGATGATATATATATATATTACGAAAAGGCTGACGTTTACAGGCCATATATCCGAAGCTCAAAAGCACCAAATGGCAAGTTCTGTTTAAACGTTTCGCTCGAACTGGCGCTGGGCCCCTATTTGTCGTAATTTTCAAAGTTTCGCTGCGCTGAGTGACAAAGGGCGTAGAGATTGTGAGATAAAAAAGCAGAGGGATGATGAAAAAAAAAAAAAAAATGGCTAACTATGGAATTTGATAGAAATGACTGCCACGTATGATGTGGGTTTCCATGCACGGGGGATAAAAGATTGGCCATTCAGCTGTTCAAGTCCTAGTCTGATTTTTCGACTTCGTGAATTGTGATAAAATCCCTCAAAATTCATCAAATAATCCAAATATCTCGTCATATCAGATGTAATGGATGAATAATCCTTCCATTCCACCTTGTTCATCGATCTATAAATCCAAACTTCCAAGTACCAGTTTGTATGAATTAATCTCATTAAAACGATTCCCCTCTTATCCAGCATTCAATCCTTCACTTATTGCTCTAGCACGATAATTACCCACCGAATTTTCTACCTTCTGAAATCGCTCGCGCACACGGAGAACCTATTACAAAAGGCAGAACAGTGTAGATGCAAAAGTAGAGGAAAAGAGAGAAAGAGAAGAAGGCAGAATGAGAGATATTTCAGAATCTGGAAAATGAAAGTAACCGTAAGAATTTAATGATGCTATAATTATGCATCCAACGCTATTGTTCACATTTCAGGAATTTTACCTTACGCAGACAATTTTTATATCCACGCAGATGTACCCATAATCTCCGCAAATAGAAACTCGGAAGAATGTTCGACCCAATAAGTTCATTCGTATTATCTCATTGTATTGATTTCATTGCTGATTCAGTAAAAGGCTTTTTGTGCGATATTCTATTACCACGTATCTTGTTTTGGGAAGTTCTAGAAAATTTAACTCTAGAGATCACCATAGATCACAATATTTTTTTGCCCATTCGTACTTGATGTATGCATATATGCGCGATTTATCTCGTGATTCTGAGAGTTGATCATTCATGGTTTCATCTGACCAACATGACTACTTGATGAATATGGGATTGAGTGATCATTATTGCTGTTTCAGCTATGACCGTAATGTCCTTTCAAACATGAAAGCTCACTCACTTTGGGCAAAAGATTCCCATGGCTATCGCAATGACTAGATCATATCAGTCTAGAACTAAAATAAGACTCATGCAATGAGCAATTACTTCGTGAAATAATTGATGATATCAGTTGGAGCAGAATACCTCTATGAATTTGTTTTGGAAGTCTTTCCCTGATAGGAAAGCTCACAAGCTCCACTCTCGAGTATAAAGGTTTAACTTTGTGAAATACAATGTGAAATTCTTGTCTCGATTTTGGAGGACTATGAGTATTGTATCAAGACATTTTTACACAACTTTGTATCCAGACTAAAATGTATTTGCGACGTTTCGTCAATGACTCACATTTCCTCATCAATTTTGGGATGTAGACATTGAAAGTCATTTCGAGATTGATACAAAAATGTTAGTGTCCAAAACCTAATTCAGTTGTCTGATGAGGACGGTGAATCACATTGACGAAACGTCGCAAATATATTTTCATCTGCATACAAAGATGTATCAAAATTCTTTGACCTAATACCAAGTCCTCCAAGATCCAGTCAAAAATTTTACATCATATCCAAGAGAAAGGACGATTCAAGAAGTTCATTCACTACCTTTGTGGAATACAGATCTCGAGGCGATGCGGTCACCGTGCACCGTGCACGCTGAAAGTTATTCCCACTTTTCTCCGATATTCTTGCGATTTGGACTAAACGAAGAGAAGACGAATACTTATTATCATCCAACTCGAGTTCGTCTTCTCGTCGTTTAGGCCAAATCGCAAGAATATCGGAGAAAAGTGGGAATAACTTGATCGCAAGCACCTCCTAACCTATAATATACGCACATTGTAATTCTCACTTTTATCCGATTCTTTTGCGATTTGAGTTAAACGACAAGAAGACGAACTCAAGTTAGATAATAATAAGTATTTGTCTCCTCGTCGTTTAGTCTAAATCGCAAGAATATCGGAGAAAAGTGGGAATAACTTTCAGCATGCACGGTGACCGCATCGAACTCTGTAAGTCATTTGGTTTCGGTGAGAAATTATTCTTAGCCCACGGGTTTGATTCAAATGGGTTCGTTATCCTGATGAGATTAACAAAAGTCCGTGAACCCGCATCCTCATTTTTCAACAATACAAGATGATTTTCAGGGTTTTATCAGAAATTATGATCCACAAGGTTGGAGGTGACCTCATCATTTTTTATTCTTGGAGAACACAGTCAGATATATGAGGATACCCATTTCTGCGTTTCTATGATTCTTTTGAGGTTACTCAAATATACGTTTTCGTTGACGAAATGAGCTCATTCAATGTTTTTCCCTCAGCAATACTTGGAATTCTTAAGTGCTTCATGTGAATTTTAACCTCAGTTTGCACTAACGTGTGCGGTTCAGTAGTTTGCTCATCTAATTAATGCCCAGAATACGTGATTTTCTTATCTTTCCCAACTTATCCTATTTCATCGAATTTAAAGATTCAAAAATCAACTTTGCACTATTATACTTGCACTTTCAAGATGCTCAACATGACCAACAAACGAATGCAAAAAAATTTCCATCAACTAACAAGACTCGAAGTAAGAATCTTAGTATCAAACGATGCCAATTACAGCATCTGATCTGGATAACTAGCTTTCAGACTACTTTTACGTAACGATCACAGTTAACAACTTTTTGCTTTGAAATAATTTTCTTCGAAATCAATACACGAAGCTCATCCGCACTCAATCGACGCTCTCCTTCCCAATACCATCTCTATATACTGCTTACTTCATCCCTCACTCCATCAAACGACTAACATAACCTCTATATAGATTCAGAGTCCAGCAGAGGAGGCTAATTGGCCGATCGGCGTGATTAATGTCCAGCTTACACGAGGCGACAGTCTGAGAGCCATTTGAGCGAATCGCGCTATGGGATAAACTAATTAGCGCGCGCAATCCCTCATATATATAACCCAGCCATAACCTCTACAACTGTGTGTAAGCAGAATATATACATATAGCACATATCATACGAGATCTGCACAATGCATTCATGCGAGCGTTTTACGGCTCGTGTAATGCAACGGGACCTCGTAAACTCTCGCCTCCCATACATCTATCTATACACAGAAAATACCTTCACAAACACATACACACATATGAGTAGTTAATGTATGTGTTTGTGTATATGTGGGTCGTTTCATACGCTCGTTGGCATTGCGACGAGCTTCCGTCCTTTTGTGCAGTGTACAACCCTCTTCCTGTTCAGTGTATAACCTCTTCTCTTCAACTCTCTCATCTCATATATGTATGTATATACGTGGATACATGTCCAGTTTGGGTTCGATACACTTCAACGTCCAGCAATGAACGAGAACGAGAGAGAGAGAGAATTCGAAAAGGGTTATGTTGTTGAACGCCCTTGTTACTATATCTATATATACTGAAGCGCGTGCAGTTTGATGAATGACGAGGAGGGAGTGACCAGTGCGAATGATGTGCCCTCCGGGAGCTCTGATGAATTGGACCCGTTACGCTGTGATGGAGCTTGGCTTATTTAGCGTCGTTTGTCATTTTGAGTTGACTAGTTTCTCATTGTGACACTGGGGTTATGGTGAAAGAGGGTAGAAAATGGAAATGGGATAACTAGAAATTCGATGCACTACGGTGTGAGATATAGAATACCGCTGGAAATTCAAAATTTTATATAATATGCATATATGTAAGTCAGTCGCTCCCCTGAGCTTTGATGCAGATCAATCATGTGAGTAGAGTCGATCCATCAATATATCATCTTACGTGAATACTAATGCCATCTATCATTGGTGTGTGAACAACTTGCTTATCGTACGCGCATGGCACGGTGAACCTAAACAAAGTTCGAATCCGACTGAAAGAAATTCTCGAAATTCCACCGGGCTCATCAAATATAGGTCACGAAACGAGTTACCCAAAAAGTTTCCAATGTAAGCTGTTAGGCGAATTTTGAATATAACGGCTCTGAAGGCCTTATGATCAAAAAACACGATGAACGGGCTCATATTCATTACGGAAACCACCACATGAGCTGATAATGTTCAATAACTTCCAAATCAATCCTTCCACGAAAATATACATAGAACACAGATTTTTTTCCCCCTCTGACGAAATGATCGCAGATCATCGACGGGTAATATTCCCACGTCTGTTAATCCTCGAATATGGAAACCTTCTTGGCTATTCGTCGTGATTCTCACGAGCTTGCATGGCAGCAGCTCTTGCAGGACGTGACTTGGCCTGTTCCTGAGGTATGTCTCCCTCCATACTACGGACTCGAGGTGCAACTGCTGACCCCGGACTCGCTGTGGCCATAATCTCGTCGCTCCTAAGGTATTGCCCTGATCTCGTTCAAAGCTCCTTAGCAGTATTTGTCAAGCTCTAAAGCTACCCTGAATGAGTTGATAGTTTTCTATAAAATTGATTACCACTTTTCATTGTCTATACAATATGTCATTTTCCTATACAGATTGTAAGTGTTCGCAATGTTGAATCTTTTTGTTCTCTAGAAAACTGCACCAACCATTATCAAAGTTCCTCAATGGCCTTCACATGTGGCCCCGTTTTACAATGTTACAGCTGTTTCTTAAATTTAGAAGTGATCTCATATCTTGTAACTTTCAAATGGACATGCTTACAAAGTTGAAAATTTTTCTATATCCTTTAAAATATTCCGCTGATTCTCATCAAATTTCGTTGGCAGTAATTCTCATGCACTGAAGCTACTTTGGGTCATCTCACAACCCTCAACATGATTCATAACCGTTTTCAAGGTCCTACGCCAAACATCATTTCTTCATCCAAACTGTCGTAGTTGCCAAGTTGAGAACTCTAAATCTCTTCCACAGTGATTCGCCAGTCATCCTCAAAATTGAGATTGTAGCATTACTCTGTTCTAAAAAGCTCCTCCATAAAAATTTACAGTTTTCTATGACATTTACGTTGGCAATGTGTAATTTTTAATCCGTTTGTCTTAGTTGGTACTCCATTCTTTCAAGACTTACGTCCAGTATTATTCATCGACTCAAATATTTGATCATTATTTTGGTTACCAAATGGAGCTAAAATCTAGATTTACCGTTAATTCTGAAATCATTCGGTTCAAGTGCTTTTCTTGATCTTGAGGGTAACATTCTGATAATCCAGAAAACCTCCATGACTTATCATTGCAACTCACGGTTACAAGTTCATAACTCAAACTTTGATTTTAGGCCTTCCTATGATAATCCACAGTCATCTTGATGCGTAGTAACTGAATTTTACCGAATACCCTTACCTCAAAAGCCTCTCCACCATAGTTCCAAACAAAATTATCCTGAAAAAGAAATACATCACAAATACCAGCTATAACTGAGTAACCTTGCAGCATCTTGTCCAATAAACGAAGATGTAATCAAGGATAATTAACAGAATTAATCAAGAGCCATGCAACAGCAATGCAACTTGTTCCACTTCCTGAATCTCAAAGTCCAAGCAAAGGCATCGACATCAGACAGGCAGAGAAGGAGAACTGACCGCAGTGTCTGGTCCATTAGCAGATGGAGCTGGTTGAATGTGCATAGAACAAGACGGATAGTAGACAGCTGACTCTGGGGCAAACTAGATTCACTGAATCAACAATTCCCATAGTAATTGAATGCATGACTTGGTACCGATTGAATGCTCACCACTTGCCTGCTCAGATCGGCGCAATGTTCTATATATGGACACTCAAAGCATCCAAGACGTTCACCTCATTGTTACACCATCTGATTACTATTAGTTGCTTGAGAAATACGTAATCATCATCAAAGCTATTCGATTAATTCTGTGATTAATACTGATTGAAATTGGATGTGCGGGGTCACTGTATGAGGACTAATCCTCTGATTGAAGCTACATTTACTTCGAAAATTATTCTCGGCCTGGCATGTTCCATGAACTTAATGGTTGAGAAGGTTATAGAAATTTCCATGTGAGTGATGATAAATTTTCACGAACAGTTGATGATTTATGATTTTCGGTTGTTCTTCAAGATCGTGAAAAACACTCAAATATATCTCTTAGAAATGGAAAAATATGTTATACTAGTTTCAGAATGACATAGTAGGCTTGTCACGACACAAGGTTTTGACGTCACCTCGTGAATAATTTTTCTTGTCCAGCTATCTCGATCTCAAACATCAATATTTTAACTGCTAGAACAAATTGGAAGTAAACTTCTGTGTCATTTTAGATGGCAGAAAAGTCCAATATGGCCGAATCTCAAAACATTATCCATAAGAAATGCACGGGGCCAAAATGGCGGCGTTTCAAACCAGATTTGCTAGCTCCCAATAGACTAGTTTGCAATTATCGATCAGAAGCGCAGAGTTTGTCATAAAAATTTTCCCGACAATGAATGAAAGAACCTCCACATCTCTGTAAAACTTCAGTACCATTGTTACAGGTACACTATTCACTGGTATCGTTATACCACAGTCGATTACCAAAGTCCCAGTGTGAGTATCTACCCAGAGTAGTGAATATTTCTCTCGTAGGAGCTTGGCAAAGCTCAGAAGGTGAGAAAGCCTGGGCTGGGCTTGAGAAGGCGATAGTATAGAGCGCACCTAATCGCAAGGCTCAAGACAATAGGTAAGCTCTGAGTGCAACGGTGGTGCATTGCTGTTGCGCGTCGCGCAGAGACAACGACTATTGCCGGAGTAATTGCTGCGGGAGATACAAGCTACATCAGTGTTGCCGAGTGGCACAACGATATAGTTCAGTTTTGTATAGTGCAAGCTCATCTCTGTCGTCTCTGAGGATTCACCGGAGTGAGAACTTGGTGATGCAGTGGTATCTGTATATTGTGAAAGTGTCTTCGTTACTAGACTCTCGGGATTTTTCCCTGAAATAAGTACTTTTTAGAATCAAGAATTGAGAGTGCAATCACTCTATCATGATGGGAGAAAGGGCGGGAAATCGGGGGATGCTATATTTTTGGTCCACGTCGAGCGAAGGAGGGTCTGGTCAGCCTTTTTTGAGTCGAGGAGGTGGAGAAGGGTTCCAGGAACAGCTCCGCTCAACACGGTCGGTCGATGAATTCTCCCCGGCCTACCCGCTCGAATATAGTGAATTTTGGTCGAGGAGTGGGGGTAAGGTGGGGGGTATATAAGGGAGAGCGCAAGCCGGCCGGCAGACAGTCTGCGTCGAGCGACCGACCAGTGAGGACGTCGCTCCCGGCGCTGAAGAGAGGGACGGATGGATGTGTTGGTTGATGGTCATGTGAGTGGGTACGTGAGATGGTTCATGGATGCGTGGGTGGATGGGTGCGTGGGTGTGTATAGGGAAAACACTACGTAATGGGTGAGTCCCAAGGGAGGTTTTTCATATGGCTCCAGGCGATCTTTTCCTCCCACATCAAAAAGAAAAGAAGCGGGCCGACGGTGGTACGTCATCAGTCCAGTCCGTGGCTGGACTAGTGGCGTGGTCAGGAAACCCACCGGGGGATGGACGGATGGATGGATGGATGGATGGATGGATGGATGGATGGATGGATGGATGGAGGGATGGAGGGATGGATGGATGGATGGATGGATGGATGGATGGATGGATGGATGGATGGATGGAGGGATGGAGGGATGGGTGGATGGATGGATGGAGGGATGGAGGGATGGATGGATGGATGGATGGAGGGATGGAGGGATGGATGGATGGATGGATGTATGGATGTATTGGGAAAACACTACGTAATGGGTGAGTCCCAAGGGAGGTTTTTCATATGGCTCCAGGCGATCTTTTCCTTCCACATCAAAAAGAAAAGAAGCGGGCCGACGGTGGTACGTCATCAGTCCAGTCCGTGGCTGGACTAGTGGCGTGGTCAGGAAACCCACCGGGGGATGGACGGATGGATGGATGGATGGATGGATGGATGGATGGATGGATGGATGGAGGGATGGAGGGATGGATGGATGGATGGATGGATGGATGGATGGATGGATGGATGGATGGATGGATGGAGGGATGGAGGGATGGAGGGATGGGTGGATGGATGGATGGATGGATGGAGGGATGGAGGGATGGAGGGATGGATGGATGGATGGATGGATGTATGGATGTATTGGGAAAACACTACGTAATGGGTGAGTCCCAAGGGAGGTTTTTCATATGGCTCCAGGCGATCTTTTCCTTCCACATCAAAAAGAAAGGAAGCGGGCCGACGGTGGTACGTCATCAGTCCAGTCCGTGGCTGGACTGGTGGCGTGGTCAGGAAACCCACCGGGGGACTTCGGTGACTCCAGGGGGAAAGCCTCTCTTGGTGGCGGGGCGGGCTGGACCTCACGCTCCTGCGGAGGGGTGGCGTAGTCCGTCGAGTCGGATCTTCGGTCACGGGTCGCCTCTGAACGTGAGAAATTTAGTCAAGGTCGGTTCCAGGCGTTGCGCTCGCGTTGTAATCCGTCTACAGGGCTTGTCTTGTCTCCGATCAAACGGCGACGGCTCGGGGCAGTTGGTTCGGGTTGGCGGCTCTCACCATGTCTTCGCAGGTTCGTGATCTCCAGTCCAACCCAAAGCCAAGGGAGAACCCACCTGGAACTCGCCGAATTCTCCGCTCGGGGGTGAGCCTAAGGAGGTTGGAGGCTGGTGATCCTCACGAGCACGGGTGAGGTATATAGGGCTCCTGCCACGGACAGGTGCGATCTCCTCAACCGTTACCAAAAAATAAAAGAAACGCGCCCAGAACGGTACCTCTCGGGTGGTGTGGAAAGCCGTTCATTGCATACGGAAGTTCAACGATAGGGGACCAAACATCGCGTAGTCTCGTAACTTTGGCACGACGAAATCCCAGTAACGGCAAGGATGCATGCATGGGATGGATTGGATGGATAGAATGGACGGATAGCTGGATGTGATGGGTGGGATGGATGGATGAGATGGGATGCGTGGACGTGATGGATAGATAGATAGGATTGTTGGATGTATACACGCAATAGATAAGATGGATGAATAGGTGGATGGATGGGATTGATGGGATGGATGGGTGGATCAATGGATGGGTGGGGTGGATGGAGGCATGGGACAGGGGTGATCTCCACAACCGTTGCACAAAAAATAAGAGAAACGCGGCCGGAACGGTACCTCTTATGGGTGGTGTGGAAAGCCGTTCATTGCACACGGAAGTTTAATAATACGAGACCAAACATCGCGTAGTCCTGTGACCAAGAGATCACGAATCCATGGCACTAATGAGAGGAAAACATGGGCTCCAAGTTGCAAATCTGTCTTGTGATTTTTTGTTCAGTCTCACATCGCATATGATATGAAGAACTGGAACTATCTTCGTGAAATGAGCCCTCTTATGAGAGATACAGCCAAAAGTACTGCTTCAGAACATGAGTCTACATGAGCAATCTCTAATGTTTTGCGATGTTCCTGTGGGCAGGAGACCTATTTGACAGAGTTTCTCTGTATTCTTCGTATTGTATAAGATTGTTCCGGACTGTGAAGAATTTCGGCAAGATTGGCAATCGGAATCCCCTCATTGCGAATCCCCGTATTTGCTAGATTTACTATATTTTGGATCGCCTGGGCCCTTCCTCGCCAGTTCCTCGTCACTCGATCAACTTTTTGAATAACAAGAAAAAGAATTCCAGTTCATCCGAGTTATAATTCTTGTAGATTTGAGAGTCTATCACGTTGCGAGCTTGAGTAGAACAAATTGCTTCATGCTTCCGTTGCGCATTGAGTCGTGCTAATCTTATCAAACTCTTTCGAATAATAAGATCGAAGAATTAGATATCTGTAAAACTCATCTCTCGAAATTCATGAGATTCCACTATTTTGTCCTTGATAATCTCGATCATTCTTTGGTGAAAAAATCAAACCGCATTTTAGTAAAAGAGAATATTCTCAAAGAGCTATTCGGATGAACTGAGTAAAAGGGGGCTTATTTCCATTCATTTCAAACACCCACGATCTTGCTTTCATCCCAGGATCACTCTCAAATAAAAGATGGAGGAATACTCCGTTCACATGAAGTAATATCTCATGCCGAAGATTCCCGATAATTTCAAAACTAACCCCATGATAGAGACTAGGTAGTGAGAACCGACCCGTATAGAAATGAGAATTCCTCGTAAAAATTCAAAAATACCCTTGTCCACGTGATAAGCCCCACACCACTACAAAATCCATCTCCAAGATATCCCATCAACCATCAAAACCAATCTGCACAATCTCGCTATTTTCTGTCCACGTTACAGCACACGTATGCATCAGCGGTCAGCGTCGAAATAAAATTTACGAGCGTGTTTACCCGTTCGGCCATCTTTCACGACGTCCATACGACATATACGCATACTATCTCCACCAAAACTCCAACCCATGCATAGCCCCATCCAAACACCACAAAACCAGAATAGCAAAGCTTATATTCGGTATAGCGAGACTGTAGTATACATGTAGTATATACGCAGAGACGTCACTTGGAATACGACGGGTTACGTGACGCCATAAACCATCCGTTATCTTACGTTATTGCATATGACAGACGTGTCCTTCTCTCTCTAGCTCGCTTCCTCACGGTTTAGAGAGACATCCGTTACTCTGGAACACACGCCTTCAATATAGACAATGCCATGCGTGAAAGCTCATATATACCATTTCGAGTATGGGACTTTGTAGGTTAGGTTTGGGGTATAGAGAAGAGATGAGATTGGATATATGTTGGGAGGAGGGAATGTAATATGTTTGGGAGATCGGACAATTGTGATTGAAGTATCTGAAGAAGGCGGATGAATTGGATCTCGATAAGTTTGATGGACAGTTTTTAGAGGTTAGGTTCACTGCTTGTTGACTCTTGGGTTATGGAAATATCACTGCTATGTTGATCTGATTTTTAATTTTTCTGGGGATGTGACTGAATCAGAATTGGGAAAATTCACTACAACAAATGAAAAGAATCTCATAAAATTTCCGAAACAAATGAATGACATATCATTTGACACGCGTGCACTTTGTGAATCGTCTGTGTCTCATCATGATTCACCTCTGAAGTCACACGCAAATAGTTGGCAAATTAATCCTTGTTGATCGAACAATTTAGCTCCACAAAATACTTTGAAACATTAATCCGCACGGTATAAAAGAATAATCCAAACCACCTCTGACAAATTTCTTCTCTCAGAACTTTGTCAAGTTTAATTGACAGTGTGCTGCCATTAGGCAAAAGCGCATCGCTGCTGTCTCGTCGACAGAAAAATTGAGGACCTCTCGCAGTCTATGAGAGATAAAAGTATTCAAAAAGTCGGAACGAAAAGAGCAGCTCGGTCGAGTCGGCATCTGTCACCGCGCAAAAGTCGTTGAAGAAGGATGGGAAAAAAAAATCCCCAAATGAAATGGATGGGCAATGTGGCAGAAGGCTCGTTAGAGCTGTCGCAAAATCCGTATGCTCAAGAGTTATTTTGAGGAACTCGATGCTTTCGTTTGGTATACCACCGATGTTGCATCAAATCCGTCCCGCCGATGACGACGACGACAACGACGACGTGTTTCAGACGGTATTATATGAGGAGCAGGCAGGCAGGCAACTAGAGGGATTTTTTTGTCACCCTGAGGGGTTAATGCTGAGTGACATACCGGTGACTCTTATTGCGCCACGCGTTCAAGCGAATCGATGCTTCGTCAGCTTTTGCTTATACCTAATGAACGAGCTTGCGCAGATGACTACTCTCTGGCACTTTCTGTTGCTTGCCTTTTTTGAGCTTCAACTAAACTTGGGACGGATATTTTTTAACGAGAGTTTTACAGAGTAAGCCTGGAAAATTGACGAGCTTAAGTTTTCGACTGGTGTAATTGATGGGAGTTTGGGAGGAATTTTGGCAAATTACTCGCGAGTAGAAATTACATGTTCTGGGCTTTTTTTTAGATACCTGGAAAGAATTTTCTCAAATGCAAAAGTTGGTAATGCTTTACCGTATTGAGATGCGCAGAGGGAAAATACTTTCATGTGCTGAGTTGGTTTCAGAAATGTTTTAGTCACCTGGAACAGAAATATAATCAAAATTCAGATTCAAATTAGAATTCAAATTCGTGATAGAATATAGATGGGTAGTGGGCAGATATTGAAGAAATCTAGTGATATGATTCCCAACCACGGTGATTCCATAAAAATCATATCTTGCTGCCCGGATTGGTGAGGATTTATCACGATTCATCGATTTTCCCAACTTGTGGTGAAGTTTCACCAACTTCTAGTAAGACTCTATTGTGAGTTTGTAAAAGTGCACCAATTGGGTTCGATTTTCACTGATTCAGTGAGGTACAAGTGAAGGAATTGCAATGTCAAATTTCGAGCATTCCCTGTCACAGAAAATTCGGGGTATAAAGTCAGCATACCGCTAAAATCCAATCACAGATTTTTTTTCAAAACATTTTTAACCCCGTTTGAAAATCCCTCATCATGAAATATCTTTTGAAAAGTACAGAAAACCCGACAAGCTGAAACGGCAAACTTGGTAATTACTAAAATTGGGTTATAGCATAGCAAAGGCTCTTAGGAAATTGCCTTTGTAAGCGCCCTACTTGTGACATGATTCATGTTTGAACCAAAAAATTCATCATAATATAAAATGGATATGGGTCAGGCAATTCATCAAACTCAGCTGAAAATAAATTTTGGCTCGTTCAAGAAATACCCTTCAGTAGAAAATCCATACAAGCACTACGAATTTTAATTTGTGAATAATTCCACCACTAACGTTAAGTGATTTAATTAAAGTTACGTGCCGCAAACGAATTTAGCGAGTTTCACCAGAGAAAGGACCGCTTGCATTGTGGCAGTGCATCGCTTTTCTCCATATATACATATACTATATACCTACGTACCAACCTCTCATGCACCGCTTGCAGGCAAGCATAGCAGCAGCAGCAGCAGCAGCAACGCACGGCTGAGAGGGTAAAGTTCAACTTAATTAGCCCATAGCAACGATATTACCCGTTAAAGTGCCCACAACTCTTTAATGCCTCACTCTCCCATACCCACGTTTGAATATATGCCATCACATACAGATATTAACCCTCAGGCCAAACCAAAATCACCTATTATACTATATATGTATATATTTGGAGGTTAGATATATAGCTCCCAAACTGTACTTCAGAAATCGAACGTTGAGAGAAGAGAAATAGGAATATTGAGATGGATGAGGGCCTCGAGCGAATTCAATAGTATAGTTGGTTGGTTGGACTGTGCAATAAGGAAATAAAAAAAAAAACTGTCTATAGTGTATATGTAGATGGGCAAAGTATCGGGAAATGTATTAGCCGGTAATGAATGTATCGACCGCCGCTGCAGATGAACAATTGGAGAAATGGCTTATTCTCACTCATTGGGATTTTCAAGTTTGAAACCCTTCCGAGTAGCGAATATTCCAAATGAAACGAGTCATTATAGTCTGAAAAGGTGAGGGGCCAATATGAATGGATGAACGGATTAACGTATCAAGTATTACGAGTGCATAGAGTGCTCTCGAAGTATACATCGATCGTTCGAGGTCAATGAAAAATTTTTCCATTGTACAATTCAAGAGGAAAAATTGCTCCGCATCGATGATGGATTATTCTTTTTATCAGATACTCGCAAGCACAGAGGCTCCTCTACACAGAGAATATAAAAATTCCCATCCAAAAGTACAATCATAAATGTACCTACTTCCTGTTGAAAGAATGAAAAATTCGGCTTCCCCTAGAATAGTTAACATTAAAAGGGGTTAAAGGCAGAGTAGCCGTTATGATTGGTGCATCGAATGAGTTTGCAAATTCAAACTTCATTCAGCGATGCGGCGAGACCACACATTTTGCCTATAGATATATATATACCTCGTTGTGCAAGAGAACATATATATAAAGCGAGAGTCGAGAATAATAGTCGAGTACTGATCGCTTTGAATCGAAATGCATTCAACCGTTGGGATGTTTGGCACGCGCGTGAGCACCAAAGCATAGATCATTTCAATAGCTGATGCTTGTTTTTAAATGTTCAGTATAGGAGAGAGAGAGCAAATGGTCTGCTATTTTGTTCATTTCCACTCTGTTGAAGGTAGAATATATATGATGAGGATGATACATGACTATTTCAGTCGAATCTGGATGCACTCAAACCTTTAGATAACATTAAAATCATCGAAATTTCATTCGGTATTCCCTTTTGCGCAGGATATGCGTTT
The DNA here is from genome assembly GCA_029851415.1 of Eretmocerus hayati. Lineage (NCBI taxonomy): Eukaryota > Metazoa > Arthropoda > Insecta > Hymenoptera > Aphelinidae > Eretmocerus > Eretmocerus hayati. The sequence goes on along the minus strand of CM056744.1, from coordinate 118,005,215 downwards.
GATTTTGAGCTTTGATGGTAACGGTACTGTTGAAGCAAATGGAATCAATCACTTCCGAGTCCAGTCAATTGTTAACGATTGGATTTGCAATCATTTGATGCAGAGTTGATACATTTTAGTTTCTGTCTGTAATCAGCAATTTCCAAGCTGAAATTCGTTCAGATTGACCACTAGCCTCTACTATGCTATTCAGATACTAATAATCACATAGATACTCAACCCCGCGCCGTAACGATGAATAAAACATCACGAGAAGCTTCAATTCATGGCGGTTCACTCCATCTATGGGCTGTATATTAGTTTTATCAGTGTCACTTTATTATGATTGAATAATACTGATCACTAATACTGTGAACTTTCTCCTGCGAATCAACTGCCACCTCACTCTCTGTTACTGTGATCCACTAGTGATTCCTAGGGAGCATTTTATCTGAAACCATGTTACTCCAAAACTCTTAAGGGATACTCATAGTCCACGCCATACAATTTTTTTAACTGACTCACTCAGCTTCAAACTTCAGTTTGTCTAGTTGTAATATTCACTAATCTGTGACATTCTTCTGACTACTGAGTGATCTAAGAAAGTGATAATGATTAGCATGCATTATTCACTACCAATATTCATGATATTAATGCTGGACCATGGGTATTGTTAACTACCAACTCGTTCATGATATACATTAGTGATACATGATGATCCATGAAGTGATATCTATCACTAACTCACCAGGAAAACATTCCATGGTTCACTACTCTTTGTTCTTGGTTCATAAATGGCTCTGACTCATTCATTATTCGTTTCCACTGATAGGTCATCGATTAATTGTCACTGGTTCATCATAGTGATGTACACCTAAGAGTTAGTGATACTGCATTATCATCAGGTATGTTCTTTGATTCGATATGTAACTTTTTCTGACACTCTCACTGATAATAATTGGTGATTACCGTCCGGCATTAAAAGGTATATGACATATGTTAATCGCAAATGGAAAGCTTTTTTGATGATAGGTATTTTTGAGATATTCTTGAGATAGTGATAGCCACCGGACTATTAGTGACTTAGATCATCATTATTCACTGATCTACTAGATGGTGGAAACCGGCATTAAACCACTGGCGATGTTCACTAAAGCTGAATTCTATCGATGCCACTCAGTAGGGAGGGTAGAGAGAAGCACTCAAGTGATCAATGGTCAGTGGAGGTTAGGTATTCTGCCAATGCTGTGAGATCGGGATCTGGACATCACCTACACTGATCATGGCTCTTTTGAGTGCTCAGTGGGGTCTATGGATTCCAGCCTAAAAAGTTAGATGTTTACCGAAATTTTCATTCAGTGATATCCCCAACTTCACAGGTAACATTAGTGTCACCAACCGAATCACTATTGAACTCAATGGCGACTCGTAGGTAGACATCACCAATGAAACAGTCATATCCACGTGTCATTACACACATCCTCCAATATTTTCGATACTTCCCCATCTGAATCAGTGATAGTGATCATAGAAGTGTTTCGTATCACAGAGAATGAAGAGTCTTTTCAGTATCACCAGCATCACAATAGCAGCCCACACAGCATGGAAATATTTCAAAGAACGATTCAGGGGAATATTTCATTGCAATCTCCCGGGAATCTTGCAAGGATATTGCAGGAGATATTTCAAAATGTTCTGTGGCAATATTTCAGAGAAAGCTTCCCGGAAGCTCCCGTAAATATTTCAAAGAATCTTACATTCAATCTTTCAGTAACCTTGCACTGAAATATTTCTGAAAGATTCACGAAAGCTTTTTGAAAGACTCCTTGAAACAATTCACTGAAATATTTTTGAAAGATTATCGAAAGCTTTCTGAAAGATGTAAGTGCAATATTTTGGGGAGAAGTTTTGGAAGAGTTACGAAAGCCTCTTGTGAGGTTTCACTGCTATGGGGAGAATCTCCTGGAAATGTTTCACCGATATTGAGTATAATATTTCATCAGGACGAGGCCCCAGAATTTTCTGGAGGGTTTGCTAGCTTCTACGGAGGGCTACATTTTGAGACCAGTTTCAAATAACATCGTGCTTGAAGTTCTTCTAGGCTGGGAAATCTTCAAAAATTCTATGATGGATTTCCAAAACTCACCGCGTTCTGATACTCTATATGGAGCACTTTGTGGCTGTGAGTTATCCATCTAACTCACGATATGGAACGTACCACTTTGGATTGAGCTTGGGAAATCAATTTGATTCTGGTATTCATTGAATCAATAGATTTCGGGAACATTTCAAGGAATTCCTCTATAAGTAACCTCTCTGCCACTCAATTGCACCTAATGAAATTGAAAAATTTCTGAATACCTTCTAAAAGATTCCAAAAATATTTCTAGGAATTATTTCACCGGTAATCTTTCAGAAACGTTGCACTGAAATATTGTTGAAATCTTTACGAAAGCTTTCTAGAAGATTTCAATGCAATACTCTTAGGAAGAATTTCCGCGAAATATTTGTACGATATTGAGATCAATAATATATTTCATTGCAATCTCCCAGGAATCTTGCAGGGATATTGCAGGTGATATTTCAAAATGTTCCTTGGCATTATTTCAGAGAAAGCTTTCCGGAAGCTCCCGTAAATATTTCAAAGTATCTTACACGCAATCTTTCGGAAACCTTGCACTGAAATTTTTCTAAAAGATTCACGAAAGCTCTCTGGAAGATTCCTTGGAACAATTCACTGAAATATTTCTGGAAGATTTACAAGCCTCCGCTGTGATATAAGCTCATTGAATTCCTAACTTGTTTAAATCTCTTTTGAACTTAGGCTAATCACGAGTCGTCGCATATAAATAAAGCCATCATAATAATAGGTTTGTGGAAGCTCTCTGACTGATTCCGTACATATTTCTTGGGAACATTCCACAGGTAATCTCCCAGGAATCTTGCACTGAGATATTGTTGATAGATTCTCGCAAGCTCCCTAAAATCTTTCAGAGCAAAACTATGTGACGGGGTACTGCATATTAATACCAAAAACCGTTACAACCGAGGTAAGAACATATTATACTGTTAAAGTATTGCGAGGAGTAATTCTTAACGACTTGAATCTGAATATGACACATGAATATTGCGGTGGAACATTCTGGGAATCTTTCAGTAACATTGCAGTGAAAGGTTGTAGGAATCTTCCAGAAACATTGCAGTGGAAGATTGTAGGAATCTTCCAGGAATATTTCATTGGAAGATTCTGTTCCCGATAGATGTCGCATAACACACTTTAGTTCTCAAATTTCGTTCTCATAAATTATATGGTTTTTGGGAAACTATCTATCAGGAAATTTGATGGTAGTACCAAATGATCTGTCATGTGTGATAACATACCCAGAACCAGCTATGCATAATGGTCTGTAAATGATACGTGAGGATTATTTGAAGATGCGTAAAGGCTTTCTCACAAGCGTTCACAATAGACGCTGGTTAGTATATAAGACAGGAAGACGGTTTATCGGTTAGGTGTCGCGTACATCGAAGAGTTCATAAAACCTGGATGAATCTAACGTGAAGCTTTGGATTCAACGTCACAATGGAGTGGAAGTACGAGTCAGAATGATGAAGTCATGCATTAGAATGATTGAGAAACTTATCAAGCAAAATATGGATTCCACAGACAGAACATTAACGCATATATTTTTGTGGGATTTCATGAAATCTTGCAGGAACAATTCACTGAAATGTTTCAATGAAATGTTTCTGAAAGCTTCCCGAAATATTCCCGGCAATATTTCATGAAATCTTGCAGAAAGGTGTCTGAAAGATTCTCATGCTGTGTGGGAGTCAATGACAGATGTACCAGTAAGTAGTAATACATCAAATATCTATTTTATCAACAAATTCTCAAATCACTATCTCAAGTGTATGCCCCACCCAATATAATACATCCGCACAAGTACGGCTTTGTTATGTGAATTCAGATTCACGTGATCTTCTCGAGGTGTCGCATCGGCACATATCTATATGATCCTCTAAGATGCGCACACCACAAGGAATCCCAGTGAATTGTGCAGGGCGAGATCAAATGTTCTATATATTAGGGCCATAAGCAGAGGAGGCAAGGGGGAAGTTATAGGTACCTACAAAGACGCGTCGCGAGTCTGGCATTGCTCGTCCTGCGCTCCGAGATAATATGCATTGCAGCGATTCGGAACTGGCGTCGACTGCTATATGTATATCTGCAGCTCTATGTCATATATATATGATTGAGGCGTCTACGTAGCTGAGCTGTTTGTGGTAGTCACTGGTTGTGGGTGGTTGTGGGTGACGATATGGTGGTTGTACTAGTGGTAGTGGTGGTAGTGGTAGTGAGGGAGGCTGCATCGATCCAACGCCAGACGCCAACTGCACCACTGCTGATGTGCTTCTGGTTCTATGCTTCTGATGCTGCTGCTGCTGCTGCTGCCGGTATCAGCGGCCCGTAACGGCTTGACGGGAATGCGTTGTTGCATTACATATAGCATGATTTCAGAGTGTTTTGCTTATAAGGAGACTATTTTTTCTGAGATATTGCTCACTTTTATTGATATAGCTAAATTTTTATGAATTTGGAAGGTATGGATGAGAGTTGCTCGTTGGTTATGGTATAGGTTAGGAGGATTGAGATTCAAGAACCACAACGGAATTTCAGAAAGTTCGAGAAGTTTGAAACTGAGGTAGTAACAGCTGTAAATTCCAAGCGCCGAAACATCTTGAGAGTTTGGGATGAACTGCGAGTGTTGGTGCCTTCATCGAGCTTGAGATGATTGATTTGGAGGTTATGAAGCGTGTACACGAGGACTAAGATTGGAATGACCAGTTGCTGAAGCATTCATGGTTTCTCACCCATGAAGATGGACTGAGAACAACGATTCCAATCGAGTTAGAAGGAGTTAGTTGGTCTCATGGCTGTACAATAGGCTACGCGTGATGAGGACCATTGTATTGTCACCATTTACGAATTTCATTCTCCATTTGAAATACGTGGTGGAGCTTGGTGGGTGGTCGAATTTCTTTCACATTCCATCAAATTCGTTATATATCCAGAATTTTCTTTGATAGAGCCAATGTCGGTTTGGAAGGCGGTATGATGGTGTATCCTATTGCACGCGGATGAGAATAATGGAGGCACATTATTATGAGATAGAATGAAGGTACATCATGAGAGTGACAAGCTCAAAGGCTCCTTGTAATTTATATCACTGGGTAGCACTGGATAGGCACACGAGGCTTTCCTGGTACACAGTCACGACGCTCTGGCAATGAAATATCTAAAATTGATGTGAAATAGACTGATTGAATCTATTAGTTGATTATAATTCCACCCATACGAGCTATTCATACAAATCAGACAGGCTCATAGACATCAAATACAGAACTACATTTGAGGAGAATACGAGACATTTGACATAAGATTGAATAGATGCCCACAGGCAACGCACCAGTTTCATTTTATGGAAACGAGAGACGCTGCGTTGATCTTGAATGCGTAATTCGTGCGTCTTTGAGGTTATAGATGAATCAATGGTCGGGGTGCTATTGATCAGCTGTTCTACAAGCAAATGCGGGTTGCATTCAGAGCAAGGATAGCCATTCATTGCCATTCATCGACGGCAAACTGCGCACTTGCTATACAGGCGTATCGGTCCGTGCCCAATTCACACTGTATCATAGGCATTGCGGGCCACAAACAGATGCTTAAATTTCACTGAATGATTTCACTTACTTGGTAATACGGATAATTTTGTAGCATTTCAATGGAAATGCATATCGAAGTAACCAATCCTTTTTGGATGTTTCATGTGGACTGTCATCGTTACGCATCATGTTATGATGAACCATAATCTGGTTCTTCTTGCGTTACCATTCATCAAGTTCAGCTCGAAACCAACCAGAGTACAGAATTTGATTAGTTTTCAGTGATTAACCCCCAGGCTTATAGCCTGGCTCATATATGAGCCACCTGCAACCTTGGATAATCCTCGTGACATATCAGGTGTTTCTATGAATAAAATTAGCCTCCGACAATACTTATTTGCTTAAGAAGAATGCCGGCTGTCTGAAGGTTAATAGAGATGTCATGAGTTCTACATCGATTGGAGACGTTATACCATCAAAAGTGTCATTTATGCGAATTCATCCCAATGATTTTGTTCTCTAATAAGAGTGCAGCTTACTGTCGTTCAGTTAATCAAGCCAAAAAGTATTCGAGCAAAATTGAAACCAACCAGGAAATTCATCAGAAAGACAGCGTGAGCTTCGCACACCGGCTCTCCTGACTGTACCTCGTTAGCCCTTGACGTGGAACAAATTTCGAGGTATTTCATAGAAATTCAGTGACCGGAGCCAGGGCAGCTCTACCTTCCAAAGCCCGTAACAAACTCATCAGAATCAAGTTCCTAATTCCAGAAGCCACCCAACGCGTTCCGGGCATCAATTTCAATTCAGCCCCCGAGGCAATCTTGCTCCTCGCCGAAACACAGTGCTACACAGTGAAAAATCTCATTAGCATTTTCCTAGTTGCTCAGATCCGTCTCGCAATTGTTGTATAGATCCGGTTGGTGAATCCTAAGGGTAGTTGTGTAGGTGCAATGGAACGATACTTGGCCATTGTGGAGACCACCTGAAAGCGAGCCATTGTACCAGCGAACTGCATAACCATTCAGCGAGAGTCCGGGTCGATGAATTTGGCTAGTTTCTGCTGACCCCCGGCTCCGTTTGCGATACACACGTCATCCATTACCCCCAGGAAGCGCATCTCCCCCCCCCTCCTCCTCTCTTGCACACCTATTCTCTATGTAACCGAAACGATATCGTGGCCCGTCTTTCTGATTCGCGAGCACGGGTGCGTATTATTGCGAGCCACACAACCCCGGGAAATGCACGGGCTCTATTGTTCCTTCGGCAATTCATGTTTGCTCACTTTGCCATCGTCGGTTCGCCGGATTTGTAATGTATGGGTAACCTACCCCTACTTAGATGCGCAGATACACGAGCTTGTTCATTTTGAACATGAGAAAGTTCTTCGTGTACATTGTGTGCATCGTGCTGTCATCATCACGATGACGATAGCGGGATATCACTTCCCAATGAAATTGAAAGTTGATCAGATTTGAGATTCATTAGAGTCAGAACGATTAGATATGAACCAATTCCAGATTCTTGAGAATCTGCGTTATTGATTTTCTCTTTCGAAAACTTTTCTTCGCGTGTTCTTGGTTTTCATTATGAATAGTGTCGCTGAAATTCATGATCCACAGGGAACTTCGATAACGTCCAGTTGCATCAGCATTATGAAAACCTCTTCTTCATCCTGAAGGTAAGTTGATACAGTGCCTCGAGTCAAATAGCAAAAATCATTAGCTGAGTGGCGCTTCCGTCTATTATCCCGTCTTTGTGTTGAAGTTTCTGATTCCGCAACGAGATGTCGATGCAGCTCTTCCCTTATTGCTTTGATTCGTTTCCAAGATTGCGAGTCTCACGGTCAGGAGCTCAACTCATTTCGTATTTTATGTGATACTCTTGAGGAAGCAGCCTGGCAGACGAATTCGAGGACGAATCAATTCAATGGTGAACCTCAATCTGATTCGTTCCTTCTCTGACTGAATTCTCATCAAGTTTATACGAGATCTCGTTCTTCGTGGATTCTGAGATTCGTACTCAAGCATCGAGTTGCCCTTTCTACGAGTTTCATTCAATCTTCAATAATGGAAACAATAATGGGTTGAACTTGTGTACTCTTCCAATAACAAAGGCAAATAGACTCTGGCAATTAGTGATTCCGTTGATCGATAGAAATGATACCTTGGTAATTCATTGATCCACTGTGCGCACATGGCGGGGATGAAAAAAAGATACTCAATGAGAAGGCACCATTCCTCGAATCAATTATGGAACGACCCAAGCAATTGCGCAAAAATCATCTCTTCCCAACTCATGATGTGAATAACTGTTATTTCTGATATTAGTGTAATGAGGCGTGAATTTCCTTTTTTGCGCCCAACGTGGGGCTAATCCCGAAATTCTCCCGAAGGCAAATCATGTATCCAAAGAGGTCTGGTAACCATTCGACTAACTGAATCAATCTGGAAGACACAAATTTTTCTATTCAAATGTTATCCAATAGCCCGCACAGTTTGACACTATACCGCATATTCTAATTGTTGGAATTCCTCGAGCGTGAAAATATTCAAGGGAATATTCGTTGCAAGAACAAGGCCCAATAACCCGCGATTCTCCCCTCGATGTCACGCGAGTGACATATTCAAATTGATGAGTCAAGTATCAGTAGCCGATGATCATGTCATCGGCCTTACTCCTCCCCCACGAGTCTCTCTCGCATCTCGAGAATCGGTAGTTAGTCAAGGTCCGGTGAGCAGCGAACACCTGTGCTGCTCGCAACTAAGTTTTTCACCACCACGCCGGTGCCTTTTTCTCGCGCCGCGCCCACACCGCTTCTTTAATCAATTTACAAGTGTCACACACTGTTTTGAAGAGAATATATCCTACGTTATTTTCTGAGCATAAAAATCGTCATTGATATGATTCAGTAATCCCTTCCAGCACATTAAGATCCAGATTCAGGGCTACAGGATTCTTACAGAACACCCTGAACCCTTCAACAATCCATCATAGAACCGCGCCTACAAACCATAGAGTAGTGCCTTTGATCTACTCAGAAAATGATTTAGTTCTCTGATTGTCTCTTGAGTCTTCCCATAAGAATGAATCTGTTCTTGAATATCCTACTCCTCTCGTGAGAATATGAACATAGCGTGACACATCGAACGCATCAACAAGATCAATTGTTCAACAACCTCACTACACTGTATCCCCATAGACAATATCTGATCCAAGCAAAGTGAGCCACGTAGCTTACAATGGAAACTCCCAAAACTGGTCGTATCATACTCTAGTATCGCTGATGCAGCTTCAGCCTACATATTCACGCTCATCGAGCACATACTACAACCTCTACATAGGCACCTATTAGCCCTCTACGTAGAATATAGACTATGACCATGCACCAGCATTTTCCACCTCGAGCATCATCGTCACCACTGCCATCACTACGTATAGGTACATACTATACCGGCCAACTAACTGAGGCAACGGATGTGTAGATTCACTGTGAAGCGGTAGTACGGGGGAGTGACCATGCGTGAGGCTGATGCCATTCCGTTTGACTGTGTGGGAGGATCGAAATTCAAACGGAAGCTGCAGTCATCGAGAGCACGTCAGTTAAATGGTGCGTTGCTTGCGGAAATGTCAAGAGATTCGCTGATTCGTGCGATCCCCTTATACTCTGAGGATCATTGCCACTTTGGAGGTTATGGTACATTACTGGGTTTTGGCTTGTAGAGATTTTGAGAGCATTGGAGTTGAAGGATGTTTGATGAGCGATGATTTCAATTTGAATTATGTGAAACGACGATGAGCTAAGATGATGTTTAATAAGGGTTTGTGCGAATATTTATAGATCTCAAGGTGTACCATCTGGAATTCATTTTCAGAATCAATAAAATTGGTGTTACCAATTATGAAATTGATCCAATCGAGTTGCATCTCATTTCTCAACTGATTCCCCTGTTGGCTCAGAATCTGCTGTGTAAAAAAGTGCTCTCTCAATAGGAGGAATCAACTAAGCGTGCATCGTGACGAGTGTTTTAAAAACCCTACTGTCAATATTTTCGTTTTAATTAGTGTGCAATCCGCAGTGGGGATGCGGGTATGGAGCTCCGAAATTTTTTATGCTGACCCAATATTTGCATAGCTGGATTAATTTTCGGACAGAGATCAGCAACTCTATGCACGTTACTCGTTATTCCTGCTATCCCCCCCCCCCCCCAGAAAATTGCGAAAGCAGTGCGGAACAGTTCGTAAATTACGGCAGCGTAATTTGCTGGCTTGTTCAAAATTAAAAGGTAGAACTTTGAAATAATTTTACTCGCGGAATAAAATCATCCTACCACCGTATTGTATATAAATACCAACCATTCTTGAATCGTACATTGTTCATTCTCTGGCAATTCATTTTCTTCTCATTCTACTCATTTCATTTCATGCAAATTATAAAATCATGCTCAAGTTCGAATGTTGTGGAGTTTTCTCTTTTGCAGCAATGAAATTTCAATGTCTCAATTATGATTTTGGGAAGACTGTTATGATAGAGATGAATTTTCATCGACAATCTCGTCTACCATTGTTAGTATAATTTGTGTGACCGATAAGTTGATTCAAATAATGGTAATCTATTGACTTAATCGATGTAACCTGCTACCTGCGTGTTCCAATGAATCACAAGAATTCAATTTTCAGATTTCTCGTATGAATTCACAATCGGTTGTTGAGATGAAATTGTCGAAGTGAAAATTTTGAGGTTGAAGATTTTGGCAGAAATCATAAGATCAAGAAAAATGTCGGAGTCGGTGAACATCTGAATTTCTCACGACCAGAGACCAGAGATTCCATGACAAGCTCTTCAGACGAATGAAAATGAAGGAATTGTTTATTTGTCACGTTGGGATTTTCAAATAATTTTGGTTCGATGGAAAAATATGACAAAAGTAGATACATTGAAGTATGAAAATTCACATAATAACCGATCAGAACAGTTTGAGTGTCGTGAGAATAACTTTATCATCATAGTGGTCATGAAGTGATAAAATGACAAAAGTACATGGAGCAAAACTCCCTTAATTCTTAGTTTTTCATCTCAATGGCACATCCAGAACCCAACAGTATGGTTGGAGTCTTATTGATGAAAATTTAGATACATATTACGCAAATTCATCAAAAAATAGTATACAACTCCGACTTTACTTCAAAACGAGTACTTTCATGAAATCTCTCAGACAACAAGGCACCAAGCAAAATAGCATCAACAAGAAATCCGTACATAACCTCGGCGCAAACTAGAATTCTCAGTTCTCAAACGAGATGACAGCTTGGAATTGTAATCTGACTAAGCAGGTTGGTTTTAGGTTTACCTTATCCAACATATATACAGTCTGTCGCTCGGGGAATCCACAGCAAAACTGCAAATATTTGCTCTCGCGGCAAGTGCATTGTAGCCTGTGGCAACGTGCGACATGTAACACAGAGCAAATGCATAATGCATTTTACTGCATACATATATACATACAAAGTCTCGTTGTTATACTGGTTCAGTACTGTTGTATTGCTATTGCCGCCTCGCACAATTAGCTCCAAGCTCTCGGTAAGGGTGCGAGATGGCTTTGTTTCGCGGGCGATTTATCGGTGCGCTTGTTTTTCGTTATGAATGCTCACTTGCTCTGTTGGGTCATATATAATAGACTAGTAGATGTGTACAATTGTATGAGGTATTATATAGATATATGTTTATAATGGTATGAGGATATAGTGAGAGTGGGATTTGGCCAAAGTGCAATCTCATTATCGTAGGGATGCAGATTTGCACGAATTAAGCTGGTATACTGGGATATATCCGGTGAAAATAGTTGTCTCTGGCTTTTCTGCGATCGCATATGCAATAGGATTGTATGAACATAGTCAGAGATTTGGTGTGCAGATTTTGCATTATCCGTGTTCTAGTTACTGTAGTTCATGTAGTTATTCTCGTGGATCAAATGACCAGTAATAACACGAAATTGATCCTTACAGTTCACACAAAAATTCCCAAAACAATATTTGAGCTACATGGGACCAAATAATTTATACGTTCAAGTCGAGCTCATCAGTGACTTTGATTGTTCATTTATTGGATTCTCATAACAATGCACGAGCAATCTTATTGAGAATTTCTGATAAAATGTCTATCTCTTCTTGTAGTTGAGTCGAAAGTACTTTAGAATTCAGTAAAATGCAGCTCATTTCCACAATTGTGTCGTATTCGAAACGCAAATGTGTGGCCATAGGGTACTGCCAAAATTCAATATCAAAGAATTTGGAATTCATGCTTTTGTTAAAAATTTTGAAATCAAATTTGAAACTTGGCGCACGTCACCGTGAGAAAGTTTCAGGACTGGATCAGAGCTCTTTCTACCTCATAAAGAAGAATGGGTCTTTATAAAATAAGGAACTCGGAAGTATTCCAAAAATTTCCGTCAACTTTTTGAGATAATCTTTCACAAAATTCGATAAATGTTGCAAAAACTCATCTCATAATACAATCTCTAATATCAAATACAACAGCACAGTCTCCCTTGCATATCCCTTCGCAATATTCCAAAATGAAGGCGGTTAGAGCAACACTACTTCCCTCGAGGATGAAGCCCAAGATGGTGTGTCTGAGTTCAATACAGACTTGACCATGTAGACCCTGGGGTCAAACAGTGTAATAAGCTTTGGTGCTTGCATAAACTGGCCTTGCATATTTCACGAGCTGCGAGGTCGGGATGATCGCCCCCATCTTCCTGTATTCATGAAGCTCATCCGCGTGATTGGACCGTTTCATGCAGTTGGCTTGCTCATGAAGCTGTGGCTTTGAATTTTGGTAAGCCTTGAGTGTACAATACATGATTTATTTTGATTCGTGTTTCGAATCGATAAGATTTGCATGGGGAAATTTTAGGTAGAGTAATTAGATCGGAATTGAGGTGACGAATATGATGATTCTGATGATGAAAACTTTGTCATCGTCTGGTAAAATTACCGGAATATTCAATGTAATTTTACAGTGCCAATTGTTATTCAATTAGGGAGGCAGGACGGAATTCTTAATTGATCACTTTCTCCATTAAGAATCGATATTTCTTGTGGTGTAACTCTTTTAGCTCTCGTTGAAAGATGACAAGATTCGATATAATATTGCTCTTACTCGCAGACTAAAATAGCAGCTCAAAGAACGAAGAGTGAGCTGTGAATTGAACTTTATTTGTGATTCTGTTCTGGGAATGAATCCTTCAAATGCTAAAAAAGAGTTTGCTTCGATTGGATGTACATAACCTGGAATTCGTTCATTTATGTCATCCCTGACGCAAACATGGGAGTCAAATTTTTGAAATAGATCGATCCGAGTTGGAGGAGATACTAGCCCAACATAGGAATCTAGACTAAAATTCACAGATATTTGAGTACAAATCCCACTCGAAATACGAAATAAATTTTTCTTGTTTTCGTACCTCGGTTATTTTCTTCATCGTACTCGTACTACTCTTAGAACGGATGTAGGTTATCTGCGATAGCTCACACCATAAAATTAATCCCACTCCTAGTATGTTTTACGTGCAAAGCAAAGGAAGCAGGTTACACGCACTTACTTTCGGGAATTTCATCCCCCTCAACGATCTAGCAGGTACTTCTGTTTCGCCATTCGGATTTTTTTTCCTTACTTGTTACCCTCAAGGCTGTGTAATCCTCCGATTCAAGACTCCCTCAAAGCCTATTACTATCACTCTCGCTACGTGTCTTTTACCCTCAAGTTCCCTTCAGATTATCCCCTTAACGACTCTCAAGTTCCTATGCACTCTCAACCCAATCTTTGCTCAAGCTTCTACTGTGTCTCAATTGCGCTTGTCTCTTTGAGAGAAATGCCACCCTGTTCCAAAAAATTTTCAGCGGGCTCGGAAAAGAAACTCAACTATTCGCGATGAGAGGGAATTTTATTGAATGATTCGCATGGCTCGTACTAGAACCAAAGCCGTGGCTCAGATGGTCAGCACAGGAGAATGTCTGCGTAAGCAAACGTGCTTGTTTTGAACGATTGGGAATAACTTCCATATAATCGTACGGTAACCTGCAAAAGTCGGAGGAGTTACGTGATAATCGAAAAATGAGTTTCAGGGTGAGAAATTTTGCTCGAGTACACGAAACTTTCCATGATGATGAGTTCTATAATTTCTATCATATTTTGATCCTGAAGATATATTTTTCATGCGTTGAAAAAGTTCCATTTGGAGGAATCATTCTGAGTAATTATAGCTGGAATATGTTTCTCAACCAACGGATGAGTTTAAACTTCAAGATCTTCGCAAAAAATTCTGTGTGTAGAGCTCGGTCAATTAATAATAATAAAAGGGTGTACATCAAAAACTGCCCCAGTACCTTTCAAGACATATGAGTTCAACGGAAGAGGAGGCTGGTGTTCGAATTTCGGCCGACCTCAGTGCGAATCTTCATAATTGCTTTTTGGTGGCTTCGGTGGTTCGGAACCCACCTTGAACTGTAGGTCTCGCAAAATAACCTCAAAAAGATTTTGAAAATGCGTTATTAAAAAAAAAAAAAATACTTGTAAGTGACCAATTCCATGTGAGATCAGACAGTCAAAAATTGCTCAAGTCTCAAATTTCTTCCAGGATGAAATATATGTTTCTTAGGACAAATTGACGAGACACGTTTTTTTGCGTTTTGTCCTATCATGCTCCGACTCGAAGTTATCGAATTATTTTCATTCAATGGGCATTTCATAAAATTAGCATCTTTTGATCAATATAGATGCAATTCTCTGTGTGTAATGGCCTTCGTGGAGATGAGACTTGTTCAGGGGGGCCAAGTAAGTTATATTGCACCAGAAAATCTTGGTACAGAAACACAATTAGTGAGCGGGATCCACAAAAATTGATTCTGGCCAAAATCGAGGAAAGTTGAATAGCTCAAAATGATCATCCTCAATTTTGATGGGAAATTTTCTGTAAACTTGTTGAAACATGAGGAACAGAATGTTCTTGATCCGGTTTGCGCGACGTGGCGCATAGTGGCGCTAGAGATCATTTTCTGGATTTTATTGTTAGAACTTGTTTTATGAGATTGTGTATGTAATACTATGGTACTTTGATGCTATCAAATTTAAGTTTGACTTATCTATGATATAAGACTTGTGTTATTATTCGCCACAAGTATGGCGTAGAGTATATCCTGTCTTTCAGATGAAATGAATGCAATGAGAAACGAGGAAATCAGTCTTCAACAGTCATTACCGTGAATAGAGGCGTCCAAATATCGACGAAGCACTCCTTGGACTCATTACGAACTCAATCTGTCCGAACGATCATGAAAAGAGAGTTTTAACGATCAAATCCAGAAAATGGTCTTCAGCGCCACTCTGCGCCACGTCGCGCGAACCGGACCAAGTACATTTTGTTCCTCATGTTTCAACGAGTTGACCGAGAATTTCCCATCAAAATTGAGGATGATTATCTTGAGTTAATCAACTTCCCTCGATTCCGGCCAAAATCAATTTTTGTGGATCTCGCTCACTAATTGTGTTTCTGTACCAAAATTTTCAAGTGCAATATAACTCACTTGACCCCCCTGAACACGCCTCATCTCCACGAAGGCCATTACACACGGAGAATTGCATCTATATCGATCAAAAGTTGCTAATTTCACGAAATGCTCCTTGAATGAAAAAATTCCGATAACTTCGAGTCAGAGCATGGGCAAAATGCAAAAATACGTGTCTCGTTAATTTGTCCTGAGAAACATCTATTTCATCCTGGAAGAGATTTGAGACTTGAGCAATTTTCGACTGTCTGATCTTACATGGAATTGGTCAAGTGATTTTATGCCATATCTGACAGTCACATTCGTCAACCCTAAACAAGGAATTCCACCCAATAGATTAGAAAAGAAAATCCTCGTCCTTGACGACAACGAACTAGTCCTTCAGATCAAATGGCCTCAAAATATTGGTCTCCACTACCCCTTTAGGCCAAAAATCTCACATGTCGTAAAGCCTCTATGAAATCTACCGAACATTTCCTCCACCAACGAAAAGCTACAAAAATTTTCCTTGACATTTCGTGATAGATATAAAAAACTGTGACTTTCGAGGAGCATCGTCGGACTCGTCGAGCAAACGAAAGAACATCCAGCAGGAAATTTTCTACCCCTAGCAGACAGCAAAAAAAGACAGTCACAGAGACAGACAGGAGAGAAAATTCAACGTACTTCCCATCTCAGAAAAAGATATATATTCTCTTAACCGATGAAACTTTTCTTTCCGATGCAGAGCCTCCGGGTCACAAGCAGCAGAAACAGTCGAGAAGCTTCAAATGTAGAAGAAGCCGCAGAGAAGTATTGGATGAAAAAGAATCTCTCCAGTAGTACTACAAAGAAAAACGACGAGAGAAAATCCAGAGACTTGTATACCATGTATATAGTAAAGAAAGAGAAAGTCCAAAGCTTTCGGCCGAGCTTTCAATACTTATTGAGTTTTTTAGAGCATTGAAAGCCGAGTTATAAGAGAAAAAGAGATGGAGGCAGAGAAAGTAAATTCAGACTCACTGATGGAAGAGACGTCGCGCTTGTAATAACACCGATAATCGGCGGAAACATCCGCTAAGAGAATATTGTTCCAACCTAACCTCAACTTCAAAAGCTTACAATCCAACCCCTAGTGATGGCATAAATTTGTCCGCGAAAATAAAGCGTAATGCTAATCGTATTAAATTCCTACCTACCTACCTACCTATGTATGCTGAAAGTTGATGTTTTCGGATGATCGAAAATTTGAATTTCCCGCTCTTTAGCATCCATACCAATAGAATCCTACTCTCGTGACGAGAATCGATCGAATAAGAGTACAGAGTCACATCAGTCAGAAAGTGAGTGAATTGAGGGTGATGGAAGGCGTACACCGGCATCTAATTTGCTACGGTGCGGCGGTTGAGCGTGTTTGTTTTGCTAGGCGGATCATGGATTTACATCGAGATTAAGCTCAATTTGTTAGCTTTCCAACGATGAAAGCCGATTTGTCGCTGTTTTTACACGCAAAAGTCAGTCTACGACCCTTTCCCTTTTTTTTTTAAAGTTATACAGTCATACTGTAGATTCACCCTTTAGCGTTTTTCGGCTCTATCAAAGCGTGCAATGCAAAAACTCTCATCCAGGGTAGATGTAGAGTTGGTGTAGCGCACCGTTGGATTGTGTGTTACGCGTGCAGAAAAATCACAGAGTTTAGTTGAGCCGAGAGCTTATTCGTGGAACTAATTTGGGATAAAAACATTTTGATGGAGCGAGATTTGCACAAATTGCTCGAGTGAGGAAGTTTGTCTGCTTCATGGGAGTATAAGACGCGACTACTGCGAGTTTTGATCGCTGGAAAAATACATTTTTGAAATAGGTTATAAAATCAGATTCTGATAATTTCTCCGCTGTATTCGTGAGGTTTTCCGTTCCATGAATGTAAGAATATGAAATGTATGGACTTCTTTTTCAGAAAGTTAGATATCCTCATGACTTTCGATCAGATACTCACAAACGCAAACTCAACAATTTTATTGGGTGCTAGGTATTGCCAAAATAGTATACATGACTGGGATATTATATTAATGGCATGAATTCGTGGAACTCGACAGTGGAGGATTGTATTATGTCTATCAACCTCGGGATCAGAGATTGATTATAACGAGAAATTAAGAATCCGGGTCTAATCGTGGAGGTATTATGGAATGGAAATATTGCGTATGACAGGCATCGTGAGGAAAAAAATCGCTTGGACCCAGAGTCGCACTGGGAACCTTCTTCTTGCCAGGAAGATGCACTCCCATTGAGCTATCTAGGGCCCGGCAAATTCTTATTTCGATGTCACTGGAGTAGAATATCCTCCAAATTTGGATGGAATGAATAATAAAGACAAATTCCAGTCTCACAGTCAATTTTCCATGTTTACCACGACTCGAAAGTTTTCCTTGATGACAATTCAGGAGGATAGGAAAAATGGTATAGTGCCAAGATCTTATTCAATGCACAGTACATGGATGATCACCGATTCCTTTTGAGTCAAGTATCATTTTTTTTGACTTTTCTTCTAGGTTTCTTGGGACAGAAAACTACGCGCATCAAGAAACAAACAAGAAATTACGTACGGTACCATCTGAAGATCTCAGAGTCACAATATCTAGTTCTCTCATCCATAATCACGTGATGTCCCATAGATTAGAGAGCCCTCAATAGCTCGTCTATTATTTACCTGAAATCAGAGGAACAACGCGGGGTATTAGACAGGGTCTTTGATTTTCAACAATGATTCAATTGGATCAAGAGATGGACGATGTGATGAAATTAAGTTGATTTGCGAGGACTGATTCTTTACTTGGATTGTCTTGATGAAACGCATTTGTTGCCATGGTAAAAATCGGCGAAAATCCAGTGTCAGCGATG
This sequence comes from Eretmocerus hayati, assembly GCA_029851415.1. Lineage (NCBI taxonomy): Eukaryota > Metazoa > Arthropoda > Insecta > Hymenoptera > Aphelinidae > Eretmocerus > Eretmocerus hayati. The sequence continues at coordinate 117,987,122 of CM056744.1, read as the reverse complement.
GGTCCCACTAGTGAATCCCGCGCTATTTGATATTCTATAAGGCCAAAATTTTCAGCACGCAGAGTGGGACGAGCGGGACCCACCGATGGGCCATGTCGCAGGCAACGTTTTAAATAACATTTGACATCAACTCTTCACCAGGCAGTTGGTGATCAGTGATTTCCAATTAATTGGACTTGACCTGCGATGTCAACGTGAGAGTTGCCCCTACCAAAACGGTGTATTTCATAATTGTCATGGAAAATTGCATTCATCAGATAATGCATCTCCTCATTCCCCGCCCAGAGCCATCATCAAAAGCTTATTCAATCTTTCGTCGGCATACCTTTCTTAATGCACAAACCATCCTTTTCCCGTCTTCAATCAACGATTCCAAAACCACATCTCCCACCCTATTCCACGCAAAAGCTCAACTTTTCCTTTGAGAGCTTACGCTAACGATGCCTTTAGCATTTCCTTTCATACTCGCCATTTGCATATTGAATCGCGGTTACGCTTGATTTCACCTGCCATGACTGCTTTTGTGTTGTTGCTAACTCCTCCTGCATCTTCAAAAGCAAAAAAAAAAAATAGATAAAAAAAAATTCAAAGCTGATACCACAGAGAGTGCCATATAGGTGTAGATAGAGTCCCCGTATCCAACAGCAGCACCTGACCTTAAAAGCATCATATATCATCTTTTGCCGAGCGCAGACTCATCTTTCACTCTCTTTCCTCTTTCTTTCTTCCTGTCTTTTTCCATCCAGTTTCCAAAATACGCGAAGCTTTTATTATATATAGCGAGAATATGATCGAGTCCAATGGCTTTTGCGCGACGTGAAAGCTATACCCACCGCCCTGTGCGCCCGCGAGAAACCCATTATTATGAGATATGTCATATCCCAAGTGCAAAATGATATTTATCATTGAGAAAGTGATACTGGGAGGAAGAGAGAGCTTGGCATACCCAAACTTGACGTATATTCCAAACTAAATGGATTGTTGTCCTTCTTCACATGACTAACTCGTTCGCGTCTAGCGGAGATTTTGAAAAAGTGTAATTCCTTGATATAGAATCGTATTGATTGTGATTTTGTTGAAAACCCACCCAACAGATCGGCTCCAGGTTTTTTTCTTTCCATACTAACGAGGTAACCCAGAGGTTGCGAAACGTTGCTTTTTTTGAAACTCTGGGAATAGTCTCCGTTTACCGTCAAAAGATGAAACCCGCATTTGCAAATGCCCAACCATTTTCGAGCTGCAGCTTATAACATTAGCACCACGAGTTATACCTATGTATATTAGGGTGGGCCGAAAAAAGGCTTTCATACGACTCGACGCGGAAACGTAGAAAAACGCAGTTTCCGCGTCGAGTCGTATAAAACGGCATATGCGTCTTCTATCGCTTCACCGACGTCCAACAAAGTTATCGCGAAGAACAAAGATTTTTGGCACTCGGCGCATAATATACTATTTTCGAAAATCGATACGCCCTAGCGTGGAAATGATGTGTTTGCACATATAGATGTGAAAAAAATTTTGCTGGACGCTGAGAAATGAGATTTTAGGTCCCAGCAAGAGCCATCAAGCTTTTATCAAAATGAACGAAGGTTTAAATGGGAATGTGCCTAATCCGGCACTTTTTTTTCCTAACTTTGCTCGCATTTCTGGCGCATCTAAGCATTTTCCAACGTACCTTAGCTCATTCTAAAGCTTGTTCCAAAACCTACAAAATGAGCTAAACTACGTCCAATTTCGACCGACTCGAGCTAATTAATCTCAATTTTCCTAAAAAGTGATTAGTTCTGAAAAATCCGAAAATAAGCGACTTCCCCCTCCCACCTCACTCCTTTCAAAACTCGCAATGGAAAAGTTGAGATAGATTGGCTCGGATCAGTCAAAATCGGACGTACCTCAGCTCATTTTGTAGGTTTTGGAACAAGTTTTGAAATGAGCTAAAGTACGTTAAAAAATGTTCAGATGCATCAGAAATACAAGCAAAGTTTGAAGGGAGAATCGCCTTATTTTTGGGATTTTTAATAATGATCTCTTTCTGGAAAAATTGAGATAGGCTGGCTCGAGTCAGTCGAAGTTGGACGTACTTTAGCTCATTTTGTAGGTTTTGGAACAAGCTTTAGAATGAGCTGAGATACGTTGGAAAATGCTCAGATGCGCCAGAAATGCGAGCAAAGTTAGGGAAAAAAAAGTGCCGGATTAGGCACATTCCCATTCAAACCTGCGTTAATTTTGATGAAAGCTTGATGGCTCTTGCTGGGACCTAAGATCTCATTTCTCAGCATCCAGCAAAATTTTTATCACATCTATATGTACAAATACAACATTTCCACGCTAGGGCGTATCGATTTTCAAATAAAGCCCCTTTTCAGCCCACCCTAATCTTCTTCGAGAATGGGCCCATATGGGCGATGCTAATGTCATAAGCTATAACTTCAAAACTGTTGGGCATTTGCATCTGCGGCTTTGGATTTCTCTTTTTGGTGGTGAAAGGAGACTATCCCGAGAGTTTCAGACGAATCCACGGCCCACAACACCTGGGTGCTCCTTGTGAGTGGAGGCCTAATCCTGCTCCATCAAAACGCTAGTGCAATGAAAAGTCAATTTAGTTGATTATTCGCATCAAATTATGTTAAAAAATTTCTTGATGTGGAATAATGTTTGAAAATTATGAACGTCAGGTGAGCAGCTCAAGCCATGCAACACGTTTACTACAAAGGCAGTTTTTGGAAGTTTTTGGTTCGTCATAATTTTAAGCCTCACTCCCTAATTGATGCAACTGTATCGAATTCATTCTTTCTTGTCTTATTTTTTTATGTCCTCGATAAATTAAACATACCAAGAACAGATGTCATTAAGAATATCCTTCCAGAGAATATGAGTCAGTAGGAATAGAATCGGAGGGCTCCACCGGTACGGCTCATCGCAGTGAGCGTGTTGAAAACCATACCAATAAAAGATATTTTGCTACTCGTTCAGAGTATTCAATTCTATCATCTATGATGTTGCAATATTTTGGTCCGGCAAGATCGGAAAACAACAAAAATTGTAAAAGGTGACAGCTCTTGTTCATAAAAGTCACTCATTTGTAGAAAAATAGTAGATATCAATGCAAGATCATGAATCTAGATTTACGCATCCCGAGTGATAATTCAGGCCAGAGCCGGAGGCGAGATTCGGGATTATCACAACTAATGACCAAAAAATCAGGCTGACGGGGCTCGGAATTCCGCTTGCGGGAAACCTCGTCAATGAGAATGAAAATAAATTCACTCCCGCGTCTCGCTGGGCGGAGACGAGATAGTTGAGGGTTGAGCAGTCTTGTTTTGTTGAGTGGAGGCCTCGGCTTTCAACGCTCCGAGCAGCGCCAAGCGTTTGGCCTGTTGAAGTCCGTAGAGGTCTCGTCGGTGCTCCTCTTCGGAGCGGGGTGCGTAGGTTTTGGAACGTCTCTGTCGTTGACTGGGACGGTCCATCCGTCCGGTCAAGGTGCATGGGCGTCCTCACGACGTCGTTGGATTAGGGACGGGGTTAGGCACTCGAATAATTCTCACAGTTTCAAGATGCAATTGCGACTCGGTACTCGAGGTGCGAAACACAAACACTATGCACACTTGGTCACTCATGCCACCGGGGCAACTTGGTACGGTCGCGGCGGGGCACGTTGAGTCGGGTTCGTCGAGGCCACGGCTGGGCCGAGTGTCGTGGAGACAGCGTCGCGACGGCGAGCTGGAGAAGACTGATGATGACGGGCTTCGCGAGCGCGGTCTTATATACCCGTGGTCTGCCTATGTTTGTACGCTCCGGAAGCGTACAATCCTTATGCTCCATAAGATGTGTACGTCGTGTGAGCGTACATCCACCTATGCGAGCACCTTCTTGTACGTCTCGGAGACGTACAATATTCTGTAACACATGCCGAGTGTACGCTGCGGAAGCGTACAATTCTTTCGATGTCGGATTAGTAATGCAAAGTGTACGTCGCGGAGACGTACACTGGTATCAAACCTACGCGGAAGGTGTACGCCCAAGAAGCGTACAGAATGGATCTAATGATTTATGACTCATTGGGTTGTACGCTCGGGGAGCGTACGAAAGTATACTGAGAGATTTATGGCCGGCATAACGCGGAGTTTGTACGCTGGAGGAGCGTACGGAATTTGCCTTAAAGATTTGAAATATACCCGAATGTACGCCCGAGCGGCGTACATAGGGTTCGTTACTTGATTTATAGCCTGGAACGGTGTTAGCGTGTACGCTTGGGAGGCGTACAAAAATGATTGAACAAATTCATATGTCGAGTGTACGTTCCGGCGGCGTACGGAATGCGTGCTGCATTAACGAGTTAGAATCATGTGGGAAAATTACATATTCGCGACGATCAAAAGAAAAATAAATGCGGGGGTATACCCACGTCAAGGCATCCGATTTTTTTTATTGAACCGAAAACGGAAGAATGCGTAAAAATCCATGATCATGTGTTCGCGATAATTTCTTTATTGCTAATTGATCAATCTATAGGTGTGTGAATTGCACGATCTCATTCTTACAATACCGGTCAGAAATTGTGAAATTATCAATGAATGATGCAATCAACTCCCTCAACCTCAACAAACAAGGAACTTCCCGACATCATTTCATCTCCATGTCAATGCAAAACCACTACTCAAACGAAGCAAGCCCTCACATGTGCTCATGACTTCATAATCTCACAAGACCGTCTCTATCTGCATGCAGATTTGCCAAGAAATCAACTACCCACAAGAGCAATCTTTTGATTCGTACTCGGACACATTTCAAAGCTACCACACTTTTCCAAAGTAAAAAGCAGTCTGGACGGAGAAGAAAACTGTAAAGCTCGTCGAAATCGTTATAAAGAGCTTGCAAGCTGTGGAAGGCTATACCGCGGCAAGTTTGAAAGACTCTTACAAAATCGGTCTTCAAAAAAGCTCAGAGTGACCCTCGGGGGGCATACGTGTATGACATGTTCGCCTTGGTAAAAGACATCGTTGGGACAAGAAATTGACGCTAAGCGTGAGTACACAAGTTGCACACGCGATGACTCGGCAATTCAGCAAGATATAAAGGCTTTCTCGAGGATGAAAGGCTACGCTGCTACTGCTTCTGTGTAAGTTCACATACCCTCGAGCAGCTCAGATGGGGAATAATTAACGAGGCTATTAAGAACTACTGCGTTGTGGTACTTGCTCAGTGAATTCAAGAAATTGAAAGACAGAGAAGAAGCAGATGGACACGTTCATGCGATGTTTTCAATTTGCGGAAGCACTTCGTAGAAGTTATGCGATGAATTTTATCTATCCTTTTTTTCCTTAGCCAATGAAATCTATTCTTTAGCTGTCAATCGATGAAAAAAGATGATCAGGAGAACTCATTCCGAATGCAAAGAAAATAGCACTCTGTATTCGGTTGACGACAGATCAAGAAAGAAAATAGAATCAACAATTTATACCTCACCTCAGACTGACTTTTGAATTTCTATTCATTTCGTTAATTGTGATTCCTTCTTCAGTTTGTCACGGAATTCTATCACAAATCGTTTTAATTTCAATCATTTTGATGACTACGGTATGTCGCCATGGAAAATGTATAGACCTTCTGGCGCATAGTATTAAAAACCGGAATGGAACGAGATCTTGGAATCAATTTTGGATCCATCCCTACATTTTATAGTGAATTTTCTAAACCGAAATTCTTGAGAACATCACAATACTTTGTGAAGTTAAAACTCTACTCTGTTGTATTTCCCAACTTCAATTCTATAAGGATTCATTGTTTGAACCAACTAATTCTTTGGTACTATCAGAACAGTTTGGAGTCACACGTATGTCAGTCGGAGGAAAGATATTTTCAAGATATTCTAGTAAGAATTCTGTTCATTGTAAGAAATCCAAAGCAAATTCGAACTGCAGAAATTAATCTGAGTTTTCCTCCACCCAAAAACTTCAAAAAACTTAATAGTCGAACAATCGTAGAATTTGATCTAACAATTCAGCATAAGAACCAAACCTAACAAAAACCTTCTACTCTGAAATAGACTTACAATAATTAGTCTCACCCAAACACTGAACGACACAAATAGGGTGCGCCCTCTCATCATCCCGCACGCGCCTCACAAGGCTCAGTAATGAATCAGAGCCGACAGACATGGAACCCTTTTTCGCGCAAGGATCAGCGAAGATAAGGTTTTTGCTCACGCCGCATCCGGATCTCTGATGTTGATGAATCGCTTTTAAATGGGCCTCCATCAGCCACCAACTACATCTCATAGGGGTCTTTTACCATAACGAAGATCAGTAATTATCTCAACACCGCTAGGGTTTACTGTCTGACAAAAATCAGTAGCCGTCGGGAGTTGAATGTATATTCGAAACATAGCGTGCAGTCAGATAAAGAGCTGTGCGCGTGATTCCATCTTGTCTTTCTCATTTTGGACGCGTGTCTTTACTCGTACAGCGATACAAGGGTTGTACTCCCTTCTTACTATTCCCTGAGAGCCTAATAGACTAAAATGAATGACACGGGCTGATCTTGTGTCGGATTGATGGTTGAGTGATACCATGCTAAATCTGCGCGAGACCGAGTTCCTTATAGTGAATTCATTTCACTCATTGCTCAGAGTCTGTTTCTACTCTATACCCTTTACTCGTAGACCTCTATTTCTAACCATTGGATCTGCTTTCATAGCTTGTAAGTGATTAGAAATCTGATCATTTCCCTTCATTCAGGGACGCTCACGAATTTTCTTGAATGAGGCATAGTATCTTTCTACTTCGTCCTTGGATCTTTCAACATTTGAAAACATGCAATAAAAATAATCATTCACGATGAGAGTGTTGTGTTTTAATATTCATGGTGGCAGATATCTTTGAATGTATGTTTCTGTGGAATGGACCCATTATTCCAGACAAACAAACCTTATCAGTTGAAGATGATGATTTCCCAATACCAAACTTTGATCATTTACAGAACAAATCATTCAATCGGCTCTGGATTCTGGCTTATGCATTTATGCATCAGCAGCAATGCAACTCCAATACCATATTTTTTTCTCATCAAACCCAAATATACAAAAACACAAACAGCAAGCGCAGAATGTTATTATGCTGGCCTTAATAATTCCATGATCAGTAATCCGAACGAAATCAATAACATCCGAGGATGTTAAGTCCGATTAGACTCTTCTGTTCCATTATCGCTATACGTTCCAACCCATTAGAATGATTTTAGCGCAGTTGCGTCTGGACAAACAATCCTGTAAGCCAGATTAGTAGATTTATGGACCTTCTTCATTCGAGATAGCAACATTTTTTTCGTTCGACTTTCATCCGCAACGTATTCGTGATATTCAGCTCATATTTCTTCTCGATTCAGCAAGTTCATGTTATAGTTGAAATAATCCTCATTTCATCTGAACCTTTTAATGAAATGAACTACAGTAGATACTAGGATTCCCACGATGATGATCTTTTCATCTCTGTTTGCTAAATATGCAAAGACCATGCTAAATGATGTGGTTCTGGAGACTGAGTAATGTTGGAAAAATCATCATGAATTCTGAATCGTCAATGATCATTTTCAGAAAGGCTAGAGTATGGCTTCTGCCTTTTCCCGATTCGGTTGAATTATGGCCAAGTTTATAATAGAAAGGAGAAATGTTAGTTACCATCAACTGGGGTAACTTTGGGACGGGGGGAGGAGGGTAACTTTGGGGAAATCCATGAAAAGGTCGTTATTACGCGCAATCTGCAAGGCAGATAATCCTAAGACTTTAGAACCGTTTCTTCTCATTTGGAACACGTATGGGCAATGTTTAGCGCCAGCGCGAGAGCCTCCATCAGCTTTGTCTTCGTTTTCAAATCAGACTATTTCAGAAGTATGTCTTTGATTGACTTTTGCAAGACGGCTCTAATGTAGTTGAGGTAGTTTCTCTTTATTTTGAACAGATACTTCGACGAATCTATCGAATTATTGATGTATCGTCACACAGATTCAATTTTGTAGCGTGAAACCTGGGAAGTATGTGTTTATCTTGCAAACCGGAGTAATTGTGCGTCATGACTCTGAGCGCTCATAACTCTAACCTAAGGCGTTCGAATATACTTCAATACCTGTTAATCGGAAGTTGAAATTGTGAGCTTTGGATTGACCACAGACACGATGCGATTGATGCAACAGTTACAAGTTACATGACTCTCAAGCGAAAGAATACGATTTTTGTCCCAAAGTTACCCCTATTTGATGGTAACCGTGGAATCCCCTATACAATGTACGCTGTCCCAAAGTTACCCCAAACTAGTTCAGTTCTGGTATACGAATTTGAGCCCTCATATTTCCTTTCAGAGATGCTCAAATGGGCTCTAGCAACCCTGGAATTGAAAACTGGAACTGTGAGCTTCTGATCGATTACAAATACAATGCGATACCGATGCGAATTGTTCAAGTTACACGAGTTTTGAAGGGAGAAGTGCGATTTTTGTCCCAAAGTTTACCCAGTTGACGGTTTTTTGACGAAGCTTGAGGTGTTTTTTTTTTCATAATAAAAAAACTGTTTCTCATACCCGTCTCATCAGTGAATGTCAGCAAAAGAAGTCATTAAGAAAGAGTAGAAAGCGTAAACTACCCTCACCACAATGATTCCTATTTCAGTATGTGAAACATTTCCGAAAAAAGTTGGGACTCTACGTATTCGGTGACTCCTTCATCACATTCTACGGATCACCCGAGCAGTTATGGTATGGTTCTTCTCCGATTGTTGGTCAAACTGTTTATAACTTACACGATGTTAGACTACAACCTTATGTACAGGTACAACACAAACTAGACTCATCGATGTTACAGCCTCACGTGCAGAAAGAATTCGTAAGAAGCTGATCCGGTTGAAGAACCACGCTACGTTGTGGATATGCAAAATTTTGGATGTTTGCAAAACGTGACTGGCATTGAGTGTAAAACCCTTAGGGGCTATTTCCCAAGTGTACGAGTTAGTCTCATGAACATTCTCGATATGAACGATATTAAATTTAGGTGTGGGTCGGGCATCTATGGAGGTGATCCCGATCCTAACCTCAAATATTGAATGACATCTAGGGATGAAGTCTGCAGACCTCTGGTTGAGAATTGCATCTTTGATATTTCCACAGATCTTTTCAAAACTAACCATGAGGTATCTTCTTCAGCATACTATATCTGAAGAGATTGTGAGAATAATCGAGTTCTGTCATGAAACATAAAATGTTATATTCAGGCTGTAGGGAAAACCTTATTCCAGTTTTCATGTGTGAAACTCGTTCAAGGTCATTCTTCGTACATTCAGTAGTCTGATCTCAAGCTAGACAGAGACCTACATCAAGTCCAAAAAACTTCATTCTCATCAATCGTGTAACCTGCATCACTCATTCTTTCTTTGATGTCGATTGTGGTCACTTCAAAAACGGTCTGCAATTCTCCTGGTTCAAGAAGTAAATGCAAATTCTTCTCCGGAAGTTCATTCCTCCTCGCCAGGACGTCTTCCCATTTCACCCTCCCACTCCGTTCCTTACTCTCTTTGGTCTATCGACTCAGGAATTCCTCTCAAGGCGAGTGTAATTTTATTCCGAAAGCCAAATCGTTCAGGCTCGTTGGCGTGAATCTTCGTCTCTTCTAGTAGACCCCCCTCATCCCTACTTATACCCGCTTTCCTCTCCTCTTTTCTTTCTTCATCATTCTTTTTCGACTATTTCTACTCGTTCCAATGTCTTCAAACGTAAAACTGCGCATCCCGTCTTCTATACGGTCGAAAATTCAACTCTTAGTAGTATACGGCCACGGTATCAACGAGGCATTTTCCTTCTTATCTCTGGTAGCAATTCGTTTTCTTAGCCACGTAGTACCTCTTGTTCGCACGAGTTTGCTGCAATCAACTCAGAAAAGTACACGCGAATCTTATAATAGAGGTTAGGAACACCAAGAAGATAGTAGAAAGCGAGTCACTGCAGTAAGAACGATAGCAATACGTAGAAAATTGCCGTAGTTAGTTATACGGGCGATAAAGCCGTTTCGCCGATTCGTCAGAGTCTGATTTCCCCGGAGCGAGTGTGGAAAAATCACTAGCCAACCGAATGCGAACGAACAAGAGGTTAATGATCTTGAAGATAAGCTGCGACGCTCTCATCAATCTTTTTGTGAACGAATCACAGTGTGAATGATATCGGGCATAGAGAAATTATCCAATCTATTTTAGAAAGCCCTTCTGGAACAATCCGGAAGTGAGCAGATTCATACTAGTCTCGTGTTCTTCTTATTCCAAGCTGTATCTTGGATCTCTGATATTTGAATTCGCTTTGAGGTTGAACCTTTCTACAGTTTAGGATATTCTGTGCACTACCTATCAAAAAGACACCGGAACATGGTTTTTCAATTGGATACGAATTTTGCGAGAAATTATCATTTGTCAAATTTCTGCCTGGTTCCATAAATTTCCACTTTTCAACATGATTCAAAAAGTTTTTTGATCAACCTTGAGACGCTGCGCTGGAGGAATGAAATCTCAAAATGGGGCAAGACTGGCTCCCAAATTCAAAATATCTGATTTCCAAATAGTGCAGCTTGAGATTCAGAAAAACCGATTCTGGATTTGTAGTGAGAATTGAAAGTCAGACACGCCTGTGCCTAATTTGAGAGTTTTTGCTATTGATTCATTTATTGTACTTCGCCAACGACGCGACTCTTGTTGATGGCCGATGCGACAGTTGAACCAATTCAATTGTTAAACCATAGGCTGAGAACCATAATTCTCACGTATCATAAAAATGCATAGTTTTTGCCCGTCGATAACCAGGAGTCATCAAATGATAAGTATCAAGGAGGATGGTCAATGATGACTTTTCAACCTTGACATGATGACTTTTCAACATTGACACAGCAAATTTTGAATTGAATTCCAACGAATGACGATCTGGAGTTTCGAACTCAGCTCTGTCTTAGTAAATGTCGAAGTTTCGAATTATTTTGTTCTAAATTGTCGTAGCTCGTGATTATTTCATCATCATTCCGTAAAATATTCAAACAATTTAAATCGCAGAGAATCTTCATCTCTGTGGCATTTATACGTTGCAAAAATTGGATCGAGATGCAATAAATCAGACACTGCAGAATGATTGGATGCATCTGAACTAGTCTACACAGCCCAGAAGTCAACGATAAAGATAGATTGAGCTGTAGCTCATGGCATATTGGCAAATACACTCAGCAAAATGAAGAACATCATCCACGATTCTAACATATCTTAAGCTTCCGAATGTTTGCTCAGGCAACGTGACTGCCTCCAAATTTCCATAATTTTACCTTCCCTCACTCTAACCTCCTCCATCCACCTCCTTCTTCCCACTAAATCTCCAGGACTAAAATCATCAGAATCCACCAGACTCCCCAGAAGTACAAAGTTACTTCATCAGACTGACTCTATATACATATAATATCAACTACGTAAGTCAAGTGACTCTCTGCAGACGGAGTAAACGAACTCCAGGAGCAGCTGATGTCAAGCAAACAGTAGTCGAATCTCAAAGTAGAGATCACGAATCGTACACCATCCACTTGATCTAAGTGTAAGAGTATCGATGCAGCAAGACTCGCTGCGGCTGCATCGGTAGTCAAACTCTCTTCGCTTCTGAACTGATGCAAGAACGTGCTGCAGAGTTACTTCCGGTTTGGTATGTATGTATGTATGTATGTACATAGATAGAACCTTGGACGTTTTGAACACCTAATCTAGATTCCTTTCGCGTTGGCTTCAGCTTTCGAGAGCAAACCCATTCCCGAAGAGGCTAGTGCTTGCTGTTGCTGGTACTGGATTCAAGAGCTGCTCTGAGGCGGACGTGACCCCTTTTCCTTCTGTGATGCCCACAACGCTATGCACTCGGGACATGCATTCTTGCACACTATACTTGGAACGATTCGATGAAAGAGAGTGTGGTTGGTGAACAACGTTGTCTGCAGTCTGAGACTGAAACCTTTGGGTGCTTTTTTTGATTTTATGATACTTGAAGTTTTACAGAGTATTGTGATGAAAGAAGATACCCACAACAATTTGGAAGGCTTTCCATATGAATTTATGACGTCAAATGAGTTAATCGGTTGGATCCGAAGGTTTAACTCAACCTGCTTAGGTTATGTAATGAGTTTTCTCTGTGATATAGACAAGCTCATCGATTGATGTGGTGTCTAAGCAAACAAGTCAGTTGATTTGGTCTATTGATTGATAACTGTTCTTTGTCAACCAACCGCTGTCACTTGATCACGAAAAATCACCAATGAATCAAATTCTTGTATGGAAGTTAGTCTGATGGTCCACCACTGACAAATTTCATGAGTCTGGTTGATGAGCTTTGTAGCATCCATAGAGGAGTCAGTAAGCATTTTTAACGAATCAATTACTACAACAAAGTGAATCAATTAGACTCCATTGACGTTAGCTATCAATCAACGAGTGACATTGGTCAACCTAGAGACATTACTAAAGAGTCAGTAGTTTCAGATTGATTGGTCATTTACTACTACTGGAGGGATCTCTCGCAAAATTAGTAGATTCCGCTATTGTCAGGAAATGATGAAGGTGGTTGGATAAGCTGAATTGATTTGTGAATTTCTCACCTGGATTGACTGATCACCTAATTTTACTGCCTAATCAATAACGGATTGATCAAGGATCTCAGTAATGAGTCTCCGAATATCGCCAATAGATTGAGTGACCTAGCATTTACGGATGAAACCACTTGATAACAATCTATATTCATCGTCTCAGTTAACCACTAACAGGATGAGTGATTATCATCGATAAGTCCTTTCTTCTTCTCTGCGCGAGTGACAACGGACCTCAGTCCAATCCGCATTACCTGGACTGAGATGAGTCACCAAGTGACTGAGTAGATAATTCGACGTCACTGACTTACAAATTAATTAATTGATATCATTAATGGGTTGACTACTTCAATCAACCTCAAAATTTAGTATCACTGGCAGATCGATTACTAGTAGAATGAGTGACTATAACTGGTGAGTCAGTGACTGCTATTCATGAATCACCTAATGTTGTCTAGTAGTAGACATTACTTGTTGACCAGTCTGTTTTAATGAACTCCAATGGTTACTTATATTTCACTTGAATTTCACTTATAAAAAAATGTCCAACCGTGCGGGTCCTGGATTCGTCACAAACTCTGGGAACAACTTTGTTCTGGTGAGAAATAAAGATATCTCAAAGGATCTAGTCCCGTGAGTCTCCTATTCTGGGATACAGCTGTGGAGATTAGCATTGGGCATGTAGGCCCATGTTAAAGAAGTCGCATGTATAGATATTCTGCCAATGCTAATAGCTGTATCTTAGGCCAGGAGGCCCCTAGGCACCCTATACCCTTTTGGAGATACTTTTATCTATCACCAAAACAAGATGATTCCCAGAATTTTGGACGAATCCTGAAATCTCAAGGCTGGACCTCTACTTGCAGGTTGATATGTGGATATCACTTATGAACACAAAATATCGTTATTTGATCACATCATCTACTAATACAATCGATGAGAATTTCTTATAGCAAGTAATATCGATTGATTGCTTACTTGAAATGACCGATGACTCATTGTGCGTTACTGATCATCATCACTCGGCAGTTTTCGACAATCCCTCAGAAAAAAACAAATATCACTCAAAGAAAACCCTAAAAATGCAAAAACAGCAAGAAAAAGATGTGTTATCTTAGCCTTTACCGTAGAGTCCTCATTCACTTTGATATTCTCTCGTCGTACTTTGGCAACTCTCTATTCTACTGGTCACTCGTTGCAATGCCATTTCAGCCCTATATACTCACTGGACCGGCCATTCCACTCATCCGTTATCGCCTCTTCTATCCTGGTAACGGCCTGACCATCAAGGCAACGCTTAGCACTTTCGATGCGCTCTATTCCATCGCTTCTCCCTCATCGTCTCTTCAACTTGACTCTCATTCGCCCGAGGCTATATAGCTCCAAAGTAACTGAAAGGGAGGATGGATCCTTACTATGAATGACTCTATATAATACTATGGCTACCTCCTTACGACAATGGATGCTAAGATGGGACAAAGTAAATTGGTACGACGTTCGGAAGGACGATTTTGCTTGGTAGCTGATCAGTTATTCACTAGATGCGTACTAGTTATTCATTAGATATGTCTTCGTGATTTGTATTTTGACTTTGGCGACTCTCAATAGTTTCGAGTTCTTTAATCATCCAGTGATCAATAGTTTTGAAAATACATTACAATAATCAGAAGAAATAAGAATATGCTAAAACAAATTTACTCGTCACTCTTTTCCAATTTGAGCGCCCTCTTGAGTTCAAATAAACTATCAGTTATTGTTGATTCGAAGAGGCTCGGTAGGTTATGTATACATCCAATGGTTCTTCATGAAATTTCGTGTTATCTAATTACAGGATTGTCCTTGAAGAGCTTCACTCGCCTCATGCTTTCTCTTCGTTGAGAAACGTTTGAATGGAACTATTACCTAGATTTGAATTAGAAATCTATCGTGTCAAATTATGCAAAAACCTACCGAGTTAACTCATTCAAAGAACAGAGATAACTTCTGATGAGATCGATTGAAAATTCTCTTGATGTTCGTTCCATAGATTCTATTTCTCTACAAAATGGAAGATCTGAGATCCCATAGTCAAAAAGAAATAATCTCGCAGGCATAAGTTTGACACACCAAGCAATTTCAATTCACAATCTTCTCGATCTCTATTCTGGAACTATCTTGAACTGCACGCAAAATTTTCATGAGAAAAAACGGTTTGGAATGAAGTTGTGTCGCAAGTGTGCATTTAGTCAATAAATTCACGGAATTGATATCATCAGTCCAAACAAAATTTTGCGGACTAACCTAACAGGATTGATTGGCCCAGTCAATAACTGGCCTACCCATCAAACTATGGTTGATTAGTAAATTTTGTTGGAAAGAAAAAACTCACTCATGCAGGATTCAATGATCGTATAATATTAAAATTCCGAGAAAAAGCGAAATATTCGCTAATTATGATTTTATATCAACTGAGAAACAAATCCACTGCTACTAGATGTCCTCTTGGATATAGCATTCTCGCTTTATTTCGCGGCTATTTCGGTTTTTTCTTCCATTTGTACTATTTTGAATTGTTGGACTAGCTACTGAGATATTTTTCATCTGATTGGATTAGGCATGAGTCAGAGTACTTTTAGCTGAGATCAGTGGCTATTATCAACGAAATTTGGCTAATTCACCACTTGATCTCAAAGATTCTTATTCACACCTGAGCCGTTCTTCCCATTCTCATCCCTACACAGTAGGAATCAGAAAGAATATTCCATATCTAGCAGTCATAATTTCAGAGTTGGAACAATTAGAAATTTAAATGAATGAAGAAAAACTAAAATCTCAGTGATCCGTGATCCCACCAAAGTTCCTTCTCTGCATATTCTATCGCACGCTATTCTCAGAGAACTACGCTGAACCAATCCTTATCAAATTTGGTATACTTGTTTCATGGTCATACGGAAGCCATGTGAGCTAAATTTTGTCCTCAAACTATGTGAATTCTCTTCAGATCTTTGGATTCAAGCTAATCCACGAGTTGTTGTACTTCTACGAAGAAGAATTGCAGCTCGCGTCTCTTCTTCCAGTGGATATCTGAAATTCATCAAACCTAAAAAACATATTCCCGGAGACTCTCAATGTATAGATTTTTACATTTAAGCGGGACTGTACCATGGAAATATGATACAATTTTCTTTGTTATGTAAATCATTTTACGCAGTTCGGTCTGTAGAAACCCCCCTACCACAGTTCTTCGTGTTCTTTTTGAATGTATTTCCAGCCCCCCCCCCCGTGCCCCCCAGCTGTCTACGTATTATGTGGATGGCCCCATATTCAGATTTTTAATATCAAGCTGACGAAATTTTCTGTCCGAATATTATCTCAAACCGATCTAACTTTATGTATCTCCTCTAAAAGGGTAGAAGTACTAAAATATTTTCAACAAAAAAGCAGAGAAGTACTTCCGAGAATGTTTATCTACCACAATGTAGTCATCAAATATTCATTGCAAACAATCTATCCTTTCATACGGTACTTATCAGTAATATCTCTCGAATACCTCCGAATTCTTTCGAGATTTTCCGAAACATGGGCCTCACTTAGCAATTGCCCTAAATAGCTTAAAATATTCAGCTTCTTGTACAGTTTTTTTTTTTTTTTTTTTTTAAGTATCTGATCATTCTAATAGCTAAATTTGTAATTTTCATGTCAGGAATCACGTAATCTACCTCGAAGCATTCAGAAATTCAAGTCAGAAAGTAGCTTTAGGTAAATATGTGCTCGAATCATATGTCTACATTAGGGCCGAAAGATCGCGTGATAAAGATTCAGGAGGCGCGTTAGAGGGCTACTATCCGAGAATACGCCCAAGTGGCCAAGCGTCGATCCCCGAGGCAAATATTTACCTGAAAAATTGGTTTGCCACTCCACTCGTTTCCCGCCATATCCTTTGCATTGATACGTGAGACGACTACCCAAGAGTCAAGCTACTTTTTTCCTCTTGAAATTCACCGTAATGTCTTCTAACTGTTGGTATTTTCTTAAGTAGTAAAAAAACTTTCTCAGGCTTAATTCCTTACTTTTATCACAGCGATAATGGATCAAAATCGGCTTCCTTCATATCCTCGAGTCCAGTAAGTTGAATTTGAATTCCAATTTTGAATTTCCTTGAAAGTACACCATTGTCAAAAATTTGATGAAAATATTCATATATGAAGAACTTCGACCGTGTTATTCATATCTAATTGGTATCCAAACTCAGCCACTGAATGCATAACTCCACTATGTAATGTGGCGAGCATTTCACGCAGTCTGTGAATTGTGAGTACGTTGAGAAAAGTTATGAGAGATTGGAAAACAATGTTCAACGCGTAATGAATTAGAATGTAATGAAGACGGATCGCATCCACTCTCTCGCGTATATGAAGCTCAAATGAATAATGTCAACATCAATCATATTTCACAATACATCATCCTACAAAATTTTAGAGTGAATTTCGACAGGTCATATGCTCGCAAAAGAGAATAACTATAATGGGCATACCTTGTTTTCGTAGAATATTCAATCCCAATACGTGAAATAAAAATTCTAGGGAACATTCGATCCATCATAACGAGATATTCATTCAAAATTGTATAACTCATCATTTCATTAGAGTCATTTTGTCCGTGTTTCCAAGCAATCAAGTGCCTTACCGACATCAAAGTGATATTCGCAATCATACTTTCAAAGCTGTCAGTTTTTATTTTATATCTCATGCAAATGGCAGCATGAAATGTCTGACAAACGAGCTGTGTTGCAGAAAAAAAGCAAAAAGATAAAAGAAAAAAAAAGTGGTAAAAAAAATTAATACAATAATCTGACTTGTGCTCTATACAGTTATACTTCATTTCAACTCTTGCAAGTAGTAATAGATATATATATATATATATATATATATATATATATATATAGGGAGAGAGACAAAAGTCAGAAAGAGGAAAATGGTAAAAGAGAGATATTTGCCAAGAGAAATGGACGCAGAGGAAAGTCGGAAAGGCGAATTCGTTGATTCTCTTATGGCGTAGTCGAAGCTTCGAGGAAAAGGCGTTCAAGTACTACTAACAGTATAGTAGCAGAGAAGAGAGAGAGATAGAATGGAAAAGAAGGGAAGTGAGAGAAATCGGGTAAGAATGCTTCAACGAGAAAGTCAGAGATGTATATATGAGGAAAATGGTGTGATAGATAGTTCGACTGATAGATAAAGATGAATGCTCATTCTCTAAGAGAAGAAGAATAAGAGGACGACCGAGGAACGATGAAATGACGAGTGCTGGCTCTTTCTACAACGAATACTGCATACTCTCGTCTTTGTGTGTTTCTTTTTTTGGTCTACTTTCTCATCTATTTCGAGATCCTCTGCTCGTGACACTGTTTCCATGTCGACAATCTCCAATTTCGCTAAAAGCTTTCGATTATTTAATTCATCTGAGCTGTCTCTTACTTGTGTCCCGAGGACGAGGTAGATCTGATACTGTTGGTATGGTGTCTTTCACGATATCAAAAATTTAGATCTCATTCGGGACTGAGTATAGTGAAAGGCGTTAATTACTGGGACGAACCAAATGAACCTGATTAATTTGAAAGAAACATCACAGTTTGGACTACGTCTATCGGAGACAGTAGTTTCATTTGAGGGAATGATATAAATAATAGTGGAATGGACAATTTTTTTCGAGTGATTGGATGGTTGATAAGTAAGAGGCTACTCGGATTCTGACCAGGTGAGTGTTTCAGATTCGGGTCACGGATTTGGCTGGAATTTTGGAAATAGTCTTCTTTCAGCACGAAAAAAAGATGAAATCCAAACTTTTTAGACCCTAACGCTCAAGCGTTTCCGAGCTACAGCCAAGGACATTAGCATTGTAGGTATACCTATATGTATGATATTTAACATGGGCCTATATGGATAATGCTAATGTTTTCGGTTGTAGCTCGGAAATGCTTGAGCGTCAGGATCTATAATTTTTGGTTTCATCTTTTGGCACTAACAAGGGGAGTCCAAGGGGTTCGGGAACTGGATTTGGCTGAAACTTTGTGAATATGCTTCTTTTAGTGCCAAAAGATGAAACCAAAAATTATAGATCCTGACGCTCAAGCATTTCCGAGCTACAGTCTACAACCCATGCATTACAGTATATCTATATATACCATTTTTCCACATATATAGATATACTGTAATGCATGGGTTGTAGCCTGTAGTTCGGAAACGCTTGAAAGACTCTGCGGTTCTGGGTATCATCTTCTGGTGCCAAAAGGAGATGACTCCCAGAGTTTCAGCCAGATCCAGCTCCCGAACCCCTTGGACTCTCCTTGTAAAAGAAAACTATCCCCAGAGTTTTAGCCGAATCGTTGATCCGGGTGTGAAACACCCATAAGTTTGTTGGAGTGCTATTTTTCCTTCCAAAACGCGAACCAACATGGAATTACGAAAATGCTCTGGGAGATACAAAGATATTCTTTCTGAATTCCCGAAAGAAGAAACAATACGTTGTTCAGAGCTCTTATTCAGTGATCTAGAATGGTACATATTCTTCAGAAATATCATAGAAGGAACGAATTGGCGCCCAACGTGGGACACGAAGCAAAAAGTTTTGACGTAACTAGAATTTCTAGTTCCTGAAAGTCAGTAATGATTTAATGTATGATTGATGATGCGGGGTGCATTGACTCGGACTCGTGAGTCATTCACTCCGTCGGTTCACCCACAGAATTATGAATTTTCACAGCAATCTACAAACATTGACACACGTGTACTTGCATAACCCCACACTGAGAGACTGAGGCATTTATCAATGAATAAACGCAGTGACAGAGTACGATTTGCCACCCTCGCATGTATGCACACATATCATCTATATGTACCTATATAACACGTTCGTAGAAGGGAATCTCTGATCCTGTCACCCCTATATACATGCCTCTGACCACATTCCTCATACATATAGCTATACAATCATATACATCAAGAATTCTGGTGTGAATATATATATAACCATTCTCAAGAGCTGGAATCTCTTGTAACTACGAATGTTGTTGTCGTCTGCTAGAGGCTCATCTTTTGCTTTCATAACTGTATAGCACCCTCCTTCCCCATTCGTGTCAGAATTGCTACTTCTAAAGAGACGTATCACACTGGGTATGAGTCCATGATTTTCTCCCTTATACCATTTGCCAAGATGGAATATTACAGCGTGACAACGAGATACCGCGTACTATATATATATATATATATATATTGGGCAATTGTATTATACACGTGCCTCGTATACTCTCATTTCTCATCTCGTTGTCCGGTTGATCCTGAATATAAATCTAATGGTCTCTTTTTCTCGCATTGCCCTTTGTTGTGTGTCCTATGGGTCGTGTAATGCCATACTCCCTTTTTTTTCGTAGCTTGTGAACAAGTTTGTTTTTGGTTATGAAAGTGCTGGATCGATATTTTATTGAGATAGTGTGCGGTTGTAATTTATCTGATGCACATCGGGCCCAATTCATTGGATCATCGCGGAATATGAATTTGATAGCCACGATTTGCAAGTCGGTGAAAACATTGGGAATTTATTTTTTAGTCAAATTCTATTCTTCTAAAATCAGTAGTATCCAATGATACGTACTTTGGGCCTTAAAATTGAGAATCGAATATCATCTTACGCGACCTGGTCAGCAAAGTTTATATTGGACAATTTTACGTGAAAATTTCATGTAGAGATTCCTATTGATTCTCGAATGGAATTTTTGTGAATGACTTGAGACGTGTCAAAAGAACTTTTAGTGAAAATTATCTACCAGGATATCTATCCTACTAAGACAACTTTCCAAGGCAATAATAAATAATTAATAATGGTATATTTATAGTCAAAAACCAGAGGATGAGCGACCAGGTTGAATTGGCGTCTTGCAAAGGCTCAGGTTATCCTCAGGATAATAGCGTGATCATAGTGTGTGACTATACGAGTGACTAAATGAGCGTGAAAATTAACTGAAGAACGGACTGAATCGAGATGAGAATTCCAGAATTTCCAAAATTCGATGAGGAATAAAGCAAAATCATTAGACTTTAGCCTGAATTGTGAAAATGAAATTCTGCACATGCAATCTTGTGCTCAACCTTTGGAACTCTATGAGAAACCCCGTAAAATTCGAATGTACAAACTTTTGATTGAGTGAAGGCAAAACCAGAACTAGGTCATTTTTCTTTCATTAGTTCGATCCAAAATGATACCACCCTTCCACTACTTTCATAACATAGAAGTATCCGTCAAAGGCCATTGCACAAATGTTTCATACCAAAATATGTATTATGTGAGTATATTCATCCGACACACCTCCTAGCGATCAATTTGAATAAGTGTTTATTCAATATTTGAGGTTAGAATTACCATTGCTTTGACCTTGCATAAGTACCAATATAGCCTGTAATAGACTCCATCAGCAACACAAATAAAAAAAAATACACACGGAGTATCAATCAAGATCCACCAGCAGTAAAAATAATCTCTAAGCTCAATCAAATCCCAATTCGATGACAGACTACATCTGGTAAATCATCCCCCTGTTTCTTCCAACGCGTCATTTTCCACGGCTCTACACACGATTCCATAATATACCGTCGTACAACATACAAGATCCAGATTTAGGTGAGCAAGTGAGATAGAGAAGGGGCCTCGAACGAGACTAGCAGCAGCAGCTCGTAATACCAGGATTAACACACGCGGTGGTATGGTGGTGGTGGTGGTGGTGAACCTTCCCCTATATATCTTTGAATTCTCAAGCTCTATGTTATATACTTCACATAGTCCTGATGTATCCATACTATGTATACCATGTATAGCCCCGTAGAGTCTCATAGAACATCCTACCCTCGGATTTGCCAACCAACTCTCCCCTTTGGTGGTGTTGCTCACTTCCGACGACTTTTCGGCTCTATCCTATACCCCTTGCATCTATACATCTATCGGAGCTGTATTTTTTTTTATGGTGAAGTACGAGTCTGTGTGTGTGTGTGTATTTGTATTTGTAGATGTGTGGGATGCGTTAATGGTTTTGCGGGCCTCAAAAGTATACTGTATGGAGAAATTGGATCGATATAGGTGTGTATTGGATTTTGATTGATGAGGCGTAAGCTGGTTGGAAAATCATCAATAGAATATTGGATATGACGTTAGATAAGGTGTGATTTGTGCGCTCAAGAATTCATTCAGGGTAAATTTGTACTAATTTCTTTAATGGGCAATTATTCATCGAGGCAGATGTGAAAACATAAGAGGATGAAATTCAGGTTACCTATAATACAATTCACTGATTTTTTTGCTTGTCTATTTTGTGGTGCGTCATTGGAGCTATAGATGTCTGACTTTATCGAGTGTGTTTGGGTCAGCGAGTGTAGATATTGCGATAAAAGATGACTAATGATGATACCGATCGTGAGCCTGAGTTGATGAATTGGGGTGCAAGAATAATTTTCTTCGTTTCTGCTGTCTGATGATTAATCGATTCCTCCACACCCCAAAGTATTCTACTGAGATTGTGTGAGTCCATCCTTTGAATGCCAATGGAAATCAATACGAGCAACTCGTGTAGAAATCTTTGTCATGTAGAATCATGATCATTCATGTTGAACTTCTCAGTGATAATGAATATGCAATGACACTGGATAGGACGAGGACAATGAGATAATATCAATCCTAGGATTGTTCACAGAAGGAAAAATCGAGGATGCACCTTCTGGTTAACTCAAAGATGCTTAAGAAAGTTCTTAACCATTCATCTGAACCATAAACAAATCTTATATGAGGAATGCGTTATGTGTCTCAATTCAATCAGGTAAGATCTGGACCTCAGTGTTACATAGATAACTGTTAGAGGTTAACTTTTAGTGCACCGCCAAATGAAATTCTGAGTTGAATGAAACTTGACTTGTTAATCAAGAATGTCGATGACCAACAATATATGAGGACATAACTTCAAAATCAACGCCTCATCATGCCTTGTTTTGTTGTCAATTGACCAATAATTCCATTAACAGCGACGTGCTCATACTTCTTTGAATTCATTTTAAAATCTTTCCCTGTAATATCATTGTGTGACACACGCAAGAAATTTTAAGGTACCATTAGCGGTACTCGAATTGACGCTCAGAAAATCACGAAAGTCGGCACAGTTGTATATTAGGGTCTCAAAGTGCTTCAGTTGAAATTTCAGAAGCCTTCAGAGTGGGGGAAAAAAGTTATGAGCGTTTTTGTAAAAGCCGTTTAACACGGCGTCTTATGGAAAATCACCAGTAGAGTGATACCTGACGCACAGATTTCCTTGGCAGTGAATACACAGATGTAAGAATGCACAAAAAACACTCAGGAGCGATCAGATTGACGATTCAGAGCCTACAAAAAAAGATGTGAGCCCAAGTGTCACTCATTTCTGCGGTTTCGGGGTTAGGTCGTCGTCTGCTGCGTGCACTCACTATACCTATATCGCGGGCGGAAGGGAGTCAAGCGCGGGTATGTTCTGCACTTGACACATCCAGTACCGCTAATACTACCTTAACTACAGGTGTAACCTTGTACCAAACTTCACGTAAGCAAAAAACTTGATCCACAATAATCAGTTCATTCCAGCTCAGACGTCGAACTCTGGTCACAATCCAATTAGAAAACATTCGAACCGCAAATGAGGTGTTCTGGTACGGTCAGATCCACAACTCGTTGCTCAAGCATCACCAGCACCCCCACGTAATACAAACCCTAAATCGAAGCAAAGATTCCATCAAGTCTAAGATCTGACCCCCAGGGCTACACCGTCTCTCTACCTCAAACTCAATACACACCTATATAGATGTATATTTTAACAGAAATTACGTAGGAATTGATATAGATAGGCACAGATCGCTCCGTTTGTCGAGTACAAGAGTCGAGAGCTTGCGAATTAACCGTGGCGTTATATGCACGAGTGAAACCGAATATCGGCGTTGGATCTGCTCTCGACGTGCGCGTGCCTGTGTAAGTATATTCTATATACCTAACCTGTCCGCGACAGATAGGTACAATTTGGGGATTGGATAATAGGCAATGGGCCTGTTCAAGCGGCAAGACGCGCATCGGATGTGTTGTATGGGTGTTTCATTGAAGTGTTAGTTTGAGGAGGGCTTTGAGGCTGTGAAAGATCAACTGCGAAAGTGGTCTGGTCGAAATGAATACCGTGGATTGAATGGGATACGCACGTGAACTGTTTTGTATGGTGAGGATTCAGTTCTAAAGAGATAATGCACAAAAAAATAGACGTGAGAGTTTTGGTGTGGTTCTCGGGCAGAATCCAAAAATGGCTGATTGATTGTTTATTCTCAGAATCTTCGTTAAAGTTATATTCTTAATGGGTCTCTGGCTTGGTGGATCCTGGACCGATCTTACACTGGTATTCATAGTCGTTATAACCCGAGAGTTAAAAATTGATCCGCGGGTTAGGCGCTGTAATCAGCGTGGCAGAAGAATGAACAAAAGACTGCTAATTCACCTCACGTTGTCCCAGTGCAGCAGAACACCACAGACTTGAACTCATTCTCTGTCCACGCCGATTACAGCGCCTAACCCGCGAATCAATTCTTAACTCTGGGTTTATAACGACTATGAATACCATTGTTACTGTCTCTGAGCGATTGAATCAAACGATACAACATCCATCACGATTTCCTATTATCTTTTCGAAGTCGGACTTAGAAATGTATCCTTGAATTCTTCCTTTGGAGTTTCATATACGAACCAACAAGGAATTCCAAGACGATATCCATTTGGATCTATTTGATGGATAGGTCATAAGAATGTAACTAGATCGCCTTAGCAAGATACCGATTCTTGCTGAATCTCGTTGTGCATTTTGCTTCTGAAGCATGATATTTTGAATCCAAACTTTCATCTTCTCTGGAAATGAAAATTTCTCTTGGCAAATTGACGATGGAATCACATAGAGAGATAATCAATGTGAGATCCTCACTAAGATCTCTCGTTAAGGTCAGTCCACCATGTAGAACCGCAATCAGACATGCACCGGGGTATTTCCAGGTCGCGGCAGCATGCAATGATTCCGAGAGTGGAATTATTGTTTATAGGGATTGGACACACTTGTCGGGTTGCCGTTAAACAGGCATTTTTTCCTTCAAGATGGCCGTCTTAGGGTATAGATTTAGCACTGGGTGCACAGGGCCGTGTTCATAATATTGAGTTTCTACCTATCCCCGGTCATCAAATGCCCATCAGACGCAATAATGAGTAGACCAGATTCAAGCATAAATGCCCTATGCCAGACTGACAAGGGGAGAACCTGACCTTTGGATCACCAATCCTTTCCAAATTTTTTTTACAGTTTTGTGTCACCTAGAATATGAAGAATCCAGAGTAACTCCGTCAAATGGGCCTTCTGTCCAGAGCTACAAGCAAAAATATTAGCGTTGCCAGTATACCTATATATATCACTTTTTTAACATGGGCCTATATGGGCAATGTTAATGTCATGGGCTGTAACTTTAAACAGAAGGCCCATTTGACAGAGTTACTCTGGATTCTTCATATTCTAAGTAATACAAAACTGTAAAAAAATGTTGGACAAGATTGGTGATCCAAAGGTCTGGTCCTCCCCTTGTGAGTGAGTTTAGCCGTGAATAATACAAAAGCCCTAACCCAACCAATGCTAAATCTAGATCCAATCGTAGCCATTTTACGCCTGTATGCAGGCAACCCGACAACCATGTCCAATCCCTATATGCTTTTATTGGGATTGATTGAGTTGCCCAGAAAAACGTGAACAGCTGAGAGCATTGAGCAGGATACCTCGCTAAGCGAGCTAAGGAATTATGATCCTCTTGGAAAATAATGCATATGCTCCGACGTGACCTGACTCATTCGATTAGAAATTCCATGATGCTTCGCCTGAATTATTCATTTTTGGATGAAAAAAGGGTCGAATGCTGCGAGCATAAACAATAGGGTGTCCGTTATTTCCCAAGTTTCTACCATCCTCCGTGCCACCTACCACAACCTAATCATTTGTTGAGATATTTCGATGAAAAAATTTTCGTGGACCTAGGTGATGTTTAAGTGCTGCCCCACCTGAAGCGTTCTTGTCTGAATCATGGCCTCAAAACAAATTTTGATTCAGTAATCAACTTTTCTTGTATAGGTCCGTGCTTCTATACCCCTGAAAGCATTTGCATTTGATAGCCAGTACGATTTCCTTCAAAATGACCACTTGCTGAAGTCAATTTGATGGAGAAGAACTAGAGTCATAGTTGTTTTCGAAACTTAGAAAATTCAAGGTACCAAATCCGTGAAACAGGGTTTCCCTCGAAGAATCAAAAAAATACGAATTTTGAGTCGGTCTATTTTAGAGATGTGAATATGTGTTTTTGATGTATTTTTGAACCTAGAAACAGAATCCGTGCTTAGTTTTACCTCGTCAGGATTTATTACTAGACTCAAAAAACTGACAAAACCAAAAACGTTCGTTTTCAGTCACTTTTATGTTTTTCAGTTGGGTGATAATGCAAATGAGTGGGCTATCTCCGGTTCTACTGTATCAAATTGAATGTTTCAGGCAGTCATTTTGAAGGAAATTGTACCCGCTATCGATTGAAAACACTATTGAGGACGTAGGAAGGAATATATGCGCGGTGAATACGAAACATTGGCTCAAATTTTTATTTAGAAGGGTACATTTCAAATGAGAAACGTTCTAGGTGGGGCAGCACTCAAACTTCACCTAGGTTCCTGAAAATTTTCTTCTCGTATTATCTCACCAAATGATTAGGTTGTGGGGGGGTAGCATGGGTGTTCGGGGAAACTTGGGAAATAACAGACACTCTAATAAACAATCACTAATGGTATTCGATCGCATGCACAGGCCTATCAAAGCGTCATCTATTGATCGAAATACTCGGATCCCCTCCGGATTGGCCTCAAGAGCGAAATTAGTCCATCCATAGGTATCAGTCAATCGTTCAAACCACAGAGACATAAAATAACTTGATCAGGTATCAGAAGAAATAATGAGTGAACGTAATTGGAGCTTCTTCAAAGAAAAATCTTGTACTAGACTATTTCACAAAACCCACTGATGAGGAAGTTGTCACTACAATACTAACTTTCATCTATCACCCTCTCAGCTATAGGTCATATTTCATAAAACTCCATCAAAAAATACTCGCTAATTAATCAGTGTGACCTGTGTGAAAGAGTAAAGAATTCTCAATCCACCAAGATATTTGAAACATCGGTCGACTATTATCAAAAGGGCAACCCAGAAACGTGTATTGGATTGCTGCGCAACTATTCGGTCTCAAAAAACGTGAAAAAACACGTCCTCCATCGCAATTCCACTGCTGTACGATACTCTTTCCCAATGGTAGAACTTTTTAATCAAAGTCGTGCTTTTGTGCCCATTCTACGTTCCATCGGCATACATTCAAGCCAACATATTAGTCCCAAGCTCGAGTGAACAGCCGACATACGACCAAATCACCGCCACCAGAACCATACTATACGAGATCGAGTGCGAGAGTTCACCAAAAGGGAGACGAAAAAAAAAGCTCAAGCTCAAGCTCAACGAGCCGTGAGCCATTCGGACTAATCGCACCCTGGGACTCGACTCTGAACTGGCAATTGCCTCGCTCGAATGAAGAAATTGAAGATCGGAATAAGGTGTAGTGTGGGTCGAGGCAAGTTTCGATAACTCCGGTGTAGAGTTGTAGAGGGGGGGGGGCAATGTTGGTGCGAGAGAAATTACGTCCGTGCGATAATGAGCTTGCAGTCACGATTGCCAGACGAACGGTGGTAGAGGAAGGAAGGGAGTTTTTTCGCGTGCAGCAGACGCCTTGTGTGTCGTGTTGTCGTGCTCGGTGACATTTCTGGTCGTACATTTGTAGGGTGGCAAATAATGACGCTGCGTGATGTACATGCGTCTCGTGTGCCAATCGTGGACGGAAGTGCCCGACAATTTCTGCCACAAGAGCGAACACGAGCTTGCGGATAGGCCATTGTAGATATGTCGCTCACATATGAGCTAAAAGCACCAATTGCGATATCATCAGCCACTATGTACTCATCTTGTGTTATAACAATTTGAACAATCTTCGTAGAACTTTCCCCGGACTCAGTGGTGATTGAGTGAGTAGAAAAAAGTATCTTCAAAAAGCTCATTCAGTCGACTAGCGAACAAATTTTGTCTTAGTGATGATAAAGTATGAATAGTGTACTTAGAAACGCTGCTATGTACTATGAGAGTACTAGATCAGGTCGATGGAGTGTTGTCTAAAGCAAGATTCGTTGCAATGCTAACCATGGAAGTCCTGCTAAGATATTCAAAACGTAATTTGAAGGTCTACAGTACTGCGGACGAAACATCATAGTACCGCTATAGTACTGGTCTGGTACTGCAAAAGTACTGACAAGGTACTAGTAGAGTACTGCAATAATACTTTTCAAATGTTTACGAGATACTTCAAGAAGTTATGTCTCTGTCATCAAACAGACAGACCTCATCTAGGACTGTCTGATTCTTATCAAGTACTTAGCATTTCATAAGTACTTGATTAGCACTTCCTCGGTATTTTGTCATTATCTGTTAACAATTGCTCGCGCGTTACTTCAGGGGTACCTTATTGGTATTCTTTTTTCAACGATGTCCGTGTGGCTCCTTCGTAGTTAATCCAGCTTCTAAAATTTCATGAGTATCGCTGACCGTATTTGCAGTGATCATCCCGAACTGCCTAAGCATCTTCGGATGCCAACAGCCTCTTAGTGACCAATGAGTGCTTGGTGAGAATGAAAATTATTTTTTAAGGCGGTCTTATATGGTGCAAGTGATTAACTGTGAATGCAAGGGCCTGCCATGCATTTGGACGAGTAAGAAGAGTAGAGGAATCTGACCTTGAGGCTCAGCCTTCTTGAATCCTGAAACTCTGGCTGATTATGGTCTTTGGAGGTCAAGCGCTGGAAGAAACCTTCTCAAAGGTGTCTAGCTCGCTAGCGCTAGCGTCGGGTGCCAGTATCAGGCAGCGTGATGTCGTGAGCTAATGACTTTTAACGCTAGGTTACAAAGGCACAGATCACACCAATCTGACGATCCAAAATTGGCAAGTTTGGTAGACACCCGCCGAAGGCGACCAGTCAAACGTTCTCATTGTATATAACACTTGAAGGGGCTAGTAATCCCGAAACCGTCCACCATTCACGGTTGCCTTCGAGCTAATAATTGTGATCCGAAAAAGGCTGAGTCTGGTAAGAGTAAGACTTTTACCGGCTAAGTGACAATCCTCTGATTTCCTCAGTACTCGTAAGGGAGCCGTGACCAATCCAGAATCAAACATTGGGGAAGGTTTCCCACAAGGGGGCCTCGATGGACTGAGTCCTTCGCGAGTGTCGAAAGGCACTCAATCGGATTGGCCTTGAGGGGTCTGCTGACTGCGACAGTTCCCGAGTTATTCCACGGGTTAGACCACGAGACCGTGGTCTTATACGAAACGTTGGAGAGCTCATGCTTCCTTGGAAGCGCTTGAGCAGTGACTGGTCCCGTGCGTGAGCAGAATTGGGAATGCTACTCGCAAGGGGCCTCGGCTGTAAACTCTCAAAGCTGAAGTCGGAGGGCTTCGAACAAAGGTACCTGGGGTCGGAGCGTTAGCCCTTAGTTGTGTGCGTTTGTGTGGTAACTACTGCTCCGTAATAAGATTGGATCCTGGGGGGCACACCGTTTGATACTAGATGGAAAGCTGTAACTAAACTTAGATGAATAAAACCGGTAGTCCACGTGGATGAGGTGACAGGGCGTGTCTCTGTCCACAGGCTAAGAGTCAGAGGAAGGTAGAGACAAGAGCCAGGTACCTCCACTCAAATCCAAGCAAAGAGTCATCTCATGGGTATCTGATCATGAGTCCTGCAGAATCTTGCAAGTATCTTATTAATACTTTTGCAGTACCAGACCAGTACTATAGCGGTACTTTCGTCTGCAGTACTGTAGACCTTGAAATTACTTCTAACATAATGGTACGTCCACGATAGTTTTCTTGGCATTACAGCGGGTCTTGCTTTAGACAACACTTGGTTAACCTAATCTCGTACTCTTGAAGTATTCCAGCAGTACTTTGAGGTATATTCTTGGTACTTGATCATCATCATGGTATAATTGGTATCGCGCTTCTGCACTGTCACTGATGCCTTTTACTTCATCAGTACCGGGTCGGTACTTCTGTGGTACTTTATTGGCATTGCAGCGGATCTTGCTCTAGACAACACTTGATTGACCTGATCTAGTACTTTTGAAGTATTTCAGCAGTACTTTGAGGTATATTTTTGGTACTTGATCATCATCATGGCACAATTTTGACTTTTCTTCACTGTCACTGATGCTTTGTACTATATCAGTACCTGATCGGTACTTCCGCGGTACTTCATCAGTACAATAGGGAGGATGTGTGTGGTACTCTATCCAACAATCTGAACTGATCTAGCTTCGATCAAACGATTGGGAACTGCGATTCCAGGTACCTGTAATTCGCCCGTGTCTCCATACCAAAAATCTGAAATTACTAAGCTCAATCGGTTCATCAAAGCTAGATCACAGTTCAGAAGGTTGGGTAGAACACATCCTGCTTTAGTATCTACCATTTTCTACGAACGCGAGCGAGACAGTGGATCTCAAGACACTGAATCAGTTCACTATCATCCC
The DNA here is from genome assembly GCA_029851415.1 of Eretmocerus hayati. Taxonomy (NCBI): domain Eukaryota; kingdom Metazoa; phylum Arthropoda; class Insecta; order Hymenoptera; family Aphelinidae; genus Eretmocerus; species Eretmocerus hayati. Next base: position 117,956,776 of record CM056744.1, on the reverse strand, counting down.
GAGTGTACCTGACTCCTCTAAAATATTTTTAAAAGCTACTCTGTGCTCCTGTCTCATGCCATGGTTATTTTGTTCACACTCAGCACATTATCGGCGGTGTTGCAGAATTTTAAAGTCTCAATCATTCACGATGATAGGCTTTGGAAAGATAATTTCGATGTCGAATTCATCATTTTCGGCAGATACCACTTGAATTGTCTCACATAGATATTCAAATAAAACTGGATGAAGCAGCTCGAAAACCTTAAAGTCAAATAATTCCATCAATTTCTCCTGAAGTAATCAATCTGATAAAACTCACTCTCACCAACACCACAAGAAGAATAATATCTCTCCTCAGATACCACTTAAAATTCATAATCACCTCACGTGTGAAAATCCATCGTAAGAACACAGAGCAACAATATCAAGAAAGCTCAACCAGTTCCGTATCACACTTCAAACTCAAGACTACTAGCAAGCTCTCCAAATCAGAGTCTGAAATCAGTTGAAGTCGACTACACGCAAAGTCTTATCCTCGAATACTCCTTACGTAAAATTAGTTCTCGCTCATAGCATAGTCTACATCACACACCTAACATGCATACATATTCTAGAGTTTGCACGCATGCAAAGCAAATATCGGAGATTTGGTAAAGGAGGAAGAGGGAGAGGAGGAGGAGGAGTCTTGCCACCAACAGGATACTACCATACACTAATATACAACCCCATAGAATATATATATATATATATATTCATAGGAGCTCAGATGGTTGTGGTTCGCACCAATAGGTATAAGGAAGGTATACAGGTTTGCATGCTCTCCTCGTCAAGATTACGTAATGACATAATATTCATGGAACGGGTGAACGCAGGCTTGGTAGAGCTGAAACACATAATGTAAGGGTGTCGAGACCTTTGTGTACTTGTCTATGTATCTATATACATATTATATTATATATATATCTATAGATATGTATGCAGAACTTACTACCTCTGCGTGGCTTTGTTTCGACGATGCATATATTTAAGTGAGATTTATGCTGAGGTCTGTGGTTTGAGGAACGAGTGACGATGTGGTGAAGTGAAATTTAGAGTAAATATTTCTATCCTCAGTTTTTCATATTCCCATTTTCTCAGTCAGTTGGGGGTGAAATATTTTTCGAGAAACTCACAAGGGGAGGTCCAACCATGCGCAATACGGATCCTTATGAAACTCTGGGAATCATCTTGTTTTGGGGCAAAATGAACGTATCTCCAAGGGTTTAATCCCATGGGCCTTCTATCTCGAGATACAGCTACAGAGATTAGCATTGTTAGTATATCTATGTATGGATGATTCTGAGATAACTTATGCATTTGATGTCCTGACCTCGCATTCATATGAAATGACCAAATATGATGAGTCTAACGATGATATCTAGTTTATTCTATTGGAATGAAGATGTCCCAATAGTTCCGGGAGCGGATATGAGTTTAATGTGGACCTGGGCTTACCAAAAGTGGTCAAAATGTCCTTACCGTGGCATGTCCTAAACTGGAGTTGCACATTTCAATTGTGTAGTTTACCGAGATATTCGTTCAATCTCGGTTTCGGACCACTCAAACATCAAAGTTGAGCTATAAAAAGTTGATATTATGTACAAATCGAGTATCAAGTGTCACTTCAAGATAATCAAAACACAGCCGACATTCTGTCCAGAAATTTTGCAAATTTTTCGAATATTTCTCGATAATTCAACTCCGGGTCAGCAAATCACTTCAAACGGCTCTATAATGGCAGTAATTGATTCCTAATACATCAAAAAACAAAATACCACCACCAACGGATTGATGAATTACGTGAACAGCTTCCCACGCGATGATTTATGGACAATTTTTCCGTTGCAAAATAAGAATTGTCCTAACCGTGGTCACTGGCTCTCGAACACTATGCAACGTCAAGGCCCAGAAATTTTTTTACAGTCTACTCTCACCGTGAAAGTGGGCCATCTATTCGGAAAAAATGATCCGTTTCCATTTACGCCTTTGAGATCACTTTCTATGCCAAAATGTTTTTACCGTGACAAAAATATATCAAAAATTGCTCATATCTTTCACACAGATTGACTAATGTTTATGCTCGTATGGGAATTCTTTTTGGATGTCAGATAGATTGGAAAACACCTATGAGCAGTCAGATTGCAGCTATATTTCAACTAGTCAATTTTTGGTCCAAGTCCCGACCCCCGCCGTTTTTGCCCTCGAAATACCTAAGTTATCTCATAATCACCCGTATACGACTTTCCAACAAGGGCCTATATTGGCAATGCTAATCTACATAGCTGTATCTGAGGATAGGAGGCCCATGGGATCAAACCATTGGAGATACCTTCATTTTGCACCAAGACAAGATGATTCTCAGAGTTTGGGACGAATCCAGGACCCGCACGGTTGAACCTCCCTTTGTCAGTGGATACATTCGTTTTAAATTTTTCAATTTGATAAAAGGAATCGTGAAGTATGGAACTAATTGATTATCGGTGGGTTTGAGATAATTAGTAAGTTACGAAGTCTGGTCGACAAACAAATCAAGAGCGTGAACAATTAGTGAGCAAGTCGAATTATTGATACAAATTCTCAGAAACTTCGATAACAATAACTGCAATTCCCTCTGCTGTTGAGAATGTACATAATCTAGTGCTCTCGGCAGTTATACATTCAAATTGATGAATTAAGTGAGCAGTCGATGACGAATCTTGAATCAAATAATGGAGCCCAGAAACGCTCGTTTCAATTGGATCATTTATTAAAGTCGGGAGAACCACATTAATGCAGAAAATAATTGAATGACAATTCTCAATTCTCTCATCTTTGTTTTACCAATTCATGTAATCGAATTTTTCACCCGTCCCATCTTTTCATCCAGTATCGCACTCCCATCTCCAGCAATCTATAATTGTATCATAACTCTATGTTTCACAAATAGAAACTAAAATTGAAATTTCCGAGCTTATACATTTGACAGGATACCGATACAATGATCCCATAATAACCGTTAAATTTGATTAAAGAGACTACACAATACACTTAACTCGTGCAAAAGAGAGTAATGGACGAACAAAAAAAAAGAAAAAAAAAGATGAGCAGAAAGTTGAAATAGAAGTTAGACTACCGCTGAGAGTTATATACACGTGACAGCTGACGGGCATACTTTTAATCGAGACAGTTTCGAGACGTAATTAATTTTGGGACAGCTTCGCGCGCTCTAGCAAACTCTCGACGAGCTGGCCAACTTAGGTATTATGCGAACTACGAAGTCCACGATGACGTGGCACCACTTGGCAGCTTGACTGCCCAGTTACTTTGTTTGCTATACGATCCAAGTCTAAGCTTTGATAGTTTGAAAATTTTGTAATTACTTTGGGTGTTTGTGTATTGTCTGGAGACAGTTGCAGATGGTCTAGTTGTACGATTGATGTTCTATCTGAAAAAAGATAGCACAGATTATCAAGATCTCAAAGGATGATGTTTTTTTCTATCTTTGGTATCTGCGTATCCTTTCACTTTCCTGAATCAAAAATTGATTTGACCGTGATTTTTGTAATTAAACTCTAGTCTATGATTTATGTCGTTCTAATTTCTAAATGTGTTGTCACTTTGTTCAATAAAATTTCACATTGGACACTTTATTGAATATTCCAAGCATGAATTCAGTGGGAGCGGTAGGGGGAGCAGCCCCCCCCCCAAACGCCGGTTTCTGAATTCACCCCTGACCCCATCTTCAGCTTTCAAAACCTATGATTTCATACTACTTTGGGATTTGACACTTTCATACCATCCATCCCATTGATTTCATCGATTTACTCATGAAATTGATCAACACCAAATATTTTTTTAGAATAAAATATTGTACACAGTGCATCATAAAATCACGACTCTCAAACCAAAATCATACAAAATACGAGTTACAGCTAAAATCGACCATTAAACATCCATCCAATACGATAGACACTATAAGATACAGTCGTCATTGTACCCATTATTCGTATTCGAATTGGCTTTAGCTTATCGTCACACAAGTTGAAGATAGTAGATTGCAAGGTCTCACCTCAATTATTCGAGTTACGAGTTTCAGGATCACAGTTAGCAGGTGCACGTTGGCACTTCGACACTATCCCATAGTATACATTTATGACAGCCGTATAACTACACTATTGTGAATGGCCCATATACATATACAAAAGCACTATATCTACGATGTTCATCACACTATATACGCAAACGAAACTGTGTAAGCCGTAACTACACATCATCAAATGTACTTTTCAATATTCAGTACCACAAAGTACGCTGATACAGATATATCATCGATGTTATGTTAGCCTAGCGGAGTTCAAAATTTTAGAGGTTATGTTCACGCAAGATCGGGTGAACATGAAAACTGAGAGTCAAAATTTACGTAACTTATTGACTTTCTTTTATTTTGTGAGCTAAGTGAAAGGGTAGATTGGTTGAATCACAACCAATGTTTGAATCAGGAGGTTCGGTTCAGTTTCAAGTTTGTGTCGATCAACGGTTACAAGACATCTACAAGAGTCATTGGATGAAGAGGGAGGGGGGAGTGAACTAATTGAAAACAATCGTAGGGACTGGATTTTTGATGCGTCTAGTGTTCAACGGAAATCTTCGTATCAGACTAGCACTTTTGAAAAATGGGGTCTTTCATGTAAAATTCTTTTTTTCGTCAAACTCACAGGGAAACTTTAACAGAGTACAAAAAGGATCCAGTGAATTTGGTTCACAAGAATGGAAAAATCGAGTTGAGTGAGGAAATTTCAGTGGGCAAGATTATCGCAATTTTCGCTGGTGCCTTGAAAGTTTTGGTAGAAATTGAAAATAAAAAATCATTAGTCTTTGATCAAAATCAATGTTCCATTCATTTTAAAGAGTGCAAAATCATGAAGTTCCAATGTAATCAAGACTCAAGAGTCCCAGAAAGATAGATTGTCCACGAGACATGCCCATACTGGTTCTATTGGTTCAGCAGATGGCGAATCCTTTACAAGTCACTAGATCCTTTGGGATTTGTAGACCGTCAGATAAGTGCATCTTATCGTCTAGATAAAGTAAATGATAGCCTGTCTGTTTGCTCTCAAGACATCTCGATCGGTTGATTTTAACAACATTTCATGGCTACACTACTCGTACCCCCTGAGAATTCACTCAATACCCCACTCTCTCTCTCTTATTCTGAATCCAGCAAATTCCGAGCTTGCATCGAAAGCTCTATACTTGAGAATCGACCAGGTATCAGTAGCAGCTCGTTTGTTGACTCTATCGAAGATCTTATCCCCAATTCAATATAGACACCGACATGCTATACATATACTCTATCCATGAATAGAAACCACTCAAGCACATAGATTCGATCTCTATTCGATGCCCCCGATCCAATTTCAGATATACGAAATTCAATTTTGAATCTAACATTGGAAACTAGACACCTGGAAAGAGCAACATTAATTTCATGTCTCGCTATATTTTGAGACTCTGAAAGTAGATTAGAATGAGCTTATAGGGTAAAGTTGTAACAGTTGGCTCTACGAGTCTTGGCAAAAATTAGGAGTAGTTTTGCTTTAGGCAAAGTTGTTACTTCTCAGAGAGGGGTTCCGCAAAGTGAACGAACGAGTTGTGCAGCTGGTTGGTTGGTTGGTTGGTTGGTTGGTTGGTGAGAGGGGGTTAGAAGTAAAATCGCTTGGGACGTCGTCCTCGCGTAGCACTTTGAATGATATTCAGTATTCCCAGGGCGCAGTCGGCTGCTGTCGCGGCTTATAATATTTCGCGTCATATTAATATTCCGGAGGGACAGAAGGTAGAGACTACTATGCTCGGGCCTAACTTTCACTGCCGCTGCTGCTATATCCCACCCCTTTTCTTGTCATTGTGGGAGCTTGCAAGCTCGAAGTTACCTAAACTCATGCAGAGTTCGTCGACCGATGCAGCCGGGAATTTTCGATTTATTTTTGTTCCTTTTCATCCTATTAGTGAATTGACCATTCGTGGTTCTCAAGGTCAATTGCACTAGAGCTTCTTTAGAATTGACGGTTATGTCGAATGAGAATATTGATCGGGATATTCAAGGTAAAGCATTTTTGTGATTGTGGGTCATGACTTTGAATCTAATTATCAGATTTGGGCCTGAAACCCCTTACAGATTATTTTCGATTCTTGCTTCGCGTTTGCGCCTGCCTCTATAATGAAATGTAATATCCTGGAAATCCGAGGATACACTCAAATAGCTCACCTCCAACATTATGTGGAGTCTCGTCTATTCGCTGGAACTCCAATTATTACCCGGATCCTGCTTAGGGGCAGGCCAGCTATCTGAGCGAATTTTACGTCTGATCCAGTATAAAATAGAGGAACAATCCTTCACGCCACTAACAAGGTAGCAGCCAGGAATCCGAGTCACCGATCTTTCCCGAAAAATATCTACAGTTTGGTACTAATTACAATATGACGGATCTGAATCAACTGTCAAATAGATCTCCTGTTCGAAGATAACGGGGGAAACATCCGCATAGCTCATGTAGGCCTACGTTATGCAGTACTATATACTTACAATATTTTTTGCAATCGTCTGATGTTTGGTTGCCTCCCAGATTCTGAAGTGTAGCATTCGCATCTCTTTCATCAAATTACCCGCTCCCCAGCGATTCTTTCAACCTCAGGATGCGGCTTGAGCAGGGAACCAATCCGAAGCGAATGAAAACCTCACGGATTCGATGTGGATTGTAGTATTTAACATGGTCGAATGTTACCGGCTGTGGCTCCCATAAGGAGGCCCGTTGGACGGAGATACACTCGATATGATAGCAGACTGTGGAAGAATTTTCGGATAGATTGGCAAAATAGACTCGGTGTTGCCTATTTGCCGTCACTCAGATTCCGTTGTCCTAAAGTTACGAGACCACGGGATATTCGGGCTCGTACCCTCAAACTTTCGTGCAATGAACGGCTTTCCACACCACCCGAGAGGTACCGTTCTGGGCGCGTTTCTTTTATTTTTTGGTAACGGTTGAGGAGATCGCACCTGTCCGTGGCAGGAGCCCTATATACCTCACCCGTGCTCGTGAGGATCACCAGCCTCCAACCTCCTTAGGCTCACCCCCGAGCGGAGAATTCGGCGAGTTCCAGGTGGGTTCTCCCTTGGCTTTGGGTTGGACTGGAGATCACGAACCTGCGAAGACATGGTGAGAGCCGCCGACCCGAACCAACTGCCCCGAGCCGTCGCCGTTCGATTGGAGACAAGACAAGCCCTGTAGACGGATTACAACGCGAGCGCAACGCCTGGAACCGACCTTGACTAAATTCCTCACGTTCAGAGGCGACCCGTGACCGAAGATCCGACTCGACGGACCACGCCACCCCTCCGCAGGAACGTGAGATCCAGCCCGTCCCGCCACCAAGAGAGAGAGCCTTTCCCCCTGGAGTCGCCGAAGTCCCCCGGTGGGTTTCCTGACCACGCCACCAGTCCAGCCACGGACTGGACTGATGACGTACCACCGTCGGCCCGCTTCTTTTTTTTTTTCTTTTGATGTGGAAGGAAAAGATCGCCCGGAGCCATATGAAAAACCTCCCTCGGGACTCACCCGTTACTTAGTGTTCTTCCTATACCCACCCACGCATCCATCCACCCACGCACTTACCCACCCACCCACGCATCCATGAACCATCTCACCCACATGCCCATCAACCAACACATCCATCCGTCCCTCTATTCAGCACCGGGAGCGACGACTTCACCGGTCGGCCGCTCGGCGCAGACTGACTGCCGGACGGCTTGCGCTCTACCTTATATACCCCCCACCTTACCCCCACTCCTCGACCAAAATTCACTAAATTCGAGCGGGAAGGCCGGGGAAAAGTCATCGACCGACCGTGTTGAGCGGAGCTGTTCCTGGAACCCTTCTCCACCTCCTCGACCCAAAAAAGGCTGACCAGACCCTCCTTCGCTCGACGTGGACCGAAAATATAGCATCCCCCGATTTCCCGCCGTTTCTTCCAACTCGATGATATCCGTGTACAACGATGAATTGGATTTATGTAGTTTCTGCGCTCAAGTCTCGGTATCTCACCTGACATCACAGGAATTTTAGTGTACCTTCATTGCCGATGAGTATATTATTTAATTCGTTCTGATGGTGAAGCCTAAATTTTGATTCGAGGTCAGAGCATACACACCGATGAACGCGTTCGAAACTTGCTGAATACCTTCATTCTCACTCGTGGTGATTAAGAGAGTAACCTCGGTACCGCGTGAGTCAGATAGATCGACTTTTTTCAACTTTGACAAATTTGCCTACATGTGTGTCTTATGTGTTAATCAGATCTCAATACACCCTCACATCAACTTGCATAAGCACCCGACTCACGAATCATCTTATGTTATTGATGGATAACTTCGATATTCGAGATTCGAGGCGGTCCGATCGAGATTCCGCGTGCCACTTACGAGTCGTCTCAATGCGTGTTGCTGTGCATTAATCACATTGCAGTATTTGAATGTATTTATAGGTGGATCAATATTATTCAATTATGCGATCTGCATAGCCGAACTATATTATATCTGTTGATTATTTCCACTTTATCGAAAGAAAAATAATTGAAACTGAACTCATACACTATAGCGTTCTGTCCAGTTCTGTCTGCTTCGTTGTCAACATTGAGCAGGTGATTGTCGAGCCTGCGTATCATGTCGGGTTTCATTACACCTGCATAAATGAGTGATAGGAAAGTAGATTCCTGTTTGACCGACAACAGGAATATCGGATTTCCCGTGTAATAATGAGGTTAATGGTAATCATTTGGAGATTTATTTTCTGATATTTAATAGGCATCTTGCATTTTTTTTGACCCCCCAAAAAAAAGGTTTGGCAAATTTGAGCAAATCGAGATGAGTAAGGTGCAATTGGAAAGAAATTCCCAAAAATTGTTTACAACTTGCGCAAATTATTTGAAAGTCAGACGATTGTGTCACACGGTGCAAGTCATCCTACTGTCAAACAATATGCGCAAGAGGAAGAAAATTTTTGGGATCTTTTCTTCAATTGCACAATACTTGTCTCGATTTGCTCGAATTTGCCAAACCTTTTTCTGGAGGGATCAAAGAAATTGCAAGACGCCATACAATAGCGGCAGTCGACGATTTTGTCGGAGTGACGTCACACAGTGCAAGTCATCAGACTTTCAAACAATTTGCGCGAGATGAAAACAATTTTTGGGGATTTTTTTTCTAATTGCACCCTACCTATCTCGATTTGCTCGAATTTGCCAAACCTTTTTTTTGGGGGGTCAAAAAAAATGCAAGATGCCTATTCATCTTCTTTCAACGATCGAGAAGATCTCAGGAAAGCTTATCTAAATTCTCAGAATAATTCATACAAACTTCGAAGATTTGGATCTATACTGTGTTTTGATTGGGCTAGATCAAGTAGAATTTTTTTCGTAAATGATGAATGTTTCAACATAATTCTTAAATTGCGTGTATAAAATTTTGTGGTTGAGATAGATCAACTAAAATTCTCTTTATGAACATTGAATATCCTTACATCATTATTGGAAAACTTTTCAGTTTGTGAATATAATTCTTCAAGTTCTAATGCGTGAGACAATTCTTCAATTAGTGGATGGCACTGAATTGGACCGAATGGATTGAGAAATTTTTTATTTGTGAATAATGTATTTTTTCAAATTGTAGGAGGTTCAATAACTTTCTCATTTCTGGATGATGATCAATTGAATTTCAAATAATCCATCGAAAATTTTTCATCCTACGCCAATATGTGCCCTCAGTTCTGAGGGATTGAGATGAGAACTAGTAATATTGTTTGTAGGGTTTCATTGAATTTTCAAGCCGTGAACGCTATGACACTAGAATTAGTCATTTCTTCTGTGAATATACCTTTCCGTGGATATACCCTTCCCTGAATACACTCTTGTACCTCTCGTGGGACTATTTCTCCCAGTCCGTTGTACACGGATATCATCGAGTTGGAAGAAACGGCGGGAAATCGGGGGATGCTATATTTTCGGTCCACGTCGAGCGAAGGAGGGTCTGGTCAGCCTTTTTTGGGTCGAGGAGGTGGAGAAGGGTTCCAGGAACAGCTCCGCTCAACACGGTCGGTCGATGACTTTTCCCCGGCCTTCCCGCTCGAATTTAGTGAATTTTGGTCGAGGAGTGGGGGTAAGGTGGGGGGTATATAAGGTAGAGCGCAAGCCGTCCGGCAGTCAGTCTGCGCCGAGCGGCCGACCAGTGAAGTCGTCGCTCCCGGTGCTGAATAGAGGGACGGATGGATGTGTTGGTTGATGGGCATGTGGGTGAGATGGTTCATGGATGCGTGGGTGGGTGGGTAAGTGCGTGGGTGGATGGATGCGTGGGTGGGTATAGGAAGAACACTAAGTAACGGGTGAGTCCCGAGGGAGGTTTTTCATATGGCTCCGGGCGATCTTTTCCTTCCACATCAAAAGAAAAAAAAAAAGAAGCGGGCCGACGGTGGTACGTCATCAGTCCAGTCCGTGGCTGGACTGGTGGCGTGGTCAGGAAACCCACCGGGGGACTTCGGCGACTCCAGGGGGAAAGGCTCTCTCTCTTGGTGGCGGGACGGGCTGGATCTCACGTTCCTGCGGAGGGGTGGCGTGGTCCGTCGAGTCGGATCTTCGGTCACGGGTCGCCTCTGAACGTGAGGAATTTAGTCAAGGTCGGTTCCAGGCGTTGCGCTCGCGTTGTAATCCGTCTACAGGGCTTGTCTTGTCTCCAATCGAACGGCGACGGCTCGGGGCAGTTGGTTCGGGTCGGTGGCTCTCACCATGTCTTCGCAGGTTCGTGATCTCCAGTCCAACCCAAAGCCAAGGGAGAACCCACCTGGAACTCGCCGAATTCTCCGCTCGGGGGTGAGCCTAAGGAGGTTGGAGGCTGGTGATCCTCACGAGCACGGGTGAGGTATATAGGGCTCCTGCCACGGACAGGTGCGATCTCCTCAACCGTTACCAAAAAATAAAAGAAACGCGCCCAGAACGGTACCTCTCGGGTGGTGTGGAAAGCCGTTCATTGCACGAAAGTTTGAGGGTACGAGCCCGAATATCCCGTGGTCTCGTAACTTTAGGACAACGGAATCTGAGTGACGGCAAATAGGCAACACCGAGTCTATTTTGCCAATCTATCCGAAAATTCTTCCACAGTCTGCTATCATATCGAGTGTATCTCCGTCCAACGGGCCTCCTTATGGGAGCCACAGCCGGTAACATTCGACCATGTTAAATACTACAATCCACATCGAATCCGTGAGGTTTTCATTCGCTTCGGATTGGTTCCCTGCTCAAGCCGCATCCTGAGGTTGAAAGAATCGCTGGGGAGCGGGTAATTTGATGAAAGAGATGCGAATGCTACACTTCAGAATCTGGGAGGCAACCAAACATCAGACGATTGCAAAAAATATTGTAAGTATATAGTACTGCGTAACGTAGGCCTACATGCGCTATGCGGATGTTTGCCCCGTTATCTTCGAACAGGAGGTCTATTTGACAGTTGATTCAGATCCGTCATATTGTAATTAGTACCAAACTGTAGATATTTTTCGGGAAAGATCGGTGACTCGGATTCCTGGCTGCTACCTTGTTAGTGGCGTGAAGGATTGTTCCTCTATTTTATACTGGATCAGACGTAAAATTCGCTCAGATAGCTGGCCTGCCCCTAAGTAGGATCCGGGTAATAATTGGAGTTCCAGCGAATAGACGAGACTCCACATAATGTTGGAGGTGAGCTGTTTGAGTGGATCCTCGGATTTCCAGGATATTACATTTCATTATAGAGGCAGGCGCAAACGCGAAGCAAGAATCGAAGATAATCTGTAACGGTTTTCAGGGCCAAAACTGACAAGAGGAACAACAACCTTGTTGGTCCTGAATCATGATGAAAGTTCGGAAATCATCTTGTTTAGGAGAGAAATGAAGGTACCCAAAAGGGTTTTGTCCAATGGGCCTTTTAATCCCAGATTCAGCTAACGTGATTAGCATTGCCTATACAGGACCATGTTGAAAATTCGTACATATAGATATACAGACAGAGCTAATCTCCATTGCTGAATCTGGGAATGAAAGGCCCATTGGACGAAACCCTTTCGGATACCTCCATTTCTCACCAAAACGAGATGATCCCCAAAGTTTCGTCAAGATCCAGGACCCGCAAGGTTGGTGCGCCCTTTGTCAGTTTATTTGATTAGTGCTTGTTTATTGACCTTGTTTTGAGTGTTTTCCTTATATATCGTATGTCATCCCTATATCACATGGGACGGAGTCATACCCCAAGGTAGAATAAAGAACTATCCATCTATCTATCTATCTATCTTCCCGTTCTCCTGTCGCTCTCAGGTACGACATCTATCGTCACCGATCAAACACTTTGTCATTCATCAATCGATACCCCCCCCCCCTTCACTTATATACTGTGAACCGTGCCGACTGGGGCTACTTTTCCGGAAAAATATTGATAAAGTCGTAGCTTCGGCGCTATACCAACCAGAGGGACGTTAAAATATCATTTCAAAGTTCAGAAACTCCTCCTTCAGATTTTGCTGCCTCATTCGTGGTGAAGTGGGTCCTATTGACCCTTTTGCTTTCTCAAAGAGAAAGGGTTGTATTCGTGACAAGACATTTTTGCTCAATTTTTTCACTCAAATTAATTTTTCATTCTAAAAATCTTCACTCATAGCGAATCGGCTTCGTACATTTTGTTCCTCTCGCCACTATCTATCTATTGTAAGTCACGGTTTTTCCTTCAGGCTTCTCCCTGGTCCTCCACGAATTCAACTTTCACTGTCGTTGTCCGTGTCCGTTTGTATGTGTGTCTGTGCAACTTCATTTTTCGTCCACGGTTTGTCCTCAGCCTTTCGACCGATCTTTCTCAAATTTATGTAAATGGTAGAGCACCATGTAAAGATGTGCTGAAAGGATTTATAGCCCAATCTATTAAACAGTTCTCGATTAATGAGTATCCGAAAATAAAAATGTCAAAATTTTCCAAAAATTGATTATTTTATATTCAAATATCTTTTCTCAAAATCAACAAATCAAATTTTGGGTCACTTAAACAACCATTTTTTCATCATTTTCCGTCAATTGGTTAATGTGGAATTTTCATTCATATCTATCTCTACCAATTAAATCATGAATCTTCTATCAATGAAAAAAAAAATCATGTATATTTCTTTTCCCATACAGTTTAACGTAATTCCGTATTAACCAATCGATCAAGGATGGCCAGATTAACATTTTATTAGGTCACCTCAACTTCCCTTATAAAGTTCTTCTAGACATAAATTCTAAAAACTCCTAATAATTTCTTGAAAATTTTAACATTTTTATTTTCCGACACTCATTAATCGAGAACTGTTTGATAGATTGGGCTATAAATCCTTTCAGCACATCTTCACATGGTGCTCTACCACTCACATAAATTTGAGAAAGATCGGTTGAAACGCTGAGGAGAAACCGTTGACGAAAAATGAAGTTGCACAGACACACACACGGACGGACACAGACAACGACAGAGAAAGTTAAATTCGTGGAGGACCAGGGATAAGACTGGAGGAAAAACCGTGACTTACAATAGATAGATATCGGCGAGAGGAACAAAATGTACGAAGCCGATTCTCTATCCTTCAAGATTTTTAGAATAAACAAATCATCTCAATTGTAAAATATGTTTGAAATCTGTTGTCTAAGCACATTTCGACGTGAGAAAGCATTCTGCTAATATCATTTAGCAGCGTATTTTCGTGAAGATAAAGTGAGAATTTCCAAGTTGAATATCCATTCCGCAAAAATTCGCCTGAACTATATACCCACTGTATCCACTTCCATCTCCTTCCCATGGTCTTTTCCTAGTAGGTAATGACGTCCTCTACATTTTGCGATATTACTGATTAAATTTAGGTACTTGTAATTTCTTGGCTTCCGGTGGAGGGGGGAGGGGGGCTATGGCCACATCCCATCAGCCACTTCCAACGACCATTTGAACGACAAATAATCATATTTTGGGCAATCCAGGTCGACTTCGGCTCGTCATTTCTCTTTTTTGTTGAATCGTTTGGTCATCCGGCAACCCCGACGTGGTCGGTTTAATTTCTTTGTTCAAACTAAGGTAGTACAGTCACCCAGGATGTCGAGTCGACTGTGGCCACCCTGTTTTTTACAGTTGCAAATAAGTAAATTCGAATTCTTAGTACCGCATTTTGAAGAAAAGACGCGTCGAATGACCTGGGATACATAGGAGTTTGGTGGGAAAATCGCAATGAGAATTTAATCAGGATCTCCAGAGTGGACATAGTCAGCTCGGATTACGGTATGTCGGAAATTTATCGAGATATTCATTCTTCAGAGCTAGTAACTACAGAAAAATGTCTCAGTGTCAATCCGGTGTGAATGGTTTGGTTCTGGACTGAAAATGTGGAAAACTCGATCTCGATGAACTATGCTTTTTCTCCTGTTTTAGTGAGTAAAACAGATCACAGCTAACCACCGTAGCCCTTCAAAATTCTATAGTTACAAGAACTGTAGAGACCAATCTCTACTTTTTCACGAGATTAACTTCCCAAATGTTGGTTTCTCTTCTCATCATCTCAGAGTGTTGCAGAGCTAGTCAAAATTCTATTTTAACAAAAATTTTCCCAAATCACAAAATATTAATTATAAGTATTATGTACATCCCACCGGCACTTTGGACTGATTAAAAAGAGCATCGAGGAAGTATCTCATTTAAATTTTATAAAATATAATATAAAATCATGAGTACACCAAGGGCGAAAATTTCAACTCACACTGGGAAAACTAAATTTCCAGAACTGGGTGCTCTGCATACCGGATATAATATGCAATCGTCGTCGAGAGGTCGAGTCGGTGACTTGCTCAGTGTGCGGGGTATCGAGTTCTCTGGCAAACTCATACCTCGAGCTTCCAAAATGTTCTCTCTCTCTCTCTCTCTACTTTCGGCAAAAGTGAATTTCTCAGAGCTCATTCTGTCCAACGTAGAGAGGGCTTTATGAAAATTTTCAATTCAATTTATGCGCCGCCACCGCGAAATGCTCCCGCACAGTCGACTCTAATATCGCATTGCTCTTGTGAACATATATATGTATAGAGTTGCAATGGCGTGGCCCACTTTGCACTGTGGTACACTGCATTCAAATATAAATGCAGAGAAGGGCTGCACTCCCTCTTGAAGTTGGGGTCAAAACGAAAGATTATTGGGTATGATGGGGCACGAGGTGTAATGGTATCAAAATTCACTTGGTCGAAGTGGATTCGACTAGCTTGGTACTTCAGATACTATTCCTGTGTCACTTGGAAAACGAGTTCATGAATGTAATTTATTGTGTAATTATTCCACCGGCTGTAACTGTGCTGAAAAGTATAGCGAAGCGAGCGCAGTTACCATACCGTAAATATATACGCGTGAAAGGTCCGTTTTAACCTAAGTCGGGGTTTCGAACATAGATATCTACCTGATATACACTTCGGATACTACGCATCTCCATATCAGATTGGATCTGAATAATTAACTCAATCGTCTTTACATCGTAATGTAAAGACGATTGAGTTAATTCAATCGTCTTTACATTACGATGTAAAGACGATCAGAATCACATCCAATATGGGTAGTCGAATATATCTTCGTCCAATGGGCTCCTGAGTGCAGGACACGGTCGAAAACATTCGACCATGCTCAATCTTCACTCCGAGCTTATGAGGTTCTAACGCGCTTCGGATTGGTCTCTCGCGAGAGTCACATGCGAATTTCGGAAGAAGCGCTCGAAAACGGAGAACCTAATGACCGGGATGCTCATAATACCATCTTTCGGCACCCTGATGGCACCCAAGCGTCGGAAGATTGCAAACAATATTGTAAGTATGTACTACTCCGTAACACAGACCCACATGGGCATATGTTACGGAGGATATTACCAAGACTGTTGATATCCTTGAATGTTTCATCGAACGAGATCTCGCAGCACGACGATATTCTCTTGTCGACTTTTATCATAGTGTAGTCATTGTTGCCGCTCTGGCAGATAATCTCAATCAGCTGTATCTTAATCTTGTCGCGTGATGTGACTTCGTGCGTCTTAACAACCTAATTGATATTGTCTCAGTAATGAAGTGAGTTCACCTAGGCACTTGTTATTCCACTAAGCCTTCTCGACGATAACTTTTGCCTACATCATGATGTCTTACCATGTGCCTCGTCTCATTCCAGAAATTGTATTTGAATTTTTCAAAATAGTGAGATTTTCATTGTTTCCTATGGATTTCATCAGAATTACCATCACATTTGGTAAAAGTCCACATTCATCAGTATGGATTGATCCGTTTGATTAATGGTGTCGTCTCAGACAAATTCAGATCGTTCGACATGGAAGAATCCATCTTGTCGATTGGTCGAGTACATATCCATCATAAAACTATTGGATTTGGAGTCATAACCTCGTATGACGCTTCTGATTTGGAAAGACACAACAAACAAGCAAGTTTCTCCCCCAGGCGGAGAACTGCCGGTTAACAAATACTTACTAAAGTTCTGCGTCTGGGTTCACCAGAAAAATCCATAATGTAAGATTTTTTGTTAATTTCCAAAACTCTCAAGAAGTATATCCACCCATTTCAGCTTGATTTTTGCCAGTTAAGACAGCTTGGTACGCAAAACTTACGATTTTTTTCAAAGTTTTTAGCGAATGGTGAGGTTAAACAACGATGAACCTGAGGGTCGTTAGAATAAGAAAATCATGGATTTAGATTGGCCTGAATCATACGATCATGAACTCAAACCATTTCGAATTCAAGAATTCCATTTGTTAGAACAGCGTGAACGTAAATGTAGCATACTTACAAAAAACCGGATGATACCGAATCGATGTAAAAACTATGGGATGTAAAAAAAACAGGATGGGCAGAAACATCTGAGCAAGCTTTTTCTTCCGATAGAGGGTAGTCTCGATTCAACAAAGTTCAATGAGCAGACCATCGTAATAACAAGTTATCGTCCACTATACAACTAAATAAGTCCAATCAATAGCTAGAGTTAGCTCACTACTATAAGGCGTCGCATCATCAGTCGTTGTTCCCTAGAAAAGAGAAAACCATCGTCGTCGTAGTCGTCGTCGTCGTCGTTCAGTGTACACACCTAAAAGCACATACAGAAATAAAAGAAGCCAGTATCGCATCAAATGGACTCAAATACAAAGCTAATACCTGATGTTCTATATATCTAAGGGTCTAAGGTACATTCAGCCGACTTGGCTGCCATTGTCATGTCCATTGTCTGCTAGCATAATGGCCCGATTGAGCAATTGAACTGGAGTAATTAGATGATGCTTGCCTGGCTAGGAAAGGCGAAAAGGGTGGACTGAACAAAAGTTGAAGCTAAGATACTCTTTCGAGGACCGATCATTTTTTGCTGTGTGTACTTGAGCTGATACTGTTGCGTCGGCATTTCGTTTCTGTTGTGTGTGAGGTAGTTCTGCAGTGCTCTTCAATTGAATCTGTACTTGAGATAGGCAGCGCTTTTGGCCATCTCACATAATTGCTTTTTTCTTGGTGGAAGATTCATTTCACGCCAGAGAACGATGAAATTGACAATTCGAAAACTGTTTGTGTCAGTCATTGACAATTTGATGAGTTCTTTACATGGGTAGAAATTTCTTGGAATTTCCATCCTGAACGAATAACCACAGATTATTGGGAATGGAAAAATATCCTTCACGTAGATGTCTTGAACCACGTTTATATTCAGTCGACATAGAACACCGAAATTTCCTATGTGTTGTGTTTCTTTGCCCTTAGAGGATCATTTTGTGTCAGAAATTCAAGCACTGAATTCTGAGCGGTTTCTGAAAAGAGTCAAAAAGGAGGTGATTTTTGCCGGTTTCCTGACGTGTTTCCTCTATAACTAGGGAAGGACTCATTTTATCGAAAAATGTGTCAGGCAAATTTCTGTAGGTTGCCATAACTCTACAAAAATAGTTCTCATTGTTCTTCTTGTATAAGGCGTCATGTTATAGGTATTCGAAGATTTCCCTTGAAAATTGTCCGGCGCGTTTTTGATCTTACATATTTCTTTCGAGCTGCAGAAAAACCACGACTGAAAAATGTCGGGAAAACAACTTTTTTCACCTTTTTCAAAACCGGCTCAGAATGCGATTTTGATTTCTCTCAGGAAGTGATCCTCTAAGTACACAGGAACACATCGCTCAGGAATTTTGGTTTCTCTGTATCGATCAATTATAAACGTTTTTCACGACCACCGTGTTCATATAGTGAGCGGGTCAACACCACCGACGAGCGTTGACCTCACCAATCTGTTGACCAAATTTTCAGTACTTCTGGTACCTACATTTCTAAAATGACTTCTGCATATTTTATCAAACGATGAAGTAACTTTGTTAGCCGAGTGAAATGCACGGATAATCAATTCCTGTGATGACGAACTGAAACTTTGATCAAGTTGCCGATATGGAACCGATCCGATTATATCCTGAATGGTTACACGAGTAGTAAGATTCTCTTTGGCAGAAGGGACTTATCGATTCATAGCCATTGATGGAAGCTCCAATGACGCTTCAAGTGAATCATCAAAGAGAATCTGAAATGTTGCATGAAGTTGAACGGGGTAATAGACCAGAGAGAGAGGCGTTTTCTTGAATAATTTATGGCGATCGGATGGATGCACTGTATTTCGATGGCCAAATAAATTCTGCATGTGGGAAAGGGTGGATTGGTGGGTGGATTATGCGCGTGATGAGTAAAGTGACATATGGTCAGATGATGAGGATTTGGATATCGGATGAGCTGAGGATGCATCTGGTGCAAGTACAGTTTGAGGTCGAATGTTATTATGATGCTTTCAATGATGCATGAAGGTTTTAAGAGCTGTTTCTACTCGGGGATTCAGTAAATTCTTGAAGGCTGAGCGGTAAATTGGAAAACAGATGCCATCCGTTGAATCTAGAAATGGACTTGTCCCATCTACATGCTGATTCCCCTGTTCCAATATTTTTGGAGCTTATGGAGCAGGAACATAAACTCACGAAAGCTCGAAGGACAGTGCAGAAATAGGTCACCTGAGACCAATCAGTGTGCTCATTAAAACTTGCAATGAGGATATGGATCTCCAATTTTGTGTTTCAAAATTCGTGATGAGAGTATCAGAAGTTAGACATTAGATAGTCCGCTTTCACCACATTTCAAATCAACTTCGTCAGATTAGTGTTCAATCCTAGGAATGTGTCAATGGAGATTCCTAGCGTACATTTTCCCATGCGCCATGCAATTCATGAATATTCAAGGCCTTGATCTTCCAAACACTTATATCTCAATGAATTGTTTCACTCATGAGAAAACCGGTCAATTGAAGAAGTATTTCTCGATTCGAGGGTGGGAAGTTCGGCTTTGCTTTTCGAGTGATTGTTTTTGACCCGAGCCCTGGCGAGGGTCGAAATTAGCACGATTAAAGCAAAAAACTTCACGTCCGAGTATCGACAAACGTTTCTTGATCAACTGGCATAAAATAAAGAAAACTGCCGTGCGTAAATCAGTGTTTCACGCACAGTCGATCGAAAAAACTCATTTCAATAACACTGATCTCCGACATTTTCCTTATGACTAACGGTTTTCTCGTAGCTTGAACTTAAAATTCAATAATTTTTCAAACTAATCACTTCAAATTCCAATCTTAAAAGAATATAATCTAAAAATACTCGAACTCAACTCTGAAAGAAAGCGTATGCTGTATATTTATTACGATGAGATGAAAAACATGGGGCAAAATTGAGAGGTTGTTTTTCCCTCATAACTTGGCATTCACTTCTTCTTCGTTGGCGTGACTTTATGACCATCACCAGACATATTTAGTGACTTAATAAACGTGTTCCTCTAGACAAGGATACCTATATACACAACACAGAATTTACAACGATGAGTTATTCAACCCTCGAGAATATTAAGGAATTTCTCACAGAAGGGGAGAATTTTGTATACCCAAAGCAATACATTATACTGTACACCCTACGCAAAATGCGTGTATTATATAAACACACCTACACATATATTAGGCTCAGAGACACATTAATAATTGTGCGCGTCGCATGAAAAAAGACAGACATCAAGTTTCCATAGTGTAGAGTATATGGGAGTGTTGTAGGAAGAGAAGGGACAACGAGGAATGTCGTGGTTGATATTAGTAAAGGGCTGAACGAGATGATGGGGAGGAACGAGGATGATAGAGAGAGTGAATCAGGGACAGTTGAGGCCACTTACGGCTTACGATAGCCTATTGTCTATGGAGCACATAATGGAGTAATTTTGCAGTGATGCGCCACAACAGAAGCCAATATTTGAACGCAGAGTAAAACACACACAATCACATCAGATTTAGCTGTATTTAATGCATATCTGTGACCAGGTTACGCACACAGATCGATAAATGATGGGTATAGAAAATTCTCACTTTTTTCACTATTAAACGGTAAAAGGTATAGGTATACGAATTGTTCAGCACACTCATCCTATGGTATATCAGAGTTCACCATATCGGACGATAGTTCGAGCTTTGATCGCTTTTCGATGCTCTCCAATTAAGCCTGAGCGGGTACGCCCTGCGACCAAATTGTGGCCAAACCGCGTCCCGCAGTCCAATCAATTTTTCTTCAAGCACTTGAATTTCTTTTATGGATATTCCACCATCGTTGCTGCGAAATTTCTCGATTTTCACAATTTTTTTGTAATTTTCAAGGACCTCTCCGAACTAGTGACCCATTATTTAGATAGCTTCGATTGCTGAGAATAGTTTTTTTTTTTTTTTTTTTTTAAGTGAGACTTTCAGTGCAAACCCACAAAAATTCTCTAAAAATGAATGAGATCTTGAAAAATGTTTGAGATCGATGCAATATAATGATTATGGTCATCTATCCATTCAATTTGCATTTGAATTGATGAGTAATGAAAAAATGACACTGAGAAAATTGTCGAAATCTAATTTTACGTTAAAAAATTATCCAATTACCGTGAAACATTCGGCTTTTGTTCTCAGCTTGAAGCAATAACATAACAGTAGATGGCACGATTCCAAGTTTACTCGTGCGTGAAATATGAATTGGTGCTCAGCGATTTGGAATTTTCGAGTAATTTCAAGTGTATAGAACCGGATGTCATCCGCAGGAGCAATCCATCCCAAGTCTCTCATCGAGTTCACTGCTTTTGCACCATTGATCCCAATTATATCAAATTGTTTTCAAGCTCAATCTACTCTTTGGTAATGAGATTATTCAGTCAATTTTCCGTTTGTTCCTCATTCTAATGGGACAAATTCTACAAGAGAGTCAGTTTTATTGTAACTTTTCTAGAATATCATGTACTTTCAAGACTGTTTCCGTTACTCGGTCGAATTCGACTATATTTTCGTCTCGTGTACTCTACTTTCACATTGGTGAGTGAATTTACACTATTTCAATGACAAACTGCCCCAAAATATCAATTTCATACTATAACCTACCTATTCTCCTATTCTCATATCTATCAAATGTCAAAACAACAGCAACTCCATCAAATAACGCAATATTCCAAAATTTCCATTTGAGCATCATCCATTACTCTCAACGCCATTTATCCATTTTTTTTTCTCCCCAAGCATCATTACGATATGCGGTACAGTGCGGTGGTGGATGCAGCTGTCGCAGGCTAATAGACTCTCTGATAGAGTCCATCCATCACCAACACTGAAGAGACTATAAGTACCCTCCTACTCTTCTCTTTCACTCAGTGTCTCCCCATCATAGTTATATATATATGCATATGGACAGATTCACATCAGCCTCTCCATATTATAATAATGATTCGCTCGTTTGGGACGACTCTATACTCGACTTTATGCACTATATTACCTCTCCCCTCCTTCTCTGACTCGGTCCATTGCGGTGTGAGTCCATATGTACAGTGTACACTGATGGAATCAGATGAGAAACAAAGTTGAAATCAGAAGGGGTCGATTCCATTTGCGGTTAAATGACCGATGCGTTGTTCAAGTGTATTATAGGTACATGTCAAGTTGGCCACTCAGTCACTTTGATACTATAGATAAAAGGATTCGACTTGGACATCGCCTAAGTGATGCATGACCATTGCGGGGGTCTCTATGTATGTATGTGTGTGTGTATGCGTGTAGGTGGGTGGAAGTGAATATTGAGTTGTATGCGTGGCAAGCTTATGTCAACGATGTGATGCGCATATGATGAGATTGTAATGTTATTGGCTGTTTATGCATGTAAACAGAGCTTCCTCTGCTCTACAAGATTCATTGAGCTTATTTGAGCCGTTACAGTGGTGGTGCACATTGGGAATTGCATTCTGATTTCTATTTGTACCAATCGTGTAAGATTCTCTTCGTGTATGATAACAAATTTCGGGAGTATGATAATGAACAGATGCTGTACTTAATAAGGAATAAACGACATTGGAATGATAGAAAAAAAATGGGACTAGAGCTTGAAAAATGGTCAAAGATCTTGTGAATTTAGTGGAATACTGTCAGGGAATGATATTAGTTCATTCAATTCGTTGAGATTACACCTCCTCAAAATAACGCTCAAATGAATTTGGGCCCTATAGACCCCACTGTCTGTTAGATGCAAAGGGTTCATTGCTGATGCAGATATATTATTCCAAATCTTGAACGGACATTTCAAAGACTCACAGGTACTTCCCTTGAGAATATTTGATAGCTTTTGTTCAATTTTGGAGCATCTAATGATAAAGTAACCTACAGGGAATATAACCAAAAGCTTACTGAAACCCGACATGGAATCTGGAAGACCCCAACAAATTCTTCTGCAATAAATTTTTTGTCGACCCACACAATAACGATTCAACCAATATCGCCTGGACTAGAATTGTACGTCCCATGGGATGGCATATACCGCTAAAAGTCTTGTAACATACCTTTCAACATTCTGTATTTCAGTTCGAAAAACGCTTGGGGTCTTTTTGACCCCATTTCACCGAAACAAGTTGGAAGGTACTCAGTAACTCGGGTAAGACCATGCTGGATTTTCCATATCTGAAAGTGTCCTAAGAACATGATCGTTGTTCACTTTAGAAAAATATGAATTCATATCAAATAGGAGCCAAAACTGAAAAAATTTCCAGAACGTTTCCAACGAACACCTCTGAGATTCCAAATCATCTTCTAACCTCAAAATTCTGCAAACATTTCGAGATAGAATTGACTTCAAACAGTTCAAACACTAAAATTATCTATGATTCTGCCAGTCCAGTATGAGATATTCCTTGAATGCAATCCCTCATAAGATTTGCTTGGGATTTACTCAACTCAAAAGTCATCAAAGTTCATAGAACAGCACTCTCTATTCCGGACTAACGATGGAAATCAAACTCGAGCCAGTGATAATATTGGCAGATTGTCGAGAAATTCAAGACAGAGCAGGAATTAAGTGAGAAACAGGCAAGATCATTTGAAAGCTTCATTAAAGTCGAGCTCTCGTCGATCATAGCAGCAAAGCACGCGATGTCTTAAGAAGTGCTGCTGCTGCTGCTGCAGCAAGGATGCAAGAGTGTACTCGGCGAAAGTTATCGATTCGCAAAGTTCGTCCAAGATTTATCTCAAAGTTGACCCGCTCGATCAGCTTCGGGAGCGTCGATGTACTACTTCTGCCAGAGTTTGTCTTGGTTTTGTCGAAAAGTTTCCGGTTGCTTGGAGCAGTATACCATGCTCGAATCGAGGCACCTCTTACTTGGGAAATCTTGAATAGGTACCCCAAAATGAGTCAATATTTATCTGAACGCTATCCCATGGAAATAGTGAGTGATCCGGGGCATGAAGCTTCTCAACGCATTACGAGCTGTTGAATTGTTGAATAATATGAACAGATTTATTTGATTCGATGTCACAATACTTTTTGCTTATGAGCTTGAAATACAGTCGAACAAAATACCTATCTTTGGAAGGTACGAAATTATAACGCGAATTGGAAAACGTTCAAATCAAGGTTGAATATGAATGAGATGAGAAAGTGGATCTCGTCACACCGGTAATCCAAATGTGACACTCGTAGAAGCAAAACCCTTGAACCTCCATTCTAATCTTGGAGGAAGTCATCCATGGGCACTTCTATTCTCGACATGATGAAAATTAGAACCCATAGTGGTTATTGGTGGGTGATAATGATGGTTTTCTTATTACTACCATTATTCCCTCGCAGATTTTGAGGAAAACCCATCCACGGTGGGGTGCAAAATTTTAGCCCGCAATTTCCATTGACGAACAGAAAACTTGTATCAAAATAAGATAAAAAACTTCTTAAATAGATCAAGCCCGTCATGCAAAAGAAAGACTTATGGAGCAAAATCGCACTGCCAGTCAAATAGACCTTGATATTGAACGACCAATTCAATGTCATCATTCTAAAAATGGACTATTTTCACCCATTTTGTCAAGTTTTGACCGCAGTAGTGATAAATTTTTACTCCTAGGCCTCCTTCTTTCAATTCACTCCTGTACTCTCATCAAATCTTCGTTCAAATATTCTGACAAACTCACACTAGAAATAGCAAAAACCTGCCATCCAGAAGGAAGATCCGAGTTCCAAAGCATTTGGCTTCCCATATTCAGATCGAATCGAAAGCTGAGATCATCTTATTCGTGTAAGGCTAGAAGCAATGCTTGTAAGAGGCGTGAATTGTGGTCTTTGAGGTCATCCTGACCGGGTCACGAAGCTGCTAGAGAAGATTTTGTGAGAGGTTAGTCCAAGTTTCTGGTCTAATCACACTGGTTCAACGCGTACATATACTGGATACGAGTGAATAGCTGAGCTTGCAGCCGAAGCTCGCTCTGACACACATTCATCCGAGATAATTCGATAGAGCAAGTTGAGCAAGAGAAGTTATACCAAGTTGGGGAAGCTTCAGTTTAAATGGGGCTGGTTCAAGATTCTAAAGGTGCTTCGGTCTTGCAAAGCGAGATCTTCTTCGTACAAAATCAGATATCAGGTTCATAGAGGTAAGGAGCTTATAATATTCATTCAAAATACTACATGTAATTTCATAAAACAGTAATTCAGAAGTTGGTTTTGTAAAAGCCAGACAGCATTCTAGACAGGATTTCCCTTGCAATGGACGTCTTTGTCAAAGATGTAACTGGGGGGTTTAAACTCAGAAATTTGTGTGATACAAAGTTCAAATCATCGCGTTTTGCAGGGATGAAATCGACGGCGTGAAACGAGGGATAACGATGTAGGTACAGCTTTGATTATAATCCGTCCGCCGCGTTGCAGTCGTTAATCATGCATTGGGACGGATGCAAAACCGCTAATGAGCCGCGCCCCGATTAGCTTTGCCAGTTTACTCTTTGGGTGTATTGATACATCCGAAACTAATAGAGATCAAAGCTTTCCATCTAATTTCGCGAATGTATTTGCATGTTTGCGTTCCTTGCAACTACTCAACCTATATTCTGGTTCTTTTTTTTTTTTCTATTCAATTTGACCCATTGACTTTACTTTACCTTGCTCGCTACTAGACTGGAAATTCAATTGAACAACTGTGGTAATCAACGAAAATGGTCTGATTTCATTTATTCAAAAATCTGCATACTCACTGTCGATGTTATCAAAATCATGAGGAGTCTAACCTATTACTCACGTCTCGCT
Source organism: Eretmocerus hayati (assembly GCA_029851415.1). Lineage (NCBI taxonomy): Eukaryota > Metazoa > Arthropoda > Insecta > Hymenoptera > Aphelinidae > Eretmocerus > Eretmocerus hayati. The sequence continues at coordinate 117,931,046 of CM056744.1, read as the reverse complement.
TTCAAGAATTTTTCTCTTTTAATTCGCAGTATGGACGATCCGATTCCAATGGAATTTGAAGAATGAGATGTTTCAAATGATCAAAGACGCAGCATCAGAGCTGTTGTATCATCCATACCGACTAGTGAAATTTTGCTTTTGAAAAATTATGTTGACTCAGGAGAAGAACTTTGTCCCTCGGTCAGAACTAACAAGAGTACCGTAACCCGGCTTGAATGTGGACCCCGGGTTGAATGTGACAATTTCCCCCTAAAAGATTGTCAGCATCATATTTTTGCTTCTATACTCATCTATAGCACACACAAAAACCTATCTGAGGTCATTCTGAAGCTTGTAATCTCTACATTCCGAAACCATAAGTTTCGAGTCATAAGTTTCATTTCATGAAAATGGAACTTGAAGTATTTTCCCTCCTGTTGAACTGAGTGTAAAAATTATGGAAAAAATTTCTCCGCTCAAACTTTTATCTGCTGAACAAATAACTTGGACTCATTCTGAGCTGCCTGGGTTTCATCTGGCATTCGGTAATGATATTTTCGATATCAAAACACGTTACGGAACGGCCTTGAGCACGATTCTTGTTTCGAAACGACGATTTTGAAGAGACTCTGTCAATTCTTGGCTAGACCGGGATAAAGGTTCAGTTCTTGAAAAACGGTGAGATAAAAAATTGAAATCTGACAACGGGATCATATAGCCGAGTTCAAGACTGAAACTTTCAATACCAATACATCATTATGTTTTGATGCATCATGTTTAAACAGGCACGGTATTTTAAAAACTGCAAAAAAACAGTATGGACACATTTATCCCGCCGACCGGGGTGAATGTGTCCACCTGTGCCTATCCACCTGCAGCAGATGGACACATTTACCCCGATCGACGGGATGGATGACGTGTCCATCTTATTTTTCTTGCAGTTTTTGAAATACCGTCGAGTCAAAATTAAAATCTAACTACGGAATCTTGTAGTTAAGCTCAGAACTCAAATTTTCACAACCCATAAATGACGATCTGATATGAGACCCAGAAAATCGTAGCGGAAGGCCAAAGGTGGTTTTCGCCTTTCAATGAAATTCTCCAAAATTTTTGTCTACAATCAAGAAAGTCAAGAAACAGAAAGTACATAAGAAAAAATACAAGCCACTCAAGAATAACGGTAAAACAACCCGAATGGACTCATACTCCGTCAAAAAAAATGAAGGATAGACGAGTGAAAAAATAAAAGAGTTATAGGGTGAGGATAGAGCGAGAAGAAGAGAACAATAGCCTCAGGAAGAAAACATCGTTTCTTTTTCACTTCCGTGTGCGAAGGGGAGCTTGCAACGTCGTCGTTGGCTATACTACGAAGGTAGACACAAAGCGAGAAATATAGAATGAGAGGATACAGTCATTGTTCAGTACCGAGTTGGAATTATTGCCGGGGCCAAGATTCAGCTGAGTAGACATCTCGTGAGCCAACAGAACTCCACCCCACACACATACACATAAGCCACCTGACGAACAAAATCTAGACAGATAAATCTATAGCATGTACACACATGGTGCAAAATTTCGACGACGCAAGCGGAAAGAGAAAAATCACTAATGAGACAAGGTGAGCACCCGCAATCAAATAGAGTAGCTATATATAATGACAGCAAAGTGTGATATATATAGATGAGTGAAGAAAAAAAGAGATGTGGGTGCAAAAATGGGGTGGGAAAAGCTCTTTCACCTCTTGCGGAACGATGAGAACGCGCCAAGTGGAAAATCACGCCGCTGGCTTCTTCCACTTTCTTTTCCATTTTTTTTTTGCATCTTTTCTTTTCGCACCCGGTGAGATTCTTGATACTTTTTAATCCCAGCTCAGATTTTCCGCTACGATGGGTATTTGGAGCTTTGGAGTTGTTTTTATTCGATGTAGTTTCGGTTTGTCATATTTTAAATCAATTTTGATGGACCTTACTTCAAAAATTTTGCAGGTGGTGGAATACACGAGTTCAGTTGATAGTTTTGAAAAGGTTTCCCTTAGATATGCTACCATTTATTCTCACGTGTGATCAGTAATTTGTAATTTTTTCGGATTTTTAATTTAGTTTCGGATCCGCTCATAAGACAGTCAAATCGATAATGAACCGGAAAACCTCCATAATTCTGTAATTCGATAAACTCATCGCCACTCTGTTGTAAGCTGGAAGAATTCATTCGATGACAAAATATTATATTGTGCAAAAATGGCGGAGAAATTGTGGTTACCATGCTTTCTTCACTGTTTATAAAAGTTTGAAGAACAGAATAGATGCGGATATTGAATACTTCTCGGATCGTTTGATCCACTAGATTGATGCCATGAGAGTGACGAGTCATTTAATTGAAGGATGTAAATATTCACTTCCCCAAGCTCATATGTAGTCACCAAGATAATCACTAACCCACGCGATCGCTTTTGACCAACATTATTTTTATTAATTCACCTTTGAAACAGTCCTTTCTCATTTTGTTCATGAAGTACCGTTTTATTGCTTCTCATCTCACTATAATTGAATTTCCTAGTGTGATTATCAATTTGTAAACCAGTGACCTTACGAAAAATGTAACCTAGGAAATCCAAACATACGATAAACCTGATAATCTATCTGGAAAACTCGCATGAATGAGAAGGTTGCAGATTCCAAATTTTGATTCAGAGATTTTATCGAGCTTGCAGTACCACACACTACCCACACATCCACCTCAAACCATCAAATTTATATCTCACACGAAAAACCTCCCCAGCTGCCAGTCCACGCATCCAAACATAAATAAAAATCCCAAACCCACTTCAAATCCACCACAAAACAAAAGATTCTCATGTTTGCAGAGACACAGGAGTCATCATTTCGGCCCAGCCAACAGAATTCTTATCTGCCTCGAGGGACCTCGTCTCCAAATCTCAAACCAAACTCACTCTCACCAAGTTCCATTGAAAACACCAAAAAAAAATGTCCCCGAGGTAGAGGTTCCCGTATTATATCGTCGACCGTACCGGATATTAGCGACGGATAAAATGGGGTTTGCATTGCTTCTATGTCGCAAGCACCCTTTTCTATAGACCCGTTACGCGCATGAAAAATGCACTCTTGCAGTTATCGCTATAGGATGAATTTTTCATCGGAAGCCAAAGAGAAAGAGTGAGTGTGAGCTTCGTGCTGTGCGATGTGGCGTGATATTTTTGTACAAGCGTGAGGCACGCGACGCGAATAGGACTCTGTGATACTTTGGATGAATTGACCCGTCCAAAGTTGGGGTTTTCTCATTCAGGGCTGACTCCCTCGTTTCCATGTTGTAGGTGTGATGTGAATTAGTATGTGAATGTGTGGTAAACAGTGGGGAGCTTGCGAGTGAGAGGTTATGTGAGGGTGTGTTTTGATGTGAACATTTTTGCACCTTGTAATTTAATTCACGTCGTGTGAAGGTATTTGTGCCATTATGGGTTTAAATCAAATGAGATCAATTATGTAAATCATTCATGAAAAAAATGTTAGACGATATTTTGATCACATGGGATGAAAATCTTATGAGAAAGATTTCGAGTTAATATTTGATCCTCTTAGGTCACATGGAGTTCATTTGGACTCCACACATGAACATCTGCGCGCGCACACACACATTACTTCGGATGGAGCCTGTTACTGTGGCTATCACAACACTCTAAAAAATGTTTCATTCCATCAGAAAAGTTTCATCACATGTTTGGAATGAGCTGAAATACCTTGAAATTTGATGAAATAGATGATAACAAACCGCGTGACATGAAAAAACATGAATTTGAAGGTCTGAACCTATTGTGTTGGGATTTGTGTTGAAAATTTTGAGTATAGATAGCTCGATCCTAAATCAAGTTTATATTGAAATAACTTCATTCAAACACATCTGAATTAACAAATAGTAAGCATCACTCTTCTGAAGAGTGAAGTTGCTAGTGAAATTCTATATGACCACATTATCGTTCTAATGAATTCCGGGATCCGCGAAACGGAGGAGAAATATTCTTTTTTGTGAACACGTCATGATGATGAAAATTTCATCACCATTTATCAATGTATGATAGGGTCGGATTGGAGCCACCAAAATGTGTGTAGATGAGAGTCTTGTTCAATCGTAAAATATGAAATACAAACGGGTTTGTTGGTCCAACATTGTCATTGTTCTACCCGATGCATACCATTTTAAAAATCAAATCTATCCATCACTAGCAAGAGGAGAAACTCACTTGATCAGTAGCGAAGGTATCATAGGCATCAAAAAGTACTCCACCTCACCTAGAAAAAAATAAGAAAATTTCGATTAGAGGAGTCACTTCTACATTCTCTATGAATCACAACTGTATTGAAGAATATAGTACAATAAGAGTAAAGAGAATTCTTGATGATTCTTTTCTAGGGTCTTCTGAGAATATGTGGATATTGTGTTCCCAAGAAAAATTCTACACAATACCAAAACCACCGATCTTCCCTCGAATGTCCATCACAGAATACTGTCATTCAAAGAGAAATATACGGCAGACTTTTATGTAAATTTCCATATGTATAATGTGGGATGGTACATTGAATAGCATAAAAATGAGGCCAGGAGATAGTGCCAGCAAGGGAAATGGATTTTCCTATCTTTTTCCCGAAGTAAAATCTGCAGACGTTGTGGTATGTCACCAGCGAGTATGATTTGTTTTTGTACAACCAAATGGATGTACTCGTTTTGGGTTTATCAGATTGGCAACACAATATATAAAAACTGTGTCATTTTATTTCATGCACAGTATGAAAATGTAGTCTGAGTGGATTCGATTTGAGAGCCGTGTTCAAAGACAAGTTGAAAAACCACATTTAATTTCCATAAAAGCTCAGATAGAGGATGAAATAGACTGAATGGTCTATAGTCAACAGAAAAAAATTCGATTTGTTTATTTATAAGAATACCAGTCATCTAACTCATACTTTCATCAGAATTATTTTTACTGATGGTCAATGTTCGACTGCGATCAAATGATAATCTAATCGTGTAGATGATCACTCAAACTATATCTCCTGAACACGACGCTTTGAAAAAAATTGTGCGATATCCTATCATCGTGTGGTGGCAATAAAATTTCTTTCACTTTCAAACATTAAGACACTAGAGTGGTCTGATCTGGCTCGCTCAATGCTCAAAAGAAGCGCGTTGAATGAAGTGCTAACGAGTGATTCATCAAATAAATGAGCCAAGCTCAATGAAGCTCAATTCAATCTTGCGAATAATGAACAATTTTTGTCTGGATGATGAATGGAATTATGAGTAGATCGTACATCATGACATGAACTTTTTTGCTTTCGAATTCAGACAGACAGAATTAAAATTCCGAGAACCTTGTCTGGAGGTCTTTTCACGGTCTGGAAATTCGGATGTAAGAATCAGAGCCATTGTGAAAGACGATTTATTTTCGAACTAATAATGAGAAACAGTGTTACTTAAGATAGATCATCATCAAATATTGTACACCCTGCAGCTAAACTGACAATGAGTGAATTTTGGTCTGTAGTTAAAATATCTAGGAAGCAGCAGAATTGGCTTCCCCCCCCCTGTGCTCATTTCAAGTTTAGGATTTTCAGATTTGAACAGAAACCGAGGCCAGGATAGAATCAAGTACTTCAGAGAAGAGCAAATACCATTTAACCGCAATTCTATATGAAGTCTTGATTCCAAGTTTGGGAACGACTTTGTTCGGTATAGATAGCGCATTACCATACTTCAATTACCGCAAGCACGAGAGAGAAGGAAAGTTCACTTCAAAGTTGAGAGATGAGCTGGAAGTTTAGAATTGGGGTTTACGTGGCTTTAGATTCAAATAGAGGCCAAGAGTTGAGTGGAAGTGAGAGATATCTGTATTCTTCCACCACTTCTCGTCTATTTTAAAACTGAATTGGTGTACTTGATCAGGACGAAAGTTGATGCTTGTAGAATCCTCATCGTAGTACTTTACAGCTTCTGTACGATTTTCAATGTGAGTGATAGTTCTGGAAGGAAAACATCGATAGAAATGTGGAAGTGAATTCATACAGAGTTTAATTTTTAAATTCTTAGAACTTATAAAATTCGATGCGTTCAAGAATCTGAGCATTGCACAACAGCTGGTATTTGTAAACTGTACAACCTTTGTAACCAGAATTTGAGTAAATTTTGATAATTCAAAACTTTCAAGAGCGGAGGCCCAGACTCGGAAATCATGCCTGATCGTATCAGCATTCACAGATTCTCTAGAGAAATTTCAAGAGTGATCTATGACGAGAAAGGTTAGTACGATGAGCGTAACAATCAGCTCAAGATGTAAACGTTATCCATGGAAAGACCGAATTCTATTCTGCCCCAATTTTTGAGATAATGGAGTCGGATCTGAAGAGATTATGAATTCATTAATGATTTGGCCAAAGGCTCATCATCCTGGAACAACTCAAATAGATATTTTCATAGAAAATCTCAGTAATGGTCATCACCGGGATCAGTAATTCGTAAATAAAGAATTTTCTCCTCGGTTTCTAAAAATAGTCTATGATCTTTCCTAATCCGAAATGTATTTTGGGTCAACTATCCGACATGAGATACTGCCGGAATAGTAACCTCGAAACTATTACAATGCGCCTTATCGCGCTTATTTGTTTGTCTTCTGATTCTCACTCAACAAACCTAACCCAAGGTTATCGATATCACGGCACTCCAAATAACCCCCCCTGCCGTATATCCCATCTACAATTTCACCGTGAACCGCCCCAATCCAGTAAAGAAATGTGACTCCAGTCAAATAACTTGCATCCACTAATCACAGCATACCCTAACCTCCAAACCAACCCCAACCATTGAATAATAAAACAGCAATAATAGAACACGTTGATCGATATCTCACAATCTCTCCAAAAATCCTTTTACCCACACAAAGAGCCACCCATCATCTTCATCGTTCAAAATCACCGTACTACATCGTTCCACAAACCTTAACAAAAGAGACGTCTGATGCGGCGCTATGTCCGAACCAAAAGCCCCCAGTGCAGGCGCCCCTCATCAAAGCCCATGTCTATCCATGAAGTCAACAGCTCGTACATAGTCTTTGAAAATCTGTACCATACAAATATATATCTATGTACCCCTCAGGGTCTTTCTATATCCTATGCCCACATATATATATATATATATATATATGTATGCACCGACGGAATCTCCGTCTACGATCGCATCACGGGGCGTTTCAATTTTCAAGCTATACGGGCGGGCCAAAGGTGTGTACTACATAACCCCTTCATACATACATATAACACATGTATATACAATATACATAGAGTGGGAAAACAGTTTTCTCGCGCAAAATAGGCTATGGGGAACAAAGATGCCGCCCGCGGGCAATGGGCACACCTCTATAGTATATGTGTATAGGTTTACCGATTGGACGATTTTTATCACTTTTGTTGTACACATACATACATACATACAGGGGGGGGGTACCAACGTAACTCTTTCTTCACCGTGATTGCAAGCTTTTTATTCCGGTGTACTGGTGCAATATCGGAAAAGATCTATGTATAGACAGAATCCTAAACTGAAATCGGATGAGTTTTGGGTTTTCAGTGTGTGCATGTTTGTGTGTGTATTGGGGCGTTGATTATTTCGGTGAGGTGGAAGAAAGATGCATGTGAAGGGAGAAAGGGTTGTGATTGATATTTGGATTCCTGGGGATATATATGAGTGCACTCAGGCATATGTCATTGCATCGATGCGCAGATATCTCGAAAGATAAAAATGTATATATATATATATATGATGGTATGGCAACGCTGGTGAAATTGATTGCTTGTTGAAGAGTCTGATATGAACGGCGAGTATGAGGGTATTGCGATTGCGGATTGACATTTGATCCGGAAGGGTTGTAGAATGCGTGTCTATAGACCGATGGGTGGAATGCTACTGTGGGAAAAGTTATTGAGGGTTATGTGAGATTTGTGTTGTTGTGAAAATTGCCTAACTCCCTTTTGATTCTTGGTTCTGGTATATCGAGTGGTTTGTGATGATGGAATCAGTTTGATGATTTTGAGGTTAAGAGAGATTGATACAATGGATCTGATGAATCATCGTTTAGATATATTGATCTCTCGACTGATGATTGATTGTTATTTGTGGGATTGTAGTTGGGACAAAGGGAAGACTTCTGTTTAAAAAAAACAAAAAAAGAAACATGCTTCGATTTGAAGATGCTCCTTTCTTCATAGTAAGCATACGAGTCTTAGCGATGGAAAATCCCAGAAGGTCATTAATCATCTTCTCTTTCGTGTCACAAACTATAGACTCGAAGACGTTAAGGAGTCGAAAATATTCAGTAGACTCGTGGTTGGCTCATTTTGTGGAGACCTAAATGCATCGTGACATGCGACAACTGACTTGGGATAGAATGTCTCATGTGTCACCTTCTCGCTCATCACCGTCAGCAAGCCCGTTGTCGGCATCGTGAGCGTATAGACCAAGTGGTTACTCTTTGCTCAGCTATACCGGAAAAAAAAGTTTAAAAATATTTGTGTAAAGTAGTGATGGGACGTTCTTTTCCTGATTCTCAAAAACATGCCGATTATTCAACACTATGAAAAGTGAGTTAATGTGAAACGAAGACTGTTCTTCTCAACTACATGAATTTTATTGCAAAGTCAACATTCCCCTAGTAAAAATAAGTGCCTCATGATCATATATGAACATGTTCCCAGCTGAACTGTGATCATCTATGACCACCTATGACCTCAGAAAATATTATATCTCCATGTTTAGTCATAGGTAGAAAAAGCCAACTCGTACATGGCCGTAGGGTATTGTAATCAAGTGGTAGTACATGACATTTTCAATATCGGATGGAGGTCTAGCAGTTGGAGCCCCAAGCGCGCTTATTTCGAAGCTTCGGATTGAGAAACATTTCGAGTTGGCAATGAAGTGCTTCATTTACAACATGAATTCCTAGGATCAAGTATGGAGACCAATGACGACCTATGACTCCGGCCACGTGGTCATAGGTGGTCATGTATGACCACAGTCCGGCCGGGAACATGTTCATATATGATCATGAAGCACTTATTTTTACTAGAGTCATTATCCAAAAGGAGTTCTATTTGACAAGGATATCATAATGTTAGAAATGAGAAAATTGAGGAGTCTAGCAATTTTGCGTTTTCCATTAATCTATCATTTTTTTTTTACTTCTTTTGGATGATAAACTCATGAATGATTACAGGATTCTTCAAAAATTCTCAAAATTTCTGCAACTTTTTTTGATGATCCCATCAACATCCGTGACAAACAGGTTGAAAGGGGTCCTTATCCAGTTTACTGAACATTTACAATGAAACCTTCACCCTAGAGCAAAGTTGTGATCCTTCAGAACCCATTAGGTAATCAGAGGAAAATGCAGGAGAACAGTTGAAAAAAATTTCCTTATAGTACCTCAACCCAGGTCAACCCCAAATACAGTAAATAACCACAGAAACAAATCCTGACTACATATATTATGCTATCCCAATAAATATCCAACACCAATCATTTGCAGATTGTCCAAAGAAACCAATAGAACAGTCTCAAATCAAAACCGAGCAAACAGTCACGTCAAATCCAAACACTGCACTATCAATACCATGGTAACATTACAAGGCAAATATACCCCCCTCCCCCACTCTATCTACCCACCCTTAACCATTATTTCTGAATTCGCAAACTATGCTACACGCATTATTAACGCTAGCCTAGATACTAACACAGCAATGTATGTATTTGTGCAAGTTGTCCATCGTAGATAGCAGACGTTCGCTGAACCGTATTATAATTTTGACAGGAACAGCAGCAAAGTTTGAGCCAACGAGGCGAAAAACACACGCGTGTGTCTTGATTGATTTCAAGCTGCTGAGTCAGCATTTTCAATAGCGATCAAACGAGTGTATATACTAACGGATACTGCTTTGCTCGTGTCGTGACACGCGTATTTTTGTGACGTATCCATCTGATGTAGAGATGAGAGGGATACAACTTTTTTTTGGGGGGACGAAGAACATAGTCACACCAAAATCTTACCCTCCTACACAATTCAGCAGATATACGAAAAATCAGAGTAGTGAGTTTGCGAGATATGGTTACATTGTACTGGGGAGCATGATTTGACGAATTTTATCGATATGTTGCTCCGGGGGGTCGAGTGAGAACTGATGGTTGGGTGATTCCAGACTTCCGTAATGCTTTCCAGGGAGATTCGGAGAACAACTCGTCACGAATGGTTTTGAGATTGATTTCTGATTCTTTCTCGCAATGAGAAGTGCTCGTCTGTTCCGTAGAGGATTCGTTTTGTCAATTTTCATTTGTGAATACTACGATTGTACCACTCTCTGCTGATTCTATGACTATCAATAGATCCTTCATTTTGACCATAAAGTATTGAAAAAGTTTATCATGAGTCATCTTGACAATCATTTTCACCCGAATAATTCTATGATCGTTTTCAGTATTGGAAGTATTGTTGGATGTAACTTCAAGGGAATTTTCTTCTATTAACACGCTGGGAAATTAAAAAAAAAACTTGTGAGTGGCAAATGACGTTTGGAAATATCCATGGACTAATTCTTTTAGGGAAGGGCCACAATCACTACAATCATTGGGCACTTTTTGGAGACTAAATTATATCTAATTTCAGAAGAATGGGCGTCATCTTGGATCTGACACCCTCCAACCCATGCTGCAAGAATCAGAAGTCCTTGACAAGTTCAATAACAGCCAAAGTTCTGAGCTCCAGTTAAAATTTTCAAGCATCTTCATCACCGTCAACTGAGAAAAGTTTGAAGATACCGTGAGAAAATGACTATCGGGGCCATGCTGAGGGTCCACAATTCAATTCCAGGTTCCAAAATTCGACGTTTCCTGATCGTGGTGTGTAAGACCAAAATTTTTCACAGATGAGCTTTACCGTACTTACTATCAAATCGAGTTGACCTCAGTTTTACGAATATGTACTAAAAGAGCCACCACGTTGCTGATCCTTCTCTTTTTTGTATCAGTGACTAGAAATTGATAGCATAGCTACTTATGAGAGCTGCCCTCGTGGGTTGAATTCATTATTCACATGCATGTATCGGTGGTGGGAGAATTATTTTCGAAACTGGGACAGAGCAGATAGACCATCACGCCGCGCGAAGGCGACACGCACACGTGTGCACATTATGATAAGAGTTTTGGGGATAAGTGGGAGAAAACGGCTGCCAGAGAGAGTAACCATGAACATGAGCTTGCGACGGATCGCGATCGAGAGCAATCACGCGCGCGAGGGCTCCGACCGACGGCGTGGAAGTTGCAACCTAGCGGCGTGCAGCAGGCTGTTACCAGCTACCAAATCCCACGCCTCGCGTACAATTTCCCTTCCTCGTCTCTTCTCCCACACCATAGCCTCGGGTGGCCCACAAGCCCGAGCAGTTGGCGTCCATCCTTGCCCGCAACCAAAACAGAGCCCCGTGTTTTCAAAACCGGTGCCTCAACCAACTTCCACGACGGCCTCTCCGGTCGGACTTCTACAGTACTGACGTGCTCGGAGACCACCGGACGGGTACCCACACCCAGGTCCACTTCTACAGCGCTGACGCGCTCGGGAGTGTTCCGACCTAGTGGCAGTCCATATCTGTCCCTCGGGCTGATGTTTGAAGCTTCTTCGGCATTAACGCGCGCGGGAGCTCTTACGTCGCTCGGGCGGACTTCTTCACGTCGGAGACCACCCTCGACCCAGGACCACACGGAACCGGAAGCTTGAGGCGAGTTCTACGGACCTAGCACAACCATGGACGACGCCATCTACTAGCCGGCCCCCAGGGATCGGAGTCTCAACCCAAGGAGACGGGATCCACCAGCCACTCACTCTCCACGACGCGCTCGTTGGAGCAGGCGATGTTGGCCCCAATGGCGCGCTTTCCACACTTGGGGCTTCGATGAGGATTGCAGGAGCAACTTCCACGCTGGTCGGCCCGTTCCTGATTGGCTCCCTGGAACATCGCCAAGGACGACGGACTTCCGAGGCCATCGAACTGCGTCATCAGCCTTTCTTAGGGCTAACTCTCAAAACCCAATCGGCCCTTTTCAGGGCCACCATCATTCTACCGTATGAACCACTGTTGTGGCCCACGAAGTTGCCTTTTGGCGCAAGCTATCCGGTAACAGGGCGACGAGGGTTACCGGTCAGAATGCGAGATGGGCATTTGAGGAACAGTCTGTTCCAGAAGACTGTAAGTGGTTCTCTCTCTAGATCGGCTTCCTCGCGATGATTGGGATTGAATATTTGCGGGGCAAAAAGAGCGAGAATGAGTGTCGGCCATCGCTAGCGCGTTGGAATCAGACTATCATTTTATTGTCATGATTTATTGAAAGATGCGGAGAAGTGTCTTCTAGTGGGTAGCGAATACTGCTTAGATTATTTCATAATAAATCCCCTCGAATATTACTGGATGTATGTGAGTTCCTCTCAGTTTCAGGTTATTAGATTTCACTAATTATACAAGTTGATGAGGTTCGGTCAATGTCACCCGCTTGCGAAATCTCAACCTGAGTAACTACGACTGACATAATTCCACAAGTCCATTTCTTTAAAAGCGTTCCAAAGTTATAAAGGCGTTCCTCAATCAACCCTGACAATGATTGCAGCTGTATTATGATCAAGTTACCACCTCCGAGTGCGAATGATGTGGATTGGCTTCTACTAATGTATCATTTTGTTGATTAGGCCGAATTGGTCGCATCTCAAAAGAGGGTATACAATGCATTCAAAAATACGTTCCCAGATGAATTATGATCATATATTACATCCTATGATCATGAGAATTGAGTCATAGGTCGTCATAGGTGTGCATACTCATTCATACGCATTCATGTTGAGAAATTGGGGAATTTGAATTTTGTTGTCGACTCGAAATTTTTTGTCCTACAAGAATCTTGGAGTAAGGGCGTTCGTGTCTCAAACTGCCAGGTCTCTATCCGAAATAGGAAAGAGTTTTATATTTACCCACAATGCCTTACGATCATAATATAAGCGATGCCTCTGTGTACTTACGGCAAAGTATGCAGACTCAATGGATTTTATCAACTTGGAAAGCTGTCACTTAATAGTTTGAATATTGTAAACTTCACAGATTCAAATCGTAGATTTAGCAATGAAACTGCATCCGAGCATCATTCAACGGAATTTGTTCCAAGGAACAGTTTTCCATTCAGTTTTTACAGATTGGGATTTGCAGCGTAGGTAATCATACATATATGACCACACAGTTCAGCCGAGAACGATTTCATTTATGATGACGAGGCACTAATTTCTACTTGAGTTCATGAAAAACAGTTACCAACATTCTCCCCCCAATCTGTCAAATCATGACTTATACAGAAACCAATACTTTATGGATCGACTGTTCTAAAAAATAGCCTCAATCCGCACCTCTAGAACGATATTCGCTAATTCAATCTATCGTACGAGTATCTATTTGACCACGAATCCATCACCACACAACTACTTCCCACAAAATTTCCATCTCACAGTAATGAATCATGAATAGCAAATTCTGAACCACTTTAACGAATCTATATTGGCATTGCGCCCATAGTTCCATCGCAACGGCAAGGAAATGAGAAACAGAAGAATATAAGATAAAAGAGTATACCAGAAGCGTTATATAGATACAGTCAAGAAAGAAAACGAGAGACATTGAATTTCGGATCAAAGGATCCCCCCTCTCTCTTTCTGTACAGTTCAGCTGGGCATTAATTTGAGAACAAAGTGAAATTATCCAGGACACGGCTGCTCGATTTTCTATATACACCATTTCTTCTAAAAGCAGAAAATTTCCATGAAATCCACGGTGTATAGCTCACAGAACGGAATAGACCATAACCAAGAGAAGAAGAATTCCACAGAGAAATTGATGCGAGCTGCACACAACCTCACGAAATATACAGCATTTATCGGGTAAAATTCATATTTCCTGCACAGCAACACACACCAAAGAGAGACAGAGCAGCAAATTGCAATTTGCATAGATTCACGGACACAGAGCCGTACCAATTGCGTACATATACGACTAATTATCGGCAATAACGAATATGAGCCAATTTTAGTACCTATACACATAACTAAACCAGCCCAAGCTCTATTGTACTATTTATACGCTAGAAATCGGAATTCGCATTTATCGAAATAATTTTCAAACCTATAGTATTTTAAGAATATAAAACATTTCTACCATATCACGTTCAAATTCAAAATAGTAATTCCAGCTTCTATACTAGATAAGTACGGTGTATAACTGTGGGGTACAGCAATTTCCCGAGAAAGTAGAAATACATAACCTAGAATGAATATATACCTATACCCAGGCTACATATGAGTATATATGAGAAGTGGAAGTATATATATGAGAAGTGGAAGAATTACGCGGGAAACACGTTACATGTACGAAAAATATATATATATATATGTGTGTGTGTGAGGCATACGTTGTCAGGGAAGAAGAACTGGGTCGTGAGTTTTTTAATGAAAGGGGAGGAAAGTGTGGAAGAAGAGAAGTATAAGAGATACTATACAGAAAATGTCGCCCGGGGAGGAAGAAAAACGAGCTGAACCGGGCTTCGCTTGGAGACTTACTCTGAGCAAAGAACGATTAAGGAGTATAGACGCGATGCGCCATGTACAAAAGTAAGTATATATAGTGACTTTTACTTTTGTATGTAAGGACTACTCTATGAGTATACATACATACATACATATGGGGTTAATGCCTAAAGGTTTGGCTGTAAGGATAAAAGAGAGCAGCCGCTCAGCATCAGTAAAGGCTTAAAACGTGGCGCATAAAAACAACCCTATTGTTATCGTTATACTCCTCTCTCTCTCTTTTTTCTGCATCTATCGTTTTGTACTTCTTCCTGTTCCGCTTCTTCTCCATGCCTCGGTATGTCTAATGTGTACCTATATCCTGTAATGTAGTACAAGTTTTCGGGAATGGTTTTGGATACGAGGTAAGTGAGTCTTTTATGTATTTGTGCTGAACTGTGTGTGCTCGTTTTGAGGTTAATAGTAAAATATCCAAGTCAATCCGTTCTGGTGCGCATGGATAATCTAGTGACGTTGTGTGCAATTCAAAATTCACTTTTTAATTTTCCTGTTTTCGATTCTCCTCGGGTGACGAAGATAATCGATAATGGGAGGTTTTTTGGTTGTCTCGAAATGTGTTACCACTGTGATTTGGTTCATCAAACTGTTTTCCTCCCAATAGTGATAGATTTAAAGCAAATCTTCGCGTGATACCATGGATTTCGCTCCTGATACGTCAATCACTGTGTTGAAAGCCATAACCCAATGATGAATCAAGTGGGCGAAAAAAATTTGAATGAATCGAAAAATTTTCCAAAGAATGGAATTCTTTCAACCGCTCACACCGAGGTAAGACTATGAGTTTTCATATGCAATTTTACAAAATATTTCAACATCCAACAGGATTTTGATCTCTCTCAATCATGCTATGAAGGAATATCCCACTTATGGAAGAGACAACTGATGAAAGGAGTGAGTAAAGAAAAATTAAAGTGGTATCCTGATGATTTCAACGATTCCAAACGCAGAGGGTTTTGATCAATCATAGCATGCTCTTAAATGTCATAATTAAAAAATTGTGCCCCAAAATATTTCTCCAACAAATCCTAGATAGCAAAATACGTGACCTAATCCACGGCCTATAAAACTGTTCCATGAGAATTTTGTCATAACGAATTAGTGTTTGCACTTTGAAGTATAGAATTCTCATGATGTGAATTTTTGTAATTCGGCCCTTTAGCTCGATATCGGATTACTTCGATTCGAACCATGTACCCACAAGGCCCCTCTAGATGCGAGGTTGCAACTTGAAGGATTTTGATCGAAAGGAATAATTTGAAATGAGAACATACGAAAGAGTTTGATTCTACGCTTTGAGTTGGTACGTTTGCCTTTCCTCGACAGATCTAATACCTCAACAGACTACTTTCTATCAAAACCCTTCAAATCCTAACCTCGTATTAGAAGTGCCTTGAAGCTACACAGTTCGAATTGGAGTAATCTGATATAAAGCTATGTAAAATCAGCCGATCTGCTGATTAATTAGCTCGCAAAGGCCAAATTACAAAAATTCACATCATTTGAAATTCCTGCGAGCAAAAAAGTCAAGATCGATCACATCGATCGAATGATAATTTAATTCAAATATAGAATTCTTCGTCCATCGACAAAATACAGTTTAACTATTCCCAATTCAATTCCGCCTATGAACTGTAAAAACCTTCAAGCCAAAATGAACATGGTGGTTCGGTACAACTTTGATCAAGTCGTTGAACTTCATGCGGTGTTGATCGAATGAATTTCATAAAGGCTTAGCTCGAAAAATGACAAATTAACGACAACTATCCACCACTACTTGGAATCCAAAGTCTTCTTATCAATTTTGTGGTGATTTTCTCAACATAATAGAAACAAATTGTTTTCAATTTGGCTACACATCTTTCTCAACGATCAATATCACATTCGCGGTTACGTTGTAAGTATGTGCTCGGAAATAATGACAATTCAAAGTTAGTGTTCAAGGAATAACATCGAGTACAGCGCAGTTCACCTCATTCAACATGATATTTTCTACCCAACTCGTGATTTCCGGAACGGAATTCCCCGAATCGAATACTTTTTTTACTCAGCCACTTGATTTTCTTCGGACCACAAAATTTGTCACGAATTATACATGGAAGTCTCAAAGCTGGATCAGATTTTCCCAGAAACGGTCGATCAACTTCTCGACCTACATAAAGATATCTCTACCAGACTCACTTTTACCCAACTAGACTTGATACTCGAGTTGATGGTCTCCCTGACATTTTCCCATCATCCCGATTGGAATCGTTACCCACAGAACCTCCCATCCTACATTTTCAAAAAAAAAAAGAAATGTAATGAATAATTCCATGTGAACTCGTTCTCGTTCTAATTTATCTCAAATTACAGGATGTCCCACAGCAGCAGCCACGCCGCCCATCTGATACTCCCCATCTAATTTGGCCTCATTAACGAGCAAGTCGTGAGCGGTCGTTAAAATTTTTCCCCCGTATTTCGAAAACCTCCTTCGCATTTACAGTCCCAATTTCACATACTTACACAAACTAACCAAAGTTCTACACACAGATATGAAAAAGGGGGTCGTCCGGAAAAGCCAACGTGCGGTACGGGGTAGTAATTTTCGCGCGCGAGTTATAAGTTTCTCTTCTCGCAACTGAAACTCTCTTGCTCGGGCCTGGGGTCTCACTACTCACCCTCTCATGCACCGGGCGAGACGCGGCGGGGGAGTAATTGCGATAATAAGGGCGCTTTCATCCAGAAATTTAAGCGCCACCCGGTGCTATATGTACTCTATACGAGGTGGCACACCACGCTTATACCCCTATCCTTCAACCACTTCAAACCCCATATACGTGTGTGTGTGTGTGTGTGTGTGTGTGTGTGTGTGTGTGTGTGTAAATGTGTGTGTATGTACGTTAGGGTGGGCCGAAAATGAACTTTTTTTTTAGATCGATACGCTTGGGGTCGGAAAAGTTAGGTTTCGACTAGTAGATGTGAAAATTTTTTCGCTGGACGCTGGGAAATGAGATCTTCCGTCCGAGCAAGAGCCGTGAAGGTTTTTTTTAAATAACATGCGTTTAAATGGGAAACTGCATAATTTGTACATTTTTCTTCCTTGTTTAGCAGATAACTCTGACGCATCTCAACCTTTTTGTACGTACTTTAGCTCATTTCAAAGCTCTCTTCAAGACCTTCAAAATGAGCTAAGGTGAGTTTGATTTTGACTAACTGGAGACGAGTTATCTTGATTTTTTCCAAGAGAGATTTTTATCGAGAATAACAAGAAAATTGCACTCTTGGCCTCATAAAGGTAACCGAGGGCATGAAGCTCCACAAAAACGAAGGGGCAGCACGTACACTATGATTTCCGGATGTTTTCTCTGTATTTACACTCACAAACGCCATTCCAAAGCACATTCACTATATAAGCCCGCGCAGAAAATCCAGCAATAATCCCGAAATTATCGAAAATCTTTCATCATATCCGGCCCTCCTCCTTTCTTATACGGGCTTGGGGCCGTCAATGGCAGAGTTACTTTTTTTTGTATTGTTTCAGTTTTTTTTACATTTTCTCCATTTTTCTGATTTTCAGTACACAAGTTGAGACAAGCGAGTTCGTACGGATGAAGTGGCGCAATAATGGGAAGCCACTGTCCATCGTTTATATAGACTTTTGTCGTGTTTGAAAATTGGTCTCAATACTTCCTCCTCGATTTAATAGTATCGGAGCTCAATATAGATGAATAAGCACGTAGTTTTATTTTTTCCATGTGTTCAACGGTCGCCTTCAGCCAATGGACTATTACAACCGGGGCGGATCTCGTGAGTTTAACACTTCGTGTTTTTATCGTGGCGTGTTTGAGATCCAGCCACTTACCCTGAACCTAATTCTCTCCACATTTGCCCGGGAATCATGCCCGTGGACCGAGGAAGAACTCCTGAGGGAAGAAAACCTGCTCCGGAAAGTTCGGTACATTTATCATGCCACCCTCACGGTGCTCATGCCACATTTCGTAGACATGAACACCGCAATTGTAACATTTCGTGCCTCCCGCTCACGTTGCTGAGGTGTAAGTGTCAACTAATCGATCAGGAAAGTCAGCAAGTCGAAGTTTATTAGACCGAGATGGCCGGTGATCCATCCAAGTACTAACCGCGCCCGACAATGCTTAACTTTAATGATCGGCCGTTACGTTTCCGCTTCTCAGAAAGTTGACGATACTTACATTCGACGAATAATAACATCATCTAACGCGGTGAATAACGCTCTCCGATTTTCGTCCTCTTGTGACATTAGTGGAAGTTCTTGTGCCTGTGCTATCAAATGGCTTGTCTGAGTGTAAATACAGAGAAAACATCGAAATATGATAGTGTACGTGCTGCCCCTTCGTTTTTGTGGAGCTTCATGCCCTCGGTTACCTTTATGAGGCCAAGAGTGCAATTTTCTTGTTATCCTCGATAAAAATCTCTCTTGGAAAAAATCAAGATAATTCGTCTCCAGTTAGTCAAAATCAAACTCACCTTAGCTCATTTTGAAGGTCTTGAAGAGAGCTTTGAAATGAGCTAAAGTACGTACAAAAAGGTTGAGATGCGTCAGAGTTATCTGCTAAACAAGGAAGAAAAATGTACAAATTATGCAGTTTCCCATTTAAACGCATGTTATTTAAAAAAAACCTTCACGGCGCTTGCTCGGACGGAAGATCTCATTTCCCAGCGTCCAGCGAAAAAATTTTCACATCTACTAGTCGAAACCTAACTTTTCCGACCCCAAGCGTATCGATCTAAAAAAAAAGTTCATTTTCGGCAGGAAGCATGTGCGCGAAAGCTTCCACTCTATAGCATTGCACGCATCTTTTATGAGCTGCTAAACGCAAGCTTCTGTGTACTCGGCAATTTTGAGGTACGACGAAAATTGTCAGTCTGGAATTCTGTGATGATGAGTTCTACAGTCGAAATAGTGGTTATAGCCAGTACTGGTATTAGTGGAGCTTCAAGGTTTGAAATTCAAGTGCTCACGATTAGAGCGGTCTCATTTCAATTTCAATTTTCAAAATATTCACCCGAGATTTTAGAGGTTGAGATTTATCTGAAATGTTGATGAGCCATCAGAAGAATCACTTTAAAATTGAAATTATCTAACAAAATGGGCATGAGTCAATTTTAGAAATGTTGGGAATGGGTTCTGTCCTGATTTAACTGATATTCTGCTCCAAAAATATTTATGATCTAAAATTTGCGCAAGAATGAGGTTCGGGAGAACACCGGAGCCTGGCAAGTGAGACTGAATAATTTTCTAATTCACCGACAAATATCAATTCATCGATAAATCTTTCACATGGAAAATCAGTTTGCCCTATTTTCAATGACAGTCCGTAGGGATTCATCTATTTTCACTGAAATTCAATGGAATTTGATGTGTTCAAAGTGAGATCTCACTGAATATCAATGATGATAACGAGTTAAGCGAGTTGAGATTAGATTTGACTGACCTTCATCAGATGTATGCAACACTCAAAGGAATGATCTCGAAAGTCGATATCTATATTTTCGATATCCCTCAAATCACTCACGAGGCGGGGAACATTTCACCAAAATAGGATTTCTGAGTAACAAACTAATTTGGACAGTTTCCTGGTTAGACATGCCTCGAAAGGTGAAGATAAAAGTGGCGATAGATCCAAAATATGGACTCACTACATTTTCCAATCTGACTCTGGACAACTGATACGTACTGATCGTGATTCAAAATTGATCAAATGTCTATGAATGGATTCTTACCCAGGAATCATTATGAATGCAACCAATGAATAATCCAAGTACAACTACTAGAATTACATCAAAGTCAAAGTGAGTCCTAACAACAATTGTTTTCCAATGTTACCCCAACTAACGCCAGAATCGCTTAACGGATTAACCGATAGCAACGACGAAATTCTGGTGAATACACACAGCTTAGAGAGTCGTCCTTTAATTTGTTTGGATAGCAAGCCAAACGAGAGCAACGAACGAACGAACGAACGAACGGGCCCGAATGGCCGTGCCGAAGCTAACGCTTTAACGCAAACTAGCGCGAAAGTTGCTTTATAGATTTAGCACGGACACTCGATGCGATTAGCGGTTGGGCACTTTGGCACTCGTGCTTGTGTTGCTTTGCCTATACGGTATTACGTGTACAAGACCATTGCAGTACCTTGCTTTTCTTCGTTTCCCCGTAGAAGGTTATCGGCCATTGACAATATTGGTCTTGGGGATGGATTTAGTGTTAGGAAGTTGGACGAGTCTTTTTTACCGAGTTAATCAAGGGTTTACGTCGGGGGTACGTTGTTTTAGAATTTGATGGAGATCAGGAAAGATGATCATTGATCATTTACTTATTGAATCAATCATCATCTAGTTCTGCGATCAATGCATAGGTGAATTCACATCGTTTCTGTGGACTAATTGTTAGTTATGTGTAAACATTGATGGGAATTTTGATGGTTTTGAGATTGAGTATGTGTGAATTTTGATCATAGGCAGATTCTGTTTCCATTCATGATCAGAGAGTTTTTGATGAATATTCATGTCGGAATGCGTGTAAAGTGGTAAGCTTCTTCTCTTGCATCGACTTTTTTGTTCTTTCAGACACAGAATTTTATGAAACATATACGTGCAACAGCTCGGACAAGAAGGCTCTCACAAGAATAAGAAAATATTACTCGCAGTCGGTAAAAAATTGACATTATAAAGTGAGTCATGCAGAAAACAGGAGAAGTTAGATCTCCCAAAATTCTTTGCCATGTTGAATCCATGACTGTGTATTCCTCCCGCTCATCATTGCGAATTTTCTCAGCCCCTCTCTCTCCCCATCATGTCTAAAATAACCAATTGGAAAATGATGAATCAGAAATTTTTGACGGATATTTTGATGAATCCGAGGCCTTTTTGGAAGTCAAATCAACTTTTAATCACATCGACGTTCGACTCAGAAAACTTCACCAAGATGGTGCAAGTCTACTTTGTGATTTCCGAGAATATGAACGTCAAGTTTCTTCATCAAAATCCGAAACAATCACCAAGAATTTCCGAAAGCTTTGCACACAGACAAACAGAGTATAAAGTAAAGCTACATACAATCTTTGCTTTTGCTCAAGCGTGAGAAGCTTAGAAATCGACGTGACTCAACTCAATAATAGTTACTACTACTACTACTCCTTTCGCGCATCTCTCAGTCTTCTGACTCTGTGAAGCAAAGTAGAATTCCAACTTGGAGAACTTTAATCTTTAGTGTCAATCAACGTGAGAGCAAGCACTACATTTATGTTCGCTTCGCGCGACTTGAAAATTGCTGTCATTACCAACTTGGCTTTGCACTCTGTTACTTCAACTATATACAGAAACATCGATATACATCCCTCTGTTGCTCATTCCATTCACTTGGAACCTAGAATGCTTTGTTCTTGAATTTTGAATAGCCCTAAAATTCTCAATTAAATATAGAAGGATTGAGATACGAATGTTCCAAGGATATCAGCTTCTCATTCATTTATACTTTTCAGAGCCACTTTTATTCACTATTCTAGGATGATTAGCTACGGTAAAACAATGATCGGCGCATCAGAAGTTTTTTCATACCCCTTCAATGGCACTTGTTTTCGAATCCATGAAAGTAGACTCGTAACCGATGGATTCATTCAAATAATGTGAATTCTTGCACAAACGATGAATTTTCTCGTTGCATTTCCGCGATACCAGACCAAAATTTTTACATTTCCAAAGATTTTGGGTACAAAACCAATGAATAAATATCAATCGATGATGAGATTTAACCCTCTGAATGGGATCGTTCCAGTCACGTGTATGCCTCGATATCAACACGAATTCGGTATTATCTGCAACTTTTTAGTTGAAACCACTACCCGTTATTTGCGATATGAAACCCCGGTATCTGCGAGTGTTTTTGTCGTCGACTGAACTTGAACATATTTTTCTCTAGCCCGTTGATATTCGTTGAGACGAAGAGCTGAACACAAAACTATCCGTGATCATTCCTACATTTCTCACCAGAATAGTAAATCAAGAAAAGATGAGGATACTTCTGAATTCAGGAGAAACGGCATGTTGGGAATGGTGAAATTGCCAACTGAGCCGTCCCTTAACCGATGGGATTAAAATGATTTCTGTATCCCAAGCTAGATCCACTGCAAGGCAAATGAATAAGAATGCAATAGATGGAGCTATGCACAGTGGCTCAGTGATAGTTTGAAGCCTTCGATTCCAGTTCTCTTGTAAAATTAAATGTCAATGCTACTGAGAACTTCACGCTGACTCTTTACGACATGTCAAAAATATTCCAATAACTGCGTGTTTATCAAAAGACTGATTGTTCCAAAATTTTGGAAGCAAATACTCAAAAGATAGCTCTCTACTCACAACAAATCTACGATTAATTTTTATATCAAAAAATTTGTCTCATTGGATATTCTCCCCGTCCCAGTCTGTAACTCCCCCCCCCCTCCCCCAATTTCCGTAAGAGCAATACTTTTGTATCTACGAATTCAGTATCTGGGGTACCCCTCCAATTTGTCATCCCTGTATGTACCATGGTGGACTTGTAACTCGGTGGTTGGAGCACTTCCTCGGTAAAAAATAGCTCATAGGATCGAAGCCCAACTTGGATAAGTTCTTTCAAATCCTAATCTAATTCCTAGGAATTCTTCAGATTGTGGTTGTAATGAAACATTACTCAAAAAAACGGACATTTGATGCCCTTAATCGAATTTTCAAAAGACTCTGATAAAACAACTTGGAAAATATCGTGGTTCATGTCTGTCACTGATTAGGAGAATAGTAAGATTTGGGTGACAGGCGCCAGAATTCGAAATTGGAAGTGACTTTTGATGTAACCCAGCTCCAGCAAATCAGTGATGGAATCGAGAATATCACTTAAGACTGTCAATTTCATAGCTGAACATGCGTTTCACAATTTTACACATTTTTCCATATCCAACATCAAAATTCGATGCCCGAAATGATGTGACACTTGGAAGGAAGATTATTCCTATGAACAATTCACAATAAAAACTTTCAGCTTGTGCTACAAGACGCTGAAATGGCATTTTCCATGAATTTCCCCATCAGACGCATTGTGTACAACTCCGAGATATTTCTATTACACACTCGAATCACTTGGCATAAAAATCCACCTGATCCATCCAATATTTAGCTCACCGACATCCGATCAAACAAGATATTCATCCATACATTGACATAAGCTTAAAGCATCAATCATCTAACGGCTCAGAGTCAGATCATCAGACAAATCGGATCCAGTGTACCAAATTCTATGCTATTTATTTGCACAATCGAGTATCTTGTCCCTCAATATTTGAAAGAAATATCTCCCCTTAAATATCAGATATATCCGATTGTTTGTACTGCGAAATCTCTCTTGGCAATTTCGAAGAGTTTATTTACACTTTGATCATGCTAATGTCTCGTGTCTCATGTGTGGTGGCATTAGTAGCAAGTATAATATACTCTCCGAGTTTTATGTCGCAGCTGTGTGGCATAGCACCGACAAAAATATCGAACGAGAAATAGAGGGACGAAGATTGAAAGCTGTCATCGTAAATTCAGCCAAAGCGACTCGGCAACTCTACAAAGATGATCGCAACAGACTGAAATGTCTCATCTTTTGCTCATCTCTATAGAAGCATAAAAAGCACCATTATTTTTCTCTTTGGAGGCTTTGATATTGAGATACTTCTGATTGATGTGGCTCAGAAGTCATATAAGAAATACCTCGACTAAATTGATTTGGATCACTTTGAAATGGAATAAACATTGATATGAGTATCTCTACCAGTATCATTTAAGATATTGTGGATAAAATCGGAGGACTGTCTCATCTACAGGATGCTGAGCCATTGTATTCTCTATCCATAAGAATCAAGATAAATGAATTGTTCAGAGTCCGAATGGACCAAGTCCGTATTCTGGATCGAAGTAAATTTGAATGTTCATCTCTTGAGGTGTGTTTTGAACCAGAAAGGTGTAAGTCAATTTTTCCCATTTATGGCTCTTAGCCTTAAAGTTTTCTTGCCATAAAGAACTCGGATCGTCATTTGTAGTAATTATCCTTCATTTTTCATAAGGAATGAGTGTATTTTTACAACATTTCTTGCATGGTGATGATTTTCAAGTACTTACACTCTCTACGTGTTATTTTGTAATGAAGAATGACCCAATACAGTTCTGATCTTGAGAAAAAGTCGAGGTTTTTCTCCCATACAATGGTCATGGTGCTTGTAATGTTTCAGGATTTTCACGTCCAGAGTTGTTCATCCATATTTTCACATGCATCCTCTATCGTTTATTGTCAAGAATTCAATTTTTTACCAAAGTGAGCTCACACAATTCTGATCTGGAGCCTTTCATGAAAAATGGATGATGAATAAACTAGCAAAATTTTGGTGGAAGGTCCTCCGATCCGATCTTTGGAGTTGTGCGATCGATTCCGACGGTAGGAATCCGCAGTTTTCAAAAGTTAACTCAATCCACTTTGACTCCAAAGATACTCAAATTTCTGCACATACAATCTTTATCAAATTAATTGAGCATCCTTCAATACCCGTTGATCTCTCATCCAAAACATTTTTTCATCGGATCAGACCGATATTTGAATACTGTAGTGCGGGGATTGCTGAATATTTCAAGTTTTAACGAGGGTGATCGCAAAGCTCCAAATATATACAGATATATAAATACATTCTCTCGAGGCGGGGCTTTACATTTCTCCCCCTTCTGACTTTGGAGTGACTGCAGAAGGAATATAACCGCAGAGAAGCTCCAAGTCGCGCGCGCGGGGAGAATTCTTGACGTGCGGCTTGAACCGCTTGATTGATTCGAATGGCTTAAATTTGAGACCCCCGATGAAAGGTACTGAATCACTAACCGCATCAAAGAGAATGCCTGTGTATATTCGTCGCATAAATATTGGCAAGCGATGAAAAATTTTTTAAGACAAACATTTTTTTGGGCTTTTAAATATTTTTACTTCATTAGAGACTATTGTATTGATATATATATATATATATATATATATATATATATATATCGTTGGGAAAACGCAGTATTGTTTTGGAATCTAAGAGACCCTCCAACATGTGCATGAGATTTCATGATGTTTGGCTGAAAAAGTGGTCCTCTGAGATTCCAAATTATTAATGAATCCCACTGTCGTCACAATAAGCCAGGTAAAACTTTGAAGGTTCATCACCTCAGAAAGAAACATGAAAATCTTGCTACAGAGTTTGCAACAATAATTTCATGATTTAGTAACTTCAACTTGGAAGGTCTCGAGAATATCTTCATCCAAGAATAATCATTTGCCAATAAATCAATTCTGAAAACATAACCTCAATCCAAATCCAAAACTCTTCCAAGAAAGAGTACACAAGGTGGGTGAATGTGCATCAAGGCATCAAAATCTAGAACAAAGCGAGTGGCAATCAGAGCAATCAATTTGCTTTGCGCGCTTGTCGTAGCCTCTAATTGGCCTATCGCTCTCGTTCCATTCAGATTGACTCTATATATATCTATATTTACCTATTTCGATGCCGCACACCAGACCGAGCAGAGTAGCACAGATCGGTGCAATATAACGAGAGGTAGATTTGATGCATCAGAGATGCACAACGAGCGTTGACGCGTTCACCATAGGCAATACGAAGCTCTTGAAGTTGGTAGATAGTATGTTGGGATAGATCGAATCATATGGTGAATGAATCGAGACTGCAATCAGTGGATAAGTACGCAACGATGCATTTCCGCATTTGATGTGTCGTCAGGTTCTATTGTAGCTGATGAAGGTGTTAGAGATGTATTACGGGTGATAGGTTATGGGTGAGGGATTTGGATTTGGATATTTTAGTAGCACGTGATGTGCAGGATAGTGTGAATATTTCCAACTGTAGATGCTGTAGGTGTGATGGAAATGGTCGGTTTGGTATCCTTGAATAGGTTAGGGTTTCCTATCAGCTGTGACACCCCTGTCGGCTGCTAGATCATGAATGTCAACACGAATTTTCTTTTGGGTTGTGACCCATTTCGGGCCTCTCAGAAAGGTGATTTGTATGATCCGATTGTAAGACAGATTGAGGCAAGACGAATTGGAACAGTTTGGTATTGGTATATTATCATCGATTTAGAAGGATTTTCTTAAATGACTTCGAAGTCATCCAAACCTGGTACCAATGAGTCAGATGACACTCAAAGACGCGGTAAATGATTTTTGGGACAGGTATTTGTATTGTTCTTATAACTTGGCGGCAAACTTTTAACATTGTTCATATTGCTTGGGAGAATTCTCAATCGAGGTCCAAGTAACTATTGCAATTTTCAAGAACAACTGTTGTCCGTGCTCAGATCATCAGCTACAAATTCTTTGAGCTCCTCGTGAAGCTGAATCATTTTTATAGCTTCTTGGACCTCATCATTCCACAGAATCACTCGTAATAACAGTATGGAATCTCATTTCTTGGCAGAAATCATGACATTTTTCAGGCAAGAACTATTCCACCAGGATCCGATCCACGTAGATCATCATCTGAGATGGATTCGAAAGTAAACAGGATAATTACCCTTATTCCCGAGAGATCATAGTCCAACCAACTTGCTTAAATACAACACTTGTAGTGACATTCCAACAAGAATGTCCCAAGAAAAATCTTATCAAGCCCAATTCCATTCTTGTCATTCATTTGCACCAAGATCCGACAACAAGTCCCATTGCACATCAGATCACTCCTGATAACAGAATCCATCCCCAAACAAAACCTTAGCCTACCTGTCAAGTAATCTCCCTCTACGATCAAGATCAGCAGCAGCAGCAATCCGCAAACCTCGAAAAAAAAATCACCAACCACCAGTTTCACACGTGTTTTGAACCACAGATCCAGTCAGCAATGTCACCGACCTCTTCTAACAACACAAATCCTCAAAACTCCCAACTGAATCGTGGCACCACCCACACTCTCAGAAAATCATCCAAAAAAGTAAAGAGCCTAACCTCCAAAGAGGGAAAATCCCTTCAAAACAGTAAAGATTCAAAGATTTTACACACAGATAGCCCGGCGCTATATCGATTCGTCAGAGAGTAAAACTCAGCTGGGCTCTGGCAAGCTCCAACACCCACAACTGAATATCTCTATATAACTGCATGTATGCACTCGCGAAAAAGCATCCAAACGACGACAACGACGACGACGACGACGATGATAAGAGCAGCGAAGCGAACACCGGGAGCTCGCAGCTAGTACTGACAAAATTTGAGCACTATACTCGTCGGCTGCTCGAACGATCAGAGACTGCGGAGAGGCTGCTGCCCCCGAGAAAGATACAGTACTGCTGGTGCTGGTGGTAGTACTAGGTGGTGGTGGTGGCCCGCCGGGGTATATGATATAAGGGTGTGATAGTAGTCTGAACCGAGGGGTGAGCGCACGAGGTTGGCTAGATTGCGCATGCGTAGAAATTCATCAGTGGATGCTCTTTGTATAGGGGTTGATGCTTGTGAATGGTGAATGGTTCAGAGAGAGAGTGTGTGTGTGTGTCTGTATGTGGGGTGCAGCGGTAGCTTCGATTTTTGGCAACTGCGTGCGAGCTGAGACAGAGAAAAATGCACCGCGGTGAGTGCGTTCGAATGTGTTAGTAGAGTGAATTGATCTTTTGAGCAGCCACGTGCTGTGGGCCATGTATGGCTATTGTCATGATGTCATCTTGATTGATTTCGTTCCCAAGACGATCTGCTATGATCCAAAGACAAACTGCGCGCCAATGGTCTGTAGAAGCTTCTCTGTCTTATTCATCAATGAGTCAAGAAAATATCAAAGTCAAATTGAATGGGTAGATATTTTCTCATTCTTGCCTCTTTGGAGGAATTCAAAAAATGTTTAGAACAAGGTGGTTGAGGCGGTGCTCTTCTAAGTCAATTTATTGATTCACATTTTCGCAATTTTAGTGATGATAGAAGTACTCATTATAATCATAGAACTGGTAACTCAAATGTGAGTAATAGTGGACAAAAACGCCCTCAAAATAATCAATGATAATTCAAATGGAATACCAATGAACCCATACAACTGTTGATGATCAGCAAAATTCAATAGGGATTTATCGGCCATCCAAAAAAGTTAGAAGAAACTAGATAAATAGTGAATATTGGGTAGTTTTGGATTGAGGCAAAGGCCGAGTCCACATAGACGCGCTCACTCGGGGCGCGCGCACTCTCTCTGCTTGCACTCTCCACCCAAACACCGGAGTAGGTACCGAAAATGGGATTTGAAAACCTTTTGACAAAGGTTCCCTCTCAATTGGAGTATCAGCGCGAGTTTGTGAGATCAAAAATGGCCAGTCTATTGCGTAAATCGAACAAAAAATTGATTTGCATCAAATAGAGATCGAAAGATGAGAGGCGTGGTTGTGTCTCACATAAGCATCCCTCAACTTTTCATCGGATTTCCAACTTGCAAACCATTCAGCAATATTCAGCATCATCTTGGTTATACGTTGGTACTTATTCCAGAAGCTGAATGATGAGCTAAAGTGTATGAAATCCTGATAAAGAACACCCGAGATGTCCCAAATTTACGGAGGAGTGCTCTTGTAACACAAATTTGATCTTTGGTGTATATATGCAATAGCTCGATGCTTCTTAACCGGAATTCCGCACACCTTTGCTCATTTCACACCACCCGAGAGGTACCGTTCTGGGCGCGTTCCTTCTATTTTTTGATAACGGTTGAAGAGATCACCCCTGTCCGCGTCAGGAGTCCTATATGAGTAGTTCCGCGCAAAACAGACCTACGAAAAAGGCTCATGTCTTAAATTATTTTCTCACGACTTTTTTATTCAATTCTATGGTACAAAATATGAACTTTTCACTACGTATGGGACTCCAAAAGAATTTGCCAGGTACCTTCAACGTACATTACTTTGTTCTTTCGGAATGTTTTCAACGAAAAAGTTAGGGTTTTTTTTCAATAAAATGAATTTTCCTCAAATTTGTTCATAGATACAGTGATGCGATTTGCGGCATTCGAAAGGTCTTTGGAAAGCCTATCGAAATCGGTCTTGTGAAGTTGATTTTGATGTGTTGGGTAGTTTTATCTCGCAAACCAGTGAAAAAAATAGAGGGTTCAATTTTGCGAAGAACCAATTTTTTAAAACCTTTAAAATTTGATATTATATGTAAAATGTTATGTTCTTTTAGAAAAAATAGTCCCGACTCCCTTTTTTGCATTCTAAGGCCTATTTTTGCCAATTATCACAAATCCGTTCCCCAAGCTTCAGGAAATCGCCTATTTTCTGCGCATGCGCAGAAATTTGGATCCTTGAAACCAATTCCATTGGAAAGCCAAAAAAATTTCCTTCAAAATCATTACCTGTCGAAGACAATTCCATGCATTTGAGCCAGAGTTGCAACGTTTAAGAGACCAGTGAATCTTGATAGTTCCTCAGCGATGGGACGGAGATACTGGAGACAGCAGTAAGGAAAATCCACGACTGCCCCCGTTCGATGGCGTCCATTCGCACTCGAGCTGGGGTTCATCTTTCATACGTTATAGATACGGTTCAAATGCATAATTTTGACTTCGACAGGTGATCATTTTGGAGAAAATATTCTTGGTTTCCCAATGGAATTGGTTTCAAGTATCCAAATTCCTGCGCATGCGCAGAAAACAGACGATTTTCAAAAGCCTGGAGAATGGATTTGTGATAATTGGCAAAACTAGGCGTTAGAACGCAGAACAATAAGTCGGGACTATTTTTTTCCTGAAAGAACACAACATTTTACATAGATATATCAAATTTTCAAGGTTTTAAAAAATTGGTTTTTCGAGAAATTTAACCCTCTATGTTTTTCACTCTTCTGCCCGATAAAACTACCCAACACATCAAAATCAACTTCACAAAACCGATTTCGATATGTTCTTCGAAGACCTTTTGAATGCCGCAAACCGCATCTCTGTATCTCTGAACAAATTTGAGGAAAATTCATTTTATTGAAAAAAAACCCTAACTTTTTTGTTGAAAATAATTTGAAAGAACAAAGTAATGTACCTTGAAGGTATCTGGCAATTTTTTTTGGGGCCCCATAGTTAGTGAAAAGTTCATAATTTATACCATAGAATCGAATAAAGAAGTCAAGAAAAAAATTTAAGACATGACCCTTCATGGTAGGTCTGTTTCGTGCGTAACTACTCATATACCTCACCCGTGCCCGAGAGGATTACCAGCCTCCAACCTCCATAGGCTCACCTCCGAGCGGAGAATCCGGCAAGTTCCAGGTGGGTTCTCCCTTGGCTTTGGATTGAACTGGAGGTCACGAACCTGCGAAGACATTGTGAGAGCCGCCACTCCGGACCAACTTCCGCATTAGATCAGAGCCATGACAAGCCCTGTAGACGGATTGAGACGCTAGAGTGCAACGCCTGGAACCGACCTTGACCGATTCGTCACGTTCAGAGTCGATCCGTGACCGAGAGTCCTATTTGACAAACCGAGCCACCCCTCCACAGTAATGTAGGATCCAGCCCGCTCTTCATCGAGAAACACCCTTCCCTCCTGGAGACGACCCCGATCCCCGAAGTCCCGCAGTGGTGCCTCTCTGTAATTTCCATGTGGCTCTTTGTGGTCATTCTCTTACACATAAAAAATTGTAGCATTGGTCCGATGGTGGCGTGGTCAGTAAAACCACCGGGGAAATCCGGTGACATCACCAGGGGGGGGGGGCAGGGTGCTTTCTCGGTGGCGCGTGGCAGGTGGTCTGGATACTTCATTATTGTGGAGGGGTGTCACGGTCCGTCGAGTCGGATCTTCGGTCACGGGTCGCCTCTGACCGTGAGGAATTCAGTCAAGGTCGGTTCCAGGCGTTGCGCTCGCGTTGTAATCCGTCTACAAGGCTTGTCTTGTCTCCGATCGAACGGCGACGGCTCGGGGCAGTTGGTTCGGGTTGGCGGCTCTCACCATGTCTTCGCAGGTTCGTGATCTCCAGTCCAACCCAAAGCCAAGGGAGAACCCACCTGGAACTCGCCGGATTCTCCGCTCGGAGGTGAGCCTTAGGAGGTTAGAGGCTGTTGATCATCTCGAATACGGGTGAGATTCATAAGATTTCTGCTGCTGACTGGGATGATCTCCTCAGCCGTTATCAAAAAAAGAAGCGTACCCAGAACGGTACCTCTCGGGTGCCATGGAGAGCGAATGTGAGTCATTCATAGACCAGGCACCTGCCTAATGGCTCTAACCCGGTTGCATCCATAGGCGTAGGACAGGCTCACGCCCTGACACCGCGTCCGCTCTGAGAACGGACGTTTCCGGGTCTCGAATGACTCAGCACTGACTCGCACCCCTTCACCAAAAATCAAGCTTACGGACAGCTGTCAGCACATAGCTGGCCCCTCTCCTTGGTGGGGAGATAAGGGGCTAAAGTAGATTTTGCTAATCGTAGGGAGCCCTTTGAGAATGTCAAGGGCAGCTCTACCACAACACCCTCGCCCACTCGTCCAGGTCTAAGGCATTGCAACCAGCGTGATCACTCGATGGAACTGTGCGGACTTCGTGCTCCAGCTGACGAAACTAGGACCAGGAGGCCGTCATGCCCCGTGAATGGGTCACTTGAGCAACTCAGTCTCCGTGACGGGGGAAGGAAGGGGCTATGGCAACACCAAGCATCAGTCTCAGGGCTATGCTCCTTCTTATCGGAAACGGGCCAATCCCGGCGACAGTGTCCTGAAGTGGGACCGGAGGGCGTTCTACCCCTGGCTTCGAAGATTCGCCTGGCGGTTTGGGTGCTGTGGAAAAGTCTTCCATTGCACTCTTGCGTGAATGAATGGCACGATGAATTCGAAAAATCACCATGTTTATCACCAATTTGTATATCAGTGTTACTGCACAACTCACAGCGCAACATCGAGCAAATAACGTAGAAGTGTAAATCATTTACTCCTCCCTCATGGCATAGGCTGTGAACTCTATTTGATGGATTAGATAATGGAAGTTTATCGATGAAACTAGCGTGTCAGCTTCCGGTCAAATTTTCGAGCTAAACTCCACTTTATCCATATCAAAGTTGCACGAGCTCTGAAATTCATGATCCATGTCCTTTAGCATTGTAAAAATAGAGGCTCCCATGGGTTCCTGAGAAACAAAATTCATCGATACTTTCAATCTACAGATGATAATATCTGTGCAGGAAATGCCAGTTGTCGATCTACTTGAATATACGATTCTCTGTGAATCGAATGGCATAAGCCATATACATGAATATGAAATAGAGCCAAGCGAGCCACAGCAAATGCTCCGAGGGTCTCGTTCAACACAGATTCGTGTTGGCTCATCCTCTAATTACCGAGTCTCAAAATTGTTTACAGAGAGATTCGGGAGAGAGTTACTAAGCTACTTACGAAGTGAGGCGTATGATTCCGTGATACAAACGCTATTGTTAAGCTCGTGATAATTTTTATCCGCAAAGTGTAGTGAAGCTCTCTTGATGGTTTAGTGTCTGCGTAGCCAAATCTAATACGCAACCCCTGTTTGAATGCACCCGACTGTGAATACTCTCAACAATAGACATTGTCGCGTTCTCGATGCCCTTTAATCAAATATTTGAGTAAACTTTTTGTCAGTTTAGTGGAACAAAACTCTCCAACTACAGGTAATTTTTCCTCCAAGCTTAGAGGGATTTTTGAATGCCTCTAACTGGAGATATTCTTGCTCCCGACCTGGAGGTTCTTCAGCGATTTTTACATGACTTCTAATTTTCGATTCCTATAATTTATCTTCATCATTACCAATTATGGCATTAATTCTTCTTCTACGAGAAAGTGGTAGGTACTTGATATCGTGAGATTATCATGGGTATAATAATATTGCGCGAAACTAACATTTTGGCATTCGATGGGTGGATTATTGTATCATGATCGATACCTATACTCTTGCCATCGTATTTTTCGGTATATCCTGCTGAAACATTTTGTCTACAACTTATTGAAGAACCTTGTCAAGAACCTCGTAAACAACCTAGCAAACAACTCTGTGAACTACCTTGTAAACTACATTGTAAACGATGTTGCTTACCAGGTAGTATATAGAGCCGCTGTAAGTAGCAGGGTAAGCTATTTCTTGTACTTCAACAATGTTACTCGTTTTGATGGGGAACATGATCATTGACATGCACGATTTTTGAGAATACATCCGGATCTTTGTTTCTATAGCAAAAGGTTAGCCGCTAAATCGCCAATCTTCACTAAATAACTGTGCAAAAAAATCGTACATGTTTATCTGCTCCTCAGAAGGGGTCTGAATTCTAGGATATGTTATTGTCATTGATCATTTTTTCGACGAAAATAAGCGTCATTGTTGAAGAATCCAAAAGAGCCCACATCGAAAAATCCTTTGGCAAGAATTTAGGTATCAATTGATGATACATATTCCACGCTACAAATTTCAAAGTATTTCTATTGTGGAATATTCTTCTTCCCATGATAATTCGTGACGATATCAAGTACCTACCACTTTCACGTAGAAGAGAATGTATTCTTATGATTTGTACCTATGGAAACAAATCATAGGAATCGGAAATTAAAGGTTATGTAAACTTTGCTGATGAACCTCCAGGTCGGGAGCAAAAATACCTCTAGTTAGAGGCATTTAAAAATACCTCTAATAAGCTTGGAGGGAAAATTACATATAGTTGAAGGCGTTTTCTTCGCCAAGGGATTTAGAGAGATCTTGTCTTCCGTCTACATTTTTCATTTTGTTTGAGATGATGATTTTCTCACAATCCTCGATTCCTGAACAAGCCCAAGATTGACACATAGTGTAGTTATCGACAGAACATGAAACGGATTTCGAGTACACTACCGGTCAAAAGTCTCAATACACCCGGGAATCGAACTGATGATCTTCAGAGCTGGATATCTCAGAACCTATTGGTCGTAGAGCACAGTGCTCTTGAACCAACTTTTATTGAAAGGTCTTTGCTCCTCCGAGATTCTTGTGGGATCTTTTTCAGCATGATTTCTGGATCATTCCCCAACAAGAATCAAAATATTTTGTCGAGCTGTTTCTTTTTTAAGTCAATTTTTGAAATTTTCGATCGATTGACTCATCTAAATCACATTCATTCGACGAGTTTCTCATGTGTAGAAGTTTCTGTCAATGATTCACTGTTAGGGCAAGAAAATCACGATGTCATTCATATCAGTTCTTTGAATTCATTTTATTCATCATATCGTCCTTCTATTCATCTATGATTCTTACATAGTTATGATCACAATCGAGATTCATTATCTTTTTCAAGCAGAGAGATTAAGTCAAGGAATCCTAAGGAGAACTGGGAGGAACAGATTATAGTTTTTCACACAATTGGTAGTTTCGTAGATACAAATATGTCTCACACGTGTCGAGAATTGTACGCACAAACAGCATTCAATGGCTGTCCACCATAGTTGGGATGGTTGCCCGATACTGGATAGCTAAATTACAACTGGTACCTCCACGAATACTCGCGCTGTTTACGATATTTCGCCAGATCCGAAAAATCACGGACTCGTGTCTGTGTAACGTGACTTTGTTTATATCCGAAGCGCTCTCACACTCAACAGGCGAGGTATTCCATTCACATGCACGACAAGCAGTTTCTTATGATCACGATTGCCGATATGGGAATTTTCGCCTCAAAAGAAAAGCTTCAGATGTCGAGTTTCAGATTATCAAAAAGTCAAACACGAAGATACCGTCTCTGTTAGCCACTTAATCATTAATGCTACATTTGGAAGTAATTTCGACCACAACTGTTGAGCATTTGGTTGAATTTATATATTTTAGATGTGATCTAGCGTTATCTTATAATTGTAATGTTGAACCCTGAGAAACTTGTCAAATGAATGTGATTTAGATGAGTCAATCGATCGAAGATTTCAAAAATTGAGTTTAAAAAAAACAGCTCGACAAAATATTTTGATTCTTGTTGGAAAATGATCCAAAAATCATGCTGAAAAAGATCCCGCAAGAATCTCGGAGGAGCAAAGACCTTTCAATGAAAGTTGGTTTAAGAGCACCGTGAGAGAGCTCTACGTGGTCGCATTTTGTAGCTCATGTCAAGCACTTTCAAATCTATTTCCTTTATTTCCCGTCCCGCGTATTATACCAAAGACACACGAGTCAGAAAAACTACTTTTTTCGCAATTTTTCAGGCAAGGTACAAACGCCTGCAAATTCTGGAGAGATTGTTGGATCGATATGAAACCAATGACATCTTCAAGCCCATATAAAGATCTCCAGAATCCGTTTTTGAACGTTTCTCAAAGTTGTTCTAGTCCCGAGATCTAAGTGAAATTGGACAGGCACTTAATTAATTTGAGGTACGGTACCTCCTTGTGATGTGATGTGCTGGTCCACCCGACTTTTAACGCCAGAGCTCTTGCTGGTCGTGGTGGACGTAAGCAATAAAAAATAATAGAGCGAAACGTGTTGTGAGTGAACGCTAGATGATATTATCACATGATCCAATTTGGGTCTTGATACAAAGTTGTGTTCGTTCCTCAAGTTATGATGGCGCTAAGCTCTTGTCATCTGACAACAAGTATTTTGTGTGCCTTATCGATTCATGTCGTGGAGCATTAGAAATTCTGCTTTACAGTCTGCTGCTCAAAGCTTCCTGTTCAAGCAGCGGCATTTACAAAAAGATACCGCCTGTGAGTAATACAAACTTCATGAATCAACACATTGATAAACATAACCTCCGTAGGTTACATTTCGACTGCATAATACGCGCTCTCTGCACAGCGGGACAGCGTAGGCAGCGAAAGATGCAACATGAATTGACAGCCAATCAGAGCGCGAGTTGAGCCGCGCTGGAAGCAAAAGTCGAGCTTTCGTGACCAAAACGAGTCGCGAAAGTTCGTACTTTTGTGCGAGAAGAAGGAAAATGAAATTTCGGTATCAAACACTCGAAAGATAATGCCGAAAAATACAGAGTTTATGTGATTATGATGTGGTATGTGACCCTTGACCCCGTAAAACCGTGGTGAGAAATTACATTCTTCAATAAAACCAGGGGATCTCAGCAATTTTCGTTTGAAAAACCTCCGAATCAAATATGACTGGTAGAGGAGACTTGCCAACTCACTGATCTCATCATTGGATGATTCTCTACAATACCTAGAAAAGCAGGAGTTGATCTGGTGAACCTCAGAAGAGGAAGCGTGGCAGGGAGGCTGTTCCCATGAGAATGAAAATAGTTACGATTATCATCAGATATCGCGTGGAGAAAGCATTCTGTTAATCTCTTTTAGCAGTGTATTTTATGAAATATTAAAGGTATCTCCTAGAAGATTGACCCCATGCTTTGATAGGTCGAGAGTCACGTTCCGTGTCGAATGGATCAACCAGGTGGTTGAATTTGGCATCCAACGAGTGGTCGAGTTTTCTTCCAACTGGTTGAATTTTCAGCCACTGGTTGACCAATTTTGTTGGAAGCCAACCAATTTTTTACAGTGTAAGAACGGATTTTCTTCCCGGATATAAATCCGGGTGTTGGGCATTCTCTGAGGATCTGAGATCAATTCGAGACCAGCATTTTTTTCGTAATTAGCAGTAAAATTATCCACATTCAATGTACATAGTATCGTGATCCTCAAGAGAATAAAATGTTACAGGCCGCTCAATCAGATTTGTATAGGCTAAAATCAACTAGTACTCGGTCCCAAATACGATGATAGATTGGCATTATGAACGCGCTTCACAGGCTGGTTATTGAGACTTATATGTCGTGCAACGGTGGGGAGATCCAGGGCAAAACTGCGAATATTTGCTCTCGATTAAATGCATTGTACTTGTGGTGGTGGGATGCGTAACATGTAACACAGAGCAAATGCATGATGCATTTGCTGGAACATACAGGTTTTGTTGCTACAGCACACAATTAGCCCGACTTGGGCGAGAGATGGGTTTGTTTTCGGACGATTCATTCACCTTATCTCATGTTGCCGTATTAGTGCGTGGTCTGCCCGGGATAAACAGTGTAGAACAACACATGTCTATTTGATTCCAAAAGACGTTATATTCCATTGGATTTCGGGAGAATTTTCTCGATTAAGCTCACACTCTAAGAGTGAAACTCCAGCCTCTAAGGGCGATTCAAGAGAAAACGGTGGTTTATTGGTGGGTATTCCAGCGAAGTCTCTGACAATATATCCGAACATCTTTGATGAGAAGAAATCTTTAATTGTGATTGGATTTTTTGCAGTTCCTCTTGGCTAATTTTTCAATTTACCCGCGTAACTGATGATTGTGAATGAGAATTTTATTAGTCATCTCATCGACTTCTCATCACCTTCGATGAGAGTCGATGGCATAGGCCAATTCATGACAAAGTATAGAACCCGATCATGTATGTGGATAACGCTTAGTTGGGAGAGAGGGCAGAAAGTTGGAGCATGCTGAATTTTCGGTCTATGTCGAGCAATTGAGGCTCTGGTCGGCCTTTTTTTGGTTCAGGTGAACGAGAAGGGCTCATGGAACAGCACCGCTCGACACGGTCGGCCAATAACTTTTCCGTGGCCCTCCCGCTCGAATTTAGTGAATTTTGGTCGAGGAGTGGGAGTAAGGTGGGAGCTATATAAGGAGAGCGCAAGCCGGCCAGCAGTCAGTCTGCGCCGAGCGGCCGACCAGTGAGGTCGTCGCTCCCGGCGCTGGAGAGAGGGACGGATGGATGTGTTGGTTGATGGGCATGTGGGTGGGTGAGATGGCTCATGGATGCGTGGGTGGGTGGGTGAGTGCGTGGGTGGATGGGTGCGTGGGTGTGTATAGGGAAAACACTACGTAATGGGTGAGTCCCAAGGGAGGTTTTTCATATAGCTCCAGGCGATCTTTTCCTCCCACATCAAAAAGAAAAGAAGCGGGCCGACGGTGGTACGTCATCAGTCCAGTCCGTGGCTGGACTAGTGGCGTGGTCAGGAAACCCACCGGGGTATGGACGGATGGATGGATGGATGGAGGGATGGATGGATGGATGGATGGATGGATGGATGGATGTATTGGGAAAACACTACGTAATGGGTGAGTCCCAAGGGAGGTTTTTCATATGGCTCCAGGCGATCTTTTCCTCCCAAATCAAAAAGAAAAGAAGCGGGCCGACGGTGGTACGTCATCAGTCCAGTCCGTGGCTGGACTGGTGGCGTGGTCAGGAAACCCACCGGGGGACTTCGGCGACTCCAGGGGGAAAGGCTCTCTCTCTTGGTGGCGGGGCGGGCTGGACCTCACGCTCCTGCGGAGGGGTGGCGTGGTCCGTCAAGTCGGATCTTCGGTCACGGGTCGCCTCTGAACGTGAAGAATTTAGTCAAGGTCGGTTCCAGGCGTTGCGCTCGCGTTGTAATCCGTCTACAGGGCTTGTCTTGTCTCCGATCGAACGGCGACGGCTCGGGGCAGTTGGTTCGGGTCGGCGGCTCTCACCATGTCTTCGCAGGTTCGTGATCTCCAGTCCAACCCAAAGCCAAGGGAGAACCCACCTGGAACTCGCCGAATTCTCCGCTCGGGGGTGAGCCTAAGGAGGTTGGAGGCTGGTGATCCTCACGAGCACGGGTGAGGTATATAGGGCTCCTGCCACGGACAGGTGCGATCTCCTCAACCGTTACCAAAAAGTAAAAGAAACGCGCCCAGAACGGTACCTCTTGGGTGGTGTGGAAAGCCGTTCATTGCATACGGAAGTTCAACGATAGGGTACAAAACATCGCGTAGTCTCGTGACTTTGGCACGACGAAATCCCAGTAACGGCAAGGATGCATGGATGGAATGGATTGGATAGATATAATGGACGGATGGCTGGATGTGATGGATGGGATGGATGGATTCTATGCATGAGATGGATGGATGATATGGATGTGATGGATGGGATGGACGGATGTGACGGATGTGATGGATAGACGGATGGGATAGAGGGATTGGATGGAGGAACGGGATGGATGAAATCGATTGATGGGATGCGTGGGATATATGGGATGCATGGATAGATGGGATAGTTGGATGTATACACGCAATAGATAAGATGAATGGATAGGTGGATGGATGGGATTGATGGGATGGACGGGATGGATGGCATGGGTCGGATGAGGAGCATGAATGGATCGCATGGACGGGGAGGAAGGCATGGATGGATGAGATGATGGATGGGATGGGTGAATAGGATAGGATGGATTGATGGATAGCATAGAAGGGTTACATAAAGAGCTTGGATAGATGTATGGATGGATGAGATGGATGGGTGGATGGAGGAGATGGTTAGGGTAGATGGATGGATGGATGGAATGCATGAGATTGATGAATGGGTGGATGGATGGGATTGTAGATGGGATCAATGGGATGTATGAAATCGATGGTTTGATGGGATGGATTTATAGATAGGATGGATGGATTCGATGGATGGGATGGGTGGATGAGATGTACGGATGGATGGTCGAATGAATGGGATGGTTGGGATTATTGAAGTGAATGGAAAGTTCGGATGGATGGACCGACTCAAGCACGATAAAATCCCAGTAACGGGAAAAGGCCAGCGCCGGGTCCATTTTGCCAATCTCCCCCAGAATTCTTTCACAAGCTTGTACCAGATTAAACATAATTGATCGAACTCAATGTCAATGGGTCTCCTCATCAGAGATACAGCTGAAATCATTGAGACATTCCAAAACACACATGTGAAATATAAGATGAACTTTACATGATCACACATAAAATTGCTCCGAAACGATATTTTTATTCCACAAAGTAGTGATACATTGAATCAAACCCGTTCTAACATCACTAAATCATGATACTAATCGTATACCCATGGAACATCCCTCCCAGAGGCAGGTCTCTTGTTCCGAATCAGTAATATTTTCCGTGTAAAATGATATTCAATTTGCTTTTCCTCTTTTTAGTGCTTCAAACGTCCAAAACCTGAGAATGACCCCGGGAATGGATTCTCCGGCTAATTTTCGATCAATATCGTCAAGTGATGTTACACCAGCTCTGACACATTCACTGCTACGGGCCCCACGCGTCCTTCCCTGCGTGCGATGGGCCCCACCCGTGGGGCCCTCTATCCATTGAGTATCAGCTCACGTCCAACTGCGGGGACATATTCAATGGCTTATACCGTGGAGGTTTCTCGTTGTTTATGTTATAATGAACATGTGTGCTCAGCAGTTTCGGCACTGGACTCGATTTCACTGAGCTTTTCCGGGTTTTCGTTTTTAACGCAATTTATTCATCAATTAAATAAAATCAAGCGATTATCATCAGACTACTGACTTTGAATTCGAAAATTTCCTACGTATTTTAGCTCATTTGAAAGCTTATTTAAAGATCTACAAACAGGGCCCAAACACGCTAGGAATTATCGAACTACACTTGAGTAATCTTCCATTTATGCGCGGAAGAAAGTTTCTGCTGAATCAAAAAACGTGGGTTTTCTCAAGCACAGCCTTCTCTATCAGACAGCTCTATCTCATCTTTATTATGATGCACTGTAAAACCCTTGGCATTGGTAATATAGAAAAAGATGATCCGATCAAATCCATTACTTCTCATGCTTGAAATAATTTGAAGAACGTCAATGAAACACAACCCAAGATCAGGTTCAGCAATGCTGAAGCTCGCTAGACCCATGATCAAACATTATTCTCTGGGTGGAACCGTTATTGAAGTACAAGTTCTTTTGGGAGGCTCATAACATTGAATTTGATGATTTTATTGATCCTACTGATTATCCTCACGAATATTCTCCATATCAGAGGGAAACTTTTGGGCCCCAACAGGGGGACCCGCCGCATAGAGAGATGCTTGTTAAGGGGATGTCAAAGTCGGATTTGTTCAATTGTGATCTTCAAAAGTTGATTGTGGGGGCAATATTCCCTCAATCCACTCGATTTTTTTTTAAACGATAGATCTGAAGACTTAGCAGGGCTTCTTGGAAGCACTTTTTTCATTTATCTCTTAGATTACGTGGGAAAAATTAAATAAGTAGCAATTTGGAGTGTCGGTAAAGTGCAGATTTCTCAATTCAATTGTAATCTTCAAAAGTTGATTGTGGAGGCTATATTCACTCAATTCACTCGTTTCTTTTCTTGACTGATAGATCTGAAGCTGTAGCAGGGCTTCTTGGAAGCACTTTTTTTATATATCTCGTAGATTCTGTGGAAATAATTAAATAAGTAAGGATTTGGAGTGTCGGTAAAAGTTGACTTTCACATGTCCTTAACTCTGTGAGCGATGAGCCCAACTGGTGGGAACCACAGAAATTCATAGAAATACTGTAAATAAATTCCAAACTGACGATTTTCCAAAATGTTTCGCTTCCGAAAGCGCTGAAACGTACATTTGTACTCTCTCGCAATCTATACCGGAATCGCGTTTTCGCCTTCGCAGTGGACATGTTAAATAGTATACCGTCTCTCCCCGGGATCAGAATAGCAGATCCCCAAACCGATTCCATACATGATCGTACATGGAAATGGAATCCACGGGGCTGTGTGTATATATCGACCGCTCCTACGGAGAGTAACACCGAGCCGCTTATGAACGACGGAGACTAGCAAATTTCCTTATCAACGATGAAGCCTTACACTTTTTCTCATCAACGACGAAGAGTAACACTTTTCCTCATGAATGACGAAGAAGTATGAATGGATGAATGGACGACTGGGTAGATTACATGGATGGGTTGGATGGATTTATGTATGATTGCACATGAAAATGGAATCCACGGATTCCATGTGTATATCTTCATTGAATTTCGCTCGAGACGAATAATTCCAAAGCTTGCATGATCGTGATTCTTGCATTCTAGTTCCAGAATAGTAAATTTCGATACAAGGGTGTAAAACGTTTTATTCGCATCCTCGTGATGATTCCGACCCTCGCCTGCGGCTCGGGCCGGAAACCCATTACTCGGGCGCGAATGATAGGTCTTACGCCCGTGTATCGAACTATACTTTTCGATAAACTGTAACTAAAAGTCGACGAACTGTACGCAAAGTGCACTTTTACGCACAGTGTATCGAAAAGAATTTTTTTTGACCTGACTAAATTCTCAGCTACTCGAACTTCAAGATCTAACGAAAATCCTGATCGTAAAAAACTTGGAGAATCGGCGTTCCTATTGAGATTTGCAATATCTCGGTACTTCATCGAGAAATATGAAAACCCAGCCACGAAAAGTAGCACATTTTCCTTATCGACGACGAAGAGTAACATATTTTTCTCATCAACGGCAAAGACTAACACTTTTTTCTCATGATTGACGAAGTATGCTCTTCGTCTATACGAAGAGTATACTGCTATAGCACATTTCCGTATGGACGACGAAGCGGGTTGCCTATACTGCAGGTGTCGAAGACAACTCGTGAGGCTGGATATATGGATAGATGAACGGATAGGATGGGATGGATGGACGGATCGATGGATTGATGGG
Source organism: Eretmocerus hayati (assembly GCA_029851415.1). NCBI lineage: Eukaryota > Metazoa > Arthropoda > Insecta > Hymenoptera > Aphelinidae > Eretmocerus > Eretmocerus hayati. Next base: position 117,887,889 of record CM056744.1, on the reverse strand, counting down.
AGGATGGGATGGGATGGATGAATTGATGGATCAGACAGGATGCCATGTATGGGATGGATGGCATGGATGGAGGAATTGATGGATGGGATGGATGGGTAGGACGGGATGGATTGATGGGTAGCATAGATAGGTTGCATGGATCGCATGAATGGATGTATGTATGGATGGGATAGACGGATGGAGTGGATGGATGGAATGATGAATAGATGAACGGATAGATGGATGAGATGGATGAGATGGATGGATGGAGGAGATGGTTTGGATGGATGAATTGGTCGGACGGATGGGATGAATGGATGGAATAAATGCATGGATGGGAAGGATGAGATGGATGGATGGATGGGGTGGAAGGGATGCATGGATGGATGGATGGGATCAATGAGGCGGATAGATGGAATCGATGCATCGGATAGACGCATGGGTAGATTCATGGGATGGAAGCACGGGTGGAATGGATGGAACGCGGGGATCGATGAATGGTGGGATGGCTCGATTGGATGGGGTGGATTGATGGATGGGATGGATAGGTCGATGGGATTGAAGGGATCGGTGGATGAGTAGGGTGGTTGAGTCCGGTGGATGGACGACTGAACGGTATAAATGGCTTGGGTAGATGGGATGAATGTATGGAATAGATGAATGGAATAGATAGCACAGGCGAACCACTTGATGAGAGTGTCAAGATGAGTTTTAGAATCAAATTCACGGAATCACTCCTATGACACTCCGTCCCATAGAAACCCCTTGCCGATATCATCAACTCGCTATGTTTTGGAGAATGCTGAATATTCTCTGAGTAGAGGTAGCATCCAATCCATCCAGCTATCCCATCCTCTCATTCCATCCATCCACCCCATCTACTCATCCAATCTATCCATCCATTCATCCATCCCATCGATCAATCCTGCCCGAACATACACTGCATCCATCCGGTTCAACCTATCCGTCACATCCATCCATCGATCCATTTTATCCATCTCGATCAACTCATGCATCCCATGCCTCTATCCATCCCATTCATTCATCCATCCCATCCAACCATCCACGTCATCCATCCCATCCATTCACACCGTCCATCCCATCCATCTACTTATTCATCCATCTTATCTATCGCGTGTTTACATCCAACAATTCCATCTATCCATCTATCCCATATATTCCACGCATCTCATCCATCCATCCCATCCATCACATCCATCTCATGCATAGAATCCATCCATCCCATCCATCACACCCAGCCATCCGTCCATTTGATCTATCCAATCCATCCCGTCCATGCATCCTTGCCGTTACTGGGATGCCAAAGTCACGAGACTACGCGATGTTTGGTCCCGTATCGTTGAACTTCCGTATGCAATGAACGGCTTTCCACACCACCCGAGAGGTACCGTTCTAGGCGCGTTTCTTTTATTTTTTGGTAACGGTTGAGGAGATCGCACCTGTCCGTGGCAGGAGCCCTATATACCTCACCCGTGCTCGTGAGGATCACCAGCCTCCAACCTCCTTAGGCTCACCCCCGAGCGGAGAATTCGGCGAGTTCCAGGTGGGTTCTCCCTTGGCTTTGGGTTGGACTGGAGATCACGAACCTGCGAAGACATGGTGAGAGCCGCCGACCCGAACCAACTGCCCCGAGCCGTCGCCGTTCGATCGGAGACAAGACAAGCCCTGTAGACGGATTACAACGCGAGCGCAACGCCTGGAACCGACCTTGACTAAATTCCTCACGTTCAGAGGCGACCCGTGACCGAAGATCCGACTCGACGGACCGCGCCACCCCTCCGCAGGAACGTGAGGTCCAGCCCGTCCCGCCACCAAGAGAGAGAGCCTTTCCCCCTGGAGTCGCCGAAGTCCCCCGGTGGGTTTCCTGACCACGCCACCAGTCCAGCCACGGACTGGACTGATGACGTACCACCGTCGGCCCGCTTCTTTTCTTTTTGATGTGGGAGGAAAAGATCGCCTGGAGCCATATGAAAAACCTCCCTTGGGACTCACCCATTACGTAGTGTTTTCCCAATACATCCATCCATCCATCCATCCATCCATCCATCCGTCCATCCATCCATCCATCCATCCATCCATCCATCCATCCATCCATCCATCCGTCCATCCCCCGGTGGGTTTCCTGACCACGCCACCAGTCCAGCCACGGACTGGACTGATGACGTACCACCGTCGGCCCGCTTCTTTTCTTTTTGATGTGGGAGGAAAAGATCGCCTGGAGCCATATGAAAAACCTCCCTTGGGACTCACCCATTACGTAGTGTTTTCCCTATACACACCCACGCACCCATCCACCCACGCACTCACCCACCCACCCACGCATCCATGAACCATCTCACCCACCCACATGCCCATCAACCAACACATCCATCCGTCCCTCTCTTTAGCACCGGGAGCGACGTCCTCACTGGTCGGTCGCTCGGTGCAGACTGACTGCTGGCCGGCTTGCGCTCTCCCTTATATAGCCCCCACCTTACCCCCACTCCTCTATCAAATTTCCCTAAAATCGAGCGGGAGAGCCGCGGAAAAGTCATTGACGGACCGTGTCGAGCGGAGCTGTTCCTGGAACCCTTCCTCCTCCTCTTCGACCCAAAAAAGACCGACTAGACCCTCAGTTGCTTGACACAGGCCAAAAATTCAGCATCCTCTAACTTGATGTGCGTCAAATCTTCGTCGCTCCTATTGGCCGCTATACTAATGATAAATACCTAATAAGGTATGGTGCATGGTCTGTCGGGTGAAGTCTCGTCGATGTGAACGGAGAAGATCCGCAAATATCACATCTACCGACCACGGATCACAAAATACCTCAGATACAGATAGTAGCATCAGATATTTCAATCAGTCATCAAATATGAAAACACGAACCAACCAAGTATCAAAGTACTAATCGGAGAGACATAATTTGCATTACGATTTAAAACTCTGTCGAAACCAGAGATATAAATATGCACATGCCTACTCTCAATGGCTTGTTTGGGGGGTCGGATATGAATTATATCTCACTCAATTGAATGATTGATGAATTGGAGAATATTGAATAGCGTATACGTTTTTCGTTGATGTGAATATTCGTTACTCCATGTTGTGCAGCCATGCAAAATGTATCGGGATGATTGTGCGTGAACAGCAGACAGGGCATGCTCTGGGTGAAAATGTAAAATGAAATTTTTGCTTCACCAGACATAACGCCAGTTTCACACCATCATACAAGGCTTTAATACGTCAAAGTTCATGCGATGCATCGGATACTATCCTTGTGATACGCGCTGTTGATATGAATTCCCATGCTCTTTTTCTCATTTATACTATCTCAGGCGTACAAACCATAGCGATAAGCTTTTCGAAAATTCGAATATCGTGTGAGTTAAGGGAAGAAATTTCATCCTAAACGATATCCAAGCTGCTGCTGATTCATCATTTTTGCCTTGTTTCACTCGAATAGTTTCGGAGTGGAGAAAAACTACATATTATTATTCTAGTTGATGCGCGCATCTATTATTATTTAAAAATCTTCATAAAACTAAAATAATCGCGCCCCTTTTTCTTTCCAACTTTAAACCGCATGGTATGATGAGTATGCATATTAGTCGTTAGACATAGCCTTATTCGCATAGACATTGTAACGTCACGACCGCATTACAAATAAGCTGTCCTTCCGAGAACTGCGGCCCAGATGATGATGTTACGCTAAATGTAATAGGCGCGACGTATCTCTTTTAGTCTAATGTAATATGCACCCTTTATTTCGGATCAGGTCATAAAAACTTTCTGGGCCCTTTACAGTACATTATATATTTTGAGTCATCGGCTCATTATAACTTGAGCCGCATCATAAAATCTTAAAGTGAGGATACATTAAATCAATTCTTGTGTCAGATTTATTGACCCGTCCAAATGTCATCGGCACGCGCTTTTCAATCACACTAATGAAACATCACCGCTCTGTTTCACGTCGAGCCATATAACTAGGGTTTTGATTTATTATTGTATTGTAGTTTCTCGTAGAAAAAACCCACTTAGACACGTTCGGCCGTAAATCGCGGCAGACCTATTGTATGCTTAATCCATCCTTTGTTCAACCTAAGAGAATTTTACGATCGAAGCTGAAATGCACGGTCTCATTTTCTTTTAGCATAATGTAATACAGACATCCATTTTCATTTGATCTCGTTTTCCGCACTCCTATATAAACCGCGCGCCGATGCGCGGAAAACACAGTCAAGCGACGCGATTCCAGGACGTTGCGCCGCTCCGCGACGCTCCGAGATGTTCGCGGTATAACTTTTATCCAAATTCGCGATAGTGTGCTATGTACAAGTATCGTAATGGTGTGGATGAATGATTGTTCACGAACACGAGCTCGTGGTCGACAACTGTGAGAAGCCTAGGCCACGAATTCAAGCATAACCATCATGTGTCATGAATTGAATTTTGCACCCTCGCCCACTCCGCCTATGCCTACCCCCATCCCCATCATCCATCGCCTACCAATAGCACCTATCATAGTTCTTTATACCTCTTCTATTATTACACTTTGTGAGTTGAACGCACTGTCTATAATCTTGCGCATGAAAATATCACGGAGAGAAAAAATAGGTAGGCCGTACCTCACCGCCAAGGTGATTCCTACCTTGCTCGGTCGAGCAACTTGTACACTGAAACAAAATCTGTCGCCACTGGGACATGACTCAATGGAATAATCTGAAATTTCGCACACACGTAGTTGAAGAGCACTGCTTCTATGCAGTGAAAGATTTGCGATGAAATACGTTCCTCAAAAAATTAAAAAAGTCATACTTTTTTCGATACGGGTCTCGATGCCGAGATGCCCACCGCAAGCATGATTTTCGACATGCGAAAAAGTTTTTCAGTTTTCAACTACAGCAAAACTCAAAGCGAGAAAGTTGTTGGGAAGAGTCTGAATTATATTAATATTCAAGATTCAGATCAAATGATGCAATAGGAAAAAAATTAGAAGAGATAATTATTGAGATAATTGTTTGACGGGACGCGGGGCGGAGCGTCGTCTGCTCGTTAGCTGCGAGCAGATTTACAGTCAAAAAAGTACTCCAACTTCTTTTCTATTGCATCATTCGATCTGAATCTTGAAAATTAATTTAATATACACCCTTCCAAACAACTTTCTCGCTTCGAGTTTGGCTGTAGTTGGAAACTGAAAAACTTTCTCGCATGTCGAAAATATCGCTCGCGGTCTCGCTCGCGGTGGTCATCGTGGCATCAAAACCCGTGAAAGCCTCGAAAAATGGTATGATACTCTTCATTTTTTTGGGAATGTTTTTCATCGCAAATCTTTCACTACATGGAAGCAGAGCCCTTCAACTACGTGTGAGCAGAATTTCAGATCATTCCATTGAGTCATGTCCCAGTGGCGACAGATTTTGTTTGTATGTACAAATTGCTCGACCGAGCAAGGTAGGAATCACTTTGGCGGTGAGGTACGGCCTACCTACCTATTTTTTCTCTCTGTGTGGTGACCTCCTCTGATTCTGACACGAGAGTTATTCTACACAGAATCCATGAACTCTACACTATAAGATGCTACACTAAAGGTCCCCACACTTAATTGCCAAATGCGACACGAGAAGTATGGTACACCAAACTACCATACACGGTGTAGAGAAGCACTCCACACAGTATCCTTCTGAAGAATGTCTGACTAGATCTAAGTTTTAATTTGCAGAGGCCACTTAGATGCACCACAGTAAAATGAACCTGAGGTACTCTTCAATCGTAAATTTGAGGAAGAGTATAGCTGGAAGATGAAAATCTCCAGGTGTATTCTTTCATTGGAGTTTTTTCCCATATTATCACCAAAAATGCTGATACTTTGTTAACCACTATTGCTTTCTCGAGAGAGAAAGCATTCATTTGGTGCCAAGGAGAATTTCCGTCAAATTTTTCCTAAAATAATTTTTTTCTTCTTCAGTGAAGCTCTTGAATACATGAAATTTGTACAGTCCACTTCCTTTCGCCAAGATCCATCTAATGTAAGTAACATTTTCCCTTGATAGCGCCTTGCAAAATTACTACAATCCCATCTTTCGAGCCCTCTGACTGTATCTGTGTGTGTATGTATGTTGTTTTCTATCGCTCAGCAAAACTCCTCACCGGTTTGATAGATCGTCCTGAAACTTCCATGCCATGTTTGGAGGCGTCTCTAGATGGGAACGCGCGATTTTAACTACCCCCGATGATTTATTTTTATGGTTATGAATTTTTCCTCATTTATTTGTAATTTTTTTTATCTTCAAAACTAAAAATATTGTCTCTTGTCCTCTCAAAAAATCTGAGGCGGTTGATTTACACGTTTCTCGACGTGCTAGATCGATTGGTTAATACGGAATTTCGATTGGGGCTCATTTCATTCTAGCTTTATACCTTTCTGACATCGGGCTATAAGACCCTTATGATTACGATTTAACAAAATTCCGTATCAACCAATCGATTCAGCACGTCGAGGAGCATCTAAATCACTTCCTTGACATTCTTTCCATACAGTAAAATGAAGTACAAATTATTTTTAAGCTGTACTTCTTTCGGAAAAATTTCAAATTTCTCATTAAAAAACTCACAAGTCAAAAAATACTTATGCGATCATGCTCAAAATTCACTGGCATCATCATGACAGTCTCAAGAATACACCAACAAAGTCTCAAGAGTTTGTCGAATGGATCTAGAAATTTTGCGTTCCAATTGAGACATTGTTATTCCAATTTTTACGTTCACTGACAGTCAATTGCTTCCTTTCCTAATCTAATCATCTCTATACCAAAATTCTGTACCAACCAATCCATTTGTCGCGTTAATCAAAGTCAATAACAACCTTTACGTTCTTCTTACTCTGTTCCACCGAGTGCAAATGAAAATTTACTCTCCATAATCCATTTTTCGAATAACGAATTTGTAGAAAAACACTCAATTTTACTTGATTTTCTGAGAACCGATTCATCCCATTTCCAATATAGTCCCCATGAGTAATTCCTTTTCAATTCGAATATTATTTACAGCTCAGAATACTCATGCCCGATTCATAGGTTAGTAAACCAAATATATAACACACACTTTTCGTTAGTCTTATATTTCCGAACCAACTTTCAGCACAATCTAATTATTTTGATATGTTTATTTCCGGAAAACAGGATTCATTTCCCAGATATTCTTCCTATCCTTCATCACTTGTGTCCATTTCCTAGTATTTCGCCCAAATTTCTGAGTCATCTGTCATAATGAAGGAAGGGATTTATCAAAATGAGGGATCCTGTACTGGAAGATGATTTTGTAGTATTTAAAAACGTACAAAAACAGATTGATTCTAGTTCTCGCGGTCTATTAGCGACAGCATACGTATCAACAATCTGTTTTGGTAGAGATTCCTCGATGAGGAATTATTGTACTGATAGAATAATACTGCGGAATCATTTATTGAAAATATTGTTGACTGGAATTTTGGAAGAATATCCTTGGTAAACATGAAAATTTGGAAGAGTATATGAAAATTATAGAGAAAAGATTGATTATTTAGTGGAATAATCATTTGATAAAGTTCATTATTTCATGAAATTGATATTTTGGATAAATAATTATTTTAATAAAAATCTCATAAAGAGAATTGATCATTTCAACAAATTAATATATTTGAATTTGTGAATGAATGATATGTGATTAGTTGACTTCTTCAATCGCAATGGGAAAGTATTCTGATGAACTCTTTTAGCAGGGTATTTTTTCTTTCATCAGACTAACTGAACCGGCCACAAAAGCTCAATCACATTTTGAGAGAACACACCTTTTGAGGAAATGCGTGTTTCTCCACACCGTGTATACAGTATTTTGGTGTAGAGTACTTCTCGTGTCGAATTCGGCAATTTCAAATAGAGAACTTTTCGCATAGAAATCTACAATAATTTTCGTGTCATAATCAAAGCAAGCCAAAATAGTACGGGTAATTTTTGGTAAATGCTTTTCTGTGTCCAGGCGGATCGTAGAATTTTGGTTTCACATGAAAATGCGTGAATAAGAATTGTCCAGAATACCAACACGCATTTTCACATGAAGGTCGGCGAAACGTTGGCGATTCGTTTAGCAAAAATAAATAAGGATTGTCGAGAGTACCAACGTATTTTTACGTGAAACCAAAATGGTCTGGATCTGTTTCATTTCACATGAATATGTTGGACATATAACTATGTAACAGAACCGGAAAATCGACTAGTACACTTGGATGCAATTGTTCGCCTAAGTCAAGCATCATCCATTTCGTAAGGAAAAAGTATGATATGATTCTAAATCTATATTGGCAAATGAACTTGAATTCCGGATTCCTGAAAAATTCTTATCTTCTCTCAACGGCCCATCAATAGTTGCAGTAAGACAGCCCATCAGATTGTCAGAAGTTTCTTGTATCATCATTTCTTATATCGATGGTCTAATTCTCTGATATTCTCATTATCATCTTGCAAACTACCTGCACCGAGCCTTCTGAATGTCCAACCACGCCACCCATAACTTATCACACACACACCCCTACACATACACATTCCTCACATTTGCGACACCAATGCTGTCGAGTCGTCGTTGTCATCGTCGACGATGCATGTAATACCAACCCTCCGAACCACGCTCTTTTACATTTTTCGACTACCTACCCCCTACCCATTTAATTCTCAGTCTTGAACACGCACCCCGCAAACTCCAACGACGACAACGACGACGACGACGACTCCCCAATCTCGTAGAGCGTGCGATATTAATGAAAGCCGAGGCAAGAGAACCCACATAGAAAACATAGCATATAGCATAGCTTGCGCTGAAATTTTTTGCGAATCGCATCTCATTCCAGTGCATGAGAGGGCTTTCTGATGACGTGCTTCCCCACCTTCATATCATACATAGTACACTTATACAGAACCATGACCACCCTTTTTTTCGGGTGTTTACTTAGGCTTGCGTCGTCGTCGTAGTCGTAGTCGTAATACCTCCCCGGAAACTCGCAATTGAGATCCGCAGTTCTATACACATGTGATGTCGTGACATATTCATATAAAAGCTCGTGCAAGCTCGGTGGTCGTGATTTTTCACTCTTTTTGATTAGCGCCCTCTGTGTTTCATATAATGCAACTGGACTCATTCAGGCGTATCGCATTCACATACAAGCCAAATGAGAGATTTGCATTCTGATAAATTTGCTCAAAGACTACGACGACGAAGGCGAAGGTATATATGCCTGAGGGTGGAATTTTGAGTATCTTCCGTCGTATGTAGCTCAATTTTTCAAATGGTCTGACGCGACTGTGCTATAGCTGAGGAACTTGTGATGAATTAGATGCCTCACAAAACCGAGTCGACACAAGCCGTGGCACGGGCCGAAACAAAATATTTGGAAATTGCCGTCAGGATGAAGTTACTCAACGATACGATCTAGGGATTCTCATACACATTATTCGATAGCACTACTCTTGTACAGTGGAAAATTAGTGATGGAAAGTAGTCTAGGGGAAAATAGAAAAATGTTGGACCCCAACTCATTTTCACGGACTCTTTAATCACAAGCGTCATTCTCAACATGCGAGAAAATTGTTCAATTTTCAATCGTGAAAAAGCTCACAGAGAGAAAATATTCTAATCGTATCCAATGAGAGGTGCTACCCAACAGGTGGCGGCGCTGTCGATCGCAAGGGTGGCCCATTGAAATAGCATTGGCCACCCTTGCGATCGAGTCGCCACCTAGTGGTGGTGCGGCTGGTAGCACCTATCATTGATGTAATTGTCAAAATGCAGATTGGATGAAGCAATGGAAAGAAGTTACGATAATTTCAGTGTTTGTATCTTGAACGGCTGCTCAGGCACAGCCGAAGCTCACAACGCTTTGCAGAAGAAAAAAATCCAATGTGAATCTTATTTTTTCCTATTGGCTCTGGAACTTGGCAATGACATCGATGTAAAACTATTGAACAACTTCCTCACTTCGGTTTCTGTTACATAATTGAAAACTGAACGATTTCCTCGCATGTTGAAATGACGGCTGTGATTGAAAAATCAATAAAAATGCATTTCACGGTTCTTCTTTCATGTTTCGGTACTGATTCCACCACGAATTTCCCTTTGTATAGTAGCAGCGCTATCGAAAAATGTGTATAAAGATTACCAGATCATTCAATCCGATCTGGGGCAATACACCGCGAGTTTTTCAGTGTACTTATTTAAATCTACGCCTTATGACGTTCGAAAGTAACGAACATTGACGTATAGTAAGAAAATTCAGTAAAAGCATCCATGCTGAAAGAAGGATTGATAATTTTCAAATCTGGCTCATGAATTAGTTTGAAATCTGTACTTTGGCAAGCTCTGATAAAAAAATCTCCGATCTCGAGCTTTCGGAGTGGCTTAGTCGGACAGCTAGCAAGTATTTCCACCCGAGAAACGAACAGAGTGAGAGAAATGTATAAGAAGGGAAGCCCGGAAAGAAAAACTAATGCAATAATTCACGCAAGCAACACTTTGAACTCGAGGCACACTCCGAGCGAAGTCTGGCTACTACATGGTGGTCATTTATTTGCAACCGAAAAGTTTTGGTTTTTGCAGAGTAGAGTATAAAACTGAGAAAAGTATGGATCACGCCTCGGACGCCTATCGTACACCTTGATATAGACCCACGGGCTGCATAGAATGCGAATTTTTGTCAGAATAAAGGTGTAAGTATACGTAGTAGTGGGAAAAGTGAAAAGAACGCGTGAGAATGGTACGGTTGTATGATGCTTTTCTTCATATATATATATATATGTATATGTAGACTGTATCTCGACTTTGAAAACAAAAGTTCGATGAAAGCCTCTTATTCTCATGCGCTGCGGGTTTTCTCGCAACAAATGCGCGTGCAGTGGTGCATTTTTCGTTCAAGTTTATTTTTCTTATTTAGAGAGTGGCTAGAGAAAGGTGGTGAGTGGTAATATATTCTTTGTAAGGAGAATTTTAGGGGTTCTGTTAATCCGGATTTGATAAGATTGATTCAAATGAATGAAGTTGAGATTGTGGGAACATTATGGTATTAGGAGCTGGTGACGAAAAGAAATTTATCAGGATCGACAACAATTGATCCTTATGAATCCTCCAATTTATTGTAGGTTTCGAAGTTTTTTCGACGTGACTATCTCAAAAAGCCTGTGAAACTCGATCAACTCTCATGTAAGAACAGGCATTATAATACAATTGAAGAGCTTGGAGAGAATTGAAACACCCTAACTGTACTATATCAAAGATTATGTTTCCTACTAGGTATTCACCGCGCGCAAGCGCGCGGATTTCTTTCGGTTTATCGGTTATTTTTTGAACAAAAGAGTATTTTTAGGAGTTACACCGATCCACAGTCACCTTTCTCTACACAAATACCACTGCCAATATCTCGACTTTAGAATTCATTTATATGGAATATAGTTTTTCCCGGAACACAGATGAGATTCTTAATCCTCGAATACATGACGAATAATTTGCAATTATTATAACTCTCAGGAATTAGCATGTCATGATATTAAATCAAAGTTCATCTGAACCACAACATACTTCTACCAAATTTACACTGATGACTTTCATCTCAATTCTACATGATGAACATTGGAAGGTATGGGTTTTTCATTGGATTGAAAAACCCATACATTCAATAGCCAACTTCAACAGACTTCATCAACTCACCATTTAGATTCCTTTCTATAGCTTTCATTTCTGATGGGAGCTGATGAATCAATTTTTGGATTGAACTTATCTTACATCTTTCGAGAATGTCAGCTTAAAACATTTTAATAGTTTTTGCGGAATAGCCCATATATCTATCACAAATGATGGGGGGGGCGGCAGCTCGCAATAAGACTGCTTAAGATAATAAAATCGTCTATCAACTACTAATTCGAACCATTATCGAATGATCCTGAAAACAGGCAACCAGACATACTTGTTTGATGTACGTCCGCGTGGTCGCGACCTGTGATACCGACACACATGGAGGCAATAGTAACCTTTTTATAGTCTCCATGCCGACACACGAAACAATCCAAGATGGTCGAATGTGACATCTTAGCAGTGGTCTCGGCTCTCGACTCTAAAGATATGGACATTAGATCTCACCAACGTGAACGTAGCTGCACTCCGAATTCGATACTTTCGAGAAATTTATCGATCAATCGCACAATCGCAATTTGTGATAGGATGGGGGATATCTATAAATATCATCATTGAGTTGGATTATCCTTGATTAAACAATTTTCTTATTCCTTCTCTAACTTGCATTCATCTTTCAAAACTCGAAATTATGAATGAATGAATCAATATCTTTGAAGTTGCCTTCCCCCCCCCCCCCCTTCCTTGTTCCAAGTAGGAATGGTAGAAAAAATTTTATTGAAGGAGTGAGTTTTGACGTCAGAATCCAGACTCCAAGACTTCGATAGCACAGAAACTGTTTGCATACGCATCATCGTCCCCACCAAAGAATCTCAAACAGCTCAATCAATGCGACATCGTAGTCCCGCAAACACCAAAGGAAAACAATCTCAAAGCTCAACTTGAAAGGAAGAAAGAAAAAACGTCGATTCCGATGGAGGGTCAAACACACGAAGCAGCCTAATACCTAACCTTCCACTAGAAGAAGAGAATAAAAATTCAATCGCAAGCTCCTCCCAAGAGTCTCACCTCCCTTACATTTTCACACATACAAAATCATTCTGACCCTATGAATCGAATTACCTCAATACATTTTCCAATAACTGCCTCAGGCTAAAAACCCAAAAGTCCTCAAAGCAAAGTTATAAAAAAATCCATTTCAGACACCTTCGGCACCAATTTAACCCTCATATTTTTCCTCAACACGAATTTCGCACAAACACCTTCTTCTCCCACAACAATAATCATGAGGATAGTACCATAGAGGTACTCTTAAAAAAGTATAAGAGGCTATAGCGTGTGTGCTGGCACCTTTTTTTTGTGCGTCGAACAAAGAAAGATTATTTCGTCTGGAGTACGACAAAAGGGCTTACTATAATATATAGAACAGCCGGTTAGATCTATAGTATATGAATGTGCCCAAGGGTTCACCAGAGGGGGTTATATTAAAACTAGGGGCCGTTTGGTACTATGGATAGAAAATACGAGTGGAGGTGAGGAATGGTATAAAAAAGGGATTGGAAAGACTTGATAGAAAGATAGAAAGCAATGGGTGGGTTTGTTTATCTTGATAACGCGCTACTTCGCGGGGAGCCAAGTGCCTGTAAAAGTACCGACTAGACGACTCTCGATGAGATGATGGGAGAAGTTGTGGAAAGGGCATTAAAAGTTGGATAGAATGTTCAGGACAAGTACTTTGGTGAGATCGAATACGAGGAAAAAAATTCCGACGAATACTTACCTGGTTAAGGGTTGTGAATGGCGGAGCACGGTGCAGGGATTCGTTGAAGTCAGTTTAGTCATGCGCCCAACGAATTTATAAAATTTTTCGAATTGAGAATAAGTGGTTGATGATGGATATCCACTGTCATTTCACGAATCAATTTTCAGTGCTAACAAACATGAGGTGTTTTCGATGATTCTTATACCACAGCTATCGTGAGTGCTATACTTGCATCGTTTTTCCCAAAACCTAGGTGCAATCTGCATCGACTGGAGGAGTTGACCAATTCACTCAGAAAAATGCCGATTTTAATCGCACCGGTTGTCAAACTACTCTTGAGATTCTATACATTTTTGCGCTAGCTGTGTTATGAGAATCATCGAAAATACTTCATGTTAATTAGCACTGAAGATTTTGGTCATTCCCAAAACATTTTTCTAATGTAAAGGATGAACTGCCGAATTTTTTACAAGAATTATTCATCTTTGTCTTAATCTGAGGCATTCTACCAAAAATTGTGTTTTATCCACCGAGTGGAATCTATCCCTCCAGTCAGTTTGGGATATTGTCTAGAGATGTGTGCGAGAAATTTCAGTTTCAGCAATTGCTTCTGCGATTTGTTCAGAAATATCTTCCAGATTTGTCACAATGCTCATGACCGGCAATCCAACATTTTTCGTTCGCCTACATCACAGTCTCGAAACAATCACCGAACTCTCGACAAAGGCAAAGCCTCTCGAATTCAGTCTGGGGAAATAAACCAGAAAATGTATGATACATTCTCCTTAGGGAGATTTTCATCAGTCAACTAATCCGGAACCCAGTCATGAGGAGTGAACCAAATTTTTTCATAAGAATAAGCACGTGTCGTCAATTGAGCCAGACTGTCTTCGATCTGAAAGAACGTCTGGTAATCAATTGGGGAAATTCTCTCAGACATGAGGCGTTTCGCCAGGACTCGAAAACAATCACCGTCATAATCTGGCATTTTTCAAGCAGACCTTAATCCTCCCACATCGAAAAGTACCGTTCCATCTGCTAAAACTGACCGAAAGCCAGAGTGATTATGCCAGGTTCTCTGCCAGGAGAATCTTGTCTTTCAGGCTGCGACCATTTACTTGTCTCAAAATCATGAATCAACTCAAATTTCGAATTCTCCTTGATTAGAGCTACTGTCACGAGAGATGAGATCGACATTCAGACAGTGATCATTCCAAGAACAATCAGCGTTGATTTGAATATCGATGAAATGCAAAATTCGCTGTTCGAATCCGTGACAAATGTGTATCAATCCTGGAATTTTTTCTATTATGTTTGCGTTTATTCAATTCTACCTTCCACTGAATTTTCAGCCCATTTTTACCCTTAAACATGTCAATTCCATGCCTCCTAAATAACTATCACCATTACTGATACCTCTGCAACTGTTCTACGAACACTGAAAATCTCATGAATGTAATTGAAATCTCAGCTGGACAACCCATCAACAAGACACTTGGATAATCCGACAAAGAGCTTCAACAACACAGTCCTGCTACGTGAGCATCTTTACAAACAAATGTTCGGCATACATCGAAGCCTCTGCATGATGTAATTCCAAATCAAAAAACAAAGGGGGGGGGCCAACGGTGTGAAGTAGGAATAAGTCGTCGAGCAAACATCATAGGGATTGTACATCAACAAAATTTGCATATGGCTATATTCGAACCTTGGTTCGCTCTGTTTGTTCGCTCGGTTGAAAATTCAAGCTGTGATTTGGGCATAGGTTATATAGATATATGAATGTAAGTATATCGCCTGGAGGCTCAAATCGCTGCTTGCTATACAAGTGAACGATTATACACACAATCTCTTTTTGGCAGTGTATATAGGTTATGTATCCCTCTCGCAATTAATTTACCTCGTGCATGTATCCATCTTTCTCTTTCTTTAACAGTTAGCATAGTGTGTGTTAGGGTATAGGTTATGCGAGTGAGTGTACTCGTTATCCACGCTCGTGAACCGCCAAATTGGACGAGCGCATTGAATTATGAATTTTTGCTTGGTGATATTTTTGGACCCCCTTCGAAGTGCTGTATGCATCTGCCTCTTAATAACTCACACCAATACAGATCTTCCTCATATAGAGTACAAGTGTCAAGTTTGCATGAATATATGAGAGTTTCCACGGAACTTTTAACTTTTGTGTTACTGCAGTGTTCCAGGAGTATTTTGAACTATTCGGAGTGCGCAGGAGTGGCATTTTATAGTATTTGGCATCATTTGATATGGACTACATTCTTTTTTGTTGAAACGCATACCGCTTGGTCAATAGCAGACCGCAAAAGATGATTTTTGGGTAGTTTACAAACGTACCAACGCGATTTTTTGAATTGATAAGGCTGTAACTAAAATACCTATGCCTCAACTACTTCGGTGGAATGATATATCCATCTCCTAATCTCATATTTTGAGAAAATCTTTGATTCAGAGTTGTGCGCTGATTTGGCTATGATATTAGCTCTCATTCATCGATGTTACCGAGTTTCGTGGGAAAACTTTTTTTGGCTATTGTTTACGAAATTGATGAAATACCTTGTGCGAAATGGAGAATTTAGCAATGAGTTTTTGAAGTTGAAAAGAAGACGAATCGAATCCCGTTTGGTTTGTGAGTGTGCGTTGATCCGGACAAATTTTATAGAGCTTCAAAGCTCATAAAGTTATCGCGCCACTGGCTTTCAAAATGGTCATTTTTTGATGTCATACTTAGGAGACGCGAAGCACAGGGTTGGGACCTTGTGCTCTTTTTTCTTCATCACAAAGAGGATATAACCGCACTATTTTTAGTTGCAATTGTCGATCGGTATTTCTGTGAGAAGCCGAGGAGAAATATTTGAATCCGGATGGTAAGCTAAATAAGCCTCTAAATATGATGGTATCGCGATTTTCTTGGTTTTTACATAGTATACAGCTAAAATATGAACAAAATAACACTACAGTGTATTCTAGAAATTGAAATGAGACTCAGAGCTCTTGACTTGATTCTGGAAATTTATATCGAATTTCGGAGAAATCGATGATGAAATTCATCTTAAGGTCAAGTCAGGCAAAATATAATCCGTATCGATCGTCTAGACGATGTTTTGAATCGAATCTATTCGATTGAAGTTGATTCACGAATGTTTCAAGTGTGAAATTCCGTACATGTCGTTCTGAACCAGATACCTCGGCTTGGAAGAGAGTGGCACCACTTTTTTCACATGTTTTCGAGGTCTAAGAATCACATGAAACCCATTTCAAACGTGTGCGTTGAGAAAATTTTTTTTTCATTTCAGAGGGTCAATAGTCAAAAGTTCCATGGAAACCCTCATATGTGATGGACCAGTTGCATTCCCATCAATAACAGGCTCTTCAAGACATCTTTGCTCACTCAAATTGAAAGCTGTAGCATCAAATTTTTTGCGGTGCGTGATAGGGAATGTTCTTTGGTCATCCCTGGTAGAAATATGACCAATTTTTTTGGCCACCCATGCAGTATATAGATATAGTAACAATGCAATTAGGTTAGACTTGGCCAGTTTTTGGCCAAAAAATGCTCACAATTCTACCAGGGATATTTTCTTTCTATTCACGTAACTCCAACTTCGTTTCAAGATTATTTTGCGGGCCTAACGTTGAAACTGAATTCCGGATCAGCAAGCCGCCGACTAGGCACTTATGAGAATTGAAATTTTTCCATGGCGTGTACGAGCTACTGAAAATCGTAATCCACAATCTTTATTTGATTCATCGAGACTCTGACCGATCCATGTTTTGTGAATCTGTCAAGATAGCCTCTAAGTTCTGCATGTAATACTCAATCGCTCACACCTTGAAACGAAGTCAGGTTGACCATTCTAGAATGAATTTTGATCAAAATTATGACCCACGACTAGTTTTATTTGGCTCATCTTAGATGGTTCTCCTGTGGCTAGTTCTGAGAGCAACACATCCATCCTCAAAATGAATTCCTGAAGAAAGCTTTACCGAAGAACATGTCAAGGTTATCTGAGTATAAAGTTAGCACTGGCCAGACACACACTAGTGTAATCGAACCCCCCCCCCCTCATTCACTTTTTTTCAAAAGTAAAACTAGGCGAGTATGAGGTTTAGAAAAGAACCATTCATCTCCAGTACATCAAAACTTCAAATTTGATACGACTTGGTTTAAACTCTTCGAAGGAATGAGATCTAAAAAAAACCATGTCGAGTATTTTTTGAGCCGATATGTCACGATCAACATATCATCACTGGATAGAGACTAGAGCCACTTTCCTCCAATCAAATATTTCTTTCACTTCATCCTAATGGTGGTGGTTGTACAATTTCTTAGTAGCTAATTGTCGCTGAAATGACCCGAAGTTTAGGTGAGTAGAAGAGGTCAGGGGAATATCGAAATAGAGCAAATATAACTGAGTATATGATATGAGATTTTAGCGAATCATCATGAACACCAAATTAAACTCAGTTACATTTTCTCTATTTCGATATTCCCCTGTACCTCTTCTACTCACCTAAACTTCGGGCCATTTCAGCGGCAATTAGCTAGTTAGAAATTGTCAAACCACCAGCATTAGGATGAATTGAAAGGAAGATTTGATTGGAGGAAAGTGGCTCTAGTCTCTATCCAGTGATGATATGTTGATCGTGACAAATCGGCTCGAAAAATACTCGACATGGTTTTTTTCAGATCTCATTCCTTCCAAGAGTTTAAACCATGTCGTATAAAATTTGAAGTTTTGATGTACTGGAGATGAATGGTTCTTTTCTAAAAGTTTTACTTTTGAAAAAAAGTGAATGAGGGGGGGGGGGTCTCACTCCTTGGTTATGAAAATCCAAGGGTAACCACAAATTTTCCAAGCACTTGTCCCCACCGCACTTGAGAATTTCTTACACACGGCTCCGTCATTTTTTCCATAAAAATACACTACTATCAGTGTATATTTTGTTCAGTTCAATCTGGAGAGCCATGCAGCTATACAGGCAAGAGCGATATTGCGGATGAGCCGCGACGAACACACAAAACACAACAAAGCAGACGAATCTCTCCTCCCTGTCCTTCTCGCATGGCGCTTTGCTCTTTACGTCACCTCTAGTCGTGGCTAGTTTCGAGTATCCACATCTGATGCAATAATTATAGAATCGAGAAATTCAGATAATTCGAAAATTCATTTATCCGCGATAACAAACCAGCTGGCCAGTGCCCGCGTTGCCCGGTACGCAGCAGACAGCCTCATTCTTGCGCACGCGCTTCTATCTCTCTCTTTCTCTCTCTCTTTTTTTTTTTTTTTTTTTTAAGGTGGTTAGAGGGCAAAATCTGCCTCAGGATCCCTCGGATCCGTCCCCAGACACCGGACTGGTTCAGCTTACGCGGACTACGCATAGCCCACGCAGGCCATACCAGGCGGGACACGGGTTTGGGTGGAGCCCACCGAGAGGTGGGCCCGGCCGTGTAATATCCCTCTCCCCTCGATGTCCGATACCTAGGGCATCGGGCAATCAAGAAGGAGATCCACCTGCATCTACCATCTCATCCCGGAACCGCGTGAGCATTACTTCAGGATGAGCGGCATGTCTCGCGCTCGATTGCGAGCGTTCCTCTTCTCCATCTTCTCTCTTCGGCCACTTGTCGGCATCTTCTGTCTTCATTCTTCATTGTTCCCTCTCTTTCTTCTTTCTTCTCTCTTCTTTCTTCTTTCTTCCCTCTTCAGTGCATCAGATTCCTCCTGGAATCATTTGGGCCTCTTCTGTTTCAATCGGCAGAGTCACTGTGATTCGCCTACTTCGAGGCGCCTTACTTCCCTCTCTTTCTCCTCTTTGCGGGTCATCACCAGCTTGATGTATCCGGTGAGTCTATCCCATGTCTCCTGGTTGCGGAGCAAGTACGGGACGAGATTCTCGGGTGTTAGTTGAGCACCCAGCCATTCATCCAGCTCGGCGCGCTCTCTCCGGGTGTCGCTGCACTTGAACAGGGCATGTTCGGCGTCATCCCATTCATCCCCGCATGACTGACATGCTGGGGTCCTCCTCTTCTTGAACCTGGTTAGATAGGAACCGAAGCAACCATGATCGCTCAGTGCCTGCGTCGTCCAGTAGTCCATCTCTCCGTGGGTGCGTTCCGCCCACTTGGCTACGTCACGGATCAGCCGGTGCGTCCATCTGCCGTTCGCAAATGGCGAATCCCACTCAGTTTGCCAATGCTCAAGGGTGGTTTCCTTCTCGTTGTCGCGGATAATCTCCTTCATCGTCGGGGTGAGTACTCGTTCGGCTCCGATCACTTTCTGGCGGTCCCAGATCCTCACTCGCTCCGCGACGAGCAAGTGGATGGGCGGTGTACTCGCCAATACGTAAGCCGCATCTCCTGACACGGTGCGGTAGGCACGGATACTTCTCAGGGCCGCTCTCCGGTGAACAGGCCCCATCTTCTTCTCGATGATGGTCTTCTCTACTCTCTTTCCCCACACGGGTGCACCGTAGAGCATGATAGAGGTGCTGACGGTGTTGAGAAGTGCGCGCCTCTTTTCCTTGAGTCCTCCGATATTCGGCATCAGCCGTTGAAGCGCCGCACCAACCCTGCTCGCTTTCTGAGCGGCCTCCTGGATGTGCTTCTTGAACGACCACTTGTCGTCAAGCCATACGCCGAGGTATTTCAGCTCTGTCTTGCGTGGGATCTCTTGCCCGTTGATGTAAAAGTGGGGCAAGTCAAACTTCCTGCGTCTTGTGACCACGATTGCTTCGCACTTCTTGACAGCAAGCTCTAGGAGCCTGCTGATCATCCACTCGTAGACTCGGGCCAGCGCCTCGTTTGCGCGTCTACCCAAGAGCTCCTCGTTGTCGGACCAGACTATGAGCCCCGCGTCGTCCGCGAAAGCCACTATTATGACTCCTTCGGGCAGTTCAATAGACAGTAAACTGTCGTACTGGGTGTTCCAGTTGAATGGCCCGGAAACCGATCCGTGTCCAATTCCGGCGGACAGTTCCCGGATCTCTTGTCCCTCGTCGGTGTCGTACACGAGTGTCCTGTTCCGCAGATAGTCACTCGTGATGGCTAGTAGATAGGGCGGCACTTTACCTGCTTGGGATTGATAGACTCGCTCCCAGCTCGCGCAGTTGAACGCGTTCTTTATGTCCAACGCAATAATGGCACAGAATCCTCCTCTTCCTTGGTATGGGTTCCCTACCGACGCTTGAACCCGCTCTTGGACCTCCTCGATCGCGTGCACAGTGCTCCGTCCCTTCCGGAACCCAAACTTCATTGGTGATAGCCCGCCGCTCTCTTCGTAGGCTTTTTCTACCCTGTTGAGCACCATCCTCTCGTACATTTTCCCGATATTGTCGAGCATGCTGAGAGGGCGTTGACCTCCTTGACCTTTAGGTATCAGGACCAGCTTCTGGCGTTTCCACTTATCCGGGAAATTTCCCGCGCTCAGACAGGTGTTGAAGAGGTCGAGGAGTAAATCTGGGTTGTATTTGAAGACCAGTTTCAGAGCCTCGTTTGGAATGCCGTCCAGGCCAGGGGCCTTGCCGTTTGGCAGCCTCTTCGCCGCTATGAGTAGCTCTTGTATAGTAAAGAGCGGGATGGGATCTTCGCTCTCGGGAGGGAATGTCACTCTGGGTTCTCCTGCTGGAAAGAGGTCTTCCACGATGCTGCGCAAGGTAGCTGCATCAGTCGGTGCTGGGTTGCCCCTCCGGGGTCGGACCTTGGACATGACCACGCGGTATGGCGTACCCCACGGGTCTCCATTAACCATGTCGCACAATTCACCCCAGCACTTCTCTTTGCTTCTCCGGATGGCTAGAACGAGAGCCTTCTTTGCTTCTCTGTACGCCCTATCATCTTCCCCCAGTGATGGTCGTTTTAGTTTCCTTGATCGCCACGCGGTTCTCCTTTTCTTATTGCTCGTTCTTCGTAGGGCTTTTATCTCGTCGGTGATCCAGTACTCTGGTTTCCTCCAAAAGCATGATGTTGTCTTGCGAGGCATCGATGCGTCACAAGCTCTTGTGATGGTGGTCGTCACCATATCCACAGCCTCGTCCGCGGTGATGTTCATCGGGAGATCTTCGGCTGTTCCTATCGATTCCCGGAATTTCCCCTCATCCAGCTTGCGTACCTGCCACCCCGTCGGTCGCGGTCTGTGTGTCGTCTGTCTCTGTCTGTCAGTCCTAAGCCGAAACCGAATATGTCGATGGTCACTCAATGTTTCCGTGTCCAGAACCTCCCACGATGTCATACGTCCCATGAGCGACGGGCTCATGAACGTCAGGTCGAGGACCGAAGACGAACCTCCCTCCCTGGACCGAGTGTCGTGTTGGTAGTAGGTGATAACCCCCGTCTCGTTCGCGAGCACTAATCCCAATGCCTCCATGGCATCAGCGAGTATTACCCCCCGTCTATCACGCGGCCCCCCGCTCCAAGTCGGTTCCTTGGAGTTGAAATCCCCCGCGATTATAACTGGGCCCCCCCCATTGCCTCACATCCTCTCCTAGGTCATGGAGCTCGTCTTCGAATTCGTGCATCTTGAGCGACGGCGAATAGTAGCAGCTGTAGACTGCTGTGCCCTCTATGGTCTTTCGAGCGAAACCGCGGCCACTAACAGCTGGTCCAGTCTCACGGATCGCAGGATTCATGATCTGGATTACGGCTGTCCTCCAGTGATCGAATGTGGATCGAGAGAATTCGCGCTTCCGAGGCGGTTCGGAGATAATCAGAACATCGATCCCTCCTTCTTTGGCTACAGCGTGTAGGAGATCGTCTGCGTCCCCGCTCTTCCTGAGGTTGGCTTGGATGAAGCTAGCCATTTCTTCCCTTCCTGCGTCTATATGTGGTTCTTGCCCTCTGGTACGCAGTGCAGTTGCTGGCCCCAGATCTGTGGTCAGATTTGGACCCGATCGCCACACAGCTTAGGCATTTTGGTTTTTCCTTGCAAATCGCAGCAAGGTGCCCTGGTTCGCCGCATTGGAAGCAGAGTTTTGGTTTCCGTTCCTCTGCCTTCTCTTTTTTGCACCCCGAGGCCTTGTGCCCGTACTCTAAGCAGTTATAGCACCGTGGGATGCCACCCTTCTCGCGGATCCTGACTCTGCCCCATCCAACCTTTGGCTCCTTCCAGTCGAGGAGATGGTGGGCCAGTCTCGTTGCGATCGAGACAACAGCGGTTTGGGTGCCGCGGTAGCCACTCCGGATGGACTTGACTACAACGGAACCCTTCTCGTTTTCTGGTAGGGCCTTCGCGAGGGCATCCCGCACCTTGATTATGTCGACATCGTAGTCGACTCCGAGAACCTCGAGGGTCGTGCTGTTTGCTAGACAGTGGACAGCTCCTTCTTGCCCGACGACTGGTGCCAAGGCTGCCTTGACGGCGGCGACATCGGTGCCCTTCTTGAGTTCAAGAAGGACTTGGCCTTCTTGGGTCTTGCGGATGCCCGTGACCTTGGAGCCCACTTCTTCATCGTCTCTCTCTCTCTCTCTCTCTCTCTCTCTCTTTTTTTTTTTTTTTTTTTTTTTTAAGGTGGTTAGAGGGCAAAATCTGCCTCAGGATCCCTCGGATCCGTCCCCAGACACCGGACTGGTTCAGCTTACGCGGACTACGCATAGCCCACGCAGGCCATACCAGGCGGGACACGGGTTTGGGTGGGGCCCACCGAGAGGTGGGCCCGGCCGTGTAATATCCCTCTCCCCTCGATGTCCGATACCTAGGGCATCGGGCAATCAAGAAGGAGATCCACCTGCATCCACCATCTCATCCCGGAACCGCGTGAGCATTACTTCAGGATGAGCGGCATGTCTCGCGCTCGATTGCGAGCGTTCCTCTTCTCCATCTTCTCTCTTCGGCCACTTGTCGGCATCTTCTGTCTTCACTCTTCATTGTTCCCTCTCTTTCTTCTTTCTTCTCTCTTCTTTCTTCTTTCTTCCCTCTTCAGTGCATCAGATTCCTCCTGGAATCATTTGGGCCTCTTCTGTTTCAATCGGCAGAGTCACTGTAATTCGCCTGCTTCGAGGCGCCTTACTTCCCTCTCTTTCTCCTCTTTGCGGGTCATCACCAGCTTGATGTATCCGGTGAGTCTATCCCATATCTCCTGGTTGCGGAGCAAGTACGGGACGAGATTCTCGGGTGTTAGTTGAGCACCCAGCCATTCATCCAGCTCGGCGCGCTCTCTCCGGGTGTCGCTGCACTTGAACAGGGCATGTTCGGCGTCATCCCATTCATCCCCGCATGACTGACATGCTGGGGTCCTCCTCTTCTTGAACCTGGTTAGATAGGAACCGAAGCAACCATGATCGCTCAGTGCCTGCGTCGTCCAGTAGTCCATCTCTCCGTGGGTGCGTTCCGCCCACTTGGCTACGTCACGGATCAGCCGGTGCGTCCATCTGCCGTTCGCAAATGGCGAATCCCACTCAGTTTGCCAATGCTCAAGGGTGGTTTCCTTCTCGTTGTCGCGGATAATCTCCTTCATCGTCGGGGTGAGTACTCGTTCGGCTCCGATCACTTTCTGGCGGTCCCAGATCCTCACTCGCTCCGCGACGAGCAAGTGGATGGGCGGTGTACTCGCCAATACGTAAGCCGCATCCCCTGACACGGTGCGGTAGGCACGGATACTTCTCAGGGCCGCTCTCCGGTGGACAGGCCCCATCTTCTTCTCGATGATGGTCTTCTCTACTCTCTTTCCCCACACGGGTGCACCGTAGAGCATGATAGAGGTGCTGACGGTGTTGAGAAGTGCGCGCCTCTTTTCCTTGGGTCCTCCGATATTCGGCATCAGCCGTTGAAGCGCCGCACCAACCCTGCTCGCTTTCTGAGCGGCCTCCTGGATGTGCTTCTTGAACGACCACTTGTCGTCAAGCCATACGCCGAGGTATTTCAGCTCTGTCTTGCGTGGGATCTCTTGCCCGTTGATGTAAAAGTGGGGCAAGTCAAACTTCCTGCGTCTTGTGACCACGTTTGCTTCGCACTTCTTGACAGCAAGCTCTAGGAGCCTGCTGATCATCCACTCGTAGACTCGGGCCAGCGCCTCGTTTGCGCGTCTACCCAAGAGTTCCTCGTTGTCGGACCAGACTATGAGCCCCGCGTCGTCCGCGAAAGCCACTATTATGACTCCTTCGGGCAGTTCAATAGACAGTAAACTGTCGTACTGTGTGTTCCAGTTGAACGGCCCGGAAACCGACCCCTGTCCAATTCCGGCGGACAGTTCCCGGATCTCTTGTCCCTCGTCGGTGTCATACACGAGTGTCCTGTTCCGCAGATAGTCACTCGTGATGGCTAGTAGATAGGGCGGCACTTTACCTGCTTGGGATTGATAGACTCGCTCCCAGCTCGCGCAGTTGAACGCGTTCTTTATGTCCAACGCAATAATGGCACAGAATCCTCCTCTTCCTTGGTATGGGTTCCCTACCGACGCTTGAACCCGCTCTTGGACCTCCTCGATCGCGTGCACAGTGCTCCGTCCCTTCCGGAACCCAAACTTCATTGGTGATAGCCCGCCGCTCTCTTCGTAGGCTTTTTCCACCCTGTTGAGCACCATCCTCTCGTACATTTTCCCGATATTGTCGAGCATGCTGAGAGGGCGTTGACCTCCTTGACCTTTAGGTATCAGGACCAGCTTCTGGCGTTTCCACTTATCCGGGAAATTTCCCGCGCTCAGACAGATGTTGAAGAGGTCGAGGAGTAAATCTGGGTTGTATTTGAAGACCAGTTTCAGAGCCTCGTTTGGAATGCCGTCCAGGCCAGGGGCCTTGCCGTTTGGCAGCCTCTTCGCCGCTATGAGTAGCTCTTGCATAGTAAAGAGCGGGATGGGATCTTCGCTCTCGGGAGGGAATGTCACTCTGGGTTCTCCTGCTGGAAAGAGGTCTTCCACGATGCTGCGCAAGGTAGCTGCATCAGTCGGTGCTGGGTTGCCCCTCCGGGGTCGGACCTTGGACATGACCACGCGGTATGGCGTACCCCACGGGTCTCCATTAACCATGTCGCACAATTCACCCCAGCACTTCTCTTTGCTTCTCCGGATGGCTAGAACGAGAGCCTTCTTTGCTTCTCTGTACGCCCTATCATCTTCCCCCAGTGATGGTCGTTTTAGTTTCCTTGATCGCCACGCGGTTCTCCTCTTCTTATTGCTCGTTCTTCGTAGGGCTTTTATCTCGTCGGTGATCCAGTACTCTGGTTTCCTCCAAAAGCATGATGTTGTCTTGCGAGGCATCGATGCGTCACAGGCTCTTGTGATGGTGGTCGTCACCATATCCACAGCCTCGTCCGCGGTGATGTTCATCGGGAGATCTTCGGCTGTTCCTATCGATTCCCGGAATTTCCCCTCATCCAGCTTGCGTACCTGCCACCCCGTCGGTCGCGGTCTGTGTGTGGTCTGTCTCTGTCTGTCAGTCCTAAGCCGAAACCGAATATGTCGATGGTCACTCAATGTTTCCGTGTCCAGAACCTCCCACGATGTCATACGTCCCATGAGCGACGGGCTCATGAACGTCAGGTCGAGGACCGAAGACGAACCTCCCTCCCTGGACCGAGTGTCGTGTCGGTAGTAGGTGATAACCCCCGTCTCGTTCGCGAGCACTAATCCCAATGCCTCCATGGCATCAGCGAGTATTACCCCCCGTCTATCACGCGGCCCCCCGCTCCAAGTCGGTTCCTTCGAGTTGAAATCCCCCGCGATTATAACTGGGCCCCCCCATTGCCTCACATCCTCTTCTAGGTCATGGAGCTCGTCTTCGAATTCGTGTATCTTGAGCGACGGCGAATAGTAGCAGCTGTAGACTGCTGTGCCCTCTATGGTCTTTCGAGCAAAACCGCGGCCACTAACAGCTGGTCCAGTCTCACGGATCGCAGGATTCATGATCTGGATTACGGCTGTCCTCCAGTGATCGAATGTGGATCGAGAAAATTCGCGCTTCCGAGGCGGTTCGGAGATAATCAGAACATCGATCCCTCCTTCTTTGGCTACAGCGTGTAGGAGATCGTCTGCGTCCCCGCTCTTCCTGAGGTTGGCTTGGATGAAGCTAGCCATTTCTTCCCTTCCTGCGTCTATATGTGGTTCTTGCCCGCTGGTACGCAGTGCAGTTGCTGGCCCCAGATCTGTGCTCAGATTTGGACCCGATCGCCGCACAGCTTAGGCATTTTGGTTTTTCCTTGCAAATCGCAGCAAGGTGCCCTGGTTCGCCGCATTGGAAGCAGAGTTTTGGTTTCCGTTCCTCTGCCTTCTCTTTTTTGCACCCCGAGGCCTTGTGCCCGTACTCTAAGCAGTTATAGCACCGTGGGATGCCACCCTTCTCGCGGATCCTGACTCTGCCCCATCCAACCTTTGGCTCCTTCCAGTCGAGGAGATGGTGGGCCAGTCTCGTTGCGATCGAGACAACAGCGGTTTGGGTGCCGCGGTAGCCACTCCGAATGGACTTGACTACAACGGCACCCTTCTCGTTTTCTGGTAGGGCCTTCGCGAGGTCATCCCGCACCTTGATTATGTCGACATCGTAGTCGACTCCGAGAACCTCGAGGGTCGTGCTGTTTGCTAGACAGTGGACAGCTCCTTCTTGCCCGACGACTGGTGCCAAGGCTGCCTTGACGGCGGCGACATCGGTGCCCTTCTTGAGTTCAAGAAGGACTTGGCCTTCTTGGGTCTTGCGGATGCCCGTGACCTTGGAGCCCACTTCTTCATCGAGGTCATCCGTTTTCATCCTGCGCAGCATGTCTGCGTAGGTTAGCCCACCTTGTTTGGCCGTAACGAGGACGGCTTCGGGCTTCACCCTTCTCGGCTTCATTTTCGCTTTCTTCCCGGCGGCATCGTCCGATCTACCGCTCTTCTTTGCCCTTCTCGCTTGTTTCTTTGACACCACTTCCTTCCAAGGCCCATTCTGCTCGGGCCGATTGGGCGTTGATGTCGAGCGCGGTGTTCCGAGACCTCCCGGTGGAGGACCGTATAGCGTCGCCTTCGAACCGCGTTGTTTTCCCGGTCGCGATTCCGGTTTCCCTGCCCCCCTCCCCTGGAAGCCACTACCCGACGCGGCCGGTTTTCTTGTGACCGGAGGCTGCATATTCCCCCTCGCTTTCAGGGTCTTTTCCGTTTCGAGGAGCGTTGTCTCGAAAGCAGCCCGCTTCGCCTTGTCTGTCGCGAGTAGGCCTTCGAGCGCGTGGCCTATCTTCTTGAGCTCTTCGATGTCACCCTTGGTCCCTTCTGAATTGCTGGAAACAGACTCGGCTATTCCTATAACCAAGTTGAAGTGCTCGAGGAGGAGATATGTCTTCTCCTCCGTCTCTTCCCGGCACGTTTTCAGGTCTTCCCATTTCCCCATGAGATCGCCTGCCTCGTTTCCACTCCTCTGTCGTGCCGCATCTCTGGTTGAGGGGATGTGGTCAATCTCCACCCTATCAGGCACCTCATCGTGCACTCCCCTCTCGAGCAAACCGTTTTCAGGAGTCAGGATTGTTCCGTTCCCCTGGGACCCTATAGTGGAGTCAGACTCGCTCGAGTCTGAGCTCAAGTTGACGGCGTCATCAACCTCGTTGCTGGGTTGCGTGATCTGGATCCTGATAGCGGGGTTGATCTTCAGCAGCTTCTCTGCCGCCTCTCGTGCTTCTGCTGCAACTTTCGCGTTCATCCCTCGTTGGCTCGGAAATGTGAGCTTTGATTGTTTGAGCACTCGCTTCTCTGCTCCGTCACTCGGGCCCTTTCTCTTCCTGCTAGGGGTGAGCTCAGCTTCTCCATGGCGTAGGTTTTTTTCTCCCGCACCCTCCACCTGCAGCGTATTTCCATCGCTTGTAGCTGTACGCGTTATTCCACCAGCCAAGTGTGCCACTGGTGGCGCGTTTTGCATCGTTGGGCCCCCCCCCCCCCAAGATCCGAATGGGGCCCCGCTTTACTTGGGGAATTCTTGCCGTCAATGCTGGACATCATCTTCTTTCTTCTTCCAGGGCCTGGAATCGCATGCTGGCCGACCCCGGACCAGACCAGCACGGGTGTGGTGTGTTGTGTGATGCGTGTTCTGTATAATGTTGGTATGTCTGTGTAATGCTTGAGCAAGCGTAAGTATGGTGCGTGTAGAGTGTAGTGTGTGTGTTAGTGTAAGTGTAGGACTCGGGTCCGGAGGGGCGTCACTCCCTCAAGCTCCAAGTGCAACCCTAGGTCACACCCAAAGCCCCCTACGGGGTCTCTCTCTCTCTCTCTCTTTTTTTTTTTTTTTTTTTTTTTTTTTAAGGTGGTTAGAGGGCAAAATCTGCCTCAGGATCCCTCGGATCCGTCCCCAGACACCGGACTGGTTCAGCTTACGCGGACTACGCATAGCCCACGCAGGCCATACCAGGCGGGACACGGGTTTGGGTGGGGCCCACCGAGAGGTGGGCCCGGCCGTGTAATATCCCTCTCCCCTCGATGTCCGATACCTAGGGCATCGGGCAATCAAGAAGGAGATCCACCTGCATCTACCATCTCATCCCGGAACCGCGTGAGCATTACTTCAGGATGAGCGGCATGTCTCGCGCTCGATTGCGAGCGTTCCTCTTCTCCATCTTCTCTCTTCGGCCACTTGTCGGCATCTTCTGTCTTCACTCTTCATTGTTCCCTCTCTTTCTTCTTTCTTCTCTCTTCTTTCTTCTTTGTTCCCTCTTCAGTGCATCAGATTCCTCCTGGAATCATTCTCTCTCTCTCTCTCTCTCTCTCTTTTTTTTTTTTTTTTTTTTTTTTTTTTTAAGGTGGTTAGAGGGCAAAATCTGCCTCAGGATCCCTCGGATCCGTCCCCAGACACCGGACTGGTTCAGCTTACGCGGACTACGCATAGCCCACGCAGGCCATACCAGGCGGGACACGGGTTTGGGTGGGGCCCACCGAGAGGTGGGCCCGGCCGTGTAATATCCCTCTCCCCTCGATGTCCGATACCTAGGGCATCGGGCAATCAAGAAGGAGATCCACCTGCATCTACCATCTCATCCCGGAACCGCGTGAGCATTACTTCAGGATGAGCGGCATGTCTCGCGCTCGATTGCGAGCGTTCCTCTTCTCCATCTTCTCTCTTCGGCCACTTGTCGCCATCTTCTGTCTTCACTCTTCATTGTTCCCTCTCTTTCTTCTTTCTTCTCTCTTCTTTCTTCTTTGTTCCCTCTTCAGTGCATCAGATTCCTCCTGGAATCATTTGGGCCTCTTCTGTTTCAATCGGCAGAGTCACTGTAATTCGCCTGCTTCGAGGCGCCTTACTTCCCTCTCTTTCTCCTCTTTGCGGGTCATCACCAGCTTAATGTATCCGGTGAGTCTATCCCATGTCTCCTGGTCTCTCTCTCTCTCTCTCTCTCTCTCTCTCTCTCTCTCTCTCTCTCTCTCTGCATCTCTCTCTCTTCCTCTTCCTCGACCATCTTACATACCCAACACATGTGTAGCAGTTTCGATATTTCTCGAGTCTAAGTGCGGGACTGGAGAAGTCGAACTGAGATGTAAAACGAAGGCATGAATTTTGCGGTGCTGAATAAAACGCGTCCATCTCGGATTGAGAAAATCATTGTACAGAACTCTGAATCGCTTTAGAAAGGCTTTGCTAAAGCATTGCAGAGCTCTATGAGCAACGTCAAGAGGTTAATAATCCAAGTAGAAAAAAAGTGTGAGGTTAAAAAACCCCAATTCAAAGTATAGATAGGCACAGCGCCTCGCTCGATTTTTCGTCTGCTCATACTCGCCAGCGAGGCGCTACCGCGCCTCTTGATAACCCCGGTTACGATTGATTTGTTCTAGGGAAAGACTGCATTGAAGATGAAATACCTGGATCATAGAGTATCAAAATGTGGTAACAGATTGAAAATCTATATAACTCCTATCATGAAAATCTAGGAATAGAAATGACACAGTTGATTCGACGCGAATAATAATTCATCAAATACTGATAACCATTTCGATAGGTTATAAAAATTCAACATCTCCTGAATTCTATAGAATCTCATTATGATGATATCATCAAAAATTTCATACATAGTTTCTACCTCAAAACCTTTTACGCTACAATACCTCCACGCTCGTTTCTCAATGTACAGCAAATTCAAAATCGCGAAACAACTCTTTCATGCTCTGGCGAATAATCTCGCTTGCACCAAGAAATATCTCCATTCAAAAAAGGGGCTATTCAGAAAAGGGCTCCTGAAATATCACGCAAAAATGTCTATATTACAGATCCTGACGCAATGCCGCACCTGTGCTGTGTACTATGAAAAGAGAAAGATATTCGGCGCGAGAGTTGGAACAAATGCGAGAATGCGAGGCTGATGGAGCTATGATACATGTGCCATGAGAGAATGACAGGAAAAGAGATGGTGCAACGACGTATTGCCATGGGTTTGATAAAGTGTACCATTTCTCCGCCAAGCGTGTCAAGCCATCCTCCTCATTCGCCCCGTTTGTGTATGTATCTGGAAACGCAAAAGACTGCACTTTTGATATTCTTTTTAAATGTGCGCGCCACCGAGTTTTGCACGCTTATGCCGTACTTTGAGTAAGAATGTAAGGGCGTATGTAAAGTAGAAAATCTGGATTGGTGTGGCAGTGAAGTGAAGCGTTGATGCTTTGAAAATTTTTTGAGATGCGCGAGAGATTTCAGAAAAAAGTGTAGAATCTGTGGGAGGAGGTGCTGAAAAAACGCGGAATTTCTGGTCTGTTTCCGAGAGGATGCAAATATTTTCAGGTTCTCGTGATGTAAGGATTCTCAAGATTCTGCGCAACAAGTTTGTTGGTTATTGAGGGATAAACAACAGCTGCAGAATCTTTAATTATTGATGGATGTAAACAGCGTATTTTAACTCAAATTTTCGTGCACTTGAACCGTTGAATCTCAAAGACGCACAGTTTTGGCAAAGAAGCTCTTATATAGTACAGGCACTCATGACCGTATGATTCATCTCGAGGGTAGAACTTTTTTCAGTTTCAAAGATGGAAGCTAAACACTTTCCCAACTTTACAGTGTAGAATTATTGAGCCACGTATGCTGCAAAACCCATCTGTACATCATTAGACTCTGGGAATATCAAAACTATTCAATTCGACTTCAGAAATCTCAAAGCTCAGCAAATTAACTATTCACGAAAACAGGATAATATGGAATCACGATATTGCCTCAGATGAACACTCTTTGATGAGAATCAAATAGCTACTCCTATCGAGAGTAAAATCGTCATTTCCAACAAGATTACATATTACAGTGACTCGTACGCTGATCAATCAAATATCAATGTAATTTTCGCCCGCTATGACCTAGACCTCCTTCTGGTCAACACCTAATCTTTGGCAATCGAGCTTCCTCTCGAAGGCAAACTTTCGTCCATTCTACCCCTTTCACGGACCTCATATTTGCCTTTCCTCACCACTAACTCCGCAAACGTACCTTTCTCCATCTCACTCTCCACCCAAAGTACGTTTTGAGAATCTTGAGTGTGCGTACAATCATACTTCGTGTTACGAAAGTTCGATTTTTATTCGACGGGAGTCAAGTGTCCGAGCTGCAAACATCTATGAAACTCAGAAGAATGTGAGGATAAGAGGGCGATTGACGAGAAGATGGGTGAACAGTGCAATAAACATTTACCATCTGCTCTAGAATTTGGGAGGTCTAAGTATTTAGAGTTCTGGAGGGTCTTGAGATAGATCAAACGGCGGAGCTCGCCGAGTTGAGGAGCAAAAGCGGCTCAAACTAATTTGCGCAACAGCAAATGATTATTGTCCGATTCACAGAATTTATTGAGATGGGACCGGGTTGCTCTCGGCATATCATTTTGACCAAAAATGACGAGTAAAAGTGACGAAAAGCTTAGTTGGCAATCAAGTTGATTTGAATGAATTCCCTTAGCGGCCTCATCATCAAATAAGATTTATTGCAAAATCCGTCAAATATTTCTGATAGCAACTCAAAAAATTTTCTCGTAACTTCGTTCAAAATGTATCCTACCCTCATCAAATTACTCCAGATCGTCATAATACGTGAACAGCCATAGTCCCTGGTTATTCATTTACATACTCATTGGCCAAAAATTGAGAAGCAAAATTAGCTCTCCAAGGTCAAGACTATTCGTTCTACCACTATTTATTGGAATCATCCTTGTTCTCACAATGTGATCCAGTTTCACTTCTGTCAGTGTCAAGTATGGAACAACTGTCACAAGCCACAAAATTTAAGATTTCCACAGAGAAAAGATCATCCCGGAATCAATGAAAATCAGGAAACGCATAATCAAACTGACTTCGCAAGTACCGCATCAAAATTACTTCCAAATCATCTGAAACTCCGGCTCAAGTACACAAGATCAATCAAGTGAAATCCAATCACAAAAAAACTTCTTCTCGCGTTTATCCAATCCAATAGCTCACTACCCTCCAACCAACCACACAGATCGACTATAACACGCCAGATAAGCTCATCTAGTATTCAAGGCACGCTTTTCAAGCAACGCCATAGATATCTACAAACTCTCAACTGTCTCCTACATGCAGATACATACAAAATTCTGTCTGCCTCTCTCACGGTTGCAATCTGCCCCATACATACAAATACACTGGCGTTATCGCACGGCAGATGAAAAAGATGCGCACCTGAAACAGCAACAGCTTCTCTGCATTTTCTTCTATGTATTCGTAGATATAACTGTGTTTTCTCCAATGCGTTATTCATCTGAAACTGATGTCTTGTTCTCCAGATACTATACCTATCCCACCAGCCTTTGCTGGATTTTCTCTTATAGTCAAGCGCCAGTTTCGATTGACAAATGGCTCAATTGAGACATTGGTACAGGATGCGATGGTACTTTCTCACTATACAACTACTCGCACGTCCAACTCGATATGCGAATTGCGTTTGGAAAAACGTCTCGGAAAATCGATTGCGACATTTCGATTGGATCGGTGGTTTGGGAGATGGTATAAGTGCTCGAGGGGTTTAGTAGATAGTGAGATTGAGAGGTTAGAATAGGTGGAGGGGTTTCATTGCTATGGATGAATTCTATGGGAATTCTGGGAATAAACTGGTTCATTATCTTGAAAACCGTATCAAACTTTTGGAATATCTCATCTTATTTACAATTCCATCCTCGTACATATAAGATTCGGCCGAACAGTCTCATCATACACGGCGTGGCTTTGGCAAAAAGAGGTCGACCCCAAGTGACGCTGAAATATAGCAACTGGATTGTTTTCGTCAGGTTCCCAAATGATAGAATCTTATCGATTTAGAATTGGAATCGTTCATATTTTCAAGTTTCATCAAGAATGAGTTCTATGCTATTAAATTTCATCTTCCCACCTTTCAACGTCTCTCATTGGAAACGCATCGCTCATGGTGTAATGCCAGCACAATCCAAACACATTTTGTACTTGGAGCTCAAGATACCACTGGATGATCTTGAGATCTGCCTGCCAAGCATATGTAACAATTGCAGGTGTGTGTTTCATTCGGGGATTTTGATTTTCTCGTAGTTTTTTCGTAATGGTATTTCACTGTATTTTGGGATCTTCTGAAAGGGTCTCTTGGTGATTTTTCTTGAATGCTCTGGCAGAGTCAAATGATACGAGGTACCAATGCTCGTAGAATACCTACTATGTGCCAAAGTATACTCACCACAAACAAAGCTCATAATTATTTTTCCGTGATTCTCGGTCAATCGTAAATTGTCCCTCTTTTCCGACCGAAGAAGATTGTTTTTCCATTCAATTCTGTGAACAATGCACAATCACGTTCATACCCAAAGAATATGAGTAGCATATTACATTATTGATGAAAACTTTTCCGAATTCCTCCCGAATGACGTCTAGGGCCATTAGATAACATTCGTCAGCCTAAAACTCACTATTGATAGAACTCAAAAATAGGAACAAACTCGATTTCAAAACGATGAAATCTCATCACTTTAAAGCATGACAAAAATATCCCCGTTGCCAGATTTTAGCGTCATTTGAGGCCCACTTCTTCCTGCCAAGGGCATGTCGTACATAGTGGCTGTGTGGTCAAGATTCTGACATCTAAATTGCGAAATAACTCCTCGTCATATCGAATAGCCGAATCGAAAAATCGAGCTCAGGACATTTAGTATTTCATATCAGTGAAATCCTTATTACTTCTCGTTTAAAGAAGAAACTCAAAAAACGACTGCTCGTAATAATTCTCTAAGTGCTTGCCCTAATTTGTGATCATGTGTCGTCCACAAAACCATATTGATCAAATATCCTATTGGATCTAGTTTCTATATTTGAAGAATAGATATGATGCATCAATTCCTTCTATTTTGACGGTTTTGGTGACTCGTCACTTGCAGGCAAGGCTTGCTTTCATTTGAGAAGCTCAGGGAGTGAGCAATTGCTGTAATTGTTCAAGAAATCAGGAGGGGGGAGCACTGAATGAGCACACACTCGATTAAAATTAAGAACGAAAGGGCATATATTTAAATAAACTATTCACAAATCCGTCCGCTGACCGTTAGGGTGGATCAAGCCCGAGCACGATTATCGAGGGCGCATTTAGGGAAAAATACAATCTATAAGCCCAAAAAGAGGAGAGAGAGATTTGCGAGAGGCATTTACAATATAAATGGCCTTGACGCAGGATGGTCACTTGACCTCAGATCGGTCACCATCCCTCACAGCTCACGGCGATCAGGCAGCTTGCAATTGGCCGAGACGTCGATGATTCTGGTCATAGACCACGGCACAGAGTATATAAAATCCCCCCCCCCTCATTCACTTTTTTTCAAAAGTAAAACTAGGCGAGTATGAGGTTTAGAAAAGAACCATTCATCTCCAGTACATCAAAACTTCAAATTTTATACGACATGGTTTAAACTCTTGGAAGGAATGAGATCTAAAAAAACCATGTCGAGTATTTTTTGAGCCGATTTGTCACGATCAACATATCATCACTGATAGAGACTAGAGCCACTTTCCTCCAATCAAATCTTTCTTTCAATTCATCCTAATGGTGGTGGTTTGACAATTTCTTACTAGCTAATTGTCGCTGAAATGACCCGGAGTTTAGGTGAGTAGAAGAGGTACAGGGGAATATCGAAATAGAGAAAATGTAACTGAGTTTAATTTGGTGTTCATGATGATTCGCTAAAATCTCATATCATATACTCAGTTATATTTGCTCTATTTCGATATTCCCCTGACCTCTTCTACTCACCTAAACTTCGGGTCATTTCAGCGACAATTAGCTACTAAGAAATTGTACAACCACCACCATTAGGATGAAGTGAAAGAAATATTTGATTGGAGGAAAGTGGCTCTAGTCTCTACCAGTGATGATATGTTGATCGTGACAAATCGGCTCAAAAAATACTCGACATGGTTTTTTTAGATCTCATTCCTTCCAAGAGTTTAAACCATGTCGTATAAAATTTGAAATTTTGATGTACTGGAGATGAATGGTTCTTTTCTAAACCTCATACTCGCCTAGTTTTACTTTTGAAAAAAAAGTGAATGGGGGGGGGGGATCTCACTCCTTGGTTATAAAAATCCAAGGGTAACCACAAATTTTCCAAGCACTTGTCCCCCGGCACTTGAGAATTTCTTACACACGGCTCCGTAATTTTTTCCATACAAAAATACACTACTATGAGTGTATATTTTGCACAGTTCAATCTGGAGAGCCATGCAGCTATAGGCAAGAGCATATTGCGGAGCCTCGACGAACACTCAAAACACAACAAAGCAGACGAATCTCTCCTCCCTGTCTTCTCGCTGGGCGCTTTGATATTTACGTCACCTCTAGTCGTGGCTGATTTCGAGTATCCACATCTGATGCAATAATTATAGAATCGAGAAATTCAGATAATTCGAAAATTCATTTATCCGCGATAACAAACCAGCTGGTCGGTGCCCGCGTTGCCCGGTACGCAGCAGACAGCCTCATTGCAGACTGCCGTCTCTTGCGCACGCGCTTCTATCTCTCTCTCTCTCTCTCTCTCTCTCTCTTTTCCTCGACCATATCTCACATACCCAACACATGTGTAGTGAGACGTTTCGATATTTCTCGAGTCGAAGCACGGGGCTGGTGAAATCGAACTGAGATGTAGAACGAAGGCATGAAATTTTGCGGTGCTGAATAAAACGCGTCCAGTGCTCGGATTGAGAAAATAATTGTACAGAACTCTGAATCGCTTTAGAAAAGCTTTGCTAAAGCATTGCAGAGCTCTATGAGCAACGCTAAGACGTTAATAATCCAAGTAGAAAAAAAGAGTGAGGTTAAAAAACCCCAATTCAAAGTATAGATAGGCACAGCGCCTCGCTCGATTTTTCGTCCGCTCATACTCGCCAGCGAGGCGCTACCGCGCCTCTTGATGCACGCACCGGAGCCTCGGCTCAATCATGCCAAGAACGGGCTCCGGGTGGCGTGGACAACGCGCACGATAATGAACTCGATAGGCGCCCGCGAGCGCTCCGAAACGTCACGTCGGAATGTATATCAAAAGGCTGCTGTCCGGAGCAACATTGACTTGCGTCAGGGGCGGCTCAATACATGGGGTGCACGGGCCCTACTGCTGATGTGCCCTTTTTTCTTTCTTTCAAGGTGGTTAGAGAGCAAAATCTGTCTCAAGATCCCTCGGATCCGTCCCCAGACACCGGACTGGTTCAGCTTACGCGGACTACGCATAGTCCACGCAGGCCATACCAGGCGGGACACGGGTTTGGGTGAGGCCCACTAAGAGGTGGGCCCGGCCGTGTAAAATCCCTCTGCCCTTGATTTCCGATACCTAGGGCATCGGGCAATCAAGAAGGAGATCCACCTGCATCTACCATCTCAGCCCGGAACCGCGTGAGCATTACTTCAGGATGAGCGGCATGTCTCGCGCTCGATTGTGAGCGTTCCTCTTCTCTATCTTTTCTCTTCTGCCACTTGTCGGCATCTTCTATCTTCATTCTTCCTTTCCCCCTCTTCAGTCCATCATATTCCTCCTGGAATACTACTGATGTGCCATCTTTCAGTCTCTCCCTCATACCTGGCTAAACTATGCAGCAGCTCTTCTCGTGCTCAAGCTGTAACATAAAATATTATTATCACAATATTCGGTCCAGGTAGAGAGGAAGACGGACTGAATCTGGCATCACACTACCTCTATATTAGGGTGACAGTTATTATACAAATTTGGATTCTCCCAGGTGCACATGCTTAAATCTTCCTTATTTGGTTGGGATATGGAGGAGAAACATCGCCGGGTAGTTTAGAGGTGCCCTTATAGTGCCCATTTGACACCACTTTTAACATTGGAAAGCCCATACCGGGCGATTTGCTCGCCTAATTCTCCATATCTCTGGGATCGCTTTAATTTTTCATGGCACCTCTTGGCGCCTGAAAAATAACAAATTACACTATTTCGATGTAAAATTCCACGAAGATCACGACCAAACTCTCAGATTTGACCTCTAAAGTGACCATGTGGTTGTATCAGCAGTTTTTTTAAAGAACCACTAATAGCACGCCAAGGTCACTTCAAAACACAGAAATGAGAGTTTCATCGTGTTCCTTGTGAAATTTTACGTTGAAATGGTGTGTTTTGATATTTTCCAGGCGACAAGAGGCGCCATGAAAAAATAAAGCGATCCCAGAGATATGGAGAGTTAGGCGAGCTAATTGCCCGGTGTAGGCTCTCCAATGTTAAAAGTGGTGTCAAATGGGCACTATAAGGGCTCCTCCAAACTACCCCGGTGATGTGTTTTCTTCATTTACTAACCAAATAAGGAAGATTCGAGCATGTGCACCTAGGAAAATCCAAATCTGGGAAATAACTGACACCATACTCTATGTGTGATAAGTTCTTCTGAAGAGCTTGTACATTATACATTTCTTTTATGAAAACACATCCCTTAAGGGTTGTCATGATTCAGGCGATGCGGTCGCCATGCACGCTGAACTTTACTTACAGAAATCTCAAAATCTTTAACTCGTCGTTTGGCCAAAATCGGAGAAGATCTTGAGATTTTTGTGAGCGAAAACGTGCCCGTTTTATACGTTAGGAAGCACCCGCCGGCAATTAAGAAAATAATTATGTGAATGGTGACGAATGACGAGTTTTCTTACCACTTCAGATCATAACAAGTAGTGGACAACTCGTGTCAAATTTCGTATCGTCGGAATTCTGAAATACATGCGATTGGAATATATTTCTGGGCTGCACAGCGCCCACGTGTCACTAGTTGCTTCACAATCAAACTGTAATTCAATCTCACAACAAAATCCTGTCATGAAAAGTAAAGGTTTGGGAAGATTAAACATAGTTCTCTTGTGACTTCCGGCCAACTTTCTAAGAGACTGACTCAAATTCGATGACAGATTGATTTTCTGCAACTATCTGTACACTTTTGGTCGAGGCATTCTTAAAAATTCCAGAGCTGAATCAATATTAAGCATTTTGAGATCCATGGATTGCAACTTGTTACAGACGCAGTTTCTGATCCTAGTCCGCACAAAAATTCAGATGCACCCTTGAAGAACGATTCATCAACATTACTTTCTCATGAAATAGAATCACCATGAATGCGATGCCGAGAAAAATGACGTTCGGGTGTCGTGTGTCGGAGTTCGGTTTTGGAGAATAAGAGTTTCTCTCTAAGGTACCCGACTGACCCCCACACGCCTTCTCAGTAATGGGCACTTTTTGCCCCCTAGCAATTCA
The DNA here is from genome assembly GCA_029851415.1 of Eretmocerus hayati. Classification (NCBI taxonomy): domain Eukaryota; kingdom Metazoa; phylum Arthropoda; class Insecta; order Hymenoptera; family Aphelinidae; genus Eretmocerus; species Eretmocerus hayati. The sequence continues at coordinate 117,848,862 of CM056744.1, read as the reverse complement.
TTTTACTAATGCTATGTCAAAATATGAGAAAATGAATAGTTTGCATCGACCCCGGTTAATTCCGTGTTTTCCAGAAAATTCAGAGTGATTTTTTCATTTTTCGTAATTGCACAGCTAGAAAATTCCCGAAAGAATAGCGTCATTAAATCTGGTACCAAATTCTCTTAATGCAACCAATCTCAAAGTACTGTAGTGCATTCGATTTCTTGTATTGAAACCTTCAAAACCCATTTTAAGACTCGCAAAACTTGGACTTCGACCTGTTTCATGTGCAAAACACGGAGATGATCTGTAGATCAAGGATGCCTTCATCGAAGTGTACTCAACATGCCCTCATATGTTTATCTCAGTAGGGTGTGCAATACAACTTTTTCCACCGCTCAGAACGTATTAATCACGTCAAAGTAGGTCGGGTATGATGTTTGGGACCGGCAAAAAGCCCCAAATGTTCTCGCACGGCGATAAAACCACCTATTTGATGATTTTTTCGGAGGAATTGAAGACACATCGGCTCTAATTCATCAAAATCAGACGTAGTTGAGTTCATTTTGAAGGTCTTGTAACAAGCCTCAAAATGAGCTCAAATGCGTTGGAAAATGTTGAGGTAGACTAGAGTTGTCGAGAAAATAGCTTAAAGGGGGCAAGTTCGGCACACCCTTTTGTATACTCCAAAGAATCACTTTCTGGAAAATTTAAGACAGTTCGGCTTCAATTGGTCAAATTTGAACGTCAGCTTGTTTTGAAGACTTTGAAATAAGCCTCAAAATGAGTCAAAGTTTGTTGAAAATTGTTGGAGCAGACCATACTTATTGAGAAAATGGTTGAATTTGGGCAAGTTGGGTACATTTACCTTATATTCCTGGATCCTAATTCTCAGCGTATCGATTCTTCGAATGATTATGAACCTGTATTAGTGTTTCAGGAATGATTATATTGCATCATGAAACTAATCTCAGGAGAGAGATGTATAGCCACATTCCGAAGAAATAGCGACATATTTCACCATCAGAAGGACGAGGACATGAATGATGCGAGTATCCACACACAATCTCCAAACCCGAAACAAATTCAATACCCTCAGCGAGGCATCTCTTGAATTCTAAGAGAATCAGCGCGATAGCTCGTAAAAAATTCAATACATCTCGCAAAAGCACACTAGTCCCCACCCCAACCTCCACCCACGCTTGAAAAAGATTAAGATGGATACATCACCAATAGGGGCGAGGCCACACTTTGGGAAATCGACTCAGGAAATAATATTATTTATCAATCTCCCGCTCCAAATAACCAAGATCGAGGGTGTCTTATCCGTATATACAACGCATAGAATCATCCCAAATGTTAAACCGTCCCTCAACATACATTTAAACGTCTGGAAAAACGTCGAACATACGCCAGAGTGGCCAAAAAGAACCCGATATAACACACTCATACAAATATATGTATATACGTTTATATGGATGTGAACCGTGCGGAAGCAAGCTGCAAACACATGTATAATGCATCCCTCTGGGAAAAGCATCGGGGTAACCGATCTTGCCTTACCCTCGACTTCCTTCGATATTAATACGTGACTTTGAGTAGTGATGGTGGTATAATACACACACCTACAGTTGAAAATGGAGTCTATGTTGAGTTGGTCGAGTGAAGATCGAATCGATTCTTGTTGGAGGATAAGGATGGATACTCTAGTGGAACTGATGTACATAAACTGGTGGATTAATGGAGGCTGAGTGGGATGCGAGCAGCTCTTTTGGAGGAATGTAGATTGAATCGTGGTTGAGGAGAAGCATCCGTATGTTGCTGCTTGAGCATTTGTACATCCCCGTGATGTGCTCATTTATAGTGGGTTTTGCAATTGAAATCGAAAGAACATGAGCTTCCGATTCCAGCTGTTGGGTTGCAATGTAATTTTTCCGAGGGGCATTGAATTTGCAGTTGGGTTGGCCAAAAACTAAAATCATCCAGGAATGATTGTGACAAGTAGAAAAAAGCATCGAAGTTGCAGGCAGGGACTCCTGAGATCTCCTCGAGACTGTACTTACAAGGAGAGGACCGGGAACCTGGGTCATTACATATTATTCTCTGGAAATATTCGAGTGGTTTTCATTATAGAAACTCGAATCAATAACCAAATCTAACCGAATGACTCGCCTTCGAGTGAAAATTGAGGAGAATTACAAGCCGATTTTGATAATGATTTTTGGTCACTCGATCGATCGAGTGATTGTACTAACTCGATGATTGAGTAAAATCGGCCGACATGAACTAAAACAACATCATCATCTTGACACTTTTACTAAAACATTCTTAATTCGAATCTAAATGTGTAATTCGATTTGAACAGGACCCTCTAATTTTTCCTTATATGTATTCTATCGAATATATTGATATTCAATTCGTAAATGGCAATTATTCATGTTGAATTAACAATCAGATTTGTAACCTCATTTGCGATTTTGAATACATATTACACGAAATATCAATCATTCAGGCTACTTAACAAGGAAATGTGAAAAAATAGTCGTGCGTGGAGTTACAGTAACCCACTTTGGTCGGAAAACTTGAGATTAGTTGCCATAACGTCCCTCATCACTGCTATTCAGTATAATTTGACAATATCTCTCATGGCTCAGTTGGTTAGATGGTTAGTGTGAATATCGTACAGTGAAAACTAATCATGAGTTAATTCTAAACTTTGTCGCAAGTGCTTATGCCTCATGCAGTTCATTGTTCCTATTCAGCATTCTAGTTCCAATATCGTTCAACAATCAATAAATAGATGGTTTTTTCCATACGGTACATTATGAGCAACTCGAGGATCAAGTGAAAAAACAACTCACTTCGAGTGAAATTTGACTCGAATACTTTTGGAGAGTAGGACTAACAAATACACCTCTTGCACAAGAAACATCGAAAAACATTGGCATCGCCCGTGTAGGCCCATGTTACGCAGTAGTACACGTGTATGATAATTTCCATTGTGGTCGAATATTTTTTGCTATATCTCCTATGATGGGGCCTGTTTGGGGAGGATGCTTTCGATACTTCATTTTCCATGTGACCTGAGACAAGGGGAATTTTTTGGGAGACCCGCTACTTGGACCCCGTGTTTCCTTCTCATTCGTACCAAAGATCCGTGATATAATGGTCATCAGCCGCTTTATGCTCACTCTCGAGCATCTTTCATTGTGTAATCGTGATCAAACTGTCTTGACTTCATATATGGAATCGGATTGGGAATTAGCTATTTTTATCCCAGGGAGAGACGGTATGCTAATTTACAGCTGGTGGAACATCACTTGACGATATTGATAGAACATTAGGTAGAGAATTCATTCCCAGGGTGATTCTCAGGTTTCCAACGTTTAAAGCACTGGAGAGAGGGGATCCACATTGAAAATCATTGATCAAACATGACCATAGAATCCTCGGATACCATAATCATATGTCTTCATGGGATTTTATATTTTACATGTGGTTTCCGAAATGTTCCGATAATTCCAGCTGTATATCCGACGAGGAGATCTGTTGGACGAGTATACGTTCGATTAATCATGCTTATAGTGATACGAGACTGTGAGAGAACCTTACCCTAGCAGTTTGGCCAAATGGACCTAGTGCTGGCTCTTTGCCGAGACTGGGATTTCGTCCTGCTTAAGTCGATCCAACCATTCATCCATCCAATCCTTCCATTCGCTCCAATAATTCCATCCATCACAGCCATTCATCCATCCATCCCATTCATTCGATCCATCCATCCTATCCATAGAATCCATCCCATCTAACCATCGATTACATCCATCCCATCGATCCCATCCATCACATCCATCAATCCCATCAATCCATCCATTCATCAATCCTAAGCATTCCATTCATCCATCCACCCAAACCATCACCTCTATCCATCAGTCTCATCCATCCATCCGTTCATCTATTCATCATTCCATCCATCGATCCCATCCGTCTATCTCATCGATACATCCATCCATGCTTTTCATGCAACCCATCTCTGCTATCCATCAATCCATCCCATCCCATCCATCGATCCCATCCATCAATTCATCCGTCCATGCCGTCCTTCCCTTCCATGCCATCCATTCATGACACTCATCCCACTCTTGCTATCCATCCATATCATCCATCCCGTCCATCCTATCAACCCCATCCATCCTCCTATCCATCCATCTTATCTATCGCCTGTATACATCCAACTATCCCATCTATCCAGCCATCCCATGTATCCCACGCATCCCATCCATCGATCTCATCCATCCCGTCCCTCCATCCAATCCCTCTGTCCCATCACATCCGTCTCATCCGCCCATCTCATCCATCACATCCATCTCATCCATCCATCTCATGCATAGAATCAATCCATTCCATCCATCACATCCAGCCATCCGTCCATTTTATCTATCCAATCCATCCCATCCATGCACCCTTGCCGTTTCTAGGATTTCAACGTACCAAAGTCACGAAACTACTCAATGTTTGGTCCCGTATCGTTGAACTTCCGTATGCAATGAACGGCTTTCCACACCACCCGAGAGGTACCGTTCTGGGCGCGTTTCTCTTATTTTTTTGGTAACGGTTGAGGAGATCGCACCTGTCCGTGGCAGGAGCCCTATATACCTCACCCGTGCTCGTGAGGATCACCAGCCTCCAACCTCCTTAGGCTCACCTCCGAGCGGAGAATCCGGCGAGTTCCAGGTGGGTTCTCCCTTGGCTTTGGGTTGGACTGGAGATCACGAACCTGCGAAGACATGGTGAGAGCCGCCAACCCGAACCAACTGCCCCGAGCCGTCGCCGTTCGATCGGAGACAAGACAAGCCCTGTAGACGGATTACAACGCGAGCGCAACGCCTGGAACCGACCTTGACTAAATTCCTCACGTTCAGAGGCGACCCGTGACCGAAGATCCGACTCGACGGACCGCGCCACCCCTCCGCAGGAGCGTGAGGTCCAGCCCGCCCCGCCACCAAGAGAGGCTTTCCCCCTGGAGTCACCGAAGTCCCCCGGTGGGTTTCCTGACCACGCCACCAGTCCAGCCACGGACTGGACTGATGACGTACCACCGTCGGCCCGCTTCTTTTCTTTTTGATGTGGGAGGAAAAGATCGCCTGGAGCCATATGAAAAACCTCCCTTGGGACTCACCCATTACGTAGTGTTTTCCCTGTACATCCATCCATCCATCCATCCATCCGTCCATCCGTCCATCCATCTATCCGTCCATCCGTCCATCCATCCATCCCCCGGTGGGTTTCCTGACCACGCCACCAGTCCAGCCACGGACTGGACTGATGACGTACCACCGTCGGCCCGCTTCTTTTCTTTTTGATGTGGGAGGAAAAGATCGCCTGGAGCCATATGAAAAACCTCCCTTGGGACTCAACCATTACGTAGTGTTTTCCCTATACACACCCATCCACCCACGCACTCACCCACCCACCCACGCATCCATGAACCATCTCTTCCACCCACATGCCCATCAACCAACACATCCATCCATCCCTCTCTTTAGCACCGGGAGCGTCGACCTCACTGGTCGGTCGCTCGGCGCAAACTGACTGCCGGCCGGCTTGCGCTCTCCTTTATATAGCCCCCACCTTACCCCCACTCCTCGACCAAAATTCACTAAATTCGAGCGGGAGGGCCACGGAAAAGTCATCGACCGACCGCGCCGAGCAGTACTGTTCCATGAGCCCTTCTCCTTCTCGTCGACCCAAAAAAGGCCGACCAGACCCTCGATGGCTTGACATGAACCGAAAATTCAGCATCCCCCAACTTTCTACCCTTCCTTCCATCTCAGCGATATCCACATACAACGAACTAAGGGGTAAATAGTCTCAAGGAAGTTCCGAAATCGTATATTCAGAGAACAGGATAATTTCTTTGTCGTGATGGCAAAGTTCAATCAAGATATACAAACTTTGCTACTGTCGGACCGACTTGCAGTTTAACATGATGATGAAGAAGTTGAATGTTCGTAATTCAGTTCCTCGCGTCACTGTGACGATTCTGAACCTATCCAACTAATCCACGATCAAGGCGTGGCTTGAACCCACTCAAAGATCGCCCGGATGGATGGATCGATTGATAGATAAATGAATAGATGGGTGGACGGATGGGCGGGTGAGTGAATAGGTGGGTTGGTTCAAGGTTGATAGTTATTAGATGAGCAGAGGATATATAGGTAAACTGTAATGCGTTTACATGTGAACGATACGAGATTTGGCAAGGAAGCCATTCCAATAGTGGTTATGTGGTTTTGAAAATCCGGTAAAATTTTCATTTCTCTCGATTACAAATCTGCTCTATCTGACACGAATTTGAATTGAGATCCGGAGAAGGAGGCTTCATACGGATAATTTGAGGTTACGTGTTCATAGTTGAGGTCACCATATTCATTAGAACCGCATCAACACTGAAAATCTCATCTATAATAAACTCCTGCCTCACCTGCTTCACGAGTCACTACTTGTCGTTTGAAATATATTTGAGCGTACTAAATCTATCACCTGATCAGGGTTTCGTGCCTTAAAAGTTATCAAGTGCTTAGGAGTCTGGGGTGTGATTTAGGTCACTGTTTTTGTTTGCAGAGATTGTGAAGAATTTCTTCAAGTTCACATGCGTCAAATCAGTGCACTGTGATGCTAAATTTTTGAAATTCGAGAAGAATGTGTTGGATCAATCTCGTGAATACAATTGCTTTCAGAAATCAATCGTGATTGGAGCAATGTAGTAAGTGCCCTTCTCATACTTTATGATGTATCAAAGACCCACACTGAGAAATAAAATTTGGGCGTACGGCCATGCATTCCGCCGTACGACCAAAACGGCATTCTGCCAGAGAACAATACCGATATTGTTATCGCATCAATCCATTAGGCCGGTTTGGCGATCAAAAGGCGCGGTAGCGCCTTGCTGTCGAGTATATAGAATAAAAACTCGCAGCGCTGCCGTAGCCTTATTTACGCCAAGTTGGGGTTTTTTGATCTCTCACTGTTTTCCGATCTTAGATAATTATGGATTTTTGTTGGCCTTAGCCACGATGTGCACTCATAATCGCGAGCTTGGTTATACAGTACCGTCCAGAAGTTCTCGATGGGTGGTCCCTCGAGTACCTTGACTCACAACAGCAATAAGTCAAATTCTATGCGTTGTACAAACATTTTCAGTGAAGCATCTTGATGAGCAGGAAAAATACTAATTTTATTCGGTTTGGATAATTTTTATCGAATATTTTTGAAGGTCCTACACGCTGATGGAAAGATAGAAGATCTAAAAAAATTTTACTTTCATTGAGACACCTGCAGTTTTAATGCGAATCAAGATACGGCAATTCTGAAAAAAGCATCTTGTAGAGCGAAAAAAATGCGATGGGAAGCTATTTTGTGATTATTTTTTACGTCCGGTGTATGAGAATGTGCGAGCTGTCCAAATACCCGAAATCATGGTTATTCACCGTTTTCTGTGTCGTTTTCGATGATAAACACTCATTTTGTGCATCTAGACAGCTCGTTTGTCCTCATACGCGGTACGTAAAAAATAAACAAAAAATGGCTACACATAGCATTTTTTCGCTCTACAAGATGCTTTCTTCAGAATTGCCGTATCTCCATTCGCATTACAACTGCAGGTGTCTCAATGAAAGTAAAAAATGTTTAGATTTTCTATTCTTCATCAGCGTGTAGGACCTCCAAAAATATTCGATAAAAATCATCCATACCCAGTAAGAGTTATTATTTTTCTGCTCTTCAAGATGCTTTCCTGGAAATTTTCGTAGAATGCATAGAATTTGACTTATTGCTGTTGCAAGTCAGGGTACTCGAGGAACCACTCATCGAAAATTTTTGGACGGTACTGTAAGTCTATATAAATACTACTTTGTTTCGTCGAGGTATGAACTAGAAGGTTCGTTTCTCGGCTCACAAATTGAGACCCTCCCCGATGAGATTCGTCGTAGATTTTCGTCTCCCGTTTCCCGTCACCGCCGGTCGAGTTTCGACCCATTTCGAAGTCGACTCTGTGTCGGTGTACGCTATAATATGTGTGCGTGGAAGAGCGGCGAGGCGATACTAGGATCTCTTCTGTCTATATCTAGCAGACCATCCCTGGTAGAACTGTCAAACATTTTTTGCCCATTATTTGTCCGTTTATAATGGAGTACCGGGCATTTAATGCCCATTGGAAACGGGCTACAAACGGACTTAATGTAACGGTTTCTAAGACATTTTTTGGGTATTTCCAAGTTATTGAACATTTTTTCTACATTTTTTGGGCATTCAATGGACTACTTAAATGCTGTCTGATTGATGTTACTCAGAATGATAAGTCATATCTCGGCATCAGAATATCATCAGAAAAAAAAATATCCACCCAATTTCAATTGGTGCAAATGATTTTAATTGGAATTAATGATATAATTGATGGGAGAAAATCCATACTTGTTGGATTTATAGGATTATTGAATTTCGCCGTGAGTGGGGATCGAACCGGAACCTTCCGCGTGAGAGTCCGAGCCGTTGTCCATTGCCCTAAAACGTGTTGCTCGGAGCAGGCTCAAATCAGTGACTTGAGATGTGCCCTCGAAAGAAATGTAGCTGATGGCATTTAGTTCGTCTTCTGTACAGTTGAAGGAGTTAAGAAATTCTAATATCTTTCGATTTTCAATGATTACATACACTGTGAAAAGTTTCTGCTTGAATATTCAAGAAAGTGTTTTTGAAGCTTTTTCCAAGTCGATGCTTGAATTTTTTTCATGTACATTCAATTGAAGACTCAAGTTTTTTCTTAAATTTTCAATCGAATGTTCTTGAACATAGTTTCCAAGGCATCAGTAAATTTTCAAGCAAATATTCTGGAATATCAAGGCAAATATTCTTGAAATTCAAGAATGTATTTGAATGTGTTTGAATTCACAAGACAGCTTCGGCATTCAACTTTATCAAAACTCTAAAGATTTATCAGAACTCTAAAGAAAAAAGATCATTCAAATTCAAATTTATGTCAGAATAATAAGATACACTATGAAAAAAGATCTCGTTGATATTGTAGGTTATGAGACCACCAACATGAAAATTAATCCATCAAATGTCCATTAAATGCCCGAAAAATGTTTTGGATTGCTCACCTTCCGACGACATTTATCACGGGCATTTAATGGCTAAAAACTACCCTTGGATATTTGAGGTTAGGTCAAATATTGTCATATCTACACATTAATGCCCGTAAAATGCCCAATTCTTGGCCGATTATCACCACAGCATTTTCAGTCCATGAAAAATGTACATAACATTCCACGGAGAACATTTCCAATGTTGAACATTTCTACCAGGGATAGCAGACAATTATTTCCTTCGCCGTTCAGGGGATTAGGATGAGTGTTTACTTTCAGCACGAGTACAAATTGATGCCAATATTATAATAATTGTTCGTCCACGAGTGAAAGAAGCCACCTGATGTATTATCTTGTTTAAAGTGATTCAAAAGTGATGGGCTACGGCCAAAATGTGTGCCATCCTTGCTGTTGAGCAGTGTCAAGGATGATCTTCAGACGTTCAAAAATAATATAGTTGGAAATTTGAGGATGTATAGGGTGCCAACATTCATCTACATTTCAACAGTGTATTGACTTTTACTTCTTCCAATACTTGGGACAGACCCAACTCTAAAGCTATATAAATTGTGCGTCTCAAAGAAAAAATTATAATCTACTCTAGTAATAGAATTACATTGCGACCAATGGATTTCCTTTCGTGCAGCTTTTCGTACCTCACCAAAAACCTAATCATATCCAACACAAGGGGGATCGTCTCTCACACTTAGATCTTGTGGGACTGATCAGCCCTATTGATGACTGTCTATATGGAACAGTTGCTGTGATATGTGGAGTGATCTCTGATGCTGTTCTAATCAACTCTATATTTTATATAACATATTTTCATTGTATATCACTCAAGATCCCATAGTCTCGTCTAAACTGTTACTCATGATTTATGGGTCTTAGCTGTTCTGATGTCCCACCTACATTCTTACCATAGACTTGATCAAGAGCTAGCAGGCATTGGTTGATTTCTAAATAGGTCTAGTACAGAGTTGTTCAGGGTTCATCTGTTTCATCAAGGGTGTTATTGGAAGTGAGAGAAAGTGGGCATTGGCACTCTTGGTGAGAATCGGTAAGTTCAACCTGAAAAATTTCTTTTTTGAGAAGTCAATATGACGGGGCTCGGAATTCCGCTTGCGGGAAACCTCGTCAATGGGGATGAAAATAATTTCACTCCCGCGTCTCGCTGGCCGGAGACGAGATAGTTGAGGGTTGAGCAGTCTTGTTTTGTTGAGTTGAGGCCTCAGCTTTCAACGCTCCGAGCAGCGCCAAGCGTTTGGCCTGTTGAAGTCCGTAGAGGTCTCGTCGGTGCTCCTCTTCGGAGCGGGGTACGTAGGTCTTGGGACGTCTGTGCCGTTGGCTGGGACGGTCCATCCGTCCGGTCCAGGTGCGTGGGCGTGCTCACGCCGTCGTCGGGGTAGGAACGGGGTTAGGCACTCGAATAATTCTCACGGTTTCAAGACACAATTGCGACTCGGTACTCGAGGTGCGAAACACAAACACTACGCACACTTGGTCACTCATGCCGCCGGGGCAACTTGGAACGGTCGCGGCGGGGCACGTTGAGTCGGGTGCGTCGGGCCACGGCTGGGCCAAGTGTCGTGGAGACAGCGTCGCGACGGCGAGCTGGAGAAGACTGAGCTGCCGAGCTTGGGAAGCGCGGCCTTATATACCCATGTTCGTACGCTTGAGAAGCGTACGCGTAATGGGAGCGGCGCATTACATTAGCGGGAATGTAATGCGTGAGAACCGTACGGAGCGACGTACATTTGCTGGGTTTTACTAATTCGAAGATTTATGAGAGTGAATTTATGATCTGCCGCGTACGTTGGGGGAGCGTTACTTTTCCGTTGTCGTAATAGGGCTGTCCAGTTACAAGGGTTTTTAGTATTTTTCCTGGAAAACTTTATGGCCTGATCGGTACGGTGGATAAGCGTTACTTCTCTGTTAATGTAATGTGACTGTCGAGTTACAAAATATTTTGAATGACTTTTTCTCGGAAAACTTTACGACCTGGGGCGTACGTTGGAGAAGCGTTACTTTCACGGTAAAGTAATGGGTCATGTCAGTTACAAAGTTTTCATGTCAAATTTCTAGGAACCGTAGATACAAGATCTATGCCGTGCGTACGCTGGAAGAGCGTACGATCGTAGTAATGGAAAAATTATATATTCGCGGCGATCAAAATTAAATGCGGGGGTATGCCCACGTCAAATAGGTATAAAAACTGGATACATACTTCATCTATCTGGGCGTATTTTGAGGAGCATTTCGTCAAAAATTGAAACACCTCTCACATAACGCTATTGGATATTTATTCTCAAAAAGAGTAAGCGGGTATATCTTCATCTTCTTGATATTTCACATATGATCAATGTCCCCTGTTGAAATTTGTTAAAGTTTTTGGTTTTCAAATAGTGTTGAGAAACAGATGTGCTATCATAATCCTATGTTTCATTTGTTAGTCACCCACTTGTTCCACTAGTAAGTAATTTTGGTAGTTGGGACCCTCTCTTCTTGAAGAGCGCATGACCCAACTCGTGTAAGGACTTTCCACAATCACAATCCAGAAGTTTCTCATCAACTGAAAACCGTCTACTATTACAAGTAAAGCTGAGAGTTTTTGCATCAACTCGAGTTAAGGAGACTGCTGTAGCTACCAGGGGGCCCCGGTAAACTCGGGGCACCCGAGTCTCATGAGCCACTACTGACAGCGAGTCGTGGCAACGCTGTACGCACACAGCGTGGTTCAGTGCGTGTGTGATTCCGTGTCGGCTCGCTTCGTATATGATAGTGCAGTCTAAACTTTTGCGTCGGGTCGATTTTTGTTTTCTCTTTTTTTGTATTTTAGATGAAATGTGTAATGATTGCTCGTTTACCGTGTTTCGAAAATGCCATACAATGTCAGACGATCTACTGGGAAGAGAAAAGGCAAATTTTTCAAACAGCGTGACAAGAACAACATCGACCCTTTCCTGCAACGCGTTGTTGGAAATTAAGGGCGGCCCGCGCGAACCAAAGATGAGCCTCCGCAACAGGTTAGTTATATTTACGTATTAGAGAAAAACTTTGTCGTTGTGAACAGCGTAAGCTGTGTATGTGTGGTATCTACTATGATTCAAATTTCAACTCTTGATTCTTTTTCTTCTTAAATTCATCTCTTGATTAATTTATTCGTAATCTCATTGTTTATTATTATTTTTTCCATTTTCCAGGCCAATTCTGGAGCACTTGTATTCCCTTCTCAATTTGGGGAACGGAGGCTTATTGAGATGGAACAACTTCCCTTTGACATGTGGTGTAAAAACTGTGACAACGCTATTGGCATACGTACCCTTGAACATGAATCATTCAATGGAATTGTGAGCAAGTGGCATATACGCTGTGAAACATGTTCAACTATTATTGTTGTCGATACTTCCAAGAAGTCTAATGACAAAAATTTTGACACCAATCTCAAACTTGCTACTGGTGAGTGTAGACATTTTGAATCCAAACCAGTGACTCAATCAACACATTCATAACATTTCCATTTTACAGGAATACTTGATACTGGCATTGGGGAAACTAAGGTAAATACTTTGCTGTCAGTAGTGAACTCACCAACAATACATCATTCAACTCTGAAAAGACTTGAGCGAGTGGTTGGACCACCAATTGAGAATGTCGCTCAAGCTTCTTGTGTGTATGCAATTGAGAAAGAAAAAATGATGTCTATTGCATCCTATAAGAGTCAAGAGTAAGCTATCAACTCTCTATATACTTAAGTTAAAGGGCTCAGGGTGAGTTCATCTTAGGCTCCAGATTATTATCTTGAATAATTCCTCTTTTCGATAACTATTGACTGTTGAATTAGATTTGCCATGTTCAATTATTCAAGAAACTGATCCATATGACCTTGATCTCAGATCTGAGCCAAATTAAAATACCAGAGCATTGAAGTGGAGTGATAATGTCTCAGTGAATTAGTCTGCTTTGAAATGTTTGATGTAGAATAATTTTTACTCGTTGGAATAGGAATTGTCTACTAACAACTATCCAGACTGTGGCTGATCAACAATAAAGTAATTGGATTTCTTAATATGGTGTTCCAGTGTAACGAATGCCGTGGTAGAAAAATCTTTCACACATAACAGGCTCACACGAATGCACTTGTATAAGATCCCATGCGAAAGATTCTCTTTCGATTACTCATCGAAGTGTTCAACGAAAGAGCACTTACTGACAGAGCTTATCGATTTTTCAAATTGTGAAGTAACAAATGACTCGTTCTCAAAACGTTCTAATACTTTAATGATATTCTACCTTGTGTGGAATTGTTTCGTTATAATAATGTAAATATCCTGATATGCATCTTCAGGTCCTGGAAATTTTTGGAGGAATCACTATCACCAAGATACTCATCATTAGGATGTGATCTGAGATTTCTGAAATCCACGTGTCAAAGAGTAGTTTATTTTAACTTGCAATAACTACATCAATGTCTAGAGAAGCTCTGATTCTTTATAGTTACAGATATGTCCATCCATGAACTGGATTATTGTATGGAGTCGAGGAACAGAATCCTTCGAATGTTGATCTATAATCTGACACGGCTGTTTAGAGGTCGTGACTGAGATGATACTGTTATATTGACATCATTTAACTTACATTCATTAGTTTATACATACATGGTTCCACTCATTCACCATAACCTAATCACATAGTTGACCAAAAATATCAGAATTTTGACTCTTGAGAGTCATGAAATCAGTATTTCTCAATCTCTTCCCATTTGGTCACGGTCAGATTCTGCTAAACGTTCACTTGACATGTTTCCCGTGATCTCATGACCCTCAAGAATTGAAATTCATACTTTGATCTCGGATCAAATTATGGGGGAAAGGATGGTGATACTCGCCAAGTTAGACTCCTGGAAAAAGTAAAGTGGGAGGGGAAAGATTTGGTATCACTGCCAACATAAATAAATACAATCCGTATATTTCGAATGCCCCTATACTCACCGGAGTCTCGGCCACGTTACGACTATTTTGCTATGAAAGCTACCAATTCCGCACAGAATGGTACCCGCAAAAAAAAAACAAGTATAATCTAAAGAATTTTGAGGTTATTCATGCCAGATTGAAGGCATAACAATAGTACATTACGCGACAAGGGCCGAAAGTGACCCATCGCGGCCCGGGTAGGTTGCCGCACGAGCCGGTAGGCGAGGGCGGCATACCCGCGGCCGCGATGGGTTATTTTTGTCCCGGTGTGCGTAAACTGTTTTTCGGTGACACTTGTATCGAAATTCTATGCTCTCCGACGCGATGTCGAGGCAAAATGCCGCTCCACCGTACAGGTTAGAAAACGTCGGACCATGCAATGTAGTGGCCCGACGGCGCAGCCCGAGGGCTACTGCGCATGCTCACTCGTTTTCTAGCCTGGGCGGCATTGCGGCATTTTCTGCCCCGGGATCGGAGCGGAAACCAAAGGCTTTCGATGCCAGTGTGCCGAAATAGTATATTATATCATCCAGTGCGAAAGCTGCTACTTCTGAGGCATCGTGCAGGACGTCGGCGAAGCCGACGTCCTGCACGATGCCTCGGAAGTAGCGGCTTTCGCACGTGATATATATACTATTTTATATTACGAGTACTGGAAAGTGCGCAACCAAGTATGTTATTTAACCATTTTTTAACTTTTTTTGCGGTACAATAAACTATTAATTTTCTTCGTTCTACTGTATGTTAGCAGACGTTTGCGGCGCGCGCATTTATTCTTTTGCATCGTTGTTCTATATATACAGCGCGCATCTATTCTTTTGCATCGTTGTTCTATATATATAAGTTGTTTTAGGTGATGGATGCGGCCGGCGCATTCGTCGGTAAGACAGATTTCTTTCAAATAGGTACATGATATAGGGCATGGCAAATATGGTGACATACAGCTCTAATAACATAATAGCATACAGCAAGTATATGGAAATAGTCATTTATTCATAATACATGGGTCAATTCAATAATACCTTAAAAAAAATTACAAGACATGTTAACAAAACAATTTTGATCAAATTCTTTGTGGAAATGAAATACAAGACACGTAAACAAAACAATGTTGATCAAATTCTTTGTGGAATTGAAAATGATTATTTGTGGAAATGAAAATGAATGTTCGAACAATTTATTAGTTTGATTGTTGCAGAGCCAATTTGAATCTCTTGATTCTCTTCTTTCTGCATGTTTTGGTATGAGGCATGTGCATTGGCTTCATCAGTACCATCAGGATTAGAACCTTCAGTTTGATGAATTTGTGCACGAGTCGATGACTGAGTGGATGTTGATGTTCTTTTTCCAGGTTTGATATAAGATATTTTGGCAGCTTTTTGAATAGGATCTCTATTCTTTGTTGTTCCAATGGAAGTTGATGGGTTCTGTTCTAATTCATAACCATTGGGCACAATTTTTTTGTTTGAACGAGAAGTACATAATGCTTTTTTCTTGGGTAACGGATACTGAGCAGTTGCTACATTTTCAGTGTCACTGGCATCTGAGGACTCTTCATCTATTAAGTCTGAAAAATGATCATCCTTATCAGAGGTATACGGTTCACATTTCATTGATGATTGTGATGCTTCACATGATGCTTCATTTGATGGTTGGCTCAATTTAGCATTAAGGCGTGCAAAAAATTTTGATGCTGAACATATCACATCTGTTACCTCTGGATCAGAATCAGAGTCATTACTATTTTTGTTACTAGAGTTTTCTACTGATTCTGGTGTTGGTTTAAATACGTTATATCCCCAAGAAGTATTTGCATCAAATTCTTGGCCATCAAATGAAATACCTGAGTCATCTGCAATTTCATCTTCAATAACGTTTGATTGTTGATTCATTGTTTGTTCCTTAAGTTGTTGCACTTGATAAGTATGCACAGCAGCAGCATCTAATTTTAACAAATTCCCCTCGGTCACAGTATGTTTCACTGGCAACAAAGTTTTCACACGACCACTAGTAGAAGGTACAGGGTTATCTATTTTTTTTTTTAGGCAGTTTGGTTACATGTTTTATGATGGGTTTTGATGGAGTTCTCACTTTGAATGCGGAACTAGTATTTTTAGAAAGCCCAGCTGAATCAATACTAGTACCTGTTGAAGGACATGGACTTTTTGATGTAACATTTGTTGTTACGGCAGGAACCTGTTTTCCAATCAATGGTGGTGGAATGACATTCTCATTTTCATCAATGTTATCATGATCTTCATGTATCATCTGAGCAGCTGTAACAAAATTTGTGGGATTTGATGTACATTGTTGTTGGGTAGCAATGGAGGTCTCTCTTGATGTAGTTTTTCCAACAATGGCATCAGTAATTTGATGCGCCATTTTATCCTTCGTAAATCTTGAATCAGCAACATACCCTCGTGCACATCCTGGAGATTTCCATACTCCGAAGCGCATCAATTCCTCAATGTTTGCACCAGTATCTGCAAATATGGTTGCAGCTGTGCGTCTGATGCAGTGGCTGGTGTACAGCTTTATGTCGGGTAGCTTCAGGAAAGTTGCTATTACCTTTGGAACACGTCCAACTGTGCCAATACCAGTTGGGGAATTTATGAATGTACCATTACGAAAGGTAAGGAACAGTCGTGGACAAGTGAGACCCATTCTTGCATCCAAGTATTTCTGCAGTATATCTGCAAAATCTCCAACCACGGTGAATGAACGCTCAACATAATTCTTGCCCTCTGTGGGGATAGTTATGAGGAAAGTTCCATTATCCAACTTGAGTACGTTCTCAAGAAGTAAGTATGTAGCTTCAACCATACGTAGGCAGCCACTCAATCCAGCAATGAATATAGCCTAAATTTATGGTAACTTGGTAAGATAGGGAATACTTATTATCAAAATTACATGATAAAAAAAATACCTTAGTTAGCAAATGTTCTGGTTCTTCTGCTGTACTTATAAACTTATGGACATTCTCAATAGAAAAAGTTTTTGCCTTCTTGGGCTTATGCCCCGTGTGCTTGGTTTTGATATATCTGCGTACAGCTGAGTAATTGCTGATGTCAACACTATCGTAGGCATTAATGCATGATTTTATCATCGAATACACAGCCCATAGAGTGGATGAAATAAACTTTTCTTTTGTAAATAGATAATCCATATACATCAACATTACATCTTCATTGATGTAGGTTGGGATTTTGTTATCAACACACCATTTCTTGTATTTGTTGTACCGTTGTGTGTATAACTTTTTTGATAGCAATGGTAAACTTTCCAGACGAATTTTGCGAGCCTGTTCAAGTTTGAAATCCATCACATCTACATCCATGGTTTCATTACCACCAATTTCATCTACACTATTTTCATCATCAGCATCGTCGTTATTCGCCATGATTTATATTTTAACAATGTCTAATTACAAATACGAATATTCCCATAAAATAGGTCGTCAATGCACACAGAAAAACACAATAATGGCGGTTAACAATAATGGTGGTTCATAACATATGACAGCAGGAATATATATGGGCAAATCTCACGAAGTATGCGGTTTGGCCGAACAGGCCTATTTTCACGTTGTCAGAACAACAGTCGCGTTATTTCCGCCGCTCGCATTAGATCATTTTGAAGATCTACTCATATTTAATAGTTCTGCATCATTCAGAAGTCTAAAAATTGCTATAGAAAGGTACTGGGAGACGCTTCTTCGTGACAAAATCACAATTTTCGACCGAACAGGGCCATAGTTCTCTCACGCCTTAGCTCGCCACAGGCGGGGCGGTTCACCGATCGGTCTGAAAATTGGATATGTGATGGATTATAATACATAGAAACATATAATTTTCGCCCGAGGCTGTGCCTATCAATGCGTCGGAGTGCCGATGATTCGTTGGAGCGAACTCCGATTCTACATTTTCTCCTGTATCGCTCTTCTAATGGATGCAGCACTCGGGGCGGTGAATATTTCGTATCTGTAGAAACGACATATTATTCTACATCCAAAAACCTACAAATCTAGCCCAAGAACGATAGTGTGCTCGATTCCGCACGACGATGCGGCTTGAAATGAGAAAAGTTATTTTCGCGTAAATGGGGTCAAAAAAATCGTTTTTCGTGTAGCACACGAAAATTTCGATTCCGTTGGGATGGAAACCACGTGTAAACTGATATTTGTACCTCAAGAAATGCCTATGAGAATCGCCCCTACTACAGCCTCATATCGGTCGCGATGCGAGGCTTGTGAGGATCGACAAATGACGAAAATGAGCGTTTCGACGGTTGAGGCACATCTACATTTTGTACCACAGACCTTCAGAAAACACTGTAAACCATTGAACTCATCTCTCTTCTTCTATTCCAACACCAAGGATGCCATGTATTCACATACACACGAGCCAATTAGAATTACGAAAATATGAGGGTCCCACGCAAATACATGGGAAAAACTTCTACACCCTCACAAATCCACGGCGGGGCTCCAAAATGATTTACGCAAGTATTTCATCATTGTTTGAGCATTACTTGGACCAAACAAAAGTTTATCGGAGATGTGCTGCCATTCTGGAAATTCTCGTAATTTCAAAGTCGAAACCGCATAGTTCCTGAGATTTGCCCATATAGAGCAACGATGTGCTGAGGAGGCATTATGGCAACGACTGCGGTAGTATATATAGAACAACGCATCTAAAGTAACATGCGCGCGCCGTTCATGCTGTTGTCTTAATTTCATCATCGTTTTCTGCTCAAGACGCACTGGAATCATGCACTTTACATGCGTGCTCAGTAACGTCACGACGCGTCGAAAACGCGCACTTTCAAGTACGAGTAATATAAAATCATTTTGCTGTGATGACAATTCAGTATTGATTTGACGGCAATACCACATGACAATACAGTCATATTGTTCAGACGGCGATATTTCATTCTCAGTGCACTGAGCTTTATGTACGAGGTTGATTCTTGGAATAAATCACGATCTTCAAGTGGATAATTGCTCGACGCTTTTCTTCCTGACTACTTTATGCAAGAGGAATCAATTACTGGGGAATAATAGTTCACGAAGTTCATATTCCCCATCATAGCATAGAACAGAAGATGTATAATATATATATAAAGTATTTCTTATTTATATACATATATATCATAATCATAATATATATGTAAATGAGAAGATGTATAATATATATAAATGATAAATGATATATACACAAGATGTATAATATTACATAAGATGTATAATACATGCCCTTATCCTCGGCTCCTGAAAATTCAAGAAAATAATACATGAAATATTCTGCGTCAGGCCTGTAATCACGAGGCAGTACCGGAAGTCGCTCCCGGTGCTAAAGAGAGGGATGGATGGATGTGTTGGTTGATGGGCATGTGGGTGGAAGAGATGGTTCATGGATGCGTGGGTGGGTGGGTGAGTGCGTGGGTGGATGGGTGTGTATAGGGAAAACACTACGTAATGGGTGAGTCCCAAGGGAGGTTTTTCATATGGCTCCAGGCGATCTTTTCCTCCCACATCAAAAAGAAAAGAAGCGGGCCGACGGTGGTACGTCATCAGTCCGGTCCGTGGCTGGACTGGTGGCGTGGTCAGGAAACCCACCGGGGGGTGGACGGATGGATGGATGGATGGATGGACGGATGGATGGATGGACGGATGGACGGATGGATGGATGAACGGATGGATGGATGGATGGATGGATGTACAGGGAAAACACTACGTAATGGGTGAGTCCCAAGGGAGGTTTTTCATATGGCTCCAGGCGATCTTTTCCTCCCACATCAAAAAGAAAAGAAGCGGGCCGACGGTGGTACGTCATCAGTCCAGTCCGTGGCTGGACTGGTGGCGTGGTCAGGAAACCCACCGGGGGACTTCGGTGACTCCAGGGGGAAAGCCTCTCTTGGTGGCGGGGCGCGCTGGACCTCACGCTCCTGCGGAGGGGTGGCGTGGTCCGTCGAGTCGGATCTTCGGTCACGGGTCGCCTCTGAACGTGAGGAATTTAGTCAAGGTCGGTTCCAGGCGTTGCGCTCGCGTTGTAATCCGTCTACAGGGCTTGTCTTGTCTCCGATCGAACGGCGACGGCTCGGGGCAGTTGGTTCGGGTTGGCGGCTCTCACCATGTCTTCGCAGGTTCGTGATCTCCAGTCCAACCCAAAGCCAAGGGAGAACCCACCTGGAACTCGCCGAATTCTCCGCTCGGGGGTGAGCCTAAGGAGGTTGGAGGCTGGTGATCCTCACGAGCACGGGTGGGGTATATAGGGCTCCTGCCACGGACAGGTGCGATCTCCTCAACCGTTACCAAAAAATAAAAGAAACGCGCCCAGAACGGTACCTCTCGGGTGGTGTGGAAAGCCGTTCATTGCATACGAAAGTTCAACGATGAGGGACCAAACCTTGAGTAGTCTCGTGACTTCCTTACGTTGAAATCCCAGTGATATCAAGGATGCATGGATGGAATGGATTGGATAGATGAAATGGACGGATGGCTGGATGTGATGGGTGGATTTGGATTCTATGCATGAGATGGATGGATGTGATGGATGAGATGGATGGATTCTATGTATGAGATGGATAGATGAGATGGATGTGATAGATGGGATGGATGGATGAGATGGATGTGATGGATGGATGGATGGGATGGAGGGATTGGATGGAAGAACGGGATGGATGAGATCGATGGATGGTATGGGTGGGATATTGGATCAATGGAAAGATGGGATAGTTGGATGTATACTCGCGATAGATAAGATTGATGGATAGGAGGATGAATGGGATTGATGGGATGGACGAGATGGATGATACGAATGGATAGCAAGGGTGGGATGAGTGTCATAAATGCATGGCATGGACAGGAAGGATGGCATGAATGGATGAATTGATGGATGGGATCGATGGATGGGTTGCATGAAAAGCATGGATGGATGTATCGTTGAGATAGACGGATGGGATCAATGGATGGTATGATCAATAGATGAACGGATGGATGGATGAGATGGATGGATGGAGAGAGGTGATGGTTTTGGTAGATGGATGGGATCAATGGGATGGATGTAATTGATGGTTCGATGGGATGGATTCTATGGATAGGATGGTTGGATGAATGGGTGTGATGGATGGGATTATTGAAGCGAATGGAAGGATCGGATGGATGAATGGCTGGATCGACTTAAGCAGGACGAAATCCCAGTCACGGCAAGAAGCCAGCACTAATTCCATTCCGCCAAACTACTGAGGTAGGATTCGCTCACAGTCTCGTATCACTTTGAGCATGATTATTCGAACATATACTCGTCAAACAGGTCTCCTCGTCGGATATACAGCTGGAATCATCGGAACATTTCGGAAACCACATGTAAAATATAAGATCTCATGAAGATATATAATCATGGTATCCGAAGATTCTGTGGTTATGTATGATTAGTGATATTTCATGTGGAGCCCCTCTCTCCAGTCCTTCAAACTTTCGGAACCTGAGAATGACCCAGCAGTTGCCATCAAGCACACGATTCACTCATTTCACCCATCAAATTGTTTATTTCTCAAATTTTCCGTGAGACATTCTTGCCCCTCATTGAGTAAGAAAAGGTCAACTGGTTCTGGTTTCGAATCGACGACAGAGTCTGAGACGAGACGAGAACGCCCAAGTCTTATATTATTAATGGATAACTTCGATATCGAGATTCGAGGCTTTCCGATCGAGATTTCGCGCGCGTTTTACGAGTCGTCTCAATGTGTGTTGCTGTGGATGATTGACATTGGATTATTTGAATGTATCTATGTATCTATACGTAGATCAATATAATTGAAAGTATCCAATCATGCGATCTACATAGCCGAACTATCATATCTGTTGATTATTTCCAATTTATCGAAAGAAAAGTAATGATATTCAAGTATCTGTGTCAACTAGTTACAGGAACGGGGCAGAGCCAAGAACAGGAATGATTAGACAGAGACCGAGAGGTGCGGTGGATGGACACTTTATTAGTGCGCTAGCCGACAGAGCCTCCGGCACGCTTGAGGTCACAGAGTAAACTGCTGCGCTTAGGGCAGCATCAAGACCCATTGGGTCCGTTTTCACTTTTCTTTCTCGCCAGCGTCCTATTCCCCCATTTTCTAATTTTCGGGACTGTTGCCAAGCGGCCGTTGCTGCTTGGAACATCTATGCGTACAGGGCAGATGCATATATAGATATATAGAACCAACTCGGGCGTATATAGGTATATAAAGGTATAGGGATAGAATATATATGTGTAAGGATAGAGGTGGCCGTGGAGTATACTCGACATCATCCCCCCTTAGGTTAGAAAAATTTATGGCTAAGTAAATTTTTCGTTACATATCAGCATTTTCGAATGATAATCGTTTAGTTTCTCTCATTGATTCCGCATTACGGTCATTTTTACTATAGGAAGCTACGTAAGTAGGAGCCTGAGGGGCATGTATAACATTGTTGTTTCTATTATAGCTTATCTTGCAACAGCAGCTTCTATTCCATAAGCTGATACCTATGAGTTTGAGGGCATCAAAAGCCCCACATTTGTATAAACTATACAGAATAATTATGGTCAATGCAGCTTTACCGGTGTAATCTAAGTACGTTGAAATTCGCTCGGCCCATGATTTCGTTCTCTCTTTGTATTTAAAATCATTGATCAATTTTTGAACATCGTTAAGTTTGGTCAATTGCTTATCTAAACCGTTACCAGCTTTTTGCAATTCGATTTTGTCCAAGTAGGATTTTTCAATCTCTAGGGTATCAGTTATGTTGAAAGTGAGGTATTCTATTTTTGCATTGAAAAATTCGCTGCGGTAAGGTTTTAATTGGAATTGGTCACTTATAAAGGCACAGGAGGTGTCGTTGGATTGTAATATGGAGTCTTTTTCTACATCTAACAACGTTTGCAAATTCTTACAGTATACATGAAAAGTCAGTTTCTTATCGGTAGATATTACCCATAAATTCAACTTATCTACTTCTTCGACAAATGAGTCCTTCATGGTGTACCACCCGAAATGGCAGTTACAAATTTCTCTCTGCAAAAGTATATCTGAGTAGCAAGAGCTATCTCTCGATGTGCTCATGAGTGGTCGGGTACTTTTACAAATTTTTTGACCAGGCTTAAAGTGAATGCAGTCTTCTAAATTAATGAGGGTATAAAATGTCAAGTCGGCAGTTATAAGTATATCTTTATGCTCGAGATCAATTACTTTGAATGAGGATCGACCTTGTCGGATGGGCAAGGGATGTAGGTATATGAGCTTGTACTGGGTTTCTTCTGGAACCGGAGTACTTATGACATATATTAATTTATCGTCATTGAGATACGCGATAAACGTGGAGATTTTTATCAAATCAAAATAGTGTTTTTCGTCAAACTCGAAAAGATGGTGAATGGTTTGATTGCGTTTGATGGCATTGAGAGCTTGTAGGAAACTATGTGGCTTTACTATTGAAGGGAAGACAACACCCGTCTTTGCTAAAGAAATAGCGTTCTCTACATTACCTAATTGTTCTTCGAGATCTTTCATGGCTAGTTGGATCTCCTGTAAAGATACTAGCATCTTTTGATTTGCTTCAATGTTCTGAATGGCTCGATCCCGAGATTGACTCCACTCTTTAAGTTTTTCAAAGTTATTATCGAAAATTTCTAGTTGTGAACTCATTGTGCCGATGGATCCCTTAACAAGCATGGTCTGATTCTGAATCAACTTCAATACTTGTGCATTTTGTTTATACACCTCGGTAATCTCCTGGTTATACAGTTCAGCATCATCGCTGTCTAATGTTCCAAAAAGAAATTTCAATCCCATTCCGACAAGACCGACAAGGGCTCGTTTACCTCTATGGACGCGTGAAGCGCGTACTCTTTGTTCAGTACAGTTGATATTTACGTTGCATCGTTCTTTCATATTCGTCACGTTTCCGACTTTGTTTGTAATGCCCCTTTTATTTCTATTGATGTGCAAGCCGCGAGCCCTAGCCTCTAGAAGGGTCATTTGGCGTTCTACCAATTGGGTATATTCACCCATTGTACAGTTAATATTAGCACTACATAATCGTTTGATATCTTTTACGTACGTAGCCAGTCTACCACTGGCAAAGAAGAGCTCTGCAATGTCCGTGGTATGGACTACTGTCCATTCTTCCCGATACAAATGAGCAAGTCCTCCATTTACTCGAACAAATTGTGGTATCTTTTCGGATACCTCATATGGCTGCACAGGGATTATGAGTAGGATTATTAATGTAAGCATCTGTAACAGAAAACATGTTGAATTATCCTAACAAGTATTCTAAATTTCCATATTATAATGTCTTATTTCATTAAAATGCCGCAACTGCACTCTATCACGTATGATGAGTTCCACGGTGTGAGTCTGGTCGTTGACCCGTTGTATAGCAAGTGGTTCTGTCCATGTGGGTACATTATCCACGATTGTCTTTGCTATAACGATGTCTCCAACTTGATAGGAGCTTGATGCCGTCTGGCGGCTTGATACTGTCTCTTGATTCCGCTCCTTTGCTTTCTGGATATGTTCTCTTGCGTTTTTTCTTCTTTCTTCTAATATCTCCAAATGCATTTCTTCTCGATTATCTTCCGCCTGATCGAATTCTGAGTTTCCATACAGTAATTCGTAAGGTGAGTACTTGGTCGTGTTGTGGGTACTTTCATTATAACTCTGACTTGCTCTCAGCAGTTTCAGATAAGTATTGCCCTCCTTTGATTTGGCTAGTGTTTTCAATGTTCCTATGACCCGTTCGCATATCCCATTAGATTGAGGGTGGCGAGCAGCGATGTTGATAAACTCGATACCATATTTGCGATACAGGGTTTGGACCTTATGGGAAAGGAAAATCTCTTCGTTGTCTGACACTAAATACTGCGGTGGTGCAATTTTTAAGAAGAATTCTTCAAGGGCTATGTGAGTCCTTGATTTCTGTCCAATTTGCCATATCCAGGCAAAGCGGCTGAACTCGTCAATTATGACAAGGAAGTCTTGATTTTCGAAATTGCAGAAGTCAATGTTGATCTTCTCCAGGGGTCTTGATGCGGGATCGATGTAGACACCGGGAGCCAT
This sequence comes from Eretmocerus hayati, assembly GCA_029851415.1. NCBI lineage: Eukaryota > Metazoa > Arthropoda > Insecta > Hymenoptera > Aphelinidae > Eretmocerus > Eretmocerus hayati. The sequence continues at coordinate 117,823,670 of CM056744.1, read as the reverse complement.
AAACTTCCTTGCTGCGTGTTTCGTGCGTACACATACGGAGCACTGTTCGGTGTACTCCTTCACGTCTTTTGTGATATCTTGCCACGTAAATTCCTTACGTATTTCGGTCAACGTTTTTTCTGCGGACCAATGGTTCCTGTTATGTATTTCCGCTAGTTTCATCATCTGTGCCTTTCTGTCTCTGAGGAACCGTGGTTTCAAGGGTCTTATGAACAACGGCTTCCCAGCAAGTTTCACGTACAATCCGATCCAACCGAGTAGGCGGTCATAGTTCTCATTTTTGAAGATATGCGTGATTTCCACAACATCATGCTCCCTCGCTTCTTCCAACTTCAGGAACAACTCTGGGATATTCCTTTTGTTTTGATACAGGGCTCCTTTGATTGCAAAGTTGCCTTCTTCCTGTAGTTTGCTTCTGACAATGTGCTTGGATAGGGTAGCCCAGCCCATTTCTGATAACTCCTTCAAGCTAATAGCTTTTATTGTCTGACTTTCGCCAAACAAATTAATGTATTTTCCTAATGTTTCTCGATCATCATATACTATGTCTCTTTTTTGCCGGATGATCTCGCGTAGCGAATATTCTTCTGTAAATCTGGTAATCAGCCTTACATTATTGGAGATCCTCCTGAGTTTCTCGATCGTTATTTCCGGCTTATCGTTCTCTTCAACATCCTCCCGTTCGTCGACATGAAATGCTCGTGAGAGAGCATCAGCGTTGCTGTTCAATTTTCCTTTCTTATAAATAATATTGGGATGATAATCAGTTATTTTGGTCAGCATGCGAACTATTCGAGAGCTGACGTCATCTGATTTGTTTTTGAATATCGAACGAAGATTTTGGTGGTCTGAATAAACATCAAATCTCTGCCCGTATAGGAAGTGCTTATACTGCTTCATCCCCCATACGATTGCTAGCAGTTCACGTTCGGTTACAGAATAGTTCCGCTCTGCGGGATTTAGACTTCTGCTTGCGTAGGAGCAAGGATGCTCGTCGCCATTTTCATCAATTTGAGATAATATAACTCCAATGCCCTCGTTAGATGCATCAGTATTCAAGATGAAAGGCTTCGACGGATCTGCGTGTTTCAACACGGGATACGTTGCTAAAAGCTGCTTGAGCAGTGAAAATTGCTCTCGACATTTTTCATCAAAGTTGAATTCCACATTTTTTCCTTTCAGTCTGTTCAAATGATGGCTCTTCTGAGCAAAATTAGGAATAAACTTGCGATAATATGATGCCAGGCCGAGGAACGTTTCTAGTTCCTTTTTATTTTTTGGCTCTGGATAATTCAGGACTTTTTCCACGTTTCTGGCTAGTGGTCGGATCCCTTCTTGTGATACGTCATGCCCGAGGTACTCGAGATGGTCTTGCATGAATGAACATTTGTCTGGATTCAGCACGAGTCCGACTTCGCGTAGCCTTTCCATTACGGTGCGAAGATTTCTTAGATGCTCTTCGGGGGTTGATCCAAATATGATCAGATCGTCGACATAAATGAAGCAAATTTTACCAATCAAGCCTCGGAGCTTGAAGTTTACCATTCTTTGGTAGGTAGCAGGACTATTCATCAAGCCCATGGGGAGGCGCAACCATTCCCAGTGCCCCTTGTGCGTCCCAAAGGCTGTCTTGGGAATATCACTCTTTTTTACACGTACCTGGTAAAATCCGTTCGAGCAGCTCATGTATTTGGCCTTTCCCAGTAGGCATAGTATCTCCTCAATCGAAGGGAGTGGGTAATTATCTTGCACAGTGTTGGCATTCAATTTTCGAAAGTCCATGACCAAGCGCCACTTTTTTTCGCCCGAAGCGTCCATTTTCTTTGGTACTAGCCATACATTGGACCGGTAGGGCGAGCAGCTTGGCCTAATTAGTTTCTTCTTCTCTAGAGTTTCAATTTGCCTTTCAATTTCAGCTTGCATGGATATTGGGTGACGGTACAATGGTGTGCTTATGGCCTTATCGGTTGTCATCGTAATTCCGTGCTCCACATCCTCAACCTCAGGCATTGGGTCATCTGGTAGAGCGAATCTATCGTTGAACTCTGCGATGATACTGAAAATCTCCTTTGAAACGTCGGGAGAGATGCGCTCGGATACGTTGTCCAAGTCTTTCTTGAACTTTTGTCTCAGAAATTCGATGCGGTCTAGGCGCTCCTTCGATTCTTCTGAATGATTTATGCAGTCGAAATTTTTTCTTTCGTAATGCTCTTTCAGCCTGAGCTTTCGCTCTTCAATAGTCACTCTATTGTCCAGTATAAACCTCAATATCTGTTTTGCCGACGGTTGCGTATTGGACGCTTCTTCCTCTCGGCTTTCCCGACTGGTCGGCTGCGTATTAGACGCTTCTTCCGCGCAGTGTCGTGGGAGGTCTTCATGGACAGTAAAACAGAGGTTTTCTCTGTATATGGGCTTGTAATCATCAGTTTCGTTGAACAGATGCAGCTTTATTTTTTCGTTTTCTTTTATTTCATATATTCCTGGTACGACATTAAGCCCTTCCACAAAATATACCCCAGGTGGGCTATTGGGCATAATATCCCTTGTATCAAAAGAGTTGGGTTTCAGCTGAGCTAGTTGGTGCTTATTGAGTTCCAAAGTAACTTTGCCTCCTAAATGATTTCTCAAAGTTATTGTATTCTTGTCATTATCCACTATTGATTTGGAGCTCATTTGCCAGTCTTTGCCTAGAATGCCATCTGCCTTTGTTGGAAAGTCATTGGTCATTACAAACAAAGTGAATTTAATGGAAAATATTTCGATCTCACAAGTGCCAATGGCGTTATACAGGCCGTCGATTATATAGAATTGTTTGATCTCATGTGGCTGGAATAGTTTGAATGTTTTGTTTTGTGGATCGACGCATCGGATTTTAATGTGAGATCTTTTCGACCCTGAATCTACCAGGAGTCCGTTTGGTGTTGCGGCACCGTGGAATCTGGTGAAAAGTATCGAGTCGTACCGATCGAGTCGGCCTGGTCCGTCTCCAAGGAGACATCTTGAGGATGAACTGTGGATGACTCCGTCATTTCGTGAATTCGGCGCGGCGGGTCTTTGGTTTGTGGAGCGTTTGCTCGAAAATTTCTATTTCTCAAGTGCGGGTGCTTCCGCCAACATATTTCTTCTGTGTGACCAGAGATATCGCAGTGACTGCAGTGTTTCCCAGGTTGGGTGGTGTGCACTTTATCAGAGCGACCCGTGGACGGCTTTTGGTTGGTCGACCCTGTATTTGATTCTTGTATTCTTCGTTGTTGTCCGTCGCGGCGGCTGCGCTGTTGCGCCCTGATAATTTCATCCTCATTATATATTTTCTCCTCCCGTATTGCTCGGAAATAAGCATCATTTAGCGTTGTAGGCTGCGCTGCCACTACTAAGGGTTTTATACTGGGTTCCAGAGCCCTGATGAATCGTTGGATTCTCTGTTCCTCTTCTATACTTCTGTAGACCCCTCTATATTTCGAGTCGGCTTGATCAATCGACCTTTGAACCCGTTTGTCCATATCTCCATATCTCTTTATAAAGTTTTCTATCCTTTCGTTGAATCCTTGTCTCATTGCATTCCTCTCCTCGGTTAGCTGGTTATAGTCCCCTTCTGTTTTTCCAAAAGCTAGTCGCATGGCCTCTTTGAAATGTTTTGGGGACTTATCGGGCATACGGTCGGCAACGGAAATTGCTTCACCTTTGAGTTTTGTAGCCATGACTTTGTGTATGAATTCATATTTTTCTGCATCTTTGGGTAATTGATCGTTAATCCTCTTACATTGCTCTAAAAAGGCTTCGACGTCTGTCGTGCCGTCAAATTCACGAACATCGTTAACCCGTTCGCGGAGTTCCTTATGTCGAGCGTGAGAAATAGCAGCTATTTCCTTCTCCAATTGTTCTTTGTTGATTGTTGTGGTATCCTCGAAAATTTCAAATTTGGCCAAACGCTCCTTCATTTCTTTCATTTCGCGATCCCTTTTTTCATTTTCGAGGGCAAGCTTCTTCTCCCTTGCCAAACTTTCGTCGAGTTGTCTTTTGAGTTCCTCAGTAGTTGCCATTTTCGGAATAAATTGTGCGAGGGTGTCGCTGAATTTGAAGAGTCGTTCTCTGATTTTTATTGTAGGTTTATGAAACCCGTCGCCTTGTGCTTTGAAGCTTGTAATTTCTACCTCAGAATCAGTGAAGGAGTCTTCTGACGATTCAGAACTCTCAATATAGAGCATTGATCGAACGACGAGACAGTGAATCTAGCGTGAGTTCACTCACCTTGGTGTTCGTACGCCCTGGAACGAGTGTGCTCTGGCCCGTGTAGGCTTCCGTAAATACAGCGCCCACTCGGTTGGTGCGCGCTGGCTCGTAGCGGCTTCCGTAGCACTCTCTCCCTTTCTTTCCCCTCCTCCGAAAATCGTCTCTTGCGGGCTGCTTGTTGGAAGCGTCTTCCCGCTCGCGCTTCTTCAGAGGAATGTTGGAAGGGTGGCTAGCTGCGGACCTCGGCTAGGCGAGTCATCCAAACAAAGCAGCAACGTCGTCCCTTCCGTGGGTTGTCTCTCTCTCACTCACTCACTGTGTGCCTCTGGTGAACTATTTGCACTCGCGACTGACTACACTCGCGACCCCGTATCCTGGCAGGATCGCCAATTTGTCAACTAGTTACAGGAACGGGGCAGAGCCAAGAACAGGAATGATTAGACAGAGACCGAGAGGTGCGGTGGATGGACACTTTATTAGTGCGCTAGCCGACAGAGCCTCCGGCACGCTTGAGGTCACAGAGTAAACTGCTGCGCTTAGGGCAGCATCAAGACCCATTGGGTCCGTTTTCACTTTTCTTTCTCGCCAGCGTCCTATTCCCCCATTTTCTAATTTTCGGGACTGTTGCCAAGCGGCCGTTGCTGCTTGGAACATCTATGCGTACAGGGCAGATGCATATATAGATATATAGAACCAACTCGGGCGTATATAGGTATATAAAGGTATAGGGATAGAATATATATGTGTAAGGATAGAGGTGGCCGTGGAGTATACTCGACATCTGTATTCATGTACTGTAGCGTTCTGTCCAGTTCTGTCTGCTTCGTTGTCAACATTGAGCAGGTGATCGTCGCGCTTGCGCATCATATCGGGTTTTATTACACCTGCATGTGTTAATCGGATCGCGCGCATAATGAGTGATAGGAAAGTAGATTGCTGCTTGACCGACAACCGAAATATCGGATATCCCGTGTAATAATGAGGTTAATGGTAATCATGTGAAGATTTGATATGTGATATTTAATCTTCCTTCAACGACCCAAAAGATCTCAGGAAATCTTATCTATATTCTCAAAATGATCCAAACTTCAAAGTTGCATCACTGTTTTTTGATTGGGGTAGATTAACTAGAATTCTTTTCGTGAATGATGAGTGTTTCAACATAATTCTTAAATTGCATCTATAAAATTTTCTAATTGAGGTAGATCAACTAAAATTCTCTTTGTGTATGTTGAATATCTTTACATCGTTTTCAAAAAAGTTTTCAATTTGTGGATATAATTTTTCATTTTGGAATGTGTAGAACAACTCTCCAGTTGGTGGATGGCACTGAATGGAATCGGACCGAATGGATTGAGAAATTTTTTATTCGTGAATAGTGTATTTTTTCGAATTGTACGAGGTTCAATGACTTTCTCACTTCTGAATGATGATCAATTGAATTCCAAATAATCGATCGGAAATTTTTTATTTGTGGACTAAAAAGATTTCTGCAGTAGCATTTAAGAAATTCTCGCTTTACATAAGGCTGATTGGCTGATCTTTGTACATATCCTCGAAAAGTGTCTCCTCCTTCTCTCTTATAGCCGACTCAGAGGAGAAGAAGGAGAAGAAGGAGAAGGAGGGAAATATTTTTCCATTCGAAAATTAGTAAGAACCTTTGAAAATCTCAATCGAATTGGAAACCCACATATTTCCCGTGAAAATTAAAATTTTCATGCACAAGCGTTGCATAGATTTGGATCATTGATTTTGGAGTTGAGCTCAATTCTCCAGTTCTGAAAATGATCTTCATTCCTTGATGGTCAACCTCAATAATAATTCGTAAAAACTGTATACTTAGTTCCTTGATCCCACACCATACGGGTGGTTGAACCATGCGCGCGCAGCGCGCGCACTTCGTAGATTGAATAGTTTCTTGAGAATATTCGAAGAATCCCTCAGCTAGTCGTGAATTTTCGAACCAGCAATTCATAAATTTGGATTTCGAGGCATGTTAGATAGATAAACATGAATCAACAACTTTTTCGTTCCATATTTTGATACTATATTATTATATTTGCTTCTTGCTGGTACCATGTATACCTGCATAATTTTTTTTTAACACATTAGCTTTTGCTACAATTTCCAGAATTTTGAGTCATCGTAACCATCCGCGCGCAACACGCGCGTTTTAGAGTTCTAGTGTCTTATATTTCTAGCTCGAATGAATCCCTACTCATGAGCAAGGAACGAAGACTGTTTCGGGCAATTTCTGAATATTGGAAAATTGCATGGAACTCTTTTTGTCAGTGAACAAAGATAAGTTGTTCGGGTTCTAGAGTGCGCCAAACGACGTAGATACATCCAATACTTAGGTTGCAGTATGGACTCATCATATACGATATCAAGGACATATGTGCACGCCTGTTTCAGTATCGGAATCGATTTGTATAATTCACTCGATAAATACTCAGTTTCCGCAAAAATACCGATAAATAGTATAAAAATAGCTAGTGAATTGTGAATTTCTCAAATCTATCCGACCATCATACAACGTATTTCGGCTCAATCAAAAGCTCATGTTGAAAGCCACAAAATGAGCCCACATACGCGTGATTTGAGAGCCATGGAGTCGAGTGATCAGAATTTTAGTCGCGAAATAACGACGAGGCAAACCGGCTGAATGGTTGACTTTGCAACTGCAGTTCCTCTCTCCTCAATTTGTTTCATCTCCTCTCGTACCAGGAAATTCTTGTATCCAGGAAAGTTGAAGAATATTTCGAACAAGAACCTGTGTCTCGTGGATTCACGAGGATAGAAAATCATACTCGTGTGGATCACAATCGCAATCCGCGGTTCTTACTAGGCAAAAGCTTCCGATTCGGGCCATGCTCGCGAATTACACGAAGGTACCGGGAAATCAACGAATGCTCCCAAAAAACTGAAGATTACATCTTAGGATCACTAATTTTGGTATTTCGATCATTCACCTCATGCCCCATTGCACGATAGAAATTTTCGTTGGTCCCACCGATAGGATCCGTGTGAATTCAAGAGGATATTGCAAATAGGCGTCAAAACAATAACATCCCAGAATTTTAAATTTTATACGTGCGAAATCAAGCGTTTGTTCTCTCTTGCACTCTGGGACGGGATGCCGGTCGTTACCGTCCCAGTGAACGTGTTAAAAGAGGAATAAGAATGAACAAGACTTGGAAAATTATGAATGCTACTAGTATTTGAGCATCCTGCGGCAATGACCTCCCCTTGAGGAGTTACATGTTGCTTTATGCTCACTCTCAAGCATCTTTCATTGTGTAATCGAGCTCAAACTGACTTGACTTCATATAAGGAATCGGATTGGGGATTAGCTACTTCTATCCCGGGAAGAGACGGTTTATTAATTTACAGCTGGTGCAACATCACTTGACGGTATTGATCGAACATTGGGTAGAGAAATAGTTCCCGGGGTCATCCTCAGGTTTCGAACGTTTGAAGCACAAGAAAGAGGGGATCCACATTAAATATCATTAATCATACATAACCACAGAATCCTCGGATACCATGATCATATAGCTTCATGGGATCTTATATTTTACATGTGGTTTTCGAAATGTTCCGATGATTTCAGCTGTATCTCCGACGAGGAGGCCTATTTGACGAGGATACGCTCGATTAATCATGTTCAAAGTGATACGAGACTGTGAGAGAATCCTACCCCAGTGGTTTGGCAAAATGAACCTAGTGCTGGCTACGAGCCGTGACTAGTATTTCGTCCTGCTTAAGTCGATCCAGACATTCATCCATCCGATCCTTCCATTCGCTTCAAAAATCCCATCCATCACACCCATTCATCCATCCATCCCATCCATGGAATCCATCCATCCATCCGTTGATCTATTGATCATTCCATCCATCGATCCCAACCGTCCATCTCATCGATACATCCATCCATGCTTTTCATGCAACCCATCTATGCTATCCATCAATCCATCCAATCCTATCCATCCATCCTATCCATCAATTCATCCATCCACGCCATCCATTCATGACACTCATCACACCCATGCCATCCATCCCACCCTTACCATCCATCCCGTCCACTTCATCAATCTCATCCATCCACCTATCCATCCATTTTATCTATCGCATGTATACATCCAACTAACCCATCTATCTATCCATCCTGTAAATCCCACGCATCCCATCCATCGATCTCATCAATCCCGTTCCTCCATCCAATCCCTCTATCTCATCCGTCCATCCATCACATCCATCTCATCCATCCATCCTATCCATCACATACAGCCATCCGTCCATTCTATCTATTTAAATCCATTCCATCCAAGGATCCCTGCCGTTATTGGGATTTCATCGTGCCAAAGTCCCGAGACGAGACTATGCGATGTTTGGTCCCGTGTTATCGAACTCCCGTGTGCAATGAACGGCTTTCCACACCACCCAAGAGGTACCGTTCTGGGCGCGTTTCTTTTATTTTTTGGTAACGGTTGAGGAGATCGCACCTGTCCGTGGCAGGAGCCCTATATACCTCACCCGTGCTCGTGAGGATCACCAGCCTCCAACCTCCTTAGGCTCACCCCCGAGCGGAGAATTCGGCGAGTTCCAGGTGGGTTCCCCCTTGGCTTTGGGTTGGACTGGAGATCACGAACCTGCGAAAACATGGTGAGAGCCGCCAACCCGAACCAACTGCCCCGAGCCGTCGCCGTTCGTTCGGAGACAAGACAAGCCCTGTAGACGGATTACAACGCGAGCGCAACGCCTGGAACCGACCTTGACTAAATTCCTCACGTTCAGAGGCGACCCGTGACCGAAGATCCGACTCGACGGACCACGCCACCCCTCCGCAGGAGGGTGAGGTCCAGCCCGCCCCGCCACCAAGAGAGAGAGCCTTTCCCCCTGGAGTCGCCGAAGTCCCCCGGTGGGTTTCCTGACCACGCCACCAGTCCAGCCACGGACTGGACTGATGACGTACCACCGTCGGCCCGCTTCTTTTCTTTTTGATGAGGGAGGAAAAGATCGCCTGGAGCCATATGAAAAACCTCCCTCGGGACTCACCCGTTACTTACAAGGAGAGGTCATGGTCTGTGGGTCGTGAATTCGGCTGAAACTCTGGGAATCGTCTCCTTTTGGCACCAAAAGATGATATCCAAAACCGCAAACTTGAATGTTAAAACGTTTCAGAGCTATGGTCAATCACATTAGCATTGTTAGTATACCTATATATATCAACTTTCAACATGGGCCTATATGGGCAACGCTAATGTCATAGGCTGTAGCTCGGAAACGTTTCAGCATTCAAGTAAGCGGTTTCGGATATCATCTTTTGGTGCCAAAATGAGACGATTCCCAGAGTTTCAACCGAATCCACGACCCACAGACCATGACCTCTCCTTGTTAGTGTTCTTCCTATACCCACCCACGCATCCATCCACCCACGTACTTACCCACCCACCCACGCATCCATGAACCATCTCACCCACATGCCCATCAACCAACACATCCATCCGTCCCTCTCTTCAGCGCCGGGAGCGACGACCTCACTGGTCGGTCGCTCGGCGCAAACTGACTGCCGGCCGGCTTGCGCTCTCCTTTATATAGCCCCCACCTTACCCCCCACTCCTCGACCAAAATTCTTTAAATTCGAGCGGGAGGGCCACGGAAAAGTTATTGGCCGACCGTGTCGAGCGGTGCTGTTCAATGAGCCCTTCTCCTTCTCCTCGACCCAAAAAATGCCGACTAGACCCTCGATGGCTTGACATAGACCGAATATACATGATTCACACATTCCTCGCCGTTTTGTCCGACTTACAAGGAGAGTCCAAGGAGTCCGGAAGCTGGATCTGGCTGAAACTCTGGGAGTCATCTCCTTTTGGCACCAGAAGATGATACCCAAAGCCGCAGAATCTAACGCTCAAGCATTTCCGAACTACAGGCTACAACCCATGCATTACAGTATATCTATATATGTGGAAAAATGGTATATACAGATATACTGTAGTGCATGCATCGGGGCCTGTGGCTCGGAAACGCTTAAGCGTTAGACTCTGCGGCTTTGGGTATCATCTTTTGGTGCCAAAAGGAGAGGACTCCCAGAGTTTCAGCCAGATCCAGCTCCCGAACCCCTCGGGCTCTCCTCGTTAGTCATATCTATGCAGGAAAAAGTGAAGATAGTCTTAAAATGATCTCAGATGGGTCTTCTCGGTTGATCCAAATCTTGGGGCTGTTACGAAACTGGCCTTGATTTTCGGAGAATATTCAATCCTGTCAAAGCACACTATCGATATCAGCTTGGAAACTTATCTCTGCCATCATATTTCATTGAATCTTCAATGATTTTAATTGATGTTCCAATCAAGAATTGGATGCATTGGTATGATTAATTCAAATGCTACCTCATTGTTACTGGACCCAAGTGATTCGAACCTCAAAATAAACCTCGCGAAGAAGCTGGTTCATTCCTGGTTCTAATCTATTATAGCTTATCGAATCCAAATCGAGCATTCACGTTGCCAGCACTCATCTTCACGAGTGTGTACCTCATCTCAAGATCCTTATAAAAACCCACATTTCCTACTCGTCGCATCTGGTCAACCGAACCATAACCACATAACCACACATATTACGTGTCCCATCTCACCGCAATCATATCCAATTGCTCACTCATGGTTTCCCCAGCCAACCCAGTAAAATTTCTCCCCAAAACCATCCCCTCATTCACCCCGAAAAACCCAACGTCGCTAATACTAAGTAAGTACCGAAAAGCGCATAGCTCAATCCTATACAATGTTACAGCCCTAAAACCCTCTTTCTCGACGAGAGGGTGAAAACGACTAGGCGTAGCCGATTCGCACCTGCCCCACGTGAAAAATATCCCGAAGGCGTTGTATGCCTTCACATACAATACATCTATATATAGCCAGCATTACACTCTCAGGCATGGATCTGAGCAAGTGCGGCACGCGTTACTCGTAATTTACGCAATTTCAAAGAGAATGTCTCTATATACATATAGCTCTTTCCATACAGAATCGATAACGATAAGTGCTGCTCACCTTACGCGTGTTCTATACACACACACATTACAAACCCTCAACCTTTTTAACTCGTGCAAAATGACCATCTAATTTATTTGAAGATTTTATATCTATATGGAGTATTCCATCGCAAGAGGTAGCAATTACGTAGTAGGAACTTGTGCTCGATGAAATCATGGCTCGTATAATGTAGACTTTGAGTTTGTAATTGGTAGTTTGATTGATCCGATTACGATGTCCAATTATGTTGAAGTCGAGACTGAGTGGTTGTTCTACATTTCTGGAGAACATCAGATTGAAACTCGTATTTTAGTGGGAAGAGAGAAAAGCAGAGACTGATGAGAGATGCACTCGTTGAAATTGAAATTATGGAATTTAATATGTTAATGCCGCGCTAATGAGAACGCATATTCCTCCAAATGGAACCTCGAGCTTCGGCGTTGAAACACGGAATTTGCATACTTTAGGTTTGATACTCCAATGAATTGTAGATGCATCGCACTGCAAAGTGCTTATATTAATTCGTGAACGTACTTGTGTCTAAATATTAGATGACTGCAAGTGTACAAGTCCAGAAATAGAGAATATTGACCTGGTTCATACTTCGGTTTATCATCAATTTTTCATTACAATATTATTATGAATTGCTGGCTGCTCAGAATGAGTAAACTCAGCGGCAATATGAATTTTGGAAACAATTTCGCCGACTACTTGATTTTGAGCACGGCGTAATTTTGATCGTGCTCAATGGGAAATTCGTATGGTATTCCAAAGCAAATTCATGTAACGTCATGGTTAATTTAACTACGTATCTCTGACTGAATTTGGATTTCAAAGCTCATTTCTAGCTTTCCTGACGATACTCCCGCACCAGCACCCACTTAGTACTCGAATTACATCTCGCAGAAAATAACTCCCAAAACACCAATATGTAATATTTGAGAATCACTAACAATAAGTAAAAACGCTTGTCGATTTTCATGTGTTCTGGCTCAAAATCGACCGGTCAGATGAACAATTTTATCAGAAATTCGTAATTTTGTTCATCAGCAACAAATCATCTCGTTATCACCGGCGGAGTCTTGAAACTATTGAAACTATGTACAACAATTGAGCTTGCATACGTAGTTTTCCTTATCGCTACGAGGAGCTTTGTCTCGGGATAGTGCCGAAACTGCGAAATGGGTTCTGTATCGACGCCTGATTACTGGCTATTCTCTCTGCATCCGCTGTACAATCGCTCGAGATCTCCTCTATCGATGTTTCTACCACAGTTTGCACATTTCTCTCGACCAAAGGGGGATGGTGATTTTCTGAAACTTACGAGAAAATCCGTATTTCGAGAATCACTCTGAATATCAAAATAAAATAGAATTTGGATTAAAAAAAACGTTAGAAAAGCTCAGGGGGTTATGGTTTCGTGAACGGGTGAAAACTTTGGTCTGCAGATGTAGAAATGAGGAAAAATAAAAATGTCATTGCTTCCATAACAATCTGCACAGTATGAATATCGATATTATGACAAGAAAATATCATCATCCTGCATCAAAATATATTGTCTTCTTTTTTTGTCAAAAAAAAAAATATATGAACAAAGCGTCCGCACTATCGGAATTATTGCCTTGAACTACTTTCAACAACTAATTTCTGAATACTTTCAATCAAATCAAGAGAAAACTAAGTATATTTTGTTAGGCATGCCAGGTACCAAGCTTGGGGACGGTTAAAAAAATTATCCAGTCATTCTACAATCCGAATCTTCTCAAGCATGAGAAAACTTCTGAGGTAGTCTCAAACAAATTTTAGACAAAATACTAAAATCCCTAACGTCAGTACGATGTAGTACTACAAAGACAGAACTACTCGCCCACTACCAAAATTTGTCGAGCTTTCGAATAATTGCTGCGAATTTCCAATTCCAACTCAACCCACGCATGCACATGTTGTACAATTTCCCGTAAACTGTTTCAGCAATTGCACAACATGACCCGAGGCCTCGTTGAACATCGATACACGAGCAATAATTACAGATCTTTCATTTGACGCATGCCCACATATAGAGGTGCGGGCAAGTTTGCGGCTTCGCAACAAATTGATTGGGCGCACTTTCAACAACATATATATATACCTATATGTATACATAGATATTCATCCAAACCGTTTGCAAAGTTAGTCTGCACTGTTATGTTATCGCACCGTTGGCCTCCGGAGAGTCGTACGGTTATCAATGTTTCGCCCCAAGCTTGTTTATACCCTCCGTAAAGTCACTTGTTATGCTTCCCCATATTAATGCTGCTTCTGAGTCGATTCAAAAATTTGAGATTAGTCTAAAGTTCAGAGGATTCCTCCTACCCTTGATCCAAAGTTTTGAGACTGTGACCCTGGATAGGACTGGTCGGTATACCTGATGGAACAGGACGCGATCGATTGAGCTTTATCTCTGTAGTTCCCTTCATTTCCTCATTGGTCCTAAAGCATTCACGTATGATTGGAAGAAAATTATTCTTCAAATACTAAGTTGATGCTTCTGTATAACTCAAGGAGTTAATGAACATATACGAGGAAATCCCAGAAACTTTTGACTTTTGGCCTCTAAAAGTGAAATTATAGAAAAAAAAAACTGTGTACACGTCTGAAATTTCATATACCCCTTCTTTGAAGGCTCCGAAAACATAATCGTTCATGTGGGTTATCTGAAAAAAAATAACTAAACGACTTACAAAACAAAGTTTTAACTGAGTACTTTTGAAAAATTCGTTTCTGAATTTTCATTGTTCGGGTAAGCGTTGGGGGGTCTCTTAGAATGCTTGAATAGACATGAAAGAGTCTTAACTTTCAGAATGCGTGATAAGAATTGCACAATAGTAATGCTGGAGGCTTGTGATCTACTGAAGATGGCAAAAATACACTGAATATTGAAGTGTCGCGGGAAAAATTTTGCTTCGTGGAGAGTGACAAATACAAACATCAAATACGATCCTTGTAATTTTTATACCAATCTGGAATGTCCCTGAACCCTTCGAAAGATTTAATAAAACATTCCGAGACGATTTCGTCTATATAAAATTTTCAATTGTCCCCATTCAAACAGATGGCACACTCATACGCGCCAGAGTCTGAGCGTAACGAAGTGGATGTGGTTTTCTGATACTATTCCCTACTTTTTCTCGGTATTTAGGAGTCCGTCCGTTGATTACAGCAAGTGTACACCGCCGAGAACGGCGTAAATATACGTCGAGTAACACTAATTTCATTCCGGTTGATCGCAATTCCTTGATTTCCCCATTGATGTACATAGATGTGCAATAGGTCGATTTCTTTGTTTTCGCGTGGGTAAGACAATGAGTTCATCGCAGAGTCCCTCTAGAATGCGCTAAAAAGTGTATGAACTCAAGAACAGGAATACTGATTTCTCATCGAAACGGAGTCACAGACCGTCCAATGCCTGTCACGGCTCAGTACATCGATGTACATCTACCACTAAAAGAAAAATCACAACTTTGGATCATTAGAAACATCCCTGCAAAGTTACAAACCCCGCTGTGGTACGCTAGAACCGTGAGAGCTCAACGAATTTTGAGAGTCGGTCCGAGTGACACGTCAATTTCCCGATTTTCGGGTGTTTTCTCGCACATGACCTTCTCAAGTATCTATCTGCATCCACCAATCGATCCCAAATTTGGTGTCCGCTTTCAGGACATATGAACGAAGAAAATTTGACTGGTTAGGCCTCGTGAGACGTCGTACAGCCCAAATGATCGAGGAGTGACGGCAAAAGTCAAAAGTTTCTGGGATTTCCTCATATATACTAAGTTGATGCTCTAACGCTAAAGTAACGTCATTCTGTAGTTTTAAAATTGAGGTTGGATAGATTTTTGGATAGAATTTTGAGGGTAGCCACGCGGACATTACCGGACGAAGGCTAAATAGTAGGGTGTCCGTTATTTCCCAAGTTCCCCGATCTCCTATGCCACCCCTCTAAACCTAATCATTTGGTGAGATATTGCGGAAAAATAATTTTCGGGGACCTAGGTGAAGTTTGAGTGCTCCCCCACCTAGAGCATTTCTTATTCGAAATATACCCATCTAAATAAAAATTCAAGTCAATGATTCGCATTTACCACGCATGCATTCCCTTCTACGTCCTCAATAGTGTTTTCAATCGATAGCGGGTACAATTTTCTTCAAAATTACTACCTTAAATATTCAATATGATGCACTTGTACCGGAGATAGCCCACTTGTTTGCATACTATCCACCTGAAGAACATAAAAGTGACTGAAAACGACCTTTTTTTGTTTCGTCAGTTATTTAAGTCTAGTAAAAAATCCTGACGATTAGAGGTGAAACTGAGCACGGATTTTGTTTCTACGTTCAAGAATACATCAAAAACACATATTTACATCATTGAAACAGACTGACTCTAAATTCGCAGTTTTAGGACTCTTCGAGAAACCCTGTTTCACGGATTTGGTATCTTGAATTTTCCAATCTTCGATAACAGTGATAACTTTAGTTCTACCCCATCAAATTGACTTCAACAAGTGGTCATTTTGAAGAAAATTTCACTGGCTATCGAGTAAAAATACTTCCACGTATATAGAAGCACGCACATGCGCAGGCAATGCTGATCACTGGATCAAAATTTGCTTCGGGGCCATAATCCAGAAAAAACGCTTAAGGTGGGGCAGCACTTTAGGTCTACGAAAAATTTTTTATCACAATATCTCAACGAATAAGTGGCACGGAGGATCGGAGAAACTTGTGAAATAACAGGCACTATACTAAATAGTGCAAACAATAATTCGGAAAATTTCTGAAAAATTGACCCACTCGATGAAAGACTGGACAAGAACATTTTGAGCCAGGAATAGAGCATTCATCAGACAATGATTTTCTCGTGTATCCTTTAACGAGAAACTGACAAGGGGAGGACCAGGCCTTTAGATCACCAATCCTTTCCAAAATTTTTTCACAGTTTTGTGTCACCTAGAATATGAAGAACCCACAGTAACTCCGTCAAATGGGCCTCTTGTTTGGAACTACAGGCCAGAACGTTAGCATTGCCAGTATATCTATGTAAATCACTTTTTAACATGAGCCTATACGGGTAATGCTGATCTCAGTCGCTGTATCTTTGGACAGGAGGCCCGTTTGACGGAGTTACTCTGGATTTTTCAGATTCTAGGTAGTACCAAACTGTAAAAAAATTTTGGAAAAGATTGGTGATCCAAAGGCCTGGTCCTCCCCGTGTGAGTTCGATCCTTTTTGCATCAGGATTCTTTTCAAAGTGCAAGAAACCAATTTTCTTCAGAACAGCGATTTTAACTTTCCCTGTTAATTATGTAGGTTCAAAAATGTGATAAGTCATCCTTGTACTGGGCCAGGAGTGTGTTTAAAATATGGTTTCTTATGTGATTCGACCTGCTCCGTGGTTTAGATGGCTAGGACGCGTCCGTATTGGAATGACAAGCTGATTTTTCGAGTTGCTATCAGTGAAATTTGACTGATTTCACTATAGACCTCAAAATGTTCACCAAATGAGCCAGAGACATCCTTTTTGAGTTCACAAGAGCACATTTCATTCGTTCCCGTACACGCATTGAGGGAGAATGATTAGTGACAGCCCAAAAATGAAAGGGTCAGATACACGCGTATAGTTCTGAAAAAAGGTATATTGAGTTATGTTTGAGATAAGCTCAAGTCTGACGCCCGTAATGAGTCAAATCACGCATCTTTGCGCCTCGTGGACCTCTGAAACCGTGCAAATGGGGTCTCTTGACCATCTCAAGATTGCATATTCAGTGCTGAATGTTCTTATCAAGCTGCCCTCGAAATAGGACCAATGAATCACTCTTATATGCTTCAATTAGGAACCCATCTAAACATGATTGATCGTGCTTTCGTGATATATCGAAGGTTATTCGACACTACCCAATCCCAGATCTCTAGGGCTTCTGATATTGTAACATGGTAAGAAAGGCAGTTACAGCATGCTACACTTGCAATTACTCGAGATTTGAGTCATTACGACGATCGAGGATTGAACTTTACGCAAAAATACTGGAAAAACATTCCCCGAAGTAATTCATGTATATTCGACCCATCAATTTTTGGGCTTTTGCAGAGAGCTTTTTCTCAATGTATGTGCGCAAATGAAGAAACTTTGCCAGTCTCAAAAAGCATCTTCCCAGTCGATTTTGTGAGCATTTTGAGTTTTATCATGAAATCGATCAAATTCTACTGGTAACAACTCGAAAGATTCGCTTGTCATTCCATTCGGATACATCCTAGTCCTCTAAATCTACTTCCATCGTGTTGAGCAGGTTTAAATACGTATGAAATTATTATTATTTTTTTTTTATTTAATTATTTAAGGACGCTGTTGAGCACACAAGTATGAAATTATACGTCCAGTACAAGGATGAGCCGTCAGATTTTTTAGTTCATAGAATAGTAAGAAAATCATCGTTTTTGGAAAAGTCAGTTTGTGTGATTTGAAAAAAATATTTAGATGTGTTGGGGCAAAACGAAGATCGGTTCTGGTTTCTATGTTGAGATATACACAAAAAAATTATCGGTCAATGCACTATTTCTGACCCAAAACTTTGATGTCCAGTGTAATCAAAAAGTGCCCAAATCAGATGTGAATTGATCATATCATAATTTACACATATTTTATATTAGACCAATTACTTCTCTTGTACACTCCCCAATGATCTGAAGTGCACTGGTCATCGCGGTCAGAGTACCATTCGAAATTTTTGGTTTTACTCGCACTTAGGTTATGATTCGAGTGCGAATGAGACATAAGACCTCGAACGGTACTCTGATCGCGGTGACCAGTGCACTTCAGATCATTGGGGAGTGTACCCATTAGAAAGGAGCTATTTAATTCGGTTCTTGCAGTAAGCCCCACCGATATAGGGCCCTTTACTTTCCATTTGTTAATAACTACCAATCATCATCTGCTCAAAGGAAGTCCCAATAATTATGGCCATTCTCCTTGTCGATGACGTACATAATGAAATCAAGAAAAGTTTACCCCTTAATTCACCTTCTGAGAGACTCTCGTGTTTGCCAAAATACGAGAGCCCAGTACATGTCCGGGATGAAATTACGATACACCAGCCTCGAAGCGAATGGCAATTTCGCCTGAAATATTCGACCCCAAAATTCAGGAATTGAGAAGGAACTTGACACGACCTTATCAAAGCACATTTCGAATTGAAGTCGATATTAAATCTCCCTACTTCTGTTTTGCAGCAAGAAAAACTGAAAAATTATTCCTATGAGTTCGTTAATCGCGACCACCCTCCATCAAAAGTCAGAACGACCATTACGAACCATCACTACCAAAAAGCAAGTCTCTCAATTGAAAACTCGAGACAATCATTCTCCCTGCTATTACAAAGTTCAAAACCCCTCGTTTCCGCTCATTTGCCCGAATAATCGTCCAATCCGAAAGTCCACAAGGTCTGAAACAACGCAACGTCTGGCAAAGTCAAAAAGCACAAATGAAAGCTCTCCATCTAAAGTCCACCGGTTGAAAATTAAAAGCTCAAGCACCCACACGCAGTCCATACACGAGTGTTTGATTTCACCACGAATAGAAAGTTTTGAGGGCCATCCCACCGTTCTACCCTTTCCCTATATCCGATTCACCCCATAAACCATTGCAGCATATTCACAAAATTTTGTACAACTCCGACGATCTAGATATAGGTACCTACATACGCAGTTTGTAGCGTCAGAATGTTTTCAGAGTCGAGTAATTGCTTTGAAATTGAAGCAGAGACTTTCGATAATAACGATATCTCGTCTCGTGTGTGAGAATAAAGTCGAATAATTAATATTGCGTTACTACAGTCGCATGCAGATCCCCTAACTCATGATGTTCGAAAGCTCCGTGTGTACAAGGGCCATGTGAAACGAGTTGGAATAGAAGAAGGAAAGGAAATGAGAGATGAGGGGTCGAGACTTTGCGTTATTCCTGGCTATGACGAGGTGCGTGGTCGTTTGGTAACAATTTGATAGGACCTCGAAATGAATTATTTCGTGCACGATTGATCAAAACTGCGATTGCAGATTATTGACTTGCGTCTTCAATACATGTTCCTAATGTTTTGTCGAATGCAGACCGAGACTTTTGATAAGATCATTGATGGGAATGGAGAAGTAGATTGTTGTGAGATGCTATAGGGTTTGATCTTTTCTGTAGTGATTGTCAGTGACATAAATTCCACAATAGGCTGGTTCTCATAACCGTCAATTCATTTTGATGGTCTAACCAATTCCTCCATGAATTTTTAAAGATTTTATGGATTCCGTTTGATGATTATCTTGAATGCTCCAAAAATATCGTGTGACTCTAAAATTCAGAAGGATTCGCCATGTGAAATTTGATCTCGAATTTTTTTTATTTTGATGGAAACTCACCATAACAAATCATTTATGAGCATTTTTGCTAACTCAGTTGACACATTTTTAGGTTAATTCAGGCAGAACCAGATTTTTATCGCTATTGGCCTTCAGATGAATTCCAACGAAGAATTACATCTGCACCTCCAGAAAGTGAGGATGAATAGACCCTTCTCAGTTTGGCCAGTGAAATGTATCATTGCAAAAATAGTTGATAGATTTGATTGATGGGCTTCTCAACAAGTTTGGATTGAAATCATCAGAATATCTATAATTGAATTCAATAGCCTCAATGCGGGAAAATTATTGCAATCGATCAAATGTTAGATATATAGCTTTTTCAAAAGTAGGAGTCACATTATTTCTCAGTATTGAATACAAAGTTAAAGATAAATTCTTCTTGAACCACATCAGAGAAAAACTAATCATTCCATTTGAGTCAGTCTGAGAGTAAATTGATCGAATTTTTTTAAACTCGATCAAGAGGATCGTCTTTTTTCCAAATTTGATGAAGTTTTGGAGTACTTTCCCGATAAAAAAGATGTCCGATCAAAAAAGATCCCGATAAAAGAATAAGCTCTCCAATCATGCATGAAAGCACTTATTTCTTGGATAAAATATGCTTGCCATGCTGGAAAAGTACCCAATAATGTATGACAAAACAATGGTTATCTATTCAGAATTCAACTTTGATCACCCCATAGATCAATACTTTGTTAGATCGTTCATATCATAGTTGGGTTACATAAGCAGGCTAATGAAATTCATCCAAATTCTCGGAAAGCAAATCCCCAATAAAAGCACCAGCTGGTCATAAAACTGTTCTCAAATCCGGATAATTTATCTCTTTCAACTAAATTTATGAACTCTCTCCTTCACACTCTTTATTTTTTCTCGTACATAATTTGCAAACGACGCACAACTCTCACGAGAAAGAGTTACCCTCTGACCAAAGTACACAAAAAATAATTACCAATGGCGATCCGTCAGGGTATTAAAATCTCCTAGGAGACAAGTCGGAGGATTTCACAGCTCTGAAATCCTGAAAAGTGAACCCAAGGGAAGCTTCTTTGAGCTCACTCCCTTAACTCCTTCATACATGTATAGTTTATACACGTATAGAGTCTCAATCCGACAGAAACGTCACACTGTGTCTCCTTTAATCCGCGTTAGCTCGTCTCAATTTATCCTTTTTATATAGCACTCGCGTGAGAGAATCAACTCTCTCTCCGCATTAAAGTATAATTAATTGAAATCCCTCGGCTCGCACGAGTGGACTCACGTTCACCACCCGCTATACTGCAGCTAAAATCGGTCACTATAAAATTAAAAGCTGAGCCGATTATCATGAAAAATTCATCCGACGCAGACTCGACTTGCCCCTCTGCACACTCGATAGCGATATTATGAGACCAGTTACTCCTGGGATTTTGTTGAGTAAAGTTCGATGAACCATAGTTGGCTTGGTGAATTTCGTGAAAATTTTGTTTGCAGAATGTTTACTGCATTTGATACGCGTGACCAGACGGTGAAATATTTATTCGAATATACATGTATGAAATGTCGCTGAATAATTTTTGATCATTTACGTAGTGATATACACTATTATCTTAGGCATTACAATATTTTATTCATTTTATTCTTGTTTCGAACAATATACGGGCTAATAGCCTTTACAGAAGGTGTACATATATAGTAGGGTGCCCGTTATTCCCCAAGTTCCCCCGATCTCCCATACCACCCCCCACAATCTGATCATTTAGTGAGATGTTGCGAGAGAAAAATTTTCGGGAGCCTAGGTAAAGTTCGAGTGCTGACCCATCCAGGGCGTCTAGAGCGTTTCTTATTTGGAATGTACCCTTCTAAATAAAAATTTGGGTCAATGATTCATATTTACCGCGCATGCACTCGCTTCTACGTCCTCAAAAGTGTTCTCAATCGATAGCGGGTACAATTTCCTTCAAAATGACTACCTGAAACATTCAATCTGATACAGTAGAACCGGAGATAGCCCACTCATTCGCATATTATCCACCTGAAGAACATAAAAGTGACTGAAAAGGATCGTTTTAAATTTTGTCGGTTTTTTGAGTCTAGTAAAAAATCCTGACGATTAGAGGTAAAACTGACCAGGAGAGGTCATCACATCCGGATCACGGATTTGGCTGGAACTTTAGGAATGGTCTTCTTTTAGTGCCAAAAGATGTTACCCAAAATTATAGACCCTAACGCTCAAGCGTTTCCGAGCTACAGCCGAGAACATTAGCATTGCCCATATAGGCCCATGTTAAAAATTATCCGTATAGGTATACCTGCAATGCTAATGTTCTTGGCTGTAGCTCAGAAACGCTTGAGCGTTAGGGTCTATAATTTTGGGTTACATCTTTTGGCACTAAAAGAAGATCATTCCCAAAGTTTCAGCCAAATCCATGATCCGGATGTGATGACCTCTCCTGGTGAGCACGGATTCTGTTTCTACGTTCAAAAATACATCAAAAACACATATTTACATCATTGAAAGAGACTGACTCAAAATTCGCATTTTTAGGACTCTTTGGGGAAAACCCCGTTCCACGGATTTTTGGTACCTTGAATTTTCTAAGTTTCGAAAACAGCCATAACTCTAGTTCTTCCCCATCACATTGACTTCAGCAAGTGGTCATTTTGAAGGAAATCGTACTGGCTATCAAATGCAAATGCTTTCAGGGGTATAGAAGCACGGACCTGTGCAAGAAAAGTTGATTACTGAATCAAAATTCGTTTTGAGGCCATGATTCAGACAAGAACGCTTCAGGTGGGGCAGCACTTGAACATCACCTAGGTCCACGAAAATTTTTTCATCGCAATATCTCAACAAATGATTAGGTTGTGGTAGGTGGCACGGAGGATGGTAGAAACTTGGGAAATAACGGACACCCTAATATATAGTAGATTGTAGCGTTAACTAGTCGCCTACCATTAGAAAGTGAGGCAACCTTGGATAGACTCAAAATATCAATCAAGAGAAGATCATGATTTCAAATAAATTATTCACTTGAATCATCCAGCAGCTACGATGGGAAGTAAATAATTACTGTATCAACACATAATCTTTCACATAATTTTTAAACTGACCCAACCTAAGAGATCTGATATTGTGGGAAACTGCATTCCACATTCTCTTGAGTATAATACTACACGAACGGAAATTTTCATCCCATGTAGATACGAATGGTCTTATTTGGCGTAATGAATTATTTACAGCTCTCAAGTCAAAATTACTTTGGATGAATTCCATTTAAAAACGACGCATCGAAAATAGTGATGTCTCGGATCGGTTTTTTGTGGTTTTGATTCGATTCTGTAGTCCGGAATATAAAGTTTCCACTCACTAGGAGATCCCGAAAAAATTGCGGAGACGCCTGGGGAGCTATTTCTGTTTCGCTTTTTGATTTCACCGGAGCATCAAAATCATGATCTTTTTTACAGAATTTGCATTATCTCGTGCCAAACTCGAGATATATTCAATTCAGTAAAAAAGATCATGATTTCACCGGAGCATCAAAATCATGATCTTTTTTACTGAATTGAATATATCTCGAGTTTGGCACGAGATAATGCAAATTGCACGATTCGAGAGATCTCGAGAAAAGCTATCAAAAGTCACCTTGAAGATTTTCGTTTAGCTATTTCAGGCTCTGAACAGGCGAAATCCGGAAAAATCAGGCTAGCCTGATGATCTCAAAGGGCAATTTTTTTTACTTTTCTTAAATATGATTTCTCATGCCAAATTTCACGATCTTCGCGATGAAATTAGTGCTCCCGATGGATAGGTCATCTCGCTCTGGCCATCTTTCTTTTTCAATCGAATCTGCCGTAGTTATTGAATGGGAACATGAAATTGACTCCTGCAAGAGGTCATTTTCAAGGAAATTTCCTCAGCTTTTGATTGGAACTACTCTGAAATTCGGCCAACCATGTGCATGCGCAGGAATCTCTGTTTTCTGATTTGGTATGGAATGTAAAATTAGAAAATTGACCAAAAACGCGTAAAACAGTAGAAATAAACGACTTTGAACTTGTTTCGTGGCAAACATCGTGCAATTCTGCAAGAGAAATCATATTTTAGAACCGTTAGAAAAAATTGCTTCTTGAGATTATCATGCTAGCCTGATTTTCCCGGACTTTGCCTAGTCAGAGCCTGAAAAAGCCAACTGGAAATCTTCGAAGTCATTTTCCATAGGTTTTTTCAAGATCTTTCAAATGGTGCAAATTACGTATCATTATCTTGAGCCAAACTTGGAATATATCCACTGTAGTAAAAAAAGATCAGGATTTTGATGTTTTGATGGAGTCAAACAACGGAACAGAAATAGCCCCGCAGGCGTCTCTGAAATTTTTTTGGGACCTCCCAACGGGTGCAAGCTTTATATTCTAGACCACAGAATCAAATCAAAACGACGAGAAACCGGTACGAGACATCCCTATTCTTCATGTGTCATTTTTAAATGGAATCCATCTTTGGTCTTTGAGATCATTGACACGATTATGCATGATCCTATTGTCAAGCAAGTTGTCATGGTAACAAAAATATCAATCTATGGATGAAAGGCCAGGCAAGCTGAAAATACCATACCAAACAATATCATGCCTAAACATCAATCAGTGCAACAAAACAAGTACAAGCTGTGTACGAACGGCTCGTTCTAGTTTAGACTTGATTCAGTTTCTGGAAGTCATCTCTACACTCGTGGATTTGTAATGCAAATTGCATCATGCAATAGGTGAACAAATCCGAAGATTTAAGATTTTGATGAAAATCTATCGTTGCACCCTGAAACCGACTTATGGGAGAGTCATTGGCACACACCGTCAATATAACTCGAGATTCTCAATATTTCCTATCCGTTAGTTTTGAGAAGTTTCATCGAATTTCAATGTGTTCTTGAGTAGATAAATGAGGCATCTACGCGCAAGTCTTCATCCAAAACCTTCAGTCCTGAGTGGAAAGATAGTAAAACAAAGATTCTGACACACCCTCAAAATATTCTATTTGCTGCAATTTTCCCATGTAGAAACACTTGAAGACGTCATCACCACATTCGAACCCGAATGTCCATCATGCTTTCATAAAATTAAATTGAGAAGGAATTCTACTGTTAAATTGGGTTCAATCATCTTTTCCTCGCAACAGCGGCTAAAAACTTCACTCAAAACTATCCTGCTAACCCATAAATGTGCCACTGACGGTATCATCACGAATAAACGCCGACAAAATAATTCAAACTTTTCGAAAACTTGGATGAAGAATAGCTCGAGCCATCGCATACTTCACAAAGCACTAGACACGAGCTCTTGCATCTGTCACAACAACGTTGCAAATGTCTCCAAAAGATGAAGAATTTCATCCAACTTGGAAACATTTTGGTCCACCAACATCTCTACCGTGAAAATTTCATGAGAATGCTCTCAAACACATTCGGTTTGACTTTTTATACCCTGATGCCTGCGTATAAAGCCCGTTGTCTCGTCTTTCGTCTTTCTAATCATCGTAATTTATGCGCAAAAACGACAAAATACGAGAAGAGACACGTTGTCGTCCCGTAAGTCCTCTCAACGATACGCCTTTTGCTCATCGCGTGTGATGGTGATGCACGACTTGGGATGTAGAGCAAAAAAAATGAATGTCGCGTGCTCAAAGAGCACAAACTCGCGCTCTTCGTCGCGTGCACATCGTGTCCCGTTTTGGTATATGGCAGTCTTTTGGTATTATAACGCAAAAGACGCGTTGAGGGGAATATACGCTATAATGTTCAACATGGCGAAATATGTAGCCTCTGAATTGCATAGGGGATTCCATATGAAACAACGTGTTTGAGCAGTATACCTTCCTTCTTTTCATTGACTTATCTGAGATCTTTGTATGTGCATGTCTCACGTCGTTAGATCGCTTTTTATCGGAGCTATGGTCGATTTACTAATCGAACTAATTTAGTTGCTCGCTTTGGTGATAGCTGAGTCTCTTTGGAATGAGTCAAATTTGCTGAATAATTCACATGATCCATGTCAAATAATGAATTTGGGAATCATACAGGGGACTGCCAAACGCATCCCATACACTCGGGTAAAAAAGCCAAATACTGCAATAAAAAAAAAATTCGTATGCGTTTGAGAAACGCGTAAGGAACGGAGTTCCAGTATTGATTTAGATAAAGATGCTTGTAGAGAAGGAGAATATTCAGGGACATGAGAAAAAACCGATCAATCACCATGATCTGTAAGTCATGTGGTTGATCCGTCAAAAGGATCTATTCGTTTGATCAAGTCCTGAATAACTTTCAAGGTCCTCAAATCAAATCCGAAAAGAAACGTGTTGATGAGGCTCGGATTGATTGAGATAGTGTATACCAATCAATCGATTGATTAATATTATATTCTAATAAGATGAGGCATTTTAGACCATCCATGGAATTCTTACAGTCATGTTTGTGAAGGTATTGATGTAATCATGAGTCGATTTACTCCGGCCGTTTTGATACACCATTTCACTGAAATACGACCTCGCATAAGACACACATCTACCCAATTTCAACAATTGAAGTTGGTAAGATTATGACAGATCAAAAAAGTGTATGGTCTATTTCTCATGAGAGTTGATGAACACCGGTTAAATTTTTACCGAAGCACAAGCACAGTATTTCACAATCTGCATCATAGGTTAGAGACAGCAAACAATCCATGTATCAATATTCACAACCGGGACGTAACACCGCTTTATTGGGTTTCGGACTCAGCCCGGCGATTTGATTCCTTCTTTCTCTTATTCATCACGACCGCAAAAGAAGACAAAACTCAGTCTAGGAGTGCATTGACGTTCGTCGAATGTATTACGATAATGATATGCTCACACCAATGCATGCTGTCTGACAGTTGCTGCCTGCTCTGTTGCCGCGAGAGCGGATTAGGATACCTATATCTATTCGCCACATCTCGCATTTTTGTCACAATATGGTGGCCGAATTGTGTCGGTCAGCTGATCAAGCGCGATTTTAATCCTCACCTAACGGCGGGAAAGGAACTCCGTTCCAAAGAGGAAAAGACTCAAAATCTTAATTTTTGCAACTGTGTGCGCGAAGTTGTAAAAAAATGAGACTTCTCTTCATTACTTACAGTGCGAGAAGTAATGCGTGAATGACTTCTCGCACAGTTTTACATTTACGCACTGGTGGAGTGTGCGTGAATGTAACTTCTCGCTCTAATGCATTTTCATTCACGCACAGTTCCAAAATATGATGTCACGTCATCCCTCTAAATTCGGCCTTTCTTGAAAACTTTGTTTCCAAGATAATCTTGCTCGGACAGTGGTGCATTTAATTACAACTTCGCGCACAGTTGCAAAATAGTACATTTCGATACAAGGGCGTAAAACGTTTTATTCGCATCCGAGTGATGGGTTTCCGGCCCGAGCCGCAGGCGAGGGTCGGAATCATCACGAGGATGCGAATAATAGGTTTTACGGCCGTGTATCTAACTATACTTTTCTATAAACTGTGAGTAAAAGTCGGCAAACTGTGCGCAAAGTGCACTTTTACGCACAGTGTATCGAAAAATAGTATACGCAACACGTGCGAGAAGTTTCCGCACACGTTGCCAACTCGCGCGAGAAGTAACATTCACGCACTTATTTGGCAACTTGTGCGGAAATTGACCTTCTCGCACTCGTTGCGCAATATACTATTTTCGTTCTCTTTGACAACCGCCGTATTTCACAAACTCAAACCAGTTGTATCAATAGCATGAATATACAGTACCTTTCATATATATGATAAAACAAGTAGGGTCTCACTAGAATAGTGATATTTTCAATATACTTTGTCGTACAGGGAAAAAGAATCCATCGATTCTTGGGCTAGAAGCATTCCTTGCGTCCTTCCTGAGTGCCCGCAGTCAACGATGAAAATCTGAAGAATTTTTCCTCCAATCAATCATCTACAAATTTGGCGGGATCGACTTGATCACTAAAAATCTCACGGGATCTCGTCGATCTTTTCAAAACTCACTATTTCTTTTTTTCGGGAGTTCTGTCTACAACCTTTCCTGTCCAAGTAACTTGTGAGCAAGTCATCCAGAAATATGATCGTAAAACGACCATAATTTACGATGTATGATCGTAATACGATCGTAGTTCTACGGGAGAAACATGATGTAGTACAAGCAGTGCTGGAAATACGGGAAGCTGTCTCTATTAAGAGTTCCACCATTGGATTGCAAAGCCTACGATCACATGGGTATTTTTTGTATGATATATCAGGATGCTGTTACGCTTAGAACACGTTGATTTTAAAGAAAAATCATTATAAAATGAGGATGCTAGATGAACCTTGTCGTGAAGTTGCAGTTAGTTGACGAGCAGTTCAAAGCCAGTAAGTTAGCATCCTCAGATAGAACACCAATAAATATACACAAGTGCCAAAAAATTCATTGGCGGAGACACTCAGATGAGCAAGCCAGTTTTGATGATTGAATTCTCTTTATTGCAATACTTCCAAATGACTCATTGAAAAAATTGTGGGAAAATACTGTGTCACATCAACTATCATTGAATAAGATTAGTCCTACTAGAACTTCTGATGAACGCAACTCACAGTTTAAACAATGGTTAATCTGTTTTTTGTCCTACTCGAATAGAAACGTTTGGTATTAATATCATAGTTATTCAAAATGCACGAGCAATATAGATGATTTACAATCACAACTTCTAACAAAGTAACTCT
Source organism: Eretmocerus hayati (assembly GCA_029851415.1). NCBI lineage: Eukaryota > Metazoa > Arthropoda > Insecta > Hymenoptera > Aphelinidae > Eretmocerus > Eretmocerus hayati. The sequence goes on along the minus strand of CM056744.1, from coordinate 117,795,229 downwards.
CTCAGACCAAATACGACTGAATCATAATTTGTACAAAGCGTCTCATGATTCTAGAAAAAGACCTGCTGATTGGAAAATCCTTATCCAGCGATCTTCCATATTCTTCTTACTGAATATAATTCTTCATACTGAAAATAATCATAGAGAAGTTGAGATACTACATGCTGATTGCAACAGGATCCTCAGCTACCGATCAAGATGTATCTATAATATTGGCTCACCATATCATTTTTCAATAGTTTATTTGTGATAAACTATCATTATTGATTGACTCTACTCCTTTGTTGACAAGAACTTCTGCAGTCACACATTCTTCCTTACTTATTCCAATACCTCCACTTCCACAATCAGCTAATCGTGCACTTCTTATGACATGATCTATCCGGTGAATTCTATTATTACTTTCCCTCTTCATTATTGTGATCATGTTTTTATGACTTTCTTCATCTGTTGAATATTTCCTGTCATCATCCTTTGTATTACTGGAAAATAACTGCTTTGAACTGAAAGATGAGACCTCTTTAACATCATTACTAGCAATAGTTTCCAATTGGATTTTTTCTTCGCCACATTTACCTCTATGGCAGATACTTCTTTGGATCTCAAATCAATACACATTAAAATTAATGTAATTTGTTCCTACACTGACACTGATATTTTCAGCATCATTTAGAGTCATAGTATCTGAAAGATCACCCTTGCAATAATCACTGTCGAATCTCTGCAAATGTTCCATCTTGACTATAGGTATATCACTGGACACAAGTTTCTAAAACTTTCAAAATCACATTTCGCTTCTTCTTACTCCGCAATAATTCAAAGAATAATTATAAATGATAACTCTCACTATTGGACCATTGCGGCGTGGGCAGATGCTTCTGTAAGGAGCACTCGAACATAGGTTAGGTTATGCACGCTTCAGCCCCCAACCCGACGCGCTCAATGCATTCACAGCATAGGGTGGCCGTAGGAACTCCGTAATATTATGCCGGGATTACGACCATAAATTATGATCGTGTTACGATATTTTCGCCGAACACTCACGCTGAACTTTCGCACAGGAGAACTTGGAAAGACGACTTTGGATAACATGAACTGCTTATGGAGATACCGAGGCTGGCGCCTGTTTCGTCTCACCTTGTTCTATTCTAGCGCAAAAGTTCATTAAAAAAATAGCATGTCGTATGATTATAACGTGAAATATCTCATCTTTCAAAATGAAGTCCAATGATCAACCAATTGGTTGAGTTTCGGCGTCAACCACCGTTTGATCATCAAATTTGACCACTGGTTGATTACGTTGCCACATGAGTGAACATGCGTCTCGGGAAATGGATAAATAGAGGAGCCTCGAGAACATTATTTGATGAGAAAAGTCTTATCACAGTTTTTGCACCAACTGAATTCAAAGAAACGTAAGAAGCATCAGTCACCACGGTTGGACATTGATTAAAAGTATGTAGGTATATCAATGGCTTCTACGAAGTTACACATATTCTCAAGATTGACGAGGAATTGTATGTATTTCTCCTCATCCACACGGAGGAACACTTTCTTGTTGTCAGCAACAGGTAATTTTTGATCTATGAAGATGCCCCTTGTTTATCAAGATTCAGAATTCTTAGTAATGCGGGATCTTCAAACGCTCATGGAAGACTCTACTTTTCTTGAACCTGACGAAATCTGTATGACAGGGTTTTTGGAGGCGTTGATTGCAAGAATCCAGCCTGTTCCTAGGAATTTGAAATACCGTTTTCATAGTGCCTACGAGAGACACGAAATTTCTTGGATCTGGCTAAGCTGTGTTTACGAGACTTTTTGGGGGCTAATCACGAGAATTCGCATGGTCGGATCATACTGTTGGATACATCACAGCATACGCATTTGAGACTTCCCTGAAACCATTCATTCCCCAATTAATTTTGACACTCGATCGATATGATCGGATATCGTATTTATCACTCGCGGGAATTTCAAATTATGAAGATATAATTTTTTCAGTCTTTGCGAGTTAAAGTCAGCAGATATTGCTGACGTTTTTGGCATCAATCGAGAATGGATTTTATTCCACTCTCGATCAATGCACCTTTAGAGCCTCGTATGGTTCCGAAGATGCATCTAAAGGATTTTGATGGAACGGAATGAAAAGTAAAGATGAGAAATGAGAAACTTTATGAAAAAATTTGGATTCTACGCTGATGTTATGCGTGTTTCGCCCTTCTCTCATTGCTCGGGCTTTTCAAAGCGGTGGAAGAGCAATGAAAGTTTACCACTGACACGCGGCTCAAGTGGCCGAATGTAATTATATCTTCATAATTTGAAATACCCGCGAGTGATAAATACGATATCCGATCATATCGATCGAGTGTCAAAATTAATTAGATATATCTCCGGCAGAAGGCCGAAGAGCTGCCAAAGTAAAAATGTTGAGAAATCAAATGGAAATAGCGGGTTAAAATGACCTTTCTCGCAAGCGCTTAACGAAGATGAACTTTCGTATATAAGGGCGTTCAAACCATCGAACATTCGGCCACTTGAGCCGCGTGTCAGGGGTAAACTTTCATTGCTCTTCCACCACTTTGAAAAGCCCGAGCAATGAGAGAAGGGCGAAACACGCATAACATCAGCGTAGAATCCAAATTTTTTCATAAGGTTTCTCATTTCTCATCTTTACTTTTCATTCCTTTCCATCAAAATCCTTTAGATGCATCCTCGGAACCATACGAGGCTCTAAAGGTGCATTGATCGAGAGTGGAATAAAATCCATTCTCGATTGATGCCAAAAACGTCAGCAATATCTGCTGACTTTAACTCGCAAAGACCGAAAAAATTATATCTTCATCATTCATTCCCCAGTTCGTAGTATGTGGATGTCGCTAATTTGGAAAAGAGGGCAGGAAGTTGGAGAAAGCTGGAGGGTGCTAAATTCAAGGTCTAGGTTGAACAATTGAGGGGCTGGCGGGCCTTTTTTGGGTTGAGGTGAAGGAAAAGTGTTCCAGGAATAGCTCCGATCGACACGGTCGATCGATGACTTTTCCGCGGCCCTCCCGCTCGAATTTAGGGGAATTGGATAGAGGAGTGGGGGTAAAGTGGGGGCTATATAAGAGAGAGCGCGAGCCGGCCGGCAGTCAGTCTACGCCGAGCGACCGACCAGTGAGGTCGTCGCTCGCGGTGCTGAGGAGAGGGACGGACGGGTGTTGGCTGTCGGGCATGTGGGTGGGTGAGATGGTTGATGGATGCGTGGATGGGTCGGTGAGTGAGTGCATGGGTGAGTGAGTGCGTGGGTGGATGGGTGCGTGGGTGTGTATAGGAAAAACACTACAGAACGGGTTAGTCCCGAGGGAGGTTTTTCATATGGCTCCAGGCGATCTTTCCCTTCCACATCAAAAAAAAAAAAAGAAGAAGCGGGCCGACGGTGGTACGTCATCAGTCCATTCCGTGGCTGGACTGGTGGCGTGTTCAGGAAACCCACCGGGGGACTTCGGCGGCTCCAGGGGGAAAGGCTCTCTTGGTGGCGGGGCGGGCCGGATCTCACGTTCTTGCGGAGGGGTGGCGTGGTCCGTCAAGTCGGATCTTCGGTCACGGGTCGCCTCTGAACGTGAGGAATTTAGTCAAGGTCGGTTCCAGGCGTTGCGCTCGCGTTGTAATCCGTCTACAGGGCTTGTCTTGTCTCCGATCAAACGGCGACGGCTCGGGGCAGTTGGTTCGGGTTGGCGGCTCTCACCATGTCTTCGCAGGTTCGTGATCTCCAGTCCGACCCAAAGCCAAGAGAGAACCCACCTGGAACTCGCCGAATTCTCCGCTCGGGGGTGAGCCTAAGGAGGTTGGAGGCTGGTGATCCTCACGAGCACGGGTGAGGTATATAGGGCTTCTGCCACGGACAGGTGCGATCTCCTCAACCGTTACCAAAAAATAAAAGAAACGCGCCCAGAACGGTACCCCTCGGGTGGTGTGGAAAGCCGTTCATTGCATACGGAAGTTCAACGATAGGAGACCAGACATCGCGTAGTCTCGTGACTTTGGCACGACGAAATCCCAGTAACGGCAAGGATGCATGGACGGATGGATTGGATAGATAAAATGGACGGATGGCTGGATATGATAGATGGGATGGATAGATTCTATGCATGGAATGTATGGATGTGATGGATGGGATAGATGGATGAGATGGATGGGATGCGTGGATCGGGTGGATAGATAGATGGGATTGTTGGATGTATACACGCGGTAGGTAAAACGGATGAATAGGTGAATGGATGGGATTGATAGGATGGATGGATGGAATCGATGACGTGGATGGTTGGATGGGATAGATCGAAGCATTGGGATGGATTAGAGATCGAGATGGATGAAATGGATCGATGAATGGATGTGACGGATAGGTTTAACTGGATGGATGTAGTGTATGTTCGAGCAGGATTGATCGATGGGGTGGATAAATGGATGAATAGATGGGATGGATGGCTCGAATGAGTGGATGGGATAGATGGATAGATCGGATGCAACTTCTACTCAGAGAATATTCAGCATTTCCTAAATCATAGCGAGCTGATGGTAGAGGCAAGGGGTTTCTATGGGATGGGGTCATAGAAGTAATTCCGTCAATCTTCCGTTAAAACTAATCTCGACACTCTCATCAAAATCGATTGCATTTATCTATCCATTCCATGCATTCATCCCATCAACCCAAGCCATTCATGCCGTTCATTCATCGCATCCACCGGACTCACCCACCCATCTCATCCACCGATCTCTCCCATACCATCCATCTATACATCCCATCCATCCATCCACCCAATCCAACCGAGCCATCACACCATTCACGATCCCCGCGATCCATCCATCCGACCCGTGCTTTCGTCTCATGGATCTACCCATCCATCCATCCGTCTCATCCTTCCCATCCATGCATTCATTCCATCCATCCATCCATCCATCTCATCCATCCATTCGTTCATCTATTCATCATTCCATCCATGCATCCCATCAGTCTATCCCATCCATAAATCAATCCATCCATGCTTTTCATGCAACCCATCTATACTATCCATCAATCCATCCCGTCCTATCCATCCATCCCATCCATCAATTCATTCATCCATGCCATCCCATCAATAACATTACATCCATTCACCTCATCCATCCATCCTGTCTGATCCATCGATTAATCCATCCCATCCCACCCGTCCATCCATCGCATCCATCCTCCCATCCTATTTGTTCATCTATCCATATATCAAGCCTCACGAGTTGTCTTTGACCCCTGCAGGATAGGCAACCCGCTTCGTCGTCCATACGGAAATGTGCTACACTTTGTCGTCCATGAGAAAAAAGTGTTAGTCTTCGTCGTTGATGAAAAAAACGTGTTACTCTTCGGCGTCGATGAAAAAAATGTGCTACTCTTCGTGGCTGGGTTCTCATATTTCTCAATGAAGTACCGAGATACTGCGAATCTCAATAGAAACGCCGATTCTCTAAGTTTTTTACAATCAGGATTTACGTTAGATCTTGGAGTTCGAGTAGCTGAGAAATTAGTCAGATCGAAAAAAATCTCTCTGAAAAATAAGACGCAAGAATCACGATCATGCAAGCTTTCGAAGTATTCGTCTCGAGCAAAATTCTATGAACATATGGTCCATTTCGGAGCATTCCGACGAATGCCTGCCCCTGGAGGGTCTGGGAAAAATCCATGAGAATTTTTTCCGTTAGTACTATATTAATATAGCACGAAAAAATTCATTTTGGATTCCTTCTAAGAACCCCGTGGGCCTTGGGGCCCATAAAAAGTCCTTTTTCGATACACTGTACGTAAAAGTGCACTTTGCGCACAGTTTGTCGACTTTTACTCACAGTTTATCGAAAAGTATAGTTAGATACACGGCCGTAAAACCTATTAATCGCATCCTCGTGATGATTCCGACCCTCGCCTGCGGCTCGGGCCGAAAACCCATCACTAGGACGCGAATAAAACGTTTTACGCCCTTGTATCGAAATGTACTATTTAGGCCCCTATTGAGCCTATTTGCAGAAAATCACAACTTTGACTAGACTCAACATTTTCGGACGTACCTGGGCGCATTTTCTTCCTTCAGACTAGTACTTTTGAGAAAGAAATTGTTCAAGGTCGATACATGAGCCTTGCAACTTCTAGGATCTATTTGCTGAGAGCACATTTTAGTGATCTTTGAGCTTCTCCAAAGTGATGTAGCTCCCACTAGACATGTGATAATCGACTTTTACAAGTAATTATTTTGAAGGTCTTGAGAAAACTTACGATTTGACCACTGGTAAGAGTCGATTACTGTACTGTCTATAAGACTTACAGTCGTTAAAAGCTGAGCAAATTCATAAAAACGCCAAACTTTGAGCTCAATTTAAAAAAATCGTTAATTTTTATTCGACCCCAAACCTGTCCGAATATGTTGTCCGATACAAATACTGATAATGAGGACAATAATCTGAGTGGGATATTGAATTCTCGATTTCATTCAGCCGATTTAAAACACCCTGATTTGACTTTTTGCTCAAAATGACCTCACAGGTATGGATATGCTTCCTCGCATATGCTTCCATCTGGACTAATGTGCACCAATCTGTGTGGAATTACTCTCTAATGTACCCCCAAATATGTATGAAATCTTTCGGAGGCGAGCCTCGATCTAGATGCCAGCAGGAAGTTCTATTCTACGAGTTAAAAATGAGCATAATTCCGCCTATTTGGACGCAGACGAGTGTGAGTGGGATTTCACTCGTTCTAGCTCACAAATACGATAAGCGGCTAAAATAGGGATTCGAACATGACTTTTTGACTCAAAGTGATCATCTGAACACGAATCCGGGGTCAGTTTGGCTCCAAAATATTGATAATGGCTCTCAGACTAGAAAACACTTTAGATACATGCTTTTCGATGGAGTGGCTTCAAACAATGAAAAAGAGCCTACTTGGCCACGACATCCTGGAAAGATGGTCATTTCGAGTCGGAAAAACATGCTTGTATCCCTACTTCAACCGCTCATCTCATTTCTGAGCTAGAACGAGTGAAATCCCACTCACACTCGCGTGCGTTCAAATAGACGGAATAATGCTCATTTTCAACTCGTAGAATAGAACTTCATAATGGCATCTAGATCGAGGCTCGCGTCCGGAAGATTTCACACATATTTGGTGGTACATTGGAGAGTAATTCCACACAGTTTGGTGCACATTAGTCCAGATGGGAGCATATGCGAGCCATACCTGTGAGGTCATTTTGAGCAAAAAGTCGAAAAAGGGTGTTTCAAATTGGCTGAATAAAATCAAGAATTCAATATCCCACTCAGATTCATGTCCTCATTATTAGGATTTGTATTGAAAAACATATTCGCACAGGTTTGGGGTCGAATAAAAATTAACGATTTTTTTTAATTGAGCTCAAAATTTGGCATTTTTATGAATTTGCTCAGCTTTTAACGGATGTAAGTCTTACAGAAAGTACAGTAATCGACTATCACCAGTGGTCAAATTGTGGATTTTCTCAAGACCTTTAAAATGACTACTTGTAAGAGTCGATTATCACATATTTAGTTGGAGCTTCATCACTTTGAAGCAATCCCAAAAATCGCTAAAATGTGCTTTCAGCAAAAAGATCCTAGAAGTTGCTAGGCTCAAGTATCGACCTTGAACAATTTCCTCCTCAAAAGAACTAGTCTTAAGGAAGGGAATGCGCCCAGGTACGTCCGAAAATGTTGAGTCGAGTCGGAGTTATGATCTTCTGGGAATAGGCTAAATAGGGGCCTAAAAAAGACTTTTTATGGGCCCCAGGGCGCACGGGGGCCTCAGAAGAAATCCAAAATAAATTTTTTCGTGCTTTATTAATATAGTACTAACGGAAAAGAATTTTATGGATTTTCTCCAGACCCCCCTGGTGCGTTCGTCGAAATGCTCCGAAATGGCCCATACACACATGGAATCCGTAGATTCCTATTTCATGTGCAATCATACATGAATCCATCCAATCCATCCATGTCATCTATCCAGTCGTCCATTCATCCATTCATAGAGCTTCACGGTTCGGATCTGATCCCCGCGTGTTATTCTTCCTCATTCATGAGAAAAAGTGTTACTTCGCGTCGTTGATGAAGAAGAGTGTTAGTCTTCATCATTGATAAGGAAATGTGCTAGTCTCCGTCGTTCATAAGCGGCTCGGGGTTACTCTTCGTAGGAGCAGTCGATATATACACATAGTCCCGTGGATTCCATTTCCATGTACGATCATGTATAGAATCGGTTTGGGGATCTGCTATTCTCATCCCGGGGAGAGACGGTATACTAATTTAACATGTTCACTGCGAAGATAAATCGCGATTCCGGTATGGATTGCAAGAGAGTACAAATGTACGTCTCAGCGCTTTCGGAGGCCAAACATTTTGGAAAATCGTCAGTTTGGCATCTATTTACAATATTTCTATGAATTTCTGTGGTCCCCGCCGGTGAGGCCCATCGCTCACAGAGTTAAAGCGATGCGGTCACCGTGCACGCTGAAAGTTATTCGCACTTTTATCAAATTTGCTTGGGATTTGGGTGAAACAACGAGAAGACCCGCGTTTATTATCATCTAACTTGGGTTCGTCTTTTCGTCGTTTAGCTCAAATTTCAAAAGAATCGGATAAAAGTGAGAATTACAAAGTGCCTGCATAGGTTAGGAGGTGCCTGCGCTCAAGTTATTCCCACTTTTCTCCAGTTCTCTTGCGATTTTAGCCAAACTATGAGAAGACAAACTCAAGTTAGATGATAATAAACGCGGGTCTTCTCGTCATTTCACTCAAATCGCAAGTAAATTTGATAAAAGTGGGAATATTTTTCAGCGTGCATAGTGCACGGTGACCGCATCGCCTTAACAAACAACTCTCTATGCGGCGGGCCCCCCTGTTGGGGCCCAAAAGTTTCCCTCTAATATGAAGAATATTCGTGAGGATAATCAGTAGCATCAATAAAATCATCAAATTCAATGTTATGAGCCTCCCAAAAGAACTTGTACTTCAATATCTGTTCCACCCAGAGAATGATGTTTGATCATCGGTCTAGCGAGCTTCAGCAATGCTGAATTCTGATCTTGGGCTGTGGTTCATTGACGTTCTTCAATCTATTTCAAGCATGAGAAGTAATGGATTTGATCGGATCATCTTTTTCTATATTTTCAATGCCAAGAGTTTTACAGTGCATCATAATAAAGATGAGATAGAGCGAAGGCTGTGCTTGAAAGAACCAACGTTTTTTGATTCAGCAGGAACTTTCTTCCGCGCGTAAATGGAAGATTACTCAAGTGTGGTTCGATAATTTCTAACGTGTTTGGACTCTGTTTGTAGATCTTCAAATAAGCTTTCAAATGAGCTAAGATGCATTGGAAATTGTCGAATTCAAAGTCAGTAGTCTGCCGATAATCGCTTGATTTTATTTAATTGATGAATAAATTGCGATAAAAACGGAAACCTGGAAAAACTCAGCGAAATCGAGTCCAATGCCGAAACTACTGTGCACACATGTTCATTATAACATAAACAACGAGAAACTTCCACGGCATGAGCCGTTGGATATGTCTCCGCAGTTGGACGTGAGCTGATACTCAATGGGATTCACCCGTGGGGCCCATCGCACGCAGGGAAGGACGCGTGGGGCCCGTAGCAGTGAACGTGTCAAAGCTGGTGTAACATCACTTGACGATATTGATTGAACATCAGTCGGAGAATCCATTCCCGGGACCATTCTCAGGTTTTGGACGTTTGAAGCACTATAAAAAGGAAAGGCACATTGAATATCATTTTTTGCGGAAAATGTCACTGTTTCGGAACAAGAGACCTGCCTCTGGGAGGGATGTTTCATATACGATTAATATCATGACGTAGTGATGTTAGAATGGGTTTGATCCAATGTATCACTACTTTGTGGAATAAGAATATCGTTCTGAGCAATTTTATGTGTGATCATGTACGTTCATCTTATATTTCACACGTGTGTTTTGGAATGTCTCAATGATTTCAGCTGTATTTCTGATGAGGAGACCCATTGACATTGAGTTCGATCAATTATGTTTAATCTGGTACAAGCTTGTGGAAGGATTCTGGGGGAGATTGGCAAAATGGTCCCGGCGCTGGCCTTTTACCGTTACAGGGATTCCATCGTGCTTGAGTCGATCCAACCATTCATCCATCCGATCTTTCCATTCACTTCAATAATCCCATCCATCCCATTCATTCATCCATCCATCCGTACATCTCATCCACCCATCCCATCTATTCATCCATCCATCCGTACATCTCATCCACCCATCCCATCCATCGGATCAATCCATCCTATCGATAGAATCCATCCCATCCAACCATCGATTACATCCATCCCATTGATCCCATCTATCAATCCCATCCATCCACCCATTCATTAATCCTATGCATTCCATTCATCCATCCATCTATCTTAACCATCTCCTCCATCCACCCATCCATCTCATCCATCCATCCGTTCATCTATTCATCATTTCATCCATCCATCCCATCCGTCTATCCCATCCATACACCCATCCGATCCATCAATTCATCCATCCATGCCTTCCTCCCCGTCCATGCCATCCATTCATGCCACTCATCCCACCCATGCCATCCATCCCACCCTCGCCATACATCCATGCCTTCCATCCCGTCCATCCCATCCATCCACCTATCCATTCATCTTATCTATCGCGTGTATACATCCAACTATCCCATCTATACATGCATCCCATATATCCCACGCATCCCATCAATCGATTTCATCCATCCCGTTCCTCTATCCAATCCCTCTATCCCATCCGTCACTCCATCACATCCATATCATCCATCCATCTCACGCATAGAATCCATTCATCAAATCCATCACATCCAGCCATCCGTCTATTTTATCTATCCAATCCATTCCATCCACGCATCCTTGCCGTTACTGGGATTTCGTCGTGCCAAAGTCACGAGACTACGCGATGTTTGGTCCCGTGTTATCGAACTCCCGTGTGCAATGAACGGCTTTCCACACCACCCAAGAGGTACCGTTCTGGGCGCGTTTCTTTTATTTTTTGGTAACGGTTGAGGAGATCGCACCTGTCCGTGGCAGGAGCCCTATATACCTCACCCGTGCTCGTGAGGATCACCAGCCTCCAACCTCCTTAGGCTCACCTCCGAGCGGAGAATCCGGCGAGTACCAGGTGGGTTCTCCCTTGGCTTTGGGTTGGACTGGAGATCACGAACCTGCGAAGACATGGTGAGAGCCGCCAACCCGAACTAACTGCCCCGAGCCGTCGCCGTTCGATCGGAGACAAGACAAGCCCTGTAGACGGATGACAACGCGAGCGCAACGCCTGGAACCGACCTTGACTAAATTCCTCACGTTCAGAGGCGACCCGTGACCGAAGATCCGACTCGACGGACCGCGCCACCCCTCTGCAGGAGCGTGAGGTCCAGCCCGCCCCGCCACCAAGAGAGCTTTTCCCCCTGGAGTCGCCGAAGTCCCCCGGTGGGTTTCCTGACCACGCCACCAGTCCGGCCACGGACTGGACTGATGACGTACCACCGTCGGCCCGCTTCTTTTCTTTTTGATGTGGAAGGAAAAGATCGCCAGGAGCCATATGAAAAACCTCCCTCGGGACTAACCCGTTACACAGTGTTCTTCCTAAAGCCACCCACGCATGCACCCATCCACCCACGCACTGACCCACCCACCCACGCATCCATGAACCATTACATCCACCCACATGCCCATCAACCAACACATCCATCTGTCCCTCTCTTCGGCACCGGGAGCGACGACTTCACTGGTCGGTCGCTCGGCGCACACTGACTGCCGGCCGGCTTGCTCTCTCCTTTATATAGCCCCCACCTCACCCCCACTCCTCAACCAAAATCCACTAAATTCGAGCGGGAAGGCCGGGGAGAAGTCATTGACGGACCGTGTCGAGCGGGGCTGTTCCTGGAACCGTTCTGCTCCACCTCAACCCAATAAAGGCTCACCAGACCCTCCTTCGCTCGACGTGGACCGAAAATTCGGTATCCTCCAACTCCCCGCCTTTCCTCCCACCCTAGCGATATCCATATACAACACACGGGAAAATGATTGTCCCAAGAGGGTATCAGTCATGCGGATCCACGGGAAGATAGGATAGGATGATTCTCGTGTCGTAGTGGCGAAGTTTAATGGAATCTCACAGAGACCATTACCGTGCGGCTAACTTGCGGTTGGCCGTTCTGGCATGTCAATGAGGAGAGTTGAAGGTCCACAGTTATGTTCCTCTCGCCGGATTTCTCCTGCACCTCTCCAACTAGTCCATGTTGCTCGTGTCACGTATGTTTAATTCACTCGAAGATCGCAGAGATTCATATCAGCAATTCACTCTCTACAATCAATATCAAAATGAAATCTCCCGTTTCCAATCAAAAGATACTTCAAGAATCCATAAGAATTGCCCTGAGCTCAACTCACACGTGAAATCGCTACAACTCTTGATCAATCCTTCTAGTCTCGATGAAAGCGCCAGTCGATTGCGTTGTTACAACACCACCAAAAGAGGACTGCAATTACAAAGAATGCTATTGATTCAGAATCGTTGAATTTAATGGACGCATCACCATCCCTTTCATGACAACCGAGTTCAATCTCATCGTGTGAGATACTGTGAAGAGCTCCGAAATAGTCCAGATCCTGTCTCCAATTCTTGTTCCTGGAAATTGAGACTCATTGGTCCTTAAGGGGGTGCGGAAGCTCTACTTTTACCGCCCTCGGCTCTCGTCACGGAAAAATTCACTACTCAAATATTACGCAATATCTTGAAAAAAAAACCCGTCTATTAGGTTATTTTTGTGGATTGTATCTAGCTCCTCCTGGATTTTCAGGGCGATTCATCATGATTTGGAGGAAAACTCAGCATTTTCAGTTACCAAGATAGCGACTGCTTTACTCAGAATGGTCAGTTCTCCTTCAAATCGAGTTATATCGCCCTGCAGCTTGTACCAGACGGTGAATCGAACCCACAGAATTAAGCTAATAGAGCCCGTTTTGCCCAATTCATCCTATAATAGTACATTACGCAACAAGTGCGAGAAGGGCGATTTCCGCACAAGTTGCCGATCGAGTGTGAGAAGTAAAATTCACGCACGATTTTTGAATTTTACGCACACCCAGAAGAGCACATTTACGCACGCTCGCGAAGCGAGCGTGCGTGAATGTGTACTTCTGGGTGTGCGTGGAGTTCAAAACTGTGCGTGAATTTCACTTCTCGCGCGAGTCGGCAACGAGTGCGGAAACTTCTCGCACGTGTTGCGTATATTATTTTTTGCAATTAGTGCGCAAAGTTGCATCACTGCGGCTACAAAAGCTGTGATCGAGGCAGGGGGGACGGGGCCCGGGGCGGAGCCCCGGCGGGGCGCAGGGGGCGGAGAGCCCCCCGACTGAAAAAAAAATTCTGAAAATGGTCTAAAAAAGTCTTCCTCTCATAAGTATTCCGTAGACATTGCACAATTCCAACCATAGTTGATTTTTGAATAATCAAAAATTGAAGGGTACACAGATGAATAATTGGATCATTCCAAAAGAATCATTCCCAATAATTGATATTCTTTGGTGAGTTATTAAATGACAAGTCTTTGAATTAGATTAGTCAGAATTATTATGATTTCAATGACCTACCTACAAAATTCAAATAACTGAAGACAAGATTAGAGTTCTGAGTATTAAACTAAATATCTGTTTTCGTTGGTTGAGTATACACCATCATTAGAGCATACATTCAGAGTTTTCTCTAAGTTGATCAAAACTGAACATCTCTTCGAACATCATAATAGAATATAAACTCATCAGTCATCTCTATCACGGACATTCTTATCAAAAGCATGTGATTAGATGGTGGCGAGAACTGATTGAAACTTGGACTAACTAACTTGGAACGTTTTGGACCGTTCAGTTTCATGGATCGGAAAAGACTCTCGAGATTGTCAAACATCTCACAGATATGCCAAGTGACTTGTGAGAGAATTTACATTTACGCATTGCAATCTGTGCGAGAAATGAATTTCACGGACAGTTCATCGGTGCGTAAATGTGAAACTGTGCGAGAAGTCTTTTCCGCATTACTTCACGCACTGCTGATAATGAAGAGAAGTTGGATTTACGCACAACTTTGCGCACGAAATTGCAAAAAAATTATGAAAGATCAAGGACTATTACAAGCGTATGACCACCCAAAATGCAAACAAACTTGTGTGAGCTGGGCAATTCGCGCTGCGCTGAACAGCTGATGAGCGGCCGCCTAGCTGATATGTATATCCGTGCGCGCGCGCTTCCCTAGAGAGGCACCATCTTGCCGAGTAAGATAACAAGAACGTCTGCTCGTGCTGAGACTGCTACTGAAAGATTTCTCATATAGCATTTCTCAACATTTCTGATGGTGGTTCTGCTGCGAAAGCACGCGCGCTCGGGTTTCGAATGTAAGTAACGTGTGCAATACGCAGCCAGCTGAACGCTTATGAGGATAACATTTGTGGGTGGTTGTGGGACCGAAAAGAGAACAAGCTTTAGCTGATGTTTTCCATGACTTTTCTTGTCTTAACAACCAAAAGCGTGAGAACCAAAGGCACCATTCTCCTTGGTGGTAAGTAGTCGTTGTTTTGCAAAAACTGTAAGTAAAACGCATGGAAAAGGATTCATCATAGCTCGATTTGATCATCTCTGTAATCTTTACGTGACTTGAGTTACTCACAAACTGTTTCATTTGCTAAATATCCTGGAGATGTTTCAATGAGTTGAATAATTGAACAAATTTCAACTCAGAGATCGGTATCTTTTGACATATGAAGGAGTTGAATTAATACGGGAACTCGTTCTGAGGATGAAAATTCATTAGCATTACGTGAGGAATACTTCAATTCCAGATAAAATAATCCTCTAGTTTGATTACTACAATTACATCCAAACTGATGTATGGCTCTGGTTTCCACATTGATTGACCTTTCAACCAAGATTTCTCTCAAGTTGGGGTTACCCATCTCCACCAAGTGCGTAGATGCACTACTCTCTCTCTGGATAATGAAATAGATTGATGAAATAGATGTACCCTGTACAACTTGCTAGACCTATTAAGAAATTAGCCTATGCCAGCTAGCTCTAAATTAAGTCTTCATCAAGAATGTGAGTGGCATGTCAAGACAGTAACGACCCATATACCATGAGTCAGAGTCTAGCTGAGATTATTGGATTAGAGTATCACGCAATAAAAGTATACCATACAAAACTAGTCAGGAATATCAGAGATCATTGCACATATCATAACAATTATTCTTGGACAGTCATCAATAATAGACCTAACCAGTCTCAAAACACCAAAGTGTTAGAGACGATTTGCCCACTTGTTTTGGACGTGGACAGGTTTTGGTGAGATTCAAAAAGCAGCATGAAAGATATCACATTGGTCACCGTCTAATTCTTCGATTATAGACATTTTTCTGAGATGCACAATTTATAGTTTCAGAGTTAACTAGGCTATTGATTGAATATTGAGGAAGTATATCTAAATGGAATGAAAAAATGTCCAATTGATACCTTGTTTGCTGCAGTACACAGATTTGATCAGGCAAGCACATATGAATGCATTCGTGTAATGATTTGTGTCGTGAGAGGTGTTTAATGGGATCAATGTATGATTGGACAAGAACAGAAGTTCAAGCAGTTATCTGCGATAAGAACTTTTGAGTGAAGCATTAGACTTGACGAATGAGCAGAATTCCAAGCTATTCAGTGTTTGCAACTAAAGATGGAGGAATCCTATTGGACAGAAGCAGGAATTCAAGCAGTTATCTGCAACAAGAAATTCTGCGTGAAGGATTAGATTTGATGAAGAAACAGAACTTCAAGCTATTCAGGATTTGCAACTAGAGTTGTATTAGACAAAAGCAGAAATTCAAGCAGTTAACTGCACCAAGAATTTCTGCGTGAAGAATTAGATTTGATGAAGAGACAGAATTTCGAGTTATTGAGGGTTTGCAACCAGAGTTTGATTGGACAAAAGCAGAAATTCAAGCAGTTATCTGCAACAAGAATTTCTGCGCGAAGGATCATATTTGATGAAGAAACAGAAATTCTAATAGTTCAAGTTTTCGGACTACAGCTATGAGTTTTGATCAGCATCACGTGAGGCAACAACAACATTCAAGCAGTTTTCTGCAATAAGAGCTTCTGAGCCAAACTGTCAAGGGGCGAATGTCAACAGAAATTCAAGCGGTTGCCCGCGCTAAGAATTTCTCAACTATAACTGGGATGATGTAACGCCGGAGTCCGATCAAATTTCCAATCATTCTCTAGACCCAGCTCACACGAGGTCGGTGAAAGTAGAGCTTTCGAACTCCCTTGATGCAACTCAATATCCAGGGGTTTTCCCATGTCTCAAAAATGGACAACAACAATAGGAACAAGTAGAAGTTTAGGTATAACAATCCTCCAAGAGCATCCTTATTTGGTCGAGTCTTTTTAAGACGTTGTCAGGAGAATGAGTGTATGGCTTCGCACTAATACCTCGATTAGACAGGATTGACTTGAAACACTGGTCTGCAATCCGCTAGTTGGATCGAGTAGAGTAACATAGTTTCGGTATGCTAAAGTAGAATTGTCACGATGAAACCCTGGTGAGCTCCTTCGACTCAACGACTGGACGGATATCCAGAGATATTCAATTGATCTGTTACACTGTCAACTGTAAGCTACGGTATTGATCCTTCGAGGAATCATTGATGCAACTGTCATTTCCCCTAGCATTGAAGACCCACAGTTGGGATAACATAAAGGATGATATGTAGCCGAAAACCACAATACTGCGAATTTAACCCTCGGTTGGCACACGTGGATCTATTCGACCGAGGGCCTCTTTTATGGGATCGCCACGCTCGTAATTCGAAGTTTCCCGGGCTCAGGGTAACATTTGTTGGTAGTCAAGATGTGCCACTTACTGACCGTGCGGATAGCAACAGGGCTGGCGCGCGCGTCTTCCCACCACAGCTAAGCAAAGTTGCCACTGACAAGGGGAGGACCTGACCTTCGGAACACCAATCCTCACCATAATTTTTTTACACACTCGTACCACCAAAAAAATGAAAGATCTCCATTATCTCTGTCAAATGGGCACTCTGGAGGAAGTTATGAAATTATTGGGGATTGCTTTTTCATGATTTTTATGCATTTTTCACCACATGACACTCCAATGCGATACTTACACCATCTGACCCTGAGTGTCGGCTTGGATACCTGACTTGTCAAAATGAGTACATCAAATACACACATTTCAACCAACCTGAGCCTACATAACACCATATCCAACTTGTAAAAGACCTCTACTCAAGGGGAATGCAGCTGTTAGTGTTGACTAACGCAAACTGATGGAAATCCCCTTTGAGGCTGTTAAAGTCCTTGGGCCAACTTGGAACGATTCCAAGAGATTCTTTACATCCAAGTGGCACATATTCCAATCTATTTGCTGCATCAGAATGTTGGCTAAAGATGGTTGTTGATGAAGAACTTGATTAATGAACATCTGATGAGTAACCAGAGAATTGGCGTAGTATGGTACCAATCACCATTCGCTTCACTTGCAAACTTGCTCCATCACAATACACAAATATTTAATGACAGAAGCACTCAAGTCACAATCCCATATCACACCATTGTAATCTCAAGGCTCAATTGGAGCACCTGTCTGACCGCTCACCTGGGCACTCTCCCTCTCTTTGGAGTAGACTCTACAAATACCATCTGTTCCCACGGAATGGCTTGGATTATACTTCATCCAATTTATCACTGCACAAACTGATTCTAGATCTTCAAAATCCATTGAACATTCCCCAAACAAGAATTTTGACATGATTAGTGGAGATGGAATGCCCGTACAAGCTGCCACTTGGAACAAATAGTATGGGATACACTGATTGCTCATCCACTTTTACTGGTCAAATCCATCTTGATGAGTGGATGTTCTCCAGT
Organism: Eretmocerus hayati; assembly: GCA_029851415.1. Classification (NCBI taxonomy): domain Eukaryota; kingdom Metazoa; phylum Arthropoda; class Insecta; order Hymenoptera; family Aphelinidae; genus Eretmocerus; species Eretmocerus hayati. Next base: position 117,777,213 of record CM056744.1, on the reverse strand, counting down.
ACAGAACTCTGCATCAAATCCTCACTGACAAACCATTGAATGTAGCCGAACGTAATCATAGCTTGGTACAGTTGTAAGATTGCTCACTTGATGAATGGTCTAACTGAAAGAGGGAATGAAAAATCTCTCACAAAGAGTCCAATCTCTACAATAGCAATACCTCAATGAAAATTAAGAGTCGACTGAGAAAATTACTTATCTGATAGCAAACGAGTTCTTTGAAAAGCATTCTGGCAGTTTGATCAAACGTCATCTCAGCTTGCGGTACTTGGGGCTTTCTGCTGTGAGCTGTGCCGCCACTACCGGTAATTCTAGTCAAATTTTTATCGTCATATTGCATGTAAGCATATGGGCTTAACGATAAAAATTTCACCAGAATTACCGGCAGTGTGCCGGCGTGGGCCGTGAGCAGGAATCTGGAGAGGTTTTCACGAAACGAGGAACAATCCCACGTTTCTCTCTAGACGATGAAGGTTTTCTGGGCAAGTGATCTTAGCACTGAAATTGTCAGCCATAGGAATTCCAGAAAAAGAACTTGATACTTTCAAAACTCCGTTGTAATCATAGCGGCCAATCCCATCCGTGTCCCAACTTTTTGAGCATGGTTTTCGACGTAAAATTTGACGAGAAATCTGATAAAGATATTGAATTTGAGATAAAATTGGGCTGAAGACCCGAAAATACGTTTTTATGCAAAAAACTACTTTTTTGAGGTTATGTTGGCGTTTTTCAGATTTGAGAGTATTTTTTTCGTGAAATTCAGCTTTGTTTGAGTCGAAATATGTGCTTGAAAGGGATTTTTCAATGGTTCTTACATCCGTGAAAAGCAATTGAAAAATGAAAAAGACGACTTTTTAGGTAATTTTAAAAACGAAAATAGCGCACGAAGCCCGCACGGATGGGTTTTGGAACCTATGAACTTTTCATCTTATCTCTGAGTCGGAAGGAAAGGCAGGAAGTTAGAGGATGTTGAATTTTGGGTCTATGTCGAGCAATTGTGGGTCAGGTCGGCTTTTTTTCGGACGAGGAGAAGGAGCAGGGTTCTAGGAACAGCTCCGCTCGACACGGTCAGTCGATGACTTTCCCGCTAGTCTCCCGCTCGAACTTAGTGAATTTTGGTCGAGAAGTGAGGGTAAGGTGGGAGCTATATAAGGGAGAGCGCAAGCCGGCCAGCAATCAGTCTGCGCCGAGCGACCGGACAGTGAGGTCGTCGCTCCCGGCGCTGGAGAGAGGGACGAATGTATGTGTTGAGTGTTGGGCGTGTAGGTGGGTGAGCTGGTGGATGGATGCGTGGGTGGGTTGGTGCGTGGGTGAATGCGTTGGTGGATTGGTGCGTGGGTGGGTATAGAAGGAACACTCAGGCACGGGTGAGCCCCGAGGAAGGTTTTTCATATGGCTCCAGGCGATCTTTTCCTCCCACATCAAAAAGAAAAGAAGCGGGCCGACGGTGGGACGTCATCAGTCCAGTCCGTGGCTGGACTGGTGCCGTGGTCAGGAAACCCACCGGGGGACTTCGGCGACTCCAGGGGGAAAAGCTCTCTTGGTGGTGGGGCGGGCTGGACCTCACGCTCCTGCAGAGGGGTGGCGTGGTCCGTCAAGTCGGATCTTCGGTCACGGGTCGCCTCTGAACGTGAGGAATTCAGTCAAGGTCGGTTCCAGGGCTTGTCTTGTCTCCGATCAAACGGCGACGGCTCGGGGCAGTTGGTTCGGGTTGGCGGCTCTCACCATGTCTTCGCAGGTTCGTGATCTCCAGTCCAACCCAAAGCCAAGGGAGAACCCACCTGGAACTCGTCGAATTCTCCGCTCGGGGGTGAGCCTAAGGAGGTTGGAGGCTGGTGATCCTCACGAGCACGGGGGAGGTATATAGGGCTCCTGCCACGGACAGGTGCGATCTCCTCAACCGTTACCAAAAAATAAAAGAAACGCGCCCAGAACGGTACCTCCCGGGTGGTGTGGAAAGCCGTTCATTGCGCACGGGAGTTCGATAACACGGGACCAAACATCGCATAGTCCCGGGACTTTGGCACGACGAAATCCCAATAACGGCAAGGATCCTTGGATGGAATAGATTTAAATAGATAGAGTGGACGGATGGCTGGATGTGATGGATGGGATGGATGGATGAGATGGATGTGATGGATGGACGGAAGCGATAGAGGGATTGGATGGAGGAACGGGATTGATGAGATCGATGGATGGGATGCGTGGGATATATGGGATGGATAGATAGATGGGTCAGTTGGGTGTATACACGCGATAGATAAGATGGATGAATAGGTGGATGGGTAGATTGATGGGGTGGACGGGATGGATGGCATGGATGGATGGTAAGGGTGGAATGGATCGCATGGATGTGATGAGTGTCATGAATGGATGACGTGGATGGATGAATTGATGGATAGGATTGGATGGATTGATGGATAGCATAGATGGGTTGCATGAATAGCATGGATAGGTGTATGGATGGGATGAACGGATGTGATGGATGGATGGAATGCTGAATAGATGCGCGGATGGATGGATGCATGGAGGAGATGGTTGGGTGGATGGATGGATGAAAGGAATGCTCAGGATTGATGAATGAATGGATGAATAGGATTGATGTATGTGATGGATAGGTTCAATGGGATGGATGTAATCGATGGTTCGATGGAATCGATTCTATGGGTAGGATGGATGGATCCCATGGATGTATGAATGGGCGGGATGGATGGGATTATTGAAGCGAATGGAAGGATCGGATGGATGAATGATTGGATCGACTTAAGCACGACGAAATTCTAGTATAGGCAAAAGACCAGCACCGGGTCTACTTTGCTAATCTACCCCAGAATCCTTTCACAGTCTCGTACCAGATCAAACAGGACTGATCGAACTTATCTTTGTCAATGGGCCTCCTCATCAGAGATACATCTGTCATCATTGGAACGTTTCAAAACACACATATGTGGTATAAGAGAAACATATACGATCAGATGTAAAATTGCTTAGAACAATATTTCCCACTCCAGAAAGTTGTAATACATTGAATCGAGCCTGTTCTACGTCAAATGTTCAACATAACTACGTCAAGGTACTGATCGTATACTAATGAAAATTCCTTGCACAGGTCGTTCTTGAACTTCAGAGCAGTGAATTTCTTTGCGTGAAATGATCAGGACGAGGATGCGCTACATGTCTCGAGCTTCGAAGTAAGTGTCCAACATACAGTCTTGTTTCTATGCTGTTATGGTCGACGGAAGGCAAGAATGCTCCCAAATTACAAGGGGAGGACCAGGCCTCCGGAACACGAATCCTGCCTAAATTTTTCTCACAGTTTTCTATCACCCAGTATATAAAAAATCCAGAGTAACTCCGTCAAATCAGCCTAAGGTCCAGAGCTACAGCCAAAAACATTAACATTGCTAGTATATGGGCATTTCTCTAATGTATTCTTGCGTGTTCCGCGGAAAAGTACCCAACTCACAGAGGTGCCCAACTTGACAAGTTTCATTGTACTAACGTCAAGTTAATCAAGTGAAAGTTATACATTAATCTTTCAATATCAGAGAACTGTGTTTTTAACACCTTGCGTCCCAAGTGCCCATAGGATGTTCAATTTCTGAGCAGGTAATACTTGACCTTCAATAAAATTATCTGTCCAGCTACACAACAATCACGCAAAGGAATTAGAATTCGAGAGTTTTCATGTTCACAGTCTAGAATATGGATAGCAAACCCGAATTGCTGAAATAACTTATCAGTTATTGAGCGTGGAAGGAGTGGTAACGTACGTTGGTTTTCTCACTCTGAATCTTTATAGCATATTATAGAAATGGGCGAACTTTCTCCTGATTAACTTGACGTTAGTACAATGAAACTTGTCAAGTTGGGCACCTCTGTGAATTGGGTACTTTTTCGCGAAACACGCAAGAATACATTAGAGAAATGCCCATATACTAGCAATGTTAATGTTTTTGGCTGTAGCTCTGGACCTTCTCGATGAATTTTCGAGGTATCGGGATTGTACCAACAAGGGAGGACCAGACCTTTGGATCATCAATCTTGTTCAAAACTTTTTTACAGTTTTGTATTACCTAGAATATGAAGAATCCAGAGTAACTCCGTCAAATGGGCCTCCTGTTCAAAGTTACAGCCCATGACATTAACATTGCCCATATAGGCCCATGTTAAGAAGTGATTTATATAGATATACTGGCAACGCTAACATTCAAGCAATTCTATATCTGATTATATATGTTTCTCTTATACTACACTTGTGCGTTTTGAAACGTTCCAATGATGACAGCTATATCTCTGATGAGGAGGCCCATTGACGAAGATGAGTTCGATCAATCATGTTTGATCTGGTACGAGACTGTGAAAGAATTCTGGGATAGATCGGCAAAATAGACTCGGTGATGGTCTTTTGCCGTTACTGGGATTTCGTCGTGCTTAAGTCGATCTAATCATTCATCCGTCCGATCCTTCCATTCGCTTCAATAATGCCATCCATCCCACCCATTCATCTATCCATCGGACCCATCTATCCTATCCATAGAATCCATTCCATTCAACCATCGTCTACATCCATCCCATTGAACCTATCCATCACATCCCTCAATCCTATCCATCCATTCATTCATCAATCCTGAGCATTCTTTTCATCCATCCATCTCATCCATCCATCCGTGCATCTATTCAGCATTCCATCCATCCATCACATCCGCTTATCCCATCCATACATCTATCCATGCTATTCATGCAACCTATCTATGCTATCCATCAATCCATCCAATCCTATCCATCCATCCTATCCATCCATCCTATCCATCAATTCATCCATCCACGCCATCCATTCATGACACTCATCACACCCATGCCATCCATCCCACCCTTACCATCCATCCCATCCACCCCATCAATCTCATCCATCCACCTATCCATTCATCTTATCTATCGCGTGTATACATCCAACTAACCCATCTATCTATCCATCCTATGAATCCCACGCATCCCATCCATCGATCTCATCAATCCCGTTCCTCCATCCAATCCCTCTATCTCATCCGTCCATCCATCACATCCATCTCATCCATCCATCCATTCTATCCATCACATCCAGCCATCCGTCCATTCTATCTATTTAAATCCATTCCATCCAAGGATACCTGCCGTTATTGGGATTTCGTCGTGCCAAAGTCCCGGGACTATGCGATGTTTGGTCCCGTGTTATCGAACTCCCGTGTGCAATGAACGGCTTTCCACACCACCCGAGGGGTACCGTTCTGGGCGCGTTTCTTTTATTTTTTGGTAACGGTTGAGGAGATCGCACCTGTCCGTGGCAGGAGCCCTATATACCTCACCCGTGCTCGTGAGGATCACCAGCCTCCAACCTCCTTAGGCTCACCCCCGAGCGGAGAATTCGGCGAGTTCCAGGTGGGTTTTCCCTTGGCTTTGGGTCGGACTGGAGATCACGAACCTGCGAAAACATGGTGAGAGCCGCCAACCCGAACCAACTGCCCCGAGCCGTCGCCGTTTGATCGGAGACAAGACAAGCCCTGTAGACGGATTACAACGCGAGCGCAACGACCGAAGATCCGACTTGACGGACCACGCCACCCCTCTGCAGGAGCGTGAGGTCCAGCCCGCCCCGCCACCAAGAGAGCTTTTCCCCATTAAAAAATTGGACAAGCTCAGAGAAGTATGTTCAATCATTAGAATACTGTAATCGTAAAACATGGCTACACCAAAATGATCACTTCACTTTGATACTTGAAGTGCATACATTGTACCACGTAAAATAATATTATTGATGAACTCAATCAAGCGGAAGAGTTGGCCAGGGTGCCAAGTGATGGAGAGCGGAACGAATCCAAGTTTGCAAGCTGCTATTCGCATATCGAAAAATTGGTAAAAGAAAACTTTTAAAAAACGCTTTTATTCACTTGACAACGAACAAAACCTGACTATGCAAGATATAACTTGGCACATCGAATGGTTAACTATGTTCGAAAGTATGATGGCACTTAACTATAAGTATGATATATTTCAATGGTGAAAATGAAAAATGGTTGACACAACTTGCGATTTCGGTGTTCGCTTGCTAAAAATTGACTTCCACTTCTTATCACAAAAACTAAAGGCGTGGGGCATCTTTATCCCAAGCAGTTGAGATTATATAATTGTTTTAATAAGGTTGTTGAGAAACTTGGTAATATATTCTGGTCCAGGCACACAAGTTATCAAGCATCTTCATTTTCTCGACAAATATGATACCTCATGTGTATACCTCGAAAATAGTGAGCTATATGTGAAGGTTTCAACGAACTAATGAAATGAAACACTTGGTCTCGTAATGGTTTGTTTGGATATTTTTGCGCCCCACGCTTTCACTTCTCGTGACAAGGTGTAGAAGCTATTTTTAGCAATCGAACACCGAAATCAAAAGTTGTGTCAACCATTTTTCATTTTCACCATTAAAATGTATCATATAGTTAACTGTCATCATACTTTAGAAACATAGTTAACTATTTGATGTGCTCAGTTATATCTTGCATAGTTGGTTGTTCGTTTATTTAATCATTTTTTTGTCAAAATCAACCCCCCAGGCCTAATTATTACGAGCTACGAGTGATCAGAAATACGTGATTTTACTCGATCCGAGGCAACAAATCAAAACTGGCCTGAATACAGAAAGTTGGACAAAAGGCGTTTGCTCGTATATGCGCCAGACATTCAAATAGTTCGAATTATTCTGAAATTCAGATTTCCGCGCGATACTTACTGTCCGTGCACTCCGATTCAGTCGTCGGACGTACTGATTTTGAATGATTGAAAGCAAGTACTCTCCGAACTTGTAAGAAAAAACCGAATTGCAACTTTGTTTCTCGGGTCATGAACCACCAAAAAAAAAAAAAACAAAAATTGGGTTGATGCATGCGTGCTCCATGTTCTCATATGGGCAATGAAGTACACGGCCGCGCTCGCGTGTCTGCATAGGATTCAAATACTCGCGCTCTTCGATCATTGACGTTTGACGTATTTATTTCTTAACGCATCCCGAGTAGAAATGCAGTTAGGGCGCGGAACGGGGCCCGTTAGGATTCCCTAACTTCCCTCATAGTGCCCGTACGGGCGGTAAGAGGGCATGCGACGCTTAGAACGCTATTTCCCTAACAACAGTTAGGGAAGTATTGTGGATTTGTTAGGGCGTTATGAGGGCGCTAGGTAGTCGAGAAATTGTATGTTTGGTAGATTGTAATGGTGACTTGATAAGATACTGACTGTGTTTAGATTGCTCGCCACCAATCCGAATATCTCAATATTATTTCAAGGTAATTTTAAATAAAACTAAAGTTGTATTTAAAAGATATTAAATGGAATTTCTAATTGATGAAGTTTGAAGCCAAAAATGAACATTTTGAGATTTGTAGGACCGTTCTCCACCGGTTCTCATTTTTCAAGAGAAAAAAGCAATGAGAGCGATAAGGAAGGTGACTGGTAATATTATTGAATAGGACAACATTCGATGAAAAATGTAGTTAATTTAAAACATACTCGGCACTTTACAAATAAAAAAAGACTGTATCATACGTGTCTTGCATCGCATACCACAACGTATCAACTGTACAATTTACTTCCTGAATTTTCTAATCCAATTAAGTTATTCAGGTGACGATCGAAGGCTTGCGTACAGATAATTCTCATCATCCAAAAAATATTTTTCAGTAAACTCTTTTTTTCCTTGAGTACTTATAATCTTGGAATATCCATCTATCGAAGTTGCGATCGTCTGCAGCTGTCTGCATTTCTGCACCAGTCTGCACGAAAACTCATATTGAGGCGATATTGTGGCAGTAGTGTGGAACGTTAGGGCGGTACGGAGTTAGGGCAGTATGAGGGAGAACCCGTACGGGCCCCGGCCAGCTAAGCGTCGCATGCCCGATTCTTTCCCTCAGACTTCCCTATTCCTTCCCTCACTTCGCCCGTTAGGGCCCCTATTAACCAAGAGGGCAGCCCTAATAGATTTCTAGTCGGGATATACCGCGTATCCGCGAAAACATACTTCCTATCGACAAAATACGATCTTCCCAAAGCAGATGGCGCTAGCACCTTCTCAATGTGTGAGAGAGACACCAAAATTATGCCATCTCTCTCCCTCTCACGTTACAATTCGTGGAAATGTTTACGATCGCACATTGCTAACCATGTCATCTACGATAAAGCCAGAATATTAGGCAACTTATACGCTGAGAAAAAAAATACACCGGGACACAAGCACAAAGTATTAAACCACACACTTACGTTTACTTTACACACTCGTTTCAGCAATATTGTTTGGCCCTAACGCGTACGAGCAAACGACGTATATCTTGTGGGAGGAGCTAACAAAAAATTGTGCATCATGATTGGACAGAAATGACGAAATTGTATAGTGTCCCTATTTTAAAAAATTCACTAGTCGGGCAGCTGCCGAACTAGCAACTCGGTGAAGTGCAATAAAAGCGTTTAAAAAGTTTGAGGCCCCGCAAGAAGGATAAGCTCGACGAGAATGAAGGACTGGAATAATTTGTCAAAACTGTCGGAAAGCAAGAGTGAGAAAGCAAGAGAAAGACAGAAAGGACCGCGATTTCTCGTCACGGGCTAATGAAGCATCAAAAATTTTGCCGCTTGCGGAACGCGTTGACGATTATCATCCAGTTCGCTGCGCGCAAAATTGGCCGAGCGCGCCTTAAATTTTGCATTTTACCGCGTCAAAAATGCTCTTACGAGTATTTCACGCAAGTTTGCCCTCAACACCGATCCGCTCTGAATCGTTCGTACAACATTTGAATTAGCATCTAATACGGATATATTCCAGCTAAAAAAGTTACTCAGTAAATGGAAACCCTTGAGCATACCCATATGAATTGCAATGTTATTGTTGTGTGAAATAGCGTATAGAGTTTGAAGTTTGACGAAGAGATCGTTATCACTTCAACTCTTCAGTTTTCCACCCCATTCAATGGCTGTCCCAAGACTCTGGATCACTGCATCGTTTGCCAGTGTATATCCTAAATGAATAGAGATTGCCTCGAGCAAAACGATTCCGAGTTTCCGGCACGTATTTTGCCGAGAGGTTGGCAACTCTCTAGCTATGTCTGCTATTACCAGTGGCTCTTGGAAGATCTGATGATTGATCGATGCAGGGGATTATCTGACGACCACTGACTGATATTCTTTGGATGGTAATTAATTTTCACACCTATAGTATGAAGTGTGGTCAGCTGAGTTTGGTTGTAGCTCCATCAATATACCGGTGTCGATGTAAATTTGAAAGTAACACACCATTACATTAGCTTGCTATTATGGTGCATATCAACGAGTAAATTAAAACCTACTTTTAGAAATTGTGAAATTGAAATCGAATGGTCCGAGAAATTAGTCTGTTTCACCGATTATTTGAATGACATTTTAACAGATTTGATTTTCCGATGTACCAAAGCTTGGAAAGGATTATCTAGAGCAGCAAGGCCTTGCTAGTCTCATTGTCAGTTGGATTTTGCCGTTAGTGGTTCAGAATGCCTCATTGAAATTATTTTCCTGAGCATGATCCGGAGAAAGAATTGGAGATTCAGTTGAGTAACGTGGACCTTGTCCGCTTTCTCTCCGAAAGTCTTTTTCTCACTTTTTAACCCCGAACTACAAGGAAAGCGAAGATGCAAGGCGAAGACGTCTAGGTCCCAAAATAAACTCGATTCCGTGGGACACCCTAGAAACCCTGTAAAACGCGAAAAACCGATGTTTCTTCTACAAACTCGCATTCTCATGCATCTAAATGAATCGCTTACATATATCTTTGAGACTATATCGATTGATGAAAAATTGTTCTTGTTTCTACCACTCTGACTTAGGCCCAAGAAAAAATTCCTGAAAATAGGAAATCAAATTCTATCACACTAAACAGCCACATATGAAGGTTAGAAACCTATGCCAACGTGTTTACCAGGTCATTTTGTATTGGATTTAGGTGTAATCGTCTATTCTCGAGTCATGGAAAGCGGCCAAAAACATCAAAAATCTTTTTCAGTGCAAATAATTTCTCATAAATAGGCATCTCCTACGCATTTAGCCTCTGAGAGTATTTTTTATCGACAGACAGGGTAATATCCCTCAAAAAAATCAGTTGAGGGAGTCAATTTAACGCGGTAGAACCCAAATGAAAACATCCAAGGTATCAAATCAGTGATCCTGTGGCTGCTTCAGTGGCACTGAAAAATGCGAATTTTGAGTCTAAGCATTTCACAAGCATGAACACGTGTCCCCATTAATTTTTCGAAGTAGAAACCGAATCCGTGGTCAGGTTTGTCCCTGATCTCCAGGATTTTTTGGTACGCTCAGAAAATTTATCACAGAAAGGAGAGCCATTTTTTGCGTTCTTACTTACACGTGCCATGCATGGTAGGGTGTATGGGTAGGTTTGATTCGAGTGTGTATTGAATCGAATCATACGAACTCTTCGTGCCTGAGACAAGAACAGGATAGCATATCTTTTAGCTTAGCCAATGAAGAGAAGAATCTCGTTGGACTCATCTCATTAGCTAAAAAACTCGAGTAAAGCGATTTTCTGCCAAGGTTGGATTTCACCAATGATGAAAGTGCGACAGTTTGCAACGGTTTTGAGGCTGTAGGATAAAATGGGAGTGAGCTTACTGCTAAAAAACCTAGATCTCATTCTCTGGTCCCATTTTTGAAAAGTTGGATCCGGTAGTCAATGTCTTGTCCCGGCGCTTTCCCGAATTTCAAAACCACCGTCATCGTTTCCAGCTAGTCAAAATGCGTGGAAAAACATAGTTCTGTTCAATACACACCCAATTAAAACCTACCTTATATACTCATCATGCATCTCAGACATGTGAGAAAGGCTTCAAATGGCCATCCACTCTCGGGTCAGTTATTCGAGCATACTGAAAAATCCCGAGGGTTGGCCACAATACTGCCAGCGAATTCAATTCTTACGTTGGAAACCAAATACGAAACGAATTTTCACGTCTACGGAACACCTGAACTCAAGATTCGCATTTCTGACGGCCATCGCGGAGGAGCCACGAGTTCACGGATTTAGTACTTCCGGTTTTTTTTCACTTTTTGGACCAGCTATAGATCTCGGGTTTTACTGCATCAAACCGACTTCCCCAAGTGGTCATCTCGAAGAAAACTACACTGGGCTATCGATTTGAACTACTTTCGAGGGCGTGAAACATTGCACTCGTGCAGGAGACGCTAATTTATGAGAAAAAATTTGTTGTGGAGGTGATTTTGACGATTTTGACCGATTTCCATCATCTAGGAATAGACGAAAATCACCTACATCCGATGCAAAATCACCTGGTGAACATGTTGAAATGAGTTTCTAATGCTTACCCGGCTGTTTAGTATGAGAAAAATTAGTTTTCAATTTCCAGGTACTTTTTTCGGCTCATTTTTCGGAGCCTCAATCAAAAGCTGTCGTTGCAAAAATATTTTCTCATTGATCAATGTAGTTTTAAGGATATCCAAAAAAATTCAGGGCGAGTCATTGAGAAGCGTCAGAATATTTACAAGAAACATCCTCGGAAACACCGAGTTTTCGCATTTTTAGAGTTTTTAGTGTACCCCTCGAGATACGAGATGATTTTGGGACCTAGACATCTTTGCTTTCCTCATAGTTTGGGGTTAGGAAGCGGGGGAAACTTTTGGAGAGATGCCGAACAAGGTCCACTTCACTTTTTTCAACTGCCTAGTTCCCGTACACTCCTTTACAATAGATCAATCAGTAGTAAACTAATAAAATAGTCAAACTCAGTACACTTCTTATTTGGAAGGACGGATTTATATAAGAAGTCTGAATTTTAATTTCAATGTCGATCGTGTTCGTGTGTCGCGAATCAAGCGAAACTGTAAATCTCATGAAAAATCATTACGATCCGAAAACTCTGATCTCTTGCACCACGGTATAAGCTACAGAAAATACTCATATCGTTGAGTCAATGAATCAATTTTCACTGTACGCCGAATTTAGATGAAAATCAAACGTCCGTATGTAAGTGCGCCCCAATCGAGGCCCTGATAGTATATTTCGATACAAAGGCGTAAAAAATTTTTTTCGTGTCCCAGTGATGGGTTTTTGGCCTGTAGGTGAGGGTGGGAGCCATTACGAGGATGAAGGAAATAGGTTGACTTTACGCCCCTGTATCGAACTATGGTTTTTGACTAACTGTGAGTAAAAAACGACAAAATGTGCGAAAAGTATGCTTTTACGCCTAGTGCATGAAAAATCACCTTCAAATACTCCCTCTCCTTAGCCCTCGCACGTCACATCATTCTTACCATATTCCACAAAAGATGACCTTTATGCATCAGAAAAGCAGCTCTCGGCAAAGGGCGTCAAAGTAGATACAACTCTAATAACTATAAGTACAGGACTCTCCACCCGACAGGACGAAGACGAAGACGACGACGACGACGAGGACGACGCATCAAAACCGCATAACGCACAACCATCATCAATAATAGTGTCACGCCGCAGTCACCCATAAATGCATTCAGAATGCACCTCGGACCGATATGCTTAACCCATATTTGCCTTAATTATCTCTCGCGCTCACTCACTCACTTACTTACTTTTTCCACTTCCCTCTTTCTCCATGCATGCATTCACCACACGCGTGCATACTCTTGGACTGATTGTAAACTGATCGACTCAAAGCAGAAATGTTCAAGATGTAAAGCGAGGTGTGTCTACAAGAATCCAAGGTAGCTCAGTCTTTTATACAATATCGAGTGTATAATCGCTCGATGGAAAAATTGTTGAGATCCAAAAAGCTGCTGGGCAAACGCATCTTTGCCATAAATAAGAAGTCGTCTTTTCGCGTGTGGATGTCTCACGATGCGATTTCTTAATCTGTACTTCCTGCGAATAAAAGGTCCTTGCACGAAAGATGCAGTCATGTGCAGGAAAGGTGAAAGATAAAGTCAAAGAACGCTGATGGACTGTTCGAAACGTGTGTGTGTGTGTGTGTGTGAGTGTGTGTGTGATGTGGATGTATATATAAAAGTCAACCTCGTAATATACTTTCACGCAAGACTTTACCTTTTGGAAAGTTGAAATATCGATGATTGATTGGATTGAGAAGCAAATTGCCTCTGAACATGGATCTATCGCATCGGGAGCGATAGCAATCGTGACTGGGCTACAGGAATTTTGCGTTACGTGCAACTTGCGCGATACAGCGAATTGTGCACTATTAACCGTCGCTCGATTCGTTACAGTTTATTGATGATGATATTTTGAAATTTGATTACAAGGGCATTTTTCTGTACACTGCCATTATGCACGTTTTTCAAAGTTCAATGATTATTTTGGAAGGTGATTTGTTCGTAAGAATGGAATTTGGACTGATAGCCACGAGGGAAATAGAAACTTATTGAGTCATTCGAATCAAGAAAAATACTCATAATCGAAGTATCATGAGCTTGCAATTCAAATGGCATTCCATTCATCAGGTATATCAATAATAGTTCCGAAGTAGAAATGGCGTTTCATCTAAATCTTGAATTTCAAGACTCTTGGACGAAAGTAGTCCATGAATATAACATAACCAAGAAGGGAGCAGGTCGTCAGCTTAAGGGCGCTCTGTATACCTCCAAAACAACGATTGTGGCGCCATCTTGCGGTCAGATTAGTTTATTGTAAATATAAATTCAACCAAACAACGAAGAACGGAATGCGATGTTTACCCACGTGCTCACCCACGTGCGGATAATTTTTCTGCAGATTTAGGAAAAAGTCTCATCAAGATAAGTGCAAAATTGAGCTCATAAAGTTGTGGCGAAATTTTTTAAAACAGTGAGATACTTCGCCACAACTTCATGAGCTCAATTTTGCACTGATCTTGATGAAACTTTTTCCTAAATCTGCAGAAAAATTATCCGCACGTGGGTAAACATCGCATTCCGTTCTGCGTTGTTTGGTTAAATTTATAATAAACTAATCTGGCCGCAAGATGGCGCCACAATCGTTGTTCTGGAGGTACAGAGCGCCCTTATGATATGCAATCGCGCGAGAATTTGAATTTTTGGAAGATTTGGGTGGATTGCGCATGCGTTATGAGCAGTATGACGTATGACCAGTTTTCAGACACGGTGCTACAACTAGCCATATTATGAACCTTTACTGGATAAGATGAAACCGTATTTCTGCTGGAACAAGGTTCAGAATACTCAGATATTTCAAATTCCATTCTTGATAAGATTTTGATTGATTCTATCGGTCCGAAAATGAACCTCGAGTCACGTCCGACATCATAAAGAAAATGATTTGTGCGCTTTTGATTGCGCTTGATCTCTCTTTAACATTTCGTTGCATCTTTGCACTGCTCAGGTCTCAGTGTAATAAGATTGTTCTTTTTTTTGGTCAAGATAAATACAAAGAGTGAAGTGATTCGAGCATAATTGTGCAATTCCCTCGGTAGAATTGAAATTATTTATCAATAATTTTGATTTTGGACCCAATTAGTTATAAGATTATAGGTAAACTGTAATGGTCCCGATCATGGTCTTAATTCTGAATCCACATTTTGGCTATAAATGGATTTTCTTATTTTTCAGATCAAACCAATCTACGTATAAATATTGAAGTGGAAATGAACTATTTTCAAAACGGCTCAAGAGGGGGGGGGGGGGTCATGTTGAGTACATTTGCCTTACTATGCACCAAAGTGACGGGCGTATCATGAAGCTTCTATCTACGTATAACACACATTGAAAATGTACCATTTGGAAATACAAAATCAAAATGAGCTCAACACCCGTGGAATAATGGCATGGCTCCTTTGCGCTGTCTGTTTACATTCGTATTTATGCAAACTTATGATGATTTCGCACAATGTAGAATACATTTTGCATAGGATTGTTCGGCTTGGTAAGACAAAGAATTATTCCATATGCGGTCTTTCATAATTGGAAGTGGAGAAGTTGAAGGTGTGTCCGTTAAGGTGGAATTATAAGTTCAGAGTCTAAGTGGAGCTGTTAGCCTTAAGAAGCTCCTTTGGTTAAATTTTTGAATGCAAGCACTTTGCTCTCCGGAGGAAAGCTTTAATTTGCACGACTCAAAACATGCGACAATTTTTACCGGACGACTCACGTTATTGTTTAGGTAACAATCCTATATGGTGTCAATAAGTTCATGTGCAACGATGTTATGATGAGAATGTTATTGAACAGAAGCTGCAACGCATTAGGTAGGCAGAGAGCTCTCTCAATAATTATGGTGTTACAATTTATAATATTTGATACGCACCCCCAATATTTTGATTCACTCCCAATTCTCCATGTTGCAGAATGCAGCTTGCAAAGAGTGATATGGAGTGATAGAACCTTTGAATGAAGCAACAATAGATCACGATCACGGATGTAGTATATTATGCGTCGAGTGTCAAAAATCTTTGTTCTTCGCGAAAATTTTGCTGGACATCGGCGAATTATTAGCTGCATGAGACATATTAGCTGAGCAGACGACACGCACTTACGTTTCGTGACAGGTGATCAATCGGTGTGAATTGTGAATGTTCTGTATACCATAATCGGT
This sequence comes from Eretmocerus hayati, assembly GCA_029851415.1. NCBI lineage: Eukaryota > Metazoa > Arthropoda > Insecta > Hymenoptera > Aphelinidae > Eretmocerus > Eretmocerus hayati. Next base: position 117,761,624 of record CM056744.1, on the reverse strand, counting down.
GTAACTGCATGAGATGCTAAGGTTATGTTCTGTGCACATAATCCGGTGGGACCACGATCTTAGATCTTATGGTGCGACTGCATGGGATGCTAAGGTTATTGTTGACTTATCTAGTTATACAGGCTTTGTTGATGTAAATCATATACTTGCCTACAATTAGTTATTGTCGCGGCGTAAACAACCTCGATGCTGCTTTTAATCTGATCTAGCAATGGACTGGGAAAGTAAATTATTATTCTTGGCCAGGTAAGAACAACTTACTCAATCAATGGAGTACTGAACACCACTCGGGGATTCGAGTTTCGATAGGAGATTCAAAATTGGTTTTTTTTTACAGTCAAAACATATATATCTCCCGTAGTTGAGGAAGGATGGGCAATATTCTGGATGGAGTTCCAAGCCATTTGTCGCCATCCACATTTAATAGTTTTTCAAAGCTGCCCAATACAGTGGGATCAATTTTGTATTCTGAACCGTTTGCAGTTGCCATTCACAAATTCAAGATACGACTTTATCCAGGAAGAGTGACGCAAGATGATAAAGATTGGGTGTCTATTTTTCTCGAACTATGTGAGCCAACAACTCCAGTTTTGGTCAAGTACCGTCTGTCAATTCTGGATTTGAGTGGGAACAAGAAAGTACTGAAAGGACAAGATAATTCTGAATTTAGCCCAAGCACTTCTAGTAATCAATGCTATGGCTATAACCACTTCGTCAAATCTACAGATTTGTCAAATGGAGTTTTAGCACATACGAATGATCAACTCATAGTTCTCTGTGGAATTTATAATATAAGTGATCCGGAATCAGTACACCAGTCTTGCCAACGGTCTTGCAGTTTCAAGAGATTCCTGAATAATGAAGAATGCAGTGATATAAAAGTTATCGTGAACAATGAAATCATTCACGCACACAAAGTTATATTGATGAGTAGTAGTGACGTATTAGAGGCTATGTTCGAGCATGACACGATTGAAAGTAAGGAAAATATCATCAAGATAGATGACATTGAGAAAGATGTCATGATAGAACTGATGAGGTTCATTTATACTGGGCAAGTTTGCAATATGGAGCGGATTGTCGAAGAACTTCTAGTTGCAGCAGATAAGTATGCTATAGATGATCTCAAAGTCAAGTGTAGCAATTATCTTTGTCGTGTATTATCTTATGAAAATGTACTGCGTTTGATGTCTTTTGCAAATCACTACAATGTGCACGATCTTCTGGAACAGGCATTCGATTTTTTCATGACTCACAAGAAAAATGTTGTCAGAATCCATAATTTTGAGGATATGTTGGATAACGTGGAGTCAAAATTGGTAGCTCGAATAATTATTGCATTGAGTGATCCATAAACTACCATCACTCCTACACATCAGACCTCTTCAACTAAGATGGTTTCGTCTTGTCAAGAGTATAGCCTAGACCGACATGCATGAACTTACTTATTGCTCTTACTCATCCCTGATCACTACTGTACACTATTGTACTGTTTGACGTCAAACTCGCTAGTGTATTGTCAATTTCTTTTCTTGCACATCCAATATATGTATAGTTATCAGTAACTATTTTATGCTTCATTCATCTAAAAATTTCGAAAAGTTGATTGATAACACCGCAAAATGCTGGGACCGGAATAATTCACTTGTGAAAACATTATCACTTCATGTACTTTTCGACGTATAACCCGAATCCGTAGCCGAATTTGTCCCTACATGTCAGGATTTTTTTAGATCGCAAATTACTGATTTTCCAAAAATTACGTTTTTTACGTTTTTTTTCTTCTAATTTTGTCATCTGATGACTTTGTTGGCGCATTCTTGTTGTGAGAGCCGAAAACGTATGAGAACTATGATTTCTTACGTACTCAGACTTGCTGAACACGATGGCAGTAGTTTCGCAGGGCTTACAGATGCTTTTGAAACGAATAACCTGCCAATTTTCCGAGTTGCTATCAGCTAAAATTGACCAGTTTCACAATTAATCTTCATATGCTTATAAAATAGAGCAGAAACATTAATTCTGAGCTCACGAAGGCTCATTTTCTTCGTCTTCGTGTATACATTGAGGAAAAATACTCGCAATGGTTAAAAAATAGTTTGGCCAAATATACATGTATTATTCCAAAACAAGTGTTTTCAGCATTTTCTGAAAAAACTTCAAGCTACCTCGCAATGATTCAAATCTCGAGTATTTGCACCTGCAGGCCTCTACAACCACCAGCTCGTATATATACAATAGGGTGGGCCGAAAAATGACTTTTTTTGAGAATCGATACGGGCTAGTGCGCAAAAGTTAGGTTTCTATATGTAGATGTGAAAAAATTTTTGCTGGGCGCTGAGAAATGAGATTTTAAGTTCGAGCAAGAGCCATCAAGCTTTTATCAAAATTAACGTAGATTTAAATGGGAATGTGCCTAATTCGGCACTTTTTTCTTCCTAACTTTGCTTGTATTTCTGGTGCATCTGAACATTTTTGAACGTACTCTAGCTCATTTTAAAGCTTGTTTTAAAACCTACAAAATGAGCTAAAGTACGTCCAATTCCGACTAATTCAAGCCAATCTATCTCAACTTTCCCAAAAAGTGATCATTATTAAAAATCCCAAAAATGGGGCGATTCTCCCTTCAAACTTTGCTTGTATTTCTGGTGCATCTGAACATTTTTCAACGTACTTTAGTTCATTTTGAAGCTTGTTCCAAAACCTACAAAATGAGCTAAAGTACGTCCAATTTCGATCAACCCGAGCCAATTTATCTCAATTTTTCTAAAAAGTGATTAGTTTTGAAAAATCCGAAAATAAGCGACTTCCCCCTCCCGCCTCACTCCTTTCAAAACTTGAAATGGAAAAGTTGAGATAGATTGGCTCGGGTTGATCGAAATTGGACGTACTTTAGCTCATTTTGTAGGTTTTGGAACAAGCTTCAAAATGAACTAAAGTACGTTGAAAAATGTTCAGATGCACCAGAAATACAAGCAAAGTTTGAAGGGAGAATCGCCCCATTTTTGGGATTTTTAATAATGATCACTTTTTGGGAAAGTTGAGATAGATTGGCTTGAATTAGTCGGAATTGGACGTACTTTAGCTCATTTTGTAGGTTTTAAAACAAGCTTTAAAATGAGCTAGAGTACGTTCAAAAATGTTCAGATGCACCAGAAATACAAGCAAAGTTAGGAAGAAAAAAGTGCCGAATTAGGCACATTCCCATTTAAATCTACGTTAATTTTGATAAAAGCTTGATGGCTCTTGCTCGAACTTAAAATCTCATTTCTCAGCGCCCAGCAAAAATTTTTTCACATCTACATATAGAAACCTAACTTTTGCGCACTAGCCCGTATCGATTCTCAAAAAAAGTCATTTTTCGGCCCACCCTAATATACAATATTCTTACACTCTAATGATCTTCACTCTCTCGACTATGAGAATCTACACATTGATTGAACTTGATGTGGCAATACATTTTTGAGTTCATGCTGATGCATTATTTACGGTTTCATGTACGACTCATAGTAAAAGTTATTTTGGATGCTAAAAAATAAAATCGGTTAATCAATGCATTGTGTATTGCAAACTGACGACCAAAAAATCCATATTATTGCTCTATAGGTTAATCGAGATGTGAGGATATCTTGGAAAATAAAGAATAAAGTTGGTAGCCTTCGGGTTTTTGATGCCTATAATCGCGTCTGAGTTTTCATGAGTAGTTATCAATAATTGAATGTGTTTAAACATAGAAAAAAATCACCGTCACCAGCAAAACCAAGTTCAAGAGCATTGAAAATGGGGATTCTCTGTAATTTAACATGATTCAAAAATGATATTAAATTTATATAGTTTTGATCAGTTTATTTGGAGAGAGCTCTGAGTGCAAACTCATAATTTTGCCGCTTGTGTCGACAGTTTTCTAATATCGTCTAAATGAGTAGCTGCAATCACACTTTCCAGAGATTTGACTTCAATTTCGAGAAAAGATATGCGTGTGTCACGGAAATATAACGGGAGATTCAATTCGATGTGTGATTTACAATGCATCATTTTCTAAACAGCAGAACAAAAAATTGGACAGAAATTTCGTGGAGAAAGTCGGAAATTTTGACTTTCACGCGAATATTTCCCAAATCTGTTGACCGTCTACTAATCCGATGGAAATTTATCTATCCGTGACCCTGTATCATCCCGTCATTTCTTGCCATGTAATCCACAAGCACATTAAGTAAGGTAAGTGTCCCCAACTTGCCTCTGCACCCAACTTGCCCCCATATGCCGATCTCAGAAATGGGTACTCGTGGACCTTCCCGCATATTTTTTTTACATTTGTTGTATTGGCCGAGTCTACATAGACGCGCTCACCCAGAGCGCGCGCGCTCTCTCCGCTTGCACTCTCCACCCAAACACCGGAGTAGGTACCGAAAATGGAATTTGAAAATCTTCTGACGAGTGTTCCCTCTCAATCGAAGTATCAGCGCGAGTTTGTGAGATGAAAAACGGCCAGTCTTTTGCGTAAATCGATCAAGAAATTAATTTTCATCGAATAGAGATCGAAAAATGAGAGGCGTGGTTGTGTCTCATATAACCATCCCCCAACTTTTCATCAGGCCTTCAACTTGCAAACCATTCAGCAATATTCAGTAATTATTTTGGTTATACATTGCTACTTATTCCAGAAGCTGAATAATGAGCTAAAATGTATGAAATCCTGATTAAGAACACCCGAGATTTCTCAAATTTACGGTGGAGTGACTCTTCTAACACAAATTTGATCTTTGGTGTACATGGAATAGCTCGATTTTTCTCAACCAGAATTCCACACACCTTTGCTTATTTCACAGTTTCTGGAGAAAGTCTCAATGCAAACTCAAAATAATGTTGATTATTGTTCAATAAGCCGCGAGTGAGGAACCTGAGAAGGTGAGGGTAGTGATATAAAGGCACATTGATCGACATCTAAGTCTCTCACTTTTCGATCTCTAATAGATGCAAATCAATTTTTTTTTTTCGATTTACGTGATAAACTGGCCGTTTTTCATCTCACAAACTCTCGCTGATACTCCGATTGAGAGGGATTACTCGTCAAAATATTTTCAAATCTCATTTTCGGTAACGACTCCAGCGTTTGGGTGGAGAGTGCAAGCGGAGAGAGCGCGCGCGCTCTGGGTGAGCGCGTCTATGTAGACTCGGCCATAAAAATATAAGAAAGTAAGTAGTTTGCATCGACCCCGAATCATTTCTGCGTTCACTAGGAAATTTAAAGTGATTTTTCCATTTTTTGTGTTTGCCCGGCTAAGAAATCACCGAGGAAATCGCGTCCACTAAAACCGGTGCCAATTTATTTTCATTCGACCAATCTTGACGTACCTCAGCGCATTCGATTTCTTGTGTCAAGACCTTCAAAATCCGCTCTCCAGAGTTGCAAAACTCTGATTTGGAGCGATTTTATGTACAAAACATGGAGATGATTTGAGAAGAGAGCGATTCTATGTACAGAACAGGAAGATGATCTGAGAATCAAGAAGGCCAACATCGGAGTGTACCCAACATGCCCCCATATGGTTATCTCGGAAAGGCGTGCAGTATGGCTCTCTTAAACCAATCAGAACGTGCTGAGCGCATCAAAATAAGCCAGAAACAGTGTTTTGAGCCAGCTAAAAGCTACAAATGTCACTGCACGTCGATAAAAACGGATCAAAGCGATTTTATGAACTTTACCGCCGATCTACATTGTTTTAAATTATGGGGGCAAGTTGGGTTCACACTTTTGTAAACCCCTAAAAATCACCTTTTGGGAGAATTCAAACAGCTTGGCTCCAGTTCATTCAAATTGGACGTATATCTTAGCTCATTTCGAAGGTCTTGAGACAAGCTTCAAAATGAGCTATAGGTACGTAGGAAAAATTGAGATGGTCCAGAGTCCTCCGCCCCAGCGTCAGTCTCAGGCTCAGCCACTGACCCAGACTCAGCCTTAGCCCCAGCCCAAGCCACAGTCCCAGCATCAGCACCACCCGTAGCTCTCGACCCCAGCCGTAGCCCGGCATCAGCTCCAGCCTCAGCTCCAGCCTTAGGCCCGAATTTATAGTCGTTGGCATTGGTTATGGTTTTGGTCATGACCGATACCTTGCATGGTACGCGATTCAAGAATTAGATCGGAAAATAAGTTTTGAGTCAAAATTTTCTAACTAATAATGTACTAATTGTGACTACAACCGCAAGTCTGTTGAAATATCAGTGGTGAAAATTGTCCTACATGCACAGAAATTATGATTCGTGCTCTTGCGCGAATCTACGTGAGTGACAAGGTTATGAATCGAGACCATAGTTGAGCAAACGCGTGGATCACCAATTTTATGCTGAAAGACAGTTTTCAACACTGGAATTTCGACAAACGAGTGGCTGTAGAGTCACATTTAGTACATGAGCCAGGAAATTTTGACTCAAAACTAATTTTCTGACCGAATTCCTGAATCGCGTACCATGCAAGGTATTGGTCATGACCAAAACCATGACCAATACCAACGACTATAAATTCGGGCCTAGTCCCAGCATCAGCTGAGTCACAGCCCCAGCCCCAGCCTCTACCCCAGTCACAGCCCATCCATCGAAAAGGAAAGTTTTGACTGATTGGATCTTAGAACAACTGATCGGGCCACCAAATCAACTAAGTAGCCCATCTCGTACGGAAAAGTCAGAAGCCATCAGCAACAACACCAATACGGACTCACCGGATCCACCAATTCTCCGGACATACCAACCCACCGACTTACCAACAGCACGTGCGGCGGCGCCACCACGATACGAGGCATCCGGACGGATAAAATTGGACAAGCGCTTAATTAATTTAATTCATGTTTGAAAATTGAATTATACATTTATGTTTGAAAAAGTCGAAAAATACATGTCAGAACCTTCCGAAGTGGGATTTAGGTTGGCACATTTTCGGCCTCCAAATGTTGAAGTTTCAACGGAACCACTCGTATAGAATCACTCCCGTCAGAACCTGGATCGTGGAGATCAAGTACTACAGCAGGGAGTTTCAACTTCAGAACAGTCAAGCTGAGAAAAACTTGTTTTAGAATTCTCGAGGACTGAAATCTCTTCGATTCACGAGGCAAGCCGCCGTTCCGTGCCTGCAAATTTTCCAACAAAAGTCAAAAGTAGGGAGCAGGGGTATCAAAAGTAATCTCAACTGATCGAGGGAATAGATATTTTATGATTCAAATCAAAGAAATGAGTGCAGGAGTTACAAAAATAGTATTCAGTAGAAATCTATGTGCAGTAGCAAATATTTACAAAAAAATACACGAGTTGTTATAATAATCATTCTTGTTCAGAAATGAATAAGCCAAGTTGGCCTTGCCAAGAGTGACCAATATTTGTTGAAATTCCAATCATCTTGGTAGAGAACAGAATCATCTCCTTTGTACAGATAAATATCACAGTTTTTATCACTCAACTTCCTAACAAAAACTTAGACTGAACAAAAAACTTACTTCAGAATGATACTGATATTTTCTTAAATATATCAGTTACCTATTTTCGAACTAATATAATACATTCAAGTTTAAATGAAAGAAGGAATCGCAGACATACTCAGAATAACAGAGCGCACTGGGAATTACCATACATCTCTACAACTTACAAATGTTACATTCTATTCCTAGCGGAATCATTATCATTTCCGCTTTTTAAAACACTCCTCAAACTAGTTAACAGCTTCAGTTAGATTCATTGTGACAGTTTGTTGATTAAAAAGATCAGACTGTACGGCATTCAAAAACATAGACACGCTATGCTGAATTTGAAGATGCCTTTGAATGAGGTCGGTGAGAGTGGACGAGAAAGGAGTTTCCACCATATTGACACCATCTTCATTAACTAAGAAAACCAGATAATCATCTGGTGATTCGGCATACTGACTCGATAATTTGTACTGGCCTTCTTTTGTCCTATCGACTCGCCATCCAAACAATTGGTAACAAGCCTGTCGATATTCGTGTGATGAAGCTTTGAATGCTTCTTTCAATCGAGATATTTTGAGATCGTGTTTCTGCTGGAGGTCGGCAATTTCTGATGAAAAAGAAGCACGATGCATTAATTAGTTGATTTAAACATCGATAAAAATATGCCATGATGATTATTATCTCATAACGAGAATGTGATAATCTTAGAATGTACCTTGCGCGTGCAGGGAAGAAACCGGCAAATTCTCCGACAGATTTCCAGAAGCAACGATTGCACGGAGTTGTTCGACTTCCTGCAACAGAGCCTTCTGCTTTTCTTCAGCCTGTTTTTCAGCAAGAGCCGCAGGGTTCATTTTGAAATGTAAGATCTTGGAATTTATATTGAAGTCACCCTTCAACGCGCGATGTTCTAGTTCGCCTTTCAATCGATCCACTTCCTCTCGCAGTTTCTTATTCTCTTCTTTTTGATGCTTATCATCAACAGCTTCAAGATCCGATTCCAGTTTAGCGACTAATTCTCTATGGAAAAAGAAAGAAGATAGCAATTTGGCAAGGATAATATTTCATAGCAGCATTATCTATGGCTGACTGAGATTTTAAAGATCGCAATTAGTTACCAAGCTACACAGGATTTGGTTTGTAGAGTTCAAACAATTGTTATAAAAAGAATAGCTAATTCCAAACAATCAAAGCAAAGTGAAGGTAGATGGACAAATTCGTACCTGTATCCTTCAATTGCACGTTCCAAAGCTGGGACTCGCTCGTTGATAAGATTGGGAGTTTCATTATTTATGTACCCTGTGATTTCTTTTTCATAAGTGTCAAGCTGTTGCCTATAGCTGTCTCTTTCTCTAGTTACAAGTGACATTTTTTTCTGTACTCTATTCACAAATCTGCTCAATCTATCGTAAGAGTTGGTTACTTCAGCTAAAGACTTTTTGGTCTCTTCATTCATTTGTTGAGATTTTTCAAGTTCTTTTTGCATTGCATCCATTTTATATCTCAATTGACCCTCCTCTTCTGTGAGGAGAACTTCAGCTTGTCGCAATCTATTGATTTCCCGACGAATTGCTATTGGTCCACCAGATATTCCTACAGCTTCATACTCAGCAATTTTTGCTAAGAGATCAGCTTGTGAGATTTCTAATTGAGATACTTGCCTTTCAAGACTCTCTGTGCGTTTCAATCTTGAATTAAAATTGTTGGAAAATTAGTGATTTTGTAAGAGACTAATTGGAGATACGGTCAGATGATCGAGAGGATATTGCAATTTTACCTATGTTCAACACTAGCCATTTGTTCTTCCAGAAGGAGCTTTCCCTTGACAGATTCTCTCAAAGACACAATGATATCTCTGGCATCTTGCAATTCCCTCTGCAAGTCACAGGTTTGGGCTGCTACATTTGAAACTTTTTTAGCATCTTCCAAAAATTTTTTTTCTGATTTCAAACTTTCGATTTTGATTCTCATATTCTGAAGCTCAACACCCTGCACTTCAAACTTCTGCTGACACTCTCTGGCTTTCCTGAGCTTTTCTTCTAATTCATTGATTCGTTTGATGGCAATCTTATACTTTTCATCAGAATCAGATAATTTTTGTTCTGATTGATCAAGAAGAGCTGCATTTATGGCTTTCATGTCTGTCCTGAAGTCTGTTTTTCCTTGACCTCGGAGCTCTTCTTGGAGCCTTGTATTATCCGCAATCACTGCCAAAACTTTCTGTTCCATTTTACTTTTCATCTAAAACAGAGAATATCATTTTGGATGATCAAACTTATTACGTCATCTTTAGTGGCAACAAACCTGGATCAAATCTCGTTCTGCCCTCATTTGCGCAGCTTTGGCATCTTGAAGTGTCCTCCTCCCCACATCAATCCGTAGCTCTAGCTGTTTGATTGTCTGTTTGTCCTGCTCTGCCTGTATTTCCATCATTCTCTTTTCTTTCTTGAGAACCTCTTCCATCTCACCTCGAAGCTTATGGAGTTGATCAATTGTGGCTTCCTGATGAGAGAGCCTTGCCTTCAGAGCGGTAAGCTGTGAAGAAGTTTTTCATGTATGAAAGAACCAGATAATCAGGTAAGAGATCAACATTCATTCCAACTTACCTCGCCCTTCATTCTTCTCCATTCCCAAGGACTTCCTGGGATCACATCTGCATCAGTTTTATTTGGACCATTTGGTCCAAGATATGAGCCATCTGAATTTGGTATTGTAGAGTCTGTATCATCTTCATCATTAGTATGAGAAAATGAAGTGACTTTGTCCTGACGAATGAGGAAACTGCTGCTGTTGCTGCGTCTCTGTTGGGCTCCGGAACCAGGGGTGTAGTTCCTGATCATTTTGCTTGAGCCTGGGATACTATGATCCATCTAAAAAGTATGGAAATGGGGAATAACACATTTTCAAAGCTGCTAAGAAATAAACATAACCTAACCGGCGAAGATTAAACAACATCTCAGGATATCATAGACATCAGGATATACAACAGTTAGCAAATTTACCCAATACAAGGAGTACTTGCCTCTATATCATTTGTTTCACTGCGTAACATTCCATCAAAATTGGAACAAGAAGATTGACGTGTACCCAAAATTGCGTTATAAATTTGAGGAGAGATTTGCTACTTTGATCAACTTTGATTTTCCTTCAAAAATTCTTCGCTCTGCCAACGGCTCTGCTTGTCGTCGGCTGCCAACAGTGCAGAGGGCGACTCTGGTACTCTGGGTAAGGCCCAAGAGAAGTATGAGTTTTGTTTACTTCCATGTCAAGGTGACCCTGAACCCTGAACGACACTGTTGGCACAATGGTTAGTCAGTGAATGTTAGTACACGCAAAGGATAAATAAGATTGGTTAAATATATTTCAAACTCACCAGCGTAGCTCCTAAATTCTCGATAGTAGGAATTTTATAACCTGGAATGAAAATAATGTGAGTGATTTGAGTGATGGAACTTCATCTAAAATATGCATAGGTAAAGGTTAACTATTGACGGGACGACGAAAAAGTTCATCGCATCTCACCTCTGAGATCTAATTCACGATCACGGACTGGATTAATAAACTGCATTGATTGCTGTATCAATTCTGGAGTTAACTTTACCATATTCTATATTTTTTTGATAACTAAATAATAAATAAAGCGCGCCGCGCGTCCCGGTTCACTCGGTTTACTATTTAACACACGCAGACAGACTTGGACAGACTGAGAGTATAGTGTTTCTGGGTGTTTTCGCTCATTTAAAAAATTTACTAAATTATTAAATTACTAAAATTTGCGTGACAGCGCATGCGCTGGGTCAGCAGAATCAAAAAGCTTGGTTCACACGATCACATTTACGCGCGCTTTTTAAAACTCGAATTCCTGAAATAAGGAAGAATTTGAAGGAGAATCGGGAAATTCTGATAATTGTACGTTGACATCGAAGACACGTATTATTTATATCCCCAGCCTCTTTTTTACGGCGAACCAAATAGTTTGTCGTGAAAAAGGGACCAAAAGTTTTGTGAGACATTGAATAAACCTTCATTGAACGCCACGCTGAATTTGTAGTCCTTTTATTTCCAGAACAAAACTAACTCATTTCTCCCCACTCTGTGATCAAAAGCACATTGAAGATATTAAAGACCAATCTCTTCAATATCTCTGTATAATTATTGAATTTTTACCACTCTCTCTCAAATTTTCCCTCATTTCAGGAATTCGAATTTTAAAAAGTGCGCGTAAATGTGATTGTGTGAACCAAGCTTTTTAATCCTGCCGAATCCAGCGCATGCGCTCACGCACGTTTTTAAATTATTTACTATAGTAAAATCCTCACGACTGCGTGTGTTCTGCGTGTGTTAAAAAATAGTAAACCGAGTGAACCGGGACGCGCGGCGCGCTTTATTTATTATTTAGTTATCAAAAAAATATAGAATATGGTAAAGTTAACTCCAGAATTGATACAGCAATCAATGCAGTTTATTAATCCAGTCCGGGATCGTGAATTAGATCTCAGAGGTGAGATGCGATGAACTTTTTCGTCGTCCCGTCAATAGTTAACCTTTACCTATGCATATTTTAGATGAAGTTCCATCACTCAAATCACTCACATTATTTTCATTCCAGGTTATAAAATTCCTACTATCGAGAATTTAGGAGCTACGCTGGTGAGTTTGAAATATATTTAACCAATCTTATTTATCCTTTGCGTGTACTAACATTCACTGACTAACCATTGTGCCAATAGTGTCGTTCAGTGTCACCTTGACATGGAAGTAAACAAAACTCATACTTCTCTTGGGCCTTAAGCGTATCCCTAATTTTTTTTTCATACCGGATGGGATTTCTTCTTCTTATCTGTTTACTGAGAGACATGCCTTCCTTCCGCCTGTTTTATAAATGATGACAATTAATGTTTCATTAGGCTCTGTAGCAGATTAAATGATTTTGTGGTTAATATTACTCAGTATCCAACAGGCCATCCTCTAATCTGAGTTGTCTTATATTACAGGATCAATTTGATACAATAGATTTCTCAGATAATGATATTAGGAAGATTGATGGGTTTCCATATCTCAAACGTATCAAGACGTTATTCTTCAACAACAATCGTATAGTAAGAATAAGTGAAGGACTGGAGCAGTGTATACCAAATCTAGAGACTCTCATGCTCACAGGGAACATGATTCAAGACCTTGCCGATGTTGAACCTTTAGTACCCCTACAAAAACTTACAAATTTGTGTTTACTTCAAAATCCAATCACAGCAAAGCCTCATTACAGAGCATATATTGTTTTCAAAATGCCTCAACTGCGATTGTTAGATTTCAAGAAAATAAAACAAAAAGAACGAGAAGAAGCAAATACATTCTTTAAGACACCTAGAGGCAAAGAAGTGTCTAGAGAAGTCTTGAAGAAGGCCAAAGCACAAGCTCAAGGAGCCAATGGAATAGACAAACCCACTATGAGTGCGAATGAGAGAGCAAAAATAAGAGAGGCTATCTCTAATGCTACATCATTAGAAGAAGTGCAGAGGCTCAGCAAATTACTCCAAGCAGGACACATTCCAGGAGACAATAGGCATCAAAATGGTATTTAGATTGATTTGCAAGGAATTTCCCTTTCTTCATCATTATATTCGTATACAGTTTTGGTGCATACATCTCACTTGTGATATTCAATTCAAATCAATTTTTTTATTATCCAGCAATTTACAATTGAATGAATTGATACAGTAACCTGCTGAAGGTACATGATGCACTTGTGCGCAGGACTGGATACCCTAAAATCTAACATACAATCAAACATATAAAATAATGAGATTTCAATTGGTATTTTTTAGATATTTAGATATTCTAATTGAGAGATATTGATTTGATATATTTAATTGCAAGAATTCTTTAGCTGCTATCAGCACCCTACATGAACATTTGTTGATTGGGTAGCCTCAAGAATTCGACATTTATTTCCCCCGGTAAAAATTTTTTCTTTCTCAAACTGTCGGAGTTAAATTTCTTCAATCAATTTTATTTTAAGCAAATATTGCAATTTCTCTGTCTTATAGAGCTTTATCCTGACATTATAATAGCTCTCAAATTTTAGATATAGATTGCAAAATATTTGAATTGAATGCATTTGAGCACAATTGCGCCTATGACTCAAGTTCTCCTGTTTTACAGGACTACAAGGAGTGATGATCACTACGCTCTAATTGAGTGTATCTCAAAATCCTATCCTCTTCAGAAATCATGTGTTATTCAAATTGCATCTAGAAGTAATATTCATCCTACAATTTTTTCAGAGTCAATCTTCTTTGAACATTTACATGACATATTTTCCAAGCCTGGTAATGAGTTTTACACGGCTCGACACGCAGTTTGTGCGTCTCGCCGTTTAAAGCGGCATATGCGTCTCGTGTGGCACTCGACGCATAATATACTATTGGTTGAATAATGTCACTGTGGATGTGAGAAGATAGACTCTTTGAAAATATAGCCAGAGCGCAAATTTCCATATATTTTCAGAATTTTGTTTTTCATTCTTTCATTCTGAAATTGACAGGGCTGGACAACCCTCTGACTGTTGTGACTTTTGTGTGTGTGGAATTTCTACTTTGTAGAGATCACTAACTTGTGACAAATTATCCCACTTTCTGAGTATCCAAAAATCTTGAACTGATGCAGGAATGGAGGTTTTTCCAGCCCTCAGCATGATTTATTCACATTCTAATTTGAATTGATTTTGAATGCACAGGAAATCCAGGCAGGGGTCCAATGGAAGAAGATGATGACTGAATTCTCAGCCAGGGTTACTTTATATATTTATAAGGCCTTAGTATAAGCATTCACATTGGATGGCAATGATGTTTCAGTTCAAATGTCAAGCTCATAAAAATTGGTTTACTACACGATCAATTAGAGCACTTACGTTTGTTTTACATTGATGTACATACTTAGATATATAATGAATGAAATGATCAAATGCCATGGCCTGGAAGCAACAACATCAAGATCGTGATTTACCAACTTGGATGAATTTTTAATGAAATGGTTTTTTCCTGTTTCAGCCAAATGGAAATAAATTTTCTATGATAAACCTTTGTTAGTGTTTTTTGTTCACACCTATCATTGAGTTCAAATTCATGTAAACAAATGTGCATTCAAGTATTCCATCATTCATGATTGAAATTCACCTTACTCTGTCTCTCTGGCCTTGGAATTTGCAGTCTCTCCCACGTAACAGAAATAGTGAAGTAGCAATTATTATAGAAGAGTTACTTTGTGAGGTTTCCTGATGTCTCAATATTTCTCACAATCATAATAACATCTTCTAATGCCAGCTCTCATTTTTTTTGAATTTGGAAATCTTATTTCGATTGTATACAAAATCATTTTTATTTCTTCATTGAGTTATGTAATTCCCAAAATCAAATACTTGGAGCGTGAGCCGGGTGTGACGCTTGCGCGTCTGCTCTATCAATCGGCTAGCAGTCGACGGCCAGTTCCTTGGCTCGTCTGTGAGGGACAGCAAGGGATTCAGGGAATCATTGGCTGAAAGGGGAAGATAAAAGAAAAGAACAGTTTCTCCACCATGGGGAACATGGTTGTTCGGACGTGGGACAACTTCTGGCACCCCGAGTTGAATCCTGTACCTTATGGGGAGACAACTTTTGATCCATTCTTGGGCCTTGGACCGAGGAAAGAACGAGGTAAACTGACAACTCTAACCTCGATGTTGACATTCGTTAGAGCTCATTATTATTTTGCTATTAATTCTCACAGTTTCATTATTTGGAAACATTTTCTACCAACCATCAAGGGTTATAGAATTCATCAAATTCTGATCAATTTTCCTGATAATTAGAGGAGATATTGAAGTATTATGACATAATCATTATCATAAGTTGGTAATCCCAAGCTGATGATTTAGATGCAATGTTATTGTTGATCAAAGAACTAATTCAAACTATCCTGTTCTTTAGATTGTCTTGGTTATCACTTACTATCACTTACTGTAAAGCTCAAATCAGAATGAATCTTGAGATCTACTAACTCATCAATTTGTCTCATGTGATGAATGTTGACAAATAACTTGTAGTCTGTATTTTCATTTTTTACTTTTCTAGTCATGATTGCCAAGGAAGAAGAGCTACGAGCTGCTATGATACCAAAATCAAAGTGGGATTATTGTGCACATCATTTATTAGAATTGGAGCGATGCAAAGCTGATGTCTTCCCATTTGTGTGGAATTGCAAAGCAGAAGTTCATGCTGCCAACATGTGTTATTTGGAAGAGTGAGTCCAAGCATCTAATATATTTCTAGTTATGAGTGATGATCATCAATCTTATTTAGTTTGTATCATTCAGCAATACATCTCGCATTTACATGGAAAGCCATTTCTAAAGTTTTCCACAGACCATTGGACACGATCCACCTCATTATTTTAGCTCATTTACTATACTTTTCTCAGTCTACATATGTATAAATACGTAATGATTCTCCATAATTCGATCAACCCAAAATCAGAATAGAGAAACGAGCGCCAAATATCATGGTCTCTGAACTTTTAACATTCTTATCAAATAGTCATGGCTGATTTTCTTATGGTGTTATATGCTATGCTCCCTGTATTACCTTTTTCCTACCAAAGAATTTATATATCAAGGAAGTAATTTTAGACCTTATCTAAGAGTATTCACATTCCCTAAATTTTTGCAATTTTGTTGTCATCAACAACAATGGAGTACTTCTGCTTGGTAATTTTTTGATTTTCATGCGATGAATCATCTTTATCATCGTGAATAAATATCAGACTTTGATTTAATTTCTTGAGAAAATTGTGAGCTCTTGAACAATAACTGTTTGAAATTTTGGATTAATATTCTCCCCTGCAGTTGATCAATCATTTTTAGAGGGTAGATTTTCAGTCTCTGCTTTCTAAGTGTCAATGCATCGAAATTCCGTGACCACATCTGGATCGGATTATAGCTTTTGTTCTAACAATATAGCTTATTTTCAAGAAAGCACCTTACACGAGACATCCCTAAGATCTATATCTTTGATGTACATACACTGCCAATATTTAGAATGGCCATGAACTATGGATCATCCTCAATCATGTTTTATAATTATTTTGAAACACTCAGAGTACTATGTACTACTCTTTTATTGAACCTTTTCGGAATCATTGTATCTTTGGTCAAAAAATGTTTGGCAAAGAGAGTAATTCTTGGCTTTCTTTTCTTTCAGTCATATATTGAGAATGAAGGAATACGAACGGGAGCGTCGCTTATTACACCGACAGAAACGTATGCAAGATAAAGAGGCTGCAGCAGCTTGAATACCGGTAGATTTTTGAATAATTATATTGTTCTATTGAATTTTAGCAGATGTAATATGCGGGATTCGATTCTTACCTGCCACTGTACATAATAAGGTATACTCTATTGGGGAATAAAATTTAAAAAAAACTGTTAATCGATCCGTGATTCCGTTGTATTTTCTACGTAGTCATTCCTCGTAGATGTCGGGAAGGGTTGAACCTATGCTGTTATAATCGTTAGATAAGAAATTCATTTGAATGTTAAGTTCCGCGTAACGGTTTTCCGGCGAGATCATCAGAACAAATTCGAAATTTCAAACGTCGGTTTTCCTCGTCACTTATCATCTGCAGTCGAAGATGGGTTACGATGAGATGAAGGTCGCTGCCCTCTCGCGTTGGCTGCATTTCAAAAGCAGGAGGAAAGGAACGTTGCATCGGAACCGGGATCGATATATACCCGGCTGGCTGCTGCTGCACCAAAAGCTCTTGAGTTAGCCGGTGTTCCAATAAGCGCGCGATATATTCCGCGTAATCAACCCCGCCTCAGTTGTTCCGTGAATCTGCTAAGGTCAAGGGCAATGTACAAAAATTTCCTTGTACTTATCGCGTATTCTTGGGATAAGTTTAATTTATCAAAATGCGAGGGGAGAACAGCATGAGCTTGATCATATACCTATCGCAAAGTGGTGACAGTGGGGGTGTTTTGCGATGGAAGCTCCGTAGCGCGCGCTTACTTGGTGTCCAGAGAGGTTATACGTTTGTCAAAGGGAGAGCTTTTGCTTGGTGAATTTGGATTCTGGTTGATTTGTTTCAGAAGTGGTGTGTTATATTTTTCGATTGTGTTTTTGAAGAAATAAATTTTTATGGTTTGAAATTTTTCAAAAGTGCAATGCTGCCTTCGATTTTGATCATTATGTTGCCGGCTTCTTTAGAGGCACACATCATATTGCCGCATTACTCTGCAGAGCAGCTGATTCGACGCTTGCGGACTTAAAAGCTCTGATGGATCGCTGTTTCAGTGAGTCAAGATCATGATTGCTCGATTTGATAATTTCTTCCATTACAAAATCTCGCACTGATACGGATTTTAAAATCGTATAGCTCTGTAGTTTTTGGTTTATTTACCTCATTGAGCGATTCATTCAAATATTGTGTAAGTATCCTGTTGTGTCCCTGATTTATCTAATCCGGATTACGAAAATTGAGTTACCCAACGACGAACTTGTAACATTTCCATCGTGAATGAAAAAAAGCTGCACCTAACAAATCTTGAACTTTCGAGAGAAAATTATTCTCGTAAAATAATCCACGTCATATTTCTGTTGTGGGTATTCCAGAAAATGATGATATTCTGTCTCAATTTTCGTATCATTTTAAAAATTTATTATTTTCATTTTATTTACAAATTTCATACAACTGATGATAATATTAAATTACTTCATAATTTGGCTCCAATAATGACAATTTCTCGTTTTTTTAATTCCGTGAAATTCATCTGATAGCTCAGAACAAGGTGTATGATGAAAATTATTACTTGTGAGCTTGATTTTTCGTCCAGCACTGATTTGTTGCGCTAAAAGTTGTCGTGTTCTCTTGATCAGTACAAGAATATTATTGTCTCAATCCTTGAACCGAACGAATTCATATATTTATCCCGCATTGAACTGAGCACTAACAATAAGTTCAGAATTCGAAAAATTTGTTGTTACTGGCATTGTGAGGTTGATGGAAGGATTAAGAAATATCGAAAAATAAGACATTTCATCGAGTTTCCCACAGCATCCTTCTACTTTCGAAGGTCGTGTATGATCTTCATTCTACAGGGTCTACATATAATGATCGCAGGCCTGCGTGATTTAGAACTCGAAGTTTACTACAAATTTTCCATTACTTACTAGTAGAACTATGTATATTTGAACCAAATTTATGCATTGGCATCGCACTGTCGATCGTTTCAATCATCATGTTTTAGACGGGGTCTCATATTCGTCTCTCATGCATGTCTATCTCAAGTATATAATATACATGTCTAACTTTCTTTTAAATTAAAAATACAAAATATCATTGCACATTATTAATTTCTAATAACAAAGGCCTGGCGTTATAATCACACACGGACGGATACTTTTTCAGTAGGTGAGAACTTCTATCCAAAATCTCTCTTACTCCAAATATATTCACTTTCATCAAGTACCTACACTAAATTCAAGTTCTAAATGAATTAATCAGAAATCTACATTTATGAGCTAAGCTTAGAAATTTTTTACCTTTCTCCAATAGTAAAGACTGTACATTTTTAATCACATTTGAGCAAAAATTTGCAACTACAGGATGGAGAATTCAAAGATTTGATATTGATTGTTTCGATAATAATCGATATAGCAAATTTAAATCAAACATCGGTTCTGTTCAAGGTCTGGAGAATATCTCCCAAAACAAGTGTTACAATAAATACATAAGTTAATATCATACAAAATAATTACAAATACGAGATATAATATAGATCGTTTTTCATTAGCTATTTACATGAAAGAATTATAGATAGAACCGCCCTCTCTTTGTGAAAAATTTTGAGTCGTACAGTTTCTTTCCTGATATCTATGATATCAGAGACGGTCCAATTTTTCACTAAAATAGAAATCGGTTGCATGATCTGATCCAGCAACCTCCTATTTGCTTTTCCTTCGAATCCCCAAAATTTCTATTGAATACAAACAATTGCCAGGTAACAAAATAGAGAAGCTTTTTGAGTCATGGGTTCGATTGAGATATGTATATATAACATTTATATGGCGCGCCCAGTGCACAAAATGATTTCAATCAATCGCAATTCGATCGAGAGAAAACATCTTTGGCGCAAACTCATCTACAGCACATACCCGAAACATTGAAAGTATCGGTGAAATCTGCAGTAGAAGCAACCTCCGATAGATACTATCGGCCAAATCTACAAAATCACGCATCAGCAAAAAATTTTCAATTCTCTCATCTATTATATATATATATATATAAGTCATCTATACGATGCTTCTTGAAATTTTTACGTGCTCCCTCACCCGTTCTGTGTGACGTATTATTTTGAAAATCGCATCCTCGCGAGGACTAGATTGCACGCTAACTTGAAAATTTTCGAAGCTCTACACACTTTTTTCCGGTTCAATAAAATGACCCCCACATACAATATTTTATCTCGATCTCTTGAGTTGCATCAGAGCATCGATACGGATAATGTAATAATATATCGTGTCTCGTCGACGATACGTCGACCCAGACCGATAATAAAATTATCCGTTGTATATCTAGTAAGTTTTAAAAGTTTTCAAAAAAATTTGTAAACTTTTAATCTGCCCGCGTTGATTTGTAGTTTTTATTTTTCTCTTCGATATTTTGCTTGATTCGGCGTAGAGGAGATGATGGCTTACTCGGATTTGAGCTGTTTGACTTTTTGGGTGCGACGATATGCCTGTAGGTAGAAATCGTAGAAAAGGACGAAAAAGATGGTCGAATGAAGCAGTAGTAGAGCTGCGACGAGTTTTGGATAGCCGCAGTCGAATACAAGTGCCTGCGCACTGTGTACGAACACCAGGAAAAATTGTACCTGTTGAAATAAGAAGAGATTGCTTTAGTTTTGAACTTGAGGGAATAGATTGAGCTTCAATCCGAAAATTTTGAGCTAGGAATTATATTGTCAAAACTTTCCCCAGGAAGATTTTTCTTCCTCATTGGGTTCGTGCCAGCGATCGAATCTCATGAGATTTTTGTCACTGCTGCAATGATCATAAGAATACAAAAAAATTTCCAACATGTTGAATTTATAGTTTGTGATGTTTGTTTGTTTTTTTTTATTTTTCTTTTTTTTTTTTTGATAACTAGTACCTAGCAAATAACTGCAATTTTAATCAATTTTCCGTTCAAGAATAAATTGATGATCTTGACAATTGTGAGCTCGGAGATCGTGTGTGCAAAGTCTGAAATAATTTTCTCAAAACCAACACAATTTTTCTCTTGATACTGTACAAAAATATGCAGAGTGTGAGGTTCGAGTAGCAAGTTCATGCAACAGAATTTCGAGAATATTGCACTCATTGAGTGCCACAAAATTGAGAAATAAGCAACTCTAATGATTAAAGGTTAACTTTTTCGAACCCATGGTTTTCATTAGTATTTGGGATAACAAATTATGATTTCGTCTAATGTAATTATCATCAGAAATATGAGAAATACGGTTTGAAGAGAACAAGTAGATGATCCTTGAATAACAACAAGATAAGGATGAACATCAAAGGCTTCTCGGTGTGGTGACTGAAAATACATACAATAAGTCAGTTAGGAATCATAGTGGGTGAAATTGTAAGAGATGATTAATGAAAGGGAAATATGGGTTTATTACACAGGCTCATAAGATAAAAAAAAATTTCACTGGGCAGAAAAGGTGGAGGTCATATCTGACGTATTTTGAGCTGCTGAACGCGAATCCGAACTCAAAACAACAGTTACCCCTGTCCGTTTTCGAGTTATGGCCATATTTATGAGTTATAAAAGTACTAAGGTGCGAGTTTTTGCATTTTAGACGCGAATCGCAAATTTTTGAAGCAAAACTGGTGATGGGATCGTTCTTATCATCAAATTTCACGTCAGAAATGAGTTTTCTGAAACTTTTTGTACCCCCCCAGGAAGCTAGAAAAAACCCTTGATCAGCTCAAATACCGTAGGCGAGGTTTTTTAATCCTACACCAAAATGGTACCAGGTAGGTCAAAACTAAGGGCGGGATCGGGTTCTGCGGCAAATTTTACATTAAAAACGAATTTTTTGGGAATTTTCAGCGTTGCTGGGGAGCTGAAAGAAAAGGCGAGCGAGAGATTGCACATTTCAGGCTCCGGATAAGTGTACTGATGCTAGGTGATTTTCTTAATGATTTTTGCTCTGACTCTCATCTCCGGCTCTTAGCAGCACGGAATATGTACAAAAACACATTTTGGCGTAAAATTTGACGCAAAATCCGATCCCACCCTTAGTTTTGACATCATACCTCGTCACCATTTTCGTGTAAGGATGAAATTACCCTGCGTAGGGAATTTAAGCCCACTGAGAGGTTTCTCTAACTTCCTAGGGAATAAAAAAATTTTGAAAATGTATATTTTCAAGGTGAAATTTGATGATAAAAACGACCATCAGTTTTGCTCCAAAGAGTCGCAATTTGCCTTCAAAACGCAAAACCTCATACCTTAACATTTTTGTAACTCATAAATATGTCCATAAGTCGGAAACGTCCAGAGAAAGGTGTCGTTCTGAGTTTGGATTCGTATTCAGCAGCTCAAAATACGACAGGAATGACTTTCACCTTTTCTGATTAGAAGATTTCTTTTATTTTGTGGGCCTGTGTTATTGTCGTTATTAGTGAGAAGCATGCATCAATTTTGATTTAATGATGAAAAAAATAAGATGGGATTGGAAAACTAATCGTAAATGTGGTGCGAGCAAAAGCGATATCACAAAAGTGAAGGGTGTGCTGAAAATGTAACTGATACCATATATTTTTTTACGACCTAAACTATACGATTGATAAGTATCTATTTGAATGAAACGCGGATATGAGTGTAGGTGATGATCTTGAAATTCATTCAATAGACGGAGCTTTTACAAAAAACGTATAGATAATGGTTCATTTTCTGTGCAGAAGACCATATAATGGCTCTGCGAGGATCTAGGTGAATTCGCCGGAGAACGAGATAATCAGCAAGTCACCGCGTAAATAGTGAAACCTGCGCTCACCTCGAGCATTTGTGAATTTTGTTACAACCATGACGGAGCATAAAAGATGAGTGAAACGCATCGACTTGATGAATCTGTCAACCTGGAATTGTGACCTAAATACTCTAAAACTGTTCCATATAGTTCATACTCATTCTTTGATCAAGTACAAATCGGAAACTTAGATCATCAGTTGTGTCAATACTTGCGTCTCCCGATGTGTGAAGTGGACAAATTGAAGATTTCCATATGTTCATGCTTGCGATCCTTTGATCTTCTTTTTTGTTTTTGAATAAATTTCGCTTCAACAAGTTCCATAAGGCGAGCAAAGCCGCAATAATTGGCACCAAAATCAAAATTAGCAGTCACAAGTAATTCAATTGTTAATAACTGCAATATATCAAATCTTGAAGTATTTCAAGAGTGCATCATCGGCCCATAATTTTTTACCCGCAAAAAAGCTCACCGAGTGTCTCGTTCAAACGCAGAACAAGCGCGAATTTGATTGAAAGGACGCAAAACAGTAGACACGCGTAGACACGCATGCATGTGAGTCCAGTAGCATAAGTAAAGTTGAACATTCACCATTGGAATAACGGGCTTTTGAAAAATTCGTGCACTTGTTACGCCAAAGTATAGATCCGTATTATAGTCATCCAGTCAAAGTGAACGTTCTCAATTTTTCTAGGACGCGAGGTCACCGGTGTTTATGCTCTGTCAGTCTCGGATCTTTCTCTTTTTTTTCTCGCACCTGATCATGTCCACTCTTCAGGTCGATTCATTAGGATAGCACTTTTTCTCCTCTCGTTGCAGTTCAATACGAGTCTACGCTACTCATTGAATAGTAATCTGGATAGATGTTGCGAATCAGGATTATTAGTGCAGTATTAGGCAGCTGCCGTGGGAGGGAAGCTTTTAACTTGATTTTTCTTGATTGGCCATAGATTTCGATATTGTCAAATTTTTCGAAATGAGAAAAGCTTTGATGGAAGCCTAGACTCTTCAAATTTAGGCAATTTTGGCTCCAAGTGAGTGAAAGATTCACTCAAACGAGTTTAGAGAAGTCCCTCGCAATCTTTTCCAAGGCAGTGCGACAAAATTATTGATAAACCAGAGAATCATTTGCCCCCGAAAACTATTATTCGAATAGGAATGCAACAGAAGCGAATACCGATGTTGAAGGGTGGGAAAGATTATATTTTCTTCAGCTTTAGCCAATAAGTGTTTTGGGTCAACGTAACGATTTTTTGAAGACCATGGCCTCGAAGTGCCGACAAATTCTTGCGGTTTTTCCTCATGTATCCAGTATCCACATGAGTAGACCATTGGAAATTTCGATATTTGGAGGACGAAAATGTGCCAACCTCAAATTTCATTACCGAAGGTTCTACGATGTAGTTTTTGACTTTTCGAAACATATGGAGTACAAATTAGCTAATGCACAAATGTAAATATTTTTCCATCATTGGCACCATAAGAATAACACGGGTGTAACAAGGTAGCAAGGCATGAAACCTGACATATACCACCAAAATTTATTTCACGGCCAAATGGTTTGAGCTACAGTTTTGAGGTATTAGAATTTTGACTTGACTAAGAAAACCTTAGGAAAAGTAGATTTTCGCGAAAAAGTACACCCCAAAGTGTTAAAATGAATTTTTTCGATTTTTTGGGGCATATGTATAGAAAGATTGCGCCTGACAATGGATTATCAGAAAAAATTGGCGCGGAAAGCCCTGGAACGACGCAAATTCATTTTCATAGAGGGATACTGATGAGTGAGTAAAATTTTAGGAAAAATTGCGCCTCAACACGTACTTACGTGCTAACCGTACAAACAGAAAGTGGACTTTTGCTTCACATAGCTGCGGGGTTTGATGATGTATGGTGTCTGAAATATTTTCTTACCCGAATCCCCAGCGAGCTCCATCGCGACGTTTCACACTCATGAAGTTTGACAAAAACCACAGGGCATTATGGAACTCATATTTTGAACCTCTTTATGATCATAATTCTTTGGTATCTGGATAAAAGAATAATGATCGCGCCAGAAGGAGCACAAGAAATACATAGAAAATCACTTAAACGATGTTTTTCGCTGGCACACGCTATTTCAAAGTTTTCACGGAACTCCTCATTCGTCAGCAAATTTCATCTTCAAGATGCTCTTTGTCACGAGCAGAAATAAAAAAAAATTTTAATCATGCAACATTTTATGATTTCCAAATGCACGAGGAGGGAAATTCTTAAAATCGTATAATTGACTCTATCAACAAAAAAGGAAATCTCATTCTTTTGATCTTGTGTTGCACCCATGCAATAGGTACGCAACTCATACCAGTCTCACTCCCTATTCTTGACATGCAAGCTCGAGATGATAGCATTTTCACTCGATGTTGAAAAAAATTCCGCTCAGAGTCAGACCCACCCACAAATGTATAGCTCACGCATATCCATGACCACTCACACATATACATCACGCATTTGCACATTTACACGTGGCCAGATCGGAATGCCGAAATATTGCGCCACGAGACAGCTGGGGGTGGGGGGGGGGGCGCAGCTAAACAAGTGCATAAACGTGGTTGTCTGATCCGGTCTCTAACACTTGATGGTGTAGCCGTGGTCCAGTCAACTATTACTTGAACTCATAGAGCAAAGATATATGGCAAAATGCACCCGAGCGACAAACATTGCTGTCTTATACAGCTTGCGCGGTGGCTGATCGCTCAACGATTTTGCGCGAACTTTCGCGGCGCGCGCGCGCTAACTTGAAATCTGGAAATTTTTGTGAATCTCCGGAGAGTGTGGCAAGGTTGCGCGACTTATTTGCACGCGGTCTTTCTCGACTATTCGATCAATCACATCTTGCTGTGGTGATTAAGTATGTTATTCCTGGTGGTTGTGAGCTTTAATTAGGCCAGAATTTCAATAGTACATCTCAATACGAATACTTTTTTTGGAATTTCCCGATGTTTGGGGGCTTTCAAAATTGCAAAAAGTAGTACTCTCACTTCGATCGTAAAGTTCTTTGCTTACGGGCAATTGTTTCGACCTTTGCTTGCTCAGAACCGAGCCACAACCTAATAAATTCGGTGACATGAACTGTTTCGCATCCGAGTGAATCGTGACGGATTTCCGGCTCGGGCCACAGGCGTGAGTCGGAATCATCACGAGGATGCGAAAATACCTATTTTTCGATCGACGTAAGGCAGTGCTTTACGCACGGTAGTTTCCATTTTTTTTACGTCCAGTCGATCGAAAAACGTATTTCGATACTCGGGCGTGAAGTTTTTTGCTTTATTCGTGATAATTTCGACCGTCGCCAAGGCTCGGGCCGAAAACAATCACTCGAAAAGCAAAACCAAACTTCCCACCCTCGAATCAAAAAATACTATTCCGCATCCTCGTGATGATTCGGACCCTCACCCGCGTCTCGGGCCGGAAACCCATCACTCGGTCGCAAAAACGAGTTTTTCCACCCTCGTATCGAAATTTACTCCCGAGTATCGAACCATACTTTTGGATACACTGTGCGTGAAAGTGTTTGCAAACAGTTTGCCGACTTTTACTCACAGCTTATCAAAAAGTATAGTTCGATACACGGGAGAAAAACAACCTATTTTTCGTATCGTCATGATGATTTCGACCCTCGCCTGCGCAGTTTAGGGTGGAAACCTATCCTTCGGGTGCGAAAAAAAAATTTTACACTCTTGTACCATGTACTATTTTGTTAAACTGTGAGTAAAAGTCGACGAACTTTTTACCGCAAAATTTTCCGGCATCGATGGAGCTCTGTCGGTACCCTGTAAAATTTGTCGCATTTATTGCACTTTGCCGTCGTGGTTTGCCGTGTTTGCATTGATGCCGATGGCATTTGCCGTAAATAACACGGCAGACCGCGACGGCAAACTGCATCAAATGGGGCAAATTTTACAGGGTACCGACAGAGCCCCATCGATGCCGCCGGATTTTGTGGCAAAATGTTACCGCAAAATTCAGAATACGGGCCCAGCAACGCTGTCAGAGCTTTCGACAGATCCAGAGCATTGTTATTTGGGGAGAAATTTCCTTACCATCAAAATAAAATCAGATCTGAACTTTTACACGATTCAAGTCTCTCTACATATTTGTCTTAGAGCTTCATCGTCAAAACAATTTTTTTCATTTTGCCTATATTCTCTAGCCAACACGGCTATCGAACCATGAGATCAACTCAAGACTTGTATGAAGAAAATATCGAGGGAAAAAGATTGCGAAAAATTTCGTATGAATATACTCTTTACAAGCTCATCAATAAAGTAACTGTGAGCACCATACACGCACCGGCGAGGGAGGGGGGGGATCAAAACTTACCCAATGGATAAATAGACACACTAACACAACGAGGTAATCTCTCATTCGCCGTATTTTAACTGATATTGCAATGCCACGTGTATGAAGTGCCAACGAATTGAATGAAAAGTTTAGAAGAGTGGGATAAAACGATGCGCGAAAAAAATACGGTCAATATTATGTACAAATAGTGAAAGAAGCCCGGCAAACGATTCAAGGTAATATCACCTTCATCAAACACTTTAATACGCCGTGATAGTGTAATTTTCGTAAGCTGAATATATCGTATATCGCTTAGGTATATCTACTACGCCGAAAGAAATAGAGCCACTTGTCGAAATCGGTATCAGGGCGTTAACGAATCTACCTACTCGTAAAGGAGTCCAGTGGAAAATTCGGCGTTGTGAAATGGCACCTGACTTATACACGTATTCGGAAAATCGCAAACCGATCTCGTTTTCTTGTGCACAACAGTTGAGTAGTGCGTCTAAGTAGTTTGTCGTGTATAGCAATCGGAAATCGGTTTTAAAGTTGTGGTGCGTGTGAGCCGTTCACTTTTCATCGGGGTTCAGTGCTTAGCGCGCGCACTTTGAATTATCCGAGAGCTTTGCGCAATTTTCTCGCTTCTCGTGCTTGGTACGAGTTTTCTAAATGTCCGATCTCTCGAGGAGTGACTTTGACCTGCGCGGAAATACTGACAACAAACGTATCATAGACGTAGTTTTTTTTTTTTATTTTTCGAATGATTAACAGGTCGTTTGGGTTTCGGCGATTGTTTGCATTAGTTAGTGGCGCGATTTTTGAAATGTGTCGTCAGAAGACGGACGAAGATGAGATTTTTTTGTCGTTGTAATTTTCAAGTCGACCACAGTAATTAACAGGGTCATTTAGATTTTGAAAATGTGACCTAATCGTGAGATTGCAAGATAGAAAGAGTGTAACACTTCATGATGTGATACATTCAGATGATTAGGATAGCGAAGCGTCGAGATGTCTGATGTAACGAAGAAAATTATCATTTTTTTCAGCTCCACGTGAAAGATGTACTTGGCATCGCATTGGGTAAGATTGGGTGAAAAAAAAATCGGATGAAAGATGAAATTATAGAGTTGTTGAAAAATTCTCAGAGATGCAGCAGATGACTAATATGTGTGCACAAAGCAAAGCGAGATATAGTAGTAGTCTATTGGATAATATCTCGCTGTAATATCTGGAGAAAAAAAATTACTGGCCAAGGTCTCTACGTTGCTAACATACCACTCTCGCTATAATTTCAACTTTTAAATGTATGTACCTACTCGGTTCAACGACATTATTCTGCAATAATATAGTTCTAAGGTGGCTAGATTCACCGTCGTTACTTCGTGAATTGACTCGAAAAATTCGGCATTCTGTTTAAAATGTATGACAGCGCCCGAATAATCACCGCGTCCTGGTAAAATGTACGCAAATGCTGAATAATAGCTCAGTTCTATGCGTAAATTCCATTTTATCTTGATTTGCGAAGCACAATATTGCAGCACACATACACAGGTACATATCTCTTGCGAAATTGTTCTCGATCTTATGCGCTCGGTTGTAGATTGAGTCTGTGTGGTCTAATGATACCTGTCCGAGGCAAATGAACCATGATTCTAAGAAATACTTGAGATTGAATCACCAGAGACACCGACAGAATGATTTTTTTGATCCACGATAAGTTCATCATTCCCTAAAGTACCGAATCTTCTATCTGTGAAGAAATTATTCGGTCGTCGTTCTCGGACAAACAAAGGACAGTATCTTGAAATACTTTTGCAAAATTGCAAAAAGAATTGCTATTTTCCGCGTTTTTGAAGGGCGCCTCTTACATTTTATTTTACGGTAATTGAGATACGTACCAGTTGGACTGTCGTGAGATGTTTCTTCCACCAGAGATACTTTTGGTACTCGGGACCGGCAGCCGCAAGCATGTAGTAAAAGTACATTACAACGTGTACAGCATTGTTTATGAGGTTTCCGAGGGTTCCATGGCCACCGGCTATAAACTTTACGCAGATCCACGTTTCCAGAGGTGTCAGAGAGTGATGATACAGGTGCAGAAACGTCACCTGGCTGTCCTTCTTTCGAAGCACGAAGAATATCTGTGAAACGGAAGACAATTTTTGAGATTTTTGTTAATTTTGATGTCTGATGGATTGTGAAAAATTTTGATCCGGTATATATCCGGCACTCGTCGTGAGAATAGGATTTCATTTGGTGAGTCTGGGAGTCTTATTGAGACTTGTCAAGTTGGCTCAACTCCTCACTGAGAATAAAATATTGCCGTCGGAACAATACGACTGTATTGTTACTTGGTATTGCCGTCAGACCAATACTGGATTGTCACCACAGCAAAATGATTTTGTTATTGCACCAATCTAGCACGAATAACCTAAAAAATCATTGGATTATATTTATCCCTTTTGCGTTGCTATCCCGTGCAAAAAATTGGTAGCTTTTGTAGCAAAAGAACCGTAATATTACTGTTAATCCATTAAGTATCGGGGCATTCGAAATATACGCGTTATATTAAACTATTCTGGCTCTAATACCAGATCACCAAACCGTTCTGATAGATTGATGCGATAACAGTATCGGTATTGTTATGCAGCAAATACCATTTTGGTCGTACGACAATACGCATGGCCGTACGACCAAGAATTTTTTCTCAGTGCTTTTGCTCATCTGAAACAATTCCCTCAATCTTTGAGAATTGGAATAAATTACTATGTTTATATGGCATTGCACCATTTCATTAACCCATAGGGTGCCTGGTGGGTTCTGCAGGACCCATTAGCAATATCTTGAATTTTATACATCCTAGTCAATATTTCATGCCTCTCAAGGTTCCATCATCTTGTTTCAGGTCATACCTAACTATTTTGTATGGTTATTGAGGTCTATCAAGCGTCTCCAAGTTTCCAGACCTCTTTCAGAAAACTCGTTCGGCCGAATTTTTAAATTGATAAAAATGACTCGTCACTGTACGAGTACTTTTCTGCGTTACCTGAGTTTTGAATCGGGTTTGACTATACGGAGTTCTTTCAGTAGTGCAAATAGCACTCTTTTGACCAAGAAAGCTCGCCTAGATTATTCATAAATAACCAAAATTGTGAGAAATCTCAACATGACGCTTTATTTGACGGGACTCATAACTGACGTCATAGAATGTCTTATGAGATTCTGCGTGCATTGCGCCCAATCGGAACCCTCAAAAAAGTGAATCAAATCAAAAAACAAAATATCTACCCGTTTTTAGATGGTCTCGCTTTTGATGGGTCAATAAAGCTCAGAATTTGTCGGATTTAATCCTCGATTTTTTTGCCAGATCATGTACTGCCTGAGAGGTTCATTCACTTCACAATTCGTCGTCAGATGTTCATAAGTACAAACAAGTCATTCATTAAGAGGATGGGGGTTTTGACTCAACATAATACCTGCTCGTAATCAAGGAATCGAGTTTTTTTTAATCTTCCCAAGATGATGGATGTTGCTGTCATATATGTGACTTTTATTGGGATACCTACTAGTGTGAAGCTTGTCAGGTTTCAAAACCAAACTTTCCAACTTTCATGATGATGGTATGTCAACTTATGGGAGCTAATTGATATCATTTCAAGACCTTGACTTACTTTTTCATAACACAGGTGTCGGTTATAAAAGTTTTACTAGCTAAAGTGTGCACGAATTTTAATTTGAATCTTCACATATACTTGTGACTTGAGACAAAATGCATTCATGTCTAAATACGTTTTAGTTGTTGAGATATTACTGACACAAATCTCAGGGTTTCTCAGAGTTCAGTCCTACCCCATCCCAAACCACAAAATTCATCTGGTAAGCTTGAAAATATTTTAAAACAAACTGTCCAACTGGAAAAATCGATGATGAGGACACACTTCCTATTAGATTTTAGTACTAGTGAAATATCGTTCATTTTATCCATTATGAGAGGTCAATTTCGCCAAGTTTTTGTAAATCCAATGATCAAAACATTGATGTTGTTCTTTAGCTTGAAAAACTAACTAGTTATTTGAAATCGGAAGATGAATGAGATTGAGAATAACTGGACTTTCATTTCTCTTAAAAAACTAGTGGGTTACAGCATTGAGAATATTTTCAGTTCAATTCGACTGTACATTAGTTAAATAAAAGGAGAAAAAATAGTCGGATCATTCGTGTACAATTTTTTCTAATTACGATTGAAATTCTGATTTCAAAATTTTCCTCATCAATGAAATGATCTTCGCAGAAAAATGAATGAACATTTTTGCAATAAAATTCTCCTCTCACAGCCTTTCCAAATGCTGCAATAATTAGATACAATGACGAGCTTCTCTTATGGATTCTGTGCAATACTTCATCTCGGCAGGTACAAGAGAGAGAGACATGAAGAGATAGATAAATTGTTGCACGCAATTTTTATCATAATCATCTCTTGGGCAATGAACATTTTCAGAGTCATGAATAGATCGCCCTGAGTTTCTGCAAAAGGACAATTCAGCCCCAGACTAATTTGAAGAAGTTTCATGTACAAAAATGCGTATCATGACATTTCAAAACCTCTCACGTAAATAATTGGTAAACTGAGAGTTGCGTAAAGTATTTGGTAAATAGAAACAAGACGAATTCAAATTTGAAAGATGCCGTTGAAGTTTGAAACGTTTTGATGCAACGATAAAATAAAATTTTAAAAAATTGGTAAAATTTTCAAAATTTTAAGTTCACTAACCATTGGTGGAATTTATCAAACCGAGCATTGCTTGCTGTTGTTGAGAACAAAAACACCTGAATTTATGCACTGAAAACTATCTGAAGATATGAGGTTATCCTCTTCGTTGTATTGAAACGTTTCAAACTTCAACACAATTCCAAAAGGAAAGCATAACAAGTAGAAATGAAATCAATCACATCAGAAAGATATTTTAGTCGGATCGATAAAGATCACGAGATACCAGATTAAAATATTGTGACAACTATGTACGTGATAAATTGTCGACTTTTATTCACCAACATCATTAATTCAAAGCGATGACTAATTGATGCATAGATCATTCATCATAATTCTAACAGTGCTCAGGAAATTGATCTTTCAGTATTCATGATCCATGCATTTATTTGCGACCATTTCAGTTGGTGGAAGAAATTTGAGTTCGTTTTCCGCATGTCGAGTTTCAAAACTGATTCGCGATGAATTCAGAAAAAAAAGTAGGATTTCAGATGAATTAATGCTTACCGTGTCGGCGAACTCGGTGAACTTGCTGATGAAGTACCACCAGCAGAGATTGGCCATTCGTAGAGCCGAGGGATTGTGCGAGTAGTCGACTGGTTGACATTTATAGCTGTAGTCCAGCAGCCATCCGGACATCAGATGCTGCGATGTAGAAGCAAAAAATCAAACTTCGATCCTCATTTTTTTACCCTACAAGATCGTATGTCTATGAGTCATTACAACAGTTTTTGCACATCTTCTTTCGCTAATTTACTCTTGGAACTTAGAATTGACAAACTTTTTGGATATTTGAGGATGGAAGGTAGTGGTTGCGGTTCATTTTATCGAAGATTTTCAACAATGAGATGCTCTTTGATGAACAATTTCAGAATAGAAATAAGAGAGATTCTAGTGATTGCCGTAGTCTTTGATTATATCCCTTTGCGGCACGGTGGTCGTTGTAGTCATCTTTTTTTGATTTTGAAATTATCAAAAACTAATTCATACATCCTCACTGAGTTCCTTGTGAAACTACATTATATTATGGTTGATAAGTTGAAATTGGCATTACACTAATGAAGTCTTGCATATGAATTTGTATCATAAAGAAAAAGTCATGAGATAGATGTCATTTATGGATAAAAAATACCGCCCTTTGAATAGAATTCGACAGATTTCCATGAAGACCGGTTTAGAGGGGCTTTCCGGGCTCACTGACCACAAAAATGAAGTCAAATTCTGAAAATTCGGAATAACCGCTTTAAATTGACGGCCAAAATATTTAAATTCCTTGGATTTCACTGAAAAATCTTAAATTAGGGCTTTTTTCATTGGTGAGTATGAAAATAAAATCAGAATTTGGAAATTCAGATATGTGAGTCCACGAGGGTGAAGGGGAGGGGGCTAGAAAATTCAAATATCACTGGATTTTGCTAAAAAATTTAGTGACATTATTTAGCTAGGTTCAAGGAATTTTCAGCTCCTTGGTCGCCATTTTTGAAATTTCAAAATCTGACTTTATTTTTGTGATTAGCGTCTCAAAAACCCTTACATAATGATCATTATGGAAATTGGTTTCTCCGAAAAATGTAGGCCGCAAAAACGTGTCTCAAATCCCGGTCGACACATGTCTGACCAATGTTGTCTTTATCTACTGATCGAAGCGCCGGAGTCGCTACCAGCTATACTGAACAAGACCAAATATCTTGCAGAAGTTTCGGTATCTAATACTTTGTGTGCAGAATTGACATTCCATTATTTATTTTCCACCGTGATTGTGGGAATGACGAGAGAGAAATCACAAGTATTAACCATCAACATTGATTCACTTATAATCGTGTTAATCAGAAATCGATTAGAGTATAGATCACGGCTATCCATTCAATTTCGCACAAACAAATTTGTCTTCTGATCATAAAATCGACAATTCTCAACAAGTGACATCCTCCAATTGAGAAACTATTAGCCAACAAGCAGACACCGCATCTCAAGACAGATAGCCAACAACACCAGAGTTGACCACGTGCATCTAGCTACATCTACACACACGCGCAAGTATATAGAGTCACTTATATGCGGCATCGATGCCGATTTCCTCACAAAATCCTCTCGCCACATGCATCTCTAACAAGCTAATCTCTTTCTAAACAGAATTTTCGCTCTCGCTCTATCCGCGCATAAACAGCGTAAGTAAGTAAGTAATACCTACGCACGCTAAATGTCCGCGGGACCTTGGCGTGATGGAAAGTTATGGGCCTCTCGAGCAAATTCCACGCGCGCACCTATCCTCACATTCATGTATATCACTGATACTATAGTTGTGTGTACTCATATCCAAGATCGCGATTTGTCATGTACATACGTGCCGCACGTAGTTGAGAATTTTTAGATGGATTTTGCAGTAGGGCTGCTGTACGTTCGTTCAGACATCAAGCGCTGACGCTGATTCTGACGTTCGAGTGAATGAGTTGAGTGCGCTCAACCTTGCTTGTTTTGTGGTAGGGAACTTGGGAACTCTATTAGTGAGCCTTTTTTTTATTACATGGCTATTCGGAGTTTCCCATTTGAGTAGTTCCGCGAGAAATAGACCTACGAAAAAGGGTTATGTCTCCGACTTTCTTCTTAACTTTTTCATTCGATTCTATGGTACAAAATATGAACTTTTCACCACCTATGTGGCCCCAAAAAATTTCCCAGGTATCTCCAACGTTTATTACTTTATCTTTCTGAATTATCTCCAACAAAAAAGTTCGGGTATGTTTTTCGAAAAAATGCATATTTCTCGAATTCACTCTGAGATAAAGAGATGCGGTTTGCGGCATTCGGAAGGTCTTTAGAAAACGTATCGAAATCTGTCTTGTAAAGTTGATTTTGGAGTTGTGAATGGTTTTGGCGGGCAAAAGAATGAATAACACAAAAAAATTAATTTTTCAAAAACTCAATAGTTTAGATCCTTGAAAATTTGATATATGATAAAAAATGTTGGGTTCTTTCAGGAAAAAATGACCACGAATTCCTTCTTTGCGTTCTAATCAGTATTTTAAGCATCTATTTTCCACGCACTTGGAAACCGTCTGTTTTCTGCGCATGCGCAGGAATTTGGACTTCTGAAACCAATTCTATTAGAAAGCCAAGAAAATTTCCTTCAAAATGAACACTTGGCGAAGTCAATTCCACGCATTTGAACCAGAGTTACAGTGGCCAGAAGATGACTGAATCTCGATGACTGCTAAGGGTTGGATCGGAGGTACCGGAGACAGCGAAAGGAAATCCGCGCCCAATAGTGTTCCGCCTACTTGCCACACTCGACCTGAGGGTTCATCTTTTATACGTTGTATAGCTATGGTTAAAATGCATGGAATTGACTTTGCCAAGTATAGTCATTTTGAAGAAAATTTTCTTGGCCTTACAATGAAATTGGTTTCAGAAGTCCAAATTCCTGCGGATACGTAGAAAATAGACGATTTACAGAGGCCTGAAAAATGGATTTGTAAGAAATAGCTAAAATAGGCCTCAGATCGCAAAAAAGGAATCTGGGACTATTTCTTTCTAGAAGAACACAAAATTTCACATCAAATACTGAATTTTCAAAAATCTAAAAAATTGAATTTTTTTAATTTTTTTTGTGTTTTTCATTCTTTTGCCCGCCAAAACCATTCATAACCTCAAAATCAACTTTACAAGACAGATTTCGATAGGATTTCTGAAGACCTTCCGAATGCCGCAAACCGCATCTCTTTATCTCAGAGTGGATTCGAGAAATATGCATTTTATTGAAAAACATACCCGAACTTCTTTGTTGGAGATAATTCAAAAGGATAAAGTAATAAACGTTGAAGATACCTAGGAAATTTTTTCGGGGACCCATAGGTGGTGGGAATTTTATATTTTGTACCTTAAAATCGAATGAAAAAGTTGAGAAAAAAATCTGAGACATGACCCTTTTTCGTAGGTCGCTGTTTCGCGCGGAACTACTCGTAGGCATCGCTTTATTTTAAAGCCTTGGGGTATAAAAAATATAAGAAAAAATCATACTTCACTGATAATCTCTTCACATGAAAATAGTGGATCTTGATACGAAGGCAGAATACTTCATTTTACGGTAACCGAGAAAATTTTGTCTCTGACCGGAGACGAGGGTTCAAACCGCAGAACTGACCTTCCCTGAGTATCTGACTTCAACATTTACGATTGTCTGGGATGGAGAGAGAATTTTATGTATTGCACTCAAATGCCCTTATCACGGGACAATCAATCAAAAAAGTAGTTTTTGCAGTCCGAAGAATCTTCTATGGCGCGGCCGGAAGGCGAGAATCAAAATTAAGATACAAATAATCACTACAATAGGAAGATCAGCCTACACGTTGTTGAAACTCATCTTGCCAATTTTCTATCCATCATACCAGAAACAAGATTGCAAAACTCAGCAAAAATTTGACTGCCTTGCAAAGGCTGTAGAAAATAATATTTGATACCTCGTATGAAGTGGCTATTGTTTTCCAATGATAATTCAGATTCTTGCCACCTGCTTACGTTTGGAACATCTATTGAAACGCGCATAAACAAATGTCTCACAGCTATCATGTGAAGATCATCAATATGTCAGGCCCACAAAATGAACAAAGTTTTCTGATCAGAGAAGGTGTAAGATGTATCTGACGTATATCGATGGATCTGAACTCAGAACAGCACCTTTCCCAGGCCGTTTTCGAGTTACGGGCTCATTTACAGGTTCCAAAAATAAGTTGGTATGAGATTTTGCATTCGGCAGCAAAATCAAGAGTAGGATCATTTTGGTTATCAAATTTTACGCCAGGAACATATTTTTCAAGAATTTTCATTCTCTCTGCAAGCTAGAAAACCCCTAATTGTGTTGAAATTCTCCAGGTGGCATATTTTTCTCCTAGATCCGAAAGGGATAACTCTTCCACAGGTGAGAGAGGTCAAAACTCAAGGTATGTCTTATGAGACAATGGTGCTAAGAAGTCTAAGTGATCCATGTTGTTTAATAGTAAGTTGACCTCGCCACCCTGGAAGCTCACTGCATCTGATGCAAGTACACGCTCGCACACACACACTCTCTCTCTCCGCGAAGCAGAAAATTAGTATTGCACTCGTAGACAAACATCACGAACATTTGAGCCCTCGTGTAAACAAAATGAATGACCGCGGCTCCCTATCTCTGGCAAGGTTGTAGACAACACTCGAATGAATGACATCAGTTTTTCATCAACCTTTCTAGAAAATTTTCAGAGCACTCACGAGAACAGTCCAAGAAAACCGCTTTCTGTTTCGCCGTTCCCATCCTTCATGCGGTATACGAGCTTCAACTTTCAATATTGAATTTTCGATAACAAAAAAACAGGATTCTCGAAATTTGACCGGAAAGTGTGTTAGGGATAGTTGAATCAGCACAAAAATTCCTGGAAGATCCTCTAGAGATCGGAATCCCGGCGACATACCTTAAGATGGGATTAAGTTTTATGTCGGGAATGTATTCTCTTGCGATGCTGGAAAGCTGGAATGGAAGGCGAACGAAATATCACACATACTGCGCTTTGTACCAATATATTGTTCTTCGGTAATTTAAGAGATTTTTTAGTGGTTCCGGCTCTTCTTCTTTCATTTCTGGCTTTCAATATTTTTGATAATTTTCAAAAAATACCATTCGAACCCAAAATTTGACGTAGAACTCGATTCCGTCCGTAGTTTTGACCTATGTAGACACCACTTTGAGCTAGGATGAAAATATCCCGATTGCAGAATTTCAACACGTCTAGGGATCATTCTGGATTTCCTGAAAAGAATTTGAGTGATGGAAAGTTTTTTGGCATAAATGTTTCCACTCTAAGTTTTGCTATAAAAATGTTTCAATTCATATGTGGAATGCAGAAACTCATATCTATACTCCCTCTGCACGAATGAGTAGAAGTTGATCCCATGCAGTGCATATGCACTAATTTGCATTGAAATTTCACTAAAAATGAGTGAAAATTCACTAAAAATCAGCGAAATTCTCTGATAGGGATCAATTTTTACTGATTCATGCTGAGAGAGTAGATATTTTTGTAACCCGTAAATATGACCATAGCTCGAAAACGGACGGGGAAAGGTATTCTGAGGTTAGATTTGTGTTCAGCAGCTCAAAATATGTTAGAAATGCCTTCCACCTTTTCTGATCAGAAAACTTTTCTCAATTTTGTGGGCCTGTGTCATTAATCTCCACAAAATTAGTGATAAAATCAATGATCACGAAGAAATCATAAGAGAATTTGACAATTGCATGAGGGAATGACTTTACTGACGGGAATAACCCTTGAAAAGTGAAAAAAGTTCTCATATTTCGATACAAGTCGTGACAGCTTGTAACGATGAATACTCGAATAAGGGATCTCAAAATTTGTATAGAATTATGATGTGCTCGTGCAAATCTCATCTATGAACATCGGCCAGAGAAAAAAAACATACAAATCAGCCTAGGAGTCATTGGGTAATTAGATGAACGACGAACAGGTAATGATGGTGATTTCTGACGCACTTGCGCTTTACTATTTGGTAGCGTACAGAAAAGGCCCGTGTTTTTTGAGTAGCTCTTTCGTTAACTCGCTGACTGGGCCCCTTTCTTTCCTAACGTGGTTCACTCACCACTTGGAATCGAATACGAAATCATTGACGAAACTTATGATAACTTGCTCAATTTATTGTTAGCGCGGTACTCAGGAAATCGCAATCCTGTTTTTATACTCGTACTATAAAGCGCATATCAGATGCCGTGATATGATATCGCGGAAAATTTCGTTAGCTTTGGCAAGGCTAAATTCGATCTTATACGTCTGTTTTGAGTGAATCAACTAATCAAGTCCTTACCAGGCTTGGTGGTGATTGTAAAGTTATGTCAACTTATTTTGTATTTTCTTGAAGTATCCATATCAGGACTCAATATATCTGACAAAACATTATTATTCATTTCTGCAAGGTTCAAAGGTCTACATATATCGTGATCATCTTTTGAGGCAACAGAGTCTCCTTCCGTAGATACATTTTAATCAGTCAATCAATCGTTTGGTTGACTCATAGTTGATGTTGATAATTTCGGTTGAGAATGGCTGTATGGAATTGACTGATAACGAGCCCGAACTTCCGTCGACCAGTTATGACCATGTATGTGCAAAAGGTACACATCCTTGGTATATTTTTCTAGACTACTTTTTACTATTGTCATTGAGTGTCTAAGAATGACTCTGGTATTAGGAAAATCAACTGAGCATGCGTTGAGAAAGTCAGAGAGTGTGAGCTCAGCTTCGCATATCCGCGCTTCCGATGTTCTCGATTTTCTGATTACTTTACCGATAACAACGGAAAATTATTTCATATTTTCGAATTACCTCTACCCGGACCTCTTAAAAATCAATTAGCTTGCTGGCTGACTGATTGAGATAGAATTTCTTCCAGTGTATTTATTTTCAAGAATCTAAAGATCTTTCAAATTGCTCTTTAATTTTGCCAAAACACTAGCATGTTAAATTATGGTACGACCAGGTCAGTTTATTCCGGCATTACGAAAAAACCGCATATCTGCACTTCTCTTTCTGAAAAAATCGTCAAAACTCGAATTGGGCATTAGTGCGTATTGGGCAAACATCGCTGGGGGCAAGTCTCTCTCTCTTTCTCAGCGTTGTCGTCAGTGAAAACGGAATTCCTTTACCGCACGTAATGAATGAACGGTCAACCAGCATCCAAGTTTGTATCTCGGTTCCACTCTCAACTTGGCCAAAATACCCGATTTATCTTGATATAGGTACACTTGGAGAAGAGGCCGAGAATGGATGCGGTGACGGTGGCGGGGCCCGGATCATCATCATCATCATCGAAGAGCGTCGTCGTTCACTTTCATTTTTATTTAAGGATTTCTCTCGCGCGCTCTCGATGTATAAGTATTCTTTATACAGTCTCGCGATTGGATCCTCATCGTCTTGGCTCTTATATTGGCCATCAACAGAACCACGTGTACGATGTGGCAGAATGGCCTACTTTCGCACTTTACGATATATAGATATAGAAATAGGTATGCAGTAATCTTACGCACGGTGGTTTGGTCTGGTTTGCTTCAGCGGCAAGTTTTGATCGGACTCTTATCTTGCCGATCTCTTCCGATTGAAATAGCTCCGCGGAAAAAGTCGCGCTCTTATGGGCTCTACGACCTTTCGCAACGAATTGACTCTATGTATTTGTTGGTCATCGAATTATCTTGGATAATATTCATGATGCTATACGCTGCAACAGGTGACGCGAGTCCATAAAGACGGAGTTTGCGAAAAAATAATTGGTATTGCTAGTTTTCTGGTTGGCAGGGATGTTGATGGGTTTTGGAAAGACTCTGTAGCTCTCAGGCTTATGATAATTTGAAACACTATTCACAGACAAAGAATAGAATTCGGGAACTACTTTTACTTTTTCGAGAAACTCGCCAGAAGCGATTAAAAAAATGGATTGTAAGAATACTTTCAGATGCCTTGTCAATGCCGCGCGCCGTACAAATTTGGGTGAAATAATCTTTTTGATAGAGTATTTCTCTTATTTCGAATACTTATGAAATCACTACTCAAATCTTCAAGTGCCAAGACAGATCAATTTTATTGTAACTCACAAAGAAAAATTTTCCGATCTATTGACTGTGAGGAAAGTATCTCGATTTTGTAATATTATAACTCCACTGTTTTTTTGCTAAATTATCAGAATATAAAATTACGAACCTCGTTGTGCTTCTGCCCTTGAGAGGCAAGTGCACAAGAGAATCAAACCCATTATGTGAGGAATTTCCGTCAAAATATTTATAAAAAATTGTTTGACATCTGTCAGACACTGTCAGCTGCAATTTTTCATTTTTCAAATCACGGGGAACTTTTTTTCCAAAAACAGTTTTTACAACCAGAACTGAGAGTATGATTCGCACGTACCTCGTAGAGCATGCCAACGGAGAATATAACCTGAAAAGCATTGTAAGCTACAAGGACATTTCTGAGCTGGAAGGGTTTACGATTTGTCATGAGTCTTGGCCCTAGAAGTGTGACACTGTATAGGTACATGACGACGATGATAAATGTAGGAATCGGCGAATCCATGAGTGGCCAGTCGCTGACCCGGGGATCCGAAACTTGTGTCAGGATTTCTGTATACTGATCCAGGGCCATGCGGACCAAACCCTCGGCACCGGCAAAGCTTCGATTCGCTTCGACGACCAGGTGTTCCGGGACTGCACCCATTGGCTCCGGTTCTCGCTCAGCCACCAATTCTGCCGCCGCCGACGCCATTGTTCCACACCAGATCCTGAAATGAAATCATGGAAAATTTTTTATGAGATTTCTGTTGATTGATGATTTTTTCAACTTTGCAGACGTAAAAATAGCGTTGATGTATTTTTCAAGGTCGCACTATTTCATAAAGGAATAAATTCCGTAGGACAAAGTTTCCTGATTTACAATTTTGAGTGCAATCTCAATCCGCCAAAGTGGTCAAAGCTTTGAATTCATAAAATTTTTCTCATTCGACTCCACGACTATCATACTTCGAAAATTACAGAAAAAGATTAGAATTTTCTCATCCTAGTCATTCATCCTAGAGTCACGGGTGCCTCCGCCAGTCAAATTTTCAGTCTGAGAAAAATTTACCCATTATTTGCTAGTAGAAATGCCACGTTTGTACAACAAAATTATTTCTTTCAAATTTCTTTTATTCATGACCACAAGTCAAAATTTGACCACTTCATATTGAAAATCGCGTTTTTCTTCAAAAGGTTCGTCAGGAGAACCAACAAAGTTCATCAGACTATTAGTGACGTCAGCCTAGGAATAATCTTTGGAGACTTACTGGGGAAGAATCATCCCTATAATATTTTTTTTCGAACTCTAATTGACCGGGAAAGGCAGACATCGTTCACTGACCGGCGCTGATATACTTTTCCCAGTCGCTCACCTTCATCAACGACTCCGGATATTCTCCATTCAAACCAATTACAGTTACCAACAGCTAACGATATCACTTGCGTAATTATAAAATCCTGTTGCATTAGATTTCGTTAGTCGGCAGTCGATAGTTTTTGCCTCAACATCTCACTTGTGAGAGAGTAATAATCCTATCATTATGGGCACACCTCACCGACTTGAAAGTAATTTTGCGCTAAAAGTTTCAATGACAACGGATGTGACCTAATTTAACGAATGCTCAAAAATTACTCGTCTGTCTATCAAGTAATATTCATTTGAACTCATGGTCAGTATTTCAATTTTCTTCTTGGTCTCAGCATGAAAAGGCTTGCAAAATCAGTAGTATCCATCGAGAATTAATGGAAAAGTCCGTTGAAGTGTTTTGCAGATGTGATGCCAAGCTTATTAAATAATCTAACATTGTTTTGATCTTCTACCTAAAACTTTAACGTGGTCACTACATAATTTTTGAGTGACGGAAGCTCCATCCACTGCTAATAAATATGACTGAGAATAGAAAAGAATCTTCCTGCATTTCCGACCTGGGAAGACGGCCAATAGTAGTCCTCATATTTGTGATAATTCTCAAAATTCCAAATCTAAAATCCTATCAAAAAATCTTTTCTTATCAGAATGAGATAACACCATCGTAGAAATGAATTGTTTGTACCCAAAAAAAGCATGAAAAAGTTTACTGCTCTTGACTCGTCATCATTTTTTCCCTTAATTCAACTCATTCCATTACATCTGAAACATAATCACTATGAAATAATTATCTCATAATTTGAATTAGATACTCCTACGAAGTGCATATGAAGAATGAGATAACTCATTCTCATCTTCACTCTTGGGCTTTCAACTAATGAAGCGAAACCTACTTTTCAAGTGCCACTGGCTCCAAAAATACCAACGTAAGGCAATTTTTCCGGAAACAACTTAAATTCAGTGAGATGTGCCATTTCCGCGATTGAGTTTCTGAGAAATCAGTTCCAGAGTGTAAATATTCATTGCTCAGATTTTCATTTTCTCGCGTGGACATAAAATTGATGACTCAATCAAGGTCGACAATGGAGAAAATGAAAACTCATTTTCTTCCCTCACATTGAGACACTATATCATATGTAAATATACAATTCATGGATCAACTCAGAATCAACTCAAGACTCCATACTCATAATAATACAAATCATGAAAATTTTCACACGAACGAAACTGGAACTTGGGGAATTCAGAAAAATTGACATCTGATCATGAATTAGAAAGGGAGTTCAATCGTAATCGAGTTGCACCGAGACCATGAACTGGCCGAGGAAGCTTTACGTAACGTCTCGCGATTCACTGACTTCTACTACTAGCCCTCTCGTGCACAAACTTTGCGAGTTATGGGAGTCACTCCGGCAACAAAAATAATTTGCTCAGCCAGTTTCAAGGTCAAGACAAGACTCGTTTTCTAATCTTGTGCATGCATGGGTCTCTTTGCATTACGAGATGCGAGGGGCCGGTGACGGTACTTTTAAAGTATGTGTTAATTATTTTTCTAGCCAAGCTTGTCGACCTGTCGCTCCTTTACTCAAAATAATCTTGGAAGCAATTTACACTTGCGCCGCTTTACAATGCTGATACCTGAGGTGGTAATGCACTATATAGTTGTATATATATGGTTCCTTCCTTAGAGTCTAAGAACCATTTTACGGGAGAATTTTAAATTTTATGAAAAAGTTTTTCAGAGGCGCTGGAAGTTCTGTTGAATAATCAAAGTCTGGCATCGGCCTGCATAGGTTATGTATTACGAGATAAACAAGCACACTTTTCTTCTCGATCTTGTAGGACTGAATCGCGAATGCTCTCTTAATGTTTCAAGATCGAGAAAAATCAGCTATATTTGTCAATCATTGGGCACGAAAAACCAATCTTCGCACTTGTGAATCGTGGAGTATTTGAAAAATTCTAGATATATTCAGAAATCCCTATGAAAGGGTGTGGAAATTCCAATTAGGGACTGATCCACAAGGTTCAAACGGAAATCCATGCCAAAACCTGATAATCATTCAGGAAAATTTTTCGGGATGGGTTTAAAATTAAATAGAAATCAAATTTAATCAAAACTGGGGACTAAAGTCTTATACACAATAGCTGTTTTTAGAATGTTATCCATATCCACATGGATCTTTGCCCGTGATTTCTGTTATCAAATCTCACAAGACGAAGCTAATTTCGGAAATTCGTAAAAATTTGAATACAATTGTCAAGACTGCCCATCAATTCTAAGATCAGGAAATATTCTGTTCATTATTGGGATTCAATTAAACTTTGATCGACGGAATCAACCCTCGTAGTTTTCATGGAAAATAGGGATGAAAAACTCACAGGAAAACTTTGATTAGAAATTTGCCTGTTCAAGGTCATTTCATAATTTTTGGGTACATCATCTTCCCCCTTGTCCTCCCAAAGATGATCAATCACAACAGAGAAAGCAGAATATCTCATGCACATCCGTAAATTTTTGCCGAATGGTTTTCCTCATTGAAATCACTGATTTGCGTCCGTTCGAAA
The DNA here is from genome assembly GCA_029851415.1 of Eretmocerus hayati. Taxonomy (NCBI): domain Eukaryota; kingdom Metazoa; phylum Arthropoda; class Insecta; order Hymenoptera; family Aphelinidae; genus Eretmocerus; species Eretmocerus hayati. The sequence continues at coordinate 117,717,509 of CM056744.1, read as the reverse complement.
TTTTTCTCTCTGTCAAATTAGTCTTTGAAATGAACTCAGCAAACTTCCTACTGAAAATTTTCTCCCGATCTCGGATCAGCCTCCAGCTGAAAGCTTACAATTTTGATTAGACAGTTGGTCTAGAGTGCGCGATTATTGAGAATTGTAATGTGAGGTAATTGAAGCAGATCTAGTCATGAAAATTCTTGACACACAACTACGATGATCCGATAGTTCATAAAAGAGGACAAACATGACATCCCATTCCGTATTCGTTCCTCAATATTCAGAATAATCAGAGATATAAAAGTTTGATTGGTCAATTTTTGCTCAATGAGCAAAATAAATAAACCAACGAAAGATGTTTCCGCCGTCTATATCAATAGTAGTTAGTCGTCACAGCTCACGCACACAAGCATTTTGAGCCATTGGGCAATTCGTATGGCGAGCGTGAGAACGAGTTGCAAGTGCAACTTTAGCAAGTGCACGCACACAAACTTACGCATTGGTCATTTTATATCGGACTGCATGTGACCAGTCATTTGCGCCTTTATAGCAAAATTCTTGTACATATGCGTTTGTGTTTGTGTCGAGGCGCGCATTTTAACTTACTAATAATTTCCCAATCGGCTAGTAAAAAGAGACTCTCAAGAGCTTGCTCTGCAAGGCGGTTTTATATATATATATAAAATCGAAAGTAAGTATACCATACTTGTTGCACTGGTGTGAGTACATATAGTGGTTAATGCGCGCCAGCCAATTGCGTTTGCGTTTGTTTACGAAACTACTATATCGGCATCCGAAAGAATTGGGTCGAGAGAGGCTGACCGAAGCGGTTTTACAGGATTATGATGTATAAGCGAAGCTTCGATTATACTCAGGGTCAACTTTCTTGAGATGTTATCGAGAGAAGTCTACTCGAATTTGTTGCGAAAATATTGGACATCGATTAATTTCATCATCGAGTCTTGATGATTTATTTTTGCAAATTTGGCTTTAATTGTTGGCTTTTGTTTTATACGATTTGAGTGTTTTTTGAAAGTCCAAAGAAATGTCAAAAATTACTTTGCTCTCAATCTGAATATCACCCTATCAACAGTTGTGAATGTTTTATGACCCCCAATTGTTTCGAAGAACTTGAAAGTAGATCTCGACAGTGTAGAAAATGGCTCATAGAAATGATAGAGTGTGAACTATGCCGTTTCAGAAGTGCAGTTTGATTGTCGTTAACACCTGTGGTCGAAAGTGTCGGCGCATCTTTATGGTGACGTGAGCATGGATGAAACACTTTTTTTCTCTAGCTCATTCGTTACGTGTTCCGCTTCGAGATGCCGGGCGAGAAATTAGCGCCGTGTGAGCCTACTCAATTACTGCCTCTGTCATCATTGTGACTCGACGCGCAATTCGCTTCTATATAAGAGGTGTTATACTACATTTGGATGGATTTTTGTGAAATTTTTTCTAACTGTTCAGATTAGTCATCTGTAGAGAAGACGAAGGACGCACTTTCCACGGTTTTAAAGTCATAAATTTTGCAATTGCTGGCTTAGCCCGGATATCTGAATACGTTTTCACTATGAGAGGTTGGTAATACTGGAGGGACTAGCTTCTTTTCTAAGATTTAGTCGAGGGTACAGTGGAATTTTTCTGTGTGATATTCTACGCTGGTATTCATGTTTAATTGACCCAAGACATTCATTTGACTATATGAGTTTAATTTTGCCACGTTGTTTTCTGATTGTTGAATCCATAAATTTTCTGACAAAAAATTGTGGTCTTCGCCTATTGATGTACATTGTCTAGACTATGATCATAAACTTCATTTATGTCGGCTAATCATTTGTAACCACTCGGTTGGCACATTGATCAGAAACGTAGTTTTAACGGTAGTTATTTTTTCTTTCGAGATCCCCTTGCAGCCGCCTGGGCCTAGCACGGGGGGACCCTTTACCACCTTGGTGTGAAGGGTTGTTCCCGAATTTTTCCTCTAGTTATGAATCCCAGCTTCCCCGTTTGACCCACGCCATGGTTAGCAGCCATGGGATGCCTCTCTCCAATGTCAGTAAGGTGTCATTCCCCATACCTCCTCCGTGTACTGGGATTGGCACGCCGGCTCAGCTCAGAAACTCCCTACTCTACGTTACCCACCCTCCCGCTACTCCGCATCCGCCCACGGCTCGCTAGTCAAACCTTGTGGAATGGGGTAAATCCAGGATTTCTCTGAACGATAATCCCGAGGGAAAACGCCATTCCAAAGCAGGCAAGGTGTAATGGGTAGTTCTCCCATCGAAGAAACCTCAGAATAAATTTCTGATCGATTCCGCCGGGAATCGAACCCACGACCCCTCTAGCAGCGTTGATTCCGAAGCTGGCACGATACCATTGAGTCAACACTGTTCTATTAAGTCGAACGATAGTTTCTGCTTTCAGCGCAGAAGGCTGGGTGGGATTCGAATCTCGTCCGGAACCAACGTGAATTTTTCATAAGTGCCTTACGGTGACTTCGGTGGTTCAGAATCTGTCTCAAAATGTACGTCACGCAGAATATGAAAATGCGTTGATAAAAAATAAAAAAAATATCACTACGTAAAAAATGGACGATTTTGTGAGCTGAGAGTTCCATGCATACTTCAATCTTAAGACTGAAATATTTAGTGTATTTCTTAATCGAATTAGGAGTGAAAAATTGTGGTAGTAAGACAATAATGAATATAGAAGATCATCTACTGGTGCACAACACTGAGAACTGATGAGACGAGCAAAAAAGTCTAGGGAGTAGCTATACGAAGTTCGACTGCGACTCCATCTAAATCAACCATGACACATCTGTATCCATGTAAACTCAGTAATTTTGTTTCGCTGAGAAACTACATAATCATTAGCTCTGATCCATCATAATAATGAACTCATCGGAAAGAACAGCACGTTAGAAACTGTGATCAGAACTCTTAACTAAACACGACAAGATAATAATAGATACTCAAACGTGTACATACATGATTGGAAAGCTAAAAGTGTAGCATTTTCAAAAGCTACGATCATGCGCTCGCACATCAAACTACCGTGCAAGGAAGAGATGATCCAAATCCACATCATCAGTGCTTCTCCGCTTAGAACACAGGAGCACACATGTATGCATAAATTGCATACCGGCTTGACTAGATTAATAGTCATTCGTTTCAACACTCCGTCACTCCACCCGTTTACTTTCTCCGCATCTCCGCAATACGTGTTTCGTTCTTACTCCTCGCACAGGTGCCATTTTTCGATTTCTCCTCCCTCAGGTTGTATTATTCGTGTTTCTCCATTCAACTAATGGAACCATGGTCCATCTTCGTCATTCTCAAGCAAATCCAAGCTGCAAATCTAACCTCCCTCGCGCAATCGTGACTATGGGCAACAATGTTCCCGCGCGATTTCCGGGTATGCGCAAGCGCTTTATTCAACGCATGCGCATATACAATGGTGTTTTGGCGCGTCAAAATTGATGGTCCATACTTGCATTGGCACGGCCTAATGTGCCCTAACTATTGCTCGCGTCACCTATTACGTCTGACTTCGTAATCACATTACGCGATTCATTATATGCAGGTGGCAAGCATTGTATTATACGAAGGTGTCTTTTGTCAATCTCATCGAATTGTAATTCGCTAGCGTCATCGGGTACAGCCTGTCTAATATATAATGCTCAATAGGTTATGGCACCCTCCGGCAGCAGTGCCAAATCGCATCTCCTCGGGCCAGGCCACTATATACTTATTGCGTCATATGGACTTTTACTTCTTTTCGAGTTTGTGAGTGATTTTGCATGGACCGATGACGTGATTGAAATTTTTTCACGAGGGATCGGCAGTTTCTTTCTTCTTTTTTTTTCGTTGAAAGATGATGATGATGATTATGATGAGGCCGATGATCGCCTGGGAGACGATAAAGTTAGGTAATAATGGCTGCCTCTGATCAGGCTTGAATTTTTAGGCGTGGCCTTTGCAAATGATGTGAATTTTGGAAGGTGCGGAGTGACGATGGTAGTCTAATATGACTCGCGGCTATAAGTATATTGAATGTTGCAGCGGTGCTGAGTGCGAGCGAGTTTGTGGCAAGTAGTAAGGTTCGGGCTCGGGGCAGACAGACGCAGCGGGAATCGATATACATGGTCGCATCGCAGTCACGCCGGTTTTCTCTTTTTCCTCATCGGCGTCGAATCAGATGCGGAATTTTGGAATCGTTTTCGGTGTGATATCTATCGTGATTTCTCCAAAATGACGCGCTTATCGGCTTATTTTGGGTCGCAGAAGTGGGTCACGTTTTTAAAGATTGGGACCACATTTGACCAGACTCTTGTTCATTGGGGACTCGAATATTGAGCTCTATCTTTTGTTCTCATTATTCATTTGGGCTCAAAATTTAGGACCTTATCAAGTTGGTTATTGGATAAAGGGAAAATTCCAAAATCTTCAGGCGCGAATGTTTCATTCTACGAGTTTTGATATTTCATGGAAGTTCATTATCAAGGCTGAAACAAGTGAACTATCAAAGCACTATCAACATATATGCCGAGTTTGGACTTATTTGAAGAAATCTTAGCAAATTTCTCATCAGTAAGACACCTGCAATAGGTATTATTATTCAATTGACCAAATAGCCTCTGATGTTTTTTGAAGATTGACGGGGAAAATTATTGGAGGTTTTCGAAGCCATCGTTTAGACCCTTGATTCTAGAGTTCACGTGAAATTGTTCAAACGTCATGTGATATTTTTATTCTCTTGTTATTTTTGTTATCAACTGTAATGAAGATCCCCGAAATTTGTGCTACTATAGTCCCAGAGGAACTTCCAAGGGGACTTTAGAGTGGAGTTCTATATGGTATTCTCCGAATTTTCTTTCATTTTCGTCGATCTGCCATGTTTTGGAGGATATCAAGAACTGTCTCGGCCTCAATATAAGTTTTAATGACGATTTTACAGCTCGAGTGTTGCTATTTTCACCTTCGATACGGTAGCTACGGAAATCAAAAAAGGGTAATGAAGCAGGTGATTTATGTTCCTACATTTCCTGTTCTGATGTATAGATTCTTGATCAACTTCTTTCAATCACAGTTTTGATTTCATTCGATGTATAAGAATCTGTAATAGTAGTTGGCAGTTTAGAGTTCTCAAATTTAACTCAGGAAATACGCCTTTTTGTCTCAATCAAGTTCATTAACGATAGAGTCCTCAAACTTGAAGTAAGACATCAGTTTTCCACTAATTCCGAGTGTCATCAACATCAAAAAATTTCGAAACAGATTGTGCAAGTAGGTTTTCACATCCATGGTAATAATTCGCACATGGTCTCAAAGCTCACCAACATTCCTCAGCAAGACTGTGCACACTTTTGAATCATTCCTGCAGGCTTTTACTTACAAAATTGCAGAAGTGAGAACATGGAATAAGCAAAGCTCATGCGCTCATAATACATTGTAAGACACATTTACCCTACTTTTGAGCTATCTATTCACTTTTGAAAGGAATTGCACACGAGTGAGCTTGGAAAAGCCGGCAAATCGATTATCGGCACGCGGTGCACAGCAGCATATATGCCGGCTGTTGCTGATGTAGCTCCTGTTTCTTACGAAAAAGATGCGCTATGTTGTCTTCTTGTTTGATATGTGTGTGTATAAGCATATATACTCGAAGATCGGTCCGATATGCCGATCTCTGCGAGCCGAACGCGAAACGGTACTCGTTACGGAGAAAGTTCTCTTCCAAACGAGTCTCTCGTCTTTTTTCCTCTTCTCATCTCGCGCTCTCTGCTCTGCTGCCCTGCTGTGCAACGCTTATCGGTCTCGTTTTCGCGTGCTTTCGCCTTCTCCGACCCGATGATCTCTTCCCTCTCTTTTTTTTCCTCGTTCAACTCTTTTACTCATCATTAATCTTCCTTGAAACTTCTTTTTTAATGTATTTCTTTTATTAGACATGATGTGCTTGTTTTGTAAATAATGATCGAATAATGATCGGCATAATGATCGAAAAATTGATTTTTGAAGTTTCATTGATTATAATCGTATGGATGGTTGATTGATTAAGATTTGGGATTTAAAAATTATTCTGGAATATAGAAGGATGTGACCGAGTGCAACTTAGTTGAGATGGGACACCAGTCTCGGCAGAATTGTGAAATATAAAATTCTTGATACTTTGATCTAAAGATAGATGTCTCAAATTTCGTCTGCCGAAAATTTTATCTTGAATCCACTTTCTCTCATAAAAAATACTCAATCGAATTCCGTCATTACTCCGCGCGCAGTTCGTACGATCAAAATCTCAAGAACTGAAAAACAGAATATCTTGAATGATAATTCATTGTCGATTTTCGAACTTGAACTTGTGAGCTGTAAATTATGAGGATTACAATATATTTGTATACGAGGTTGAACTTGAATTTTCCTTAATCATAAATTAATTTCGTGAATTCTGATCATTATCAAAAAGTAGATATTTTATTTTGGTCCAAAAACACGGCTTATCAATGGGAATCGATCGTTGAGAATTTGAGTTTCCTCAATCGTTGATACAATCAATTGAAACTTCTGATCCGTAATAGGTTGAATCGAATCTCTCTTTTGAACCTCATTTGATTTTTGCACGGTAGCTTTCACGCAATGTAGTTTCAAACGGCTATTTTATAACGCGTTATAAATATATTCTAGACTTTTTCCTGCTCATTATCATCGTCTCGATAACTTATTAAGTAAGATATGCTGAATAAGAATCGCACATTGAACGAGTCGATGGACCCATGTGATATTTATGGATTGATCCCAAATTAATCCCAATTTATTGATAAAAAGTTACCAATGGAATAACTTCCCGAATTTGTTGCACAGCTTCATTAGCATAAAAAGAGTATGGCCGATTGAGAGTAAAATTTTATAGATTGCCATGTTGTACCTGATTTGAGTTTACTCGCGGGAAAACTTGAAAATTGCTGAAGAATAAAAGTAATGATAAAACATTAGGATGTCAAACGTGTCCCCGTAATTTGAGCAAAATCAAAGGAAATGTGGAAATCTCATCCAACTCGCAGGATAATTTGGGAATTTATCATAAAACCGTCAGGATAACTAATGCGTAGACCTTAATTCATTTAAAATTAAAGGAAGCGCGGAAATTGCATCTACCCGTGCAAGCACGTGGCGCGAAATTCAAACTATCAACATAGTGTGGCACATACCACAGCATTTATACAATTTTTGATTCAAAAACTACTGATTTTTTCCTCTAATCAGAAAAAATTATTATATAAAATCTTTAACTAATCATCATCGATCGCCTCGCTTAGACTCAATTTCATTCGAGTATGCTATTTGAATAAGTTGAAATAGGAGCATAGAGTATCATGTAACATAATGAAGTATGCATCACGCACTCCATGCAGGCCACTTGGTCTACGTGACTCATGCGACGACGGACTTTTGTCCTTCCGCGAATCCGCCCGTATAATCCTTTTGTGGGACCGTACCTTTACGACGCAAGTAATATGCTAGCTTATTGTACTTAGATTCACGAAGAAAGAAAACGAGACCAGATATTTCAATGTTACGATTGAAAATCGCGTTTGCGGATTCGTAATAGATCGTAAATCTTGTAACCCAATTTTCAAAATGTGAAAAATAATCTGCTCTTACCATAACGCGGTACGTCATAAAACGATTATGATTTACAACATACCCCGTGCATTCAGTGATGCATTTCTTTCTATAACTTGAAAAGCTAGAATCCGTCTTCATCTGTTCTCACACGCTTTTATGACGTATAGCGACATGGCGACGTGATATTTCAATTCACTATTTGAAAATTCAACAATCAATTACTCTGTCATAGTACGTATTTTTTTACGATTCGTAGCCTATATAAGAGGGCAGCGAGCCTGAATTCGACACAGAAAGTAACGTATCATCCTAGAGTGTATCGCGACGGAGACGAACAAGTGACGCGCGCTCGCGGCGCACGCGAGCGTGCCACTTTCGATATGTATATCAGTGCGTATGGCCCGGAGCAGCGTTTTTTCAAGCCAATAGTGTACTGTCTTTTTTCTTTTGCTCCGACGGCCCGTGCGATATTCGCCTATCTCTCGGCGAACGTGTGTTTTGTGTGATAAGTGTATGGGTTATGCGGACGCCTGTGTCCATAATCGCAACAATGTACGAGGCTGCGGCTACGATCTCGAGCATAAACCAACGATGTTTATCAACTGATTTTTACCCTTTCTCCACCAACCCTTCGCCTGTTAGCCCACCCTCGTCCAACCTAGCTGGTTCCCGGCCAATCCGGATCTTTCATAAATTACCCATGCTCCTCCCTTATCACTCGGCCCTTATCAAATGGCGCCCAATCAATGTGGCCCTGGAACACCCGAAAAAGGTGTCCCTGCGAGCCTTACCAGCTCGGAGCACACGACCCTGAGGCAAGAAGGGCCGACGAACGCGAGTTTCCAAGCAACTCGAGCAGAAAAAACAAGCTTGGTGGCGCCCTTTCGAACATATATGAGCCCACCGTACTCATGGCGGTACGACAAGAATCCCTGTATCAGCACCAGTAACCTGCTGGCTATACTGCGGATGGACCAGAAAATTCTACGCCGATCACAACAAACTAATTACGTCGACGACATCATCCTCTGGACCACAGGTGACCCGCACGGGGCCGAAGAGGATGAAGATGCACGTGAGGATACGAATCAAGAAAACGCTATTGCTCCAGCGAAGCAAGAAAACTTGAGCGATGCCGTGAGTACGCGATTCGATGACTCAATGAAGTACGGAAACCGCACATCTCTGCAAAATAAGGTCGTTGGCAAGGGTATAAAAACCCTCCGCCCTTCAATATCGGCATCAGTGTTGTCACAACTACGCCGTGTTAATCATCCATCGTTCATCATGTGTCAAACGGATTCCGCCCGTTGCTTGTGTCTCCCACGATCGGGGGAACACCGATGGCTCGCCGGAGCTCCCGGTGGGTGGTGGCCGACCCGAACGAGCGACTCGTCGGACGACGACGTTCTTTCGTATTCACCTCCAGCAACCCCGGACTTCCGTCTGCATAGAGAACCGGAGCTCATCATCGTCGATTCCTCGGACGAGGAAGGGCCTCAAGATGATGACATCGAGGTCATCGAAGTATACTCGTCGGACGACGAGCAACTTCAAGCACCGCCAACGAAGAAACGACGGGTAGAGATAAACGGCTCATTTGGGTCGAGCATCAGCCACGATGCCCCAATCGACCTAACCGTTGCTGAGACGGTGCCGCAGCCACAAGAGTCGCCTCATGGTTACCTACAACCGCAACCCTTGCTGCCCATGCTGCCCCACGGCCCTCTCAGCGTACCATCTCGCCCCCAAGCAGAAGCAATGGACGAGGTCATGGATCCTGCCTTGGATTCCCTCTCCACGATCGCCATCGCATCAGACCCAGATCTGGACGACTCATCATCAGCGTACTCATCCGACGCAGCCCATTGGCCGCCGCGAGCCAATGGGGGCCCAATCGCCAGCCCGCTACCCCACACGGCGGCTGGCAGCTCGATCAGACGACAACGACGGAGCAGGGCAGAGCGCGCTGCGCGCAATGCCGCGTGGTCAGCATCAATCCGATTCCAGTCGCCGACCGGAGAAGATCTCGCTCTCTCAGATACAAGTGACGACGAATCGTTGGACTTAGTGTTGAACCAAGCACGTCGTGACGAGACCATGTTTTTCACGTTCGCGGAGTTTGACCGTCTAGTGGCAGTGTTTCGTGCAACTTGTGACCCAGTGCACGGGCAGGAGTTGATCAACTACCTTAAAAAAGTAGTGAGAAATGCACGCAAGGCGCAAAGTTTGCGCAACTGGCGCAAGAGCAAACGTGAAGAAGAACGACTCCGAATCCGTCAAGAGGCAGTCCACGCCGGATCGCTCATACAAGAGCTGGAAGCGGCGATCGATCCAGCAGAGCCACAACCGGGACCATCAGGCATGCCCCGGCCCAAGAAGCAGAAGACCTCGGCGAAGAAGAGCGTCGCCAAACCACGCCGAGGTAAGAAGAAGACCATCGTCGGAGCAGAAGTAGTGTCCCAGGAGTTGCTGTCTCCTACACCAACGACGCCGGAGGCACGAGAGCTGAGCAACAACGTCACGCAAGCAACGTCGACATCGCCAAGACTGCCGGCGTTCGGCGACTCGGCCGGCCCAGCGATCGCCCCGCTGTCACCACATACCACGGAGTTCTTCAGCTCCTTCATCATGGCTTCGCCAGCAGCGTCCGCAGATGGTCCATCAGCCAACTCGCCGGCACGTAACACCGAGAGCAACATCGAGGCCATCCTGGACGAACCAGTGGCAACCGCATCAGCACAGATCGCCGGGGACACTCTCAGCAATCCCGTTCCGGAGTCTCTGGCACTCAGCAGCATCGACAACTCCACCGTTTCGCCGACTCCTACTGAACTCGGCCCGGGACCAACCGACCTGGTGTCGATCATCCACGACATGCCAGAGATGGTCGGGTCACCCAACATCGTCGCGCCAGGAACGCCCGGTGCAAAGAGGGCCTATGTGCGCGGTACCATCACGGAACTGGGATCAACCGGAGTCATCGGCTCTCGCCCAGAGGAACGGGCTATGGCCACTCCGTCATCGGCGGCACCGAGGTTGGAACTGATGGAGCTGGACGACGACCCGTGCCTGGACCTGGAGATCTTGCCCCGTACGCCTGCAACACCTTTGCACTTGGTGAATCGCAATCGGGAAGTCTGCCTCGGAGACGAGCATCCTTTCGCCCGGTACACGGCTCCGATGCAATTCATGATCGAGATGATGAGCCAGGACACCGGCGTACGAGACGGCGCGGAGACCACCGCTCCGATCCGAATGCGAATACGACGCATCACAACACCAAAGCCAGCGGTCAGCAACGACGAGTGAGCAGCCAACACGACGACGACCTCTTTTGGACAAGTAATGTAATCTTGAGAATATTCATCTTTCCGCAACTTGACGCAGAATAAATATCGTAGTCAAAGCCTCATCGGGTGTGCAAATGTCCGCGATCGATTCAATTAGTTAAGATTTCGGGGCCGATTGATTTTTTCCTCTAATCAGAAAAAATTATTATATAAAATCTTTAACTAATCATCATCGATCGCCTCGCTTAGACTCAATTTCATTCGAGTATGCTATTTGAATAAGTTGAAATAGGAGCATAGAGTATCATGTAACATAATGAAGTATGCATCACGCACTCCATGCAGGCCACTTGGTCTACGTGACTCATGCGACGACGGACTTTTGTCCTTCCGCGAATCCGCCCGTATAATCCTTTTGTGGGACCGTACCTTTACGACGCAAGTAATATGCTAGCTTATTGTACTTAGATTCACGAAGAAAGAAAACGAGACCAGATATTTCAATGTTACGATTGAAAATCGCGTTTGCGGATTCGTAATAGATCGTAAATCTTGTAACCCAATTTTCAAAATGTGAAAAATAATCTGCTCTTACCATAACGCGGTACGTCATAAAACGATTATGATTTACAACATACCCCGTGCATTCAGTGATGCATTTCTTTCTATAACTTGAAAAGCTAGAATCCGTCTTCATCTGTTCTCACACGCTTTTATGACGTATAGCGACATGGCGACGTGATATTTCAATTCACTATTTGAAAATTCAACAATCAATTACTCTGTCATAGTACGTATTTTTTTACGATTCGTAGCCTATATAAGAGGGCAGCGAGCCTGAATTCGACACAGAAAGTAACGTATCATCCTAGAGTGTATCGCGACGGAGACGAACAAGTGACGCGCGCTCGCGGCGCACGCGAGCGTGCCACTTTCGATATGTATATCAGTGCGTATGGCCCGGAGCAGCGTTTTTTCAAGCCAATAGTGTACTGTCTTTTTTCTTTTGCTCCGACGGCCCGTGCGATATTCGCCTATCTCTCGGCGAACGTGTGTTTTGTGTGATAAGTGTATGGGTTATGCGGACGCCTGTGTCCATAATCGCAACAATGTACGAGGCTGCGGCTACGATCTCGAGCATAAACCAACGATGTTTATCAACTGATTTTTACCCTTTCTCCACCAACCCTTCGCCTGTTAGCCCACCCTCGTCCAACCTAGCTGGTTCCCGGCCAATCCGGATCTTTCATAAATTACCCATGCTCCTCCCTTATCACTCGGCCCTTATCACTACATATATAGAAGGTAGTGGACGAGACTGAGGATACATATTAAGCTTGGCGCGTTAGTGGGTAAGTGTGCCGCGGCGCCTAATTATCAATCGGATGCGTATTATATGGCTTCGAAAATGCACATACTCCAATACTTATACAGTTCTCTTCATATCAGATCCATTGACTCTCGCTGAGAGCTGCAGAAGCGGGACTTGCTCTCTCACATCTTTCGACGAAGGTGTACACCATCCTCCACCCCCTCTTTATTCACTTGTATTCTCGTCGCTCAAGCTTGGAGCTCGCTTTCGAATCCAATGGCACCTGATTATGCCTTCATGGTATGCCGGTATTTCGTCTACATATATACATAGAGATTGTCTTAGTGCCTTATATCGTGATTTGTCGCTTGGTGGACTCAATAATCTATAATAGTAGGGTTATGGGTCATGTTATAGCATCGTTCTGACCCCGTACCTCACTTTTGATTTTTTTTTTTTTTTTACTATCTGCAAATTTGTGAGTGTAATGAGATATATTTATAGATAGGAGTATGCAAAAATACTTTTGGATGAGAATTTTTCTAATCAGTTGTGCGGATAACTTAGAGAAATGTTTAACGCGTTCGCTGCAACGCCGGTTTTTCATGATTTTATTTCGGTATGTTCTGGACCCCCGTATCTCGGTAGAAACGCTCATATGGGTGTAGACTTTTCTCTGTCTCATTGTTTACGTTATTGACAAAGTAAACTCTCATAATGGATCCCTTTGAACAAATATTTCAAGCAAGTCTAAGTCGGCAAAGATCAAAAGATGAAGAATCGCGGGTCCCACCCGGTGGGACCCGTCGCAGCGAACTTGTTAACTTTTCGAGATGTTCAAGTTTTCAATCAACGATTTTGTTTCATTTTTTGTTGTAGTACAAGCAAACTAAAATCAAATGTCAATAAAGTTTATAAGTAATAGGTTACACGAGAAAAGACACGATGATCACTTTATGGTACTGATCCGTACGTGCTTCTCTAACGATTCACTTTGCGTGATGTGCTTCAATGACTAGAGCAATTTGCGGTTAAGTCATGCACGGCTGACGTTGAAGTCAAGTTCAAATAGCTACACGTAATACGATTTTGTGCTTCATAAGTGCTATCCCATTCTGTGGTCCACAACCTGTTGTGGGTGGTATTTTATTTTCAGTATCTCAATCTGAAGGCACCAGTCCAATATATAAGAAATAAATGAGCCGACTCCTTACCGTGATCAGGTTTTGGATTTCAACTCAATTTTCATGTCTAATTCGACGAATAATGATTTTGATTTTACTCGACTGGTTATAAACAGTTCAGAGACTGTCAATTTCTTGTAGAAAAAGTAATAAAAAAATTTTTGAGACCAAAATTGTATCAGTTTATTAGCTAACCTTAAACTATTTCGAAATTTTTTGGCCTATTTAAATTCTTTTTCGATTTGGAAAATTCTACCAAGAAGAATCTTTCTTTTAGATTCTTATCATCGAATCCCAGATACTGTTGTCACTGTGGAATTCATGAGTGATAGAGCAGAGAAAAATGATCTCGACGAATTATCTAGTTTATGAAAGCCTACATAATTTCATCGATTTTTAGGATGTCTTAGTAACCATTCATGATCCAAAAAATGAGGAAGTTAACTTTGAACTGACAAGGGGAGTCCGGAGTCTCCGGGCCCTGAAATCTCACCAAAATTTTTTTACAGTTTCGTATACCACCTAGAATATGAAGAATCCAAAGCAACTCTGTCAAATGGGCCTTCCGTTCAGAGCTACAGCCTATGACATTAGCATTGCCCATATAGGCCCATGTTAAAAAGTGATATATATAGATGTACTAGCAATGAAGACGCTTTTGGCTGTAGCTCAGAACAGAAGGCCCATTTGACGGAGTTGCTTTAAATTCTGCATATTCTAGGTGGTACGAAATTGTGAAAAAAGCTGGGTGAGATTTCAGGACCCGGAGACTCCGGACTCTCCTTGTGAGTACTAATCTTAAAACTTACTTTTTGAAAATTTTGTATTACTTGAGAAATTTGATGGACTGTAGGTAAGTTGGTGCAAGATAAACTTTTCATCCCAAAATTTAGAATAAGCTGCGAGACGGAACTTGAATACATCAGAATATCTCCCGGCATCCTACAGCGCTTAGTCCTGTCAAAATATGTTTAGGGGGTAGAAAAATGGTAAGATTAAAAATAGTTATTTCCATACTGAGCGCGGTAGCCCTCTTTCGGGCACTCGGACAATTTGTGTGTCGAGCGAAATAATCGTAATATGTCGTAGCTTTCATTACGAGAACCCTAAAATCAATTTAAAACGCGGCATTTTTAGGTGATTGATCTGAATGCTGGACTAATACTCGAAAAGGGTCAGATCGTTCTCAGATCTCTATTGATTGTTTTATCTAGTTATTAACAGTGAAATAATCAATTTCCTTGCAACCTATAGGAAAGGTCTGACTTTTTTCAAGTATTAGTCTAGCATTCAGGTCAATCACTATGAGATGATTCTGAACAGTTGGTCGTTCAGATGAATGAAAGTTTGGACTCCCCTATGCTAATAGCATGGAGCATAATGATACATGTGTCGTTATGACGTCATTTAGAGCTTGACCACTCAAAGTCATTCTGAAGCCACTCGACTTTGGAACAATTTGCTCAAGACGGAAATATTTTTGAGGACTCTTTGTCGAATTGCACAATGTTCAACTGAAATTGCTCTAAAATGCCCAACCTTCACTTGAGAGGGGTAGAAAAAACTACAAGATGCCCATTTCATGTCCATCTCGGAACACTGTCAAAGCATCGATAATCCAAGTTCTCGTTCGACTTTCTGTAAGTATTTGGTATATAAAAGAACATGCTAAGCGGCCTTGCGATTTGTCAACTCCTCGTTCCGTATTCACTGATCAAACACGAATGTTATCTTCTTAGCTGTTATTTTCAGCTATTATTTAGTAATTTTAGCTTACATGTTATTTTCTTAGCTGTCGTTTCTGTATTTCAAAATAACGATTTCGAGCCGAGTCTCTGAGATTGAACACGCAAAAATTTTTGTCAACTCATGTACTTTTTAGTTTTGATCCTCAATCTAGACGTGATTAGTGGTAAAAAGATCCACCTTACGAGCCTAGAAGGTCTTTTTTGCCTTACGGCCATATTTGTGTCTCTGTGGAGCAAGTTTCCGCGGAATTGCTCATATATACAGATATACTGTATAATCCATGGGTTACAGGCTGTAGTACGAAAACGCTTAGGCGTTAGACTTCGCGGCTTTGGGATTCATCTTTTGGCACTAAAAGAAAACTTTTCCCAGAGTTTCAGCCGAATCCGTGACTCGCACTTCTTGGACCCCTCTTGTGAGTCGATCATTATTGGTATACCTTGATGTATACTCTGTACTGACAGAATTTTTCAGAGTTTTTTCAAATTTATGGGATGTATTGCAAGAAAATAGTCGCAGAATATTGCAGATAGATATTATTCCCTCGAGGGAGTAAAATAATGACCGAAACACATTACCAACCTAATCAATGCCTGTATCCCACCGAAAGTATTTATCGGCCAATAGTTTGGAAAAATAAGAAGTCACAATTAGAAAGTTCGATTCCTACAGCCTCCTTGGTGTAAAATGACTCCAACTCAGCTCATTATGTAGCTTTTTTTCAAATACCTCGATGACTTTTTGTGGGGGTTTTTCTGCGGCACCCAGGACTTTGGTAGGTCGTATCAAATCCTTGAGAAAATTCATAGAAATTGGGTCAATACTCAGAGCTCTGCTAGTCAGACATGAGTTGATTGATCGAAATCATTCAAAGAAAACCTGAAAATAGAGGTTGAGAGCTTCAAAATCCGTTTTTGAAAGTTATTCTAGCTTGTTCCTGATCCGAGCTGTGAGTGTTTTTGTAAAGAAAGATCTTTCTCAAGAAAAGAGTCCCAAAAATCATGAAAGCTGAAGAAATCGGGCTCACAGTGGTATTTCTCTGATTTATATCAAGTTTTTTTCGTGTTGCTGGTGGTTGAAATCAAGATCACTGCTTATGCCAGCTCAAAAATGTGTCCATTCAAGATTTCTCCAAGGTTCGTCCATTTTTAAGAAAAACTCCCAAAAACGAATTTCAGAGCTCGACTCTGACTTTCAGATGCTTTCTGGATCATTCAGATCCATCAACTTCTGTCTGACTTGCATAGTTCTCAGTGTTGACCCAATTTTTATGAATTTCCCAAGGATGCAACTCGACCTACTGAAATCCTGTTGTGTTGCAAGAAAACCCCCCAAAAATTCCATAAAGTACTTGAAAAATGAGGTCGTTTTGGACCAGCGAGGCCGCACAAATCGAATTTCCTAATTTGGTTAGTATTATTAATTTTCACTGTCACTATGAAAAATACCAAAAATCGCAGAAATTCGTCTCGAATGGATCCATCACATTGCCGAATAATTTTTTCGAATTTTTCACCACGCCTGCTTTAAATCAGTTCTATTTCCATAAACAGATTCAATATCATCCTTGCAGGAGCTGAACTCCGTTATACCAAGTGAAACCGAGAGGCCAGAGATTAATAAAATCGGATGCCACAAAGAATGAGACTCCCACCCATAGGTACTTGATGCAGCATCGCGCATAACATTGCGGTGCTTTGAAAATTTCTCTCCCGCGAGCTTCGGACGTTTACTTTAGTGTTCTCCTCAGCGATCGTTCCATGGCTAGCGCAAAACGGGACACGCTATACTCGATTCAGTATTTGCGTCCTCCTTCGATGCTTTTCAACATTTTCTAAAAGGCTTACAGAAATGAACACAGCAGCAGATGACCTTTATTCCATTCTGTTTCCTCTCGTATTCGGAGCTACAGAGAATGTACTTCCTTCTCTCTTTCTTTCTTTCTTTCTTTCTTTCTTCCTTGAGAGAGTCGATTAGACTTGTGAGATGCTCGAGCGTAACACTGTTGATGATGATTCTACCTATCTGGTGGCCAAGGTGAAGGTGAGCAATCGAGTGTAGCAGTGGTCCCGTATTTATACAACTCAATGGTCGATGTACCTTTTCATTTTGATGATTGAGAGTCTATGTGAATGTAGAGATTCACGCCTCGGACGTATACAGTCGTCACGTCCGAGAGTGAAAATTGTGGGGTTTCTCGAATTCTGCGGTGCATGGGAGGCAAGCTATTATGCGATAATTTGCCAATGAACGATAATTTCCCCGAAGATACAAGACAAAGTTTCGATGTTGTGCGGTCTATTTGATGCGAGTAAATCGGAAACTATAAAGGTGTATTGGTGTGATCGAAAATTAGATTTGATGGGGGCTTGATGAGCTTATTTAGCGGTGATTAAATGAAAATTAATCCGATGATGTTCAGTGATTGGGATTGATGTGTAATTTGAAGATTATTTAATCATGATTGTGTTTGACTATTGTGCGAAATAACATTGGGATTATGCCTTGATAATAAGATAATTCGTCTGTTATCGTGGTCACTAGATTGCGAATTTGTTATTAAGATTGATGATTGATTAATTGATCATGTAATTAACCATTGCTGTGATTATACCTTTTATCAGGATCGGAATTTTTCTGATTCTGTGTCTCATTCTATAGTGAATTGGCAGTTCCAGAGTCTAGACGTACTTTCCCCTAAATACACCCCAAAATACTCTTAAAGGGAAATTCTTCGAAACCACGGATGACTTGAAAGGATGCTTGGAGAATTCAAATAACTAGGATGAGGATTCCTTCGACCTAGGCAAAAATTGCGACAGATCAAGGAAAAATCGCATTTTGGTGTCGCAGAACTAATACATTAACTGTAACGCCGATTTTTTGTGATTCGATAGAGGTTATTTTTTGGTCCGCAATTCTTGCTACCACCACTTTATAAGAGACATTCTGTTTGGAATTCATTCATGTCCTTGGCCAGCTGAAGATTTGTATAGATTGATATAAATCAAACAAATGATGGTACACCACGGATTGAAAAATAAAAAGTTGTGGGCCACCCGAAGGAATTTTTCCATACTGAAGAAGTTGAATTTAAATTTTTGGTGGATACTATTTTGTCCTAACACTGCCTTATCAATGAATATGAACTCTCCAAACATCTTCGGATTTCGACTTTAAAGGTGATATTCTAGTGAACAGTCCCATGGGCATGTTCTGGATTACAATCAAGAAGACGAATTCAATGGGTCACAACATCGTGTTTGTCCAAAGTAGCACTCAGATTGGAGAAGATATCGACCGGAACCGAGACTGAAACTATTGGCAATAAAATATATTGTGGAATATTTTTGCACTCCAGTCGAGGAAAAAAAATTCATATCAAGTTCGTATGTAAGTCGCGTAATTTTATTTTTTAGCAACCTCTCTGTTCTGTTCAGATTTACATGAAAAACAGATTTCAAGAGAAGTGAACAGCCTATATATGAAATTAAGTACATATAAAAATGAAAGTCACCATATTTTATCAGGCCCAAGAAGAAGGAGAATATTCTCTCAATTCGGGTACTCTCGATATGAAGAGATTCGCCACAGTCGTTTCAATACATGTCCCGGATCATGACCTACTTTCGGACAGGCTCAAATTTAACTCCGATTGGGAAATGCGCTTTTTGCAATGTTTTCGTTCCTCCTAACTGAAATGCGATCTCGATCCATAAGCGAATTCAATTCGTGTCTAATACAACACGCAACTGCACGTTCTCTACAATAAATCATCTAAATCATCGAATCACGAGTAAACGTATCTCAAAGGCACTTTTGAGCAAAAATGTTTTTATTCGGTTTCTTGGATTCTAGATGGGATTATGATGTAGCAGTGAACATGAAAGAGAGGTAAAAATTGAATGGACAAATTGGCAGTTGAAAAGAACGAGTTGTTTGGTATCTTTGGTGCATGATGTATTCGTAATACATGTTTCTCGCTAGAACGAGTGATAATTACAGAGACAACTTGGACGAGGAGGCGATATGTTCTGTAAATACATCTTGCGCGGGTAAAAATGGAGAAATTTAAGTGCACATTTAGTTTCGTTTGAATTTATTCATGCTGCTTTGCTCACAAGCTGAGGTGAATTTTACACTTGATCTTGGCCGTACTGTTGTATCTAACTTCTCGACTTTTGTCTACAAATATTCCTTATGGAGGATGACTAGATGTATTCGATGGACATATTACGCTCTGAATGAACTGATACTAATGAATTTGCTGGAACAATGTTCGGACTTGTAATTTCTATCCGTCACGGCGATGATGATCAACTCAGAAAATTACAACTCATGTACATGGAGTTCTGCTGTTTATTCCGTCAAATCCTGGAGAAGCTACTTGTTTTGAAAATTCCAGTGATTTCAATCTGGTGTAAGACAAGTTTCAACATAATTATGTAAAATTCAATTATTTCTACATGAGTCATTTTCACCTTTGCTCTGACGATCGCTAGAATTAGAATGCTGGACATATTGATGTACTGGTTCGTAATGGCTTCTTTCATTTCTATTCGATGATCAAATTGATATCGTCATTCTAAATTTATTATTGTAATTCATGATTGAGCAGTACAAAATTAATGATTTTGGTGAGCTAATGAGCCACCATACATTGTAAAGTTTTGTAAAAGGTTCTCGTGACCGTGAAACTTTTAAAACAGAAAAATAAAATTCAATACAATTAAGTAAATTAAATCAACTAATGCACTCCTGGGGGAATAATTGAGTACATTGGACATGAATTGGAAGGGAGGATTTCACGGTCAGCAAACCACCTGTATAAGAAATCACCGATCCAAAAATCACACGTCCAGCTTGACGACGGAAATAGTTTAGCACACAAGTATTTCCAAGATTTTCAAATTCACGCCTCGCTCGTGAGTGGACATAGAGCCATTAGTAAACATCTGTTCACGCCAAGTGTACAAATATCATGAACGACCCTCATCATTGGGTCTGGAAATTCCTAAGAGGTGCAATTTTACTTTGGAGAACGTTCGCAGCTAGAGGCGTTATAACAAATTCATTTCCAGCATGCGATAATGTAGAGGCTGTAAAAATGTATATACAGGGACCGGACGTTGAGACGACTATGTCCCTCGAAAATTGCGAAAATGCATAAGTGTTTTATAGCGGTGGAAGTGGCGACTTGAAGGTCGTACACGCGAACCTGCCGACCTCAAGCTCTGTCTACGTTCATGTAAACTGCTTTCACATGACTAATATTTTTTCACAGATTCCAGCTTGGTATCGTGTATATATATGCTCAGAAAAGTCTCATTCTGCTTCATATTCCTGCAAATTTTTGCTGAATGAAGTTGCGAATTGTCGCATGGATACATGGCTGTGCTTTATGGATTTTTTCAGGCGGAAATTCATGTTGAACCATTTGCGAACATTCGAAATTCCACCCAGCAAGCTTGAGGTCTTCTGTAAAAACAGGATTCTTCAAAAATACTGAACGGTATTTTGGATTTTCTCAACACGTTCTCATTTTGCACTTTCTCCGATTGGTCATGAACCCTACACTCTTCAATTGATGCAAATTCATGGGGTCCGTGAAGGAGGTTCGTTCTTAGAGATAAAGGGCGGGGGAGGGGGTCACGATGTGTAACCTTTTGCAACATGGG
Source organism: Eretmocerus hayati (assembly GCA_029851415.1). NCBI lineage: Eukaryota > Metazoa > Arthropoda > Insecta > Hymenoptera > Aphelinidae > Eretmocerus > Eretmocerus hayati. The sequence goes on along the minus strand of CM056744.1, from coordinate 117,696,683 downwards.
AGGGGGGTTGTGATGAAATTCGTATTCCTCATTAATGAAATACCTCAGTTCTGATTGATCGAAATGAAACGCACAACATTTCATTTCAAAGATTTTGTGATGAGTTTCAAAATGAGCTAAATTGTGTTGAAAAATACTCAATTACGTGCAAGTTGGAGGCTCAAGTTTATCACATGACTCATCTCAAAATGTTGAAATTAGGCTGAAATTACATCAATTTCAATGCGGAAACACAATCCATTGCTGCATCACAACACGGAAGCAGATCCAATTTTGATAAAAATGGAGTCTGCCGTGAAAAAATGCAAGGGATATGATAGCTGATTCGGTTCTTTTCATAATTTTTGTCCATCTTTTTCAAGCTTTAGGGCCACCGTATTGAGACTCGTTGAAACTTTTGCGCAATCCCCGAATCATAAGATTCAAACATGTAATAACAAATGCAAATTCTGCATGGAAAATTTATGATGGTGTGTACCATTTTTCATTGACAACTTATTGCAAATTTCATAATAAAAAATCACCTTGATTGAAAGGCTCTTTTCAGAGTCCATCGTCTAAAGCGCGCATTACATTGTCAACTCTACGCATCGCGGGAAATCGCAAATATAAAACGTCGTAATTATTGCACCAAACCCTCTTTCAAATCCACTCAATCTTGAAGTAGAAATCAGTGACAGGCGCGCGCATATAGGTGTCAAGTGAGTTGTTTTGAAATTAAATGCAACAACCGTACGCAATGCAACCATCTAAACTAAGAAGATTTTCATTCTCTATACTTCCACATTAAATCTCTTTCATCAATTGCCACCGCTTTCTGCATCGATCGAGATGCAATTGCACGCGCTCTTCGCCTTTGAAATGAGAAATGTACTCATGATGAATTATTCTTTCACTCTTATGATTTACTCACTTGTATAGAGTTTATATTACAGTCGTGTCTATAATATATGTATTACAAGATGTATCGCGTGCAGTCAGTGGCCTGTGAAACGACTCATTTTTACTCACTCTCCATAAAGTATATCTTTCACCTCCCCACTTAAATGTATGAAAACTCACTCAAGCATACCTTCATCATCATCAGATCTTGACCGATTCAAAACACACATTCTATCGCTCAATATCCATGGCGTTCAAACTTTTTCAAGAGCTCATTAGACGCCTCTATGCGTGTGTCAATATGGTCAAGAGTAAATTACTCCATCGAGGTATGTGGAAAATTCATTCCTACACGGTGTATGCTTTGTGCGAGTCAAGAACTTTACTACATATCGGATAAGATTCATATTATTTTTACGCAAACGCCCTCGATAAGTTGGCAAACAATTTCAAGAAAAAAAAAAATTGCATGCCATTATTCACCTATAAGCATATTCACAGTAAGCAAGATGCGTTCTTATACTTGACCGTAGATTTTCTAACCATGGTTATGTGCTTTATTATTCAAGTATTTTTCTTTAGCTCACTTGAAAATCCATCGTGTTAAAAGTACTTCAAATCGTTGCCTTGCAATGTGCAAATATTGCCAATCCGCGCTGGTGCAATTTTTAGTTGAAGAAAGTTTAGTTGGATCACTCCATTCTGCTAACAGGGCATACGATTTTAATGATTGGCATCCACGATAAGGATTAATCCTAATTTCAAAAGGGACCAACATTCATTTTGAATTTTTGAACATTGGGCTCTGTATATTTCAAGCTATTTCCATTTTAACTCTAACAACACCATGTAGAATAGCAGCTTCTGTGCCTCACGTTTTTCACATTTTGAGCAATTTTTCAGTCTCCTATGCGAGTAATCCTTCCCTACGAAGTATATGGGTGATTTCGCAAAAACTGTTAAATTTGATGTCTTGAGCTGCCATTCCCAAATTATGTGAGATCAATCCATCTAAAAATTAGATGCATTAGTTACCATCATTAAGAACCAACTAAAATAGTTTTGAGTGACGATATTCGCAGTTATTCATACTCTGGACACCGATTTATGCTCAAAAATGAGGTTTTTCATTTGTGTTCTTTCCAGAAACACGCCTTCAAACTCGTAATTCGAACATGTAACGGGAAATTTTGCATTTCTGCGGCACACCATTTCAACATTTACATCTGAAAGAGTAATTTAATGAACTAATGCAAGTCACCACTGAAATTTTTCGTGGGGTAACTGGCAAAAACATTCGGTGTGTGTGGCAAAAAGAAAAGGCTTTCTTTTGGATGCCATCGCGTTTCATTTTGATTAGGCTATATAGGTGTTCTCGGTGTGGTATGGCCATCAATTTGAAGTGATTCGGCGAGTGGAGCCAAGATCTGCTGATTTTCTCACAGGGTACCAAAAGGATGTCACATCCGCAACATACGAAATGAAGCGCAGTGAATGACTCGAACTACTTAATTTGGTTTTTTTCTACTGTAGTTCGATGACACTAAGATATATATTCGAGGACCTCGATCCGAAACCATGCAAAACCATACGAGCTTGTAAGATTAGTTAAACGTTCATTTGCCACATTCCACAATATGCGAAATCCGTCACATTTCGAAACTCCTTTCGAAAACGTGGCCCTGATCTAACTTCGGTCACGTGGATGATAGGGGCACTGTTAGGCTCAAGATCATTTCCTAAAATGATACCCCACCTGGTACTCTCAACATTTTCACTCCAAGTCAACCAGGGAATGAAATGGAAATCGAATAATCAAGAGGGTGGAAAATGTGCCAAAACAACAAATTTGACCCCCAAAGTTGACAGTTCAGGTCGAATCACCCATGTGTAAGGATGAAGATTTCCTCCTTAACCAATGGAATATATTTAATGCAGTATTGCTTTGATGAATTTGGAACTGTTGACATAATAATATAATTTGACTTTCACGATTATTAGTCTCTGAAAGCTGTTAGAAAAAGTGGAACGAAAGGTATAATAAAATCTCTCGTAAGACTCTCAAATTTGATACATCTTTCGACTTTGCATTTGAACGAGGCATCATTCTCAAGAGGAAGTACCACGTGAATGCGGTCCCATTCTCTAACTTTCTCTTCGTCCGATGGCATTCCTAAAAATCATTTGAGAACCGACCCTCTTCTACTCTACGATCAAATTTGGAACTCACCAGAGTATTCAATTTACCCATTGAGTATTCCTATTTTGGGCCCCACATCACCATATTTTACCTTCATCTTATTGATGCCATTAAAGACAAAGTTGTTGCAAATTGAATAGAAAATCCACATGATACAATGAAGTATCTGGGTCAAATGAGTCCATAGCAAAGAATAACTGATCGAGTACCATAAAACTCGACTGCTTAAAATCATTCATTATCTCGTATTTCAATTATGACCCGTCAATTACACTGAACACCAACAACAACATCAGCAATTGCAACAAAATACTCGGCGGACCTGAATCATTTCCCCGGGAAATAAAACTCGACCAAATAGTCCAGTACGAAACTCTGTATTGCAAAATATACCGGCTTTTCTCAACCCCTCTTTTTATCGACATTCTCAATGCACTTTGGAATGATAAGTGTCTCACATTTCGAAATGCCAATAATATGAGAGTGATCAGAATGGGCAGAGCACCTGAAACTTACTTCTGGCAAATTCTACCCCATTAGCTATACGCACAATTTTTACAGCCTATGTGGCCTATATGTATGCGTGAATTTGTTTGTGTGTAACGTGAAATGATATAAAGTAAGTGACAAAGTGGCTACATAGCCCAAAAAGCAGTGCACGGAAAAACATTCTTGCAATAATCAGAGCGTTGCGAGATCTCGTAATCGATTGAGTTTTATAGGGGGGTTCCATATATATTACCTATCCACTGGTTAACCCATATTTCGAGATCGACCGTCACCGTATACAACGTAAATGCTATTTCTCGTTTTTCAACTCGAGCTCTCGAAACGCTAGTGGAACCAGTTATCGTGAACTCGACACAGGTTGCAATTTTTTTTAGTATATATATGGGCGTGGATTAGAGTGCGTACTTGCATGTTTTCATTATAAATTGAGAGTGGGAAATATTTTGATGGGGTAGGGTAATTGTTTTTTAGACACTCAGAAGGCTGTAGAGTAGAGTGTCGTGATGTAACGAAGAAAGTTATATTTTTGACCGTCAGGTAGAATTTGAGTGTCAAGAGTACGGGATATGGGTCATGAGCGATTATGGAAAAATTTGATTCTAATTTCACTCTGGAAGGATGAAAATTTTTCGGGGTTAAGCTGCTTATGACGTACCTACGATGATTTTGGGTCATTCCTTGGATTATTTTACTCGGATTTATGGAAAATTATCGATTTATCTTTGCCGGGTTAACAGTTTCATTCGTAATGGGGAGAGAGTGGTCAGTCTTAGTTTGATGGATGATAAGCTAAAATATATATTCTGAAGATTAGATCAACTTGGCTGTTTGCTAGAATGTCATTGGATGAATTTCTCGTGTTTGTCTTAAATCGATGAAAATAGTAAGATTTTGGTGGCAATTCATCAACAACCTCAATAAACATTGATGGAAAAGAGTTTTTCCACCTGACAGATACTTTTTATTTCTGCTGAATTTGTCTTTGACAGATACTTATACGCACTGAGTCAAGATTTCATTTCGGCTGATTCAATGAACCAATATATATCATATGTTATTTTTCTATTTGCAACTTTTTCCAACAAAATAGGTCCTTGACAGGAAGTATTTTTAGAGCCGTGGCTTTGATTTCAAATATGCCCAGTTGACAACTTTTGTCTATGATCGATATTTGATATAGAACAAAATTGTAATTTTCTATAATCAAAAATCGATGTAAATATCCACCCAAACTATTTTGATTTTACTTTTTCTCCATCTTTTTGAATGATATCATTCAAGGAGTGTAAAGTTTGCAAAAGCTTTTTGAAAACTTGATAGCAAAAATCATCAGGACTTTGCGTGTGAGTAGAACGTTGTGCATACGTATTTTTGCGAATCCAGAGTCCACCGTATCGCATGGTAGGTAAAAGCATTCACCTCGAAAAATGGTCCAGCGACCTTGTGCCGAATATTAGTACAGGTTTGCACCGGAGCTCGCGGAGCTTGCGCAATAATTCGCGTGTCCGCACGGCAATAGCAACATATAGAAATATATATATATATATATATATATAGTTTATGAGTCCACCTGTTTGCCCGCGTTTCGCGCTTTGTCTCTCGCGAAAGGCTTGCTCGAATTTTGCCAATGCTGCGACAGCGTAGCGATATCATACATGACTGTCTAATTACCGCGGGGGAAGTTGATAATTTGCAGATTTTTCGAGAAGTTTGGAACTTGGTTGCCTATTATGCTCGTCGCATTAACAGCTTGGAATGGAAATCATGACAAATTTTACATTCTTCATGTAGTTTTTAGGTTGAGGGTTGGTTGTGAAGAAAGACATCATTCTTTTCACTTGTATCTGGAATAACCAAATTTTATAGGATGGGGATTTTTTTTTTTTTTTAATTTAGCTCGATTGAGAGGATACTTTGCTGTTTACTACAAATTGTTTCTCCATAGCAAGTCGATTTTGAATTTTGGCATGGACTAGGTGTGGAAGTTTAGTCACTAGAAATTTCCGCGATTCTACGCGTTAATTTGCAGTTCCGCGATCTTTAGCTAGCGCCGTGAACTATGATCGTGGGATCACGAATCAACGCGTGGGATCGCGGGAATTTTTAATCGTTAGACGCCAACACCTAGTCTAGACCGAAATTAAAAATCGAGTAGAAGATTTCTTTCACAGTTCTATGTAACTGATACACATGGTTAGTTCATGAAATGTTTATTTGAATGTTAGATGGAATTTTACCATTCAAAGACTAATTGTATAAAATTCGCATTATGATTTGTCGTACTAGAATCCATCAATCACATGATGGAATACTTGGATAGTTGACTAAAACCCCCAGAAAGTCAATGAATTGGATGAATATTGAAGTGTTGCACTCCGTGAGGCCGTACCGTATCGACCCGTTCTTCGCACACGCTCAACTTATTATTGAAGTAATGCCGACAATATCAAGTTGAAGATGACTAAAGCATTCTCTCTGTGTGATGTGTCCCTATTTGTTGGGGACTAAAATGTGAATTTGTAAATGGACTTTATCATCTTTCAATTTGAAAATAAATTGCACTTCTCTTTCTCTTGCGTCATGCTCATCTTACTCATCATTATCAAATTTTGGACTCTCCCGCACCAGTAGAAATATATTTGTGTGAAGGGGACGTAAAAGCCAACTTTTGCTAACATCACAAATTCCGCCGATCCATATCATCGCCGATCCGGTCTATCAATTGAAATCTTAATTCAAGCAAAAAAAGTACGCCCATGGAGATGAGCTGGGAGATATGGGTTTGATGGTCGATTTTACCATTGTGCGACAATAAACAAATTTTCTATGTGAAATAGTCTATGAGAAATAGTAGAATAACCAATTTTGTCGGAAAATTCATGACAAAAGCTATCACTCACATTACTGATGTAATTTTAAAAAAAATTAAGACCAAGTGACTGAATTAACAGATGGCGGCTCCTAATAGGCGTGAGGCCTCAGATTGATCTTTTGAGAAGCGCTGTAGGATACACACAGCTTGTCTGTCATATTACCATAAAAAAATCGAATCGAGAAAAATAACCACTTTGAGAGAGCAAAATCCTTTTCATAATCGTGTATAACCTCCCGTTCAAAGTATCCCGCTGCGCATACAACGCGTGCGCGCTCGCGGGCACTCAAACAAGCGCGAATTTCAAAGAGTGAAAACGGCAACTTTCCCCCGCGGTTGACCTACAAAATCCCGATGCGATGCCAAAAGGAAAAATGGAATTCAAAATTCTCGCGCTGTCCAAGCCCCACTACGATTGAATCAAGCTCCGCAACAGAGTTCGGCTTTCCATAATCGACGAATCCCACCGATTTATACTTCTTCCCTTTGTAAAATTTGTCTATTGTCATTGCACAGCTAGAATACTACAAACGCGTGAGGGATACACAAATTGTAGGAGAACTGACTATCAGTTTTGAACAATCTTTGAAAGTTCTACGAAAAAATCAGGACTTGAAGAAAAAATAATGAAATTCAAAAACCAACCCCATGAATAACTTTGAGTCATCTCAACTTTTTTCAGTCGCAAGAAATTCACAGACACCCCGTAACTTTTTTTAAACCACCCGCTTCGATCAATAGTCAAGCACTCACCTCTCGCGGGAAAACTGGCGCAGCGGCTCCGAACAGCACCACTATCTCTTATCCGTCGTCTTCGTAATCGACGTTTTTGTAAATTTTTCTCAAGGCCTAAATAAGGCCTTTAGCAGCAATTGTCACGCACTTTTATCAAACGGAAACACTAAAAAAAATCTTCCTCTCGTGTCCCCGAAAAACACGTCTATTTTGTAGCACGATAAAACACTCAAGTTTTTCAGCTTTTTTTTCTTTATTATCGACACTGTCAACACCACAAAATTTTTTCCACGTTTTCATTCAGGATCATCAGAGAAATCAGAGCCTGTATTTTATGTCCACCCTCGTCTTACACTCAAACGGCACTCGATGTGCGGCTGATATATCCGGTGATCTGAAACTCTCTTTTGCTTTCTCTGATGCTGATGCTGTGTATGGGGGAACCTCTTCTCTGAGAGAGAAGAGAGAGAGAGAGAAGAAAGAGTGAGATATTTGACTCTTTCACGGGCACGATGCTGAGCGAATAGTGAGCCCGGTTAAGCGAGAGGCTTCGACTTTAAGTCGCTACGAGAGTAAAGCCTGTAGATGTGGGCCCCCGCCTTACGGCCCACTTGTTTGCCGCTCACTCAATATATAATGTGTTAGATGCTTGCAGGTGATGATTGTATATTACTCATGATTGTCATGATGATGTTGATGGTTTTGGAGGGGTTAGATGAAATTTTGTGACCCGAGCTTGCGCGGTCGTAAAAGCTCGAGTACGCTAAAGAGGGGTGAGTTTGAGATTTTGTACGTTGTTCGGGATGTAGGTTGTTCCGTTTGGATGACGCGAGTTGAAACCGAGGTTGAAACTTGAATTTGAGTTTTCCTGGAGAAATCATTGACATCCAAAATTAGAAGTAGCGGTGGCAGCGAGGTGAGCTCTCGCCTTTCAATCGAAAGGACGTGGGGTCGATCCCTGGCGCCGGCACCACTGACGACCACTGATAATTTTTTCAAGTGCCTTTATCGTGGTTTCGGTGGTTTGGAATCCACATTAAACTGTAGGTCCAGTGGAGATGTGAAATTTACCTTCTCAACACTTCGCCACAATAAAAAAGAAGTGTCGGGAATGAATTTCTCTTCTCCGCTATAGGAAATCCAGCCTGCGCACAGAAGCTCAGTGCACCTTCTGCAGGAGTACTTGATACACTTCAAGTACTTGTTGATGTAAAAGTCAACTTGGTATTAGAATCAAATCAAATCAAATGAAAAAAAATTGTATGTTGTGTGTGTGTGTGTGTGTGTGTGTGTGTGTGTGCGCGCGCGCGTGCATCCAAGTCTGTTACGGCACTTCACGGGTTTTTTTGCGCATTACTCGAGTAATCGGGAACCCTGAAGACTCAGACGAGTTATGGGTATTCAGAATTTTTTAAGGTGTAGTAATGTGAGTGTTGTTTGTCGTGTAGTCGCGATGCAGGGCTCTTATCCCGACTGGTAACATTTCCCGAAAAATTTCCCATCTCAAAGGAAAATTTTGAGCTGACCCGACCGAGATTCGAACCCGCACCGCTCGAACGCCCTGAACTTTAGCCGACTAAGCGTACGCGATTGGTTTCCGGACCGATGATCCGCACGTGAGTGTCGAGATGATAGTCTGGAGGCGGGGAACCTCATCAACTAGGTGCAAAAGTCCAGACCGTATTTTTTGGAGCTTTTCACTTTTCTTTGTGCTCGCATCATACAATGTGAACGTCCAGTAGCTCAGTTGGTCAAGTGTTGGCGAACTCTAGACGATCATCTCAACCCTCACGTGCGGCTCATCGGTCCGGAAATTAATCGCTCAGAGGCGAGCTACAACCTCATGAACTCATTATCAGTGCAGAATATACTATCTTGATACACTGTCGGTAAAAGTGTACTTTGCGCTCAGTATGCTGACTTTTACTCACAATTTATCAAAAAGCAATATCTGATTTTTGCATCCTTGGAAAGGGGACTAAATCTACTGTTCGCATCTTCATGTTTTCGACCCTTGCTTGCGGCTTGAAGTACAAATCCATCATTGGGTGTAGAACCGTCGTTAATCAGACGAACTCTCATCCAAAATGGTTAACACATACCTGAACTGTCCTAAAGACGTGCCATTAAGTTCCGGACTCTAAAATCTACGGGCTTGGAAAAATACAATTGAAATTAAGAAATTGAATTTGGAATGTATTTATTGATTCAAGGAATAAAAACGTCCAATTTCGTTAGGAGTGGCATCTTTATCTCAATTTGACCATGCACTTCGAAAGTCCAAACAGTTCTACGACCAAAACATGGATTATGATTTACTCTACGAACTATCTGGTGCTCAAATTGAGACGTCAATGGATCCGGGTATGTCAATGACGAAAAAAGAGTTTTCCAATAAGACTCTTGGTTTGAGACGATATCTCTGGTTGGATTTTGGGCCCAGATTCATCAATTTTGATATAGTATATGTCTATAGATTTTGTGAGTCCTAATGCCACGATTCCAAAGGCGTGTTGAATGTGGACCACTTTTGACCTTCCATTGTGATTTTCTTGGTCTTCACACACCGAAACATAATGTATGATTGGTGGAAATTTGAGCCTTGAGCTCAGCTACAAGATCCCGGTATCAGATCTCGATTTTGACCCTATGGTTCTTCAGAAATTGCAAAGAAAAGGGTGGACACATTCACCCCGTCGATAGGGTTGAAAGTGTCGGCCTATATGGCTCGCCTGCGTCCATAGCGCACAGCTCGTACATTGAGGTATCTATAATATGCTCTTCCATGCACTATACCCTAGTTAAAGTGAATGAGTCATTAGAAATGACTTAGGGGTATGAATGGCTCGCGAAATGACTCACTAAAATTGACTTATCAGGGAAACTTCAGAATCATTCCAATAATCAACGTACCATGCAGATTTCTTTTCAATATTCCGAGATGCAAAATATTCTTTTCAATCGGATTCTTCAAATAACTCATTTTGGATAAGTTTCTTCGAGTGTACATACTTCAAATGGATCGTTCCTCAAGTATATCATTTCTAGTGTCTCAAATCTCTGAGTCATATCTGATGAGTCACGCAGTTTAGATAGGATTGTCAGTGACTTTTGTGCAGTACATATGCCCCGCGTAATCACACTCGAATCTCCTTCAACCAACGTCTGCGAGATCTGTCTGTCGATATTGATGCAGGATTGCGTGAATGAGTTCGGAACTATTTTGAGAACAGAGTTGACGGAATCACTGGATAGATCAAATCTAACCGACCTGCATCAGGACGGTCAGCCACATTCACCCCATTCGAACCGGGAGTCGCCGATAGTGTTTCTTCCCAATGGTCGTTCCAAACAACCGTAACACTCGAGCTCGGTCGACAGAAATTACTAGATCGATCAAATGTATAGCCGATCTGCAGCAGGTGGACACATCCATTAATACTAGAACTTATCAGAATTTCCTAGATAGATCAAATTTAGCCGACCTGCAGCAGGTAAACACATTCACCCTGGTTCACTTAGCGAAAATCCGAACTGCCGCGTTCGCGTCGCGCTAGGTGAGCCCTGACCCTCACTGCCGTGGAAATAAAGCCAAGAGCAGTTAAGGTGCGGTATGACAACGACCATCGAGTCATACTTTAATCACAGATGGGAGAGGCTTTCCGATGAGGAACCTCGACGGCGACCAGTCAAAGCGTTCACAGCGGAGGTTGTGTAACACTGGGAATAGAGGCTAAGACCCTCGACGGTGACCAGTCAAACGTAAGGTGGCGGGGAACCACAGAAACACCGGGATGAGTAAACCGCGAAAAGTGTTAGTATCTACGGCGAAGGCACCCAGTACCGGTCCTCGGCCGGTACCGATCAAGGAACGAACATCGGGAGAGGTTATCCGATGAGGAGCCTCGACGGTCACCAGTCAACGTTCGCGATGGAGGTCATGTAACACTGGGAGGGCGAACGTGAGATGAGTGCCAGTACTCGGACGAAACCACCTAGTAGCGTCGCACACCGCGAAAATTGTTAGTACACCCGACGAAGACATCAAGTAGCGTCCCCGAGCCGATACCAATCAAGGATTACATTGAAAGAGGTAACCCGCAAGGGGTCTCGGCGGACTGAGTCCGACGTGAGCGCCGCAGGACGTTCAATTGGAATCGCCATAAGGAGCGAGCAACAAGTGAGTATGTGACGACTAACTGTGGCTTCCCGAGTCATTTCACGAGCTAGACCAGGTGACCGTGATCTAATCATGGAACGTGGGAGAGGATTTCCGATGAGGAACCTCGACGGACACCAGTCAAATGCTCACAGTGGAGATTGTGAAACACTGGGACGAGAAACCGTGAATCTCCGGTTCTTGGGCTGATACCAATCAAGGCCGACAATAGAGAACACGCATGCAATGAAATTACTTTGTTGAAATAAAGTTGATGACGTGAGAAAGAAAGTTACAATACAGTTTTTCATTTGGTGAACGATAAGCATTTTTAAATAATCATTGAAAGTTGGACGCCCGTTCGAATCGATGTCACGTGATCGCTGTCTCCCGCCAACCAGACTGTCCGCAATCAGCCGGGTTTGTTCGGTGTGGTAAAGTTGACGTCGTAGATTGGGATTTATCACCCACTCTCGTGAGTGCCCACAAGTATGCCCATGGCCATATGAGCTGCATCTGCATAACATTGTTTTTTAACGATTTCTCATTTTGGAATTTCCGCAGCTGACAAATTCGGTGCCGCAGGATCACTAAACTTTATTCCCATGCGAGCGTGCACAGCCATGCACTAGACTAGTAGTCAGTCGGCTGCGGTGTTGTTGTGTACCCTTATGTTATCTGATACTTAATAACAACATGTGGCACAAATGAAATCATAACAATTTATGAGAATTGTGAAAGTGAGTCTCAGACACGTCCCTCAGTTGCTAGACCGATACCCAAAGGTAACACCGACTTCTCCATGTGTTTTTCCTTTCATCAGATGAGTATTTACCAAGTTCAAATAAGGATGATCTGAATGAAATAGAAGGACTCTGTTCTTGGTGAAGAGATTCCACTTCATTCTCAGGTTTCTGGTGTATGGTAATACAATGGAAATGATGAAGCCATAGAAGTCTTGATACCACTGACCTTAATCGATACTGAAAAACATGTAACTGGCAGACTATAGTTGGATGATTTCACCACTCAATATCCATATCTTTCCATTCAGTCCCAAAACCCAGTGAATCATTCGAATCCCCAAGTACAGCAAGGGTGAATGAGGAGTTCATGTGGACAAATTGGATATTTAGACAGGTACTTCTCATTTCATAGTCTTCAATATTTCAACGTCATGGTGCATGTTGTACAAAAATTATAAGTTGTTTAGTCGAGAAGAAATCCTTATCCGCTTCTATGAGATTATCTTATGTTGACTCAAGATGGAACGTTCTTTATAAACTCAACCGTAAAATTTCAGGTATTCCAGCTGTAGTCAGATTCATAACTGGAATATAAACGTTCTATAAATTTGTCCAGTACTCTAGTCTGTGCTGACTTTGGATATTGGTGTCGATCCCTTGGCACGTTTGTTGCCATTATCACTTTGTAAACAGTGTTCATCATCACAGACCAAACAATCTGAAGCATATCAGAGGAATATGGTTGTTTTGGGAGACTCAAGAGTGAGTTTCTGACAATGTGAGTAGAGACTGCAAAGGAACATAAATAATTGAGAGGAACATCTTTTTTCATTGCAGATTACATCAGCACTGAGCAAGCCTTTGAGTAATGGATTTAGTTAAATGAACACTTCTTCTCCTATTGAATGATATGCAAACGCTTTGGTCATATTTTACCATCTGCAGTATTGGAGTCAGTGACAGTATCAGTGATATCGGAGTGGACTTGGTTTATTCTGTCACAAGATTGGTGTGATCTATACTGAGATATAATACCATTGTGTATTTTGAGAGAACCATCACTTCTCATGATCTGTATAAGGAATAAAGAGTCATCTCTATCGAGAGAAGATTTTTCTGTGCTGGTACAATCTGCAACAAGAACATGTCTCATTTCATCCTTCATGTTATTCACCAGTCGTCAGTATACCCAAACAATTCATTCTTCTGCTAAGCTTCAGATTGGTTGATTAATAGTGTTGGACACAATGTACAAAAGGCGAATGGCAACAACCGTACCAAGCGACTTACACCAATTCGCAAAGTCAGCACAGATTGGTGTAGTGACAAAATATATAGAATCTTTTTATTCCAGTCATGAATCTGACTACACCTGAAATTCCTGAAATTTTATGGTTGACTTTATGAAGAATGTTTCATCTTGTGTCAACGTAAGATAATCTCATAGAAGTAGATAAGGATTTTTTCTTAATTTAACATTTTACAGTGACATGTGTGAAATATGCACCATGATGTTGAAACACAGAGAACAATGAAGTGAAAAATACCTGTCTGAGTATATCCAATTCGTCCACATGAACTTGCACCGTTCCCCCTTGCTGTACTTGGGGATTCGAATGCTTCACTGGGTTTTGGGACTGAATGGAAACATATGCACATGAAGCACCACATGAGGTGGTGACAACATCATATTATGGTCTGCCAATTACATGTTTTTGAGTATTGATGAAGGTCAGTGGTATCAAGCCCTGTACGACTTCATCATATCCACTGTATTCTCATATACCAGAAACCTGAAAATGAAGTGGGATCTCTTCACCAAGAACAGAGTTCCTTTATTTCATTTAGATCATCCTTATTTGAACTTGGTAAATACTCATCTGATGAAAGGAAAAACATATGGAGAACTCGGTGTTGCCTTTGGTTATCGGTCTAGCAACTACCTATCCCGGGGAAGTGTTCGAGCCTCATATTTTCTCAAAATTTCATTTTATTTGCGACATATTGTGGAGTTTGGAGTTTTGAACGGCACACGGACACAACACTGCAGATTTACAGTCACTATATATAGTACTAAACTGTCTAGGGACCCTAACTAGATGACGAACGAACCCGGCTGGATTGCTGACAGTCGGCTCGGCGGCAGACAGCAATCACGTGACATCGATTTGAACGGGCGTCCGAATCATTCCCAATTTCAATCGACTCTCAAAAAAAATTCATAGCGTTTAAAAATATTCTGTTTTCACAGAAGTTATTCTTTTTATATCGACTATCGACTGCATAAGCTAGAACATTTTAATCTGACACATGCGTGTTCCCTATTGAATAGGAGAGGTAACCCGCAAGGGGCCTCGGCGGATTGAGTCCATCGCGAGCGCCGCAGGGCACTCAATTGGAACCGCCATAAGGACCTGCTGACCGCGACAGGTGAGTACGTGACGACTACTCGGCTTCCCGAGTCATTCCACGGGTTAGACCACGAGACCGTGGTCTTATTCGAAACGTGGGAGAGCATTTAAGCTCTATAGGAGCGCTCGAGCAGTGACCCGTCTGTGTGCGTGAGCAAAACAGGGAGAGTGTCCTCGTAAGAGGCCTCGGCCGCGACCTTTCAAGGCTGAAGTCGAAGGGCTTCTAATAAAGGTACCCAGGGTCGGGGCTGAGCCCACGGTTGTTCGTGCTTGCACTTCAACCGCTGCCCCGTCATAGGGTTGGATTCTGGGGGGCATACGGTTCGACTACTGGATGGAATGCTGCCACTCCACCGAAGTGGTAAAAAGTCGGTAGTCCGCGAGGACGCGATGACAAGGCGTATCCTTGTCCACAGGCTAGGAGCCAGTGGAGGGTGTGAGTCGAAAGACGGTACTTCCACTGGAATCAACAAAGCAATGGCAATTCACCCTGGTTCAGACGGAAATTGACGATGTCTCTACAAAATGGTTGTTTCAAAATGACCATTGCACTCGAGCCTGGTCGGTAACGTTTTCTCATGTCGAGGACATTATCATACCAACTGTCAGGAAAAACCAGAAAGCCTAGCATGGCTCTGAATTATTCGGCCAGATAAAAGTTTGAGCGGTGCAATTTTCGTTCTGATTGTTTAATTGTGAGAAATATATCCCACAAAAATTCTGGAGACGGTCGTCAGCAGAATATAGACGTATTTCAAAACTACTGTGGAATCCGTCTCGATGGCTGAATTACGTCCGGGATCCGTATAGTTTTTTAGCAATTGCTACATCATAGTTCCGATCAAGGAAGTATGGAAACTCCAATAAAGTTTGTGAAAGTGGATGGATACTTGGATTCTTGACAAAAGATGTTCAAGAACGAATCGTCATCTCTCATTGATCAAACTTTGTCGCTCTCCGCGATTCTGAGAGGATAGTCTGACTTAATCTGAGCAAAAAATTGATTTCTAGTATAAAGCTAAGAATGATGTTTGCCACAAATATGTTGATGTACACATAGAGGGTTCAGTTAAATGTCTCTTTTTCCATTCATATTAGCAGTTATTACTAAAAGAGAGTGGGAATGGGAAGAATACAAACGCTGATGAAGAATGAAACAATCGAATGAACTTTTTAATTTCATTCCTTCCTTTTTAATCACGATGGCCACCAACCAAAGCAGATGATAACGATTTCGAATTGGCTTGTGCCTACTTGCAGTCTGCGTTTTGTATATCATCGATACCATACTTGGATAGATACTATTACGGGCTAAAAAGAAGCTTATCCCAGAATTTAATGCAAGTTTGTGTAGCAAATGCGTTAGGCTCTCTCAGTAACTCGCAAGTTTTGCGTGGTTTTCAATCAAAACAGTCAGGGTGTGAGTAAACATTCGGACACATGATGGGTACCTTGAATGGATGACCAGTATTATAATGCAATGTGTGATTATTGGATATATTTGAGTTCGATAGCAGAAGAATAAATTCTTTTGATACCCTAGAACACGTAGCACCAACACTGCAATACTGAGCAAAATTTTCCAGAAAAATTCCAGTCACTTGCTCACTCTTCCCACCCTCGGGGAAAATTCATGAAATCCGATTGATACTCAGAATTGATGTAATACAGAAAACTACAATTACACTCAATATGATGAAAAAATGAGTCGTGATGAGCTGATGAAAGTGACGTTAAATTATTATGCCATTATAACTCCGCACTGTCCAATCTCATGTGCAGAATCATCTTACTTGATCACGACGGTTTGAATCATTATAACAGATTTTCCATCGTTAAAATTTAACAACTTGAAACGTCTTAAACATGTAACTATACATATTATCGGCTCGTTACCTCCTTCGAACTTTAGAAGGATCCAGAAGAATATTGAGGGAATTTGTATTACCGTGCAAAGTTGTAAAACCAAACCATTACTATTCCAAACATATCTTTATCACATTTATTTTTGTGTGTATCTCCAGTTTAGAGAAAGGTAAATTTTTGAGGAAGATTCTTTTTAGTACAGATATTCGGCGAAGAAGTATTGAAAATAAATAAATGGGCGTTTGGCGAAGAGAGAGAATAGCCTCGGATCATCAACGTCAATATCTTTTTGTGCGGCTAGATCGAGATGTTTCCAAATGCTTTTTCCCGGATTACGAATTGTTAACTTCGCAGTTATTTCATCTAATAGATTCGAAGAGATTCTATCGTTGGATATCAGGGTATTCAAAGTTTCCGGGTAGAACATGTTGCTTCGATAGTGTTCGAAAAAACTTCAATTGACAGGGAACCAAAGTGTTGGAAAAGATGTCTATTGATTATGGTGGAGCTATGCAACGCTTTCGCCGATACCGTCACCTGGGGTCATTTTCTAACTCAATTGTCATTTTGGAACACCCTTGGAAAAATGACTTGAAGGACCACGGTAGGATTTAAAATTCATTTTTAGGTTCTTGAACTCAAGTCCTCAACTTATGGTTTTTTGTATAAGACTAATGCTTTTTATCCATCAGATTCACCGGAGGAGCTACCATATCGAACTATTGTCCGTTTCACGGATGCATAGCGAGAAAATCTCCATTTTTCTTCCCCTTTTGTATAATTGACTTAAATGTGTAAAAGTAAAAAAAAAAGCTCTCTAGCTTTTGAAAAGTGATGGTGGCGCCTCTAACCAATTCTTTTGTGATCAGAAGACTACTCTGGCATAGATGTCACACTGAAAATGACATTTCTAGCACAATCAAATCCTAACCTACGAGAAAAAGTATCTTGAACTTGGAAAAAGTGTTCCAGAAAGCGATTGGCTAACTAAGCTAAATTGGTTCATATGAAAATCAATTCAGCTCAAGGTGCAGAAAGTATTACCCAGCACTCTGATTATATTGCGCAGTCTGTAATGAAAGTTCATCCGATTACAGACTATACAAAGCAAAATCATTGCATTTACAAGGTTAATTTCGAAGTATTTGCATCACATATCAATATCCACATTGGGTAAGGGTAATTAGCAGTCGCAAACATGTATTCATGGGAAATTTTATTTCTGAAAATAATCAGAACACCTGCCAACTAAGCAATTAAATATGTAACCGACAATGACGCGCTTATTTTCATGATGATATTAAATAAAATTCGAGAGGAATAAGCAGTTTTTGGATAATAAGGGGTAAGGATTTCTTAAACTAAGAATAGTACATTATTGCCCTGGGCGCGTACGCCCAGTTCGGGCGCTAGGACAGTTTATTTCCCGAGCGAAGCGAGGGAAATAAGTCCTCCGCGCCCGAAATGGGCCTGCGAGCACAGAGCAATAATGATTTTTCATCATGAGAACTCTAAAACCGCATTTGAATGCGGCCTTTTTAGGTTAGAATGATGAAAATATTTTTTCTCATTCTGAATAGCGTGTGATTTCAAAAAATTTTTCACTTCTCGTTTGAGAAATTTCTCAAAATGAGGAGTAAAATGTCTTGTTCTAAAATTTTGTATTTCATACCCAAAAACAAGGAGAAAACTAACCTTTGCAGACCATGTTGATCCACGTTAAATTTTTGCGAAATTCGCAAATCTCTGGCCTGCCGCTCTAATTCTAAATTGAATGCAACTTATGTGAAAATGAAAGGAAAAGAAAGAAAAATTGACGCGAGGGTTTCGTTGTTACTCAGAAGGAAGAAAATTAGACTAATGTAATGGAGCATATCGTTTTGATTTTTGCGAGCTGAGACCAAAGAGATATTCGATTCGTATAATAGAAGGCCTCTATATACTAGACAGCATGTAAAGCTCGGGTACAAAGCAGTTCAACAATACGTTGTATCAAATCTTGCTGAACATCAATCATGAATTGAAAACATAATTCTTCAACATTTGGGGTTTTTCATGGTGCCTTTTAAACATGAAATTTGATGACGCATAAAAAAGATTATAGACGTGGTTTCCTACCGTTTTCCGATCTCGATTTCGAATGAGTTCTATCCTCGGAAGCATTGGTACCGATTGATGAGTGGAGCACTGGTATTTTAGTGAGGAACCCTTCCTAATAACATGATAAACTGCCATTGTTGACGATTTCCCAGGATCATAACCCCTTTCGCACCAGTTCGAGAATTTTCCTCGCGATGATGTTTTGATAAAATGTTTTTCTCATTCTGAGAAGAAAACTTCTCATTCTGAGGAAAAATTTCTCATTTTGAGAGTCGAATACTCATGATGAGAAAAATTGCTTGTTTTCAATTCTCTAATTGGGGAAAAGTAATTTCGAGGAATGAAACCATTTGAAGAATTTCTTTTTGCTGTGGGAATACCAGGTCTGTAGAACACGGATCTCGATCAAACCCTGGGAAACACCTTGTTTTCGTGAGAAATGTAGATATTCTGGAATGTCAGATCCAATGGGCCTTCCTGATCAAAGACAAAGCCAAAAACAGTATTATTACGAGTAAATCCATACATACGACTTTTTAAGGTTAGGGCAATGCTAATCTTCATAGTAGATCTCGGGGTAGAGGATGCATATCGAATCAAACATCAAACCCAGGTGATTTCGTTTCCCACCAAAGCAAGACGATTTTCAAAGTTTCATAATAAGTAGTCCGTGTTCCGCAGGGCTGGTATTCTCCCTTAAGCCTGTATATATAGCTACACCAAACGCGCGTTTGCACAAAATTCTCTCGATACAAGAGCTCTTTTCACAGGATATTCACTTTGATCTTTTTGTGTTCTATAATTGTTTATGGGATAAGTGTGTCTAAGGACCCCGCACTGAATCGTAGGATTTTGGGTTTGGGTCAAACATCTCACAAGTGTACTCAAACGATAGATCTCAGAACACTGAACTAAGAGTCCCCACGGCCGCAAAACTCAATGCCCTCTCCGTTTTGAGTTATTCAATTTGGGAAGTACCCGTCATTGCAGAGGCCGAGTCTACATAGACGCGCTCACTCCGGGCGCGTGCGCTTTCGCCACTCGCACTCTCCACCTAGACACCGCGGAATAGGTGCCGAAAAATGATTCGAAACCCACCTAAGAGTGCTCCCTCGCAATTCAAACACCCAGGCCAAGTTTGTGAGATTGGAAATTTTTCAATCTATCGTTGGGAATGACTCAAAAACTCATTTGCATCGAATCGAGATTGAAAAATGAGAGATGTGGATGTCGATCGATGTGCGTGATATTGCCACCCTCAACTTTTTAGGTATCTAACTCTCAGCCTGTTCAACAATATTCAGCATCATCTTGGTTATACATTGGTCCTCATTTCAGGAGCTGAATAATGAGCTAAAGTTTATAAAATCCTGATTAAGAACACCCGAGATGTCCCAAATTCACGGAGGAGTGACTCTTGTAACACAAATGTTATCTTTTGTGAATTTTCAAGAGCTCGGTTCGTCTTAACCAGAATTCTTCACGATTGATTCTATCCTACAGTTTTTGAAATAAGTATCAATGTAAACCCAAGATAATGTTGAATATTGTTGAACAGGCTGAGAGTTAGATACCTGAGAAGTTGGGGGTCTGGTTATATTAGGCACATCGATCGACATCCACGTCCCTCATTTTCCAATTTCAATTCTATGCAAATGAGTTTTTGGGCAATTCTTAACGATAGATTGACGAGTTTTCACCTCACGGAGTCGGACTGGAAACTCGAATTATAAGGGGACTTATGTGGGTCATTTTTCGGTACCTACTCCGGTGTTTGGGTGGAGAGTGCGAGCGGAGAGAGCGCGCGCGCCCGGGGTGAGCGCGTCTATGTAGACTCGGCCAAAGGAATAGTGGAGTTAGGTGCAGATTTCGATCGAACTTGACTCGTGTATGGGTGCGTGCACTTCATTTTCGGGCTAGTTTTAAATACCCGGATCTTTGCGTAAGAAAATAGTGAGATTAACAACGATAAGCCCGATGAAACTGAACGATTGAACTGAATCTGTGGATAATCAGAAGGGGCGAGCTTTACCATAATTGAATTCGACGAACGTGTGATTCAATGCGCACATAATTCTTAAGGCTGATTTTGTGATCTCGTACTTTTTCCGTAGGATAAGTAATTGGTTTACCAACAATGAATTCGATTATAATATTTTAATTGACGAAGTCTGGAGAAAATAAGAAGGTGTGCGTTCGATTTTCATCAGAATCGCTTTGATTTTATTGTAGTTTGATCAAGATCAAACTCACTCTGTGATGGTCTCTTCAGATTTTAGCATTTAATGTAATCTTATCAGATCCATCAAACGGCGAGTCGCATCGTCCTAAGTACGAAAAAATATGAGATCGTAGAATCAGTTCAAGAGTTGTGTGCGCAATGACTCACACGTTTGCCGAATTCAGTTGTGGTAAAGTTCGCCCCTTCTGAATATCCACCGATTCAATTTAATCGTTCAGCTTTGTCGGGCTTTTCGTTGTTAATCTCATTTTTTTCTTACGCAAAGATCCGGGTATTCAAAACTAGCCCGAAAATGAAGTGCACGCAGCCATACAAGAGTCAAAGTCGATCGAAACCGACACCTGACTCCACTAGTCCTATGCGATGAGGGGTACTTTCCAGATTAAATAACTCAAAACGAAGAGTACATTGAGTTTTGCGGCCGTGGGGACTCATGTTCAGTGTTCTGAAACCTATCTTTTGAGTACACTTGTGAGATGTTTGACCGAAACCCAAAATCCTATGATTTATAGGGCGGGGTCCTTTGTCTTCAATCAAGATCATAGATGTATAAACTGGCAGGTTTTGTTGAAAAGCTTTGTCGAGTTTGTCGTGGCTGAACTATGGAAAAATATGAACGTTTTGGACAGATCGTTAAATGACATCTGCTATTTACAAACGAAATATATTTATTCGTTTTCTTTCGCTTCTGAAACTTCTTGACGGAAACTAAAGGCCATGGGAAACAAAATTTGTGCTACCAATTTCAACGTGTCTCATTTTCCTCTCTCTCTCTCTATCTCACTTTCAAAATGTTCTTGCAGAATTACAAAATTTGATTTTCAACCGATTTTACGCGCATACCGTCGGAAAAAAGTACAGTGCACCTCATTTGCCTCCCTAATGTTATTCTAAATTTTTTTTTCCTCCTGCGTAGGATCCCATCCATCAAACTCAATTATTAAGAAGGGGTGTAAAAAAAGATACAGAATGAGCTTAGGATTTCGTTTGAACTTCAAGGGTCCGAAATGTCTCGATCTCGATCCCGATTTTACGACAAGCCCATTCATCTTATGGACTTAGACTTCTTGTACATGTGAGTGAAAATTAGGTGCACTCTCTCGAAAAGTTGAACATAATCAATTTGTTCAAATCCGTCTCAACTTATATCCAAATTGTCAAATTGCTAGATACTTTACCTTATTTTTAGCTCGCATCAATATCAATCTTCAAAAGTATTTCATTTTGATTGAGAAATGACGAGACCGTCCAAAATTACGATCGAAATGGAAAGAGTGGGGCAGATCAGCCACATTCCCTTTGTTATTACATTCTACTGATAATCATCATGAAATTGTGATGATTGTTCCAAATCATTCATGCCTCTGCGCACGATACCATTTATCTCATTGCATTGCCGACGCCTTTGCATCGGCAACCGAGCATGCTTTTGTGCATAGCGTGAAGCAGATCTTGCGGCGTAGGTTTAGAAGCAGAAATAGCGATTTATTTGCAAATTTTTATTACGAAGCGACAGCATCCCCTGATTAGTTATTTCTGCCTTTGCATACCGTAAAACTAAATTCATGCTTCAAGTATATGTACCAAAAGAACTGATATCGTGCTTGCACCGATCTGTTTGGTTCATGGTTCTTATCGAGGCTTCCATTTGTGTAACACACTATTATGGGGTCAGCGCATCGTGAAAGGTGATGGGAGAGCAATTTTGTCTTGGGACTTGAAATTCGACCGATGAAGTGATAATTCAGGAAGAATATTCTTTCCTCGAACGGTAAATCTCTTCCAAGATCGTATACATTGGTGTTTTACATTTTTTGGGACATTATTCATGGTTTTGCATACGGTGTTCACTCTCGGTATACAACCTTTTGAACAATTCGACGGATGTGAATCAGGGCCCCACATTTCAAAAGTTTTGCTAGTCATGGTGACATATTTGACGAATGAATTCGATAAGTCTATAATACAAACATCGTTTTCTTGATCGGATGATGACAGTCGAAGTATATTGGAATCCATGAAATCCATCACACACTTGCATCAAAATCGAGCAAAGCCTGTTCATCAGAATATGCTTGTTCCATTGTGTCGTATCTTCAGCATTTTTATTAATTATTCACGATGCTACGCCAAGTAAGCTATGATGATTTCGTGATCCAAAGATATTTCATGATTCTGCTCACCAAAGTTCCCTCAAATCTCAGCATGGAGAAGCCAGTGTCTTTTTCTTCTAAGATAAGAATTTTTCAACAACGTAAGACCAAAGTATTATGACCGAAAATTAATCAGTAAG
This sequence comes from Eretmocerus hayati, assembly GCA_029851415.1. Taxonomy (NCBI): domain Eukaryota; kingdom Metazoa; phylum Arthropoda; class Insecta; order Hymenoptera; family Aphelinidae; genus Eretmocerus; species Eretmocerus hayati. The sequence continues at coordinate 117,673,667 of CM056744.1, read as the reverse complement.
CGAGAATATTCTGCAGAGTTTGAAAGAGCATTGCCCTGTATTACCATGTGAAGTCATTAACATGTGTCAAAATACCAGACAATGAGTATTTTCAGAAATAACGAAGAATTCCCTCAAGAATTCCTCATCATGTGCACTCTGAGATTATTCGTATTGTCAGAATGTCACGACGTCGAAGAATTCACCAGAAAATACGCTTAAACAGGTTCAATAAGACCAGCATGTGGGTATTCCTATTCAATAGTTCAACAGTTCAATAGTTCAATTAATTTGGGGATCATGAGGGTATATATAGCCGACCTTAAAGAAAACACGATACATTCACTCAAAGCGTTTCATGATTTTGGTCTATAATCTCATGAATTTCATTTTATCCCACCTTGGCTCGAGGTGCGATGGGTTTAATAGAAATGACTCAAACATCCGACGATAGGGGTGTTTTTTGGGACCTCTCACACAGTTAGAACCCTTTCCCACGGAAATGATATCGGTTCAATTTTCAAAATCACTAGTGGAATTATCTGTCGCTGCATAATTGAAATTGGGTGACATGCTATAATCCCTCCATGACTCGAAAAGTATCTTCGAAAATGTATCGAGTAACTTTCTGTAGGGCTTCTCAAGACATACAAAAAAGTGTGATAACACAATTTTCCGAATGATGCGTCCGTCTCAAGTGATACGGTTTTTTTGTTCAAATGTTGTGGAGTTAGGAATATTTTCACCATACATCATACTCTATATTTCATACTTTCAACTTTTTTTGCAAAGCCGGGAGATTGTCTAGACTACTTTCCATTTCATTTATTCATTCATTTTATTTATTGATATATACGGACAACGCTGCCCTTTACATATAAATTATAGAGGAATTAATATCTAAATAAGAGTAATTTATTTTAACATAGGTATTTGATGAAAATTACAAGGAGTTTCCAATTTTAAGTACTGGTTCAATTCAGGCAAATCGCAGAAAATCTTTCAGTTTTTTTTTTCGAATTTTTCGAATATTTAATGAATTTGCGAGAAAAAAGCTCTAAAGGATCTTCCGGCTCTTTAAAAAATGGTGGGAAAATGAAATTTAGAGTATGATGTGATGTATGGTGAAAATATTCCATCTCCAAAACATTTGAACAAGAATACTTTGTAACTTGGAATGGACGCGTTATTCGAAAAGTTATCAAAAGATTCCATAAGTAAGTCTATAATAGCCCTACGAAAAGTTACCCAACACCTTTTCCAATAAAATGTATACTTTTCGAGATTTAGAAGAAAAATGTTGTATTACGGCCAAACGGATACTTTTCACCCCATATCAATTATACAGGGAAACATCATTCTATACTCGCCATTTTGAAATATGAACCGAGCCGATTTAAGAAGAGCTCCCAAAAAAACACCTCGTAGTCGGATTTCGGAGACATTTTGATGACACTCATCGCACCTTGAGGGAAATGTTGGTACCCGTTGAATCCGGAGTATTCAGGAGGATAATTTATCGATATCTACGAGTTCCGCTACACATTTGATTAACCCTGCGATCTTGATTCCTCGACAATAAGCCAAGGAGCCTCATTCACATAGATAAATATTTTCACGAGTACATTTACGTAGAGGTCGGATTACTTAAAACTGGCACGTGGAAAATGCGATAACATTTTTAATCTGAGATCAAATCTACTTTTTTTTGGTTCATATCTATCAAGACTGATGTTGATTTTCTGAGTCCAGATTACAATATCTGAGCTAAGTCTCCAGTTCATCAACAAAAATTTTTAATGAAAATTGATCAAGATTTTTTTGAAACAGCTGGGAGAAGTTCATTTACTAATCATTGTATGTTACTTTAGATAAGTGAAGATTGCACGTGCATGGAGTAGCCAGAGTCACATATCACATCACCTCGAACCATTTACACGTGCACTCTCCAACGCACTGAACTGTTCAAGCTAGACATCGCACTGTCTCACTCGCACTTATTGATAGAGGTGAGAAAAAAGTGAGACAGAAAGATCGTGAAGTGAGCTGTGCTGGTCAGTTCAGATCTGGTCGACCATTGGGGAGTGTACTTCAACTTGATGGAAAAGAATGACATTCAATACAAATCAATACTCACATCAAAATAGGGGTATTTGGAGCTATTGGGGACAAAAATCTTGTTGACCGAATCATATTTTCCATCAGGCAGTAATTCTTTACCATTAGAAGCAAATTCTATGGACATATATATATATATATGATCGAAATGAATTATCTTCGGGAGCATCAAGGAAATTCTAATATTCGAAATACGCGGATAAGCGAAAATGACGAAAAATTCAAATTGGAAGTGACAAAAATTTAGAGGTAATAATTCGCAAAGCCGAAATTTCTGGAACAATAGTTCCAAATATTTGGCAATCCAACTTTTGATCGTTCTTGAATTTTGCTATTCCAGGCATTCTCATTTTGCATCCCTCTAAGTTTTGGCATTTCGAATTTTAGCCCCCAAATTTTTTTGATTTGCGATCGTTAGCTTCTAGTCATTTTGCATTCAGAATTCCACCCTTTGCGAACTTTTTGCAAATTCTTGCAACCCAAATTTTTGTCTTCCAAAAAAAATAAAAGCCGCCTGAATCTCACCGATTCATTAGATTTCAGCGATTTCATGGAAGCTCTTCCCCTGACTCTCTCGAAAAGATCGCACGTCACATTGTAATTCGTGATGAATCGACAAGCAATCCTTCATATCAAAAATAAAAGACTCTAGAATCTCTGAACACATAAGGTAAGTGTACCCAGCTTGCCCCCATTAAGCCATTTTCTTAATAACTCTGGCCCATCTCAATATTTTCCAACGTACTTCAGCTCATTTTAAAGTTTGTCTCAAGCCCTTCAAAATGAAGTACATTCAATTTAGACCAACTGGTGCCAAACTGTTTCAATTCTTCCTGAAGGTGACTTTTGAGAGTTTACAAAAGTGTGTACCCAACTTGCCCCCATCATTTAAAACAATGTAAACCGGCGATAAAGTGCACAAAATCGTTTTGGTCCGTTTTCATCACTGTTCAGCGACATTTATAGCTTTTAGCTGGATCAAGACATCGTTCCCGACCTATTTTGACGTTATAAACATGTTCTGAGTGGTAAAAAAAGCCATACCGCACGCCTTTTCGAGATAACCATATGGGGGCATGTTGAATACACTCCGATGTCGGCCTTCTTGATTCTCAAACCATCTTCGTGTTTTGTACATAAAATCGCTCCAAATCAGAGTTCTGCAACTTTGAAGAGCGGATTTCAAAGGTCTTGAGACGAGGAATCGAATGCGCTAAAGTACGTCAAGATTGATCGAATGAAAATAAATTGGCACCGGTTTTAGTGAACGCGATTTCCTCGGTGATTTCTTAGCCGTGCAAACACGAAAAATGGAAAAATCACTGTGAATTTTCTGGAGAACGCAGAAATGATCCGGGTAGATGCGAACTACTCCATTTTCCATATTTTAACTTAACAATCGTAAAAAAAATTTGCGGGAAGGTCAACGAGTGCCCATCTCTGAGATCGGCATATGGGGGCAAGTCGGGTACAGAGGTAAGTTGGGTACACTTACCTTATAACGTGATTTGATGTCTTTCACTTAGGTTTACGAGTAATCGAGAATGAAGAGACTCGCCAAAGTTTACATAAAGCATTCACCTAATTTTCGTTGAAAAATGCAAGTCTGATAGAGGAATGAGTGTTTTGAGTATCTCCAAAAATTGAGCCTTAGAAATAATTCCCCAAAAAAATTGATCGGCAGAGGTAAACAGAAACCTTGTTAATCAGTGCCAAATCAAAGCAAACGTAAGTGATACGTTTGTAAACAAGAAAAAAGTCACGAGGGTATTTTGGAAACATTTCAATTGATGCCGGTGACCGGAAGAATACAATTGATGCGATGCGTGTTGCTCGCTACATGGTAAATTTTTCGATCGCGCTTCTCACGCTCATTTATAATCGCAGATTTTACTTGTCTTTCAAACGTACAACTTACGTCACAAGCCAACCAAGTCAAACAGCAAGATAATCTGAAAAATTTCCAATGACTTTGTCGTGCAATATGTGTAGTTGAGCTTCTGCTTCTTCAAATCCATATAGCTTGGTCTATTCACGAATGAAAGACTACACGTAAGCTGCCACACAGTCTCTTTGCCATCCATGCCAAATTGTCAGATTGCTGACAGTTTTGTGGAAATTTATCTTTTATGTTTATGAGCTCGGTTTGTTGACAAATGACTCTTACCTGACCTTTCGAACAGAATTAAGATCATGCAGTACACATGAGGGCTGTGTAGGTTGAAGCAGTTTTTTACGTGGAGCCTTATTCAATGTAAGGTAAGTGTACCCAATTTGCCCCCATTGAATCATTTTCTCTCAAAGGAGGCTCAATGAGGGCAAGTTGGGTGCACTCACCTGCTATGAGCGATTATTCCCTAATTCATGGTTTGTGTTGACGCAGGAATGATTGAAGATTTCTCCCAGCTGGCTCAAAATTTATGTTATTCATTAACGAATGTTTTCCTCAAAATTTCGCCAGAAAGTTATCGTATCTGGCGTCAACCTTTTTTCACTCTTCTTATGGATTCCGATTTGTTTGAAGTCTGTTTTGGATAGCAATACATCATGGCAATTCAACAAGGTCGTACATAATGATCAAAAAAGCTCCTCTAAGTATGTGGTTAGCCGAAATATGAAAGTCTAGTTCATGACCTATATGAAATCACGAGAAACCGTCCTCGCAGTGAGCGGATCGAAACCATAGTCAGTTCTCGAATTTCAAGAGCAAAAGTTTTCGGTATTGACAGTCTGATTCGGGTGACTGACCGTGATTTTCGAACGCATTTTGGAGGAACGACAGCCGTCTGAATTTCTCACTTCAGTAATCTGAACAGGTGAAGGTCGGTCATCCAAAGACGAATCATTTATCGGAGTTGAGGTCTTTGTGAATTCTCCCAAAATTTAGAAACTTTGATATTGATACTCTCAAGATTAATATTTCAACTGACAGTTATTTCTTCGTTTTGAGCCCATCGTAAGTCCAGAACTCAAATATTATGCTCGCATCGGTTTTGTTGGTATTATACTTTATTCCAGATTATTGGTGAAACCCATCAGAAAATAGCCAAAGAATGAATTGTAGAATAAGCCATTCAATGTGTATCTTCATCATTCTGGCCTCATTTTATCATTAGAATCTCGGCTAAATTCGATTACTGAGTAGTGGAAAATGAAAAAAAATTATACGCTGATTGCAATAAGAAACATGCTCGATTTTACTTACAGTGATTCACCTAACCGCTTTAAGCTCAAATCAAAAATGTACAATGAGAGTATATTCATCGATCCATTGTGTCTTTTGATCTAAGAAATGAAGGAATAGTCTCCTGTGCTTTTTCCGGATGACATTGGTTACGAAATTCATGTGTCTCAATTGGGAACTTTTTTGGAAGGTATATTGTGAGGGCCCTTTATTTGTATTCATTCAATTTATGCTCATTCATTTGTATTCATTTGTGAGGAATGAATAGGAGGCTATGCCCATGTGAAAGATTCATCGCAAAATTACATATCTGATTCTAAATCATTGGAAAATTCTCAAGGATCATATTCATAATGCATAATCTGTGAAAGTCTTGACGTGGATACGTGGCGCTACCTACCAATTCAATTGAAGACTGAGTTATCCTAGATGTAGGTGTTACTCGTAGGATATTCCACAATAAGTTGTGTGAAAATGGACATCAATTTGGACAAATGGTGCGTCTGGTGTAGATAGGATGATTTTCAGTAAGAATAGCAAAAATTTGTATTCTATTTATTTAGCCATCTATCATTCAACCAAACCTGAATCTGCCGTAATTTTTTTCAGTTCTCATCTTTAAATGAATTTGATTCTTGTAGAACGAGAGGAAGAGGAAGTTTTGGCAATTTTTCGAGGTTTTGTACTCACAGAATGAGGAAACAAGAAGAGTATCGAAGGAGGTGTTAATGATCTTATTGGGGCTTCTCGCTAAAACTGTTTATATGCAAGTTAATGTGTCACCTGCAAGGTTTTCATTGTTATTGTATCTTGGGACTCTCGTGCTGCAACTGCTGCAAGATCAAAGGGATGATTTCGTTTGAATAGTTATTATACTATAATCGTTGGAACGGTGTAGGTGAAAATAAGATATCGCATCGAAAGAGACGTTCATTCTTCATTCCGCAAAACTCTGACTTGTCTCAGAATCTCTCACAAAAAATCTGAAGTTTTGATTGATAGACACGTCCTCGAGAAAAGATCATATTAGATGTAAAATATCAGTAATCTCTCAATCCTAATAACGTGATGGAATTACAATTTTGACTCTTCTTGACTCGTCACACCGTGGGATGAGGAAATCCAGGGCTGACACATCGAGTACGTATTCTGCGATTTCGCGAATGAGCACGTGGAAAGAATTCGGATCGTTACAAATTCTCAAATCAGCCTAAATTATTTGATTTTGATGACCTTGGCCAATTCTTATCTCTAATACGGTAGAAGCAAATGGAATGATTTTCAAATTTCCATAATAATCAACGATTGTACGCAATTTTTGATTGGAATAGTTTTTGAAGCTACCAAATCAACGGGATTTGAAGAATTATTTCGATCAAGTCGTGACCTCAATCAAGCTGAATTCGCCCCTCTATTTTCTCCGAATTTTCAATTCTTCAGCTATGATTTTTGCTCCTTAACCGATAACTTCCAAGTCTAACTGACATCGGTGGACGTGACAATGAACGCAAGGAGTCTCATGCAGAATTCCTGCGGGACTGCAGCTAAATTGCAAAACGGTAATTCTTCTCAAAAGACACACTGCGCTAGAAAGTCGGGAAAGTCGAAGGTTGATCAATATGAAAAATTTTTCCGTGATTAATTTCTAGGTACACTCCCAAGGAAGGTGAATTGTACAGCTTCGACATCCACTGTCTCACTTGCCCTCATAGCTTAGGATACCATAACCTATGAGTGCGAGTGAGACTCTAGATCTTGAAGCTGTGCAGTCCACCTTCCTGGCATGGTCACTTGCCCGAACGAATAAAAAAAATTAGTCGATGGAATCCGAAATAAAGCTGATTTTTCGATTTTTCCATTGTAAATGGTATGTTAACATTTGTCTTCATCACGGTCTTTCAGCTCTTTCGTGATTTCGTCATCTTTCCTGAAAAAGGTCAGAAAGGGTGAGTTCAATCGAAGACCCTCTAGAATACCGTTCAATTGGGTAATTTTGGTACAGTTGGTGTAAGTTTGGTACACCCCTGAAAAATGACTTTCAGAGCTACGTTCGGCAAGATAAATAGTTCTATTGCTCTGAGACCTATTTTCCCCACTTGACACACATAAACAATGTGTCGAGCCACCGTAAATCTCGCATGGATGATTGTACTTGTTATAAACACGTTCACTGCGATGGGCCCCACGGGTGGGGCCCACGCGTCCTTTCCTGTGTGGAGACATATCCAATGGCTCATGTTGTGGTTATTTCTTGTTGTTTATGTTGTAATGAACATGTGTACACGGCAGTTTCGGTATCGGGATTGATTTCGAAGAGATAGGAATCTGCTTTATCACTCATGTTAACTTGTATAATTGATTGGAGGATTCTTCGATCGATTTACTTCGATCGATTTTTACTTTGACTCATTAAATCGATCGAAGAATCCTCCAATCAATGATTTCGAAGAGTTTTATACGATTTCCGCTTTTCACATGATTATTCATTAATCGCGTGAGATCAATCGATAAGTAGCAGATCGCCCCCTTTGAGGTCGACGATTTTCAACGTATCTTAGCTCATTCGAAAGTTTATTTTAAGACCTACAAACTGAGTCAGAATACGTTGGAGAATGTCGAGCCTCACTCGTGCAATCCTCAATTTACGCGAAAGAAAAGTTTAGGATAAATTGAAAATCGTTGGGTTCTTCCAAGCACAGCCTTGGCTCTATCTTACCTGTTACCGTCGTGCACTGTAACACTCGGAATTCAAACTAGAGAAGGGATTGTTCCATTTGAGTATCCGGTCACAAACGCTGCAGACTTTTGACATACGTCAATGAACCGCAGCCTAAGATCAAGCCTAGCAATGCATGTTTGTTGCAACTGCGACAAAAATATGGTCACGATCATTATGTGCCCGAAGGGTATATTGAAGCGCAGGTCCTTCTGGAGGCTACAAACATCGACTATGACGATTTGGTTGGTCCCCCTCATCACTCTGATAAATATTCTCAGTGCTACAGAAAATTTTTTGGGCCCCACCGGTGGGGCTCACTCAAATTCGTAGGGATACTGGAAAAATATGCCAGAATGATGATTTTCCAAAGAGTTTGGCTGCCGTAACTGCTGAAATGCGCATCTGTACTACTCTCTCGCAATCAGACTGGAATCGCGATTTCGCCTTCGCAGTGAACGTGTTAATAAAGCTTTTTCCAAAATGGCTGGTTGAGCGGCAATATACGCGAGTGGTTCAGTTAGTGTACCTGTCAAGAAATGTTCCGGAACGAACTAATGTAAATAACGGTACATTTTGACCTTTCATGTCACCATATTGAAGAAACCATCATTACATTAGGGTATTCACAGCATTTGAAATTTTGATGAATGAAAAACCGGAAAAAACTATGAAAAAGTGTACCAAAGTTACCCCACTCTACGTAAAAAGCATTAGGATGGGGTAACTTCAATACACCTCTGTATGACAGCTTCTTTTCAACTCATCTCGAGTCGAATGATGATCTATGAGGTTTTAAAATGTTCCAAACAGCTTAAAATGAAAGTTCTGAACGATTAAAATTAGCTCACTCACATGATGGTGGGTAGAATTGAAATATTTTGCAAGTATACCAAAGTTGCCCAGTCGGGGTCTAACTTTGGTACACTTCTTCAACTGCTAATAGCTCCAGCTTAGACACATCAAATTGAACTTTGTAGCCCGTCAATCGAAAGCTGAAACTGTAACCTCTCGATTGACTTCAATTAGGATTGGGCTTTGTCAATGAATGTTGAGATGCCGAGCCAAAGAAAATAAAAAGTAACGAAATCGTACCAAAATTACTCAATTTGACGGTACGTTGGAAGTTCTGCAAGACCATGATTTGATCTTCCTTGAAGAAAATTATAGTTTTGTGGAAAACTGTTCTTTTAGAGTTTAAAAGCGTAACTCTACACTGGTTTCCCAGGTTCATCAATTGATGCTATGCCAGAGTGAATCGCAAGTGTTGGAAAAATAAAAATTAGAAATAGTGACGTAAGTATAATTTTGAGTCCCAACGAAGTGCGCGGGGTTAGATTTTCCCTTGGCACTGATATAAGATTGATCTTCAGCGAGGGCTTATCTCACTTAAATATCTCACCTCGTACAGTACGTCTTACAGTTCTGACTTTTATCCAGAAAATCAAACAGCTGTCGTTGCGATCGAGAGTCAACTGTTGAACCTCACTGATACTTGTACGAAAACGTATAAGACACGCACCGGATTTCACTTGAACTTTGAACTCAACAAGGGTACCCAAACAGCACTTGAAACTGATCTCATTAGATTACACAAAAGTAAACTTGCAGCATCTGATCTCCGGGAGACTGTTTGACGATGGATCTCAAGTGTCAACTAAAATCCATCACGCGATTTGCGTTAATCTCAAATTATTTTCCTCACTTGGCATGATTAGGCATTTGTTCTCTTTCTCGTTCAACCAATGTGCAAAAAGTGACACAAAAACGATTGATCGAAACACAGTTTACTCCAGGAAAAGATATAGATCAGTCTCAACTTAGGTATTACACATAATTGATAATGAAACTCAGAATTTTGTCTATCCCCGTATTATACATACGATCGTGGCGTGTACTTATTAATTAGTTCCTCAATGTATCATTCATTGCAATGTTATGTAGAACGAATTTGTCGGACGAATTTGACTTAGCGAGTAGGCTATCAACCACCTAATTTCTTTTTTTTTTTTTTATAGTTCGGGTATGTTATTGATTTTGTGAACATTTTCGTGGTTATACAAAACTGAAAAGAAAAAGGTCTGGTCTTGAAAGATTACGTGTACGTTCCGAGTGATATAACTCATAGGGAGGACTCTAAATCACTAGATGGTAGCAATATTGACAAAAACATTTTAGTTTTGAGCGTAAACTATAGCTCAGTTCCGGATCTATATTCTTACACATGTAAGAAGGTATGGAAATGATCAGTTCTTCAGAAAGAATCTGGATAATCCCGTCGTATTTTTAGAACACGGAACACAACAAGGACTTTCATCAGAGTGCTCTCAGTAAATCAGAGTTATGGAGATGAGACGGATCAAAGAATTTTGCCTAGCTTCTGGATTATTTTTTCGAGAAGGGAAATTTTGATGGATGATTTCACTATCCGTATTCTTCTTCATAAACCCATCTTTTTCCTAAACCTATCTTTTTGCTTTCTCTAAAGAGAAAGCTTTGTTTTCACCCCAACGAAAATTTGATCAAATTTTTCATTAAAACCAACATATTATTCAACAAAATTCCTTTTATCAAAAAAAGCCAAAGACCATTCTCTTCCTCTCGCCAAAATCTATCAAATGTAGGTAACACTTTTCCTCCTAATGCCCTTCCAAACCCGTCAGAGACTCATCTTTGCACCCCTTTTTCCGTGTATGTGTGTGTGTGTGTGTGTGTTGTTTTCTATCGGACACGCTTTCTCTTTTTCTATTCAGCATATCAATTTTTGGCTTTCTACAAGTTGTGAAGAATCCGATTTCTGAGAGCCCAGTGATTTGGCAGATTTCGGCTCCCAGTCAAATTTGATCCATGGGCTTTTTCAAGCAAAAGTGCTCGAATTTCGACTTTTAATACATAAATATCTTTTTCTCACACGGTCTCACCACGAATTGAGTCACCTAAACTATGGTTTTTTCTGCAAGATCTATCGATTGGTTAATACCGAAATTTTATAAAATCTTCACAGATCTCAAATTTTCGAAAAAATCAAAATTTTCACCAAAAATTTCATTTTAAGCCTTTTCAAACCCACTGCATCGTAATTCCGTCTCAACCAAACGATGGATATTGTTAAAAAAACCTCAGACTAGAAGGCCCAAATCTCTCTAAAAAGCTTCCTCTAAAGAATAACTGAAAAAATAATGGGAAATTTTTCTTAATATTCATTTTTTCCTCGTACCTTCTTTTATGACTCATTTATCTCAATTCCAATGACCTAAACTATGGTTTTTTCTGCATTATCTATCGATTGATTAATACCGAAATTTTATAAAATCTTCACAGATTTCAAATTTTCGAAAAAATCAAAATTTCCACCAAAAATTTCATTTTGACCCTTTTTAAACCCACTAAATCGAAATTCCGTCTCAGCCAAACGATGGATATTGTTTAAAAAACCTCAGACTAGAAAGCCCAAATCTCTCTAAAAAGCTTTCTCTAAAGAATAACTGGAAAAATAATGGGAAATTTTTCTTAATATTCATTTTTTCCTCGTACCTTCTTTTATGACTCATTTATCTCGATTTCAATGACCTAAACTATGGTTTTTTCTGCATTATCTATCGATTGGTTAATACCGAAATTCATTTGAGTCTTCACAAATCTCAAATTTCCGAAAAAATCAAAATTTTCACAAAAAATTTCATTTTAACCCTTCTCAAACCCACTGCATCGTAATTCCGTCTCAACCAAACGATGGATATTGTTAAAAAAACCTCAGTCTAGATGGCCTGAATCTCTTTAAGAAGCTTCCTCAAAAGAATAACTCAAAAAGTAGTCGAAAATTAGAATTAATATTCATTTTTCTCTCGTATCATCCTTTACAACTAATTTATCTCAATTCTAATGACCTAAAGACTTACTTATGCGCCATTCTGAATCGATTGGCTGATACGAACTTTTCATAAAATTCGTAAAACATTGTTCATATGAAAATTTTTTCGGGGGAAGGGAATTTTCACAAAGGACTCCAGTTTAATCATCTTTAAACCGACTATATCAAAATTTTCTCTTAATCAAACAATAGATATTGTTGGAAACCTCCTTTCAGATGACCCGAATCTCTCTGGAATGCTTCCTCGAAAGAAAAACTCAAAATATAGGATACTTTCTTTTTCGTTAAAATTATCATCATATAACGCCGTGAGAAAGCATTCTGCTAATCACTTTTAGCAGCGTATTTTTTTTTTTTTTTTGTACGCACCGCAAGCGCAGTTTTTCTCGTGTGTGTGTGTGTGTGTGTGTATAAATTTCATTATAAGAATTTGCGTGAAGTTGAGTTTGAACTAATTAATAAGGAATATCGATCGGATAGTAGTATGAATAGTAAACAATCGTCTCCCGGATGGATCTTCGTTGCAGAAATACAATGATATCGATTAAGGAGATGGGTTTTGCTATGAAGATATGGCTGTTAATGACGTGTTTTTGAGTCTCACACTAATATTCCTAACTTTTCTCTACAAAATCGCTCGTGAAAAGTGAACTTATCCAAGAATATAGAACCATTTCGACAAAATCAACTATGAGATACCGTTTCATTGTGATCCAACCATTATATCAGAAATGGTCTCGGAAACGGGGGACAAAAATTCTGTAAAAGCTCATGTCCTAGTTTATCCATCTCGAAACCAATTGTCGGCCCAGAAAACACCCAAATGTAACTTTTAACGGCCTAAAAATACTTAAATTTTGATATCTGCTCAAATGAGCTCTCGCTTGGAGCCCTCAAGGGCTTTCAAGGGCTGTCAAAGGCTCTGACAAGAATTCAAAGGGATTCAGGAGAATTCAAAATAACTCAGAGAATTCAAAGACACATAATTCTTTCACTCCCATATTATGAGAAGATATAGTCGCTGAGTCGATCTAGGAATACGATGATCACGCGAGTAACCGAGTAATCCACAATTTCCACAATACTATCATGAGTACCATGACGATTCCACCTATCTCAGAAACAACTAATCACACTGTCATCGCTATATTATCGACGTGCATCAAAAAGACATATAGCTCAAGATCTTTTAGCGTACAAGTTAAGTACGGGGAAGCCGGAAAAAGCGAAGAAAGTAAGAATTTTGCTATCGTCGCACTTGCGAGTGCGGCAAGAAGACAAGCGTCGGTGCACACTTCCTCCGACCCTGATCTAGTTTCAATGACGACGTTGATGGATACTACTGTATCTGTGTGTGTGTGTGTGTGTGTGTGTGTGTGTGTGTGTGTATATATGAATATACGCTCATATTTGCTCTCGCGCAATCCGCGAAACTGCCACCACGGGAGAAAGTGCGCTAGGAAGATACCGAGCAATGACACTAGGATCATACCATAACACGAATTACGGTAGAGATATCGCGTGCATGTGTGATGAATTCAATTGTCATTTCATGACTTTTGTGAATTCCTGAATGAGTAGACAGATAAGACCGGCCACCCGGCTAAACTCGTGGTTAATTGAACTTGTTAATTTTGGATGAAGGAAATATGAATGCACGGTTAGAGGCTATTTATGTGCTAGCATGCATTGATTTCAAGATGGGGTGAGAGTTCATTGATTAATTATTTGACATGAGCAGTCCAAATGTGCGCATATTGATATAATTATTTTGTTCGCGCAATTTGTCGTTTATTGCTCGCTGACAATATGATGTGTTTCTATAGAAAAATCGCCCTTGAACAGTGGTCACTGATGATACTCGGAAGCAAAAAATACAAAAAAAAAAAAACCTATTTTGGCAGAAATTTGAGGGTCCCGGGGAATCTTGATCTATACCTGATTGTTTGCAAAAGAGCTCATCCCGAGAAGACTTGTCTTCAAAATGGATTACCGCAATAATTGCAATTGAAGCTGTGCCCAGTGAAATCGATTTTCTTAAAGTAGACTGATTTGCATTTCTGGACCGTATAAAAGCTACACCTGAAGATCTTTTCCTCATCCGATAACGATTTCACTGGAATTCACTCTCATGGTGTTTTTGAAAATCATGAACGGGGCAAATTTGCAAAAGTAAAATAATAACGGGTCATTCTGTGGTGAATGAAAGCCTGGATTAGCGTACAGTGCACAGGTATGCGGCAGCCTCCAACTGTTCCGCGGTCATCTGGTGTATATTAAAGATACGCAGACAGCGCTGGAGAAAGGAAGCGCGTCCGGTATAGGTAGAGGGGTAATGCAGGAGTACTAGTCATTGCTGCTGAGCACACAATTATAACTACACCTATGAAAATATCCTGATAGAGATTATGACTTTTTCAGAATCCAAAAATACCACAAAAAAGTCCCTTCGGGATATGGCGAATGATTGGACTCTAGATGGAGAGTGGCGTTTGGGGATCGATCCCTTGCCATAATTTTTGCATCTGAGCGCCATTCTGTAAATCCTTTCACTGAGTGCAGTATAATCAACGAATGTAATTGACGTTTTTTTGTGACAGGTTTTGAAGAAAGGTTTGTTTCTACAAACCTGGGAGAATTTTTTTATTTACTCATTTATTTCAATAAACGGCATGCATCCTTTAACAATTACAGTAAACGTATGATTCGGTAGAGAACATAAATATAAAATTGAGGAAACATAAATATGACAGAGTGATCATTATTAATATGTATATATGTATTCTAACATCCATTCTTATTCACATACAAAAATATTTTGTCTGGCCAGCTTTTTTAGTTTCGATAAGGAATCACCAAAACAATCAGCCCAACTTGAATGCTCATTCGCTAATTTTACTAGTTTATGTAAGGGTGATCTATCAGACACCTTGTGAAGCTCCTCATTAAACAATTTTTTCTTTTTTCCCAGCCTCAAATCAATAGTTTTTAACTCTATTCTACTCTCAGCAGACAAGGAGAGTCAACAAAAATCTTCATTAACTTGGAATAGAATAATAGATTCTGGTATTCCCAAAATGATTCTATACAACGAATTTCAAACCTTGAGGTAATGTCACAGTAATTATGGTCTATAGTACTCATTGTTTCATCAATTGAATAAGCCAAGAACCTCAAGAACTTCTGCTGAATTGATTCCAATTCTTTGATAGCACTTTTAGTCATCTGTGACCATCTTTGAGGAGCATAGAGTAGATGAGACCTGACAAATAAAGTGTACAATGTGCACAGTGTGCTAGGGTTTTCATATTCACAAGATTTTCTCTCAATTAACGCGAGCATCCTTGTAGCTTTGTTTTTAATTATATGTCTATGTCTATCAAAGGTGAGCTTCCTATCGAATAATATTCCTAGATCAGTTATTCCATCAACAATTACGAGTTTTTTTTGTTTATATGATATAATCCACCATACATTTCGGTTCATTGCCAATAAAAAATCTCACAACCTGACATTTGTTCAAATTAAGAAATGAACCATTTCTATCACACCATTGAGAAAGTGCTTCGACGTTATCAAGTCTGTAGACTTGATGGTGTAATTCGGGCTCGTAGATTGAAAGTCACAAGTGATAACAATACTAAGATCACTTTCAACAACTTGTAAATACTATGTACAGATAGAAGAGATGTAGTGTGCTCCGTGTTCCCGCGATATCTGTTCGTACAGCCGCCCGAACGCCGGAGCGGAGCACAGACCCGCGCATGCTCCCACCTACACACACCCACACGCACACTCATGAATTATGAGTGGACACAACAGACATCTTTCTGAAGTAACAACGCATCCTCAGGGGATTTGATTGCTTTGAACAACTTGATATCGTCGGCAAATAAGAGTATTCAGAATTTTGGATAACATTGACCACATCATTTATGAAGATATTGAACAAAAGAGTCCCTGTATGGGCTCCCTGTTGAACACCAGAGTAGACATCGGAGAAACTAGAATTTTGACACATTTATTTTAACTGCGTACGACTCATTAGAACAGATTTAATCTAAACAAGAAGGGAACGACTAACTCCATACGAATGAAGTTTTGCAAGTAAAACTGAGAGGTCAACTGAATCAAATAAATTGTTGATTATTTGAGAATTGTTTTGGTGCACGAAGTATCCTCCAAAAAGATTCACTCTCAACGATAGCAAAAGGCGAAAAATCTCTGGAATTGCTAATTTTGATATTCGTTATCGTTCTGAGACCAAACATGACAATGTCATCCTGGAGGCCGGGAGTTGATCCTCCAGTGAGCGGGTTTGAAACCTGTCCAATGAAAAGGAGGTGATTCTATAGTATTGAATGTGTGATAAAGTACAATATTCCTCCGAGAGAGTCAAGATAAAAAGCCAAATATCTTCCACATATCGGGTTTTGGAAGATTTGTATGTGACAAAGTTCTGCCACAGCAAAGAAGGTACGCGAACCCAACATGGCCTTGCATGCCCATCTCAGGAATGGGCACTGTTTAACCTTTCCGCAAATTTTTTCTACATTCGTTATTTTGAAATGTTGTCAACATTCATGTCCTGATGACGGTCGCAGAAAGGGGAGTACACAAGAAAAATGTGAGATTCTTTGCCTTTTTGCAAACTTGGAGGCAGCGTTTGAAGAGGTGAGTAGGAAGAAGTTTTATGGGAAATCATAAGAGGATAGGGGTTCATCGAAAAATTGATGGATATTATGGAAGGAACATACAAGGAGATGTAATGCAGAATAAAAACTGGACATGGGTGTAGTAGAAAATTCTGCACCAGCAAAGGTCTAAAACAGAGGTGCCCCCTAAATCATCTCCTTTTCTCGATCATGGTAGTGGATGTGGAGAAATATCTTGGAAAGAACGGAAACAGAGGTGCGAGGTTGTGGAGAAACCGGATATCTACCCTTGCAAACGCAGACGATCCAGCGACGATGTCCACAAAAAAATCAAACCTCAAGAGAATGTTGAAAAGTCTAGAAGAATATTCCAATGAAGAGGATATGACTTTGAATGCAGATGAGTCTAAAGTACTAGTAATCAACAAGAGGGACAAGAATAAGGGAACAAAAGCATGGTCGTGGAAAGGAGTACCAATTGAAGGAGTAGAAGAGCTTAAATACCTCAGATATATGTTTATGTAAAATAAGAAGGACGATGCTTTCATTAGGAGGAGAGACGGAGAAGAAAGTAACAGCAGTGATAGACCAGGTTTAAGAATTCGGGAAAAGGAAATTTGGAGTCGACTTCGACAGAAGGATCATCATATTGGATGTCGTGTTGTGGCGAGTAAATTCGTATACGGAGTATAGACATGGGGTTGGGAAGAAATAGGGAAACTAAAAGCAATGCACCCACGGTATATCCAATGAGTTTTAGGCTGAGACAGACAAACATCTAAGTATATCATACTGGAAGATACTAAAATAGAAAACATCAGTATAGAAGACGACGGTAGAGCATTCAAACATTGATATAAAGTAAGGGCAAGTACAGGAAACAAAGTGTTTAGGGAATGCATGCGAAATGGGTACTCAAACATTGTGCCAAATGCGCTGAGGTCAAGGAATTGAAGAACTATTGAAACAAGAAAATCCTGCGAGGTGAAAGAGAAGAGCAAGAGAAGACAGATGACTAGACTCAATAGCAGATTAGAGAAGTCACTGTGAATGACAGTTGGAAGAAGAAAGAAGGACAAAAATTATGGAGTCGAGGTCAGTCAGAGAATACCAAAGGTAAACGATGTAAGGAAGGCGAAACTACCTTGGACAGGAAGAAAGTTTCAAAATGATAGAAAGATGTAGATACTGCAATGAATGGAAAGGAGGACGCTACTGGGAAGAAGAAGAAAAGAGAAGATACAGAGTGTATCACTGGGACGAAGGAAGATTGGCAACACATGATAGAAGAAAGCACAACAAGGAGAGAGCTATCAGGTCAAGACATCATGATCAGATGGAGAAAGGAGAAGAATGGACGAGGAAAACACGCGAAAGAAGAAGAGATAACATAGTAGCTGAGAGATAACAGCTTCAAAAAAGTGGAGCTGACATGAACTTTCAACTCCATCAAACATATGTACGAGAGTCAATTATCTTATTACAGAGATTAAGAAATATAGAAATGAATTATAATAAGAGGTGTCGAACCAATCCATGTACGCCATTATGGGAATCATTATCGGTAAGATAACAACTTCGAGAAAAGTTGATATATAAGGAAATAAGAAGTCTGGACGGACCGACACAGTTGGTGGGGTCGCTGAGTGTCAGCTCTGCCGATCATCGAAGTTATTCAACATTTGGCGCAGTTAGTACTTGGATGGCTGACCGCCCATCTCGGTCTAATGAACCTTGACGAGCTGACTTTTCTGATCGATTGGTTGACACTTACACCTCAGCAACGTGAGCGGGGTCACGAAATGTTACAATTGCAGTGTTCATGCTTACGAAATGTGGCATGAGCACCGCAAGGGTAGCATGATAAACGTGCCGAACTCTCCGGAGCAGGTTTTCTACCCTCAGGAGTTTTCCCTCGCTCCACGGGCATAACTCCCGGGCAAATCTGGTGAGAATTAGGTGTAGGGCGAGTGTCTGGATCTCAAAACCGCCACAATAAAACACGAAATGTTAAACCCATGAGATCCGCCACGGTTGTAATAGTCCATTGGCTGAAGACGACCGTTATGAACAAATGGAAAAACAAACAAGTATGGACTGACCCAAAATGATTCCTTCGTGTCCCGGAAGATTAAGGGGGGGGGGGCATGTTGGGTACAGTTACTTGATTGGTTCAATTCATACCGGGTGAAGACAAACGTAATTCACGATTATCGGTTGTCGAGCATAGTATGAATGCATGAATGGATGATTTATTTCAGACTAAGGACTAAAAAGTCCTTCATAGTCTACACGAGATTTTACATATGGCCTATGGTTACCAATAGAAAATACAAAATACATGCTTGGAGGCTTGCTCCATCGCATTTGAGACCAACTGGTATGAACCTTAAAGATGAGTATGAAAGCGTTTGACATCTGTAATCGATATTTTGTATTGACGTGTTCCTGAAAATTTGTAAATGTTTGAATTGTGTATCTACACGAAAGGGTTCCACTGAATTGTATATTGAGGAGTGAAAAAAAAAAAATAATAATGAAAGTAAATTGTATATTGAATCAATTAGTCTAGAGACTCACGTTATGAGCATAATTTTGGCAGAGTTTGAGGGCAGCTATTCCATCAATTTCTATCACCGCACAAGTCGAAGATAGAAATAGAAATGCAAAAAAGAACGTAAAATGAGTGATTGTTTGTGCGTAAAACCGTATGTCGATGAATGGAAATGAGCGAGCGTATGCGTGTGAATATCTGTTTGTGCGATCTCAAATCGCGGATTATGAGCATGAAGCGTCTGGACTATTTTGCCGCAGACAGTGTATATCTATATTGCAGATAGATGCGTCAATTTTACCGAATAATTTTGCCCCTGTACACCAGCGAGATGAGCTAGATTGAGTATCCGAATACGGAAGAGAGTCTCATCTCTCGATTCTGGCATTTGATTTATGAATCGGTGACCGCAAGCTTGCGCGTTGTATAGAGTCTAGTCCTTGACGTTAGACAACTCAATGTTGGGGGGAAGGGGAGGGGGTCGAGGAGGAATACATTTCTGACGCAAAATTATGGTATTGAATTTTAATCGAGCAAGCTATTGCTCTCGCTTTGCGTCAGCAATTTTTGATGCTTTCCGTATTACTAAGTGTGATGATTTGATCATTTTTTTGTGAATAGGAAAAATAAATTATCCTGAAATTGGTATATGCACGATGAATAGCTGGATTCTCATCATGATGGACGAAATTTCGTTTGCTTGATCTTTGGAGTGAAGTGAACCGGTGAAGGTCGTTTGGATTTGTGTTTGGGTTATTTTTTGATTCTGAAATCAATAATATGACACTCCCAAAATGTTGGCATCGCAAATTTAGAACTACTTTTGTATCTCACATAAAATCTTTAATGATTCGAAATTCGAGACGAGTTGTCCAGTCATTGTTATTGACCAACTTGTATTCTAAAATTCGTCGTTTTGTCCAAGGAACAAGGTATTGGAGAAAAATGGGATCGACTTGACTGTAGTACTTCTTGACTTATGAAGGAATGAAGAAAACGTCTGATTAACGAGTCAGTTGTTTGGTTTAATGCGATTTTTTTCATTCCTTCATCGAATCGTAACGAGTGATAATAGCAATATGGATTACTTCTTGACTTATAATACAGACATAACTTTTGTCCCTACTTTTCCTTGATACTCTTGCGATTCGGGCTAAACGACTAAACGACGAGTTGTCGAGTGCAAGTTCGATAACATTGAATATTCGACAATATTATATATCCGTCTTTTAGCCCAAATCGTTAGAGTATCAAGGAAAAGCGGGAATAAAATGTATGCTATTCTGTGCGCAAAATTGGGCATGAATGGCCATATAGACGTTTGCGTGCTGTGCGTAGATGGCGAGTAGCGTGCGTAAATGTGCAAACGGTGCGCAACTTTTTTTTGCGTACACCGCAAATCGTCAAACTGTGTGCAAATCGTTTATTTGCTCACGCTGCTGAAAAAATTCCGTCCGCAAATGTCGTTTACGCACGGAAAATACGATCTCTTTGAAGTGAAGATTAGGTTTTAATTTTTACGCGATTTCATCCTCTCTACGAGACTACTCTGCGAACTTCTTCGGTGTACGTGTTGTTTGTGTAAACTGTGTGAGTGTCCGTGTAGAAACCTCTGGGTTTACCCGGGATTGATAAGCCCGTGAGGCAGGGGAAATAGTACATCTCACCCCGAGTCCATGAAGTTCCGTCTCGCTTCCGAGCAATGGGTTTTCGGCCCGAGCTGCGGGCGAGGGTCGAAATAATCGCTCGGAAGAGGTACTCTCATAAAAGGATACTATTTTATGCAATTTTGCAAGCACCCAAACATCGAAAAATCGCATAAAATTGTCTTTTTGAAATTATTTTCCTGATTTCTTTTTCAGTCTTGCACAGCGAGGAATCAAAACAAAGTTTTGGTCACTAGAAGCCATCTAAAAGCATAGGCGCTAAGTACCAAGAATTTGCTTCAATTTCTCGCTGTACGGCGAGGGCTTCGCCCCCTGCCACCACTGGACCCCACTCCAACGCCCTGCGTTTTCCCTGGCCCGAGTTCACGATCAGCCTGGATACAGCTAGCCTTTTCGATCCATGATTCCTTACAATCTCAATTCAGAGACTGGCTAGCAAGCCTTTATCATAGAGAGACACAAGCTTTGGATAATTGGTTTCCCAAACATATAAAGGGGTTCAACCGATGGCCAAGTTGCGTTAATTTTACTAACTATTTGACGAATTTCACACGGATCTCATCTGTGCTCACTAAAGTAATAGGGAAAATGTTGAAAATCAATAAACTCTCAAGATATCCTCTGTAAGTTGAAATTATTTATTTCGTCATCTCCTTCGAAAATCATAAAGACACAGTTTTCCACACATATTGCCTAAAGTAATTGATTGCTCATTGATGTGAGATTCAATTCGATAATTGCGTATCCTTTGGCGAGTTGCAATTTTATTCACAGCAACAGCATAAAATATCGTAAGCAACACGGGGCAAACATTAGCGCAAATTTTCGTTTGACCTCTTCCTTAATATACTATCAGCCTGCATGGTAACCGCATCGTGTCGAATTCTCAAGTATCTTCTTGAATTTTCCAAGATATTGTGAATCTAGCAAGTACCGTTCATCGTAAAAGGAAGAAAGAATCGGCGTGACTTCCCAGAATCACGAGATATCTATTTTTAATTGGACGAATAAAAAAGGAATTTCAATGACATATAGGTTTCAATTTTATGTTTAGCGGATTAAAATGTATTGAGTCTAATAGATCATTTTTAGAAAAATTATTTGATGTTATGGATTTGGGTGATGGCAGTATATTCAGTGTGAGCTTATGATACCGGGAAACAGTGTGACTTGTTTATCCGAAGCTCGCATAAATTCATTTTTTCCCCATAAAAGATAATGCTATTCATCCATCTAGTTATCGAGTAAAGACGTCAGCTCAGTAGAGGTATAGATGAAACTTTTTGTCAACGTCGTACATAATTCTTATCATTGAAGAGTTGACTTGAACATTTGTGAGAAGGAGAAACTTGAAGTTCGTAAAATGATGATTATTGCTGGTTTAGCATCTGAAGAACTTAGTGAAACTTCATGAAGTTTTTCTCGATGTCAGTTGCAGAATCTTCTCACTTTTTTTGTGGAGCAGTGATCATTGATTGGATCAAGTTCCTCTCCTTGTAGAGCATCACAATTATGTAAGGAAATTTTTCCGCTAATAAGGTGGTTGGAATGAAGTGAAGATAATGTCTTTAAAGATAGTAAAGATATAGTCTTTGAATATCATCTGAGTAAAGTTCTGCGTAGAAACTTGGCTCGTCGAAGGAGGGTTGATTTATTGAGTCTTATAAATTCTTGTGGAAAAAGTACTCAACGATTTTGATGTTTATGATGTTTAGTGATCGACATTCATGATTGCTAGAAAACTCCTGGCGAAGGCAACGTATTCTCAATACTACAAAAAAAGGATTATCCAAGGATTTTCCATTATGGATGATTGAATTGAGGTAGGCAATTTACCCGATCCCATCACATTAAGTTTGGGGTGTAACCTCTTGTTTCGGAAAAAACATTTTTAGAACTATGTCTAGGCACAATCAGTTATTCAAAACTAGGATCAGATTTGTTGCTACAGATTAATGAGGAATGTCGAATATGACCCAAGAACATGGAGGCTCTAAGCATCTCAAGGAGGAAGGTTTCCCGAACCGATTTCCTCTCATTCATATGTGATGGATATCATAAAGCAACGAGATTTTTTTACTGATTTAGACGGTCTCCATAATTTTCCGCACATGAATTTAGACACTCTTGATGTCAAATCTGTTTATTTTGTTCCATGATTCTTCGAACTTGAAGGGCTTCAGAGAAATAGTAATTCTCATACAAACACTTGTGTAGCAGAATTCATTCTAATGGTTTCTTCAGATAACTGATTCAATACGCCATCGAAATGAGATACTCAGCCCCGTCCGGGACAAATTCACGAGTCCACTATTGATCTGTCGAGTATAAACAGAGATAATTTTTGTGATTTCTATGTTGCTCTCACTTTTCAAGAAATCATGTTTGAAATTCATCCCACGTGAGTTTTTTTTACTTTGCCAAGATGCAATAATAAACAGAATTTACAGAATTATGACCGAAGATTGAATCAATCTCCCTCTGACTGCGAAGAAAAATGGATAAATTATACCTTATTTTGGAAAATTAATTTCATTTTTTAGTGATAATTGTAATGCCCGACATATGAAATGATGGAAAAAATGTAGGAGAAATAGAAATTGACCGACAGAGCCATTACATAGAAAAGGAGTAGCTTGTTAGTGAATTCCAATAAAACCTCAGCCGAAGAAAATTTAGCACGGGATCTTCAGAGCCTTAGAGAAAGGTATGCAACCAACAAAAGCGTTGATTGGTCTCTCTCGACGAAAACCAAAGAGTAGAGTACGCCAGTGCGATTATACAATTCTTCTCGTCGTTTCTTCCGCGATACTATTTCATAGCGTCAGAAGAACAAACCATATCTATTATTTTGACAACTGCGAATATTTCATTTTCCTCACGGTAAAACAAACCTTGAATGATCGCACAATCTGCTATTCTTACAGTATTTTTTGGGACATAAGAACATGATAATTGATTTAAAATACTGATAGAAAGAGATTCATGGTATACGACTAGAAAATTATGAGAAGCTGGTCCAATTTGGAGCGAATGGTCAAATTTCATCTAAGATACACAAAGATTGACTGATATTGAGGTATTTACTAATCATGGCAGAAAACATGAAATGTAGTTTGGCATTTCATTAAGCCTATGGTGAATGAGTTTGGATCGAAAATTATCTGTGATGAAGTGAACGTAGTAAAATTGAGATCCTATCCTGTGTATCTATCCTATCTTTACCATGAATTACAGACACTGACAACGTGTTGCACGATTCTCATCCAAATTGCTTAACAAATCACTATCTAAAAAGATCAATGGATTGTTTGTTACTTTCGATGTCTTCTATCACAACTTACGCGAGTATTATCTCATGCATAAATTGAGCGATAGCAGATTTGAAAGTCACACTCGATTTTGGAACCTGCCATACAATTATGATCGAGTTTCGACGAATCCATGTATGGAACAAATGTTGCCAGCTTCCTTCTGAAAATTTTATCTTCAAAATTTTTATTGATGGTGAGACCCTTGTCATGTAAGCAGATTTCAGTTCATGGTTTTTCATTTTCCAAATCATTCCCTATGGTTGCATTCGTCCTCGTGGAATGAGATATTTTCAGGCAGTAGAATGATAGTATATTCCGACACAAGGGTGGAAAAATCGATTTACTCCCGTGTATCGAACTTGGTTTTCCGACAAACTGTGCGAGGAAGTGGAAAATCGGCTTGCACAGTTCGTTGAAAAACACAGTTCGATACACGGGTGTAAAACTTATTTTTCGCATCCTCGTGATAATTCTGACCCTTGCCTACGGCTTGGTCCGGAAGCCCATCACTCGGACGCGAAAAAAAGTTTTTTCACGCTTGTATCGAAATGTACTATTTCGAGAATGTTGGAGCAATTTTCATATAGAGAGTAAAAGATGTTGAAGATTTGGAAAATACTCTGGCGTTTAAGGAACAAGATGACTTCTAGAATGATTCTGATCATCTCAACCAGACCCTTGCGAGATCTGAAAAACACATGAAAAATTTCGACTTATTCATTTGCTCATTTCCATCTCATTTTAATCACTTTTATACACAGAAAAACGGCGCTTTCCTTGCACCCTTGATGAATTACCCATTGCAAATAATGATAATGATTCTGCCATTTCAAGAAGCACCAAACATCTAACCGAACCACTGAAAAGGACGAAAAAAAGTTTGATGTCCTTCGACTTTTTTTTGGTTTCTAAAGTTTAATCCCGGAAAATCACTCAATCTAGATCGACAATGGATTCATTTCATTGCGATACGCGATCAGTAGTCAAATGCGGATATCTGAGAGATTTGAATCATCACGGGATATGACACATAAAAGATTCAAGTTTCAAAATTACATTTTCACTTGTGGAGAACCAAAGTTGTGGAAAACTAGTCTGGACATAATAATCAATGCTTGAACTTTTATCCGAGGCTCATCTACCGATTGAGTTAGATCTCATACTTTTCATGGCTCATGAGCCTTCCATTGAAAGGTCGGCAACCCGATCGAGTCACTCTTGTCTGGCTATGCTCGTCTGTTACTACTAGCCTTAGGCGCTTCATGTACGACCCCCGCTCTCATCACAGTTCATCGGCCACCCCACGAGGGCTAGATTTTTATGAAACCCGTATCTATCCCTTAATTCAAAATGAATATAGGAACCAAAGCATCTCATCTACAACGGATAATTGCTGACCAAACCAATGTAGATTAAATTCTAAAAATCACAAATCTGTCATTTTTAAATTTTCCCCACCCCTTTGCGAATCGTTTTAAACGTATCGCGGAATAATCGGCGAGTTGTTCCCACTTCTTACCTCCCCCAGTCATCAGTATCTCAATAGGCACAAGCTTGTGAACGGCTTTGGTTTGAAACGCGGAGGGAAAAGGAGCACGAGTCTGGCTCTTGGTAGGAAGACTGGCCCGCTGTTGGGCCCCAGTTATCGAAGAGACGCCGTTCGGACGAGCCGTCTCGGTGCACAACGAGCAAATATTTCATCTACGCACCACAAGTGGTACACGTATTTTTTTTTTATTCGTGATTCTATTATACTTTTTCGATCGTGCGTTTTGTAGAAGTGCAGATTCCAGATACGAGTTTTTGAAAAAAAAATACTGTTCCTGAATCCTGCAGTGCGCGTAAAACAACTGAAACTCAGGTGCAATTCTCATTTTTTTGACTTATTTGTGTCTCATCGTGCATGGTGAAGGAAAATTGATAATTTTTCATCCCCATTGAACATTATTTTTTTTATGTTCTGGAATGAAATGAGGTGTAATCATGTTGAAAGTGGACGAGTGAATTGTGCATAGTTAATAGACGTTTGAATTTTCGCGGTATTGAATATATGAAAGAGGCCTGAGTGGTCAACCGTCCCATTTCCCACGAATCGAGGCTAGCTGCTCTTATACTTGTCTACTGAGGTATTTTAATTCATTTTTTTTTTTTTTTGAGCCAACGTGTGCTCGTTTCAATTCTGAATTTTAAAGATGCTCGCGTCAAGTGTCGCAAGCTCAAAACTTACGAGGAATCGTCGTATAATACATAGCTTTTAGATTGTGAATCGCGCGAGTGTAGAACGGAAACGCGACCACCCGACTTGAACGTGTTCGATTAGCTCGATTCATAAATTTAAAATTCATGCGATTCGTATAGAGTATTATAGTGCGCGTTTTAAAGACGTTTACTCGAAAAATCGAAGCATCATATCCGTAACATTAATTCATTCTTTCTCCGTCTGTCTTACGTTGTTGCTCAGGCATATAACTCTCGTTCTTTGCGGAGAGTATATGTACGATCAGAAAAAAACTTTCGCGTAGAAACTTGAGCTAGGAGGAAAATTATCATGTGTACTCGTGGTCGTTGTCGGCGTTGCTCTGAAGCCGCAAAGAAAGTTTTCTTCATAATTTGGCAAATTATTGTCAGAATTTTGGATTCCGCATCGTCGGATTCATCAAGAGTTTATCCGAGCTCTGGGATCATGGTAGAAGTTAGTGTCTCTTAGTGTCTCTACTCATACAAAAATGTTTGGAAGACTCTATTTTACGCACTGGTCATCGGCATCGTTTTCTGTTTAGTTAACGGGAATTATTTTTGATTCAAGGGCGTGAAACCGTATCTTTTGACTTCGGGTGATATTTTGTTGGGTCAGACGCATGTATAGAGATTTCACGCTTGTCTATCGGATGTTAATTTTATCTACAGAGTATGAAACAAACATTTACACGACTCGACGCCTTCTGCGTCTCGCCGTATAAAACAGCATATGCTATTTTAGATGTTCACTTTTACTCACACGTGATGTGAAAAATGGTCGTTTTACACTGTTGTAGCGGAATTTACTATTGATATATGATCTAGAAACCCGGTTCGAACACCTTTGCATAAAAATAGT
This sequence comes from Eretmocerus hayati, assembly GCA_029851415.1. NCBI lineage: Eukaryota > Metazoa > Arthropoda > Insecta > Hymenoptera > Aphelinidae > Eretmocerus > Eretmocerus hayati. Next base: position 117,646,512 of record CM056744.1, on the reverse strand, counting down.
CGGTTATGATGCAAGGGCGCAAAAGTTGAATCTTGCTTCGCGAGTGATTTTCTTACCAGTGAATCTTGTCATGGAGACTTGAACTTCATTCAGATTTTACGGCCACTCATCGTTTGTTTTTTTTTTGACAAACTTTGATTGAAAATGGATAGATCATGCAAGAATGGTACTCTTACGCACAGTGTGTTAAAAATATCGGACATGATGAACTGAGCCGAAGGCGAGGGTCGTCAAAGTAAACAAAAGATATTGGAAAAGAAAAAAGAATAGAAACCGGGCCTGTGCACCGAACGCTGTTGTTGACAAAATTTCAAAAGCCCTCCCCTCCCCCCAACATTAACCATATCCTCATTATAAAATGTTTAACATTCGTCTGACCAAGTCTGTCTTTTTCTACTTGTTGCAGAATTCATCAGAGACAGCCCTGGAACGGATCAGTCGGAAGGATCTATGAGAAGTGACTCATCAGTCCCGAAAGAATTGGAATTAAATCCATAGCATAGAGAAAAGGCGGGAGAAGCGGAACTCTGAAAAGGGTGGCGGAGGCGGTGGAGGTGGCCGTTACAATGCGTTTGCAGTAACTTCAAAGATAACCAGTTGAAAACAATAATATTTATAGACAGAGAGTGAGAGAAGAAATTCTGGGACTGTTTAGGTTCCTTCAGCTGTGAATACGAGACATAGTATAAAGTGAGTACAAACTGATGACATGATAGCGCTTATTGTGGTCACCATAACGAATCATACATCTATCCGAGCGCAGAATATGATTCATGACACGTATAGTGTTTACCTATTGGGTATACTCGTGGATGATATTCAACTCGATGCGAAAATTGTACCAGACTCTTTGATTTATTACTTTCCCTAAGAGAAAGTTGCTTTAAGTAAAACAGATCCGACTCGGCCGTAGTTTAAAGTTTTTTGAAATTGCCATTTTGCAAACTACCGCTAGTCAAGCGTGCCACCGCCTTTCAAAGCTACCCGATATTGAATACCTATTCTTAGGAGGCGTAATGTAAATTGGTCGTTACGAAGTTTTCCTTGAAACTCAATCTACTCTTTAGCTTGGAATTCGTTAATTTTGGATTTTTCAAATCAGACCTAATTTTAGGCCTCCAACAGAAAATGTCTAGGGTATTTGAGGAAAATTTTGAGCAACATCAACACTAGAAATTTCAGAATTCTTGATTGTTGCATTTTTCTTTAAAACTGTGCTCCGCTCGGGGAAACAGTCGTGTACCAATATAGTCCTCAAATGTCGAAAATATTCCCTGAACTTTATCAGATTTTTCCGATGCTTATATATTTTTTAATATGATCGAAACAATTTCTAATGAACATTCAACTCAGGTTCATCCTCTAAAATTGCCCCTCGGGTGAAATGAAATCGTGTGGAATCCACCTTCTCATACCACTTATGGGTTTACTTCTAACAAGAGTGCAATAATTCTAATTACAGGATCGATACATCGAAGCGCTGTAAACTTGAGCTTTCCATTGTTGACTATTCTATAAAATACTTCCGCCTCTCACCTTCAACTCCTCCCTCTGAGATAACAAAAACTTGAAACGCAGATTCAGGCGCATTCTCTTGTCTTGAATCCCAAGCTTTATACAAACTGTGCCGGGCGCCGATCTCGGACGCGTCTCATTTCAAAGAGGGTCAGGCACCATAGCAATCCTCGATCTGCCGAGCGTGTGGACACTCGGTCAGTGTAAAGTAGCCTCTAACATGGCTTGAGTTTTGCTGAAAAATGAAAGCACTATAACTGTATAACGTTTATATAGACACGCGCCACTCTCGGTGTAAGGGTACCGGCGAAAGTTGTACAATGCGATAATTTAGATAAACTTGCATATTAGGTAGGTAGATGATGAGAAGAGGAGTTTTTTCATGGTTAGTTTTGTCATCGTTAAACCTTGGGATGCATTCATGAATCGGATAAGAATGAAAATTTCATTTCAATTCTAACCATTTTTCAGGATGGGGAGGGGGGGGGGGTATCATTCCTATTTTGATGATGGATCCAAGTACCGTGTTATAGATTCAGATTATTTCCGATTTGAGATGTTGGTACGGATGCACGCCCCGCTAGAGGGCGTGGACCTCATCTGATTTCGGAGTCCAGTGACCCCTACAGGTAAATTTATACCTCATTACGAATAAATTCAAAGAGTGTGCGTCAAATTTTGTGAAACGCATGTACCGCTGTCTCAAAAATTAACCTCAATTTTTCGTGATAAATGACATCATCCTGACATTTCCATGGACGACTGCTTCTCGATGATTTCTTTCATTATCTCCGAAACATATTTCAAATGATGGAATTCAATAGAGTCATAATTTTGCAAATTTTGAAAAATTTCATTTTATTTCGAAATTATGATATTTGAGAATGATACGGGTCATTATTGCCGTTCAATTCTTACGAAGTTTTGAAATACAACGTTCGCCCTGTGTAATCAAAAATTTTTACATATATCAATCTCATAAATCGTTTCATGGAAATTCAAACAGTTGAAGAGTAGGGAAAGGGATATCATCAGAGAAAACGAATATCGTTGTCAGGATTCTTTCAGAAACGTAAAAATGAGTTTTTGTAAACCCTTTCCAACTCAAATTGTGTCAAAATGTTTGTTCAGCTATTAAAAACTGTAAACTATCTCAGGGTCACCCTGTAAATGATTGGCTATTATGGGCTTCGGCAGGTGATTCAGTGAAAGAATATCTTGTTAGAGATTTCAGAGGAAAAAAGTTGTTTTCCTCAGTTGTGTTCTCTACATCAGATTATCATCGGGAAGATCCACTCTGAGGTACACCCAAGGTCACTCGTCTGATAATTTGAATATAGATGGACGATTTACCTCAATTTTGGTCAATGGAGGAAAACCCGTTACATATCCGATTCATGATAATCGATCGAAGGAACTCGTCATTAGCGACTATTCCGGAAAAAAATTTCCAATAATTCAGAACCCGAAAATATAGAAAACTTACTCATTGAGAACTTTTTTTTTTCAAAGATTGAATTTCTAGAGGAGAAAATCTACAACGGAAAGCTAACTTTCGTTGATTTTTTTTTTCGGGGACTTATTACACCTCGACTCTGCAACTTATACTCTTACTTTATTACGCGAACAATCTCTAACTCGAAGCTGTAACTCATACTTACATAGACATGCTAGAGACACTACTCTCATCTCGTCTCTCAAAGAAATTTTATTATCGCAATCGGCTTCCGCATGCAATATATACATTCCATACCTAAATATACCATAAACATAGAGGTGTACGTATGTAAAATGGATAAAGAAAAATGACCACGTGCAAAGTCGATTTTGACGATCTCGTAACGTTCACATATATATGAATAGTTCTGGACGAAATAATAATTTGTAAGCCGAGTTTGTTATATGTGCATAGACCCGAGGCCGAAGGAAGAGTTGCGTGAGAGTATAATTGCCTAGTATAACTTTCTGCAAATATGAGACTATATGTGGTGGTGGTGTTGTCTCGAAGGACGCTGTTCTAGAAGATTCTATAAGCGAGAATTGGTAGATTTTCTTATCTGTCTAAAAAATGTAATTCACTGACCAATACACTTTAAAGAGAACGTTCTCTTTTTAACGATTTTGTTTCGACAGAGAGTGCGTTGCACTCTATCTATGGGAAATTTGTGCAGTTTCTCAATTGGAATTTTCGATAGTTGCAACTTGCGTGCACTTTTTTTTTACCTCTGCGGTTTTGTTTGTTTGAGACTGGTTGAAGAGTTTCGTGGTACCATGGTTTTTTTTTGGAGTGATTACGAATCGGATTTGTTGAGGAACTCTAAGTATCTAGATGGTGTTCAAGGCTTAAAAATTCTCTGGAAGAGTTATATTTCTGACTCATATGTTGCTGGTTTGATCCCCATAATAAAATGTAAATTTCGTATAAGTTTTTCTCCAATTGCTATAAGAAGGGCGTACTGTTTATAAGATTCTGAGCCAGATTGGTACGACTTTAGCTAATACCTACTCTTTTGAAATGCAAAATTTTCATTCCATCAACTTGAAATTCTCGCTATGAACAATAATTTGGTTCTGTGGGAAAAAATGAAGCAATTTGTTGCAGGCAGTAATTTTGTTACAGATTCTTACAAATTAAGTTTGACGGTGTATATGACGTTTCATGACACTATTCATTCATCAATTTTTCCCCGGAAAACTTTTTGATAGTGTGTGATAGAAGTTTCCAAGTTGGGAAAATTTCTTCTCCATAGAAGTCTATTTAGTACCTAAACTGATTCAAAATCAGATTGCTCATGAAATGAGCGATGACGTACGGAAACCGCGACGGATATTTTTGATAATTAGGAAAACGATTAACAATTTGTCCATTAGCTATGATTTTTTTTTTTTTTTTTTTTCGTCGGGAATGAGTTAAAGTATAGCTTGGATGATATAGGATGTATAACAAGTCAGGAAAAAATTTTCGAAAAAACTAGTTGAAAATTCGGCAGCTGATCTTAGGTTAATAATAAAATACTTGAAAAGAATCCGGGCAGAAGCCTTTTACTGATTATGGGTGTACGTGATCATTTTCATGTAGATGGAGATGGAAATTTCGTTAGGAACCAGTCGATATTTTCTAAAATATATAAAATCTAAGATATGTTAGATTTACGACGATAGCCAGTTTTTCTTATGATATAAATTTGTCGGAATGTTGAATATTCATCCAAATGAAATGGATAAAGTGACTTATTTACTATTAAGGAAAATAATTATCGAAATTTCAACCCATTAATCGAGAATATAAGGAAATGATACACGATGGACGAGCCGATTTTAATTTATTGCTCATCAGTTTGTGATGAGGTCTTTGATTAGCGTCTCATAACATGCAACTAAGCTGAAGTCATGAATGAAATACATAGATGTTTACCGAGTGTGCATATCTAATGCGTTCCTCGCCAATCTTCACCTTGAAATTAAAAGTCGGGTAATTTATGGAAAAGGAAAAAAATGAATAATTTAGTGAAAGATTCTTCCAAAAAAAATCGTGAACCGGCATGATCTCGAAGTTGTATTCCAAGAGATGTTGTCGTTGGAGATTGTAAATAGACGTGATTAAGTGAAAAAACTCGAAAAAAAGCAATCAGACTTTGTGATGGAATTTTCCTCCTAATAGGTTGTGGAATGAAAATGCTATCAATATATGGTTTTATTTAGTATGATTTTTCAATGGAAATCGCCCAAATGAGTGGATGTTACTGAAATTTCTGGTGAAACGACCAGGGCCATCAATTGATTTTGACCATCACGAAAGATCTGAAGAATCGCCCGTTTCATGGATTTATACAGGAGCCGTAGTCTGTAGTTCTTGAAATCGATACTGAATGAAAATCATCTTCCTGATAGAATCACCGAACAGTGGGTCACTCAGAAGGGTGATTAGGTGGATATATGATTTGAATTCTCAAAAAAATTCTGAATGTACCAAGTTAGGATCAATTGGTGAAAATTCGACATATACGCATCTTTTTATCCCTGGAAATGATTCCAAAGACCATTCTTATAGACCGACCAAAACTGTGGCAAAATTGCTACGAATTTTTTTCGACCTCGAGGCTGAACTTTTTTTCAATGATAGTTATTGTGGTATTAGTGAGCTCATCACACGAGCAAGAGTGAAAAATCAGCCATCAATTATATTTTCATCGCCCTTCGAGTATATGCAAAAACACATAAGACTCTACAGAACCATCGTAAATGCATGCTTGGTTAGAGAAAAATGAACGAAATTCTAAAATTCAAGTCAAAGTTGACTTGTCTCAACTTGTATGATCAGATAACCTACCTTTTAATCAATTTTTGAATGGAAGTATCTGAATATTGTGAGGTAGGAGGGTTGAAAAAGTTACATGAATATTCCATTCTTTCCAAATTAGTAGCGGGCAAAAGGTTGGGGCCATGTACTTTGAATTTTGTCGGTGTAACTTCCTATTCATGAGTCGTAGTCGAGAAACCATTGAATTCCACAAATGAGTGATCGGAGCTAATCGTGTAGGACCAAAAATAACCGAGTTTTTCACGCAATCACCATTTCACATCTCTGAATACGATCATATGTATATTGTGAAATGTGATTACTGCAAGCTGAATTCAACCGTAACCGTACCTTCAAGGCATAAGAATTTACCCATGATGCTCAAAAGCATCATGTATTGCATAAAGTTCATCGGGTGAAATTGATGGACTTGTCAGAATTTTCATCGCATCATTACAAACTCCAAAGCCAAAGTCTGCTCATCTGACATGCATTCACGTGTTATTATACACGCATTCGTCGTTCAACTACTAAGTAACATCAACACGTAACTAAACGATTTACATCACAGACACCTTAATTCGGCCCTATCTACATCATTCGCTTTGTCTCAAACACTTTTCCACAATGAAGTTAATCCTGTTATATGAAAGTCAATAGGTCTCTCACCAATTCAGCCCTACTCATACATATTAAAGACATGTGTAGTAGGCGCATGGACGTCACGTGAGCGTAATTTAGAGGATAATAAATTACCGGTCACAAGTCTCAACACACACCTCGAAATCAAACTGATGATCTTCAGAGCTGGATATCTCAGAATCTATTGGTCGTAGTGAGCCCTGCGTGGTTGCATTTTGTAGCTCTTATCAAGGACTTTCGAATCTATCTCTTTCATCCTCCGTCCCGCGTATTATACCAAAGACACACAAGTCAGAAAAACTACTTTTGTCGCAATTTTCAGGCAAGGTACAAGCGCCTGCAAATTTTGGAGAGATTGTTGGATCGCTATGAGACTGATGACATCTTCAAGCTCATGAGAAGATCTGATCCGTATCTGAACGTGACTCAAAGTGGTTCGGGTTTTGAGATCCAAGTGATTTAGTGAGGGAGTTTTTCTCTCAAAAAATCACACGATAATTGAAAAATGATGATAAACAGCCCACTTTGGGGCATCTGACCCTCATTTCTGCTAGAGTTCGACTCAACATCGGGACAGCCATCGAAAATGAAAGTTACCGACCTTGAACTGGGCACTTTCTCATAATTTTTGGATTATCAAGGGATTTTTTGAAAAAAAAAAACCCTCACTGCAGTTAGATTTCTAAACCAGAACCACTTTGAAGGACGTTCGAAAACGGATCTTGAAGGTCTTTTCATGAGCTTGAAGATGTCATTGTTCTCATAGAGATCCAACAATCTCTCCAAAATTTGCCGACGTTCGTATCTTGCCTGAAAAATTGCGAAAAAAGTAATTTTTCTTACTCGTGTGTCTCCGGCATAATACGCGAGACGGAGGATAAAAGAGATAGATTCGAAAGTCTTTGATAACAGCTATAAAATGCGACCACGCACGGCTCACTACGACCAATAATATCCAGCTCTGAAGATCATCAGTTTGATTTCAAGGTGTGTGTTGAGACTTTTGACCGGTAGTGTATACTTATAGCGGGAAAATTTGAAATTTTCTCAAAAACATTCTAAACCCAAGGCCACAAAATTTGACCTCGATTATGCATTACCATGCGAGGGGTTACAAGGTATATATTACAACATTGGCAAACATGACGAGAGGAGTACTTATAATATTATAGGCGAGATTTGTAAAAAGAGAAAGATTTCGCAATGTCTCGGTCGCGTGGACGGTGCAAATAAGGTGTGCACCGGTCAAGCATCGAGTGTCGAGTTTGTGATGATGCTGGTGCATGCATATGGTGGTGGACCAAGCGCCCGCGCCGGTGCTGCACCTGTCGCGCCCTACATACAAGACTGGTGCACTTTCGATTCTGCATACAAGTCGTCTAGGCTAGCATATATAGGATATATTTGTTGTAGGATGTGTATTGGAGATGGTAGCGCTCGAGTGCGTTTTGGGCTCGTGTCTGGAGTGATTGGAGCGTGGACTTTGGCGCCTGCTATTGATGTCTTTGTTGTTACTTACATCGGTCTGAGTTTTCGATCTCGATCAATTTTTTTACCTGATTGCTTCGTCTATACTTGATACACCGAATTTCTCATAGAGGATATTATTTTGATTTTGATCATCACATCGTGAATTATTATCTCAACATCACTTTTCATCTATACATGGTATCTCTGTGGCTTCGTTGTACTATCCACCTGATTCTTCGATTGATTTGTAGTGAAAGTCCGGCGCCGATTGGGAAAAATTGATGGATGAATATCAATTTTTGCATTTCATTCAGATGTTCAGTCTTATGATTTTTGATCAAGAATTGCGGACTGATGAAGTTGAGGATTAGGCTCAATAAATTGCAATACTCCGATCTACTGACATAATGTATCCAACCATTCAACATAGAACTTTCTCACTTATTTTATTTAGTTTTTTGAAGATGCAATTTACCATTCGCGACAACGGAGAAATCAACTGGATTTCATAAATGCTCGATTTGGATAAAAAATTATAGGAGCTCAAGTTTTACTTTTGTGTCTGAAAAAAATTTCTGATTCGGAAAAAATGAGAAGAATTGCGAAAAGTGACAAAAATAAGATAATTGGAGTTGAAATTTTGTTTTGGATCTTGTTTGTTATTTTCATGAAATACAGCCAAGGGGAATTATTATTCTTTCACCGAAATATCTTGTGATTTTCGATCACTCATCCGGATATTTGAGCTGTTCACAATTATTTCAATGGAAATTTTCTGTGTTATGTTCTCAAATCGTCAGGTTCACAATTTTTTCCCTGCATAGTGAAAATATGATACATTTTCGCAAGGTTTTGATATTTGGTTAGGATCACCTCAAGTTTCACCATAGTCAATTTGCCGCTAATTCTATTGCCTAGTTTCACCTTTTTGTCTAGCTGAGATTCTTCCGATCCCCTCGTTTCGAGTTTTAGGTGCTCTTCGATATTCCGTTTTTGATTGATTTCCGACCTTGGACCTTCTAACGGGACCTCCCTACTTTGGCTCCTCCATTTTTTCTCATGTTCGACCCAAACTTCCGTCTTCTATACCTCCTAAAATTCAGATCTACAGACCATCCCACTCATTTTTCATTTTTTCACCTTATCTTTTGATTCCTCATTCCGCAGCTAAAAGTTCGTCGAACTCATTCACTTCCTCGCACCAATTTTGTCCTATCGGTCAGCTATTCGAATTCCACTGTATTTCATCAAGTTTGACATTGAGATACTGAATTCATTATATCAATGAATAGATCTTTCATGACTATGCAAAATCTATTTGGCCTATTATACAGCTTGCCTAATTTCGTAATCTTAGTGGAATTTATTTTAGAAGTACGAGTGATCCATTAGCACTTGTTATTCGTGTGGGAGAAAACTGCTTTTGTGATTTTTCCATAATTTTTATCTGTAAAGAATGATCTAACTTGGATAATAAATAGCTTAGAAGAAGAAAAAGAAGCTTGTATTCAAAATTACATGTGACGCTCGAATGAATTAGTGTGGGCAAGAAAAAGTGAAAAACGATGAAGTTGTTTTACAGGCATCTCGCGAAATTTATTTGAACTGGTAGAAAGAGTACGAGAGAATTGCATCCCAGGTTACGCAAAAACTAACGCTCTTCTTGTGTCGTCATTTGACAAATCGATGGTAATAGCTCAAAAGTGTTTAACCACGTGCACGAGAAAGAGACGAAAGGGAGGGAATGGAATTTTAACACTTATACTTGATGCAATTGTTATATCAGTAATTTTTTTTTTGTAAAGTGGAATTCCATCATTTCTTCGAACAAGGAATATTCGTTGGAAATGCGATAGGAATCTAAGTATCCCGAGATCAGAATGTTTCGAGTTTTTTTGGAGAAGAGCTAATTCCGAATGCTAAACTTTTTTCGTAGGAATTCAAGTTCCATACCAAATTTCTGTAACTGAGTAGTACTTTCAGTCATCAAACATGTTCCATTACTCCCATCGGATTTTCTCCTGATCGATCTGAATCACTGTAGAAATGAACTACCTATAAAAGGGGTAATTATATCATTGATTTAAACGAAAAGTTCGAGCGAGTATCGAGAAAAGGAAAGTTTATGAGATTACTCAAATAATCCTTGATAGTGCAATGATGGAAATTATTCAAGAAATCTAAAAAGATTCGTTTCTCACATCGGGAGACATGAATTCGATGCAGTTACCTATATCAGGCTGATATTATCAGCATCAGTAAAAACTTTTGGTGGTCTCAAATTAATCTATTGTGTCCATTTGAAATTTTGGACGATGCACAACTGAACTGTCTCGGTAGAGGCAGACCAGATAAACTCAAATTACACAAATACTTGATCGAAAATGTATGATCGAACAATTACGATTCAGGGAAGAAAACGACTCACCCGTGAAAGAAACCTGATGTTATTGAAGTTTTCGATGAAGATTATTTGATTTTTCTGGGATCTGACTGAGAGATTTAAGATGAAGGATTGTTAAATAGGAAATATTCTTAAAGATATTTTCCATCTTTCAGCGAAATTATACAAATCAAGATTTGTAGTCAAAGAGAAAATAGCTAAAATCTAAATTTGGTCCACCGAATGTAGTTCTAGTATAGTAGCTCATGAGAGTGAAAATTAATAATATGTCATTTTTCTGTCCCAAAAGGTTTAAGCTATTCGAGTTTGACTGTGTGAAGAAAATTTTCGCCATTTGAGGCTGCACCGAAAAATACATTTTTTGTGATTTTTTTTAACTCACTACTTACTTACTCGTAGTTGTAAGCTCATGTGTGCATTGTCGACCACGAGACTCTTCCAATGACTAGAGAAATGATAGTGAAGAAAGCGTGGCGGGAAACGCTCGCACGAAGGCCTGTCTTTTCCGAGTAGTAATCAAGAACATGAATGCGATGTGATGTCCTGACGGGCTTTTTCACCCGAGAATCGAGGAGACGTTGGCGCATTGAAAATGCGTGCCTTGGAAAATTCTAACACCGCAGAGATCAGTTTTTGAGAAAATAATATTGTACGAGCACGGATGAGTGTAGCGATATGTTTTATATGGGATATATTGATTCATATTCTATTGATATTGAAAAACTCCATGTTTCGTTTGAATCAAGATTTTGACGGCTCATAGAACACTTTTACCAAGACGGCGTGATACAATTTCATATTTCTTCAAATCAAGTTGATACTGAAAAATTGATTAACATTTTTTATGTTGGTGAGATTTTTCTTCCAAATAAGTACCATCAGATGCAAACAAAGCCTAAAATATCTGCTAAATTCTTTCAAAATCTGACATCAAGTTGTACCGCGAGACGACGTTTTCACGGGTTGCCGGAAGGGAGAAAGTAACCAATGAAAATGACACCAAAAACTGTCAATGGGATCTTGTTCTATGAGTTGAACAGATCAAAATCCCGTGTTGGAGTAAATCCCAGCTGCTCGCGTGTTCGATTGGCGTGATATTGAATATTTCAATGGGTAATCCTATGTATTTCACATATGAATGTATCTCACATTCAATGTTTCCCTCGATCAACATGCTGTATCGACCGACTTCATTCTTTTTCAACGTATCTGGGCTCATTTTGTAAATTTTGACAAGAGCTCAAAGATGAGCTAGCTTATGTTCAGTTGTAGTCGAAGTGAGCTGAGATTTGCCATGCTCAAGAAGCAGAGATCTCATTTTTTTGAAGAGGCAGGATTTTTCTTCTCAAAAGATCGTAACTTTTCGAGCTTCTATAACTCCGACAGATTCTAACATTTTTCGACGTACCTTGGCTCATTATCAAGTTCATCGCGAGAACTATGAAAGAGGTTGAAGTGTAACGTATTTTCATGGATATGCTCTATCTACAAGGAAAATTTTCTGTTTTTACAAGGGCCGGATCTCATTTTTCGAGAACAAATCGAGGCTTCTCGAGCTTCTAGTTCAGATGCAACTTCATATTTCATGGCACGACTTAGCCTATTTTGAAGCTCATTACCAGAATACTATTAAATAAGCTCAACTGAGTGGAGTGATACGAAGTTGCATCTGAACTAGAAGCTCGAGAAGGCACGATCTTTTGAGAAGAATAATCTTGCCTCTTCGAAAGGATGAAATCTCTGTTCCTTGAGCATGGCAAATGTCATCTCTGTGCGACTTCAACTGCACATAATCTAGCTCATCTTTGAGCTATTGTCAACATCTACAAAATGATCCTAGATCCGTTGAAGAAGAATGGAGTGGATTGATACAGCATGTTGATCGAGGGAAACATTGATTGTGAGATACATTCTTATTTGAAATACCTACATAGGATTTCCCATTGAAATATTCAATATCACGCCAATCGAACACGCGAGCAGCTGGGATTTACTCCAACACGGGATTTTGATCTGTTCAACTCATAGAACAAGATCCCATTGACAGTTTTTGGTGTCATTTTTATTGGTTACTTTTTGCCTTTCGGCAACCCGTGTTTTAGTGCTCAAAACTGCTCTAAAGTTTTCGCTATGAAGGGGTTTTCCGAAGTTGAAAAATGAAAGGTTTTGGAACCAACCGATTCTGTAACTTGAACATAATTCTCATCCAAGTCAAAACAATGAAATAATTTCATCGATGAGCCCAAAAACTATCCCTGGAAAGTGTCAGAGAAAGTATTTCTGCGATCTGATTACTTTTTTGTGAAATTTTGTAACTTTGTTATATCTTCATGGCACTAACGTCCTTCATTTTATTCCGAATGACCATTTCATTCGTCTGGTGGATATAGACTAATTTGAAAGGTAGATCCGTAATGAGGGATGAGATCATAACTGGATTGCTTTGCGATAGTAAGGATCAAAAATTGCATCATGTATGGTGATTGTTTTTTTTTTATTTGAGTACGACAGTGATTACTAGACCCATATCATCTGATTTTTAGAGACTATATCCAATCATAATATAATCATTGAATTGACCAAGAGAACGTATAGGTAACCATCACTAGTTTTTTGGTTAGTATTGATATGTCTAGACTATGAATCTCATATTCCTATAACCTTGGACCGGATAAATCTTCAGCTATGAGATATCAATCATCTTAGAAATAGAAAACTGTAGTGAATATCTTCCCATTATCGGCAAATAGAATTTTAATGTATCATAAATGGTCAACCGATAGAATCTTTCGGATTCTTGAGCTTTGAATTTGTAATATCATTTGCGAGTGTCAACACTTTTTCTGATCGTAAATAATCTCGTAAATAATGCAGAGCAAGAAGTAGCTTTACCTGAATACCGTGACGAGCTCTTAATTTATCGACGGGATAACCGGTTACCAGATATTTGATATTCATTCTCATTATAAGTGATCATTTCATCTCATCTAATTGTAAGTCACATAAAATACTCGGCTCGACAGTTTGATTCTTTAACGTATTTGTACCATCGCTCCACACGATGGCATGTATTAGATTGAACTACTATCTGAATTAGTAAAATTTTTGCTATGAAGGGTTCAGTTGATATGGAAATATTTTGGCAAAAATAAGTATAATTTACTCGAATATCGCATTGATAAACGAGACATTGACATGATCACCTTTTGTCTTGGTAGGAATTTTTCACTCATTTTGCATGACTTGCTCACTCAAGCAACGTTGACATTGGCGTAAGCTTTTCGTATCGAATTCATTCATCGAATTGCGCAATTTTTACACTTTTGCGTTAAAAATTAGCAATTCAATAAACTCGGTTCGCGTCCACAATCAGAATTTGTTCATTTGACTGGAGTCGGCTGACTACAGTTCTATGAAAACACGATCTAAATGTCTAACATTGACATATAGTAGGTAATGGTAATGAAGTAGTGATTTGGGTTTCAATGAATGGTCTACCTATACGAGTGGTTCCGCGGAAATTTTGATGTTTGGTGGTCGTAAATGTGCCAATCCTGAATCTCACTTTGGAAGGTTCGAAGATGTATCTTTCGAATTTTTAAAAAATATAAAAGTGTATGAATCAACTAGTACACGAATTTAAAAATTTTCACCCATTAGTACCATAAAAATATCATGGATAGAATTTATATTTTCGATTCCATTGCAGATTCTATTGAATATAAGTACTGTTCTCGAACATAGCCTAGTAATTTCATTAGAGATTTTGAAAAAGTCAACTTTGTACATTTCAACGGATATTCACCTTTCGGCAAAATACATTTATAGTCGCCCAGCTACAATCTAGCACATTACGGCCGTCTACGCGGCCTTGACGGCCGCGTAAACGGCTCGCAACGTGCTAGATTGTAGCTGGACGACTATAAAAAAATGTATGTACCTCGTGCCGCAATCGCGGCTTTCCATGACTCGGGCTGCAAACAAGTTTGCAGCCCTCGTCATGGAAATTCCGCGATTGCGGCACTCGGGTACATAATATACTATTGACGTCACGTAAGAGAGTGTCTCAAAATTCTTATCTCATCAGATGGATATCTATGAGTATCGTTTGAAAGCACTAACCTGTTCATTCGGAAATTCAAAAAACTATTTTGATCAAAGGCATTTGGAATTTTGAACAATCATTGAGTGAAATGGCGAATAATAGAATAAACTGATGGAGTTCTATTGGAATCAAATAATGTATCGAGATATTTGTGTAGCGAGATGAGCTATGTAAGTGAGTTGAATTCTTTTTCGTACTATGCATAGTCTATGTCTATGCATAGTATGCACTATGGTAAATTGTTTATGAGACGGTGATATCTTTAGACTAGGCGAAATTACCGCCATCGTGTGCAGACATTGGTTCATGGAATTTTTTTAAAGGGTTACTCTCCGGAAGACTCAATACTCTAGCTACTAGTGATGTATGTTTCCAAGCCGAAATAGGGTGCAAAATTGTTTAAACCGAAATTATTTAAACAAATTGTAAAAATCACTAGTTTTGTTCCGAAAACATCTTTATTAGGTAATTTGAGGTATTTTAAACAAAAAGTTACTCTTGTTGTTTTTCTCTAAAAGTCATCATTTCCGAGCTACAAGCGTTTCAAAGTTGAAAGAAGACAAATTTCGCTGATTTTAACGTTAAATAAAAGCACCAGCCAAACGAAAAATCGATGTTTCTAGGGTGCAAATCCATTCTCTAGGTGGTCGTCTACAAGATCCAACAGCAATAATTGATCCAAGAATCACTTGTTTTTTCGAAATTGTTGGATGCTCGGTTTCTAGGCGCGACATAGCTATGTATACTGGGAACCGATATATATATATATATATATATATATATATATATATATATATATATATATATAGTCAATACGAACTCCATAAGGAAACTGTGCTTTGAACATTTTCGAAAAACATGTGGTTCCGGACGGAAACATCAGTTATTGCTGTTGGGTCTTGTAGACGACCTCCGAGAGAATAGATTCGCACCCTAGAAACATCGATTTTTTGTTTGGTTGGTGCTTTTATTTAACACTTTCACTGCGATGGGCCCCATCGGTGGGACCCATGCGTCCAACTTTGTGTGCGGCGGTGATCGAAATCCCATTAAAGGGGCCCCACTGGTGGGGCCCATCGCACACAGGACCCGATCGCGATTTTGGCCGTCGCAGTGAACGTGTTAACGTTAAAAATAGCAAAATTCGTCGTATTTTTTCAACTTTGAAACGCTTGTAGCTCGGAAATGATGGCATCTAGAGAAAAATAACAGGAGTAACTTTTAGTTCACAATATCTCAAATTACCTAATGAAGATTAGTTCGGAACAATGGTAGAAAATTCCATGAGCTATTTCTGCACACGAAGGCGGTAATTTCGCCCAATCTATTTACAATAGGCAGAAGACTAGGAAATCGATAGTTCAAACATACTTTCACTCTCTGTTACAGTCCGATGCATGTAAAACTCGTTAAGAAATTTTTGAATGTAGAATACATTGCTGTTGATCAATAAGACATGTCTAATTGAATGCCAACAAAATTGATTTTTGAATGAAAATTCCTATATCGAGTATATGAGCAGTTGCACTTGCTCGAAACAGACTCAAAAATGGAAGAAAGGCAAAATTGAACTTCTAGGCTCGTGTAAGGTAGACTTTTTCACCACCAGTCTCATCTAGATTGAGGATTAGAACTAAAAAGTATTGGAAGTTGAACATTTTTTACGTGTTAAATCCCATAAGTCCTCAGCTCGAGATCGCAATTTGGCTAAGGAAATGACATTTCGTGTTTGATCAGTGAATACGGATCGGGGAGTTGATGAATCGATTAGTCCGCTAATCAAAGTCTTCTGTACACCCAATACTTACAGAAAGTCAAACGCAAAGTTAAATTAATTTATCGATGTTCTGGCCGTGTTGCGAGATGGCTACGGAAATGATACTTTTATTTGCCGCGGTAATTTATTGGAGAAGGAGCACCCCGCCATTTCTTGGGATTGAAGCGAACTATGTTCGTGCCGCAGCCTTTTGATAGTTTGAAATGAAAGGATTAAAATGGCCCATGAGCAAACGCTAATTCCAAGTTGATAGACACTCTTATGCAAGACATCGAATCAAAACAGTGATTTTGGCACGAATCCGAAGACACAATGTACACACAGCGTTGGAAAGGTAAACGGCCTAGTTGCAGCTTTAAAGCTGTCAGAACATGTTCAAAATATGTTCAAATTTGATATCCACTTGCAGGGGAATCGTTGAGAAGTCGTATATTTTTGTACCAAGCACTTGAATGTCGAATTTGGGGGTGCGGACATGCTACGAAAATAACATTTTGTCCCCTAATTCGCAATTTCCAACCATTACACCTCAAGATAGGTCAATCCTAACTTTTTGTTAGGAACTAGCCCAAAAAAGAAATACATAAGAAAATTGTTTGGTACAATCAATTGAGAACGCGTAGACGTCGTAACTGGCCAAGACACATTGTGAGCGAGTTTCCGCGAAACTGCTCGTGTCATTCCAAGATATGATTTCTACCCCTTTGGGTCTTTAAGAATCAATCCTTCTTTACAATTTGCTATACTCATTTACAAAAAATCCAATTTTGAAACTCGATCAACTACTGTAACGACAAGGATGGACTTTTTCCACTGCATGCAGAAAACTCGTCAGAAAATCATTCAACAGAAATGATACACCCTTGCGTACTTTGAATGCTTGATAGCACCACGAGTTATAAAGTAGATATGACTCTTCAATATAATACACACGGTGGGATGAAATTTTATGGTTAATCAAGCTAGAATAATCTACAAATTCATGAAAAGTTTGTTGGACCATCAAGAGAGTATTTCCAAATTATAATGAATCTTACGAACTCTTCTTTATATTTTCCGAATCTACGTAATTTTCAACTCTTACGAATTGAGGAACGAGGAAAGTTTTTGACATCACATCATCGAGAATCATAAATGTCGCATTCGTATAGGTAATACTCACCAATTTAGTTTTTATGTTCCAACAAAAAAAAACTGAATCGAGCTGAGTAACGCCAGAAGATTTAAGATCAAGGAAATCCCTGATATCGGAAATCTCTAAATGACGCATGTTATTTCGGCTCTTTCATCTCAATTTTGAGAAAATCATTTGTAATCAATTTATATTCCAATCGATTGTGATCGTGTATCAATTGATAGGCCGGAATATCAATGGAACGGGAATTCTGAGACGATTAAAAATTTGTCTCCTCCTTACTTTAAAAATTTCATTTCCTCTGAGCACTTTCTCCACATTTGTGCTATCGAAATTTCATAAGTAGTGTAGAGTATTAGATTTTGATACAAAGGCGTGAAAGTTGGGTTTTGTATTCCGAGTGCATACTTTCTAGTGTCAGAATCTTATCACGAAAACACGAAATCCATATCTCAAGCACCTGTACTAAATGCTATCTTTAGACAATCCTCCGCCCGAAAGCCAAAAGTTTGTGTCAAATAAGCTTGCAATTATCAAGAACTAATTCTAGTCGAAATACTGAAATGGTCAATTTTGCACTGAGGTGATGAGGTTGTAGCTTACTTCTGAGCGATTTGTTTTCGGCCTGAGCTGCAGGCAAAGGTCAAAGAAATAATCGCTCGGAAGCGAGGAACCTCGTGGACGAGGTTCGAATACTACTTTTTGCAATTTTGTTAGCACCCAAACATTGGAAGATTGCAAGAAATAAGTTTGCAAGACTTAAAATCTCGTGAGCTAGTACAAGTCATGGAATAAAGATTCAGCGTCAAATTATCAAGGAAATCGTAACACGAAAGTCGACAGAGATCATATTATAACGAGGTAAACTGCAAATCGATCTTTTCCTTATCAGTGCCAAAACACGCCAATCGGCAACAACGGCGGCGCTCTCACTCACCAGAATCTGCTGACGGAGTTGAAGGTGCATTGGCTTACTTGAAAACAGGTATCAGTCTCGACGAGTATGTATCTACCATCATCAGTCCGGTAAAATACACGGGAATAGGTTATATAGAAACGAGAGGGTTATATAGTAAAAGATGCGTGACACACATTTATCGCGTGTAGCACGTGCTTCTCTCCAAGTATGTATGCGTGTGTGAATGGATTCTTACATGCATATATACACACATGATTGCGCATCGGGAAAGGAGGCTATATGATGAGAGGCGAATGAGAGGCACGTCCCGTTTGAGCATTGCTTACATAGCCCGCCTCTTCCGTCTATTTTTTTTTTTTTTCGTCCATTTGATGGTTTATGGTTGTTCAGTGCAGTCAATGCACTCGGCGTTCAATGAAACTTTCAATGAAATTTATCTTGAGTGTAATACCTGAGTTTGATGGTGGCTAGGAAGTATCAGGGCTCATTTGGTGGTCTGAGTTAGGAAATAATGGGTGATTTGGTTGTGAATTTTCTTGCGGAAAACTTTTTCAAATTAATCGTGAGAATTTCGATGTGTGGTTTTCATTGGATGAGCACTGAGAAATTTCTCAGACAGTGTGACATCTCTTATTGATTGAAGTGGGAATGCAATTTTGCGGATTACAACGACAGGAATACATTCCTGCTAAGCAGACGATCTACGTACGTAGGAAAGTCGTAAATGTTGATGGTTATAAACAATGGGAAAAATTACTAGGTACCCACACAACCATTTTGCCGAGAGAATCAAAATCATCCGTCAATGGAATTCCAAATGAAGTCAATGTTTCGATTTTCCCGTATGAATGAAACGTATAAGGTGGCCATCTTCACGATTTCTGGTCTTTTTGCTGGGTTTTCCGGAATAATTCTGATGGATTGAGATCTATCAAAAAATGAGAATGTGGGGTATAGTTTTTGTAGGTTCTGTGAAGATTTCCGGATTGATGACACATTTTTGAAATACTGATGGATCCAACCTATTAGGTGAAGTTCAAGAAACTTGCGAGAAGAATGCACGGAATCTATGAGCTCCTATTAGGTAGTTTTCCTTCCATCTGAGAATATCCCAGCGGTTGTTCTTCATTCTTGGATAATTCAGAGCACATTATCTGGTAGAATTTCGGAAAATCTATAAAAAATTATTCCACACATTTTTCAATAAAACTCACCCTCTCCGATTTGGTACGAAAACCCCAGCAAAAAGACGAAAAGACGTGAAAAAGACGAAGTTTTACAAACCTAAAGTGATGAAAAATCAAAAAAATGGCTTCATTCCGAATTCTATCGATGGGTCATTTTGATTTTTCAGGGAATGTATCCGTGAGGGTTCCTAGCAATCGATTGCGAGGGAATATTTTATTTCGGTTAACCTTCGACTTTTCCGGTCTCCCGACA
This sequence comes from Eretmocerus hayati, assembly GCA_029851415.1. NCBI lineage: Eukaryota > Metazoa > Arthropoda > Insecta > Hymenoptera > Aphelinidae > Eretmocerus > Eretmocerus hayati. Next base: position 117,626,805 of record CM056744.1, on the reverse strand, counting down.
TAGCGTGAAGGGTGCCAAGCGACATGAAGGTTCTCGGAAACAGATCTAGCTATTTTCGAATTAATTGTGAACAATCATGGATTCAGATTCAAGGGTCACGCGAGACGTGAAAATTCACCTTGATATGAACCGAAGAACTTCGGGAAAAATGTGTTGGAACAATCAGAGAAGGTATCGTGGTACCTGCAAACTTATGACTTCGTACTAGGTTCATGATTTTCTATTTGAAGCTAAGAGATCAGGAAATCTTGAAGTGATTGAGAGTTTTTGTCAAAATTGTGAATTTTCATATTATATTTTTCAGAATATACCTTCTACCTTTTTGATTCCAATTGATCCTCTAGAAATTCAATGCGCCACATTGATTCACAATGAGCACCGGTTCGGAAATGAAAAGATGACAAATTTCAGTTCCATGCTTTTGGTCCTGTGATCATGTTTGTCGGATTACAAAATTTACTCACCATTGCTCGGTTTATATCAGCATTTAAGGAAATCATAGGTTATGGAATGGAGGCTCTTAGGGTATAATGTAACATAAACGGTATCTATAGATGTATGATTTAACGTTCTCCTCCTTTACCAGCATAAATCGTGAGATATAAGTATGCCGAGTGTTGTAGTTTGAGCGCGCTTGAAAATTCCAATTTGATTCTCTCACGCGAGCTTCAGCAGGAGATGCTTATACATTGAGGAAAAGAGTATAACGGTCAAGAGAGACACACTTGTTCAGGAAGAACTGCCACTAATTTGTTTCGCATTTCACTGTAGTGCCGATAAAAAAAAGGTAGCCTTGATTACCGATTCTCAAATGAATCAAGATTATTCAATTTTATATATCAAACTCTCACTATGAGACAAAAATGCAAAATTCACGCTGTGAGATGGTAAATTACTGTAGCGATTGATCGGTAAAAATCGTCAAACCGTCTTATTATAGAGACTTGTCTTGATTGAGTCAAACAAACTTAGTTATTTACACGTCCACGCGTATGCTCAAGTGTTTTAAACACATTTCTCAAGAGCTATACACTGGTACAGGTTTGGACGATAGCTATACAGCTATTGCCGCAGAGATATAGAAAAAAAGAGGGAAATGGAGTGTCCGAACTAGGTATTTTCTGCATTCCGATCTCTCAATTTTGCGTGACCTATTTTCTGCAGATTGGCCTTTCAAAAGCATCCATTCGAGTTGCGACATTGAGCAAATTTTACTATGCTTATGTCAGTTTTTTTCATCATGACACTAAAGTGGTGTCGAATATTGCTGGTATTGATGGTTATTAAATTTTTTAAAAGGATTGAACGGACCATAATCTACCCGACCCTGTGCATGCGGGCTTCTCAACCACTGAGAATGAAATATTGCAGTCTTAACAATATGACTGTATTATTACGTGGTATTGCCATTCATACTAATACTGGATTGTTATCACAGCAAAATGATCTCGTTATTGCATTAATCTGGCATGACTCACCAAAAAATCTTTGGATTATCCTTTTATCGGTATCATTTCGTGCCAAAAATTCGAAGCTTTCGTGGCAAAATAGTCGTAATGTGACTGTGATCCCATCAAATATCAGAGCATGTGAAAAATATGGGCCACGTTTGTTTATTCTGGTTACAACCAGAACATCACTGGTAGTAACCAGATCTGGTATTACTATACCAGATCGACAAACCGTTCTAATGGATTGATGCAATAACAAAATCGGTATTGTTCTTTTTGGCAAAATACAATTTTGGTCATACGGCAAAACGCATGGCCGTACGACTAAAATTTTTTTATCAGCGAAATAGTGCTAAATTCATATGTTGAAGAGTAAACATGATTTTGAAATATTGAAGAATTAAGAAAATGCTATTCTCATGGTAAGCAACATAGTCTTAATAAAACTGAAGCTACCTGGATAGAAATATAGATAATACAGATTTTGACTATACTTGCTGACGTCACCAATGAGATAAATATCGATGAGATTCTCTGATTTAGGTTGGCGAACGAGTCAAAAAGCTTGTTCCTATTGGATGAGTTTTCTTTTCATTTCGTGGACTAAATGCTCCACCCTGAATCGAGTGAAGAGTAATGATCAAATAATATCTGAGTTGTAATGTAGTTTTTCCATTTTTGTGTTCACAGGTAACATATCAAGATGAACACAAGCCAACACAGTGGCGATCTCGCCAATTCAAGCAATTCGATACTCAAATTTTACCGCCATGTTTTTTGGGACTTGTCTGGTGAGTCTTGGATCTCCTATTTGTTATCTGAATTTGAAAAAAGACGTGATGCATGTTGCTTTTGCTTTATTGTAGTCCACTGAGGCAAAAACTGTGAGCAATTGACTATTTTTTTATGAATTCTTTCCAAGTTACATATTTTCTATCTGTCAGTTATTGTTTTTCGATCTCATTACCAACTTTGAGATCTACGCTGAAATTCATTGAGCTGATTGACAACTGAGACTTTATACTAATATCCGCCCGGTCTTTTCCAACTTCACTTCCATAGATTAGAAACATTTTCTGTCCTAAGATCGATGACTAGGTGCAAAGTGACGAAAAACGTCAGATTTCCGTTTTTTCCATCATTTTCGAAATTTTCAAAAACGCCTGAAACTTGTCGGATTTTTCCAAATTTTCATCGCGCATCCAAAAGTACTTGTCACAAATATTCAAAATCAGACATGTCTACATGTCTATGTGTAGACGTTTCAAGTCAAAGTATTAATTTCAAAATTGAAATTTGACAGATCACCGAACACGAGATTGGTTCCTGCTCGGATCTCCACTGCCAGGTGTTGGTATACTAGCTGCTTATCTGTATTTCGTCCTATCATGGGGACCACGTCAGATGGAGCATAGAAAGCCATTTGAGCTGAAAAAAACTCTAGTCGTCTACAACTTTATCCAAGTTATTCTGAGTATATGGCTTGTCTGGGAAGCTCTGGATGGTGCTTGGCTCAGGCATTACAGTTGGAAATGTGAACCTGTTGATTTTTCTGAATCACCTCACGCCATGAGGGTATGTAATACCTGAATATCACTTCATCCGTTCCTACTTTTCTTTTTATTTTTGAAGATTTTTATCATTATCCGATTCTAATGATTTTCATTCTTGCTCCTGCAGGTGGCGAGAGGTGTTTACGTTTATTTCATAGCCAAACTGACAGAACTTCTGGATACGATATTCTTCGTACTTCGTAAGAAGGACAGACAGATAACGTTCCTACACATGTATCATCATACAGTGATGCCGATGATTGGATGGGGTGCGGCTAAATATTATCCTGGTGGTCATGGTACCTTCATAGGTGAGAATACGATTGGTTAAAATTTTCAAGACAACTTACGCTATCCAATGATCAAGGTATCAAAAAAATATTTTTGAGGATCAAATTCATTGGCAAGAAGCAGGCTAATGTTTTCTAAGAGTTGAATTTTTGCCAAAAGCTTGCTGAAAATACTGTATTTTACGAGGAAAATCTCCAATTTGTTATTCATTTTATGCAACATTATCGTATGTACAAATTGGAGATGTAATTATTCGATTATATCCTCCTTTATATTTGACTAGATCGAAGTGCCACCAAGCTGCTCGAATAACCATATACTTGAAGAAAGATTCATAAATTTGCTCTTGTATTGATTAACTTTGAGATTTGTTCTTAAGTCATTGGCCCTTTCACCAAGAAACAGATTCTTCGATGAATTAAATGGATATTATTTCCAAATCTAAAGCAAAATTCAATAACCGTTTGGATCTTGCTATCTTCGATCTGCTAACGATTTACCTCAAAACGTCTGTCTCAAATTGTCAATTGCGTAATAGCTTTTCGAAAGAACTTTTATTCCACAAGTTTCTGATTCAGATCAGGATTCCGAAATTTGAAATATTGATGGAATCCATGGCACATCCGTTGCGATTTGTCATTGATCAAAAAATAACACGCAATCTACCTTAGCTAATGAATTTTCTGAATATCTTGACTTCTCGAAACTTCTGAGATGGTTACATACAAAATTCTTTGTGCATGACTTCAGACAACGTAACTCAAGTTCCAGAATGATCGAGCCTTTCCAAAGCTATATACCAGTATGCTATACCTATGACATAAGATTCATTTAGTAGTCCATCGATAAAAAGCCGGTCCGCATATAATCATCCCCGTCACGAATACGAGTGCGTGCAGTAGGACAATCAGAACGACTGTTACGTTCTTCCTATTTGACTTATCGTTTATCATACTTACAATGAGGTAAACAATTCTTTCATAATCTATATTCGTTTTCAGGTGTCATTAACAGTTTTGTGCACATCATTATGTACACATACTACATGCTCGCTGCCGCTGGGCCTCAATTTCATAAATACCTGTGGTGGAAGAAATACATAACGACAATGCAGATGGTTAGTATTTTGATCATATCTATCAATGTTATTTCTTGAAAATTTGGATCTATGTCTCTAAAAAGGTAATCTTTGTATGTTCGGAGTTTGTACAGTGCAAAAGATACGACTAAAGAGTGGTTAATTAAAAATAACTACAGTCAGTCTGACTTTCGTGATTTGAGCTCATGTCATGCCAACGATTGGATTATCATATTCTGTGATTATTGTCGTTTATTCTATTAACGACTTGATAAAAGAGATAAATCGAGATTATTACAATTTTTTGAAGCAATTTATGGAAATATCAATTTTATTGTTATCAATCAATCTAAAGATGACTTACGGGATGTGTCTGGTCGTAAAGACGAATTTTTACAAATGTATGTAGTTTTGCAGTAATTTTTCATCCATTCGTACTCACATAAGCTACATTACACAAACCAGAATCAAGAGTACGCTGAAAATGATGAGTGGCTTTCGATTTTTGAGGAATACATTTTTTGAAAAAACTTGCATTCATCAAAATTTGTGCGTGAACATTTTTTTGGGATATCTGTCAATGACGTTGAAGCCATTTTGAAAATTCAAAGTGATGGATCAATGATGATGAGCGAGGAATTCCAATTTTGTTGAATCTCGCTAAGAATTTGAAAAATGGGGATTTTGTGTCTCTGAGTACGATAACACAAAGCACCAAAATTTTGGGATCCAAATGTCTCACTAACCAGACTATACGATATTTTGAACGCTTTTCATTTCACTTTGCCTCGGCCATGGTTCTTTTCCCCCATTTCTGGGGCAATGATTTTGACTTCCGGTCACATGCTTGAAACACATGCTCGGGTATCTAGGGACATTGAACAGGGCGTATTATAAAGGATGAACCATGAACCGATATCAACACGGTTGATCAGAGCAGTGCTTGTCCTTGTCTACATTATCGATTGCATCTAATGATGAGTGTGTGACTCGCGACGTTATTAGGCCGCCGAGTGAACGCGTCTTCGCTATTTCTATCGGTCTCCTACGCTCTATCTTTTATACATCATGCCAAACTAACGTTTACCGGAACAAGTGCAAAATAAAAGCGTTTGTTGAAAATCCTTTTTTAATTTCGACTCATTTGTCTGTTTACAAACGTAGAATTTATACCAGCATTCCACTTTGTGCTTGCTTGTCAGGACTCTTGCTAGACGCAGAAAACTCGTTTTTTCATAGTTTTTTTTTTTTTTTTTTTTTTATGTAGACAAAAGTCTTGGCGAGTTAGCTCAAAAGAAGGACGAAATCAAGTTCAGACGGTCATTTTGCATCGGAAAGCATTCCTGCATACCCCGTGCAAGCGACAACATTTTTTTCATGATTTTTGAATACCAAGGATTATTCCATAAATGGGTGTTTCCAAATGTCTTGGAGGCTAGAAACATGGAAAACACATGTTTTTGCACTATATATCCTCTTTATTAAAAATTCACGGAGAAAATAAAATTCTCTCACGCGGGGTATAGTATACCCGGTATACTTACATCAAGAAAAGTTCAAAAAGACATGTTTTTGCGTCAGCAAAGAATCCTGACGTACAGGCGCGTAGGCGTGGAACGATCTCCAAAGTCGGTGTCTACATCAAAAAATATCCAAGAAAATCGTAGTCAGATCGATTGGACAATCCGACCTCAAAATTTTGATCCTCAATATCATAGATCAGATTTTGAAAATTCAAGCCCCGACAGGAATTCAATTCAATCGGAATTTTTGTCTACGACAGTGGAACCGTCATTCGATATTCTCACAAGATGACTTCATATCCATGTAATTTGCCAGTATGGCACTTTTTAAGCAATTTTCAAGGAACTTTGAATTTCCTGTTTACTATTTTGTTCCTCAAAAATGTCAATTCCCGAGATCTAACTTTATTTGTGAATTCGATGACCCAGGAAGTCCCTGGGTAAAATTTGTCTCATCAGCGCAAATATAATCAGTAATTCGTGTTTCATTATGCGTTATCTTCTTTCAACAAAAGCTACGAATTATTCATCTCCATCAGTGAAATTGAAAGAAATGTTTGGAATATTGATCGTTTTCTCAAAACTAACGCCCTATCTATTCGTTCACCAGGGTCAATTCTGCCTTGCTTTCCTGCACAGCTGTCAATTACTCATATACGACTGCGACTATCCAAGATGGTCTCTCATCTTCATTCTGCCAAATGCCATGTTCTTCTACTTCCTATTCGCCGAGTTCTACAATAAGGCCTACACAGGTGACTCAAAAAAGAAGGACGACGATGCGGATGCACCCAAGCAAATGAATGGCAAACTTTCAAATGGTCTCACGCAAAATGGAAAAGTAACCTCGAATGGTCTTTCGAATGGAACTTCGAACAGTACCTCATCGTCAGACAGTAAATCCAAAACGGCTTGAGCGATTCAGAGCAATCATGATGATATGATATATAAATGCGTTATAATAATGTAAATAGTTGTTTTGTGAAACGATTGTATGTGCATTTGTTTGTGGGATATAGAGTGTAGCAATTCGTATAAGTAACACTTGGTAATTTCCAAATGAACATCTTTGACGAGGAGGAATTATCGAGCTAATTCAGTCCTGAGCTTAATTAGCTTGAAAAATCAAATTTTTTGATCGCATTTTACGAAAGACATAATCCTAATGTTCCTCATATCATTGGGGAATTTTGACCATGACATAGACACGGCCGAACACCTGCAGTTACAATTTCATTTATTATATATGTGCCCGACAAAGAATCCTGAGTTTATTCAAACACTTTTGAAGTGAATTATGAGATTGAGAAAGATTGACAGTCTTTGAGGACATAAAAAAGTTTCAATCGAATCGGGTTCTTCCAACTGTGCTCAGAAGTCGCGCTTGAATATGAGATATGAGAATTCTGTGACAATTCTTATAGATTTGGGAGAAGAATTTACTAATAATAGATAGTAGATAGTAATTTAAGATAGTGATAGCCGCGTCGTTGTCAATTACGAATAGACAGATTGAATCTCGGGGCGCACTGTTAATTAATTTTCACCGTGTAAATTTCAGAATTGTTACATTTGAGGAGTAATAGGGATGAATGAAAATTTTCACAAGCGAATCTTGTGAGCGTTGCCTCGATAACAAGTGATTCATATCATGATTCTTTGATGTAACATGACGGTTTAAGTTACCGTGTACATATTTTAGGTATAATTTTAAACATCGCGATGTTAATATTATACCATAGTTTGCTAAGGATATTTTTAATTTAAGTTCGTTCTGAGATAATATATTCATTATTTATATTTGATGAATTGAAGTCATGATACTCTCTCAAGAGTTTTCCTTTACAAAGTTGAAGGTTGTGCTTCGAGTTAAGTTTCAAAAGCTGCTATCTGACATTTGATTGTTTTCGTGTACAGGAAAAATTTCTTCGAATGTATTTTTGCTTTTTTTTATTATTCAATTTGGCTGAAGACGGACTGTTGATGCCGATGAAGATCATGGAAATAACTCTCTGTAAAGAATCACGAAAGTGGAATAAAAATGTATTTGAATCCTCGACATTTACTTGATAACTTGGGTGGTTCAGAATCAAAGTGGACTAACGAGGAGAGCATCAGGTCTTCGGAACACGGATCTTGATGGAACTCAGTGAATCACCTCGTTTTGGTGAAAAATAAAGGTATCTCCGAGAGTTAAGTCCAATTAAGGCGTCCTATCCCGAGATACAGCTATGGGGGTTGGCCTTGTTACTATATCTATGTATGTGTCTTTTCAACATGGGCCTATATGGACAATGTTAATCTGCATAGCTGTATCTTGGGATAGGAAACTCATTGGAATTAACCCTTCGAAATACCTTCCAAAACAAGGTGATTCCCAGAGTTTCGTCAAGATCCGTTTTCCGCTGACCTGATATGGTCTTCTTGTAAGCCCATTCCTAACGGATTTGAGTTGAAGGTATCCAACAATTGCACCGAAAACATAATCCAAAGCCGAATCCGATTTTAAATCGTTGCTATAAACGATTAAAGTTGGGCAAAAGTGGACTAACAATAAGCCCATACCCAAGTAAAAAAAGGTTCATAAGTACTTTAGCATTATTTTGTAAAATGAGTTCATGAGGAATTTAGTATTGGTAAACTCAGAAGTTTTGTAAAAAATGCTAATAACCTCTGGCCTCAGAGGACCTCATATCATCTAATGATGATATGAGGTCCTCTGAGGCCAGAGGTTTGGAACGCGTTCGCTCGGAAATTGCGACCTTTGAGGGACTTGAGCTAAGGGACTCTCGTTGGCTGTTTTAGGGCGTGCACCGGACAACTTCGCAAAAAGTATGGCGAGTCGAATTACTTCACTCTTTTGCGCTCGTGATTCGAGCCGTTACAAAAATTCGCCAGCTTGTCTAAAAAAAATAAAAAGAAACACAAAGTATCCAGTTTTCTTCTCGTAACAAATTTTTCTATGCCACGTGAACCAGTAGATGAGAAGGAAGCGTAAGGAGTGATGATGAAAACAAACATCATTTCATAGGTTATCTATAAATAAAAGTTGTTGAAGCTTTTGAGGGAACTAAATTACTCATCTGAATATTCTGAAGCTACCTACTTCGAGGCAGATATCTTGAGAATTTTCAATCATATTTTCCCACACCGCCCTACTTCAGAATCAAGAATGAGCCTCACTTCAATTTGAGAAGTTAATTTAACTAAGATAAAGTTCACAACTGGTCAACTCTTCAATGGAATCCTGTTTACACGTAGTCACTGGCCTGGATAACTCTTCGTTTAGCCCAAATTGGAAAAGATTTTGAGATTTTTGTGAACGAAAATGTGCCTATTTTGTGGGTTAGGAAGTACTCGTGGGCAAGTTATTCTCGTTCATTTGCGATGCTCTTATATGATTGGTGACGAATGACTAGTTGTCCACCACAATTCAGATGCTAATGAGCAGTAAACGACTCGTGTCAAATTCTGTATCTTCAAAATGTTACATGCACGGTTATATGTAAGTCAAAAATAATTTCCGGGTTGCACTATGACCGCATCACCTCAACAATATAAAGTTTATTTTCATTCTATGAAGAGCATTTAAAGTACAACTGGTTCCCTATGTTCACTGTCCAATCTTAAGACATCCATTCAAATATTGATTCAATGGAAACAAATTTCCAAACAATAGTGTCTCCAATAAATCAAAGAAATTCTTTTCGAACCGTTTTCAAGATCCTGGACTTGGTCCACTCCAGCAACCTGAATTTATTTTTGAGTCGTAATTCAATTCAATTGTAGTTCAATTCTTGAGTGCAAATGTCGAGGTAATAATTTTGGACGCTCCGAAAACTATAGGCACTTGGCTGAGCACACTCCGAGGTGTTTTCGGAGGAATAGTGAACGAACGAGGAGAGCACGTGGTCTGCCGAACATGAATCTTGCTGAGACCCTGGTATCATCTTGCTTCATCGAGAAATGAAGGTATCTTCAAGGGTTTCATCCAATGGCCTACCTGTCCCGAGAAACAGCTGTGGAGGTTAGAATTATCAGTATATATCCTTCATATGTGTCATTTTAATATCGGCCTATATGAACAATGCTAAACTTCACAGCTGTATCTGAGAATACGAGGCCCATGGGATTAAACCCTTGGAGATACCTTCATTTTCCACCAAAACTAGACGATTCCCAGAGTTTCATCAAGACCCGTGTTCCGCAGACCTGGTGCTCTACTTGTGAGTCCATTTTTTACTTCTCAAAGAATTTTTGAGCTTTTCCACTCTAGCATTGAAATTTCGAGCCGAATTTCCAGAATCGAAGTATACTAACAAGGGGAGGACCAGGTCTCCTGATCACCACTGTTGTCCAAATTTTTTTTTACAGTTTTGTATTACATAGAATATGAAGAATCCAGAGTCACTCCGTCAAATGGGTCTTTTGTTCAGAGCTACAGCCAAGAACATTAAAATCGTCAGTATATCTATATATACAACTTTCTATCATGGGCCTATATGAGCAATGATAATCTCAGTGCCTATATATTTGGACAGGAGACCAATTTAACGGATTTACTCTGGATTCTTCATATTCTGGGTAGTACAAAACCGTCAAAAAAATTTGGACAGGATTGGTGATCCGGACACCTGGTCCTCCCCAAGTAAGTTCATTTTTTACTGTAATTAGTGTGTAAACATTTTCCGGCTCAAGCTGAAGGCTAGGGTCAGGATTGTAACAACGATGCAAAAGCCAGGTTTCGCGACCGTGTATTGTATGCAATTTCTGATAATCCGTGGATGACAGTGCAAAATCCAGAGCAAAATCCGGAAGAAATGAACATTTTTGCGCACCTTGTGTCAAAATAATACATTTCGCACAGAGTTTATATGGTTGCAGCTCGCTTTTGAGCGATTGGTTTTCGGCCTGAGTCATAGGCGAAGGCCAAAATAATCGGTCGAAAGCGGGGGATCGTGTGAACAATGCGCGAATATTATATTTTGCAGTTCTGTAGGCACCCGAACATCGTAAAATTTTGAATTTTTGAAGTAAATACAATCAGTATCAGAATCAATGCTTCTTCGAATTTTTGAGAATCTTATTAGACATCTCACGCTACTGCAGGATGTAGTGACCATCTTTCTCAAATTCGTCATCTTATGACGCACCAGGAAGTAATTGGCGTCTCAAAGTATTCAACGCCATCTGCTTCAAACTCATGAGAGTTTGTGTGATTTATTTATATTATTGTTTCGTATAATTTTTGTATGATAAATCGTTATTTGCTGAATAATCTTCCAGAATTCATCAAGGTCGAATTAAGAGGAAAACTGGCAGCAAAAAAGCATCTTTCAGGTGCAAGTCTTAGTTTGAACTTCACCCAAGAGTGAAGTCAAATTTCGATATTCTTAACACCGAGCCTCAAAGTTATCAAAATGTTTGCATGTATTTTTTTTTTGTTCGAGGAATACACGATGATGGAGTGAACAGTTCTTTTTCAAAATCTGTCCATTAACTCCTTCGCAATTAGGGCAACAAAGCAACTTTTGAATCTTTCGAAACTAGGGATACTCTGGAGAGTACTTGAAAGATTGTAGCTTGTGAAGTACATCTTATCAAAAGAATGGAGGCTCAATTGATTCCATGGTTTTCTGTGTCAATTATTTGCATAGCAATGAGCACTTGCGGTGGGAGCGAAAGTGTAAGTTGGTGGCATATTTCATTGATCAATTTCTTCTTATTTTTATTCCAAATCTCTGACCATACTGCTGCGATAAAACATTGTATTTCGTTAAGTCACAGGAAGAGGAGGAATATTTCGTCATATTCCGATCCCTAAGTTCCTGATGATCTCATTTTTATAATGGTTGATTCAGTGAAGTCCACTGGCCTTCGGAAGGCAATCGAATGTTCACTGTCTGTATAACCTGTATATGATGGAATCATTACTGAAAGATTCTTTAGTGAGCTCACTCCTTCCAACTTATGTGCATCGAACCATGAAATACCTTGACTCTGCAGATAAAAAAAGCAAAGGGCCCAATAATCAATGCGGGTTGCAAACGTAAGGATTGTGATTTCATTGATCATGCTTACTTGCACGGATTTTGTGGTGGCGAATTGACAGATTTCATGGCAGATGTTCAGTCACGGTTGATGGAAACTTGTGACATTTCGGAAGCATGTTTGCGTGCAGGAAAGAAAGATTTACCAAAGACAGATACGTAAGTATTGAAATGTGAGGTATGAATTTTCGTAGATACTACAGATAACGTACTCAGACTTGGAATTTTTTATTCAAATTTTCTCTCAGAGTCTCACAAGATTCTTAAGCTCACACAAATAGTCCTTTGAGACCTCCTTGTATTGGTTGAGTATTTTACTGATTCAACTCGGCACACTCATGTTCTAGATTTGACTTTATCATTGTGGGTGCTGGTGTAGCTGGGTCAGTACTCGCTAGAAGATTGAGCGATAAGTGGTCTGTTTTATTACTGGAAGCTGGACCAGAGGAGCCAACGGTAGCATCAGTACCTGGATTTGCATTCCATTCCATCGGATCTGATGTAGACTGGCAATACAAAACAGAGAGTCACAAAGATCCCAAGTTTTGTCGGGGTTAGTAGGACAAAGTATGTCGGTCCTATGGCTTCATTGTAAAAAAATTTTCAGAGAACGTGAACCAATCGGTTGAATTTTCCATCCAACAAGATGCACAGGTGTCAACCAGCTGATTGGAAATCCAACCAATTTTCACAATCGACGACTGTCTCTATTAGACTCAAGGTTGAGAATTTCTTACACTCTCACAGAGTGCTATATGACAGAGAGTAAAGTATGAAAAAAATGAGTTAACTTGAAGATCATTTCACTTTTCGTTATTACGATGAATCCACATTCAGTTGGATAAAGATCACTGACATGGCGCATGTAATTTTGCACTTACGAGTAGATATTCACAGTTCTGAGCGAGAACAGTATTGGTCGATATAAATCCATGTTTTACAAATAGAGAGTATTCGTGAGGAGATCATAGCTCACATTGAGACTGCAATCCATGAATGTCAATGAGTAAAATTTTGATAATGATGAAATTCAAGATGGCTATAAAGTGAACATCAGATGATTGGGTTCTCCACAGATTCTGATGGTGCATGCTCATGGCCTCGAGGAAAGATGGTAGGTGGTACTGGCGGTATGAATGGTATGATGTACGTCCGAGGTCATCCATCGATATATGACGAGTGGGAGGCTATGGGAAATCCAGGCTGGAGTTACTCAAAAGTAGAAAAATATTTTGAGCGAGCAGAAAACCCATCGGGTTCAGAACTACACAGGTTTGACTTAGGTAGAAGTAACGTATCTCATACATTGCATAAGGATTCGATTGAACATCCATTGTTTCTGGGTCGGTTTAATCATCATCCGAGTTTTGCTGATGATATCTTGAAAGCTGCTGGTGAATTGGGTTACAAAACTAAAGGAATCACACCAGGAATTGATCCAGGAGTTATGATACCCAATTTTGTGATCAAAGATGGGATGAGGAATAGTCCTGCAAGGTAATCTTTTTTTTACTTATTCGTGGGACAGCTTGATTAAAAATAGGATGGAAATAATTAGCCCGATACGACGGCTTACAATCATACACTGTAAAATATTGATTGGCTTTCAACCATGTTGGTTAACTACTGATTGACAATTTTACCACAGCGGATATGCGAGTGAAGATGGGATCCATGAGATTGGTCAATGGTGGTTCCGGGGGACATTGTTGGGTCAAAAAACTATTTTTTTCAGGTTTTTTCATCAATCCATGCAAGGGACATCAGCACCGGGCACGCGAGCCCTTTCGGGAAAAAATCTAGGATGAGCAACGTTTTCGTTTTCGCGATTCAGTATCCAGATTGGTGACCGCTCAGCTGGAGCTGTCACACTCAGCTTGCGCAAAAACTTCGCCGACTCTTTTATAATGGGTATAGCACGAGACCCATATAAGATTTAGAAGGTGGTCTTTGAAAGACATCAATCACCGAATCAAGATAAGTTTCCTCATATTTTTTCATGATTAAATAGAAAGAAACATCAAATATCAGCGGTGTTCACGAGAACCTTTTCGGAACAAAATCCAAGCTAAGCAACGTTTTCGCGATTTAGTATCCGGATTGATGGTGACCGCTCATTTTACATTTGCCTCGTTTATAATCCCAAACAAGTTGTAAGCTTCGCCAACTGAGACAGGAAGTCACCAATTCGGATACTGAATCGCGAAAACGTTGCTTAATTTGGACTGTCAACCTGAAGAGGCTCTCTCGCTCTTAAGGGCGTTCCCTAGCTGCAATGCAGTGATCGTGGCGCCGTCTTGCGGCCAAATTGGTTTATTGTAGATATAAAATCAACCAGACAACGGAGATCGGGAAGTGATGTTTACCCACGTGCAGATAATTTTTCTGCATATTTCAAAAAAAGTTCCATCAAGATCTGTGCAGAATTGAGCTTATAAAGTTGCAGGACAAATTTTGGAAAATAGTAGGTACATTCCTGCAACTATATGAGCTCAATTTTGCACCGATCTTGATGGAACTTTTTTTTAAATTTGCAGAAAAATTATCCGCGCGTGGATAAACATCCCTTCCGATTCTCCGTTGTCTGGTTGATTTTATATCTACAATAAACCAATTTGTCCGCAAGATGGCGCCACGCACACTCCTTTGAGGCTGCGGAGCGTCCTTAACGCAGGCGCTCTTAGTTAAGGTAACTGTCCGTAATATGGCCGCGCACTGTACGTATCTATGGAACACTTGATAAAAATTGATTTTACCAGAGAAACTGTTTCACCTTTACACTGGGTTCGAGTTTTAACGTCAACTATAGATATTGGCGAACTAATTCTAAAAAGATCCACAATTCCATAACATCTATTTAATTTGAAAATTGTCTGTGAAGCTGATCAGTGTTCCCGGCTGCGATCTACTGCTTGCTCAGACCCTTCATCGGACATGAAAGTGCCCGATGAACTATTCCTAGGAAATGAACTAATCGATTGTTAGCCGTGCAGAAGTTTTTGTAAATGATTAATAAGGCCTTATGCTTGCTATATCCAATTGATTTGAGCTTCATTGCAATTAGATATTTTAAATACAACGGTGTTTCATTCCACGTACCGCGGTGGCTCAGATGTCCGTGGTTATGGAACAGTCCGATTGGTGTTTCACTTCCCACGTACACTTGGCCGTGGATATGGAACACTTTGTTACACGGATTATTGCAACATTTGGGTGCTATTAATCAACAAAAAGTGCTGGAACGAGCTTTGAATGTATCATAAAACTTTTGTAGAGTCGAATAACTCAGTATAACAAGTTGATTTGAAAACTGTCTATGTTTGCCCCCATGACCTCAAAGTCGTATACAACTTCTTTGGTGAATTTGAATGCAGCTACATCATTGCAGATCGATGGCAATAAATGTATTTCCTGAGAAGCAGGAAATATAAGGATCAAAGTTTGTGAGAGTGCGAACATTAGATTGGTGATTCCCTTCGACGGAGGATGTATTCCTGATACACCAATGCCTTATATGCTTTCGTTTCTTGCTTAAGATATCTCAGTGCAAATGAAAGTGAACAAGTTACTTATTACTAGTATGAGCAGAGATCATATTATCCATCTTATTGTGAGGCTTAATCATCCTCTGTTATTCCTGAGTCAGGCAATTAAAGTGCGTGGGTTCAAGTAATAGTATGAAAAAGTATTACGGTCTCTGCCCTAAGTTTATCCCTGTGCTAGTACCTATGAAATCTTGGAATCTAATAATATTTCCAATCAATTTCTGTTTTGTCTGTGTACCGAAAGAAGTTATCCGCTAGAGACTCATTCAAAACAAGAAGTTTTTTGTGTCTATGTTGTAGTGCTAAATTTACTGGGATGAGGAGATTTTCTCATGCAATCTGAGATCTGCTGAATTTTCCAATGAAATAGTTTGTAAACATTCATTCATATGCGAGAAGAGGTATTTTTACACTATAATAATTGGTAGTATTTTGTGAGTTTGATCATTTCATATGTTTCCAAGATAAGTGAGTCGAAACATTCAAACTCATTCCTACCCAAATCACCCAATATGGCTTTATACTCTTGCTTTATTCACTGAGACCTTCATGATGCATCATTTGAAGAGATCTTTATGAACTTGGTGAGCGAAACCCATTATCATTTCTCTAAATCAAGACTCTGTATTAGGTATCTCAGAAATGATGAAATTCAAGGCGTTGACTACTTGAACCAATTCATTGCAAGAAATTATCTGTGATTGACACTCTCCTGATGTGTCACTACATCAGAAGAGTAGCCATCACAATTCACATTCTTAAAAAATTCAATTTCAACTTTGTCAGAGTGATTTATTATTCAAATTCAATGAAATGATTCTTCGAGCTCAAGCTTTTTGCCACAACGGCTTGAGTGCAAGAAGCTGAAATATACCAATAGCAATTTTGGGATAGAATTTGAAAATGAGATGGAAATATGTCTTCAACAATCAGACTAGTATAAATAACAAAATACTAGCCACAGAGACAGAAATCTGGGCACGTCATTAGTTTTTTAAGAGGAGGGTTTATATTCTATATGCATCACTCAATAACTCAAAATTTGAAAATGTACATAGTTTGGATTGAAAATTAGTCAGAATGAATAGTTGCTTGGAGCTTGAGTTAATTGACCTATTTTCAGAAAATGAGTGAAAACTGTTCCCATGTGCTCACAATGGACTAAATATGGGCAAAATAAGGCTTGGCTGGCTAATTTGCCCTTTTTCGGGTTTTTGCTTGGATTTTCCGGGAAACTTGTGATAACCTTTGTTGTAGGAAATTTTGCGCTCTACAACTTTGATCTCTTTAGTTTTCTTGTAGAAATGCTTATTTTTCAAGATATTTTCGAAAATCCGTGATTTTGCACTGAAAGCTGTACATAACAATGAAACACCGGGTTTTGGACACAAACAACCATGCTCATTCGATTCAGCGACTCATTTTACATGAAAAATGGTTGTCAAACTTTCGAAATTGCATAAAAACTACTCAAATGTATTGTATTTTTGGTGTTCCATAATACGGACGTAAGGCGTGGAACACCACGTACATGGGTGCAAAATTCTGTTCCATGATTGGGACATGCTCGTTGACAGCATTTTTGGTTAATATTGAATTAATCTCCACTTTTTGGAGACTATTATTTCATCCATTTGAATCATTCGACACTTCTCAACCATCCTCAAAGAAAAACAGGCAGATTTTGAGATACTTAATCGGGAAATCGATGAATTATCTCGTGCTCCCGGTCTGAGGTGTACCATAATACGGACACTTACCGTATCTCTATTTGTTTACGAAAAAACGTGGGGAAACTCGCATTTCTGAACATAAGAACATCCTCCGGACACAGCCATTTACCAGTTTCATGGATCGCACATTAAACCCATGATCAAAGAATCGGCGAATTTTCTTGCGCGTGCTGAGCGTGGCAGCCCCAGCCGAGCAGTCACTAATCCGGATACTAAATCGCAAAAACGTTGCATCACCCGTTATTTGTCCGGATTGGCTCCCAGCAATGGTGCTCTTGTTTTTTCCTATATTTGTTCATGAAAAGGCACGAAAAACTTGTTTTTTCTTACCCGAAAATGTCGTCCGGACACCACCACTTACCAATCTCATGGATTCCATATATTCATTCCCATATTCACTCAAGAAAAATGCTCAACCAGTAGTTGAATTTGGTGATCACCCAGTGGTTGCGGCAAAAAAATCAACCAATTGGTTGATTATCGGCGTCAACCACTGATTGAGGAAAAACTTCAACCAGTTGGTGAGTTTTTCCCATAAATTTTTCACAGTGATATACCGACTGGTAGTACATTATTGCCTTCTGCAAGACTTATTGGAAGAACTTCAAGTTTGAAAATTTGTTATTTATGACCAGCTATACGTTTATGAGGTATACAGATGAAATGCAGTTGCGACGTCATTTCATCCTCTCATGAATCGATGACTAAATCGAATCATGCAAAAATGTCAAAAATGTCGTGTACTATCTGAAATAAGTCTCATACAACAAAATCTCAAGTTTCATCCATAATAATTACTCAGGGCGTACTTGCGACCAGTAGCCAATCGATCGAATCTTCATGTCATGACCGGCGCTCATGTGAGCAAGGTCTTGACAGTCAACATTTTTGGGACTGAAAAATATATGGCTCATGGTGTAGAAGTTATTCAACGATCAGGACAGCGGATGACTTTCTTGAGTCGTAAAGAAGTAATATTATCAGCTGGATCTATTGGTTCACCACAAATACTCCTATTGTCTGGCATTGGTCCGGAAAAGGATCTCAAAAAACTTGGAATACCTGTAGTAAGAAATCTACCAGTTGGTGAAAATTTACAGAACCACGTATCGATTGGAATTCAGGTAATAGCTATTCTCACAGATTCATCTCAATTTAATGGACTCACTCACTTTAAGAAATTTTATTGGCCACTACCCTCGATTAATGGTGCTCACGTCTGAATAGTGGTGGTCTGATCGATAGTTTTTTATAAGAGGTTTCTGGGAGAGATCAACAGATGGTACCGAAATTCGCAAATACATCGTCAATTAGCTCACGAGAAACCCGACAAGGCGCACAACTGAATTCCTGCAGAGATCAAAGGAACTTTGCAATGTTTCAGATGACTCAAACCCCAATAGGAGACCTACAGTCATTATTACCTTTAGTTCCTGATAATTTCTTTCATTACATCCTTCCCTAAGAATACTTGTGCCGTTGAGCTTGTGTAAGTGGGGCCTGAAGAGGACAACATTTTTTCCCCAGGTTGAGGAGTTTCCCAGTAATTAGGCCCCCTAGATATAGAGCTTCGAAACCATCCAAATTTGATTTATTCAGGTTTTCCAAGTATTCCACGCACTAATCAATCCATATCTACGTCGATTATATAATTCATGAATCACTTCAGTGTTTGCAAATTATTATGAAGATACTACTCAGATCAGAAATCGAAGCAAAAAATGATCAATGACCAGTCCCCAAGCTCGGCTGACGCGGGTATTTGTTAACATCTCGTCTCACTTCCAGATTTTCCTCAAATTTTATTTCAGATGTATGCCTACAAATTGTCCTACTTACAGCAAGCTTTTCGTCTCACTTGAAGAATTTTCCCAAGGGACCCGAACTTCTGGCCCAATAACAGAACTTTCCCAGTTACCCAAGACACACTAACACAAGTTGGACAGAAAAATATCACTTTTGAATGAGCTGACACCGTGATACTGTGATGAGATTGAATAACCCCATACCTACAGATCCGATACATCATATTCTTTTGAATCTCAGATGAGCATCAAGGCGGACAATCATGAGCCATTAACGACCGAAGCTTTGGAGTGTTTCACATCCAATCGAACTGGACCTCTAGCAAGTACAGGCTTATCTCAAGTCACTGGATTTTTTGTGAGCAATTATTCGAAAAACGGTGTTCCGGATATACAGTCATTTTTTGATGGTTTTTCACTTGGATGTCCCAAAACTGGCTCAAAAGATGAATGTGCTGGTAACGGAGATCCAACATGTCCGGCTGTTCGCTATATTACAGCTAGACCTACAGTAGCTATCGTAAAAAGTAGAGGATATTTGAAACTGAAATCAAAGAATCCATTGGATCATCCAAAATTCTATCCCAATTATTTTGGAGATCATAGAGACATGAAAGTTCTCATAGACGGTGTACACGAGATTTTGAAATTCGCAGATACACCAACGATGAAGGCTCTTGATATGAAAGTGATTACAGATAATCATAAATCATGCCCAAGGTGAGAATGTTCGTAATATTTCAATAAGAAATGTTGAAAAAATCTCATGCTATGGTATGCTCTCTCTTTCTAGTCCCAAGTATAAATTTGGTACGGACGAGTACTGGGAATGTTACATACGGGCAAATACTGGTCCAGAAAATCATCAAGTCGGTACGTGTCGAATGGGCCCTATCGCGGACCCAAAAAGTGTCGTAGATAACGAGCTCAAAGTTCACGGTGTATACAATCTCAGAGTTGCCGATGCTTCAATATTTCCTAGTATTACAAATGCCAATACTATGAGCCCGACAATTATGATTGCCGAAAAAGCTGCAGATATGATTTCCAAAGATTGGTCAGAGATAATTCAACATTTTCCCGAAATGTCACATGGATTCAGCCAATATAATCACTATATTGGGAGTATGCATCTATATCTACCACAGAAGTTGCAGTATTCCCACTTGGTGCATCACTGAACGGAGAAGATATTCTACAATCAAGGCTTCAGAGTGAGGGACCGCTGTATGACTTCATGGTCTTGAAGAAGTTTTTTGAGACTGTGAAGCGATTTTGATAGAATTTTTCTGAAAGACTTTTCCAAAAATATACAAAGGAATTTCAAGCATGGAATGACTCAGATTTTCACTTCTTGGGAGCAATTTTTTTTATGCTCGAGACTAATGACTCGGTCGGATATATTTTGATATGTTGGGTTCTTGCAATGAACATGTCATGGGAAAGTCGAGATCTGACGTGAATTCGAACGTTGCTGTGATTCTTGGAGGCTATTAATCTAGAAATATCTAGGATTTCGAAATCCCCTAGCGCAATCAACGATATTTCAAGATCTATAGAGTAGAAAGCAAAATCTGAAGTGAAATAAATATAAATATATAAATGGATATCAGGAAATTCAAGTTGAGTGAATTTACTTGATTTCAAAAGTTCTTCAAACTCGACTCTGATTTTTTCATAGAAACTTCAATCTAGGGCAAGATAACTCGAGTCTCAGGTCCAGTTAATGATTTCAGATTCTTTTTGAGTTGAAAAGCCATAATATAACATATGATTAATCTAATGTATATACCACATAATCAATCCGAACATGGTTGGGATGTCTGAATATCACTGGTACAACTTTTGAACAGTTGCAGCCATTTCTGCCCCAAAGAGCTGAGGTCCGGAATTGGAGCTGGGTACCGTACCATCAGCGCCCCCCATCGGGTGTTTCTAAACTGTCCCGGAGCCAACCACGTGACCCCTTAAATCAAACCGCGTCTGCTAGCTGTTTGGTTCCCAAGAATCAAATTTTCTTATAATGTACAGGAACCGTTTCACAAAGTTCGACTGGTTTCAATAACATAAGTGTCCTTGGACAATACGGATCTTTCTGTCGGGAGTCATATTTTGCATTATTTTTGGACTAAAAGCACATGGAGGAATTGATGTATCTAATACTCGTTTGAAAAATAATGCAAAATATGCCTCACAACAGGGAGAGACGTGTTGTGCAAGCCCACGTAGAGAACCTAGTCCACTTACGTTATTGAAACCAATCGAACTTTGTGAAACGATTCCTGTAATAGATAAGAAAATTTGATTCTTGGGAACCGAGTTTCAGCTCATAGTAGACGTGGTGTGATTTGAGAGGTCACGTGATCGGCTCCGGGACAGTTCAGAAACATCCGATGGGGGCGCTGATGGTACGGTGCCCACCTTGAATAGCATCAAGCAAAATATTTTCATCTGTTCCCGTAGAGTTTGCTTTGATTCAACTCAAGGAAACATAACAGTCATACCAAAACTCGTAATCTGTAATTAATATTGAATTTTTATAGTTCTCATTAAAATTATGTACAATCATTCAGGCATAATCAAATCATCAACAATCAACAGATTCGGTAACACTCTATTCTTACAATCAATGTGCAGCTATTTACTCGTAATTGATGATAACAATCTGTAATTGGCAAACTTAAAAAATCATAGCAGACACTGGAAACTGATATGTGACACTTTTCACACCTTCTTTGGCTTTGTATACGCTTTCCTATAGAAATCACTGAACAGGTATATAAAAATAACAATATTCGTCAGGAAGAAGTAAGTAAGCGCTTTCGGCATCCGGCAATCCATGGCAAGGGTGAACATGAGGTATGCAAACATCATTCCAAACTGAATCTGTGGGATAAATGAATCAATTGAGAGTTTTGCACATGTATGTACAGTACGGTTCATGACAACGATTCTCGTATCTAGCTTGCACTTTCTTAATCTAGAGGATCTGGGCTCTAAAGTGTTCCCCAAGATGCTCCAATCTTCGTGGATAGGAGTAAAATATCAATAATTATCTCTCTTTTTTGGATTTTTAAAAGTCATGAATGCGAGTATGGATGATTGGTGAAAAATAACTTACCAATTGTATCCACGTCATGTATTTCTTCCACCAAAGATACTTCTTGTACTCAGGTCCGAGAGCCGCAATTAAGTAATACGAGTACATGACTATGTGAACTGATGAGTTTAGAAGACCGATGACAATTCCTTGTTCCCCTGGAAGAAACTTGACGTAGCACCAAGAGAAGAATGCAGTTATCGTATGGTGGTAGACGTGCAAAAAAGACACTTGGTTGAATTTCTTCCGAAGAACGAAGAAAACCTGAGGGAAGATAACTTGATCAGATTTTCTTTCGTAAATATCGAACTGTCAAAATTATTACTCATGTCGCTTCATTTATAATTCAGACGATACATCTTCCCTGTAATTATCATGGAATTGATGTCTGATCATGTGAGAGAATTCGGCAACCGTAGGTAGTCTCTCGAAACATGAAATCGATTTTCGTCTCATGATAACTCAAGTTTACACATCTCAATGTCTAGAGTGTATTGATTGTGATGGTCAATAACAGTTCGACATCTTTTGTCTCACCCACATTCATGGGTTAGAGTACGAGCGCCATTGAGACAAGACATCTCCAACTGTCTCTGACCGTCAAGGTTAGTACAGAACAGGTGATTGGAGAGTGTGTTTCAAGAACTTCCATTACAAAGATAGATAGGAATGGCAACTTTCAACATGATGGAAATTGATTCCATTCAGTGCAATGCAATTAAGCTGAGCACAAAATCTTATTTTGAAAAATCTGTAATCAAGGAAGGCTGTATCGTCCTTTAATCTGATCCACGTCTTCTCACTGATACAAAGATCCTAAGATCCAGTCTAATCGTCTGAAAGTTGACATTACAAAATCAAAGAGTTTGTTGTGATTCAGTACGATTTTCACCTTCTGCTCACAGTGTTATTCAAGGATTTCTACCTTTAGAAGAATCTATCATCAGTGGGCTCAAAATATGAGTTCATGTCCCGATATTCTTTAAATTCTGTAATTGATGCAATGAATTTCAATAAGTTCATATGATAGCTCACCGTGTCCAACAGCTCAGTGATCTTTGAGAAGAAGTACCACCAACCTCCCGTCGACAACTGAGAAAGATGAAAGAATATAACGTTATGCCAATGAACGCACACCAAAATCTAAATACGATCATTATCCAAATATCCGAAATTTTCATAGGACTATGTCACGGTGGGTTGGGAAAGCTGAAAGGTCGAAAGTCGATAACATGAAAAATTCTTGTGGCGTTTGATGCTAGGTGTCTCCGCGATCATCTTTCACTAGTTATCAATGAAAATCCGTCGGTTTATTTTGAAATAAAGTCGATTCTTCGATTTTTTCATGGTAAAGGATGTGAAAAAAATTATCTCTTCCGGGGTTTTCAACTTTGTGATTCTATCGTAATAACTCAGGAGGGATCAGTTTTATCAAAAAATACATAGCATTGTTTTCTGTAGATTTTTTGAAATCTGTGGAAATGTATGGATTCATGAAACTCTTGACATTTTTCCAGTTACCCAAAATGGACCAATTCTTCCATATACGTGAGCACACCGATTTTTAGATCTTCGAAAAATAGACAGTATACTATTCCACTAATTTCTCGATGAAACTGATCTCTTCTGAGTAATCACGGTGAAATCACAAAAAAGACAGGGAATCGTTAGTGAGACAAATTTTTACACCTCCTTTGTGATGGAAAATCGGAAAATTGACTCTATTTCAAAATCCACTGATGAATTCTTTTGATTCTTGTTGGAAAATAGCCGTAGTAACACCTAGAATCGAACCCGACAAGAATTTTCTACTTCACTGGTTTTTGACTCCTCGGCCTTTCCGACACATCGTGATATGAATCCACAACCAGATACTGAAGTATAATACTCACCACGAATTGAAATTTTTTATCGGCAGGAGGGTCCGTATAATTGCAGTTACTTGTAAACACTTGTCCAAACAGGTCAATTCTAAAAGTCTGCAAAAAAGTAGAACGTTCTTGAAAGAATGTTAGATGCATTGAAAATTTGATGAATGTTTCTTTACGGGCGTCTCGTAAAACTCGCAAGAGGAGCCCAGAAAAGTGGGTGATTGCATCCAAAGTCTGATATGAGCGCACTGAGACTAACTTACCAGCGTGGTCAGCCAAATGCTGAACAGCACTTGAAAAGCGTTGTATAATATTATAACGGTCTTGAGCTCGTATGCTGGCCTCTTTTCCATCATCTTTGGACCAATTTTTAGAACAAAAGTGAGGTATACAAGGAGAATGGCGATTATGGGCTTAGCTGAACCCATGAGGAGCCATGAGTCGACCTCGGGATCTGAAAATGCATAGTTTGAAAATATTTGGGAAATACAACTCATCCTGAGTTTTTATGATCTGTCTCTAAGTATTTTTTTGTGATCAAAATCGTTCCACTGTCATATTTTGATGATAGAAGCATCGAATCTTCGGTGCACAAAATTTGAATAGATGCTTCACTCACATTCATAAGAAACTTTCTCTCGTGACATAGAACTATTAGACGGCCAGATCGATATTTAGAAGGGGTGATCCGAAATTTTAAACTTTTGTCATACTATATAAACGGCGCAGTCCGGCTTCTGAATTAGTTAATCAGTTGACATTGGCACACTTTTGATGAAGTAATGATACTTAGTGTATTTAGGATCCGCGTGATTTCTGATTATGTCAATATCAAACATATTCATTGACATTTAGATATTTGAATGTTCAGCACATTCCATTTGAGCCGTCACAATCGATGGATGTTATGTCACACATACCATCAACAAAAAAAAGAAATGATCTACAAGATACTCCCAGTTACCGACGATGAATGACTAAGTGCACTTAATCAATTTTGATCGAATGAATTGTTAAAATGATTCAAGAGCAATCAAAGACTCTCATGGGCCAATCTGTATCAGTTTCCCGGTTACAGCTAAGTTTTTATAAAATATTCTTATTATTCATCGTCTTGGATTTATGAATGAGATCGTGATCATGGGGCATGACATGAGACTTAATGCAAAATCAATCAAAGAAAATCGATTCGAAAAATTTTTTTACCTTTGTTATGTTCCAATAATTCATTGTAATTACTAACTACGTGTCCAATTATGCTGGCCATCTTGTGAGGGGTCCTATTTGATTAGGGTTGATGTCCTAGAACATAGTAAAAAATCGTCATGTTCCCACACTTATCCATGGTGTGCCAGGAAAAGTTTTGGATTTGAACATAATCTCTAGATGAGATGTGAGGTGAGTTGGAGAAAAGCGAGAGTATGAAGAAGATGAAGAAAATTGAGTCAATTATTTTGGTTGATTTTCCTGCTTCCACCGACAGATTTTGGCTGAGAATCAGCTAAAGTAGCTGTTCCATGTTGAGATGAAAGAGATGGTGTTGACTTGACAAAATTTGCAACTACTATCTGATAGTACAGAGGAAATTCTTACTGGAAAATCAATGTCTCAGTCAAGGGCCGCGAGAAAAAATTTCGAATATACAATCCCTTTTTTACCCATGCACGGTTGAACGTTCTTCCGGAACGCTTTATCCCTAACGGAAAAATGATTAAACACACTTATTGTACAACACGTAATAAATAAGTACTTTTTCGAGTAATTGACTCTATTAAATACAATTTTCCGATTGCAAGTGAGGTCAAGTAATTTTCTATGCATACCATTATCGAGTCGAATGATGTATATTTGAGTATTACTCTTACTAATTTCTAAACAATTGCACATAATTCACGATAGGTGGAAAATTTGGGCTTCAAAATGGAGATTTTGGTAGCTTTCCTTTTTCACCCTGGTCGAGTTTTAAAAGTTGTTATATTTTTTGTTAGAACATCCCAAAATGAATCTTTGATAATGTCTCAGTCACAAGACATGTGTAGAGGCGTTGAATAACTATCGCACAAACTACTACGTCAAAGATAATTTCCTTGTAAAGCTAAAGAAAAATTATTGAATTGTTAGCAGAAAATTGACTAAAATTGAGTTGGCTTATCGCAATAATTATCAGCAGAAGACGTCAGTTTGGTCAAATAGATTTGAGTGAGATTTTTGGCCATTGAAATTATTCGTAAGATGATCATTTTTGGGTGCATTATGACGTACTCTGTCGAGGTGATACGATTTTGAGAATGGACACACAAGTGGCCCCACGGCATTGAAGACGTAAATTTATTATCAGCTTTTCAGATAGATGATATGAAACGTATTCTCTCATATTATTCTAGCTTGAGTTTCCACCTTTTCTCAAAATTTTGATATAGGGTAATTGCATTATCGATGGATTATATTTAATGACAAAAAGAGATGCATTTCTCATGAATATAATTCCTGGAGGTTGTACAAAGCTTCACAGGGCATTTTTCTGGCTGGATTGAGGAATTCACTCTAGTTTTGAGTCTTGTAGTAAAAATAATCAGTACCAACGGACTAATCACTGGACCTTTGATTATAAGGGTTTAAGCACAATCAATGAAAATTGGTGTAAATTTAACTCAAGAAAGAAGTATCATAATGATGCACTGGTCAAATTTGAGGATGAGAGAGGAGATCATTCCAGATGCATGATTCCAATTTTCTCGGTATTCGACCGTTTTCTAGTTGCCTCGAGATACACATCGATTAGGCTAAAAGTTACATGAACTAGAATTTCAACTTTTTCCAAAAATATTGTTCACAGTAGTTATTTAATCCAATCATAATCAAGCAAAAGCTCACTTCACTGATCAATGCATTCCAGGCAAACAACGCACGTTTAAAACTTTTTTGCTGCCTTCTATCCACGTGCTGCAATGAACCTACAAATGAGTGAACAATGTGCCGCCACATTTTGCGGGATCAGCATTTAATAAATCTTTGTCATCAAATATTATCTTGACTTCCAGCATTGAGCCACGAAATTTTCAGTGCGTTCCAGGAGTACGTTGGATTAATATCCGTAACTGTTTCTTAAACTTTTGAGGATTCCATCAGAATTTTCCACCGTACATTCACAATTTTCTCATTGAAAAATGTATGAAGCAAGCTTATTTCACCATTACAGAGGTATGAAATAGAAGGAAAATTGATTCTAAACGTACCTTTTAGACGCCTCACTCGGGAACTGCTCCAGCACGGTTATATCCCGAAACGGGCGGCTGCTTCTTTCGTCTCGTTACAAAAACTGAGAACACGGCGGGATCGGTTGAAAAGTCCGCGCGCCTCGTTCGCTTCCTTCCTTCGACGGGAGGGAGACATATACAACGTACATCAAAAGGCTCAAGTCGTTCATACGTCCAGCTCTGACCAAACGATTTCCCCTTCTTTACACTTCATGTTTCATTGTATCCAGTTGAGTAATGAGCCGATTGTTTATCATCAACGCCCCCGCAATTCAACACTTTAACTCGTGAATCTGGTATGTGGTATTTGAATTTTCCCGCCAAAATTGATGAAGGATATTCGAATTAAGCTGGGAGTTTCCGAGGTGGACATTCGAATTTTAGACAGTGTTTGGATATTGGTTAGAAATTTGTTTGAATGGACGAATATCTTGAAGCTTGAAAATGATTATTCATTTATGCCTGGGGTATCTGTTTCTCATTTCGAATGTAGAATGCGGATTTCTCTGTCGAAAATATTGGCCTACTTCTCTCAAAAGATTCGATTTCATAGGTCGACCCTGCTGTCAAAACTAGTTTAAAATTTCTACTCTGGAAAAGTCATTTTTGATTACAAACATGCACTGATAAAGTTCTCCATCTTGATGACAGGAATCTCATGTAATTTTTCACATTCAACATTTTTTATCGATGCATCGATCTCCCAAATTTACCTTTGTACAAAACTCGGATGCAGATTTGTTCACATGCGTGCGTGCAGAAATCACAGATAGTCTATCAAAATTTCACCGTCATTAGTATAAGACACTATACTTAGGACCAAAAAGAAAAAAAATGAGGCACCCTACTTCTTCAAATCGTTTCAAATTCTTCGCTAGATTATGTACAGCAACAGGTAGGGGGGGTCAAATTCTCTATCCAGCTTTCGATTTCAAGCGACCAATCGGGTATTTTTCGGGCATCGATTTGCTCAGAATGTAGGTATGACGACACATTGAATGGGCTTGGAGAATTTTTGGAGAGTGACCTGTACGTGCTACAAATATATACGCTTATTGGTACAGATGAGAGAGAAAGTAGAAAGATCCACGACACTTTGAAAGATAGCGTGGTGAGGCGGGAAAAAGAAGTGAAGAGGCTCATCGCTCGTATAGCCTAAGTAATATAGATGCTCCTATACAGCATAGGCTAACGGCATTGCTTTACGACGATGAACGGGATTCGTTATAGGTAAGCTAAAGAATTGCTTTCATCCGCATTCACCTTCGAAAAATTTAAGTAGGTGATGGAGCCATGAGTTCACACTGATGGACCAAAATCATTCTATACTTTATAAACATAGCTACAGGTGTGTGTGTGTGTGTGTGTGTGCGCGCGTATGATAGCTCGTGATGGCTGTGTTTTGAATTCGCTGTTCGAATGACGCGCTCGATTTTGAAGATGATCGGTCTTTGAGATCTAGTAGATTACTGAGTTGATGCTGGAAAATATCAGATTCGCACGGATTGTTTGAGTGATGATTCAATTTCTCGTGTTTGTTTGAAGGGAGATTTGTAGATTAAGAAACTTTTCACGTGAATTTGAGGCATAACAAGGTGGTCAAATGAACAAAAATTGGTCCCTACCCTTGCTAAAAATGGATGAATTGACTACCAGGTTGACCAAAAGTAATATATATATATTTGTACATTGTACATGTAGTTCTTCCAGAAAATCTGCGGTAGCCACGGTGTGAGGAATGTGAAGAATCTGAGAAAATTCAGAATCCCATGCAGGTTTATTGAGATCGTAATTTTACAGGATCACCCTCTTGACCGTAGCTACATGTTCGGTAATGCCGAAGAACAGGCAATTTTCTCGACCTTCTGATTCGTGTCCTTTGACCTTTGTATCGACAATCTTCTTCTGTTTTGATGAGGATTCAGTTCTTTCAATACTCCCAAAAGATTGAGAGCTGAAAAATTCAACGATTGGTTGTCACGATGCAATTATCCTTGTTGAAAATTTCCCAAAAGTTTGAAGTCACTAATATCAGCTAATGCACTTGCAATCCAAAAAACGCTTCGCAAGATCATCTGACAATTTCCTCTTACGTGCGCGAATTCGTTAAGCCGGAATTTCTCCTGTATCAAGACTCTATTGCAATGATCTAACTCAAGAAAGACAATCCACTGGTTGTCAGAACTCTGAACAGTCAGATCATTACTCTTTATATAAGCTGATAAAATGATACTGCAGAGCCAGCAATTATATTAATTAATCGTAAATCAGAGCTATCAGAAACCGTTTGAGGAAAACCTGCTCTACTTCGAATTTGAAATGAATACAATTGTTGTTAAATATATCATTCGCAATTATACTTGCATTCATCGATTGTCATCAATACTTTCAGGAGCATTCGTACCGGCACCCAATGTTCAGTTGTTTTTATCGAAAAATGGCTGAAAATTCCGAAAATCGATCCTCAGACAAAAGTGAGCCGCTATTCCAATTATTTGAAGGTAATCAAGGATAATAATGAGTGCGTCATTGGATCTACATGAACAATCATAAGTTTAGAATCCAAATTATGGTAGTGTGCCCAACATCCTCCATAAAAATTTTTGGCACTTACTTTGGTGTTTACTCAGATACTATTTAACGCATCTTGGCTCATTTTAGAGCTTGTTTCACAACTTTCCTAATGGCTTGGATAGGATTGAATTTTGACCAACCAGAGTCAAAGTATCTCAATCTCCGTAAAATAGTTATGATTCCGTAAAGCGCGGCAGCCCATTTTGAGCGCTAGAACGATTTGTTTGTCGAGCAAAACGAGCCAAACATTTCCTCCGTTCAAAATGGTCTAGCAAAGTGCGGATGTAGATTTCTTTGCAAGAACCATGGAATGGCATCCAAACTTCGATCGTGGCACTTTTAAGTTAGAGAAATGAAAAATAATTTTTTGCGATTCTACGAGGGGTTATACGCTCGAAAGCAACCCGACTTTGGGATCTATTGCTGTCTCACTGTCTGGCTCGCACCTATCGGTTCGGCTACCATAATCTATGAGCAAGTCTATGAGTGTGAGGGAGACACATATACGGGACACCCGCAAGTAGAGCTCGAACTTGTGCAGCTCAGATTATTTTTGATTGTACACTTGCTAAGTAATCTACGGCCCCGTTGTGCGGGAGAGGTCCACAAAGAGAATATGGACATTTTTAAAAAACGTTACGCCAGGGGTCACGATTCTAGCCCATTTTTAAGTAGATGAAAACTTCTTTTTGGGATCCTTGAAGAGATATCTTAGGTTCCGGCGAGAGTTCTGAAGTTCTTCAACAAATGGATGAAAAATGTGATTTTCCCGCTATTTTTAAGAGCAAAGTTGCAGCGTGCAAAGCTCATGCCCGGGAGCACCAATGGTTGGTCAACCAAAGTATTTCTCACTTATTTATGACCGCAGGGTCCGAAAACCATTTCTGCGTGGGCCTCAGAAGCTAAAAGTCCATGTAAATTGCAATATATCAATCAGAATGGAAAAGGGACAATTTTTCGGGGAACACCAAATTCCTGTTAAATTGATGACTCTTGACGAAGTTCGTTCCAATCTACCAAAATCACGCTGTATTCTCTTAATATTTTGACCTGCTGAAAACGATTCCAGTTGTTTTAGAATGCTGCCGTTTTTAAAAAATCAGAAATCAGCTAATTTGAGCAAAAAATGGTGGGCGATCTCTAGCTCAACTTATTATGTATGGAACGGCCCACCCTTATGCCCTTTTTCGTCACTGTCTGCTTATAGTTAATTTTTCACCGGGATCGTTTTTAGCAGGTCAAGATACGTGAGAAACTTTAGTGTGGAAGGATTTCGGTTGGATTGAAACGAACATGGTGAAAAGTTATCAATTCCACAGGAATTTGGAGTCAAACCCACGCCTTTCCACCTGCCGCTTTTTCACCTTAATCAAATTTGGCAATTTACAAGGACCCTTAGTCTCTGAGGCCCAAGAATCCGTACAATGTAACCATGCTCTTGAAAATGGGAAGCTAAAATCTCTTTTCAATCACCCCAGAAGAATGTTTATGTTTCTCAGCTCATTCCACCAAGCATTCCACTGCGATGGTTGCACACTTTCAGATAGTTTTTTAACATTTACATGAATCCTCCATGAAGTGGAAGGAAAATCAGAGAAGCGATGTGGGAATCACTTCGCTCACAAAATCGTTCCAGAATGGGCTTTTGCAATCGAAAAAAAATATATATATATTTTTAAGGTCTTGAATCAACAAATCGAACGCACTGAGATACATGAAGCTTGGCCAAATCGAATATTTTTGATCACTCTAACCTAAAAATGCCGCTTTCTAAACGCGGTTTCGGCATTCTTATGACGAGGAATCATGATTGCCTTGAGATCGCAGGCTCATTTCAGGAACGGAGGGCTCATTCCTTTCGCTTTGCTCGGAGAATAAAATGTCTTACACTGTAAAAGATTGGTCGACTCCGCACCAAATGTTCAACCACTGGTTGAATATTCGACCACTAGACGCATGCCAAATTCAACCAGTTGGATGCAAATTAGGTCACTGGTCGATCACTAGCTCACCCTAAACTTTAAGAAATCACTTGTGATGATCCTCGGCAGAGCAGCATACCTCCAAAAAATCAACATTGACCCACTCCTAAAAATGAAAATTGCAAACATGTAGCTTCCGTACGTGTTAACAAGTTCGCTGCGACGCTATTTTTTCGTAATTTTATTTCGGTCATGAACTGGACCATCGCAATTGGGTAGAAACGCCCATATGAGGCTAGATTTGTTTTTGGCTCATTGTCCACGACCTTGGGGAAGTAAACCACCACAACAGACTTTCTTGGGAGGATTTTCCTAGCAATTCTGAGTCAACAGAGATTGATAAGTGAAAAATCGCGGGTCCCACCGGTGGGACCCTTCGCAGCGAACGTGTTAAAGTGCGAAGACGCAGGCTTGCTTATGCTATCTGATCCATCATGGAAAGCAGAAGTGGAGTCAACTAAGTTATTATGAAAGTCCATCGCTCTCTAGGTCCTTGCAATTTCACATGCACTTG
The DNA here is from genome assembly GCA_029851415.1 of Eretmocerus hayati. Taxonomy (NCBI): domain Eukaryota; kingdom Metazoa; phylum Arthropoda; class Insecta; order Hymenoptera; family Aphelinidae; genus Eretmocerus; species Eretmocerus hayati. Next base: position 117,594,478 of record CM056744.1, on the reverse strand, counting down.
CTCTCGCGCTCTCTTCGCAAAAACTTGGTTGGGTCCCTCATTTTCCCTATTTTGGACTACGGAAGAATAGTGTATAATGATGTGACAGCAGGTGAAGACCTCCTCTTACAGAGAACTCTCAATGCCTGTGTGAGATTCGTCGTAGGAAATATCCCTTTCCGTGCGCATGTAACACCCCATCGACTACCGCTAGGGTGGCTATCTGCTGCTAGAAGGAGGAATTTCCTCCTTGGATCCCTAGCTTTCAATGTTATCTCCAATAAAAATCCTAACTACATTACAAGATTTTTTCCACTCTTAGATGAGGACCTCGACATTAGACGTTTCGAAAGAAACACTCGCAAAACACTCCTCGTTTCTACTCTCAGAACTAAATCCATTAAGAATTCAGTCTAGTACCGAGCCTCCAAACTTCTGAACTCCCTCCCGCATATCCCGTTCGAACAACAGCCCTTAGCGCTGTTGTAATCTGAGCTGTTTGCAAAACTCAGGAAAGAACATGAAAATGACTGAAAGACTCGAGTTATTATTGAAGGAATCAACTGATTGATCGTGATTTCCAACAACAAACTATTACCAAAATATTACCATATCCATTTTCCAGCAAATGGTCCACCCATACATTCTTACTCTTGCATCTTTATGAATTGCTATCAATTTTGAATCTTCATTCATTGTATTCGAACCTTTCGTCGTCATTAACTAATGTAAGCTTGGGTTATTAGATGACTATTTTACTCTATTTTATTCATTACCACGTTCATAATACAAACAAGTACAAAGTACCTCCTGCAGAAATTCTATAATGCATGTGTGCGCAGACTGGCGTTACTTACATACTGGAATAAAATGTAAATATATAGAAAAAGGAAAATTTACAAACAACTTTTAGAAATGCATAGTATATACAAGAGTTTTCGAGAAATTTAAAGGAAGATTTCAAAAATATGGTATTTTAATTCGTATCATGTAACATTTTGATTGAAGTTGAAGATTATCTGTTCAGATATTCATCAGTAAAGGCAACATTAATTTTTATCCAAGACTCTAGCTTTTTTCCGTCCTACGTCTTTTAGTGACTTTAAGATATTTGGCAGCTTATTGAAATCGTACGGTCTTGCATATTCATGATTCCTTTCTCCTACTTCTTTTGTAACTTTTGGCAGATGGAGTTACTTATTTCTAGTGACTGTTACATTATTGAGATAAGATCTTTTAAAGTTCTGTTAGTGATAGCTAATGCATTCTAGGATGGTTATTTGTTTCAAATCTAGAGGTGTTGTGAAATTTTCATCTCTTTTCATAATCTTCATAACTTTTTTGTGTATGTCACTAATTCCCCCAAAAAAGGTAGATAATGCTGATCCTCAAGCTAATATTCCATAAGTTACAACGCTGTAATAAGTTCCATACATCATGGCTGATAAGTTCTTGATTGATAAGATTTTGCTAAGTCAACTCAAAGCATAAATAGTGTATTTTGTCCTTCTTATCTTGTTTTCTATTTCTTTCTCCCATTTAAGGTGACAGTCTATGTATACTCCCAGATATTTTACACTTTTTACTCTTCCTACGGGTTTCCATCTATTTTAATTGAAAACTCATTTGGTATGCTATCACGGTAGTTTCCATAGGTCATACAGACTGTTTCATCTACATTGAAAGATAAGACATTATCTTTTAGCCAGCTTCTAACAATTTCCATTTGATTTTTCGAGTGAGATATATTACCTCTCTGCATGAGAAACCAGAGCAAAGAATGACAGTATCATCAGCATAAGATGTGATGGTGCATTCTACTAATTCTACATAAAAAATATCATTCATGTAGAGGATAAATGATAAAAGCCTCAAAATTGTCTCCCGAAGAACACCCGTATCAACAGAGGTGTTCTCACTTTTATTATCACCATGCTCAACTAGTTAAGATTGGTTTTCCAGATAGTTCTGTAATGAATATCCTTCTGAATCCCTCACTCCCATGCTTTCTAGTTTCACATGTAATATTTCGTAGTTGACAGTGTCAGAAGCTTTAGCGAGATTTAAATATAGTGTAGCTACTGGTTGGTTTTTGTTTAGTCTGCCGAAAAGATAATTCGTTGATCCTGCTAACGCGTAATTTGTACTTAGTTTTTTTCAGGAAGAAGTTTATACCTTCCAATAGAACTGGTTTTCCTTTCATGCAATAATTTTTCAAAAATCTTGGCTAAATTTGAAATAAGAGATAACGGTCTATGATTATTTACATGAGATCTTTTGCCTGCTTTGTGGATTGGAACAATTCATGCCTTTTTGAAATGACTAGGACAGACGCCAGTTGAAATACTTGTATTCATGATGTATTCAAGTACTTTCAAAAATTCATCATTTTCTGCAAACATTTTCAAAATAGATACATGTATTCCATCAATTCCACCTTGTTTGCTTTGAAGTCTTTCGATGAGTTTCCTTATTTCATGAATATTTGTTAAATTCTAGTACATGGAGTTCGTAAATCTTGCATATTTGATTTTACCCCGCTTTCTTCTAATTTGTTGAGCTAAATTTTCCCCCACGTTACTGAAGTAGTTGTTCAAATGGTTGGCAATTCTCTGGCTATCTTTGATATTGTTACCTGTTTATGAGTCTGTTAGAATATTCATCTGACAATGATTTTTCCTCAATTTTTCACCTAATTTGTTATTTACATGATTCCAGAATTTTTTTGGATCATTCCCTAGTTTATCGATTTCATTTTTCTCGCGATTCTCTTTTGCTTCTCTAATCAGTCCATTCATAGTACATTTCCGTACTGAGCGCGGTAGCCCATTTTGGGCTCTAGGACAGTTTATCTGTCGAGCGAAGCGAGACAGACATGTCCTCCAGTGCCCAAAATGGGCTTGCAAGCGAAGTGCGGATGTATTTTTTCATTACGAGAACCCTAAAACCCTATTTAAACGCGGCATTTTTAGGTTAGAGTAATGAAAATTCTTTTTTTTCTCTTTGTACAGTCTATTGTTATAATATATTAGAATTCTATTGCATTTTTCATATTTTTGTGTTAGCCTTCATCATTTTTCGTAAGTCTCAAATTTTCGGAGACATGTGCCCCCTATATTGCATAAATGAAACATGTTCTCTTTTGCTCCTGCATTGATCGCTGCGGGATCGTATGGGGTAGTATCCCGTGACTAGGAATGAAGATTAATTTAATCTAATCTAATCAAATTGAACCGCTGGTTGACAATTTCACCACAACGAATATGGGAGTAGAAATAGGATCATGGGAATTGGCCAATGGTGGTTTCCGGGGGACATCACTGGGTGAAGAAAACAAATTTTTTCACGTTTTTCCATCAACAGATACCGACAAATATCAGCGCCAGCCGGCCAATCCTTTGAGGAAAAGAATCCAGGTACAGCAACGTTTTCGCGATTCGGTATCCGGATTAGTGACCACTCATTCTGCATTTGCCTAGTTCATGGTCCCAAACAAACCATAGGCCTTGCAAACTGCGACAGATGGTCACCAATCTGGATACTGAATTGCGGAAACGTTCCTCAACCTGGGTTTTCACTCTATCTGTTCACGAAAAAAACGTGAAAAAACATGACCCTGCTTCAAAAATGTCGTCCAGGCACAACTTTTCACTCTCATGGGTCTCTCATTAAACACATTACAAAAAATTCGACGAATTTTTTTGCGCGAGCTAAGCGTGGCAGCCCCAGCCGAGCGGTCACCAATCCGGATACTAAATCGCGAAAACGTTACGTAACTTGAATTCTTTCCGGAAAGGCTCTCAACTGGCTCTCTTGATTATTTATAAATGTGTATCTCTTCACAGGGGGCGGCTTACTAGGGAGTAGCCATGGCCAATGCCGGCTAATACGGCTAGTTTTGCGGCAAATGCGCGCTACTGCGAGAGATCCACCACAGGTGCAAGTAGACAGAAGTAGCCAAGAGTGGCCTCGCTGAGATTCAGAAAAGTAGCCTCGAGAATAGCAATTGTGGGGATATGTTCTACTCCAAAGTACTTTACCGCTGCTGGAAGCTACTTCTGGCTACGGTAGAGCTTGTCTTGCGGATCCAACAAGCGACCAACTGTAGTCAAATGAAGCTCGAAGTAGCCACGCGTGGTCCGTACAGGGTGAGGGAGTAGCGATGTCCTGCGCTAGGTTGCAATGCCAGCTAATGTCGGCTACTTCTAACTACGCTCACCCTGTACGGACCACTCATGGCTACTTCGACCTACTGTTTGACTACCGCTGGTCGCTTGTTGGGTGCACAACACAAGCTCTACAGTAGCCAGAAGTAGCTTCCAGCAGCGGTAAAGTAATTTGGAGTAGAACATGGCCCCAAAAATGCTATTCTTTCTAATCTCAGCGAGGCCACTCTTGGCTACTTCTGTCTACTTGCACCTGTGGTGGGTCTCTCGCAGTAGCGTGCATTTGCCGCAAAACTAGCCGTATTAGCCGGCATTGGCCACGGCTACTCGCTAGTAAGCCGCCCCTGGTCTTTTCATGATCATCGGAGCAGCATGCTTTTTGCAGGATTAGGATGAGGAGATGAGTATTCAAAGATTCATGTCATTCGTACTATGTTCTACAGTGTCATATTGAACAATATCGATCTTATAATCATTCATTCCAAAGTACCTAGCAGATAAAACTATGCCTGCAAATTGGAATAAAAAAAGAAGTTCCAGGAATAACACGCACTCGAGCACGAAAATCTTCAAGAAGTTCTACATCATACAATTGTAGTACAAAAGATATTTGAAAAAGTAATTGTGATGGTTTACAATGACATTTTTGGCGTAGCTGTCACCAAAAATATTAAAATCTATATGTGTCTTAATCGTACTTATCACTAACAAGGTAGAATCATTTAGAATTTGATGGACTTGTATTGATTAATCTCTATTGTAATCCATTAATATGTTATAACAAAGAGTTCATTGATGATTTGCATGAAACATGTACAAGAATGTTGCTCCCGGGACTATATTCCAGATGTCGTCAGAAGTTAGATGGTCTGTCATCGGTTGGTTGGAACGCCTTTTGCAATTCCAGCTCAGAATACGAAATGGCACTAATTGCCCTGATATTTTTTTGGTCAAGCTGTCTTGGGGTAAGGAAATATTTAATTCAGTCACACACGAATGGATAACCTAACGCACCTCAAAACAGCTCGCCCCACATTGGTGCATGATTTAGGAAACTTCGATACAAGGGTGTAAACGTGAAAAATAGTCATTATTGTCCTAGGAGTGTAAACTCACAAGGAGCACCCAGGTGTTGTGAGCCATGGATTTGGCTGAAAGTCTGGAGATAGTCTCCTTCTACCACCAAAAGGTGAAACCTAGAGCCACACTAGCGAATGCCTAATCGTTTTCAAGCTATAGCCTATGACATTAGCATTGCTCATATGGGCCTATATTCGAAAAAGATATAGATATACTCGTAATGCTAATGTAATGAGCTGCAGCTCGGAAACGGTTGGGCATTTGCAAGTGTGGCTCTGGGTTTCGTCTTTTGGCGGTAAACGGAGACTATTCCCAGAATTTCAATCCTTGTTCCAAAAGCCCTGGGTGCTCCTCGTCAGTTTGGGGGCTACTCTATTTCCCGAGCAAAGCGAGGTAAATAAGCTCCCCATACCCCAAATGAGCCTGCGCGTTCAGGGCAATGATGATTTTAGACCATGAAAATCCTAAAACCGCATTTGAAAGCGGTATTCAAATTATGAGAATGATGAAAACTTTTTTTCGCGCCCGAGGAATCATCACGAGAATGTGAGAAATAGGGTCTACTCCCGTGTATCGAGCTATATTTTTTGATAAACTGCGAGTAAGAGTCATCAAACTGTGCGCAAAGTTCACATTGACGCACAGTTCATCAAGAATGTATTTTTCTTCATCAGGTTTATGGTGATTCTGGATCCTAATAATGGTCCGACCACACCAATTTTTCTTAATTATTTGATTTTGGTCTGATTAACTGAAAAAATGGCACTGGAAGGCTATGACAATGTGTAAAAAAAGTCTTCTATTTAACGGATGATATTGTTCCTCTTCAACAGTGACATCACTTTTGTTCACAAGCAGCAAGCTCTTATTTACTGCTTCTTTGGTTTTTCATCAGATGATATCGAACTGACTTTACCATTCTGATCGACTGTGCTTTTTTCTGTTCTGGGCTTCTTCTTCTTGATGTATGCATGGTAGTAAAAGTCACCAAAGAGTACAATCATGAAGAGATTTTGAGGAATGAACAAGTACGCAGGCCAACGTGGATATCCGCAATCCCTGAACAGGATCTGAGAGAAGTGTACCAATATGAGGAAAAATTGTAAGAGTTGCAGTTGTGTGATGTATTTCTTCCACCAAGGTTTCGAAATTTTCAACGACATCACCAAATAGTGCGTGTACATCACAACGTGCACGAATGAATTGGCCACACCTGTGAAAATGAGAAAGATGGAATTAGCACGCCTGACACTTCATGATTCCGAGAAATATTCCAATATACTTTTAAAGTAGGTGAACGAAGATTTTCGTTTGACTAACGAGTTTTGCCGGTCGCTCATTTCTTTACCGACGATGTGAATGAAATGACTCCATGACAAAAAAGAAAATCTGATATCGAGAACCATTTCTAGCTTAGCATGAAAAAACTCTGGCAAATTCCTTGACGTAGATCCAAAGAGTAAGAATAGCAAAATATAATCCATATAAAAATTTACCTAGGAAATAAGAATGACCTCCAGCTATCCATTTAGTGCCACCCCATCCGCACATTATCATTCCAGTGTGATGGTACACATGTAAAAATGATATTTGATTGTCTTTTTTCCTCAGGACGAAAAAAACTGTGTCGAGTAGGTCGAGTAACTTCAGCTTAAAATAAAAATGCACCAGAGCTGCAACCTGTGAAAAATATATCATATTTATCATCCGGCTAGTCCTGGTAGAAATTCACTTCGATGTAACACGTGAATAGGCCTAAAATGGCTAATTTTTAGCCAGTCGGCTAAAAAGTGACCATTTAATGGCAACTAATCTGCTCCATTGGAGTAAATTTCTTTCAGTTGTAATAAGTTTCCAATTGGCCAGTGCGTGGCCAGTTGAATGGACATCTTGATTTATGAGTAATCATAGCAACAAAATGTATGATTCATCCGAAGATGGATGAAAAATGCAATCTGTCGTAGTCATGATAGTTAATTTTTGATTATTGCACTCTTAGGAGCTCTTATAGTCAAACGCACTCGGCTTGTCCCGTGTAGTGGCCAAGCAAGGTCCACTCTATTTCGGTTGTGATAGGGTAAAGATCCAGGTACCCCATGTATTTTGAAAAAATTTTCTGTAAGAATTCAATAAAAATCCACTGTTCTCCCGGAAAAATTCGCAATCTTTCAAAAAATTCGATTTTTTCAGTTTTCTAACAATTGTTGCTCGGCCGTGCAACTGAATTTCCTGATCCACCATGGCACAAATCACCCTCGAAAGCTCGACTAAGAAAAGGGAAGTCATTGGTGCAGGTGAAATACTTCGTGTGGCTGAGAAATCAGCGACAGTGACCACAATTTTCGATACATTTTTGCTCTACCCACACAGCCTACGACGGTAGAAGAGAGAAAGGTTGCTGGAAAATCTCGATTAGTATGAGTCAAGTATCCTGATCGAATAACCCGACGAGCGCCTCCTCAGGCAGCGGAAGCTTGTCAGATTGTTTGATTCAAATTGGTCTGAGTTTGATGTTATTAATTCTCATAGTTTATGCGCAACAATACGATTGTAATAAATGTTTCCTCATACGCTCTAGGTATTTCAAATCGAATGAGTCAAATCACATATCAAAGCATGTCAAGTCAAGACCAACTGGTGTGCATCAAGTGAAATAATAGTGTTCCTGAAATCAAAATCTGGTTCGTACTTTGATATCAGACAAACCGGGCATATGAACCAATGGTGGATTATGAAAATACTCGGAATATACCCTGGTATCTGGGATTAGACACAGTCACAGACGATCTTTGTGGATAGAAGCTAGATTTATATCATTCAAACGAATTTCCACAGTAAATTTTTCGAGATGTCTCAAAAATTCCAGGCATTCCCGATTGTCACGCAATCGAGATGACTAGGCGTGAGTTATTGGGTAGTTGACTGAGAACAGAGTAAATGTGCAGAGCGAGGTACGGCAGGTATAGGTGGAAAATGTACCAAAAATATCGATCACTGTCGCTGATGTCCCAGCCACGAAAAAATCGCGTTTGCAAGGATTTTCCATTCTTTGGATACGAATTCAAGGAGTGATTTGCGCCATCGGGGATCAAAAATTTGTTTGCACGCTTGAGCAACAATTGTTGGATAATCAAGATCATCAATTTTTTTGAAACTTCGACTTTTCCTGGAAAAACGATGCATTCAATTGAAGTTTCCTCAGAGACCTTTTCTACGTGTAATCACGTGTGCAGGTAACCGCGAGTGAAGTCATCTTTGCATGTCTCCCACGTAATACATAGTTTTCCATGAACATATATAATTATGGGATCCGTATATTCCATGGTCATATACGATCATATATGAAATCGGTTTAAAAACTTTTTTTTTTAATTCCGGAAGGATGTGACATACTAATTTACAGTTGGTGTAACATCAACATGCACATCATGATATTGATCACGTACTACTGAAAAAAATCTTTCCTGGAACGATTCTCAGGTTTTGATCGTTTAAAAAACTGAAGAGAAAAAATCCAATGTAATATCTTCTTTCGTCAAAAATGTCACTTTTTGGAACTTTCGATTGACTCCTGGAAAGATTTGATTTTCACTTGCATATGATCAGTATCGTGTAGTATTGATGTTAGAACAGGTTAGCATCAATATATCACAACTTTCCGGAATACAAAAAATGTTTGGAGCGGTTTTATGTACGATCATCTATGACCATGGAATCCGAGGATTCCATGATCATACATGTTTATCGAATTGTATGTTTTACATGGGATTTGTGATCTAGGGATATGAAACAGAATGTTTGGAGAAATAAGGTACTCTACCATACCGATATCGACGTGATTGATCAGTTAGTAATTGGAAAGCCCTTTTTATTGGGAAAAAAATCTCGGTCCCTTGGGAGAATTATTCTAAGTGGGACATCTCGCAACTGGGTTTGCAAATGGTTGGCATCCTACATTTGGAATCAAGTTTGAGGAGAATTTCGTAACTGATGAGACGTAATTTTAAGAAATACCCGCGTCAGCAGTACTCGAGGACCAGTCATTGATCATTTTCTGCTTTGATTTCTGATCTCATTCATATTTTCATGATATTCGACTAATATGTATGAACATTGAACGTAATTAAGGAATCATTGACTTGAATCAATTCATGGGATGCACTGAAAATCTGCATAAATCAGACTCGGATAGTCCCGATTGTCCTCTCCAAGTGCCACTCATACAAGTTCGATTGAACAGCGTTCGTTCACGCAGTGAACGAAAGCGGTTCTCAAGAATTCTTCCATGAATCCCATACTTATTTCTTAAGAAGTTACCTCAGTGGCCTCTGGTGTATAGTCTACTGGCTCACAAAAAAGGCTGTATCCGCGTTCCGTAGACATCGTGATTGCCTGCAAGGAATGATTTATCAACGGATTTTCATACATGGTTTGGGGTCCTTATATTGAAAAACTCAATTTGATTCGATAAGGTTCATGGAACCAGAATTTTGCCATCTGCTCCTCAATTTTGAAGAATGGCCAGAACCCGCGAAAAACAGTCATTTTTCCTGCAGGAGCAACCTACAGTTGAGTAGTTCTCTGATAAAATCTCTGCAGTACCGCAAATCCCCCCCCCCTTCCCATACAAAATAGTAAAGGGTGGACGTCCTTGAGGCTAAAAGACTTTTGTCATATTTCTTTCAAATCAATCTCTAGTAACAACTATTCAATTTCGTGGTCCATAGTAGGAATTTTGTAAACCATCACTAAAGGGGACTGAAGAAAATTCTTGAGACGTCTGCAGAGCTGTTTCTATCTTGATTCCAGTAGAGCATAAGTATTCTGATTTTTTCCTAGTGTGTTGCAGATATCCGGAGCTTGGCCCTGAAAAATGCACACCAGTTTGTGCCATGAGAAAGATCTCAAAGACGACCTCGAGAATTTCTGTCCAGTTCTTTTGAGGCTCTGATCAGGTATAATTGGAAAGAATTAGGCAGGCCTGATAGAGGGCCTGATGATCTACAAGAACCATAATATTCATTCATATGAAGTATGATTTCTTATGTAAAATTACCCGATTGTGACTATGAATAGTTTCAAGCTGTGATTCCGCTGTTTACAGCTTATTTCATCATTTTCTTGGTTTTTAATTCTGTGAATAATCACAACACCGATGTGTTAGATTTCTGTGCATGTGTGAAACCTTATGAATCTGGAAGTAGTTGAAACAGAATGCTGAGAAAATTTGCCCTCTTAGAATAATTATTGACCGGGATGAATTTGATCGACTGCAACCAAAACTATACGGCTCTTGAGACGTCAAGACTATTCAAAATCCATATATAGCCTGGATGCAGATGAACAGCTCGGGGCTCCGGTTTAGGTACAGTTGGATCATCTTTTAGAGCCATGAAATCGATTTTGGCAAGTGATCATTCCAAAGGATGTTTTCTCAGCTCTCGATTGAAACTTTTTCCAGATCCGTGAAACTAAGTGCATGCACAGGAATTGCTATTTTCTGATTGATTAGAGAATGAATAATCAAAATCAACCAAAAGTACTCGAAACATCGAAAACATAGCTTCAAATCAAAAAATGGTTTGAAACTATGTTTTTGTTGTCAAAAAACGTGATGAATGTAGAATTTTGGTTGATAAAACGTATTTTAGTGATATCAGGCCTGCCTGGGTTTTTCGGATTTTGACTGACTAAGGACTGAGATATTAAATCAAAATTTCCAAGGCCTATAAGAATAATATTGTGAGGTCTTGGAAATGTATTTTGCCTGGTGATTCCTTTCAAATGAATAACAGGCAAGATAAAAGTTGCTCCGCAGAAGGCTCGGGAATTTTCTTGAGTCCCTCTACTCGGTATGAAGTCCCTGTTACGGACCACGAAATCAACGAGACGTTACAGGAAACTGTTCCGAGAGACCTCATTATTTTAATATATTGTCTTCAAATTACTACTCAATTGCTATACTCCTCATTTAACACGTTTGCTGCGACGAGTCCCACTGAAATGCGGTGGGCCTCGCGTGCCCCTTCTCCTGTTCAGAGAATTTTGGCCTTAGGAGAAACAATATTTTGCAAGGCCCGTCGGTGGGCTCTGCCACACCTGGGGGAGGAACACCGTTTCCAGCATCGGCAGTGAATATTTCAAGCAACTGTAAGCTTACCGTTGTAAACCTCATTTAATTTCTTACAAAGAGCTCTACTGTATCAAATTGAATTCGGCAATTGATTTCTCCGAAGAATATTTCGATGGCTATCAATTGCAACGACGGTTCAAGATTACCCATGCTTGAAAAAACTTATTTAGGCATTTTTTTCATACACGAACGTATGTGACGATGAGGAATTCTACAGAAAAATTTTGATTCCAAATAAACAATCCGGCATACTGTCTTGCAAATTTCAATTATCTCTTAAGATGCAAAGCCAAACGTCTTGAACTCATACAAAATTTAATATCTAAATACCTTGAGTAACATAGTCTCTTCATTGCAAGTTATTTCCACACAGCATGGAATATTTTATGAATATGACCCGTAAGATATCCTATCCTACTATTGAATTATCTTGTAAGAATATTTGTGGGATAATCAGTGAGATGCCTCGTGAACTGCTCTTGAGATAGTGATGTACCCTGGTAAAAATTGTGAGCATTTTTTGGCCAAAAACTGGCCAATTCTAATCTAATTGCATTGTCACTATATCTATATATTGCATGGGTGGCCAAAAAAATTGGTCACATTTCTACCAGGGTATTATATTGCAGTATGCCCAGATACCCCAGAGATATTTTCGTAACATTTTATCTGATTATTTTTCTGAATTTTCGGAGCAGTACTCCGTGCTGTGTGGATTTTTCATAAAAAATTCCCAAGTTCACGATACACCGGTACAAAAATTGATTTACCTGTATAAAAAGTTTAGCATTTAATACTATTTGAATGACATCGTAAATCTGCATTATCCTATCCAGTTTCATGGGAGGCCTCCTTGCCATTATACTCGGCCCAAGGCTGAATGTGAAGTACAAATAGAATGCTATGAGTGCTATACCTGGCCATGGTGTAGACATCAAAAACCATTCGCTCACTCTCTGATCTGAAAAATACAGATTGATATGTCAGATCGATCGAATAAAATGGACGCTTTATTGAGGATAAACTGCTATTTCTGGATTATTTGGAAAGTATATCCTTATTTTTGAATCTCATTACAACCAAACATCATTATCGTCTATATCCGGAATCAAACATGTGATTGCTCATGGGAGTTATCCAGTTTACGGTAATTACATATAGCTGTAAGCCCAGTCAACTTTCTGACGAAAAAGGGTTTTGGAACAGAAAATATTTGAGTTCTGTAGTGTGTGTTATCGAGCGACATTGTGAGAATGCTCTCTCAAAGTGGTATACTTCATTCAATTTTTTGTCCCTATTGATTGTTCCTCTATTGCACAATTTTTATCGAGGTAATGAACGTGTAAGAACCAAACATGAGTTGAGTAAGCCTCAAAATAGGTCCAAGACAATCGTTTCGGTCAGTTAACGGGGCCGAAAAGTTTGAACTGAGTGAATCCCCCCCCCCTATTTTGCTCATTGAAATTGGTGAAATTTATGAATGAGAAACACGAGAACTTTGCTGAATTTCAGTGAAATTCCACTCAATTTTACTCAACCAAGAAATTTTACTGTGGATAAGTGAAAATGCACCGAATAGGATCAAATATTACCGATTCATGCGGAGAGAGTATGAATATCAGCTCCAAGAAGTATTTTCTCAGATATTTCTGGATGAATATGTTGTAAATGTATGATTCGTCCGAAAAAGTGTGGGGATGACTAGAAATTCCTGTAACTTTGAAATAGTGATTAATGAAACAGTTAAGATAGCAAAAATTGTACCGTGAACATTTCTGATATTAACCTCATTGTTGGCTAGAAAATTGATAGTGTGTCAAAGAGATCGACGGAACAGTTTTTGAGGTTTTGTCATCCAAAAACCCAAAAAACCATCCACGCACGTACGAATACGTGGAAAATAACATAAAAAGTGAGAGTACTTTTATGAGTATTTGAATTTGAATTTTGAAAGTCTGTAGTGATCCAAAAACTGCAACCAGAATTCGCAGACGCAACAGTCGAAAATTTTGAATTTTTTGGAGTGAGTTGTCGATATTTATGAGAATTTTCTATTCTGAAGAACCATCTTCGGTTGTTCGTGGATCCAACTCCTGAGATCCGAGTAATCATGTTAAAATTCTCTGGATTCCATCAATTACATGAATTAGAACTAAATACGATTAGAGAAATTCCGATGAGATTCTCTTTTGTAGATTTGTCTATTTCTCTGACCAATTAGTCTCATGTACTCTATTTGATTATGCAATCATAGGTTGAAACAGTCTGATTTTGCTCTGATGAAATGGATTGAATATATAAGCAGTCGCATGATTATGATTATGTTTACTATGGAATGAACAGCCTTGTACTCACCAGGAGAGGTCATCACATCCGGATCACGGATTTGGCTGAAACTCTGGGAATAGTCTTCTTTCAGCACAAAAGGACAATATCCAAAATTATAGACCCTAATGCTCAAGCGTTTCCGAGCTACAGCCAAGGACATTAGCATTGCAGGTATACCTATATATATCACTTTTTAACATGGGCCTATATGGGCAATGCTAATGTCGTAGGCTGTAGCTCGGAAACGCTTGAGCATTAGGGTCTATAATTTTGGGTGTCGTCTTTTTGAGCTAGAAGAAGACTATTCCCAGAGTTTCAGCCAAATCCGTGATCCAGATGTGATGACCTCTCCTGGTCAGTTTTTCAGTCACAAAACGAACTCATCTTTCTCACAAGGACATTGGCTTGGGAGTTCTGTGTCAAGAAAATTTTCATATCGAATTATGGTCATTTTGTTGAAGAGTATATAATTCATCTCTTCTGGACCTATTTCTTTTAATGCATTCATTCATTCTACATGACTTCAATGTCATAATCTGATTGATAGCATCTGATTTGTCCCCAAAATTTAGTGAATATATTCATGCAAATGACCCTGCATGTGTTTTCCGTGAGTTACAAAATCATTATTGCATGTATTTTGAAATGCTTTGGGGGTTTTAATTCGTGACTGAGTCTTGTCCACGTAAAGGTTGAAGAAAATACTTTTGACAGAATTCAAATTACTTCCTCTTACGTATAACTTGAATCTATTAAGCATTGCGCATGAATAATGATTGAAGAAATCGTTGACCGAGCATTGTATTTATATCATTGTAAATTTTTTTGGTTCGATCGCACTGTAGAAGAGCGTCTTTCCCAGAAGAATGGGAGCTGGGAGTTCGCCGAAATACTGTTGGGGAATTCAAAAAATTTCCCCCGTCATCAAATGTAAAAAAACATTTGGAGCACACGAAGGCTATCAAGTCAGTAGATGTCACAACGCCAAGCGTATTTCGGATTGTTGCATAACAAGTATTCAAGAATTATAAGTAGAAAATTCCTGTGACGCAGTTTGATCACGTGTGAAATCGATGAAGTTCTTGTTTCATAGAATTCATGAATATGACTTTTGTAGCTTTTCCAATTGTCTATGATTCTACTAGTCAGTTGTAAGCTATTGTAGTTATGACTACTGTGTTAGAAAACTTGTAGCGAAGAAATTATCACAGCATTATTGCTTCCCTCGAAAAGTTCCCCATGAACGTGGCTTCCTTTCGCCTTTACGACAGTCGTAAATAATGTTAAACGTTGTTTCTAATTTTTTAGGGGTATCCAAGAATATTTATAAACTCTAACATTAGATTCCAAGTCCACATTTCATATTTCAGCCCACGAATCACAATGCAACACATCCACCTGAAAAAACTACACAAAATCATAATGAAATTCACCTGCGACTTCGTAATTGATGTAGTTATACACCTCGGCCATTCTCCTTATGATGGCCGCCATTTTGAATGCCTAGTCACACAAATGCGAAGTCACCCTAAAAATCACGCGAGCCACACACTTTAGTGTCACCTTGCGCTATCCTTGCGTATCCTCATCAGCACGGACGGCTGCAACCGGATATACTCTGGGCTGGCTGGAAGATCAGGGTATTTCTGTAATGAGGGCCTTATAATCCTTGGTGAAACTTGCTTCCATGCGTCTGGGCACTTTTCTTGCTGCTATATCAACACAAAATTGTGTTCCTAGATTTTCGCTTAAGCCGGCTGATGAGTATAAAACACACGCGTGATCGGGCCCTCCGACCCACCCAGCCAGCCGCTTTGGGTAATCAATGATAACTGATGATGAGCGGCTCTTGTTTTTGCCCCACCATCAAGTTTCGAAGCCACGAATCATTGTATTGTAATAATGTGCGCTGCCCAAACTAACTGGTGGGCTTAACAACGCGTTTTGCTCTGGTTCTTTACGACTCGCGTGCCGCTTATGCGACAGTGATGACACTCAATACTATGCAAGTCCAGAGCGCGCGCAAACTCATCAAAGTGCTTGCTGGCCCATTCGATTTGAGACTACAGTTTTGGGGGGGAATTCTTTTGAAGTGGGGATTCAGATATAGTGGAGATTTGATTACGACACTTAGATGGTTAATTCAAATATATGCTGTTTCAACATGTACTCAAAAGTTGCGCGTATGTTCCGTGTATTGATCGAATATTCTTGATCAGCCATTTATGAGCAGGCATGAGTATGATCGTCCACGTGGTGTTCAGAAAGCTTATGTGCTTGACAATATTTGGTTGGAGCTTGCAACAGCTTTTCGGCATAATGATTTGAGAATGGAGAGGGGTGCAAGGTACTCGTCAACGTCGCAATTGTACGAGCGTTGAAATCTTTGATCTCACTTGGCAAGAGCCATTTGTGAAACTGGATTTGCTCTGAAAATTTAGTGGTTTTTTGCAACGTTTTGTGCTTTATCTTAGATCACTAGCTCATCACAAAATGCTGATATCGTAGAATACATTTTTTTGGGTTTCTATCACAGTGTTCTAACCTCAAAGTTACACTAATGTTGGTCATCGTGGGGTAAGATGTATGCATGTAGAATAGATACCGTAAACAGGGGTGAATGTGAACACCGGGGTGAATGTGTCCACTCAACTGTTTTTGAAATAGCACGTGACTGGTACGTCGAAGAATATCTCACGAGAGCTCATCTTAAAGGTGAGATGAGTAGCTTCAAAATTAGCTCCAGCAAGATCTTATACCATCTATCAGTACAAAACTATCAAAAAACGAAAAGGACACATTCACCCCGGTGTTGGCACATTAACCCCAGTTTACGGTACTTAAGCTGTCCCAAGTACTCATCGTTACTACATGCATGCAAAATCATACAAATGTGTGGGTGACAACAGTATAACGAATAACAATGTTGTGATATTTATTCAGTGCTATCATCGCTTTATGCTTTTATGCATTCATTTCCGGCGCCATGAACAGAATGACATATAAAGAGACAAGATGTCATTACGAGTGTAATTGTCTTCATGCCTCAACTTTTCTCAAGAGACCATATATCAAAGAGTTTTAAGATTGTGATATCAAATGCTCACTATACTATTGCCTACTTGTGAATTTTTCTGAACACTATCGCAGTATGTAATCAGAATTGGCTAATAGTTATGTCGGATTATTAGTCAAAATGTTTCTGAAAGATTGGTTAGAAGTCGAATATTTCGGTCCTGCGAAGAGCCTTTTGAAGTTGAGACAAAAAGAAAGAATGAATGAGCTGATTTCGTACGATGCACACACGTTGTCTTGAGATTCGTTGAAATTATTCGGACAATTCTGTTGGGGACGGTTTCTAGTGTATAACAAAAGGAGACAGAAGTAGCACAAGCAAATATATTCGCTCTAAAAAACGTTATTATGGGTCCATCCAAAACGGTCACTTTTCCATGTTTCACAATTTACCCACTCAAAAAAACTGTAGGGAAAATTCTGCGCGATCTTTCATTCAAGTTCGAAATAAGGGCAAAAAAGTTCACAGAAAGTAAATCAGGCACACTTCCTGGAGCAGAGATAAGCCCCTTGCTAATTTATCGAATATATTGTATGAAAGAAAACCAATAATGTTGGTCAAAAATTACATGTTGAGTAATATTTTTCCAATCGGCTCAAACAGCGCCCTACACTCTAGGCGAGTCCCGAAGCTACTGAAAGGCACCCATAAGAATTCACGTTTGTGCCAGACGGGGTTCAAACCCATACCATCTGCGTCGGAGACGGAGACCTTATTCACGAGACCGCGAATGCTTCAAAAACGACAACAAATTCAGCGATGGGCTGGAATTTGTCGTTCTTCTCACCCAAAATTCTAAAAAAATCCTTATAAACCCCCTCGCGTGACACCTTACGGCCTGTGAGCAAATGCGTCTGTCGAGAATGGATGTACGCAAATGGCCGTCCGGATAGTTCCATTTTACAGACCAACAGGGCATATTAGAATTGATGTTGAGCCAGAAACGTAGATGACCTGCATCAAAAAGGCTCTGCCGACCATAATGGACTAGCCCCTGGTACATTATCGCAAAACATTACGAATCAGCGCTCTCGAAATTTTATCTTGAAGTTTTTTGGGTCGCTGGTCCCGAATCCGGTGTCGAGTCGCTCGGATGACATTGTCTTTTCGAGATATTGAAGGTCAGAATGGGGTAAAAGGTGAAAGATCGATAATAAGATTAGTGTTTCGAATCGCCGAACACGAGTCCGATACTAAGGTAAGTGTACCCAACTTGCCCCCATTAAGCCATTTTCTTAATAACTCTGGCCCATCTCCATATTTTCTAACGTACTTTAGCTCATTTTGAAGATTGTCTCAAAACCTTCAAAATGAAGTACATTCAATTTAGACCAACTGGTGCCAAACTGTTTCAATTCTCCCTAAAGGTGACTTTTGAGAGTTCACAAAAATGTGTACCCAACTTGCCCCCATCATTTAAAACAATGTAAGCCGGCGATAAAGTGCACAAAATCGTTTTGGTCCGTTTTCATCACTGTTCAGCGACATTTGGAGCTTTCAGCTGGACCAAAACACTATTTCCGACCTATTTTGATGCGGTAACACGCTCTAAAGTGGTAAAAAAAGCCATACTGCCCGCCTTTCCGAGATAACCATATGAGGGCATGTTGGGTACACTCCGATGTCGGCTTTCTTGATTCTCAAACCATCTTCGTGTTTTGTACATAAAATCGCTCCAAATCAGAGTTCTGCAACCCTGAAAAGCGGATTTTGAAGGTCTTGAAACAAGAAATCGAATGCGCTAAGGTACGTTTAGATTGGTCGAATGAAAATAAATTGGCACCGGTTTTAGTGAACGCGATTTCCTCGGTGATTTCTTAGCCGTGCAAACACGAAAAATGGAAAACTCACTTTATATTTTCTGGAGAACGCAGAAATGATCCAGGGTCGTTGAGAACTACGTATTTTCTCATATCTTAACATAACAAACGTAAAAAACAATTGCGGGAAGGTCAACGAGCGCCCATTCCTGAGATCGGCATATGGGGGCAAGTTGGGTACACTTACCTTATATTTCATCTACTGTCACACAAACCCTAAATATGCACCATTACTTCAGTTTCATTGAGGGATTTCATTTTTCGACATTGAATTCTAGAATACCAAACATTTTTACGTTCAAATATGTGTTTTTGAAATTTTTGCTAGAGTTTCATGAGGTCTCACAAACGAAGAGCTTAGCACTCGACGAGAAGATGACCATCTTAACTCGCTCGCCTGCCAGACCACCTTCCGAACCCCTGACCTACTGACTTGATGTATGACTAACCGACTCACCGACCTAGTGACCTGATGTATAACCTACTGACTCACCAAACTCTTTATAGGTTGAATAGTTCATTGTTTTTGTTCGATTAGATTTTTTAGTGGGAGATGGGGGGGGGTTGCTATATCGAATAAGTTGCAGCTGTCTCAAATGGTCTAGACAACTTCTGTATCGTAACCAGGGGCGTCAGGACGCCTGTGGTTCGGGTATGGAGTTCTCGGAGGAGCAAAAAAAAAGGGTCTTCGGATCAAGGGAGTATTGTGATGTTGGTTAAACCTCATCCTCTGCACCGTGACTGCAGAGATACAAGTACCTTTTACTTAGATTTTGTCTCACAAGGAGAGGGTCAGGCCTTCGGATCACGGATTCGCCTGAAACTTTGGGAATAGTCTTCTTTTGGCACAGAAAGAAGATATCCAAAACCGCGCTTGCCAACGCTCAAGCGTTTTTGAGCTACAGGCTAAAACATATGCATTACAGTATATCTATATATACCATTTTTGATGAATATGGGTATACTGTAATGGATGGGTCGTATGCTGTAGCTCAGAAACGCTTGAGCGTTGGCAAGCGCGGTTTTGGATATCTTCTTTCTGTGCCAAAAGAAGACTATTCCCAAAGTTTCAGGCGAATCCGTGATCCGAAGGCCTGGCCCCCTCCTCGTCAGTGGAGTGGAGGACACCTATGCCAACTTCGAAGTGCAAATTGGGTCCATTGCTGGTGTCTGTTGGGCCGAAAATCTATCGGCTACGTTTGGAAGTAGTCCGATGCGATATCATCTGTCACGAGATACTTTAATCGCCAGTGCTCAGGTTTTGAACCTTACGCGGGGCAACAAACAGTGATTGTCTCTTCGGTACTCAATGTGTTTCGTGTTGACAACATTGAGTAAGCGGCGTATCGACAGAGATGAAACACTTATAAACAAAGCTATGTGTCCGGAGCTGCAATTCAGTTGGTCAGTCTGTTTTACTCCTGATGCAATCGGATTATGTTTCTATGAACCCCGCACCCTCTCTTCCTGCTCAATTCGGAATCTCAGCTGTAGCGGCTTATTTGATTTTGGTTAACTGTGCCAGTATTATTTCCGAAGGTCAAGTCCGCGAGAGGGGGTGTGACACCCACAACTCGAAAGAAAATGGCTTGAAAACAATAAAAATTCAAACACTGCGAGGAGTGATTCAATGACCCGCAACAATAATGTTCTGGCATTACGAATCGCAATTTCTAGCTATGTGATTGCAAAATCGGTAAAAAAACGAGCATAACAGGTGTAACGCTATTCACTGGCTTTATTTTACTCATCCTCGTGCCTTTTTCGACGCCATCTTTTCCTTCCTTTCTTTATATACTCACTCAATATTTACAGGAGATTTCAATTTGAATATAGCTCATGACTGCCCCGACTCTAAAGTACTTTATGAGTATCTTGATCCATGTTTGCTTGAGGTTGTCAGTACTTAGCCTACACAATGCACCATTTACAAGACTGACGCTTCGTTCCATCATACGTGTATCGATCTTTTCATAGTTCGTTCTCAATCATCCGTACTTGAGTTCAGACCATCCGATACTCCTTTCACTGATGGTCATGAATACATTGAAATTGATCATTCCGTCATACCTCTCACAGCTCCACCACAGGAATTCGCTACACGCAATCTGTCTAGGCTTGACTCGAAGAAATTTGCAGAGGAACTTGTGCAGAAGATCAATCCAAACGTTTTTCCCCTCCACCCAGTTTTCGCTCAGTCAGACCGAAACATTGATCGATATACATCTGTAGATACTGTAAATAATTCTGTCAATACTTCTTGGTTAATTAATTTTGTTAGATTTCAGCTCCCTCATCTTCTCTTCATTCAGGGCAGCTGAAACATATTGATGCTGAATCTCAGCACCGCTCATCCACTACGGTATTGACGTTTGACCAGCTGTCCCCTGTGAAGATTATCTCGGCATCTTCTCAACATAAACCCTGGGTGACAACTGATACTAGCGTCTGATTAAGCAGCGTTATCGATTGTATCGAGCGGCGACCAGAATTTTTTCTCTTACAAAATATGAAGAGTGACGTTCTCTCCGCAACTATGTCAAAAATCAGCTCGACTCCGGTGAAGACGAATATGTATCATCCAGTCTTGATAACGCTCCAGATCCGAAATCTAGATGCAGAAAACTACGGAAGCTTGGTTTACTCTCTCACAGGCTCCCCTCCCCGCTCAGCCACTTTTCTGCTGATGGCTTGAATAATTACTACGTATATGTTTCAGCCAGTTCCGACCCACTGACTGATACTGACATAGAGCGTGCTTGTAAAATCTCTAAGCCTGCAAATATTTCCTCGTTAGATTTCATGCCCGTCTCTAAAGGTGACGCACTTCGAGCCCACGCATCGAGTACTTCATACGGTATTGGCGAGGACTCAATCTCTTCCGGTATGCTGAAATCCGCCTTGCCTACGCTTGTACCGTATTACACTCAACTCTTCAATTAGTCGCTTCTAGCCGATCATTCTCCTTCTAACTGGAAGCGTGCATCTGTCATTCCGCTAGCAAAGTCATCAACATTGATCTTGATGTCTGATACCCGTCCCATTGCCCAGCTCCCGGAGGCTTCTAAAATCCTCGAGCGACTGGTATATATGAGCAACTAGTCGCTCATTTGTCATCGAATAAACTACTTAGTCCCTCTCAGAGAAACATCAAGCTTTGAAACAGGGTAAAACCATCGACCGAAAAGTCAACTTGGAGAACCCTCAGCCAATCGTAGATCAGGCTCTCGCCCTTTCCATTCAACTCAAACCGCGCTTTTGCAACTCCTTAAAGGCACATGTCGAGTTGTTGATAAGCGAATAATAACTGTGCTGATATCATTCGATTTTTCCAAAGCTTTCGGCACTGTGCCTCATGCTAAACTTTTTCTTATAAAGATAAGGAAAATTGGTTGCAGCGACAGAGTGATAAGATGGTTTGCGAGCTATCTTCGCGGTAGGACTCAAGCGGTGCGGTCTCAGAATGGTCAACACTCTGACTGGAGGGCTTTATCATCTGGTGCTCCGCTAGGAAGCTGCCTTGGTCCTCTGTTATTCGTTATCCACATCAACGATCTAGCTGATAACTTGAGCCCTGATGTACAGAGGATAACATACGTTGATGACACTCAGATTTCCCGCTACTGTTACCCTTCCGATTTAACTGCTTGTATTGCTCTTCTCAATCGAAATGGCAGTGCTATTGTCCGTTACGCAGCTGACAATAGGCTGAGACTGAACTCGAAAATGACGACCGGAATTATCCTGGGCAGCGAACCAAGTCTCAGACAAGTTCAAACTGCGAACTTCCCCAAAATAATTGAGTCAGGATCGGAAATTCCCTACCCCAGAGTCTATCAAGTCTTGGAGTTCACATATCCTACAAAGTAGACTGGACCATGCCAAGTCATGGCATCGTACGGCGATTTCATGATACGCTTTATGCTTTAAGGTTGTACAGGGGTGCACTATCGCGTTCTTTTAACTTGAAGTTAGTGCAAAGCCTCGCCCCGCCTCACCTCGACTACGCCGCTCCCGTCATTCACTACATGCAGCAATACCTAGATGGTAAACTTCAACGCCTGATGAATGCTTGCATACGTTTCGTCTATGGCAATATCCCATGGCGGGAACATGTTTCCCCTTATCGGTTATCCTTTGGTTGGCTATCAACGAAACGTAGGCGTCTTTACTTCAAGTAGCTATCTTGCCTTCAAAATCCTCGCAACCGGGAACCTTCCACTCTACGTTCTCTATTCAAACTCAAGTATGACGATGCTCCCCCTCCTTACTCTAGGGGGCTCCCAGCTCATATGCTTGACTATAGAACTCCTCGAACCGAAGCGTTGAAGCAGTCCTTTATCATTGTTGTTTCAGAACACATCAATTCCTTCCCTCCGATAAAAATTAGTCTTGAACTTTTTCCTCAGTTCAAGGAAATTCTTCTAAACCAACTCTTTAGTCAAGATAAAGCTGATTGGATCATGAAAGCTCAAGCTCTGGGTACTTTACCTTTTCCACGTCCCCTCTTCGACCCCTTATGAGCTCGAGTCTTAATATTTTTCTCCCTCATTCTTCTCCCCTCGCCTCTTTCTTTCTTTCTCTTCATCGCGCTGAGTAGTAAATCGACGGGTATGCACTGCACGTGCCCATAGTACTTCTCCAAAAAACTACCTGTATTTACTTCTTTTGAATTTCTGTTATTTTTGCATATTTTACATCTCATGAACATTGTCATAATTCATCCTAGAGAGTCTCATGGGGTTATACCCCCAGACTTCAATGAAGTTAATTTCAATCAATCGATCAATCATATTACCCGTATTTGTCGGATTCAAATTTACCATAAACTTTTTGTTGAGTCTGCCCTATTCCTCAAAGGTGTGAGCGAGTTTGAAGAATCCTATGGCCTGAGTCTTCTTCATTTAGCTTCTCAGAATCAAAACAGGATCCGTCAAAATATCTTTGACGTTTTCGCGGGCTCCCCTTGAAGAGGAAGTTCATCAGAATGAAATTGAAAGTCCAGTTTTCGGGGGTTGAATTCAACACCCGCTTTTCATCCAGATTTTGAATTTCCACCCACCACACCCAAAATGACGCCCCTGATCGTAACAGACTATGTGAAAACTATTCAATGTCTCGATTACTATATTCAGAGACTCTTCAAATATAACGTATCGCCAGTGACAAACATCGGATGCATCGGGGTGAGATAATGTATTCTAATTCAGTCCAGAAGCCTTTATTGACCCTTATTTAACTTGATGTTTCGACAATAACGAGATGTTGTGAGCGAGAGAAATTCAAATCATCTCTCATTACCGATGGATATGAGACGTATGAAATGGGGACGACCAAATCGTACGGGCCAATGGTAGTGAATCTATATCCTACATCCGGCGAGGTAGGAACAAAAAAAGCACGGGATACAATAATTACCCGCTCGATTCGTCAAGTCGTGGATTCAATTTAATCGTCATGGTCTGTTGTCACAGCATTTGATGGTTATTTGGAAGATTTGCAATTGTGTCTTGCAGTGTCGTGAGTACTTGAATCTTTAGGGATCGAATTGTTGGTTTCAGAATGATTATCAAACTTTGAAACGACTCTGTATGATAGATAATGGTTAGACAGCGGAGTAAGAGTTATCAAAACCGAACCATGCATTCACAGGGTACGGTGATCGTGAAGACCCGGACCACCAGAGAGCTTGCCCCCAAGCTCTGCTGGTCCCTTATTGGTACAATCTTTGTAAGGTAAGTGTGTCTAATCCGCTCCCATTGCCAATTTGCCCCCTCTCAAGAACTCAAATGTACGAGCTGGCCGAACTAGACAGGTATTTTTCTTGTGTTTTTCACCTTGAAATATGAGAAATTCAATCGTTTTGAGTGATCTAAAATGCCCTATATGCGTTTTTTAAAACAAAGATACTGTCTGTGCTGATTTTGAATTTTTTTGTTAAGATGGTCCAAAGATCAAAACACAAACAGTGGGGTCAAATGAGGCATACTCACCTTACATGTATTTTCCAAAGTTGGAAATTTTCAAATCGCGTTCGCTCGCATTTTTACATCCTAGCATTTTTTTATTCGATCAAAACGGGATTCCTCTCGTCTTGGCGTAATGAAATTCACCCCAGGCACCGTTTTCAATGACACTTTTGTCTCATAATCCGGCTTTTTTAGGCCGTGAGGAGTATAGTAGAATCTCATCAATGTGCCATGTACAGAGATGACAGTATATTGATAATTCTATTTTTCCGGAGGAAACTTACCCTGAAAAACTGCAGGGAGTATGAAAAGGAGAGCACGTATCGTTCTTTTCCATGTCATGATGTTTCAAATGAGTAGTTTCTAATGCAGTCTGCTAATTCAACTCGTGTGAGTATTATTGCGTCATCGATTATGAAATGGTGCGCATGAATGGGGAATCCAGTGTCAATTGATGATTTCCATTGAATATGATTCAGTTCGAAATATTAAAATAACTAAAGTCCTAAACTAGCGCGTCCCCACAATATATGTTTCAATAATTGACACCCATCAACTCTTGAGCCCCAATCTAGTGAATCATCTCAGAACTTTTTCGTATTTATTGAAATTTTTTTAGGTTGACGAATTTAAGGGCTAAACTTGAGATATTGCTAGTTGAATCTTCAACGCACATTGACCATTGCTTACTATTTCGTAGTAATTAGGTTTCTAACTGATTCTCCGAGCATATTATTTGAAAGTGCAGTGTGTCTAACCTCACCCCGACTTGATTCGTTCAGATTTCCGTCAATTTTCAGCCTCTCAAAGTCAAAGAGCTGAAAAAATTAAAGAAAAAGCTTCACCCGCCCGTGACCTTACGAAGAATTATTTGGAAAAGTTGAGATAGCTCCACTCTGGGTGATTGAAGTTGAACGTATAGTTCAGCTTACATCTTAGGGGTTGGAACAATTTTCTGAGTAAGCTGAACTTGACTGAAAAATATTGAGATGGTCTGCAATCGTGGGGAAAATACAAACATTGTATGCAAATCAGGCACACTACAACTACATCGCAATCAAAATCAATCATGTGATTGAAAGTCACACTTTCATCTGAACTGAGAAGATCATATGAGTTAATACAAGGCAAATACGCTGCTAAAAGTGATTAGCTGAATGCTTTCTCACAGTTAATAATAACGAATCCCTCATTCATCGCATTCTGGGGAGCTTCTAAGAGAGGAAATCTAAACTAAATTTTTTTTAGCAATTTCCATGGTTTGGTTGAGACGAAATTTTGGTACAGTGAATTTAAATATGAAAATTTTTGCTCTTCGAAAAAATCCCATATTTGAAAGATGTTTCACAAATTTCCAGAAAATTTGGCATCAATTAATCGATTTAACACGTTCACTGCGAAGGTGAAATCGCGATTCCGGTATAGATTGCGACAGAGTACAAATGCGCATTTCAGCAGTTACTACAGTCAAACTCCTTCGAAAATCATCATTCTGGCATCTTTTTCCAGTATTTCTATAAATTTGAGTGGGCCCCACCGTTGGGACCCAAAAGATTTTCTATAACGCTGAGAATATCTATCATGGTGATAAGGGGTACCAACCAAATCGTCAAAGTCGATGTTATCAGCCTCTAAAAAGGCTTGCGCTTTGATATCTCCTCCAGGCATATAATAATCGTGACCATGGTTTTGCCGCGCTTGCAATGCACATGCATTGCCACAGCTGATCTTTGGCTGCGGTTCAATGACGTACTTCAGATGTTTGCAGCATTTGAAGCCAGATATGCAAATAGAGCAATCTCTCCTCTAGTTTGGATTCCGAGGGTTACAGTGCACGATGGTAACAGGTAAGATAGAGCCAAGGCTGTGCTTGGAAGAGATGATCATGAACCAATTACAAATCAACCCTCAAAATTTCATGGAGATCAGACCAAGGGGTTAAGAGTGGTTGTATGTTAATCAGAAGACAACGAACACACAAACACACATAAGGACATGTGCACATGTTAGTTTCAAATTATTTGTCGCGGATCGTGCATGGGTTCGGCGTAATGCATAGGGGTACTAATCGATAGATCTCATCGTGCACTGTAACTCTCGGAATCCAAACTAGAGGAGAGATTCCTCTATTTGAATATCTGGCTTCAAATGCTGCCCACATCTGAAGTACGTCATTGAACCGCAGCCAAAGATCAGGCTTGGCAACGCATGTAAATTGCAAGCGCGGCAAAACCATGGTCACGATAATTATATGCCTGGAGGAGGTATCAAAGCGCAAGCCTTTTTAGAGGCTGATAACATCGACTTTGACGATTTGGTTGGTACCCCTCATCACCCTGATGGATATTCTCAGCGTTATAGAAAATTTTTTGGGCCCGACCGGTGGGGCCCACTCAATTTCATGGAAATACTGTAAATACATGCCGAACTGATGATTTTCGAAGGAGTTTGACTGTAGTAACTGCTGAAATGCGCATTTGTACTCTGTCGCAATCTATCCCGGAATCGCGATTTCACCTTCGCAGTGAACGTTTTGAATCGATTAATTGATGCCAAATTTTCTGGAAATTTGTGAAGCATCTTTCAAATATGGGATTTTTCGAAGAGCAAAAATTTTCATATTTAAATTCACTGTACCAAAATTTCGTCTCAACCAAACCATGGAAATTGCTAAAAAAAATTTAGTTTAGATTTCCTCTCTTAGAAGCTCCCCAGAATGCGATGAATGAGGGATTCGTTATTATTACTGTGAGAAAGCATTCAGCTAATCACTTTTAGCAGCGTATTTGCCTTGTATTAACTCATATGATCTTCTCAGTTCAGATGAAAGTGTGACTTTCAATCACATGATTGATTTTGATTGCGATGTAGTGTGCCTGATTTGCATACAATGTTTGTATTTTCCCCACGATTGCAGACCATCTCAATATTTTTCAGTCAAGTTCAGCTTACTCAGAAAATTGTTCCAACACCTAAGATGTAAGCTGAACTATACGTTCAACTTCAATCACCCAGAGTGGAGCTATCTCAACTTTTCCAAATAATTCTTCGTAAGGTCCCGGGCGGGTGAAGCTTTTTCTTCAATTTTTTCAGCTCTTTGACTTTGAGAGGCTGAAAATTGACGGAAATCTGAACGAATCAAGTCGGGGTGAGGTTAGACACACTGCACTTCCAAATAATATGCTCGGAGAGTCTGTTAGAAACCTAATTACTCAATTTTGCAGTGATTACTCATTCATTATGAAGTGTAGGCAAACCAATTTTTATCTGATATGCCTTCCAGTGACTCGCAGAAAAAGCCAGGATTAGTGAAAACCAACATAGTGGCCTCGAATAATGCACAGGTGTCATTCTGGGTCGGTCAAAAAGTACATTTTCTCCATATTTTAATGTGATAAACTTGGAAAAGTTGCATGACGAGCTCTGCGATCGCGTATTTTCCAACATCTTGAGTAGGGGTGAACTTACGCTATTTATTCAACAATCATTAAATTCACTTATCTCAGGAAAATTGTGACTCAGCGCGGTTGTTATCAAGAAGGGTAAGGATTTTTGAGCATAATTGTCTAGCGGGGTCATCTGATGAGTCTCCGATCCAACGGATTGGATAATCATATAACTCAAACCATGATTTCTTGCTGATATTTGTGGGCTCCAGAAGGAATTAAGGTCGATAGAGACATAAGAAATTTTGCAAATGAGGCAGGGAAATCGATTACCCTCTCTTCGTCAAAGAAGGAGGTGCGATCGTGTTGTTGTGTCACTAGCCGAGTCAATGCCCTGAGCGAGTATTGACTTGTTTTTGAATATGATCAGAACAGCAAGGTTTGAACGGCGAAAAAGTAACTTGAACATCAAAAGAATTCATTTTCAGTGGGTGACTGATATCTGATTAGCTCTTTGTGCATTATTACTCACACATTGAGGTGCCTTTGAGACGAGAAAAGTAATTTTATGATAGTAATCGTGAAAGAGTTAGTTGATCTCGCAAGACTTCCGAATATTCAATTTGAAGACTAGAAACATGCAAATTCGCCAAAGAGCTTTGAATACGAAATTACTTCAGCACGTGTATTCCTTTTGCACTTCAAAATCATTATTCGTCACTAAGAATTCAAACGGAATCAATAACATTTCAAAAACTTCACCGATTCAGATTTTGTGATCATAGATTCCTGAGGCGTATCGAAAACTTTGCATCGATAATGTGAAGTTAAGTTTACGTGAGGTTGTTTCAGGAGGTTTTACTTTATACTCGAAAGGTTTCGTCAGAGTGAGGATCTCAAAAGTGTTGCAGGCCAAAAAGTAAATTTGAAAGCATATTCATTTTTTGCAAAATTGACTAGCATAGAGATATGGAATGACGGGAGTATTTTGAATCACTTCCATGAATTGATTGAGCTTCGGCGTGATAATGTTACTCTATAATTGATCTCTAATTTCTTGTCAGCAAATAGTATTGTATTCCTTTGAATGTAAGACTAATTACTTACAAGAGCATAAATGCGAGTTCAGGTTGCGAATCTTGCCTAGATATTTTTTACAGTATATTTGATATTTTGGCATGTGCAAACCCATAGAAAATGTATCGTTCGGGTCCTCGCACCCTCATTCAATACAGATCTTTTCACGACGCATTTATTGGAGCAAGTTACTTTTTCCAATTAATTATCCACCAAAAATGATTGAGGTCGAATTCCCAATGAATTTTTCTAGATCTCTGAAAACTTCGAACATATCGTAGGAAAAAGTTGGAAAAAATGAATCCGACCCTTTCTATTCTAACCAGCTCAGAAGAAAGTCCGAAGAGGAAAAGTGCGCCTGTACTCAAGTTTATATTTGGGGAGTAAAATGAGTATGCGAATGTATTCAATGGTTAGCGTGCTTACGATCGTGAAGTTGTAACGCATTGAGCGGAAATCGACTTTTTTGAACGTCTCACGGTCCTGACCTTATACAAACTTATAGTTGCTGAATATGCGCGACTCTTAACGAGAAATCGTCACGACTACTGTGTTATCCGTTTATCATGGAGTAACGACACATTTACGAAGTCAAACTGCCCATTTCACTCAAGAAATACTTTCAGGTTTTGGATAAGGTTGTATTAAATACCCATGTAAAACATACGATTCCATGAACATATATGATCATGGAATCCGAGGATTCCATGGTCATATATGATCATACGTAGAACCGCTTTAAACATTTTATTTTTATTCCAGAAAGTTGTGATATATTGATTTGAACCTATTCTAACATCAATACGTCACGATACTGATCATGTACTACCGAAAAAAAAATCTTTCTAGGAGTCGGTCTCGAGT
Source organism: Eretmocerus hayati (assembly GCA_029851415.1). Classification (NCBI taxonomy): domain Eukaryota; kingdom Metazoa; phylum Arthropoda; class Insecta; order Hymenoptera; family Aphelinidae; genus Eretmocerus; species Eretmocerus hayati. The sequence continues at coordinate 117,564,600 of CM056744.1, read as the reverse complement.
TCCCAAAAACTGACATTTCCGACGGAAGATGATATTTACTGTGCATCTTTTCTCTTCAGTACTCCAAATGTTCAAAACCTGAGAATGACTTCGGGAAAAAATTTTCTGAGTAATATTCGATCATCGCCATAAAATGTTGATGTTGTATATTAGTATATCACACCTTTCCGGAATGGAAATTACAACATTTGAAAATTCATGAACATATATATCATATATATGTTCATGGAATCTTATGTTCTACATGGGTACACATGATCTAACGTTTTTGGAAATGCTCCGATATTTTCGGATTGTTATAAAAAGTGATGGATTGGAATGGAGATCCTTTTGACTCATTTTATTTAAAAAAGATCGAGTCCCTTACAAAATCCAGGGAGATAGTATAAATAACAGATATGATTCTGACAGTACATAGTTGCCGAGTTAGATGATCGTATTAAATATTATGATAACTGGATTTCATGCACACTTATACGTCAATGCTTTATGGTAGTCGACAGATTTACGATTATATACATAGATTATGCTTATAACATTCAATCATAATAAAATGGCAATCCTTGTCAGATCTATACGATGGATATAATGTTTTTAGTCTGCCCTATAGTCGAGCCTATAGTAACAGAGAAGTCCATTCAGTCGTGTATGTACAAAAATTGTTTCTTTTTTCTTTCTAAATATTGAACACTACGAGATAAAATTAAATATATTCCCACTCATTCATGGTTTTACATGAAAAAATTAATCGTTCTGAGCGCTTCACTCATAATTGTTGCTATCAATGAAGAGTTAACCAGTGATTAACGTCTAGCTAAATTAAATCTATAACAGAGAATTTAAGTTATCCTGAACTCATAAGGAAATTAAATTCACCAGTATGTTGTAAGATAACTTTCTTTTAGTCAAGACTCTGAGCCGTTTTCTTCTACAGAAAGAAAAATCGGTCGAAATTGATAAAACGCGATAGTCGTGATACCTGAGATTCCAAATTTCAACTGAAAAATTTTGGTTGATTTGACATTATTACAAAAAACATTGAGACTGATTGAAAATTTCAAGCAGATTTCTTCCAATGGTAACTTCAGACGAATCATAAGTTTGGCACCTTATCGACTGTCTGTCGTCAAGCTCAAATTCTACGTTACCGACATGTCATTTTTATAAAATCTGAAAAAAACTTCTGTAGTTATTACAAATTAAAGCATTCCATATCAGGAACCGAAGTCTAGATAATTGTCTCATTTCAACCATTTGACAACTTTCTGTTAACGCCAATGTTCAATCTCTGATGAAACTCTCACACGCATTAATGGAAATTGTGGTAGTTGGTATCGATCTTGAAAATTTAATCAGATGGAGTACCAACTCATCAACAGTTCCAACAACAAAAATTCTGGATAAGAGATGACATCTTGAGGAGATACAGAATATTCGATTTGTATGTCTGTCAAAAATATTTTCAGCAAATTTGCTTCGTAGTATATCAATGATTTGAGTCATTTGTACATGCCAGGAAACTCGTCAAATTATAACTTCTGAGAATTTACCAGAAATTCATCATGATTTTTCTCAGATCGACAGTAATAAGATGTTACTTTTTCTTTGCCCATACCATGGCAAACACTCATAGTGAGTTTGGTAAAGATTTTACAAGCAAATCTAAAACTCTGTCTTACACACTTATCCACCTTCATTTTCAACACATTTCATTGATCGCTGGTCAAACTTTGAGCAATCTTCAGTCAATTTGGATAGAAATCTATCACAGGAACGATTTTGAAATTTGTAAAATGATCATTCGGCCTTGGTATGTCCATTGCTCATTGCATGTCCATTGCTCTTGGCATGTCCATTGCTCTTTGCATGCCCATTCGAAAGCGAGCCATTCGTGTAGCCATTACTCTTTGCAATTCCATTTGTAATTTCACCATTTGGTTTGGCACTTGTTACCTTTTCAGTCTTGCCCTTGTTGTTGTAAGTTCTTACGTAGAACGAGCCGAAGAGGTAGATGAATAGTACAGCGTTGAGGATTAATAATCGGGACAGTGGTCTCGGGAAATTGCATTCCCTGAATTCCAGCTGTGAGGAAAAATGATCATGAATGGTAAATTTAGTATCGAAATTTTCAAAGACGAGTCGTGACAACACGTTCCAATTGGTCAGTTTCTATATAGACATTGAGTCTCAAGGTGTTCTTGGTTAGTCTTGGAGAAAATTCACAGATCGTGTCAATTTTTCTGGTTCTTATCTTGTGACATGCGGAAGAGACATCTTGTAAGAGAATATATTGTGTGAAATCAGCTCGAGAACTAAACTGTCTGTTTTTCAATCTATACTTTTATCAATCGATTGAGCGATGATCAAGGAATGCGAATGTCTCATATTAACATCCTTGCATTCATCATTTTGAAATTGATCTGAAGACTCAACCTAGTCATTATTGAAATGGACATGAGTCATATGGAAGTAACTCGTGAATGGATTTTTCATGCATAACTAAGGCGTCATTGGGAAAATTGGCTAAACTGGGGTTTTTTCCATGGGACATCCTCTCCCGAATCAATTTTCAATGCACTAGCAATAGTCAACCAATAGATTGTTCCACGGTAGTCTTGGGCTACGTTTATAATCGGTCGTCGTAGAGCACCCAAAATTTCTGCGATGTTTTTTAGGCACTGAGAAGATCATTTTCTGGAGAAAATCAAAATCGCAGTCTGAGCTGCTTTCGGAAAAGTCAGATGGAGGCGACTTTTCACTTTTTTAGTCGTAATTCCTCTATATAACTCGAAAGGGACATATTTTATCGAAAAATGTGTGGATCAACTTTTTTGTAGATATTTGAAGAATCTACAAAAAAAGATTCCAATAGTGTTTGTCGTACAACGCATCCTGTTGGAGACACTCAAGGATCTTTCTCGATAATTTATTTCCAAATCCATATTAGCTCCATTTCTCTGATGGAACATGTTTTATTGAAAAATGAGTAGAGTAATTATTCGTAATAGAGTCAGTGCTTTTTCCCGAAAAATGCATCTTGTTTACATTATTTCACGATTTTTCGTCGAGATTTATACTTTCTCCATCATTTCTCCATTGATAAGAGAAATGTGTATCAAGACGAAATATCCCCCTAATAACGAAAACAGGATGCGTGTTACGAGAACGAGTCACTGAACCTTTTTACTTTGCTTTTCAAAGACCTACACAGCCAGAGATTTTTTGGAAAAAATGTCAAATATACGCTTGAAACTTCGAGCAAAGTACTTGGAGTTTTTTTTCCAAAAGGTACATGTTTGATACAAACTTCATTAACTTTGCTGGAAATTTCAAGCAAAGGCCTTGAAGTTTTTTCCAAAAGTTACTTGAAATTTCAAGCAATTTCTAACTGTGTACAAGAAACCACTCCACTTATTTTTTGATAAAACATGTTCTATTAGGAAATATGAAGCTAAATCAAATTCAAAAATGAATTTTCACGAGAAATCCTTGAGTATCTCCAGCAGGATGCGTCGAATAAGAGAAATTATGAGAATCTTTTTTATAGGTTTTTACGAAAATTTTCTCGACCTATTAAAATGTGTTCCTTTCGAGTAGGCCGAGTCTACATAGACGCGCTCACCCCGGGCGCGCGCGCTCTCTCCGCTCGCACTCTCCACCCAAACACCGGAGTATATGTACCGAAAATGGAATTTGAAAATCTTTTGACGAGTGTTTTCTCTCAATCGGAGTATCAGCACGGGTTTGTGACATAAAAAGTGACCGGGTTATCGCGTAAATCGCCAAAAAAATTGATTTCCATCTGAAAGAGATTGAAAAGGAAGAGACTTATGTCGATCGATGTGCCTTAATATCACTACCCCCAACTTCTCAGGTTCGTAACTCACGGCTTATTCAACAATAATCAACATTATTCTGGGTTTGCATTGAGACTCTCTCCAGAAACTCTGAAATAAGCGAAGATGTGCGGAGTTCTGGTTAAGAAGAATCGAGCTATTCCATGTACACCAAGGATCAAATTTGTGTTATAAGAGTCACTCCTCCGTGAATTTGGGACATCTCGGGTGTTGTTAATCAGGAAGCCATACAATTTAGCTCATTATTCAGCTTCTGGTATGAGTACCAATGCATAACCAAGATGATACTGAATATTGCTGAATGGTTTGCAAGTTGGAGACCTGATGAAAAGTTGGGGGATGCTTATATGGGAAACAACCACGCCTCTCATTTTTCGATCTCTATTCAATTTTTTGGTCGATTTACGCAATAGACTGGCCGTTTCTCATCTCACAAACCCGTGCTGATACCCCGATGGAGAGGGAACACTCGTCAAAAGATTTTCAAATCCCATTTTCGGTATCCACTCCGGTGTTTAGGCGGAGAGTGCAAGCAAAGAGAGCGCGCGCGCCCGGGGTGAGCGCGTCTATGTAGACTCGGCCGTAACAAAAAAATTACGACTCAAAAAATCACCTTTTTCTTACTTTTTTAAAAAAAAGACCAGAATGCGATTTTTATTCTTGTCAGAAAATAATCGTCAAAGTCGCAGAAACATATTGCACAGAAACTTTATCCATTTCGACCGATTACAACTGTGGTCCAAGACCACCATGTGTATGAAAATTCTCGGTCCTGGAAAATTGAGAATAAGTCTGTACAAGAGAATTGATGACGATACCTGAACATTGTGGATCAGGATAATGACGAACTGTACCAACTGCATACTGGTGATGTGTTTTTTCCACCATAGGTATTTTTGAACCTCGGGTCCGAAGGCAGATAGCATGTAGTAGGCGTACATTAGAATGTGGATAAAACTGTTTATAACACCGAGTAGAGTACCATGACCACCGGGTACAAAGCGCGTTCCAATCCAGCCGCAAATTGGCATCATGGCGTGGTGGTACAAATGCAGGAAACTTATCTGTCTGTCCTTTTTTCGCATCACGAAGAAGATTGTGTCCAGGAGCTCGATTAATTTGCACGAAAAGTAGATATAACATCCCCTCGCCATCTGTTGAGAATTATAGATCGATTAAATTATTATGACTGAACAATGTCCCCTCCAATGATCATCATGAGATGAGACTTGGATACCTCATTTCTTGTGAGGACACTAGATCGAATCGATGAATGGGAAATGATCTTGATTCTTGAGAGATTCTATTTAATTCTCTGATATTACTCCCGGATGTCTCATTACTCTAGATTTCATCATTCTTATTTTTGATAGTTCAATCCATGGTAGTGAAGAAGTTCAAACATCTATCCAAACAATTTTCAAATTTTTGGGTCATTGAATGGACAAAAAAGGTTCCTTGGGGAATCAATGCTCAATTTCTGAGAGAAATCTCAATGAAATCTCACGAAGAGCTCAAACATGTTACGAAGGGCTTTGAAGAACATATAGACACCATGACGGTCTTTCGCGATTGTAGAAATAAACCGAAGATTTTCGAGAAAGATATCTAATCCAGACCGAAATGAAAAGCATTCATTTCATTGGCCAATGTTGAATGGGGAACCAGCAAAGCTGGAAAATAGATCACTGCACAGATTTTACATGAGGAATAATGACTTCTTGCAATCATTGAAAAAATGTTGTCATATGCTATGTGGAATTATGAAGAATTTTTACGAAGATTTGCAGGAGGTAGCCTTCTATGAGTATGATACTATCAATTCAATCATCTGAATTCCTCCTGGAGTGAATTGAGATTTCAAATCGATCACATGTGCATTTGGCCAGTTTCGAATGAAAAGACCATGAGCTTGTTCCAGATATTCGAAAATCAGCTCTGTATCTTGCAGGCTATCATCTCAGCTCTGTATCTTGCAGGCTATCATCCTGGCCGACATTATCCTTAGGGGATGTCGGAGTCTTATACCCATAGTATGCTTACCGACATTCTCGATTTTTGAAACTTGTCGATGAATTTTTGAGATACCACAAACATTCAAATCATCACCGATTCTATCAGATGTTTTGAAGAATCGGCTATGATTTTGATATCTGCGACACATAAAAAATTTATCGAATAATCTCTACAATCGACAATGTCGATCATTCGGCAAGGTAAGATGATCAAATCTTTCCGTAAAATTCTTACCAGCTCAAACATTGGACAAGGTACAAACAAGATTTTCAAAAAAAGTAAAACCATACTGTTTTGAATCAGATTCTTTGAATCGATTGCACATGTACAATCTTCTCAAGGTCAGATATTTCTCATATCCCTTCACAAAGTTGAACAAGATCAATAGAAATTAAGAAAATAATCACCCTCATAGCTTTTGGAGTGTCCGCATAGTCCACAGGTTGACATCCCCAATTGTAATCGGTCAGCCAACCCGCCATTGATCCTTCATAAACCATGTAAGCACTCAAAACCACTTGAATGAAGTTATAGACGATCAGTGTTTTCCTCAACGTGAAAGGTTTCCTATTTTGCATTATTCGTGGTCCCAATGATATGCAGAAGTAGAGGTACGTGGAGATTATGCATAGCAGCGGAAAAGGGCTCGATATCAGGAACCAGTTCACCGTTCTTGGATCTGTGAAATACAAATTGATGATAATTTTAGATCTTTCCAAATACACTTTTTTGACATTTTTTGATGCGACCTTTGTGTTGGTGCGAGGGGAATATAAGAGATGTACCCTATCGAAATTTCATCGAGAAAAAAATCTGGAAAATGTTACATTTTTGACGAGTTTTTTCAGTAAAATTCATGACGATATGTGATCATATTCAGTCTCAATTTAGATCCCTCTTCGTTATTAGTAAAATTTTACCATCCCGATATAGATTATGCTAAGAGCAAAAATCATGCGTAAAAAGTGTAAAATTCCTATAGATCATTGACCATTGGCTTCCACTTACTGGCCCCGTTCCGTATAGCAATGCGCCAGTCGAGTTGTTTTCAATGAAAAAAAAAACTCGTCGGATATTGACTAGTCATTGATAATTACATATTTGGAGCTCACTCCATATAATAAGTACTCATTTGGTGTAATGATTCAAGGCAGATATTTTTACCTTGTCACTTTGGGGCTCTTTCATGATGAAATTGTACGATTTGGGTATTGAGATGAAACAACTTATTAGATGAAATCGAACTAATGTGATAAGGAAAAATATTAAGATATTCGCCAGTGTTTGCTGAAAAATGATAGATAAATTCTGTCAATTTAAGATCAATTACCTCCTCGACTCATCAGGTCTTTGTAAGTCTCCACAATGACAGACATCTTGAAGCTGTTTTTTTTCCTTCTATCAAATCTGAAACGAATTAAGAAACCATGTTAGATCTGAATTGACTATCAAGTTTTTTGAAATTGTCATTTGATTGAGTCAAATTGGTCTATCTTGTGGATGATCATTGTAGAACTCAGTTTTCATCGCATATAAGAAAAACCTTCTGTTTTGAAACCAATTCGACCCTTTTTCTCTTTCGGTATTCATAGATAAGTATGAATTCCTCCGTTCTTGATGAAACTTTGCAGATATTGCACCCCAACAGTTTTGCTCTCATTTATGACCGTAACTCGCAAGATTTCATGATTCGTTAGATCTTGATGGAAGATAGAACGAAAATCTGCAGTCCATTTTTTATTATTCTGTAGTACTCCATATCCCATTCAACTTACTCACTTAAAATTATTGAAAAAAATTCTTTCGATACGTCGACGACGGTCCACACATAACAAATATACACATGAGAACTCATTACGCGTATATAATGGTTCAAGTTCACAGCAAGGTGAGCAAGTCGGTTAGGCATATCGGAGTGCAATCGTCTTTCGGCGTCGCGACAGCTTTTACTTTCATATCCGCGAGCATTGAGGGGTTTGCAACTTTTTTTTTCCTTTTTTGCAACTCCGTTCACTGATCGTTTTTTGCTTCTGGCTTTTCTCAGTTTGTATACAGTGTAAGTAGTTGAACTCTAAGTTTTTTTCTAGAAAAATCTGATGAGTAGGGTTCAAACTTGTTGCATAAGCTTTCCAGTACGAAGTGTAATACGTTATCTCACATTGCGAATGATGAATAAGCGATTATTATGTTAGAAAATCCTGTTTATTAAGAAATCAGAGATGATGTACTGTACTTTTTGGACCATGAAAGTTGGTAATCGTGGAGTAATACGATTTGAGCTGGATTTGAAGTGAATGGTTATTTAGTAAATCTTTGCCAGGAGCTTGCGATTTGTATTTTATGTGTAATGATTCCGAGTTGGCGTTATACTTTACATTCTCGTAATCTTTGATGATGATCTCATGATCAGGAATTAATTATCATGAAATTATCGGGATCATTCAGATGTGATAGCTGCATGGAGTTCCGTTAAGATTGATGCAGAGAATTGAAGGCGTGTTGAAATTTTCTGTGATTTTTTTTCTGTTTGTACGGCTTTTACGAGAGATTGATTTTTCGTTCATCATTTACTATAGTTTACCCTCTATCCCGTCAGGTTATCTGGAATTGATAGCACATTTTTGGAGCTATTGAAAAGCATGGAATATCATAATGAAAGACTGATTCCATTAGCCAACTTCAGCAATATTACATTCGATCGAGGGTGTAATTCGTGAATCCAGTTGTTAGCTTCAGTACTGATTGGAACACGTGGGAAGATTGAAAATCGAGCCTTCACTAATGATTCTCAAATGAGTGAGATTTTCTGGTGGAATCCCACAAATCATTGCAATTTTTTAAGATTTTTCCCTGGTTTTTAACAGTAAGATTATAAAGATTATCAATGGAATATGACATAAGAGAAAGCAGGTAACTGGAAAAATTTATGAAAAGAGTGAGCATGAAAGGCTTTTCCATTCATTTGGTCTCCAATTGATTCAAATGACTCTTACTTCTAAAACTGAATTTGAAAATGAGACGTAATCGAATGGAATCTGCAGGAATATTTGATCATGCGAAGGTTCTCTCCAAACTCATAGACCTGCACAAAGTTTAACAGGGCCGACAAATGGAAGAAAAATGTAGAAGCAAGGGGATACACTCTTGACGAGGTTGCGAGATTTTTAAAGAAAGATTCTCCTGAAGACGATGGAGTGAAGAGAGTACAGACCGTCACGCGTCGCTCTAATTACACACGTGGTTGGAAATGAATTTGGGATTTCAATTATTTTCATTTTCAAATTCGGTTCTCGTAAAGTCCAAGTAGTTCTTAGGAGATCAAATGGAAGCTGACTTGTGATCTATTCGAAAAGCGATACTTTTGCAAGGGTAATCCCTCCAAAGATGAATTTATATATTCGCTTTTTATCATGAGTTGACACTCTCTGCTTGTAACTCTTGGCTCTCGGCTCTCAAAATTCAATTCAGAATTTCAATAAACGAATTCGGTATTTTTTTTTGTGTATGACAAACTTTGAAAAGATTTGAGCAATTGGTAGATTTAGCTGCCCATCTTTCCGAAAGGGATGAGGTCCTCATCAGTTCCAGAAAAATTCCAAGTCCCTCGGGAGAGAGGAAGATGATAATTAGGGTTTTACACGAAAATGAATTTGAATTTCGTATAATTTCGTGTCGAGGGTCAGACTTTTGTGATAATTTTGGATTTGAATCTCATTTACCTATGCACAGTATCAAAAAATCGGACGAACTTTTACAAATATTCCAAGATATCAATCACCCACCCAAGAGTTATATAGTTTCATATCGTGTTGAGCTTTGATTCTAATATGTTCAGGTTTTGCAATGCCAGAACAAACACCCTGGTAGATATGGGTGAACGATTTTTGGGCAAAAACTGACCAAGTCGCATTGCTACCTTATCTATATACAGCATATGTGGATAGGAAAATGGTCACATTTCTACCAAGGCAGTAGCTTCAGAGTTCAGCATGTCTTTGATGTAGAAAAATTCCTGAGCGGCACTCTTTCCGGTAAAATAAGCTCATTTTTTAATCTCGCTGCTCACTGTAAAGTTTCCATTCATTAATTGAAATCTCCAACCAGGTTATTTCTCAACCGACTCTTATTTTGGTTCCAATAGTTTGGAACGCACTTTGAACTTTAAGGCTGAATAAAAATATCAGCTTTAGTGAAGTCTACACGGTGTACAAATTGATCCAATTTCTTTCAGTCCGTACAACTGAAGATTGAAAGAGTTGCAGTGACTCTGATTCTGCGCAACGGAATGATCTAGAACCAATAAAACCATCAAATATCTAGATCAGAGGATTTTTTCTATAGTAATCTGAAGAGGCGGATTGGTTTCCTTCATTCGTAATTATTCCTTGACTAATGTCTTGTAGGAGAATGAAGTTTACCTTCGACAGGCTCGGCATACATGTTTGTTGTATTTACATTTAAATGTGTAGCACTATCTATAGTTGTAATTATAATTGTTTCATTTTCTGTTAAATGAGCTATTTTGATATTTTTATGATAAAATACGCCACATTTGAAAGAGGTAACATTCCATCTTTCGATGCTCAACTCTATATTAGTTTTAGTGGATGAGTATGATATGATTTTGCAATCAGATTATTCGAAACTATGAAGAAAAAAACGGTTCGAGTTTTTGATTATCATGCTCAGAATTTGTGAATGAACAGTTTTATATATGAGGTTTTTCGATTGTCTCGTGATGATTTTTATGACTCTTCACTGGATCTTTGGTCGATTACGTCCCAAAATCTAATCAAACCCCCCTATTTTCAATGGAGACAATGTTATTGGCACTGTGAAATTCTCAAACTATTAGATAAGTGGTTGATGTATACGAGTACTGGGAGTATCGCTAAATTGAGAAATTGCTGCATCCCTACCCTGCTTCTGGAAAATTCTCTGAATCCCAAAAATTCATGGGCATATCTGAAATGTCCGAAACGATCGTAGCTCATTTACCTCACTTTCAAAATAGTTCAGAGAATCTATGCATAAAAAAAAGCCTCACTCTCTTTTTGTTTACTTTTGTTTACTTTCTGACAATTTCGAGATCCGCATACCGGAAAAAAGTAATCGTATCACAAGGTCTTACGCACGAGCATGAAATTTTCATAACGAGACATATCAAGCATATAAAAGGCCGAGACATTGAATTTCGATTGTATGACAGGGGTTGATGGATATTTGAAAGTCAAGTACACTTCATTCTTTTTCTTTTTTTGAAATCTAACTCGAATTTTCTCGGCCTTTTTCGATGAATTTCATGTGGCATTCATCGAATTGGGTATATATATGACCTTATTCAGAGCTCTGTACAATGAAATAAAAGAAATGAAATCTCAATCGATCTCACGATCTGTAAGATATATATGTGAGTGGTGTGTAAGTAAACCAATGTGCTCAGATATAATAAAAAATTGAGTAACATAGTTAGCTAAGCCAGAGTTAAGCAAACGTCTCATATATGATTCTTTGCGTTGCGTGGGAAAACATAATTCTTCCCAGTGCTAATGAGTGGAGTATATTATACATTATATAGTGAGATCTGAGAGATCCACGAGTGTGTGCATAAACTTTTTCTTTAATGGATCGGTATTGGGTACAACATTTTTCAAGTGAGAAAGAGAGTTATTAAGGTATGAAAAGAAAATATTGAGCACTTGTAATTCTTCCTCTGTGCGTTCGAAAAAATGAAAATTTGCTCTCACGTTTGAACTCAAAAAATGACTTAATTCTTTCAGCACTGATGTCCGTGAATATGGACTCACAAAGTAGCAATGAGTTGACGGAAATTTTGATCAACATTGAAGGAATAATCTAGAAAAATTCAGAAAATTACTTCAGCCTTTGAAGATCCAAATCCTACAAGGATGCTCTTGCGCGGTTATTACTGGAGGTAAAAAAGAATATCCAAAATCTCTAATTCAACTACGTTTTCACCCAATTTTGAAATTACATTTTTGATGAAGAGAAAGATTGTTCCTCATGTCGAAGTAGGACCCGCGCTGGAAGGGTCAATTGCTCTTAGAGCAAAATGTAAATTATATTAGAGCAGGTTTGAATGACCAGAATTGAAACTAAATTCTCATGGTGTATTCGAAACTAGAGTAGATGTAGCTATAATTCACAAAAATAGTACATTATTGCCCTGGGCGCGTAAGCCCAGTTTGGGCTCTAGGTCAGTTTATTTCTCGAGCGAAGTGAGGGAAATAAGTCCTCGGAGTCCAAAATAAGTGTGTTAGTATATGCGGCAGTTATGATTTTTCTTCATGAGGACACTAAAATCGCATTTCAGAGTGGCATTCTTAGGTTAGAATGGTAAAAATGTGACTCTTGACAATAGAGAAACTTTTCTCACATCCGACCTGAAGAACTCGATAGATTATACCACACTTATTTTTACACATATGTGTACAAATTCATAACCCTAAGATAATGCACCAATCGAAATAGGTATCCATGTATTGGGCCCAATTGCGCGTGATATGCTTGGACATCAGATAGATATGTATGTAAACTGTGCGTTGTCACGTCAACAAGTGGCTATCTGTCGCGCATGGTCGAGCAACTGCCTCGCAATTACCGTCGCGTCCCGCAATTAGCTTCAAGTCTTGAGTTTAGGACGCATCGGTGACACGTGCGTTCTCGAAGAATCTACCGATAAGATCTTGTGTTTTGAGACAGGAGATTTTTTTTACAATTTGATCCCATTGATTGTTAAAATTTATTTATTTTTGAGATTCTGACCGACTTTTGTAAGCATTTTTGTGAAATTCACCGATTGTTCATTTTAAGCATCACAACCAACTTTGCTACCGGTTTTTACCGATTTTGATTTCGATTGAATTTCACTCGAAGGTCAAAGTACAATTCATAGTTTTCGCCAAGGGGTCGAAATATTTTTTAACCGATTTTAGTTGATAATTTCATATAAAGTTTGAATTGAATGTGACTCGCTATTCTTTGAAAACTTGACCGATTTATTTGCACTTGGATAACCTAATTCCCATCCGACACCTGTCAATCGTATTGACTGAATTTCGAACTCAACATAAATCGTTTCTCAAACGTTTTTAAAGGAAAGTTGACAATAATTTGTACCACCGCACCATAATTAAAACTCTAGATAATTGTTCGTCGATCTCATTCAATTCGTGTAGATTTTGCTCAGCAAGTTCAGTCTGAGTCGTAGCTCACACGTATTTTGAAAATTTACCGATCCATCACGCCCCTAATGCTCATCAAAATTCTCAACGAGCTTTTACCGATTATGACCGATTTCTTCACTGACTGAATTTGAAATCTGATATCAATCGTTGCACACGCGCATATTAAAAAAGAAGATCAATTTATCGCTCCTCACATCACAGCCGATTTTCGAAAAGATCATTGAGTGCTACTTCAGTAAACCTACCGATCAACCATTTCTTACATTCAACAAGTAACTTTTCAAATCGACCACATCACCTTTGTTTACATCTACTGCTAAACTCGAATCATTATATCTATTGACTAAAACCACACTACTCACCAAAATTTGAAATCGGTATCGGCCACTTGATATACCGGTCTCAGAAAAAAACACACTTTTCGAAGACTACTTCCAGCCTCAACACTATGTGTAACAAAATTTCACTAAAAAATGTAAGGTACTATAAAAATAAAAAAAAAACAAGAGATCTAAGGAAAAAAAAATTCACTGCCGATCGATGCGAGGGGCGCACTATGTGTCCGGTCGCTTGAAAGATCGGCAGCTATCTGGTCGTATCTCTGCGAAATACACTACTACTGGTCACCTGCACCACCGTCACTTCCACCAAAGTCACAGTCGACCACCTCCGACCGAAGCCGATTGTAAGAGAGTAGGTGTTTGACGCGATCGCGAACTTGTAAGACTGTCCCGAGCTCTCTACCGATCGCGCAATTTAACCAAAGCCAAAGTGTCTATATTCTACCGAGTAACTAACTAAGAGTACAACACACTCTCCTTTGAATATGTACACATGTATATATGATATTATATACTGTCGAGCTTCCTTTGATTCTTGTTGGTTGACCTTTGTGTTATTTCATCGTAGGTATATGTATAATTATGCGAAAAAAATTTTGTCGAATTTAGTTGTAGTTGTGACATATCTACGTGATATTTACCGATGATTCGATATTTGGTATGTCACGATATTGGTGGGTTGAAAATGGTTGATATTTATGCGTATCTGCAGTGAAATGATGATTGAGAATGTATTATATACCACCCGCGAAGATATTCAAGTTTTGGAAGATCATATGGTGGGTGTTGCGGGAGTTTGATTATCCAACTCGATACTTTGCTAATTGAGTAATATCGGTGCAAGTAATCTGCTACCGATTTCGGATTATTGAAATTGAAGTGTTCGATCGATTGAGTAGTTTTCAAAATTTTTATTGGATATGGATTTTCATAGATTATTACCAGACCGTGCCAAAGGATCGATGATCGTTGATCCATCAGTGCAATGAAATTTTCTTATGGATTGAATTTTTTTCAAAGGTTTGAGCAGAATCGTTCAATCAATGATAATACAATAGAAAATTGAAGGGCTGAATAACTGAGATCTATGATGTTCGCTTGAATTTCATGGTCACATCGTTTGGGCGGTTCCGAACCAAAACAGTTTCAGATTTTCAAAATTCTGAATGAGTAATTTGAAAACTATTCCCATCTATGATCATTTTTCAGGAAATCGGTAATTTCTTTTGAATTGATTTTTTTTTTGATAATTATATCATCGACAACTATAGGGTAAGTGCGCCAAATTTGCTCCCACTCGAGATTTCGAAGAAGACCAGCCGCGGATCTTGACACGCTTTTCCTCAAATTCTCATTTTATATTAGGGGAAAAAAAGCACTTTGAAATGATCCAGAACGATCTCTGCATTCTTTGAAATATAAATATCGCCTTCACAATTTTTGACTACTTTCTTTTCGATCAGTAAAAATGACGCCAAAAAATATTGCCTCAATCAATTCCAACGTACTTTAGCTCTTTATTTTTTATTTGTTTCAACTTTGGAATGCTCTTTATGGAATTGAAAAATCCGATTTTTAATCGATTCGACGCCCGTATCACTTAAAAAGTGCAGCGTGCCTAATTTTCCGCCATAGCACTTGTCTGGGTCTGTTCTTTACCCCCTGAAAATCGATCTATGTAACTCAAGAAGTTTTAGAAAGAGCTTAGAAAATTTTGCAAAATGAGCCAAGGTACTACTCGTTTGGACATACTGGAGCAGGAATATTTCAATTTTACGACAAACCGCTATAATCTAATGGAAACAGGTCTTTTATATATACGCGGGGAAAAATTGAGCAAACTCTTTTGGAAACTCACAAAAAATCTTTTATCGCAAAAAATGAAATAGCTCATCTCTGGTTGGTCAACACACTCAAATCTAGACATACCTTGAGTAGTTTCTTAGGCCTTGAAACAAACACCAGAAGATATCGAGATGAGATGAAATTGTGAGCTAAATAGAAACAATAAGGGCAAATCAAGCACATTAACCTGAATCTCTCTAAGGATTTTTCGTTCTTTGGAATCTGAAAATTAGTCATGCCGTGGTAATTCAGAGACGGACATTCGTTTTTTTTTTTTTAATATTCTGTTCAGATAAGTTTTCCAGTCAACAGCAAGAGTTTTGAACCATCGATTATACATATGTAGAGCCTCATGGTAATTCGAGTATCAAATTATGCTGTAATTTTCTGTCTCACCAGAGAGATCGAACTGTAAATATTGAATTCTGAGACTTGCCCAACATAATATCTTGAAATCCTATTTTCTTCAAGATTTGATTCATTGAATATCCCCTACTCAACTCCATGGAATTCATTTCTGCGAAATTATTTTTGACAACAATCCGTCAAATGGTCAATCACTGGAAGCGTGAATATTTTTCCAAATTTTCAGAGTACTGACTCGTCTAAATACAATTTTCACGATGGAAAACTCGTGTGAAATCGTTGAGCGAGGTGAGACTTAGTATTGGAGTTTGATTCCTACAAATTCATATGATTAGATGTTGAAATCAGTATGGAATATCTGAAATCACAAATTCCAATTCTCAAACAAAAATCTCGATAAATTGATAGAGCAAAGTACTTATTTCGTTAATTCCCTGCAAGCCAAAAACTCAATCTCGTTTTTCTTGCAGAGCTACTCTTTGCCCTTCGGATTGTTGATGGTGGAAAGTAAAATTGGTTGTCGACCTTGCCTCCAATGCTCTGCATGTTCCTGTGTCGCAGCTGAATTATCCTGAGATTCTTGTCCTTCACATTCTCATTTCATCTCTGGCTTCCATCAAAAAATCAGCTCTACAACAAATTTTCTCATAATTGACATCACTGCACTTCTCATGACACAAGCCAACATACTAAAAATACAATCACAAGAAGCTTATCATAAGAAATTCAAGAGTAGAGTCGATGCTTTATAGTATTTGAATTCGCATACACTTTGCAAGAACTACGTTATTCATATCTATTGTAAACGTCAGTGTGAATTGGAGTATAAGTTATCTCGAAATGGGGAAACAATCCAAATTATGAGGATAACAGCAATGCACGTGTCCTTAGGAGTGTGAAAAAAGACAAATACGAAGTTTAACAAGTTCACGCATTGGTCTACATGTGTGCATACATTTTCGAGTTCAACGAGGGAATTCAATCAAAGATTTGAAAAGATGGAGTGACATGAAAAGAACCAGTATAAATTTTTTCCAAAGGGCAGAAAATTTCTGAGTCCTCCTGGAAAATTCCTAGGTGTGAAGTCAATTTTGAAGGTCAGACCAATGAGTACTTTTGTAATTGCTGAAAAAAATTATGTTAAAGGTTGTAATATTCACTTTCAAAATGATTATATTATCGGAACAAATAGATCTTGAATGATAATCCATTCCAACTGCAAATGGGTGAATAATTAAAACAATTGACATTTTCACTTTTGTTGATGATGGATTTTGGGAATTTTGACTTGATTTATCTATTGTTTAAAGAATAATAGATTTGAAAATTCTGGGAGGGTCACATCTGCAACAAGATGTAAAATTTGTGAATGTATATTCGAAATCCGGGTCACTGCAAGGGCGTTTCAGCGTTTCAGACGCGAGTAAAATTTTGAATGTACCAAACATTTTTCACGTACGTGGTATCTTGATATTTCAGGCAATGAAGACAAATATGAATTTTTCAATGATCGAAATGCATTCTTACTCCGAGTGTGCACAGTTTCTGAACTCGGTTTGAACGATCTCTTCTCGTGAAAAAGCATATGGAGATGCGTTGGTGTCTCAAGAGAAAGAATTATTCGTGAATTTGATAAAAATATGCTTTTCCACTTCAAAGCCCAGCTATGGTGTAAAAACAGACTGAGTCGCGGAGAATTAAAAAAGATATTCTGTTAGTCAAAGTATCGGAAAAGTGTACGATAGGATCATCAATGAGTTCTATAGGTTGTCGGTGACTTGTAAAAGTGTCTCGTGAACTGCATGCATAGAATTACTAGGAAGGAAATTAAAAATTGTATCTAAGAGACCATGTGCTGAGCACATGTAGCATCAAATAAGCTTATATCTAGCGTATAATTTCCGACGCTACTGAATAATTCATTTCGATTGACGAAACGTTTCCTCTGTGGATATCTTTTGTGAAATTCAAGTTCAACGCATTTTTTCTGCGCTTTTTCGTGTGAAAATAAGAATCCAGAATAGACAATTACCATTACCAACACTGCACCACTTCTACAGAGTAGGAAAGAATAAATTCTTGATACATGCTTTGCTATTAAAATCAAAATTTATCCTGGTTCAAATAGCAACTTTGCCGAAGAAGATTCTTAGGCCATTCCCCTTCTGGTCTGACAGACGCATCGTGTCAATGTCACAAAATTCGCAAGCGCTGGATTTTTGAATACAATTGCAATTATTTGGAGGAAATCGACAAAAGAAAGCGCTAAATGACTTTTGATCGACACCAAACGTTCTGAAACGTTTGGACACCTCAAACGATTTGTTATTCAATGAAATTTGATGGCATGCGTACGATTCAGAACTGACGTATGACTCGAGAATTTTCTTGACGTTTCCGGAAGGAAGTTTTACTTTTATGAAAAAATTCTATATTTATTTCCACAGGGTCCTCGAAAATACTTTGTTCTACAATAGGGAAACTATTTGATCCTCGATTTGATCAGAAAAGCAGAGACATATAATCTAGTTATACAAGCAAAAAAGTTCAGAAATTTATCAAGATTTGGAGAACAAAATTTTGTCGCAATTCTCGGGAACTCACAAGGGGAAGACCAGGTGTCCGAATTACCAATCTTGTCCCAATTCTTTTCACGGTTTCGTACTACTTACAGGATGAGAAGAATTGGGAGTAACTCTGTCAAGTGGGTCTTTTTTCCAAAGATACAGCCACTAAGATAATCATTGCTCATATAGGCCCATGTACTATATGTTAACTTTTTTGACTGTAGCTCTAAGCGAAAGGCCCATTTGATGGAGTGAGTCTGGATTCTCCATATACTGGGAGATACAAAACTGTAAAGAAAAATTTGGACCAGATTGGTGATCCGGACACCTGGTCCTTCCTTTGTTAGATCATGCTCTTATTCATAAACTTCAATCCTCCCTTGGTACTGTGCCACGTTGCCTCCTGTACCAAATTGTTCGTGATGCCATGGAATATAAAGGAGAAAAATGAGGAAAAAATTTCCAAGTCTGTTGAATTACACGTATCGCAGAAAAAATCACTTACTTGCATGAATAATTAGGAACATCTTGGGTGATACAATTTTTGTTCACTTCTTCGCTGTTTCGAGTCAGAGGATCTCATCATGAGAACAACGCTCATGTGCAGCGTCTCGAGTGTTAGTGAAAATGACAGTAATTGCGTGAGGAGCTTGAACTAGTCCCCTCAAAATTGAAAGTGAAAAGATGAAATGAAATGAAGCAATAAACAAATAAAGACGATTATGCTGTTCTCGAGCATCAAAAAGTAGCAAAGAGGCAGCTATGAGTGAAATACTTTGCGTCCTTGAACCGGAATCCGTGGCTCGTGCAAAACCAGCAAAGTCCGCATTCACTAATAAGGAGAGGCTTTAGATAGGACCAGTATTACATACGTGCATCCCACCCGAGACCGATTTCTGATCGAGTCTGCGATGCTTTTGCGACAGTAGTACCCACTCGTTGGACTGGTCCACGAAGAGCAACAGGTGTAATTGCAGGCGTGGTCAATGTTGTATATATATAGATCCATTTCACTGTTAACTTTTTTTACATATATGCTTTCATCGCCCTTCAGATTTGTCCTTCGAAAAATATCACAAGATTGAGTTTGACAGGCCAGACACGTAAGCTATTTAATTCAGATATCAACGTTGATGATACCATTCTTGGTACCTCACTAAAAGATAGTTTTTGATTATGGATGTTCAGATGAATAAGAAATTCGCTCCAGGTCTCACATGCTATTTATCAGATTCATCTATGCAATGCTTACAGAAGCAGGCATCACTCTTTACCGAGGTACAACCTGAATAGGTATATTTTCACACCAGGGATGTCTGTGCGGTTATTATCAGGGACTGCGAACATATATAAAATCATCTTTCGGGCATTATCTAAGCACTCGATTCAATCTTAAACTCTGATTGTTGTTTGAAAGCAGATCCAAGGATTCCTTCTTCAGCGGGCATCAAATTCAGAACTCTTGAGAAGAATTCCCCCCCCCCCCAGAACATCTGAAATTTACGTATTTTTTTATGAAAGTGCAAAAATGGCCAGGATGCGGCGGGAGAGTGGATATTTTATCACGTCGAAAGAAAAGCTGAGAATGATAAGATTCTGCCATCAATAATTACTTCATTATATTGACAAGGAACAGAGATTTCGGTTCAAGAACAAACTGAGAAAACACTTCAGATTAGAAAATACAGGATTTGAAAAAAAAAGAAATTTGGATCAAGTCACTCTGGACGCATTTTGAGTCGCTTTAACACGGATCACTTTAGGAAGAGATGAGATTATATCTACATATATTAGATTTAGAATCAACGTGTATAATAGGAATTTTCAGAAATGCTGGGAGTCAGAGATGAGGGGCATGAAATGAACTACTTGAAAAAGCACTAAAATTCAACAGATCAATATGGTGGTACGTAGCGCAAAATACAGTATGTTCAAAGAGTACCGGAGTTCACCGCCCGTCGCTCCCCTCGTCAACCGATATCTTCCAAACATGACATGCATTCAGTGGGAGAGTGTTGAATGCAAAAGTTAATGGATATCAAGTGTAGGGTTCAGATGACCCCCCTCCACCCCCTCCCCTCCATTAGCCCCATTGAGTCCAACTTTGGAATTTCAAATGAAAACCCTCACTTTCTATCTCAGATTTTGAAAGAGCGGAAAATTACTCGTTTAGATAGGGTTCTGGTCAAGGTGACCTTCAGGGGTCAATGGGGGGGGGCGAGGGGGGTCACAAGAACCTATAGAGTACGGAATTCTCCTTGGTATATAATCTCTCATGATTCTCCCCTTCCCCCAACATCTCCCAAGGATGACGTCTAATGGAAAAAGGTTGTATGCAAAATATGCAAAATGACGACCGAGGGCTCGGAGAAAGCCCCCAAATACCCTCCTCCCCCAACTTAGCCCATTAAGGTGAACTTTGAATTTCGACATAGAAACTCCCATTTTCACGTCAGATTCTGAGAGAGCGGAGAATTCTACGTCTGCCGAGGTAAAAAATGGGGAATTCTAAGTTTTCCTCAACGGCGTTATAAGAGGGGGGGGGGATGATTTGGGATTTTATCAGAGCCCTCACTAGATCTAGCAACTTTTGGATTCAACACTTTTTTATTAGACGTCACCCTTGGGGGATATTGGGGGAAGAGGGAAGCCCTTCTCCGCAGGTTCTTGTGACCCCCCCCCCCGCCCCCTTGAACCCTGGCGGTCACCGCCACCAATGTCATAGAAACGTAGCTGTCACTGAACGTAAAATTTTCTGCTCTTTCAGAATCTGAGGTGAACAATAAGGGTTCTATTTAGTGGCCTCCAAGGGGCAATTTGGGGTAGTTTGGGGGTAATTTAGTGGGGGAGGGGTCCTTCGAGGCGTCATTTGATATCAACAACTTTTGTATTCAACATGATTTGCATCGCTGAGAATCTTGACCGCAAGGTGGGTGATGGGGCACCTTGCATGGTATCTCGCCCTGGAGTCTGATGTCTGATGAGCTTCCGGTCCCTGTCAGCGCCCGCTGGAGCGTGGAGACCGTACATCTTTATCCGGTGGCCACGGCAACCATAATGACCGGAATCGGGTGAGTCGTAAAACTCGTGGCATGCAGGAGGTGCCCTCATGGATGATTCATCGCATGCGATTTGCTCGGGGAACCGAAAGGCTCCTTGGAAGGAAGCCTGAAAGAGTCCCTCGCTCCTCACCGAGGGGCGGGTCTCGGAAGCTGA
This sequence comes from Eretmocerus hayati, assembly GCA_029851415.1. Classification (NCBI taxonomy): domain Eukaryota; kingdom Metazoa; phylum Arthropoda; class Insecta; order Hymenoptera; family Aphelinidae; genus Eretmocerus; species Eretmocerus hayati. Next base: position 117,543,184 of record CM056744.1, on the reverse strand, counting down.
GCCCCAAATTCGGTAGTTGGCTGGGAGGAGAGAGTCATTGCTGAGCCATACGTGACTTGGTGATGACCGTCTTCTACATCGATGCGATGGCAGGGCATATCCCTGCCCCACTGCCATGGGGCATGCCGGGATCGAGATGCAAGTTAGTAACCCAGGGTATAAAAGCCAATATTCCATCGCTGAGAATCCTCTATTAATACATCCCAGATGTGAAATTTGATGTACAATCTCACCCTAATCTTAGTTTTTATCTACCTTGCCACCACTTTGGTGTAACATAGAGATATTTCATCTATATAGAGAATCCCAATACGTCTAAGGTATTTCTAAGGTTCCTAGAGGGTACACAAATTCTCAACGTGCATTTGGATGTTGAAAACGATGCCGCTTTCAGTTCTGCTGTAAAAGGTAGCAAACTGCCTGTAAAATGCAAAACTCATACTCAGGTACTTTTGTAATCAATAAATATGGCCATATCTCGAACGCGATCAGAAGAAAGCGCTGGTTTGATTCCAGATCCGTGTCCAACCGCTCAAAATACGTCGTAAATATCTTCCACTTTCTCCGATCGGGAAACATTTCATTTGGGCCTGTGTAATCATTTGTTCTTGAAATTTGCTTTCCTCAATACCCCGTTCGAGCATCTGTCCTGCAACTATTTCTTAAGGGAGTGAAGTAGAGAACAAAAATGGCGGAAAATGTGTCAATGTCATTGTTGGCTTCTACCCCACAAAGAATTTAGAATTTGGATTGTATTCAATGCGTCACATTGGGAACGAATTCATACCACGATCGGTCCGTCACAAAATCTTAGTATCAATCAGCGAGCAAAGTGAAATGTAGAGTATTATACGGCGGCACGTGCCCGGAAACGATGCTAATTTTACTGATACTTAGATGCCTCTGGAAAACGATTGATCTTCAATAAAAAAAATATCATAAATTGCCAAAAGTATCTAGTTGACAAGATAACAACTTAATCTCGCATCATTTTCGTTTATGGATTTGATGATGATGATGGCTAGTCTAATTTATTCTAAAACTTGTTCCCCATTGGAAACCGTGGAATTATCTCTTCCAAGCGACATCATTTGACTCATTCTACTTTCTGTCTAGGCTACCACCAAAATTCCAGCTTATCCATCAACTGGCATTTCCCGGTTCCACAATTTCACACGTGCCTCTCGCATATGAAAAAAAAAAGGAAGGGAAAGGTTAGGAAAAGTCACACTTGCCAATTAGCAAGGCCGTAAACGCATCTAAAATTTTTCAATTCCTGTACATCACAAACTAACTGTATTTTCTAGGTAAACGAAAGTACAGAATCTTCACACGTGTTTAGGCAGCATATAAACTTACCGCACACGTGATATCTACTATGTAATATCACATAACATAATCTTGGCTTTACTATATATTTACTTGCCATAGATATTGCAGCATCGATATATGTCTACGCAACTCTCACTCCAGATCTATATATTCACACACAGATTTCAAATCATCGAATTTTGTACGCTGATCAACGATACATACATACATTGTAGATCTGTACTTGTAGGTTAATTTGTCTGCGTGCTGAGATCGATAAATCAACTATATATATATTTATTGGTACGTGCTACTCATTCATGCTACTAGAAGGCTTATAGATCGCGGGAGCAAATTTTGATGTATGTGTATATATGAAAGTATGTAAGTAAGGTAATCGGTTTTGTAGCAAAATAAAGCAAAAAGAATCGAGCAGCCGGTCAAGCATGGTTATTATAGCCCGAGAGTGCGGTTTTGTAGTAAACATCTGGCGGCTAGACTGAAATTACGATGTGATATCGAGGGGAAGTAAAAAAACGGACACGCAAGGACGCGGGCCTGCATGATATTTGATTTTAAATGTGAGCGTGAAAGTTCACTCGAATGCACACATATGACTTTATAGAGAAATTTTTGTGGGTAATGAAATTCATGATCTACAGAGAAATTCTTAAAATTTTCGATCGAGTATTGTTTATTTTTTATCTCTTGGACACATTGACTTTTTGAAAAATCGTGCAAACTTCTTGTAAGATCATGCAAAAAATTAATGTTCCGTTGTTTGGTGCATCGCACATAAACTTCGCGACCGAAATCATGGTATAATTGAAGAATATCTAGTGTGCAGTGTAAAATAGGCGATGAGCCGCGCATAATTACTTTTTTTCGCACGTGAGGTCTCCGATTGTATCTCATTTACTTTTTTTCCCTCTATTCTCGAGTATAGCCTTGACTTCCTTCTTTCCTCATTGTCACTTTAACTTTCTTTCTCGTCTCGGGATTTGAGATTTACAACTCAATCTCTGTAAGTCGGTCCACGAGTTTGGTAATAGGAATGACGCTATGGTATTACGCTATTTTTTGATATTTCAATTCCATTGACTCTGTTTTGAAATTTTTTTTCCAGATGAAATGGAACATTGTTCGAATACTCATATGTCACTGTAACTTATATATTTTTTTTGTGAGTACGCTGGGATGTCACAAGCTAAGTTTTCTGGCGCAATCTACGGCTTACTTATCGGAAGTATATAATTTCAATAATAATAAGACAGCTATGAATTGATAATATGTCTTTGGAGTGTCCTCGACCTTTGTGCAGCTATTTATTGGCTTTTCATTATCGGTCATATGTGTATGCATTGAGCTACTACTTCGACGGAAATGGGAGAATGCATTTTTTGCGCATTATGAATTGCTTTTCCTCGTTGACGATAGGTGAAACGAGGGTAACCGGATTATTTTCTTCTCATGGAATGAGCAATTAGCCATGATAAAAGAGTATTTTTTAATCGAAAAATGATCTATAAGTACTCGATCAGTATTTTTAGATGCATAGTGCAGCCTTTTGTGAGTGATCAGCAGCATAATTTTTTGCTTGTGTTAATTCAACTCGTGAGACCCCTGGGATAGTTCTGGGGACCGAGGAATTTTTCTTGAGTTCACTCTAGTACCACTTCGTTTACCCATGAATCACTGAGTATTCTTTCTGCATAGGTAGTACCAGGAATCAACTACCAAACAATCGAAATATTCTCATAGATATTAAACTACGTACTCAGATGAGACGTTCAAAATGATGTTTCATTTTGGGTCAAATTATTTGTTTGGACGATCGACTTGTCACGAGGGAGTAGTTTTGATTTTGTTTTACTGAGGAGATTTGTGGCATCCGCTTCGCGTGATCAAAATATGTTCGAATTTTCGGGAGCCAAGAAAATGAGAACACCAAGGCAGTGATGTCCGATGTATTTTGACTCCAGTGGAAGAATCTTCGAGGCTCTCTGTGTGCAACAGAAATTCAATTTACCTTGCTTGTCAACTGGAATTTGGATGTTCAAAAATGCAATATCCAATCGCATTTTTCTTGACTTAATCTCTGAAATTTTTCTCTGCTCCATAAAAAAAGTTGACATCGATTATGGAAAATATCTTTCTCAAGATTTTAAATTGGATCAGGGAAAAATTTCATCTGTTTCATATTTCAAAATTGAAAATCAACTCCATAATCACATAATGTTCAATAATGTACTCGATATGGACTATAACTATGGTGAGTAATTCATGACAACATTCTTTCGCTGAGCTTTGATGCTGAAAAAATCTGTTTCACTCTCGGTTAAATTCATCCTGTACAGGATGCGAGCATGATTGATAGTGTAAAGAGCTCCGACCTTAGTGCTAATTTTTTCATAGTTTTACGAGTTCTTCATAGTATGATACTGATTGCACCACTATATGAACCTATTAAATAATTCTTTCATCTCCATAGAATGATACTTTTGATCCAATTGATTGCAAAAAACTATGGTTCTTAACTTATTTTGCAGGTTTTTTGTGAACTTCCAAATGTCATCAGATTTTTTCGAATCCCCCAGCTTTGAACGATGCTAGTTCCCGAATACTAGAGCATAGAGCATACAGTTTTATATATTCTAAGGTTCCACAAACATGCCTAATCTCGGCTTCTTAGACAGCGACTAGTTGAGACGCTCGTGTTCCCATACTTTGATTATGCCTGCGCAGTAGATGATGACGTGACAGAAGAACAAAATTTGAAACTCCATCGATTGCTTCATGGTAACACACCGTGGACGACTCCAGTGACGCCGTACCGCACGCTAAAAAAAGATCGAGCTCCGACAGCAAAACAGTATTTGCTGTAAGGATCCTCGCTTATCCAACAATATTTTTATCTGGTCTTGCTATTTCTGCTGCCAAATCAGGCACAGTTTACAGATTTCGCTAGGAGACGTTCTGCAAATCTAGGAACATTTTTGAGTTCAGCTAGCAAATTATTTTGCAAAAACAGCTACGCCATCTGCGCTGCAAAAAATTTTGGTGTCGCAGCGACTCGAAATGGGTAAAAACGCACAAGTTGCGTGTTGGGCGAGCTTTATGTTTAGTTGATGCGGCTAATTTGCAACCAAAATAAATATAACCTCTTGTCATGTTGTTCACACTCAAATCACCCACCCTCCACAATTAATTTAGGATTTAGAAGGCGAGTTTACTCATTTTTTTCCAATAGTGGTATGTCACCGTTGAAGTACAATTGCATGTGGCCATCCATAAGAGATCCTTCGCCTCATGATCTTCAGAGAAAATTCAATAACAATGACATGTTTTGCTGGGTCCCAGCGGGTTGAGATCTAGTTACGACAGCAAATTATTCTCGCTGTCTGGAAACAGCAGCGGAAAATCGCTAGTCGAGCAGAAAAATTTGCTAGTTTAACCAAACTGCTTTTAGCGTGGCGCTTTGCTCTATGGTGGCTTACCGCCGAAGACAGATGCAAATACCTACTTGCATCGCTTGCAGGAATTTAGCTTTTGTATCCCGGGTGCCCGGCTTTCGGCTCAACCACGGTTGCCCCCATGGGCGTAGGGCAGGGATACGCCCTGCCAGCGCGTCGGTTCGGAGGACGGCCACCACCGAACCACAAGTGATTCGACAATGACCCACTCCTCCTCCCCGACTACCGAATTTTGGGCTCAGCCCCCAGCACAAGGCCGATGCCCATCCCTCGGTGGGGGGTTTTGGGACTCTTCTAGGCTTCCTGAGAGCCCAGGGAGCCCCTTCCGAGTTGCTGGATGAGGAGCCCAGGCTTGCATTGTGACCATCCACGGACAGCCCCAATACGAATCCCCAGACTCACCCATTGCCGTCCTGCCGGATGGAGATGTGCGGTCTCCTCGCTCCGGCGGGCGATGACTGGGCCCGGGAGTTCGTCAGACTCCAAGACTGAGACACCATGGTGCCCCAGCCCCCTTTGCGGATTTTTGGGAGAAGCCAAAACTCCGAGCACCAGTTTCGGAGCCAGTCTTCTCCCTACCGGCTTCGGGCCTAAGCCCAGGTACGGTGTCCCAGTAACTGGGGCCGGAGGGTCGTCACACCCCGGGACACAAAGTCCCGCTTGCGGTTTTGCATCGCTTGCACTCGGTGTGATCTCAAGCACGCAGCCCACCTATCTAGCAAATTTATTCCGTCTGCAAATCGGCGTTCCAAATTTACGCACCTCCGCCAGATTCACGCCCCCAACCCTGCTTTGTGCAACCCCTCGAATCGACACATGGAAGAACTCATTTCACATGACTGCATCCACTCTGATCAATGCAAAAATTCGCAACACTCCTCTCCAACTTAGATTCTTGAACATTTTCAACAGTTTTCAAAACCAGGATTCGTGATACTCTTTTGAGGGAGAAGGTCGATGCATGGCGGAAATGAGCTGCGAGCGAGGCTGCGAAAGACAGACTTGAAACCCATCCAGAACTCAATGGAAGTCAATAAAAGACAGTTGCTGAGACAATAAAATCATCCCATTATCACAATGTCACAGACTGCGTCTTTTCAAGTGCTTCTTATTTCTTAGGTTAGTTACATCACCCGAGCCTGGGGAAATTTAATTAAATTGAGTAAAGTAATTTGAATGGAACTCATCCATCGGTGTATCTGAGTAGATGAACCGATTTAATAATGAGTCTGGAATAGGCGATCACTATGATTTCCATAATTTTTGACAATTTTCGATATTCTCATTACCTGTCCTCATTATTATAGCAATTGTATCATCTCAATATTGTATCTTAGTGTGACAAATTATATGCACTCATTATGCACTTCAATTATATTCTTATCAGAACCCGCAAAGGGTTGTACCTCATGGTCTCAACAAATGATTTACCTATCTACCTATCTACTATTTGACCAGCATTTCTTAAAAAGACCGTTGAATCATAATAAAAGTTTCAACACTGGAAAATACAACGTGAAGGCCTTCAAATTTGTTTCAGAGTATCACATCAGAGATCATCTTCCTGGTTCGAGATATGATTCTTTTTTATGGGAAATTTCCTTGGAAATAGAGTCCTGTAACTTACGAACGGTAAGAGAGCCATACACATGGTGGTATTGTTTCGGTTCATGTCAATTTTCTTATCAGAGTGGATAGAAAAAAAAAACGATCCTCCATGTACTCCAGAAAAAACAGTACTCCAACAATAGTCCATGTACCATTCTCAACATGAATTCGCCCAATATTTACCAGTGATAGATTTATTCTTTTGGGAATCTTGCCTGGGAAACAACCATATCTTAGATCAAAATAACCTAGAATTATTCTCAAAACAGATTCTGAGTTTAAAATTTTGGGCTAAACTTTCAGATGCCACACATTGCTCAGAGCAGTACAGTCGAGACAAAATACAGGAATTCATCTAAAACCTATCATGAAAATGAGTCAAACTTAATATGTACCTTTGAGCCCAATTGCCTCCCAATTACCAATCCATGGAGTGAAAAATAGTATATTTCGCACCGAGTTCATGAGGTTGTAGCTCGCTTCTGAGCGATCGGATTCCGGCCCGAGCCGGAGGCGAGGGTTGGAATGATCGCTCGGAAACGGGAAACCTCATGTGCGAGGCGCGAAAGTTATGTTTCTCAATTTTGTAAGCATCCAAACATCGGAAAATTGCGAAAAAATTTTTTTCGGGCAATCCTAAACTTTTGATCGCCTAATGTAAATCTTCTGATAATTTCATCAAACAATTTTTCTCATCGAGTGCATCCTCCTCAATCCACTGGCCAATTATCAAACGAATCGGTTATTAAAATTTTCCAGATCATCTGCTTTCGTGCTTAATCATCCTTCCACGAAATTGCATCACTGGCGTGCGGCGCCACGAATAATAGGTACACGCACGAGACACAAAGTATAATCGGTCAAACACGAGTCTGTCTCTCTCACTTTTTAGGTCTATGATCGTCGAGTTAGCGAAATCAAAGTAAAGCCTGACGCACACGAATTTGCGCACCTCACGTGCGTCTCTCACTTCCAATATAACCAGTTCACTCAATATATGACCACACACACACACACACACACACACACACACACACACTAATTCATACACACTCAGTAAGTATACGATAATCGGGGTATAGCATGGATACGAACACATTTTCAAGATTGAATCATCGCAGGGGTTCATTGATATATCTTTCCTAAGTCACTTTGTTACAACTCGGTATGTGAGTACAAAGTATGATTACACGGCGCTTGGATTGAGACGGGACTTCCCGGAGTAAATGTACGTAGATTTGAGATTTACAGAATCACGAGGTCCGATGATCTATGATTTAGCACTGATTAGCGGATAAGTGTTTCCGCTGACGTACAGAGTTCGAAATGATGACTCTATACGAGTTTTCACCAAAGTCGTCTAGTATGTGCGGTTTAATTGAATTCGCAAATATTAAATCTAGAGAGACTTGTATGAAGACTACGACGGAGTTGCGAGTTTGGTATATTGTGATTTTGAATTTTGAAAAATCATGCAAACTTGACGTAGATTTTGATTCGTAGTTTCAAGCTACTGGCTTGGGAATTTTGTAAGTTTTCCTCGTTTGAACGCGTAGTTTTCCTCGTTGTCACTTGTAATTTTTTTTTTTCGAGTTCGAAAAATCGTCAAGAAAAATTGTTGGAAAATTTTTTTCATCGCTAATTTTTGCCATAGAATGATCATGATAGGTGATCAGCTTCGCCCACGAGCGTTTGCATTGGACGTTAATACAGAGTCATGAAAAAAATCCGGTCTGATCGGTGATTGAGATATCGATTCGAGTCTTCCGGGTAATTCTATACATCTCTAATTTGGTCAGTTGTGAGTCGAAGAATCGAATCAATACTCTATAAATTGAATAGTCATACGTTAATTGACAAGGGAATTTTATTTAAAAGTCGATTACTCAAAATTTTCAATGTAGAATCCCTTATAACAAGCGCACATACATACATGGGTGATTCTGAGATAACTTATGCATTTGATGTCCTGACCTCGCATGCATATTAAATGACCAAATATGATGAGTCTAACGATGATATCTCATGTAATCTATTGAAATGAAGCTGTCCCAATAGTTCCAGGAGCGGATATAAGTTTAATGTGGACCTGAGCTTACCAAAAGTGGTCAAAATGTCCTTACCGTGGCATGTCCTAAACCGGAGTTGCACATTTCAACTGTGTAGTTTACCGAGATATTCATTTAATCTCGGTTCCGCACCACTCAAGCATCAAAGTTGGGTTATGAAGAGGTGATATTATGTACAAATCGAGTATCGAGTCTCACTTCAAAATAGTCAAAACACAGCCGACATTCTGTCCTGGAATTTTGCAAATTTTTCGAATGCTCCTCGATAATTCGACTCCGGGTCAGCGAATCGCTTCAAACGACTCTATAACGGCGGTAATTGATTCCTAATACACCAATAAACAAAATACTATCACCAGCGGAATGATGAATTACGTGAACAGCATCCCACGCGATGATTCATGGACAATTTTTCCGTTGCAAAATAAGAGTTGTCCTTACCGTGGTCACTGGCTCTCGAACACTATGCAACGTCAAGGTCCAGAAATTTTTTTACAGTCTACTCTCACCATAAAAATGAGCCATCTATTCGGAAAAAACGATCCGTTTCGATTTACGCCTCTGAGATCACTTTTCGTGCCAAAATGTCCTTACCGTGGCTGTCCTTACCGTGGCAAAAATATATCGAAAATTGCTCATATTTTTTACATAGATTGACTAACGTTTACGCCCGTCCGGGAATTGTTTTTGGATGTCAGATAGATTGGAAAACACCTATGAGCAGTCAGATTGCAGCTATATTTCAACTAGTCAATTTTTGGTCCAAATCCCGATCCCCGCCGTTTTTGCCCTCGAAATACCTAAGTTATCTCATAATCACCCACATATCATTGGTCAGAATCGTTGATAGCTATAGATGAAATCCAATCCAGCCATAGTTTCATCATTACGACTCGTGTGTGTATATTTTGTAACGGTATCACGAGTTACAAAATCTAATGAGTTCAGATCGTGGGAAATAGAAAGAAAAACTCGAGAAAAAACATCGCAACGGGAGCTGGTGCGCCGTTTGCCAATTGATAGATCAATATTATTGTTGTTGAAACAGGTGATTTCAAACTTGATCTGCATAACTGGTAAGCTTAGTCCAACGATTGAATTAATCATCATTCAGCTGAGGGGATCGTTATTGCAATGATTAGTCTTCATATTCCAATGTTCAGTGTATCATCGATGTGGAATGACTCGAAATTCAGGATCAGGTATTTGTACATTAGTCAATTATGATTTTATCCAAATTATTATGAGAATGGAATTGCATTCACGATTTGATCTCGAAGTTCTAATTGTGAATGATGAGTCTCAAAATATCGTAAAAATATCTGGATGAAGATTTTTGGTGGCCCTCATGAATCAAAATCAGGTTAAAATGAACGAACCCCAAGAGTAATGATGATTGCACTGTAGCCCCTCAACTATATCGAATCAGTTATTGATCTTTTGAAAAATCAGGGAGGTCTGGTTTTTGTAATTTTTTTACATTCCACGTAAATTTCATCTGATTGGTAGGAATGTTTCTGTTGAACTACGCAAAATTGGTAGAAATATGAAAAAACCTCTTCAACCCCGATTTGGTTCACCTTTTTTCGTCAAAAAACGAATCCTACATGATTACTGATGATGAGTTCCAACCAGAATGAAAGACGATAAGAGATCTCTATTCTTGGATTACACACTGAGAAAATTATTTGGCCATTCTGAAAAAAAATATATTCAGATTGAATACACGCGCATGTATATTATCCTTTACTGTTATTTTTCTAGAATGGATAAACGTATTTTATCAGAATGGATAAATATTTTTGCATTCTGAGCGTACATTTGATCGAAATAAAAAGATGCTTATACACGGGCCATTAATGTGAACGATACTGTGGATGTCATTGAAGAAATATTATTCAAGTTTGATAAATATTACTTTGAGCCAGGTCGATATTCAATAAGAATCAAAAATCAGTTTCAAGTCTGGAATAATAATTTCCAAAACATAGCAAAAGTATAGCACAATTGCGGCTTATCTGGTTTGGATAAATATTTATTCAGACACGCTTCTTTGTCAGTAATTGTTAATTTCATTTCTTATTAATCTATATCACTTACACTTGTATCATAATACTGTAGAGGATCTTATATCTTAACTATTTGCTAATATACTTATCACTTCACTAATAATTATCGCTTCGCACTCATATTCGCTATGTTCCATGAGATGCTTTGGAGCCTTATATATCAACCGAGGCCCTTCTTAGCCGCTTGCGAGGAATCAATCAACGTGTTGTTACCCGATTTAGAAATGAAGATATACGTTCAGTTGACATAATAGACTAAAGACTCACATCTTCCGTTTAGGAGGATATCAAATTCATCGATTTACACGAGAAATTCCTATTATAAGCCAATAATTCAGTTTAAAAAAGCTGATTTTGGGGCGATTAATATTCCAAGCGCCATCTATGAGCGGAAATCGATCGTAATCACATTTGAACTTTCCAAATAAATATCTCATCAAAATCGTCCATTAGCTTATTCGCAGTCATCAAACAATTCTTTGAAATTAACAATTCTCAATAAATTGATCCACCCAAGTGGCGCATTCTAAAAATCATACTCATTGCCTCATCTCTCAAGTTTAAAGGATATTATCTCAATGTCGGTACCTCAGCTTTTGATTCTAATATATTCTTTGTATACGTGATATCAAACCATTATTCAAGCACGGAGTTACAAAGATCGTGGACTTAGCAACACCAAGGTTTTCAAATCAAGGGATATGATGGATGGTAGTGATTGTTCCGAATAAGCTTGATCATCAGGCTCGATTATCAGTTCTCATCGGCTATGCCCAAACGGACAAATATTTATTCATATTGAATATAGTTTGTTCATTCGGACGAAGCTTGATTTGATTGAACTGAAAGATTCGAAACGAGGAACTATCCTGTACCAGAATGTAAACTCACCTCAACAGTCTTGGCAATTAATTGTTGGAGCTGATTAAATATTTGTTCAATCCGAGATCATTCCTAACCTTCGAAATTATATTCCTTGAAAAACTTGATTTGATTATCCTGAACAAATACATCACTCAAAATAAGTGATACTTATCTGTTTTCAATGAATATTTGTTGAAATTGACGACGATCGTGTCTTCACAATTGAAATATCTGTTTAATGAGAACGTTAACTTATTCATTCAAATTGAACAGACCATTCGTGACTTGAGATAAATATTCATTCGAACCCATGAGTGCAATTGTGTTTTATGAGGTCCTGGCTAATTGAACACATATAAATTCGAGTTTATAAAATAAATTATCATTTGGTCGCATATTATTACTCAATTATATATATTTGTTTTGAATAAACTCGATTATTTGGTTCTTTTATCAGCTTTCACTGAATGTACAACTTATGAATAAATATGTATTCGAATCGAATACAATTTATTCATTGTGGCCTAATTCATGAGTGAATAGATCACAAAATCACCAGTGAATACATATTTATCTGAAAAAAGAATCTTGTATTCACTGAGAACAAATATTTTTTCAATCTACACAATGCATTTACGATTAAATATATTTATTCAATTCTGGCAAATAATTTTCTCAGTGCAGATTGGTCAAAAACACTGTAAAATTTTTCCCCATAGCAAAGACTGATACGACATCCCCTTTCAGGTTTTAGTTCAGCGAGTTGTTATTCCTATAAAAGAAACATGGGACGTACTTTTTAAAGTTCCATTTGGATAATTAGAAAATTGGAGAAATTTAGATTGTTGGTGCATATTTTGTGTGAATCTAAGAGAAGTCAGGCGATCTGAAGGAACTTTCAAAGATGGACTATTTTTACCATGTCTAGCAAGTTTCTGAAAATAGATATCCCTTAACTCGGAGAGGGAAGCCTTTCTCCTCAGTATAAAATATCAAAAAAAATCAATTCACCTAAAAAATTGGAATACAACGGCAGCTGAATCAGTCCCACAGCTTCCCAATACAATTCCACCGGTAATTGAGTTGTAACGAGCTGAGCAGACAACACAAGATTGGTGATCCAATAGATGTAGATCTAGCTCATCGTTTATCCGTCCAAGATTTATCGTTTGTGATGGAAATCACATACTTGTATTAGACTTTGCTCACAGAGCAAGATCACCAGCACATCAGTCAATAAAATCTCACCATTCAACAGAGCTTCGAACACGATAGAATCGCTCGAGAGCAGCGAACTCATATCGAATGAAGTCTTTCATATATTTGATCAGACGTACTTGAAGATATACCATTTTCAGCACTTTAACATAAAGTCTTTGATACCTGTACCTGCTGAACGTACAATTGTATTACAGTTATGGTTAAAAACTCTACAACTATTGAGAGGCAGCCTTGAGTCACATGGCTATTGCAATTAATGAGAGGCACGAGATAGCAGTCTATGAGCTCTTTTGGTCTGCCTCTTAGCGAGTGTCAGTTATACCGCCGCCACCGTGCAAATGGCAAGTCGTAAGCCAGTTCAGAACCTGTTCCTCGATAAACAAATTCGTAAGCAATAAAAATGCGTACGGTAAATGGGATCTATCTAATATAGTCGATCAATAGATCGACTTGCGTAGTTGACCTGCGTTTCTTTGCGTATTCTATGAGAAAACTGGTGAATGCAGCAATTACAGTAGTTCCTGAAGCGATGAAATAAGTAATGAACTTCGACTGGAGTTTGATGCTGAGGCTTTGTTGAGGACTTGCATACTTTTCGAGGGAAATTTTTTCCCATATTCGGAGTGCTGAAATTTCACGAATTCAATGCTTTTTGGGGTATCATTAAATTCAGAAAAATTTTACTTCGAGAGGCTGGGTTGGATCCATGATCTTCAGAATCAGTGAACTCACAACGAATAAAAGACGCCCGTTTATTGAGAAACAACAAAGAGCATTCGGTCAGAGTTATAGGGTCAGATTAAGGACCAGTTTGTGATTAATATACAAAATTTCATTTCTCAAACCTGGGTAATGGGGTAAATGTGCGTGATTTGCCCCCAAGAAGTTTGTTCTGCTCAGAACTTCAAACCATTTCAATATTTTTCAACGACCCTCAGCTGATTTTGAAACTTGTCTCAAGACCTCCAGAATGAGCTGAGATGCGTTCAATCTCGACCAACTGGTACTGAACTATGTCAAAATATGTTTTGTGAGTTTCAGAAAGGGTGCGCTTGATTTTCCCCCACGTGCATAAGAGGCCCATTTCCATGTTCTACAATTAAAATTCGGTTCTCATGGTTATTCTAATCGAAAATACAATCCATGATTTCGTAGACTTTTCGTCGTTCACTCTGAAAACCAAATAGTTCGTGTGAGAACCTTGAATGGGCTGATGAGGCCCATACATATTCACTACGAAGATTTACCACAAACTCTTCGTGAAAAAATGAGCCTACAAAATAGAATCTATTTCATTCTGTCGCAAAGTGCAATTGAATAGAGTGAGCCAGTTCCAAATTTAAAGAGAGAAACCGTAAAATAAATCTTGTGCTTCATTCGGAGCTGCACTTTTGATCACGAGATGCACATAAAATCACCCAAAGTTAGAATTAATTTCAAATATAGGTCAGTCACCAGACGCAGAAATTCTATATCACCTTTCAGACCGCCACGTGAATGTGGTCTTGGCACGTGTGGAATTTGTTATTCGAATGAGTTGTGGATTAGAATATAAAGCCGTGCTCAAAAACACGTATGCAATGGGTACGAGTAATTTCCACCACTTGAATGCCCAAAAATCACAATTATGCATTACCATGATGGCCGAGCTTTTGACACACACGTGCTCGAGAAGAAATCGATTCTGAATCCAAAATATACTTAGCTTAACCGGAGGTAAAAATTACCTTGACCTGGTAGCCTCACTCTGACTAGGCTTATAACTAACTTTTTTTTTAAAACCAACAGGATACATTTCGTTGGCTGCAAGCTTTCGATTCACGCATATACTTGGTAGCTATCACTTCATTAATGTCGTCAGATTGCAGCATACTTTTTTTATGAGTATTATCTCATGAGTGATAATGAGTCACCGTAATCCATCTGCTGGGACATCCTTGAATATGATCTTGGTTCAGCCAGTTTTTGATTTGCGGTTTGGAGAATTTGCTTTTTTTTCTTTCTCTTGAAAATTTTCTTCGTCTTGGAGAAGCAGACTCAGGAAGGCTAAGTTCACATTTCAACTATCCTCAAGTTTTATTGGAGCCTTAGAAAACTGGTTTGATTGGTGTGCACATTCCATGAATTTGTTCGTCACCGTTATTTCATACGACCAGAGATATTTTGATTCAAAATACTTTAATAGTGCAAAATCTGATGATTTTACTCTTGCAAATCGAGCCAAAGCTAAATTAGTTGATTGGATGTATGTCTATAATGAACGTATGACTATTTGGAATGGACGATTTTGATACCGAAAGTGAGCGTAGAATTGGGAGTACTCGTTTGAGAGTGATGTTGCACGAAAACGTGTGCCCAATTATGATAATTAGCCACTACTTCACCAGCTGATTGGTGACCAGAAACGAGATTAGAGTGAGCCATCGGAAAATGGAACATCTTGACGGAGATGAGGTGAGTGTACCCAACTTACCCCCATTAAGCCATTTTGCCAATAGTTCTAGTCTACTTCAATATTTTTCAACGTATTTCAGCTCTTCCCAAAGCTTGTCTTAAGACCTTCAGAATGAGTTGATGTATGTTTAATTTTGCCCAACCAAAGCCGAGCAATCGCAATTTCCCCAAAGAGTGATTTTTTTTAGATTTTCCGTATCACTCAAAACAATGTAAATTGTCGATGAAATGCATGATATTGTTTTCATCCGTTTTCATAGCGCCGTCCAACGACATTTGGAGCTTTTAGCTGGCCCAAAACACCGTTTCCGACCTATTTTGATTCGGTAAACACGCTCTGAGTGGTAAAAAAAAGTCGTACCGCGTGCCGTTTTAAGATAACCACATGGGAGGCATGTTGGGTATACACCAATTTTGGCCTCAATTTCTGATGCGGATGATCTGCGTATTTTGCACATGAAATAGCTCCAGATCGGACTTTTGCGGCTCTAAGGAGTGGATTTTGAAGGTCTTGATACAAGAAATCGAGTGCGTCAAAGTACGTTGAGATTGGTCCGACTCAAAAAGTTTGGCACCAGTATTACTGAACGCAATTTTATCGGTATTTACTCAAGCTGTGCAAACACGGAAAATGGGAAAATCACTTTAAATCTTCTGGGAAACGCAGCAATGATTCGGGGTCAAGCCCCAACCATTTATTTCATCATATTTCAATATGAAAAACGTAAAGAAAATTGAAGGAAGGTCAGGGAGAGTTCATTCCTGGGTTCGGCGTATTTGCGGGCGATTTGAGTATACAGAGGTGAGTTGTGTACGCTTACCTCATTTTACATCAGGACAAGATGAAATGACAATTTGACTGACAAGTTAAACACCAGGTCTGCAGAACACACATTTCAATGGAACTTCGGCAATAATCTTTTTTTGGTGAAAAATGAAGGTATCTCGAAGGGATTAATCATTAATCCCATGAAATCTATCGAATTTTCTCCCTAATCGTGACATACAGCTGGGGAGATTAGCATTGCCCATACGGACCCATGTTGAAAAGTCGGATATATAGACTGACAATTCTAAGCTCCATAGCTGTATCTTGGAATAGGAGGTCCATTGGATCAAACCCTTGGAGATATTTTCATTTTTCATCGAAACAAGATAATTCCCAGAGTTTCACCAAGTTCCGTGTTTTGCAGACCTGGCCAGGTCTGTTGTCATATTTTCAATCGAAGCCGTTAACTTCATAAAAACTCGGTATGGAGTTAACCAAATGATTCAGATGAATCCATTTTCAGCATGGCTCGACTCAGACCAGCCAGTTAAGAAGATTGATCTATCGTTTGTAGATCTATTCCCATGGTTCTGATTCGGAAAATTTTATAGGATAGTATGGTGAGTCAAGAATCCATCAAATACTGGCTAGAAGAGTAATGATGACAGAAGTATCGATGCAATCTTGGATGCAATAAAAAAAGATTGGATAAAATCACATCTAGTCATAACAAAGCGATTATGTGCGAGAGGATTGAAACGGCTTGGATGAATCTTTTAATCAGAAAAGATTATCAATGACATCAAATTGGTCTTACATCAATCAAATTACGAATTCAACGAATGGATTTGCGGTAAAGTGCGAGATGTTTAACGCATGCAGTGCGTCGACATTTGATGAATCAACTTATTTCGCTGATGGTACTGCTTTGATTGAGGATATTCGAGTTCTAAAGCAACTTATTACAGGAAAGATATAGTCTCCAATGAGTCAAGAATTTCATTAAATAAATCGATAAAAGTAAAGTAGTTTCTGGGGTGAACCACTCTGAGAGACGGCATTTTCAGATTCACTGATGGCGATCTCCTTTCACACGCTCAAATCTCAAGGTTAACCTCCAAGGGTTTACAATTCTCCGATGAATTGAGGTGTCAAGGAATATAAGTAAACAAACTCGTATTACCGAATAATATGTAATGAAATCCACGATTACGAAAGTGAGGATTCTGTTTCAACAAATGCATTCGGATAAAATTATAAAAAAATTGAGGAAAACGCACGATGGTTTTGATACTGTATGAGAACGAGGTAAGGTCAAAATTAAACGTGAAAATGACTCGGAGTGAAAGTCGATTCGATGCTGCTCAGAATCTATCTGATTTAGATGACCGGTTCAAATATTACTTCATGTATTACGATCAAAATATGCGTGGCATACTTATAATCTAACAAGTGTATGATTACATAATCATTATTGAAAAATGAACGGCTCACGGGAATACTGGTACACCAAAGCAGAAAATGGTGAAGTAATTAATTCGGCAATTATATGGTAACGTTACACCGAGAGGGAAACCCATAATGAGGCTGTTTAATTTATTTTCGTTGTAATCTTCATTTATTGATTCTCTGCACTTCATAGACGACTTCAGGAATTCGTGTATCAGGAAATGAAGAGTGTTTCTCTGATCTTTGGTAAGTTTTTCGCCAGAGCACACTGAATAACGTCCATACTCACAGATTTTCATATTCTTTTTGGAATTTCATAGTAAATGTTTCACCAATTCTTGATTTTGATTATTTTGAATCAGGGTTTGAACCAAAACTAAATTATTTTCGATGCACCGGTATTTTGTTTCGTTTCGGATCGGCCACGCAAGCTCGATCCGAAACATAATCATTTTCATAACGAAGGTCCGAAACGAAATTGAGTTTCGGGTCAAGAATCTGAGACGAAATATTACGTATCGAGGATTATGTTTTGGTGCACTGAAACATAATTCGACTTCAGTTTCGGTTCGCATCTCGTGTCAAAACCGAAACTCAAACCGAAACGAAATTAAGTCTCGTATCATGAAGCGAAACTAAGCTTTGATGTCATTTCGTTTCGAGTTAAGAGCCGAAACTAAGTTAATGTGCACCGTAATGTTTCGGTTTCTGAATTGAAAATCTGTTCAATGTTATCCTAGGGTTGTATTAGACAAGAGAGGTCACGGATAGAGTAAACAATTTACTTTCATCATTTAACTCATAGCATTGCCAATGTCAGACTGGACATGGTTCCACCTTCAACATAGGAATACATGTGTACATTTTAGGTACAATCACATATAATTATATATGCCGTAGGCCGTTAGAATTGTCCATTAGGATTTTACGCGCGTAAACGCGTAAGGAGCATCACAGAAGTGTGTTCAAACAGTGGTTTTGCATTCAACACTAATCTATCCCTCTTGTTGCCAATTGCCGAACAGATAACACTACTGTCGTCTGATCGACGTTAATAAACGAAGAATGGGCTAGTGTTGAGTAGAGAATCACTTTCCAAGCAATAGTGTTCAGTGTTGCACAGCGCATGAAATCCTAATGGCCTGAAGATTCTAACGGCCTACGACATATGTATTGTTACATGATAAACCATACCTACATATATAATTACCAACCACTATGTATGTATCTTTTTTTCGTTCTGGTAGAAACACTAAACTGCCACTAACGTGAGGGTGAGAAACTGGGAGAAATTCGCTCGAGATCGAACAAAATTTTGAGTTACGCAATTCAAACCCGAAGCGGGATGGCCGATCTGAATTCAGTTTCCAAGTGAGGACGAGGTTTGACAAGAAACTACTTTCGCAGTGCTAACCCGATTTAAAACGAGACTAAATGATTATGTTTCGTTGCACCAAAACATAATTCTAGAATTCGGTCTTTGGCACAAAACTTGAACCGAAACTAAATTCAAGATAGTTTCGGTGCACCGAAACAGGAATCCCCATATCAATAGCATTCCGTTTCGTGTCACCGAAACAAAAATTGACGTCAGTTTCGGGTCATATTCCGATCCTAATACGAAACTCAACTTTGTTTCGGTTTGAGTTTTGGTTTTGACACGAAATGCGAACCGAAATTAAAGTCGAATTATGTTTTAGTGCAGCGTAACTTAATTTGGAACACTTTAAGTACCGTGTCGGGTCATTGACCCAAAATTCAATTTCAGGTCGGATTTCGGTTTTCGTCCAAAATGAAATTCGAACCGAAACTAAAATCTGCTTTCATGATCTGAAACGAAACAAAATATTCAGTTTCGTGCAAAACTCTGGTTCGAATTCATTGCAAGGGAGTCATTGATCACTCTGAGAGACGTAATTCCGGGGATGGAATGTGTTATTGTCTAGACTACGATCTTCTTGCGTATTTTTGGCAGTGGAAACCGAATATACAACCGATTTTGCGCCTTCACGTCCGAATTCTTTGGTAGACGCAAGAGTCCTGTTTTTCCATAGACTTTCTTGATTGGGTGATAGCTCAAAACGGAGAACGAGGTTGTCATCAGACGGCCATTTTGCACCCGATATTCATGTTTTGATGCCCCGCACAAGACAGTATTCTTAAAACAGATGTTTCCACGTGTTTTAGAATTGAAAAACATGGAAAAACATCCATTTTGATGTTAAGGTATCACTCGAAAAAGAATTCTCGCTCACAAGGGACATCCGGATAAGCTTTCCCCGCGCCAAATGACCGTCTGAACACAACTCCGAGCTCGTTTTGAATTAATTCACCAGGATTTTTGTGTACACTGAAAAAACGGTTGAGAAACCCGAGTGTTTTGCGTATAGCGAAAAATCCTGCCATGCACGCGCAAAACGGGCTGAGGATTCGATTTCTACGCCACAAATATTCGAGAATATCGTTGTCTGATCAGAGAAATATTTCAACCCAAACATTTTGTTGCTCAGTATCATGCATTTTTTCCATCAAGTCCTACATTTATGATAATTGAAAACTATACTACCGGTCAAAAGTTGAAGCTCACCCAAAAATTTTTTTTCCAATTTTGTAAGTTGAAATACTCGGCTCTATTTGACCATAGAGCTCATTTTGAAGGTTTTTCTGCGTACTGCAAGATGGCATTATTCATTTTTATCCGTGTGGATCGAGAGCTTTCCAATTGGAGCTTGGAAAAGTGTCAATTTCAACGATTTTCGAGAGCATTTTTTGGCTCGTGCCAATTTGAGCCTCATAAGTGTTTCAATATTGGAGTAATGAGACCCAGAACTACAAGTCTAGAGCGTCAAAATCCGTAATTGAACGTCCCTCTGCGCCACTGCTAATCCGAGCTATGACATTTTCATTCCAATTCGAAAGAGATGCAGAGATGCATTTTTGTGAAGTATAATCATAATTTCTGCCATCTATCATCTATATATTGATCAAGAAAACGAGAAATATTGGAAATATGCCCCAAAGAATGAATTTTCTCGGCGTTTTTGAATTCAGGTGCTAGTTTTTGCGAAAAATCTTCCTTCAGAGAAAATGTCATAGCTCGGACTGGAAGTGGCGTAGAGGGGCGTTCAAAAACGAATTGTCAAGCTCTAGAATTGTACTTTTGTATCCCACAACTCCCATATTAAAACATTCATGTGGCTCAAATTGTCCCGAGCCAAAAGATCCTCTCAAAAATCGTCGAAATTGACACTTCTCCAAGCTCAAATTGGAAAGATCCCGATCCGTGGGGGTGAAAATGAATAATGCCATCTTGAAGTACGTGAAACACCCTTCAAAATGAGCTCCGGAAGAGTCCTCTACAGTCAAATAGCCGAGCTGTTCAACTCACAAAATTGAAAGAAAATTTTTTGGGTAAGTTTAAACTTCTGACCAGTAGTGTATTTTCGATTCGATTTTCGATATCCAGATTCATCTGTGACGGTGAAAAAAAAAGATATAAAATCATGGTATGCGAGTGTGGGTAATATTGGGCAGATTGAATTTCTTATGATTACACAATTCAAAATAAAGTCAGAATCATAATTTTTCGATCGATATATTTTTCTTTGACGCGACGTATCTGCCATCTCTGACAGGCAGAATGAACCATTAATACTATACTTTGCTGCGCGGGTTATGAAGAAAAATCGCGGCGGAGCTTTGAAATTCAAAAAAAATTGTTGTACTAGAGTGATCATATTTGAGTGTGTTATATTTGAGTGAAAAAATCATGATAGAATCCTTCATTCTAAGAAAACAATCTGTCAATCTACATATTGCGGCCGAGGCTGAATATAACTGCGATCGATCCCAGATTTTCATCATCATCTGGTAAATGCAGATGAGTTTGAAAATGATTTTTCAATCAATAATTTTGCGATTTTTCCATGCTTTTTCCCAAAATTCAAAATACAAATCAGCTGCCTCTGACTGACACAACATACTGTAGCACTAAACACGCTGAGGTATCGAACAAAATTTTCGAATTGTGTTTATCATTAGCCTTATAATAAATGAAAACAAAAAAGATTATTTTTTTAATTTTTGCCATGAATACGTCCATGAGAAATTGTTTCGGAATTAATGTGGATACTTGTATGGAGTCTCGATTTGTGTATGCGAATGATGAGAGATGTGTGCAAGCTGATGCGCGCAAAAGGCAAGCTGAATAAGAAAGGGGAACTCGTATTTATGTGTGATAGTGGGGACGTGAAAGAGGGGCACGTATATGAGTGTACAAGTGTTGGAATACTTTCAGCTGCTGTAAAACTGATTCGAACGTATCCACAACAGTTCTGGTGTGCACTCTCTAGAATACTGGTCTCGAGTTGCGAATATTATTTTATCCTTTGTTCCATCTTGTAATTTTGCGAATTGCGAGTCATTATGGCCATGGGTTGATCAGTGCGTCGGATCTTCTTTTTGAGGATACTTCATGATTTTTTGTGGAAAGGACATCTGCAAAAAGTAAAAGGTGCAGGGCAGATTTTGTAGGCCCTGGTATCAGCTGATTTTTTGCTCCTTTCGTTTCGCGTGCTCTTTGTTTCTTTTTGCGGCCACGATGTCGCTACTTACCGAGTGCTATCGCAGACTCACTGACAGGTCATCCAGCGATATCCCGGTGAGGAATTTCTAATATGATTATCTTCGATGGCGTTGAGTGATTTCTTCTCATTTGTAGCTCATCGAATTCATTGATTTCTTTATTATCTAGAAAAACTATAATTGAAATGAAAATTTTGAATTGTACGTAGTAGTATTCCTGCAAAAATCGTTATGACTACGAATTCTTATACAAAAATTGGATGATTTTTTTGGTCACCCTTGTGCCTTGTGTCTTCATATCCTCAAGTCATACTTAGTTCGATGAAAAATTGATTGTGTAACGCGCTCTCTGAATTATTGCAGTTGGAAAATCGCTCGATTCTACTGACTTTTGGGCAAGACAAAACTGAAAATTAGTGTTCCGAATTTTCCGATTCTCTTTAATAAAAATGCAAATGAATCATCTCCAATACTTCGAATTTCTTTGCGAATTAACACAGTTTTCTACTTCAATTTCTCTAACTATGCGGTTTACGACCTGCTCACAAGTTCAAAATTTGCCATTCAGAACTTTTGATGAAATAGTTTAGTACACACGTATTTCACTACACTAAAATTCCTAATGTGAAATCGTCTTGAGGAAACCGTATAAGTCAGAATGTCTCTGTCCAACCATAGATCGTCTCAATGATAATGGTAACGTTCGAGCAGACGTAATGAGGATAGGGAATCTGATCAAAATTCAAGCCACTTCACACAAGCAATAAAATTAGAAATCAGAGATCTTATATAGTTGAATCACTCCAACCTCTGTTCTTGCCTATTCAACTCATTCGAATGACAATAATTAATGAAAATTATGTGGACATTCCAGCTAAGGGGCTACAAAGTCACAGATGTGAATCGCACTCGCAAAGTGGGAATAGCTTGTCGCAGCTTGGATGAATTGAAGCAGAAAGCCTGCGAAAAATTCGATGTAAGATTCAATTTTTCCCTCACATACTTTAGGAAAGCGAGCATTGATCCAAATCATCTTTGTTTTTATCTTAGGTGACAGATGATTTGGACGAGATCGGTATTTTCTTGATTGATGGGTCAGAGATCGATGATGACTATTTTGCAACACTGGAACCGCAAACATTGTTGATCCTCCGAAAACCCGGCGAAGTAATCTTGACTGGTAAAGAACCATTCATTTCAGGTCGAACTAAGCCGAAAAGAGAAGACGCAGTTTTTACATGTTCTATAACCCTGCATTTTGGTCATTATTGTGTGGATTTAATTTTTGGCTAAAATCAATTTCAGAGCAAACTCGATCTCATAATGGTCCCTACAACTATAGTTAATGATAATTTTTGTGATATCAAATGCATACCTTCATGTTCTACCTTCTATATTGATCACACACGTAAAATCAAATTTGCTTCTTACGTATTTTTCCTACCTTGCACTCGAAGTTGCGGTTACGGAGATATGAAATTTCCGGACTCAAATATTCTGATATTCTGCAGATACAAGACCGAACCTGGTGAGAAACATTTTAGAGTGGAGACCTTTTTATTTTCCATGATTGTCTTGAGTTTTATGATGGCATAAAATAACTGCCACGATAGCCTGATCGTGGATTTGACAATTATTAAATCAAATTTCGCATTTTTTAAAATAGTGAATGTAAATTATTTCTTGGAGGGATTTGTTCTTTTGTATTCTGGGAATTTTATTATTTCAATTGTTACTGTAACAGACGCCGATATACTTTACCAGATGCTGAGGAAAGCAAACGATCAACTTCTCCGGGACGGAGAGAAGGCCTCTGAATATTTTTCGGGTAAATTGAAAGAGAGAATTGAAAAACTCAACAAAGTTCTGAGCAAAGATGACTCCAAAGTTCTATCCAGTAGACGAGAGGATCACCCAGAGTGGTTCGATGGCTTAGAAACTAATGCTCAAACAAAGGTAAACTGACGGATTCTCTCATCTTCTATGACTATCATCGAAAATCTATCATATGACCACGAATTCATTCCTTTTATTAAAGGAGGCATACCTTCATCGCCGTTGTCAAGACAGGATTCGAGGCTACTTGTACAAAACCATCGAACAGATTCGATCATCTGAAACTTACGACGATGTAAAAGCTCGAAAACAACTCCAACGAGTAATCGTTTATTTCAAGCAACAATTGCGCCAAGATCATTTCTTTGGGTACTATTTTGATCGGAATTGTGCTGTACAACCAAAGGACTCGGATGAAAGTTCAACTGATGATGAAACTGATAGCGCCAAACGATGCCCATACGATGATTGCCCGTGCAAAATGGATGACAGCATTTATGAGCAGTGAGTTTCATTTCACCTTTTTGGAGTCATGATCATGCTTTGTGATAAAATTTAACTCTAATTATGTCTTGACATTCTTCATTTTTGTACAGACTTTGACTGTACAATTGAGCTGTACGAAAGCTAAGATTATTCAATCATAGTTGAATTTGATGAATATTTATGATGTATCGAGTTTCCATCTCTCGTCTTATTTTTGCATTGGAAACGTTAGCCTTCCATTTTCATCAAAAATGTATTGCCTATCGTGTCACCATGATCCCCAATTATGACATGGTAGTCGCCTACCTTTGAGAAATCTAATCATGAAAATGGAACATAAATTGAATTTTTTTTTACTACAGTATCTCAGCCTTTTTCGGGATTAATGCGAGACCTACATTTTTAGGTGGGATCCAAGCCACCAAAGAAGGCACTAATCAAAATTTTTATTGGTACCGTCCGAGATTAGAACGTTGACCTCCTGCATTTCATTTGGGGGAACACAACTTAAATATCAAAATTGATTAGCTGCCAATTTTCAGGTACATATTAGGCTTAGATGATGTGGAAGATGACGATGAAGTAGATGCAAAAAGGATACCCGCTGCATCACCAGAAAAAAAACGTAAAGTTGATGAAAGTCGCCAAGAAGTCGAGAAGAGAGAGTTCCTAGAGGCTGAGAAAGAATGTACTTTCAAGATTACTGATAGGAAGCGAGCAGAAAAAATTGCACTTTGTGATTCAAAGGGAGAATTTCAATGCAGAGGTGTGTGGAATCGCGACAGCTGCTTTTACGAAGATAAACATAGGATTAATCCATACAGATCGAAAGAGGAACTGGTTTTCTTTTCAACCTGGAATCTCGATCACAAGTAAGAAAACATTCTTAAAGTCTCTGTGCGTGAATTCCATGATGTCGTTACATTTTTTCTCGGAATGAAAAATATAATTTCCTCGAGTGTATGCCAGATGATAATCAGTATTTGATCTGTGTTTGTAGGATTGAACGATCGAGGACTTTGGTGCCACAATTACTCGAAGCAGCGAAAAAAGGAAATATAGACCAAAAATTTGCTACAGAATTGTACGAGAACTTGTTTACTGCAAAGAATTTGAGGATAGTGCATATTGTTTGTCATGATAAGGGATCGCATAAATAAGAGTGACCTCCCAGGCATTTTTTGTACATCAAAACAAGGATTATTTTCATACTTGAGATTTTGAACAAACTTTGTTCATATGTTACTACTTGAATACTAATATAACTCTGAAATGAGCTGACTGAGACCCCGTAGATCATCCGCATGCAAGTGTGTTCCAAAACGATTGCAGTATAATAAGGATGAATACATTAGTCCGTATTCTTCGAATGAACCACTGAACAAAGTATTTTTCAAAATTTAAAAAGTTTTAGAATTGTTTTGATACGTATAGTGTTGGAGATTGAGAAATTTATTTTGAAAAATTTTCGTGCCAGATTCTTGTGATGTTTACACTTAGTATTCATAAAGAGTCTTCCAAGTCGAGGTATATGTCTGTGAAAATGCCCACTTTTGATGGATTTATTGTTGATTGAATGGAATACCGAGATCTAAGATCTTTAATGACTCAAATTACCTAATGAGTTCACTATGAAGTAGAAGTAATATGTTTGGCAGCAATCATCCATCATCGAATTGAGGCGATCTCCATGGGAATGTTCTTCACCTCTATGAATAATATTTTCAATTTAGAATTGTAGATTTTGTTAGCCCACAATTTACAAAAACTTTTCAGATATACCATTGCACGAACAGTTGCGGAGCAATGATGAATTGGTTAAACAGACTGTATAAAAATTTTGTTATGGATGAAAGCAAAATGTTATGATATTGGGTCTGAACCATTATAATTCAATAATCGAACCAATTTGTTATTAATTCCAAAATTTATCACCATATTTCAGTTATTATGGTACAGTATTTTTGATAGTATGCTAAATATCTCGAGTATTTTCCCATGTTCGCTTAATAAATTTTCCCACGTTATCAAAAATCCCTGTTTTTGATCGCCTAACTCGATATGACAAAGCTCATCTATTTCTGAATTTTTTCCTAAATGATGCGTTCCACTTTAACCCATAACCCATCTTTTGCCTCAGTCAAAAAATTCATTTGATTATACTCCAAAGGCTTGCTCATCTTCTTTGAGGGAAGAATACGATACTTCATCAACATCTTCACTATGATATTCTTCACAATCATAGTCCCATAATTCTTTCCAGCGCAAGCCCTTGGTCCTTCACTGAATGGGAGATAAGCGAATTTCACAATCTTCTTCTTATTTTCTTCATTGAATCTATCTGGGTTAAACTTTTCAGGATCTTCCCAGTACTTTTGGTCCCTATGTAAACTGTCCACAGGTATGCATACTAGATGACCAACTTTTATAACACACTTTTGTCCGTCTGAACCATGAAGAGTCACATCCTCAGTACAATCTCTGATAGTTATCCCCAGAATGGGATGTAATCTTATCGTTTCACTTATCACTTGATCTAGAAATACCATGTCTTTGAGGGCTTCATAAGTCAGATTTTCCGAGTCACAATTTTTTAGTACTATTTTTATCTCTTGCCGAAGCTTCTCCTGTATATCTGGATGATTTGACAATTGGTTACATGCAAAAGCTGCGATACTAGCTGAAGTTTCAAATGAATCGAAAAAGTAAGCACCAACGCGATCAGCTATGGTCTGTGGGTCACATACTTTCACATCATTTATAACCATTTGTAAAAAATCTTCTCCAACAATGTTATGCTCGGCTCTGCACCGTACAACTTCTTCGATGATATTTTGTAGAAATTCACTCATTTTTCGTGGTAACAGACTAATGTGAAATATATCTGCAATATTTGGTAGATTGAGCCTCAGCATCTGAGTTAAACCACTGAGAAATGACGGTTGGGATAGTTGAAGCAAGGTTGAGTGAAAATTATTGAGATCATGATCGCTTTCGAAGCTGTGGCCTTTTATTCCAAGAGATGTACTTGCCACAATCTCACCGGTTACTCTTAAAAAAAGATCCTTGAGTTCCATATCCTCAGCGGTACTCTGCCGTCTTTCCTGATTGAGATATTCGATGAAGTCTGACGAAACTTGATCCAGAATACTTTGGTATATTTTGAGTTTTTTCTGGGACATGTTGCGCACCAAGTGCGATCGCGAATCTTTCCAAGACTCATCTCGATCAAAAAATGGATTTTTCTTCATAAATGGGTCATAATCATCATGCAAGCGTAGGGCGTTGTTTTTAAAACTCTTGAAGTCTTTGACAAGGACATTTCTGATCAAATCTGGATCGCGCACAACGAGCAAAGGTGTCCTCATGAAGTACATACCGATCATACTTGTTTCTGGTAAGCAACTTTTGTACAGCCTATTACACACTGTCGATAGATTTTCTTTTAAAGTTAACACTGATAAGGTATTTCCAAATCCTGGAATTGTATTTGGAGCTGATCTCACTCCCTGATTTTTCCAATAATTGAAATTCCATGTCAGGTAGCAGTAGCTTAGAAGAATCAGTGAAACAAGAAATACTGCTAAAAGCAGGTAACACATTGCAAATTAGAGTAACACTTGGAAAGATCAATCACTAAAGATATTCAACTTGGGATCTTATCACGAGTTCCATCGATGAAACAATCAAATCTTATCTTTGGATATTTCAAGGATTTCTAAAAATTCACAGCCGTTGCTTGTATCAGTTCATCTTCAAACCAGTATATTCACACTGAAAGCAGAAAATGATTAGTATCACCTTACCCAAGAGCAATGAGATCATCCGTGCGCGTCAAAATGATAAATATAGTCACACATTGCATATTCCAATATTACAGGTGATCACAACTATTTATAGCACACGAGTAGTAGACTGATAACGCAAGGAAACAGATTCTATGGATGTAACGTTGACCGGGTCGTGGTACGGAAGATTGTCGGGTAACCGACGATATTCCATTACGTAGGAGAATACGGAAGCTTGAGAAGGCCCCCTATCTCTGTATGTATTACGGAGAAAGGAGCGTTCGGTGTCCGCACTCTGGTCTAGCGAGTTGTTTGTACTCGCATCAATGGTAATCATGATCGAGTTTATAGCAATTAAATATCAAATGAAGTAGAATTCGTCATGATCGTGACTTTATTCATGAGCTAGGCTTGTGATTGTGAACATCTCGGTATTTCTAGGTGGAATGAACCGGAAGCGAACGAAAACCATCAGGGCATTGCGATCGCAATCGTTTGTACTAAGCATCGTAGCAGTTATAAGTACAATTCATAGCAGTATATGAGTGAAGCTGTCCACTGTAAATATCTTGATTTTCCTGAGAAGAATCGGAGTTCATGGATCATTAGCAATGGAACTCAAAGGCAATTATTCGTACTAGCATTCCAGCAATCATGGATTCAATTTTCAACAGTTACGTGTCGAATGAGGTGGAATTTGTCGTAATCGAAAAGTTATTCGTGGTTAATCCTGACAAACGAGGGTATCTAGATCCCCTCGAGTTCCAATCGACCAAGATTGATTGATTATCTTCAAAAAATCCCCGGGACAACCGTCCATACTGTAATTTTAGCAGTTTTATGAGTCAAATTCATTGCATCTATTAGGTTGCAATGGTTCGAATCTCTAATAGTACGGTGGCGCCACGGTCTGGAAGTGAGTTTACGCACACACTGTCTCGTCCGTGATCTCACGGATGACTCGCGTATACCAGCATGTGTGAGTCTTACTCAGTATAAGCTTCATATTATATGTATTGTCCTTCACATTTGCACGGATCGCAGACTCCGAAACTGAGAAACAGGTAACCTGTGCCTTCTTTGAGTACTTGAATTCTATTGCATTTTGAGCTCACTGATTTCAAAATATCACTTGATGATTTTGAGGATTTCATTTTGATTTGTCGAGAATCTTGGATTACTACACTCCATTTTACAAATAATTTTGGATCAAAATTGTGCAGGATTCTGAGAATGTTCCCATATCCAATGATCTATTCTTTGAGAATGTTCATTATAAGTTGGCTTGATGTGCTTCATATTCTGTTGAGATTAATCCAAATTTCTCATTATCATGCGTTAATTAAATTATTGTGAATGGAATGAACTCAATCTACTAGTGCTAGGAGTGCACTACGATGTCTGCTATAATTCTGTAAGAGTTCAGCTGTAATTACTTCAGGAAGTCAGTTCATGGATTCCAGTATTTGCAGTTTTGATGGATAATATTAACAGGAAGAATTTGATGATTACTATCAATGTGACATGCTTTCGGCATCGAAAAATTATTAATTGTCTGGTCAGCATCATATTATTCATCTTTGGTACCCATAGCTTTGGAAAATATTCTCAAAATAAGAGACTCCCCAACTCAACTGCCTGCGTAAGACAAGGGCTGTGCGCTTCAATGTTTCTTTCCACCATCTTAGCCAAACACCATGAATATCAGCTGCATATCTGTGAAAGTTGAGAGATAGCCAGAATGTCTTGTATCACAAATTCAATTTTTCGAGAACTTCCATAATTTCAGCTCTCATCTAAAACAATATGATGTCATTTGACCCATCTCATGGCTCCTGGAATGAGGGCCAAAATAAGTCAAAGATAACACTTGAAAGTATTGAATAATGCCCAAGTTAGAGACGACCAATTCCTTATAAGATCAGACAGTCGAAAATCGCTCAAGTCTCAAATCTCTTCCAGGATGAAATATATGTTTCTAAGGACGAATTAAGGAGACACGTACTTTTGCGTTTCGCCCCATCATGCTCTGATTCAAAGTTGTCGAATTTTCTTCATTCAATGGGCATTTTGTGAAATAAGCAACTTTTGATCGATATAGATGCAATATTCCGTGTGTAATGGCCTTCGTAGAAATACGACTTGTTCAGGGGGGTCAAGTAAGTTATATTGCACCAGAAAATCTTGGTACAGAAACACAATTAGTGAGCAGGATCCACAAAAATTGATTTTGGCCGAAATCGAGGAAAGTTGAGTAGCTCAAAATAATCATCCTCAATTTTGATGGAAAATTTTCTGTGAACTCGTTGAAACATGAGAAACAAAATGTACTTGGTCCGGTTTGCGCGACGTGGCGCAGACTGGGACTAAATATTATTTTCTGGATTTAATCGTTAAAACTTGTTTTTTAAGATTGTGAATGCAATACTATGATGCTTTGGTGCTATCAAATTTGAGTTATAATCGTTCGAATTCGAATCCTTGTCAATATTTGAAGCATACTGAAAACCGATATCGTGGATAATTTCGATACTAAATATCCACCTCTCTCCTCGTCCCAGAAAAGGTCGCATCGTTATAATGAGAATGCTGTATATACGTGGATGTGAATAATTGACGTTTTGTCTCTCAAGTTGAAATGTGAGCGAAGCAAAAGTCAGAGCAAATTGTAGAAAATCTGAAATTAACTGGTGCGGTATACACAGTCGTCTAATCATTTGAACTCACTTGATAATAAAAATTTGATGAATAAGTTTATGATAAGTAAGTTGAATGATTTCTTCGAATCCTTTATTCCAACAGATTTCTTTTGTGATAAAAGTTTGACGGATTTATAATGAGTATAGGCGCGTGGTCATAGCGCCGTTAAAACAGGAATATGAAAACATATGTACATATAAAAATCAAATACAAAAATCAGCGACAAGCATAATGCATCAGAGGATTCAAATCCATTTTTGGCGATCAAAAGAATACAATAAAATACATACTCAGTCCAATGATTACTGTGAAATTTTTAATTTCACGATGGATCATCATTGATAGAAGATTTGAAAACATTGAACAGTGTGTAAGATTTATCACTCATTGAAGTAGACAAAGAAATTTTGGTTCTACACGCGGTAAAGGCAATGTATTAGACCAATATTTTAGAGCTCTTAATGTGATCCTATCCCCTTGAAAAACTCGGGCATTCTGAATCAACAATCAACGGAAAAAATTATCACTTTCGGATCAAACAGCTGATAATATTGTCTTGAAGCCCGATGAGAAGTCTTATTGTTTCTCACGCCATTACATCCCTCTGAAACTCGAAGTTGCGAGCACGTATCACTTGCCAGTTTTACCTGTAATGAAAAAAGGAAATAGTTTTCAGGTCGAGAGTATACTTGTCCATTGGTAAACTCATTAAAACTTGAAGACTTGACGGTGGTGATCTACTCTCACAAAACACCTTGTAGCATGGTTGCTAGTTTGATAGAATACCAGCTATGTTCTAGAAATTCGAAGAAATCCTTCGAAACTCCCACGTATGACCCAGCTAGGGATTATGTCTAGGAGATGAGATGCCCGAGAGAAAGAAGAGAAATTGTTCAGATAATCAGTCTGAAATTCGCGAGACTGGATAACGCTCTCACGTGTTGTCAACGGAGCTTCATGGACGTCCTTCGTTATTTTCTGCAATTTGTTTTTCACCTGTATAGCGGGTTGCATCGAATCTCGTTACGCGGGGTGGTGTCGGTCGCACGATTTCACCCTTCACCCAAACGAGCGTAAAGGAACTCCGTTCCAATTAAGGAGGTATTCTTATACTAACGTTGTCAGATGTAATAGGTGGTTATGTGGTAGAACCTCTGGAGCATTTTTGCCAGCTCCCGTGGCCTCCGGGGAAGTGCAGTCTTCCGCAGGTTTGTCATCGATGCGAGGTCGAGCGTGTCCTTGACCTCGTCAAGCAGTCTTGAGACATTGCCACGGTGAACACCCTCTTCGCCGATAATCACCTCCAATGCCTCTCGTGTTGCTTCGAGAGCATCAGGGGTGATATTATCGCGCAGTTGGTAATTGAAGCTGCGGGCGTTCACCGGCACATATCTCTGTAATATGCTGAAAAGGATGAACGCAAAAGTTATTACAGATGCACTAGCTTGGCATATTTTTCGAATGCATGAGAAATGAGTGAGAGTAAAAAGAATTTCCGAGAGACGCTTTTATGAACCATACCAAGAAACTTTGTCGAAAACATGGAAAGAGTGGTGCCACTTCATTCCAACCCAAGGTATTCGCTTTCGAGCGCCAAAAACAGAATTTCACTCTTGAAATACTTCCGAAGCTACCGTAGTCGAAAAAATGACTCGAATCCTTCTTTACACGATTGTTAGAGATTATATTTCACTCAACTCGACTCTTGGGGGGGGGGGATTTCTCAATGAGTTATCGAAAATTTCATGGAAATCTGAGAAATTGAATCATGTTCCACGGGTCTGAATTCAGTTTCTGGAGTATAGGGTAGTGTTATTTCCTCCGTTGTTCTGCCACTTACTATGTATACATGAAGAAATTCACGATACCATATCATTGGAAGCCTTATTCTACTTACTATTGTGAATCCAATATTTTTCCTTACTTTCTCACGGAAATACCGATCAGCGAAAGCTAGCTCTGAATTAATGTTTTCTTTCGAAAATTTAATTACAGGAGATGAACATTTGATTCCATCAGGATTTTTGAGGGTTAGGTATTTTTTGTGAAGCACTATCAATTTTCAAGGAAGCGAAAATTTCCACGCCAAACACCCAAGAATCGGTGTTTGAGGTCTAATATTGACAAACCAGATGGCGTTTCAGCAGAAGTGAATGAAGTACGTGATGGATGATGGCAGCCCATGTGAAAATTGTTCGCATAGACTATGTATAGCATTTGAGTAGCATTTGTGTAGCTCATGTGTAGTGCACCATGCGTGGTCTACACTAAATTTGTCGATTGGATATTCATGCGTACCTTACTGTACCAGGTAACAATTGAATTGAGTTTTGACGTGCAACTGAGTTGGTGCAACTGTGATTTGATGTTCTGGAGCATGAACATCGTGCGTGGGTGGCTGGATGAACAAAGTTATTGTGTCTCGCAAGTCTCATGCTTTGCATAGTCTCTCAGAGAGTCTGAGAATGTCGAGCTATGCAAACAGGACTGTGTTAATTCTTCATGTTCAACTTTCGTTGCGGAGTGGTAGCCTCCGGCGGGCATCTTGAAGATGCTGAGATCGAATCTGAGATTACCGAGCCTCTGAATCATGATGCAGGGGGGGGGCTGCGGGGTGGAGGCACGATTCGATCAAAGTCGAATTTTGAGAGCTAAGGAATGATGTTACAGAGGTACACCGAGGTTGCTGAGCTCAAATTTGATATCACCGTGCCTCCAAATCGTGATTCGGGGGCAGGTGCGGGGGTGGAGGCACAATCTCATCAAAATTGAGCTTCGAGAGCCGAGAGATAGTATTACAAGGGTATTCCGAGGTCGCTGAGCTCGAATTCGATATCGCCGAGCCTCCGAATCATAATGCGGGAGCGGGAGCGGGGTTGGAGGCACGATTCGATCAAAATCGAGCTTTGAGAGCCGAGAGATGGTGGTACAGAGGTATACAGAGGTGACTGAGCTCGAATTCGATATCGCCGTACCTCCAAATCGTGATTCGGGGGCGGGTGCGGGATTGGAGGTACAATCCCATCAAAATTGAGCTTCGGGAGCGGGGATATGGTAGTTTATGGGTATTTCGAGGTCGCTGAGCTCGAATTTGATATCGCTGTGCCTCCAAATCGTGATGCGGGGTGGAGGTGCGATTCGATCATAATCGAGCTTCAGAACCCGAAAAATGGTGTTTTAAGGGTATCTCAAGGTCACTGAGACCGATTCTGATATCATTGTGTCTCCAAAACGTTATGCAGGGGCGAATGCGGGAGTGGAGGCGCGATTTGATCGAAATCAAGCTCGGAAGCCAGGAGATGGTGTTTTAGCGGTACCCCGAGGTCACTGAGCTCGACGATATCATCCGGACACCAAATCGTGATGAAGGGGCGGACGCGCGGGAGGAGGCGTGATCCGATCAAAATCTTGTTGATAGGCTCTGAGTGGTATTTCGGGCTGAAATTCTGCTGTCGAATCCTAGAGATCGTTCGTAACGAGTATTTCGGCGTTGATCAGTACGAATTCACCGAGGTCGAGCCCCCAAATCTCAATCTGTTCGTGCCCGCGAGAACGAAAGCATGCATTGATCAGAAACGACCTTCCGAAATCGAGCAGTGGCATCCCTGGGATGAACCGGTTCTATAGAACACGCACCAGATACTGCCTCAGAATACAGACTCGAATCCAAATGCCCTCTTGTGGTTGAGAATCCGCTCTTCGGAATTGCAACCATGAAATTTGTCGGTATTCGAGGAGGATTAGTTGCGGGACCTACCGAGATATTGTTATCGAACCGCTATTCACGTGAAACGAGCATGTTTATCCGCGACTACTGAATTCTTGAATCGATGGGGTTCGTAGCTAGAAAATCCAGGTGATGAAGAACTATATTCGGGAGCAGCGAAATCTCATTTGCAGCCATGGTGAGGACACTAGACGATTTTCATAGTCATAGCTGAGTAATTTCACATCACGATTTTGAGGCCGGGTGATATCAAGTTCGAGCTTAGCGACCTCGAGATACCCCTAAGACAGCATCTATCGGTTTCTGAATCTTGATTTTGGTCGGAACGCGCGTCCACCCTGGCATCTGCACCCGCATCATGATATGGAGGCCGTGCGATATCATATTCACGCTTAGCGACCTCGAGATACTCCTGGAACACCATATCTTGGCTTCTGAAGCTCAATTTTGATCGAATCGTGCCTCCACCCTCGCATTTGTTCTCACATCACGTTTTGGAGGCAGAGTCTTATCCGATTCGAGCTCAGCGATCTCGGAATGTCCTTACAATACCATTTCTTGGCCCTCGACTCTTGATTTTGATCGAATCAGGCCTCTACCCTCACACTCGCTTCCGCATCATGATTCGGAGACTCAGCGATATGATGTTCGAGCTCAGAGACCTCGAAATACCGTAATAATACCATCTTCCGGCTCTCTAAGCTCAACTTTCATGGGATTGGGCCTCCAGCCCCGCATCCTTCCCTGCATCACGATAAAGAGGCCAGGGGATAACAAATCGAGCTCACCGACTCCGAGATACCCCTTAAACATCATCTCTCGGCTTCTGACGATTGATTTTGATCGAATCACATCTTCATCCAGCACCCAACCACGCATCACGGTTTAGAGGCACGGCGATATCGAATTCGAGCTCAAGGTCGTCGATATACCCCTGAAACACCATCTCAAAACTCGAATCCGATCGAATCGTGCTTCCACACCCGTACCTGCCCCCGCATCACGCTTTGAAGGCTCGGCAATATCAAATTCGAGCTCAGCGAACTCGGGATTCCCCTGAAACTTCATCTCTCAGCTTTCGAAGCTCAATGTTGATCTAATCATGCCAACTCCACCACACTCGCCGCCGCATTATGGTTCGGAGACTCGGCAATATCGAATTCGAGCTCAACAACCTCGATATACCTCTGAAACACCATATCTCAGCTCTCAAAGCTCGAATCCAATCGGATCGTGCTTCCATCCCCGCACCCGCCCCGCGTCACATTTTGGAGGCGCGGCGATATCGGATTCGAACTCAGCGACCTCAAAAGTCCCTTACAACATCATATCCCGGCTCTAGAAGCTCAATTCCGATCAGATTGTGCCTCCATCCCCGCACCCGCCTCCGCATCACGATTTGGAGGCACGGCCATATTGAATTCGAGCTCAGCAACCTCGATATACCGCTGAAACACCATATCTCAGCTCTCGAAGCTCAATTTTGATCGAATCGCACCTCCACCCCCGCGACCGCCCGCGCTTCACGATATGTGGGCCCGGCGATATCAAGTTTGAGCTCAGCGACCTCAAGATACCCCTAAAGAACCATCTCTCGGCCACTCAAGCTCGATTTTGATCGAATCGCGGCTCCGCCCCCGCCCCCGCGACCGCCTCCGCATATTATCTTGGAGGCTTGGCGACTTCGAATTCGAGGTCAGCGACCTTGGATTACCCTCATAATCCCATCCCTAGGCTCTTGAAGCTCGATTTTGATCACATCGCGACTCCACCCCCGCCCTACCACGTTCTTGGAGGCTCGGGGAAATTGAATTCGAACTCAGTGACCTTGAAATAACCTCAGAATACCATGTCTCGACCTTTGCAGCTCGATCCTGATCAAATCGTGCCGCTACCCCCGCACACGGCCCCGGATCACGATTCGGAGGCTCAGCGATATCAAATTTGTGCTCAGCGACCTCTGGATACCCCTAAAATATCATTGCTCGGCTCTCGAAGCCCGATTTCTCTCGAACCGTGCCTTCCACTTCCGCACACTTTCCACTATGCTTGTAGGTAGTCAACTCTGCCGGAAAATCCGATTCACTCGAATTCAGGAGCTATCGAGATCAAACAATTCGGATTTTCTCCGTAATCGGCTAAGCTAGAAGATGTGCTGTGACAA
The DNA here is from genome assembly GCA_029851415.1 of Eretmocerus hayati. Classification (NCBI taxonomy): domain Eukaryota; kingdom Metazoa; phylum Arthropoda; class Insecta; order Hymenoptera; family Aphelinidae; genus Eretmocerus; species Eretmocerus hayati. The sequence goes on along the minus strand of CM056744.1, from coordinate 117,506,612 downwards.
CCATAGTCCCAAAATTTCGATATTCATTTTCAGAAATTTAAGAAGTAATCTCGTACCAGTTATAATAATTAAGAAGCCAGGCAGAATTTGTCCGTCCACATACTGCGTATCGGGTCGCCTATGCGGAAGGGGTGAAGTGTGATGGGTGGGTGGGTGGGTTGTTGGGTGAGTGGGGTTTGCGGTCAGGTGGGAGGGTTGGTGGATGGATGGATGTACTTAGACTTTAGTGATTTCGGCTGAAATCACTGAGGTTTCAGTGAGACGTTTCACTGAAATTCCAACTTTCACTCAAGTTTTAGTGAAATTCTCATTTTTACTAAAGTTTCAGTGGAATCCTCACTAAGGTTTCAGTGAAATTTTCACTAAAGTTTTAGTGAAATTTTCATTTTCACTAAAATTTCAGTGGAATTTTATTTTCACAAGTTTCAGTGGAATTTTTACTCAAGTTTCAGTGAAAATAGTTTCAGTGGAATTCCCCCGAAATTCTAGTGAAACTTCCGCTAAAGTTTCAGTGGAACTTTCACTGAATTCCCAGTGAAAAAAAAAAGTTTAAAATCTTTCCAGTTGAGTCGTCTCAAGCCCATTTTCACTATTTCGTATTCCAACTTTTAAACCTTAAATTTTCACTATTCTTCTATATAATAGATTTTCAAAGGTCTGATCTCGGGGTAATTAGGTCTCGTTAGGTATAGTTCTTCTAAATTAGGTCTAGTTTGATCTAATTCGGTCGAGTTCAGTTTAGTACTGCCGAATATAATCTAGTTAGGTCTTGACGTGCGCAACGCACTCCTATTTTTACAATAATTTACGCCTTGATTCATGCCTTATCGAATGAATGAGAAGGTCGTTATTTTAAAACGGGAAATACTTCAAAACAAGTAAACAAGCTCATAAATCTTGATCCTGAAAATCTCGGACGCGCAAACTGTCCCGTGCCCTCTGTGTGCGGGACATTGCTCCTGTCCCGGTTTTCAGGGATCTTTAGCCCGGAAAAACAAGCCCATTACGCGGAACCATAAAGTCATTAAGCCGAGTCCAGGAAATCCTGGACTTTCCGAGATTATAACCGTCAATACAATAGAGCCGCAATAAAGCCATTAACACTCGTCCCGGAAATCGTGGACAACCCCGACGTCCCCGCCGCTGAATAGACGGGACTTGGACGATATCCACGCTTTCCTGGATTCCTCGCGTACCGGACATCTCAAACACTTCAACCATCCGCGACACCGCGGATTCAAGGGACGCAGCCTCCCTATATAAACCCGAGCCCCTCTGGCTCAGCATGCTCAGTCGAGTTCAGTCTCTCTGCACGTTACAACACACCGAGTCTTCGTCAATTCGTCACCAGGCCCGTCGGCTTCCCGACGCGGCAGTCACCGGCCCGCACGCTCCAAGTTCATCGACCCGCTGCCTCCACGCCTACGTCACCAACCAGGTTGTACCTTGCCTGTAGATTGTCGTACCCGGTCGTGCTACGGTCACCGCGATGAACGCGTTCGAGTTCTTTCACGTAAAATCAGTGTAATAATTATGGATGAGTATGTGTGTGTAGCATTAGTGTTTCGCACCTCGGCAGACGCGGCACAATTTAATCTCAAGTCTGTTCGTCTCATTCGCATCCCCATTCAAACCCCACCGTCCGAATCCAAGTCTAAATGTAATTCTCTTTAAAATCAGTAACACCAGTGTTAGAAGCATTTCATCGCGACTAGAATGGAACGTAAGAACCCTTCAGGTTCGAAACCTCGAGCCCGCACAGTGAACACCCAGGGCCAGTGCCGTGATAGCCCATGCGGTATTCGTGAAGCGAGAAAGCTCGCCCGTCTTGGAGCCATGATGGCCGCGACTCAGGCCCCTCAGGCCCCGTCTCCAGATTTCCAAACCGCAACTCCGCGCAACGAATGAAATCATTCCTCGTCGCTTCGCGACCACAGCACGCACCGATCGCATCTCTCGCAAAGGCGTTCGCCATTGACGTAAAACCCTACCGGAGCGACTCAAGCTGCTCACGCATCCTCCCGGTAGTGGTTTGCCCCGGCTATCTCTCATTCCGGGATACGTCAATTTGGCGCCCAACGTGGGGCCCGAGAGCATAATCTTGATCTTCGTCAGCATCGGAAGGTGCGAGGACCAACGACCCGATGAGTCAAGTGCCAAGAACTCCACCAGCGTCACGCCGCGCCAGGCCGACGCCCGCAAGTACTTCTGGGAGTACTGAAAGACCCAGTGGCGCCCAACCAACTACAAGGCGCGCAGCAGCGCAAGCACCAGCTTCGCCCCGACGACTACGCAGCAACTCGACTGGACAACCCCTCGTCGCCCCAGCACCGGAGGACCTCATCGAACTTCAAGGCGCCGCCTCCTTAAAGCCCAACGACTCCGTGCTGACGCCGGCCGACAGGAAGCTCCACTCAACGAATCGGCTGCACCTGCTCCAGAGGAAGTCATCGAAGAAGCCCGCGTCGACGTCATCGACCCGCCACTGCCACCTCAATCAGACGCCGTTCCACCGCCTGTCGAATGCGTCCACGTCATCATCAACGAGCCTCCACGTGACGGACCAGTCCAGGAGGAGCAACCGATCCAGCCCGAGCCCATCCAGCCTGCAGCCCCTGCAGCCGCGCCGCTCGACGTCATGCAAGCAGGTATGGAAGGCATCCGCAATGTGTTCCGTCAGATTGCCGGAACCCCTCTGACCCCTCCGGAGTACTCTGGAGCGGAATACGAGGACCCCAATCGCTTCATCCGGAAATGCGAGGAGCATTTCGTCCGGCTTGGGACCGACGACGCTTTCAAGGTCCAGGTAGCCGAACAAGCACTCAAGGGCGACGCGTCCAAATGGTGGGCGTGTTACAAAAGCCTCGCGGTGGACTGGCCCAAGTTCACCGAGCTGCTGCTGACTCGCTTCGACTCGCCGCAGCTCCGACTGCGCCTCAAGGCCAAGCTGTACGGCCAGGCCCAGAGAGAGCGCGAGGACGTCGGAGTATTCATCGAGAAGCGTCACCTGCTGGCACGACGCCTGCTGCCACATGCCGAAGAAGGCGAGCTGGTAGTCCTGCTGATGGAAGCTATGCGTGGGTCTATACGCAAGCACCTGCGTGGCAACCCGCCTACATCCGTAGGCGAGCTTCTGACTCGTGCCACCGAGTTGGAAATGGACGAGACGCCCGAGCCCACTGCAGCCAAGCGGAACCAGCCTAACAACTTCGCTACGGGGAAGAGCAGCAACTTACCACCGGAACGACGCCCGCAGCGGGAATTCAGGCAAGTTAATGGACAAAACTTACCCAAATGTGATTTCTGCCCAGGGTTTCACTGGCACCGCGATTGTGCAAGCCGCCCTGTACATACACCGCGCCCGGAAAACGGACGTGGAGCGGCCAGCAACGCGGGCACCCCCGCTCCGGATCCAGCAGCCCGCCAGTAAGCCTTGCCGTTGCGGACGCCGCGGGCCTCAAGGTTGCTTCGATCAGGATCTGGATTGAAGGCCGGCAAGTCGAGGCGCTTGTCGACTCTGCCGCCTCCGACAACTTCGTCACCCCGGGCCTGGTACCCGAGCACCAATGCCACGCCCTGCCGACGCAACGCAACGCAAAATTGGCCATGGACGGCGTCGAGATGATCGTTCTCGGCAGCTGCCGACTGCAAACCAGAGTTGCGGACCTTGACTGCGCTACGGAGTTTCTCGTCGCCGATCACCTGCGAGCGAGAGCCATCTTGGGACGCCCCTGGCTCAAGGAACACCGTGTCCTCCACGACCACGAAATCGACTGCCTGTACTTTGGCAACGACCGCCGGAGACGAGTCTTCCTCGGGCGCATCCCCCGCGGACCGTCCAGCCAACTGCAGCAGAGGGTCTGGAGCCAGATCAACCACGGGTTCCCACCGGAGTACGTCGGAGGCCTCAAAGAGATCGTCGTCCGTCATGTCAAGGTATTCGACGATTCTGGGCTGCTGCCCCGAACGCCGTACATCCATCATGAGATCCGAGTCATAAATTCGAAACCCATAAGAATCCCTCCGTACCGGTACTCGGCCGAGAAAAAGAGGGAGATAAGCAAACAGGTCAAGGAGATGCTGGCGGACGGAGTCGTCAGCGCGGAATCGTCACCTTATAGCTCTCCTATCGTCCTGGTCAACAAGAGCGACGGCACTTACCGATTCTGCGTGGATTTTCGAGGTATCAACAGCATCACCGAGGACGCTGCTCAACCCAACCCGGTGATACATGAGGTACTCAAGGAGATCGGCGCAGCCAAGTACTACTCCACCATCGACCTGAGGAAATGCTATTGGCAAATCCCGCTCACGGAGGCATCCAGGAAGTACACGGCTTTCTGCACCCCCGACGGAGGCCAGTATGTCTTCAATGTCGCCGCCTTCGGCCTGAAGAACTCCGGACGGACATGCAACCAACTCATCAGAGAAGTTCTCGTCGGCCTCGTGGGTAAGATCTGCTTAAATTTCCAGGATGACATAGTCGTGTTCTCCAACTCCTGGGAAGAACATCTGGTACACATTGCCAAAGTGCTCGAGAGGCTCGAGATATACGGTCTCGCCTGCTCGATTGACAAATGCCACTTCGGGAAAACCTCGCTCGAGTTTCTCGGACATGTGGTATCGACGAACCACAACGAGGCCAAGGTGGAGCATATTCGAGCTGTCCTCGAATCCCCGCCCCCTCGGAACAAGAAGGACCTTCAACGCTTCCTCGGAGTCTGCGGATGGCTGCGCGAATACATCCCGAACTTCGCCACCATTGCTGCCCCGATGACCGAGCTGCTCAAGAGTACCAAAGGATGGAAGTGGACCCCCGCTGCTCAACAGGCCATGGACCGGCTGAAGGAGGAGTTCAAAAAACCCCTGAAGCTGCATCGTCCCCGGGCGGGAGAGCCCTTGTTCCTGCAGACCGACGCGTGCGACGTGGGCATGGGAGCAGTCCTCTTCCACGTCACACCGGACGGAGAGCGGCAAGTCATCTCCTATGCTTCCGCCAAGTTCACTCCCACCGAAAGCGCCTACCACTCCAACGAGAAGGAGTGCCTCGCCGTGATTTGGGCCCTGCGGAAATATAAACATCTCCTGGAGGACCAATGTTTTACGTTGCGAACGGACAATAAGGCACTGACGTGGCTCGACAAGGTCAAGGACGAGCGAGGTAAGCTCACACGATGGGCCATGTTTCTCCGACGCTTTAGCTTCAGGATCGAGCACGTTCCTGGCAAGGAGAACGAACTACCCGACGCCCTATCTCGCTGCCCGGGCGAGAAAACCTTCGTCGAGGCGGAGCATGACTACGATGCGCTCACGCCCCCTGTGAGTCAGGATCCCGATGACGACATCATCCTGGCCCACGTTGAAAACGGTACGCTGGAAGACGCCATCCGGCAAGCCCAAGAAGACGTCGCCACACTGCCCAGCGGACCCGACTGGGTAGTAGAAGATGGCCTTCTCAGGTACACCCGGCTCCACGAGACGCCGAGGCCGTACGTCCCTGAAACTGCACGTGACGAGGTGATGCGTTTCTACCATGCGGACCCTCTAGCGTGTCACCCTGGCGTCAAGGAGACCTTGCACCAAATACGTGACCGGTATTATTGGCCCGGACTTCGGAACGACGTCCGTCAGTTCGTTCGAGCCTGCCCAGACTGCACGGTTGCCAAGGCTTCCAAACCGACGACGCCCGGAACGGAGGTACCTCGCCAGCCGAAACGATCCTGGGATACGGTATCAGTCGATCTGATGGGACCCTATCCACGGACCCCCCGCGGCAAGAAATTCATCCTGGTGGCCACCGATGTTTTCTCCCGCTGGACCGAAGCCTTCCCGGTGTCATCGTCATCGACCGAGGTAATCTCTCGTATCCTAGAAACTGAAGTATTTCAGAGATTCGGATACCCGCGGAGGATCCTAGCAGACAACGGACCCCAATTTAGAAGCGGCAAATGGGCCGATTGGTGCAAGAAGTGCGGAATCCAGCCCTGGACGACTCCGGCCTACTTGCCTCGAGCCAACCCCACTGAACGCCGCAACCAGGAGATCAAGAAGGGTCTTCGCCTGGCCCTCTGCTCTCAGCGAGGTCAGACTAATTGGGATCTCCAACTGCCCCGAATCCTTTTCGCGATGAGAAGGAAGCGAAATGCTGCTACGGGCCTATCCCCGAGCGAATTGCTGTTCGGAAGAAACCTCACTCGTCCGGATGGAAGCCCTTCCGAGGATCTTGGAACCCACGATGCCCTCGCCGAAACCGCACGCCGGAACCAGGCGCGCTACACCGGACCCCGCAACGCCGAGACCCCCGTATTCCAGGTGGGCGACCGGGTCTTCATCAAGACTCACCCCCTGTCGAATGCCTCTGAACAATTCAACGCCAGTCTCGCACCCAAGTGGGAAGGGCCGTACGAGATCGTGCACGACCACTCCAGCCAGGTGTTCACCGTGGAGCGACCAGGTAATGCTCATCTCAAAGTCCACGTTTCGCAGATGAAACGCGATCACTCGGCGCCGAGTCCCGATCGCCTCATCGATGCGCAGCCAGAGCCGACCGTGCTCCAGCCTGACGCTCCGGAACCCTCCAGCGTTCCCGAGGTCGTCAACGAACCGCCCACGGTTCCTATCGTCGCTACAGAGCCGCACGCCGCTCTCGACTCACTGATCGATCCGCTCACGGATCTCGACGTCACCAAGGAGCCACCCAGCGTTCCTGACGCTACCACCTGCAATGAGGACGCTCATTTCACGCAGGACACTACCGACTGTCGTGTCGGTACTCGGCCCAATCCAACGCCCCCGCCGTCGGAGCCGACCACTCATCAACATCGGACGAGGACTGGAAGTTCCGTCCCACCTGCCGCGGATACGGAGGTACCATCCCGCGCTGTACGCCAGCAATGGAAATATCCACGCGGACGACCCACCTTGATGGAGGCAGCAAGGAGACAAGTTGAGCGCAAGCTCGCTTATCCGCCGCCATCGCACCGATACCATCTCCGGAGGAGATTGTGAAGTTGACCAACGGAAAGTTTAGAAGACGTCACGTATAGGGACCCTATAATTATATATATTCAAATCTTTACAATCATTATATCAACTTCTTAATCATTCTTCATATCATTATCAGTTACCAATCATTATTTATTCAACCCTTTGTTTTGTATGTGTCAACTATTGGAATACCTAGATGTTTAAGCATATGTATTATTCATGATTTCACGATACTGTATTAAAGCTAAGATGCGCATGCCGATGGTGCAAGTATGAGTGAGAAAATGAGGAATGAATCAAGTCGCTTTTCCCCGGGCGATTGACGTGCGCAACGCACTCCTATTTTTACAATAATTTACGCCTTGATTCATGCCTTATCGAATGAATGAGAAGGTCGTTATTTTAAAACGGGAAATACTTCAAAACAAGTAAACAAGCTCATAAATCTTGATCCTGAAAATCTCGGACGCGCAAACTGTCCCGTGCCCTCTGTGTGCGGGACATTGCTCCTGTCCCGGTTTTCAGGGATCTTTAGCCCGGAAAAACAAGCCCATTACGCGGAACCATAAAGTCATTAAGCCGAGTCCAGGAAATCCTGGACTTTCCGAGATTATAACCGTCAATACAATAGAGCCGCAATAAAGCCATTAACACTCGTCCCGGAAATCGTGGACAACCCCGACGTCCCCGCCGCTGAATAGACGGGACTTGGACGATATCCACGCTTTCCTGGATTCCTCGCGTACCGGACATCTCAAACACTTCAACCATCCGCGACACCGCGGATTCAAGGGACGCAGCCTCCCTATATAAACCCGAGCCCCTCTGGCTCAGCATGCTCAGTCGAGTTCAGTCTCTCTGCACGTTACAACACACCGAGTCTTCGTCAATTCGTCACCAGGCCCGTCGGCTTCCCGACGCGGCAGTCACCGGCCCGCACGCTCCAAGTTCATCGACCCGCTGCCTCCACGCCTACGTCACCAACCAGGTTGTACCTTGCCTGTAGATTGTCGTACCCGGTCGTGCTACGGTCACCGCGATGAACGCGTTCGAGTTCTTTCACGTAAAATCAGTGTAATAATTATGGATGAGTATGTGTGTGTAGCATTAGTGTTTCGCACCTCGGCAGACGCGGCACAATTTAATCTCAAGTCTGTTCGTCTCATTCGCATCCCCATTCAAACCCCACCGTCCGAATCCAAGTCTAAATGCAATTCTCTTTAAAATCAGTAACACCAGTGTTAGAAGCATTTCATCGCGACTAGAATGGAACGTAAGAACCCTTCAGGTTCGAAACCTCGAGCCCGCACAGTGAACACCCAGGGCCAGTGCCGTGATAGCCCATGCGGTATTCGTGAAGCGAGAAAGCTCGCCCGTCTTGGAGCCATGATGGCCGCGACTCAGGCCCCTCAGGCCCCGTCTCCAGATTTCCAAACCGCAACTCCGCGCAACGAATGAAATCATTCCTCGTCGCTTCGCGACCACAGCACGCACCGATCGCATCTCTCGCAAAGGCGTTCGCCATTGACGTAAAACCCTACCGGAGCGACTCAAGCTGCTCACGCATCCTCCCGGTAGTGGTTTGCCCCGGCTATCTCTCATTCCGGGATACGTCAGTCTAATTCTATCTACTTCAATCTAGGTCGATCTAGTTCGGTCTACTTCTGTCTAACTCGGTGTAGTTTGGCTTAGACCAAGCCAATTCGTTCTAATTTGACCCAGCTCAGTCTGATTGAGTCTAGCTCATGATGATTAATTTTCGTTCGGTCTAATTCAGTCTAGTATGGTCTTATACCGTCTAGATCGGTCTAATTCGATCCAGACCAAAGTAGGCCGAAGAAGACCGAACTAGACTCAATTGGACCAAACCAAACCGAACTAGATCGACCTAGATTATAATAAACTGAATTGAACCGTACAAGACCGTATTAGACTCCACTAGACTGAACTAGACTGAACCAAAGGTCAACTTATGGCACACTGCACGTAGATTTGATATGACCTCGCTTTGATGAACCCTTCAGATATATGGCATGTAACAGAAGTTTTTCAGCCTAATCGATTGAACAATGATATACTAGCTTAGCTAATTGCAAAGAAACTATACAATTCCTCAATATTCATTATTGCTCACTGGAAGTTATATCTCCACCTAGAATCCGACTTGGGGGGGGGGGGGGGGGATTTAAGCTAACTAGGGGGCGGTGCGCGCTAATGCCCGCGTTTCCCTATATCTCACCTGTGCAAAAATTTTAGTTTTGGCGGGGGGGGGGGCGATCGCCCCCATCGCACCCACCCCTGCTGCGAACGCCCATGAATTTAACACCATACGAATTTCGCGGAGTATTCTAAGGACTTTATTTAGACAACTTGAATTGATCAGCAATCATTATTCTACAAATACTACCATTGAACTATAAAAGCATTTTTGGTGCCTATGACTTATCAAAAACATTTATAAGCCGAACGAGCGTTAGCGAGTGAGGCAAAAATGCTAGTTTCTATGAAGTAATATTGAATATGCGCGCCTACAAGCCGATGATATCACTCACTGTTTTCCCCAGTCCAGCTGAGCCTAGCGAGCTCATTTGACTTATATATAGAAGATATATATAGGAAGACATATATATGTATACGTTTATACATAGAAAATTCTATGAAATTCTATGCATAATTTTGTGAAATTCATTCAATCAATTCTGAAAGTTCTCTCTGACATCTAATTCTATGATTCATTAACTCAATAGTACGTATGGTAAAACTCTAAAATTCAATGAATTATTTGCAGTATACAATTTTACAAAGTTCAAACTTTTGTAAAATTGTATATAAAATAGATTCCTTCAAACTAACTAATGGTTATAATACAAATCAAGTTATAATGTAGTTATTTCGACTCATTTTATGGAATAGAGTTTTTCATCAACGATTTTGATAGTATTGTTTAAAAAATTATTTTATTGTGAAATACTGTGAAAAACCCAATATATCGTCAATTCAAGGTGATATATCGACCATTTATGTCACCATTGACGAATATTACAGGAAATTCCAAAGATCTGTGGCTTTTCAAAGTGAATTTACCAGTGCATCAATAAAACACGTGTCTTCGATCGGTTTCTAGAAAGTTCTATATAATTATCTAAGAATAAGAAGGTGCCATGCCTTCGAGCTGTTCCTTCTTCTGTTGACCATATTCAAACTAGTGCTGCGATAAAAATCGATAATTTGGAGATGTCGTTATCGAGCATCGACATTTCATGGCTTATCGATGTCGTTATCGATGTCGAAAAATGTCGAAGGTCAATTATCGTTATCGTATCGACCCTCACAATAATTTATCGACGATATTATCGATATCGCAGAGTTTTTTTCAATTCTCAGTGCGACTAGGGGTATGCCAAACATACAAGAGTTTTCTTCACGTGATTAATGGACTACCCCGTATGCCGAATGTGGCCATGTGATCAATGAACGAGTGTAAGTTTGTAAACACGAAACGCCAGTTGGAACCGTGACTTCAATCAGATATATCCTATTATTCACGCGTATTAATGCCGTCGTCAAAGAGACTCCGTGAAGATTCAGAGTCAAGTAGTTCCGATCAAGAAATTCGATCAAAGAAGAAATCAAAAACTGAACCGACAAGCAGCCAACAATAGGATATAGCCAAGCCAAGACCTTCAACGAGCGATGAATTCAAAAGTAGAGCATGAAAGACAATAGAATCAGTGAGACATCAAATGTGTGAAGTATAAGATTCTGCAATATTTGTTAACATGACTTCATTTGGAATTCTCGTTAAGTTATCGTGCACCACTGGTATATGTGGCATATTATTCTACCTAAAATAAATGGCTCATTTGAAATGATTCAGGGATTGGGGATACCAGAAATGACTCGTTTGACATAAGATCCAATTAATTGAGTCATTCCTATTGGATCATTCTTCAAATGAGTCATTTAAATATATTCCAAATCCCTGAGTCATTCCAAATGAGTCATTAATTTTGGGCAGGGTATTCCGTTATATGATTAAATTTTCTGTTCACAACTAGTAGACGCTCTCACTGATTTCAATATTCTCAAATCTCATACTTAGAATGTTATTATGAGGATGATTTTGTTCGGATTGAGGAAGATAACCTCGATATCGATAATATCGCGACATGTCGCGATATAATATCGATCGGCAATTAATGTCGCTCAAGGAATGTCGTTATCGATGTCGAAAACAATAAGGGTTATCGATTTCGATGTCGATATCGTTTTTATGGATATCGCGATACGACATCGACAATATATCGATTATCGCGGCAGCACTAATTCAAACACATGTTGTGATAGGTTTCAAACGAATTCCTTGTCGAATTAAACAATTAATGCCAATTTGGGGATCCTCAGATCGATCTTGAGAGCATCAATAGCAATATCGTCACATAAAGACAATTCCTCCAGAGAATTTCCCACTGTGAAAGCGTGAGTCAAGTTATTCAGCGTAATTCCTTCGATCACTCCTGAACGAGAGATCGGAGCATTGATTATTTTATTTCACGGGAGATGGGGATTCTAGGTTCCTATGGCCAGCCAAGGCCTAGTTCAATTGAAAGAATACCTCATGTAATAAGAATTATACTGAGATAGTGCATGATTTACGGAGTAGATGTACTCGATTTTGAAGTCATACGCGACCAGGGTCGTGTCATAGTACTCGAGCGTTCCCAGATTCTTTGAAACAAATACATTAAACAGCGTTGCTAGAAGAAGGTTCGGGCGGCAATTCAATCCTCGTTGAAGAATGATTTTCAGGGGATGTAGAAACGATGCCCAAAATGATTCAAGAGGGCTCCAATACTTAACAGAAAATTGCTAATAGGCACACCGTACTCAATCACTAAAGATTGTGAGGAAAAAAAGCATTATATTCTCATCTTTCCCTCACTAATTGCTAGCACAACTGAGCCTGGATATAGGCACACTCGAGAGGGAGTTGGATGTGATCCACTCCCTCCTCTTTTCTGTTCCACGCGTAGAGTAGAGTTTTGAGAGAAATCGAGTCACTTACGGATCATCATTGACTGCTCGCTGACCATCCTGGTGACGTAATGCCTGCAACATAAACGATTTCCTGATTCTTCCTGGAAATAGCTTGTTTGATGAGGAGATTGTTCATCTTCAGTTGGGAAGCCAGTAAGAATGAGTGCTAAGAACTTGTTGATGAAATCTTGGCATTCAAAACAGAGGGCTTGGAACACCAATGCGAGTTTTGATGGGAGCACCCTCTAGTGCATGGGTTCGATGGTTTCAGATCTCTTGATAAAATTGTAGGACCTCCGAAATTACCGCGAAAGGAGATTAAGGATGTGTCAATAAAGGCAGAGGAACGACTCCCTTCCTATATGATGAGTTTTAGGGAGGTTCAAGTATTACGGTCCCTCCGAGACGCCAACACACCTCGAAAATGAAGTCTCTTCGGGCTATCAATGATAACGAGTCGTAAGCGGCTTTTCTCTTTGCGCTACGTTCGCCGTGTATTGCTATAGCGTCTTGTTGATGGATTTGAGTCGACACAAGATCTTTCCATGAAATTCACAATGATCCAAGACGCACAGGTAGTCAGGTACCTAACTCGAGTTTTTGTTTGCATAAGAGATTCATATGGATTTTATCCATCAGAGGTTTGTAAATGACTAGTCCACTCAAGATACGCGTGGTTCCCATGAGCGACCATGTTGAACTTGACTAATAAGATTAATCAAATGCCCAGCTTACAGGTACCCCTGGGTCTCAAAATTTGGATGTAGCCCGTACATCACCGTTACGAATATGTCCTCGCAATCTCAGCGGAATCTACCTGTTATTTCTCACACCCATGAGTACGAAGCTCAAATCAGACTAGCTTTTGATGTGTGACGATAGAGATCTCAAATCTATGATTCGATTTTTGTTAGCTCAAGGAAGCGGCTCATTTGGATGTTGCGAATCATTATTTAGTCCGAACGAGCAATAAAACGTATATTAGAAAGTTCTCAGGTTGGCAGGATAAAAGGATCGATATCGTGATCGAAAATATCGTCCATCACTCACGGGAGATCCGAATTTGCGAGTCAAAGTATATCAATTGGCTGACTTCGTTATAAATCGAGTCGAGTTTTATATTCAAACAAAACCTGTTCACCTCTGAGCCTTGCTATTCTGCGAGGTAACATCGAAGGACTTCTAGATGGAATTCTTTTACAAGATGAAAGTTTTACGAAGAAACTTGTACTCTACGCTTAACATTGGTGCATTCTATTTCCCATATTCAATGATCATCATGTGCAAGAAGTTGATCATTGTAAACATATAGGTCCCCAAACAAGACCTCGGAGAAGCAGGGGGTGGGGAACTGCGAAATCTATCTTTAAAGATTATCCTCATACGTCAGCAACGATGAGATCACCGGGTACCTCATACAGTTTGTCATTATTGCATATAGACAGTTCAAGATTGAAAGGGACTCACTTGATTATTTTCCTTTCCAATACCGCCAGGTACGCCTACTCCATCAGCACCCTGAACAGACGAAAAAAAATTAGGTATATTCATCCAATTATATTTCTACGACGACTGATGATTGATCTATGAGTCTGTCATTGAAATGGATCGCTCCCGCTTCCTCAGGGCGCGCGAATTGTCGAGTTATCTATCAGAATTCGGTACGAGCACACCTAGAGGCTCTTGAATGATTTCATGATCAGCAAATATTGCGAGTCAATTCTTGAGGACATTATCCAAGAGTATTGAATCTGTCTCACTCAATATTCTACGTGAACAATAAGATCCAATTGCATTATGATACAAAATCAGTCTCTTCTGCCACAGCAATTGTTCATCAAAAACGAATACTGAAGAGAAGTTTTGGTTAAAAATACTGCCTAGTAGAATGTGACAATGATAAGCATATCGGTGGGTTAGACCTAAAGCTAGCCTTCGCTTACAGAAGACTGAACTTCGAGTTGAGCAGGCTGTATGATCTTCTTCTCTTGAGTGGCGACGGGCTGCCACATGCTGCCCTCTTGCCATTTTCAGGTGAAGCAAGCTGTATGATGTGTGAGGTCTGGAAGATCCGGAGGTAAACACATTGGTACGGAGTTTAAACCGTACGAGATGACCTGTTGCCCTTCAAGCTGCAATGCAAACTGCTCCTCCAACCTCTGTAAAATATTAAAAATTTTCATCAAATTCGAGGAATCAATAACATTTTTTATATATATCCATTCAAATATGCTAGGACATTGTGCATGAAGAATCCACACAAACGGACCAAATGTTGATCGTGAAGAATAAGATCCACGTTGATACTTGCTCGAAAGAGCCGTCTGTGTCACGGATGAGATTTCTTATTTAATTTCAACAACAGAATAGTAAAAAAATGCAAATATTGTTCAAAAAATTTCTCTCTTCACGTGATCGATCGGATTTCATTAGATTTATCTGGCAGATCTTTCTCTGATGTATGGATTTCCTCACTTTTTACACAATAAAAATCTGTATGATATTGGATACTCTAGAATGTCATCTCTCATGGCTAGATATGTGAAGTGATCAATCTCAACCCTACAGATGATTCAACCAAGAAATATTGTATACAAATCGATGACTTTGACGAATGGTGATCAAAAATATTGTAAACGACTAACCATTCATAAGTCGAAACGGAGACAGACAATGTCTTTTTTCTTCGAGGCTCAACCTTATTAATTACGGGCAAGACAATGACTTGGTGCATTGGTGAATTCGTCATTATCTAGATGCTGAATTGCCAATATTTGAAGTGCATTAGGATTACGTTTGTTCTTCTGCGATATTCTAGATCTTCATTTTTGGCTACCGGGAGAAACTATCGAATTCGTGTAACGCCGTTTCAGTTACAGTGACGAAACTATTCTCGGGATATCGACAAAATAATCCAAGTATTATGGTGAAGAATCACGGCGATCTTTCTCTTTCGATTTTACTGTGAAAATTACTGATTAAAGATCTTCAGTTGCATTCTCTGTGCCTATCAAGAAAATCAACGCGCACGCGACAAAATATACATGGGAACAAGTGATTTCGTTCATTAAAGACGAGGAACTACCCGACTATATGATTTATACATGATTTAGCAAATGCTCCGTTATAGTGGTTACAAAATCCAAGTAGAATGATTTCTCAAAGTGAATAATGAATCTACACAACCTAGGAGGTCAACCGGTACTTTCGAAATGAAACGGTACAGAAGCGTTTTCAAAACTGCTCAAACTCAGAAAATGACTGTTACATCACTCTTCAAAGAGTGGTTGGTTCTTCTTCGTGAAGTAATTTTTCAACTATGTGAGACGTGACATCTATTGAAAAACAAAACATAATATAGGCATGCGACTGCATGCGACGCATCCTCCGGCCGAGATTGCGTGGATGGCTTAGGGCTTTTCGGTGCCCTCGCAGGTGCCCGGCTGTGTGAGTTAGTGCATATAAGGACTCCGGTTATCGGTGGTTAATGTATCGTGTGCTAGTGAGAAGTGACACCAAGCCAAGCCCGGATCATATCACTGTCACTACATCATGCATACAGCACCATACAGCAACGCTCGGTCAGCGTCGACGGCTTGCATGTCAGTTTGTCTGCACGTGAGTTTTGAAATGAATCACACATCTATTCAAATGATAATGATCATTGGTAGGGCTCACGGTCATTATGAATCTGTCATGCCCGAAACTGACTAGCTAGGTTGTATATTTTACTCATGCGCAAGGTTTTAAGTCGGCTGCTTTTGCTGGGTCTTCCAATGGGGCTAGATGTTAAAACTTCCAATTATTGAGATTTTTTTCATGAATTAGGCCTATGATCATTGTTTTTCTTCCACCGTTGTAATGATAACCTATGCATGGGATATACTCCACGCATTTACAGTGAACCTTATGATATCTTAAGAAAAATGGTTGTATTATGTTTGGACTATGGAGGACCAATGTGTCCTTAGTCTTGGATTGATAAGTTCAATTCAATTCAATTCATCTATCTAAAAAGTGAGAATGGCTATGAGGGCATTTGACCTATGATAACTTCTAGTTGGGGAATGCACACGAGAGAATGATTTGTGAGAAGCGAACGAGGGCAGATCCCGATCGAGTCGCGTTGGATTAACAGGAATGCTGCGGTATGAAAAGGGTGATTTTTGTCATTGAATTTCTGGCTTTGGGTGAAATAGCGCACTTCGAAATGATTCACGGGACTTGAAAGTTCCATTTCCAGAAAGCTTCAACCTTCACGTGCATGTTTTTGGTTAGTTCATGTCGACTCGAGGGGCTGGAATGCTTTAGTACTGGTGAGAACAGTAGCCGAGTCATTGCAACAAAATGCTAGACATCCCATCGTTTATGGGTCAACCGAGTCAACTACTCGAGAACTAGGCTCTTCTAGAACTAGTGTCTACGGAGACTCTTGCTAAAAATGATCTGAAGAGTGAGATATTTCGTATCTAGCAAGATACTCAGGAAGCATGAGCAGGTTCATCTGAAAGGAAACTCATTGAGAGATCTTCAGAAATTTTTGAGTGTTTTGTCAGCGTTTTGAGAACTTTCTGCAAGGTCTACCTCCACTTACGTTGAAGAAGGGAAAAATATTAGAGCGATAAAGTAGCCTTCAGTGATCAATTTCTTCATAAGTAATCCGACGCGAAACTGACCTACGAGACAGTATATTATGCATCGAGTGCCAAAAATCTTTGTTCCTCGCGAAAACTTTCCTGGCTTCGCCGACGTCCAACAAGGTTCTCGTGAAGAACAAAGTTCATGGTACGGTACGCATATGCTTTTTCATACGATGAGACGTGGAAACACGTCGTTTTCGCGTCCAGCAGAATGAAAGGGTCATGTCTTGGATTCTATGGTATGTACAAAATATAAGCATTTCACGACCCATGGGTCACCATTGGAATTTCCCAGGCATTTGGGAGACATTACAATTCAATCTTTTAAATGATCTCAAACAACAGAATTTGGAAATTTGTTTCGATAAAGTCCAAAATTCTCAGATCCGCTTAGAAATACAGAGATGCGGTTTGCGACGTTCGAGAGGTCTTGGAGAAAACTATCAAAATCAATTCCTTAGAACTGATTCTGAGGTTATGGGAGGCATCAGTGGTCAGGGCCATGAAAAATACAAGAATATTGAATCTTCTCAGAGTTCATCTCTTTATTCCTTGAAAATTTGATTTCTGATGTAGAATATTGCGTCCTTCTAGACCAAAATGCTCCCGAAAATTTCCTTTGCGTATTAAGGCCTGTTTGTGCTATTATCTGCAAATCTATATTCAAGACGATCGGAAATCGTCTGTTTTCTGCACATGCGCGGGAATTTGGATTCGTTGAGCCAATTCCATTTTAAAGAGCCAAGAAAATTCCCTGAAAATAACCACTTTGCGAAGTCAATTTCATCAGTTGGGATCGAAGCTGCGACGTATGGAAGATGAACCCTCAGCTTGGGTGCGAAGCATAAGCGTATACGCCATCCTGCGTGGACTTTCTCTATCACTCTCTTCGGTACCTCCGACATACCTCCCGAGATCCAGTGGTCTTCTGGACGTTGTAGCTTTGGTTCAAATGCATGGAATCGACTTTGCCAAATGGTCATGTTCAAGATAATTTTCTTGTCTTCTCAATTGGTTTCAAGAGTCTAAATCCCTGCACATGCGCGAAAAAGGATGATTTTTGATCTCCTAGAAGATATATTTGCAGAGAATAGCAAAAACAGCCTTTACGACGCAAAAAAATGTTCGGGACTACTTCTCTCTGAAAGACCCCAACATTTTACATCGACAATCGAAGTTCCACGAAATGAAAAAGAATGGCCTCTTGAAGGATTTATTTCTTTGTATGTACGTCTTATCTCCTTGCCCATAACTTCATTCGCTCCCGGGCGTGTATTATCGCATGAGGCGAAGCCGAGAGCGATAGACAAACGAGAGTTTGAGGCCTACATTTACTCCCGAGCAGCGTATGCTATTGTTTAGCCTAGTGAGACTGAAGTACGCCCCCCCCCCCCACTACCGCCCACTTGCCCCCGGGGATGAACTGCCTGGGGGCGGAGCCCCCGCCCCGACTGTCAAAAAATTCTGAGAGTGGTCTAGAAAAGTTTCCTTTTCTCGAGTTCAGATCGATTTTGCTTAGTTTTGAACTCAAATTGATTCTACACTACGTTTCTATTTAATCTCATGTTATCAAATTCCTGAATGATATTCACAAAGGTCCTCCATTAATCAATTTTGATGAATGAATTAATCGATTTTGTACAAAATTAAGGAGGTATTCTTATACTTACGTTGTCAGTAGTAATAAGTCCGTATACCGAAGGCCTTCAACAGCATCTTTGTTAGCTCCAGGGGCTTCCGGTTCCTTGGAGCTTTTTGCAGGTTCTTATTAGATCCCGTGTCCAGTAGACGTTTCACTTCTTGGACTAGTTGGGCGACATTGCCTTGGTGAACGCCCGCTTCACCTATGATCGCTCTCAAAGACAATTGTTTTCTGTCCAGAGCATCGGGAGCAACGTCATGGCGTATTTTATAATCATAGATCTGGGCGTCCGCCTGCACGTTTCGCCCTATCCGTAATATGCTGAAAAGGATGAACGCAAAAGTTATTACAGATGCACTAGCTTGGCATATTGTTCGAATGCATGAGAAATGAGAGAGAGTAAAAAGAATTTCCGAGAAACGCTTTTATGAACCATACCAAGAAACTTAGTCGAAAACATGGAAAGAGTGGTGCCACTTTATTCCAACCCAAGGTATTCGCTTTCGAGCGCCAAAAACAGAATTTCACTCTTGAAATACTTCCGAAGCTACCGTAGTCGAAAAAAATGACTCGAATCCTTCTTTACACGATTGTTAGGGATTATATTTCACTCAACTTGACTCTTGGGGGGGGGGGGGGATTTCTCAATGAGTTATCGAAAATGACCACGTATGACCTAGCTAGGGATTATGTCTAGGAGATGAGATGCCCGAGAGAAAGAAGAGAAATTGTTCAGATAATCCGTCTGAAATTCGCGAGACTGGATAACGCTCTCACATGTTGTCAACGGAGCTTCATGGACGTCCTTCGTTATTCTCTGCAATTTGTTCTTCACCTGTATAGCGGGTTGCATCGAATCTCGTTACGCGGGGTGGTGGCGGTCGCACGATTTCACCCTTCACCCAAACGAGCGCAAAGGAACTCCGTTCCAATTAAGGAGGTATTCTTATACTTACGTTGTCAGATGTAATAGGTGGTTATGTGGTAGCACCTCTGGAGCATTTTTGCCAGCTCCCGTGGCCTCCGGGGAAGTGCAGTCTTCCGCAGGTATCTCATCGATGCGAGGTCGAGTGTATCTTTGACCTCGTCAAGCAGTCGGACTACATTGCCGTGGTGAACGCCCTCTTCGCCGATAATCACCTCCAATGCCTCTCGAGTTGCTTCGAGAGCACCAGGGGTGATATTATCGCGCAGTTGGTAGTTGAAGGTGCGGGCGTTCACCGGCACATATCTCTGCAATATGCTGAAAAGGATGAACGCAAAAGTTATTACAGATGCACTAGCTTGGCATATTTTTCGAATGCATGAGAAATGAGAGAGAGTAAAAAGAATTTCCGAGAAACGCTTTTATGAACCATACCAAGAAACTTAGTCGAAAACATGGAAAGAGTGGTGCCACTTTATTCCAACCCAAGGTATTCGCTTTCGAGCGCCAAAAACAGAATTTCACTCTTGAAATACTTCCGAAGCTACCGTAGTCGAAAAAAATGACTCCAATCCTTCTTTACACGATTGTTAGAGATTATATTTCACTCAACTTGACTCTTGGGGGGGGGGGGGGGAATTTCTCAATGAGTTATCGAAAATGACCACGTATGACCTAGCTAGGGATTATGTCTAGGAGATGAGATGCCCGAGAGAAAGAAGAGAAATTGTTCAGATAATCCGTCTGAAATTCGCGAGACTGGATAACGCTCTCACATGTTGTCAACGGAGCTTCATGGACGTCCTTCGTTATTCTCTGCAATTTGTTCTTCACCTGTATAGCGGGTTGCATCGAATCTCGTTACGCGGGGTGGTGGCGGTCGCACGATTTCAACCTTCACCCAAACGAGCGCAAAGGAACTCCGTTCCAATTAAGGAGGTATTCTTATACTTACGTTGTCAGATGTAATAGGTGGTTATGTGGTAGCACCTCTGGAGCATTTTTGCCAGCTCCCGTGGCCTCCGGGGAAGTGCAGTCTTCCGCAGGTATCTCATCGATGCGAGGTCGAGTGTATCTTTGACCTCGTCAAGCAGTCGGACTACATTGCCGTGGTGAACGCCCTCTTCGCCGATAATCACCTCCAATGCCTCTCGAGTTGCTTCGAGAGGACCAGGGGTGATATTATCGCGCAGTTGGTAGTTGAAGGTGCGGGCGTTCACCGGCACATATCTCTGTAATATGCTGAAAAGGATGAACGCAAAAGTTATTACAGATGCACTAGCTTGGCATATTTTTCGAATGCATGAGGAATGAGAGAGAGTAAAAAGGATTTCCGAGAAACGCTTTGATGAACCATACCAAGAAACTTAGTTGAAAACATGGAAAGAGTGGTGCCACTTTATTCCAACCCAAGGTATTCGCTTTCGAGCGCCAAAAACAGAATTTCACCCTTGAAATACTTCCGAAGCTACCGTAGTCGAAAAAAATGACTCGAATCCTTCTTTACACGATTGTTAGAGATTATATTTCACTCACTTGACTCTTGGGGGGGGGGGGGGGAGGGAATTTCTCAATGAGTTATCGAAAATGACCACGGTTAACCTAGCTAGGGATTATGTCTAGGAAATGAGATGCCCGAGAGAAAGAAGAGAAATTGTTCAGATAATCCGTCTGAAATTCGCGAGACTGGATAACGCTCTCACATGTTGTCAACGGAGCTTCATGGACGTCCTTCGTTATTCTCTGCAATTTGTTTTTCACCTGTATAGCGGGTTGCATCGAATCTCGTTACGCGGGGTGGTGGCGGTCGCACGATTTCACCCTTCACCCAAACGAGCGCAAAGGAACTCCGTTCCAATTAAGGAGGTATTCTTATACTTACGTTGTCAGATGTAATAGGTGGTTATGTGGTAGCACCTCTGGAGCATTTTTGCCAGCTCCCGTGGCCTCCCGGGAAGTGCAGTCTTCCGCAGGTATCTCATCGATGCGAGGTCGAGTGTATCTTTGACCTCGTCAAGCAGTCGGACTACATTGCCGTGGTGAACGCCCTCTTCGCCGATAATCACCTCCAATGCCTCTCGAGTTGCTTCGAGAGCATCAGGGGTGATATTATCGCGCAGTTGGTAGTTGAAGCTGCGGGCGTTCACCGGCACATATCTCTGTAATATGCTGAAAAGGATGAACGCAAAAGTTATTACAGATGCACTAGCTTGGCTTATTTTTCGAATGCATGAGGAATGAGAGAGAGTAAAAAGAATTTCCGAGAAACGCTTTTATGAACCATACCAAGAAACTTAGTCGAAAACATGGAAAGAGTGGTGCCACTTTATTCCAACCCAAGGTATTCGCTTTCGAGCGCCAAAAAAAGAATTTCACCCTTGAAATACTTCCGAAGCTACCGTAGTCGAAAAAAATGACTCGAATTCTTCTTTACACGATTGTTAGAGATTATATTTCACTCAACTTGACTCTTGGGGGGGGGGGGGAATTTCTCAATGAGTTATCGAAAATGACCACGTATGACCTAGCTAGGGATTATGTCTAGGAGATGAGATGCCCGAGAGAAAGAAGAGAAATTGTTCAGATAATCCGTCTGAAATTCGCGAGACTGGATAACGCTCTCACATATTGTCAACGGAGCTTCATGGACGTCCTTCGTTATTCTCTGCAATTTGTTTTTCACCTGTATAGCGGGTTGCATCGAATCTCGTTACGCGGGGTGGTGGCGGTCGCACGATTTCACCCTTCACCCAAACGAGCGCAAAGGAACTCCGTTCCAATTAAGGAGGTATTCTTATACTTACGTTGTCAGATGTAATAGGTGGTTATGTGGTAGCACCTCTGGAGCATTTTTGCCAGCTCCCGTGGCCTCCGGGGGAGTGCAGTCTTCCGCAGGTATCTCATCGATGCGAGGTCGAGTGTATCTTTGACCTCGTCAAGCAGTCGGACTACATTGCCGTGGTGAACGCCCTCTTCGCCGATAATCACCTCCAATGCCTCTCGAGTTGCTTCGAGAGCATCAGGGGTGATATTATCGCGCAGTTGGTAGTTGAAGCTGCGGGCGTTCACCGGCACATATCTCTGTAATATGCTGAAAAGGATGAACGGAAAAGTTATTACAGATGCACTAGCTTGGCATATTTTTCGAATGCATGAGGAATGAGAGAGAGTAAAAAGAATTTCCGAGAAACGCTTTTATGAACCATACCAAGAAACTTAGTCGAAAACATGGAAAGAGTGGTGCCACTTTATTCCAACCCAAGGTATTCGCTTTCGAGCGCCAAAAACAGAATTTCACTCTTGAAATACTTCCGAAGCTACCGTAGTCGAAAAAAATGACTCGAATCCTTCTTTACACGATTGTTAGAGATTATATTTCACTCAACTTGACTCTTGGGGGGGGGGGGGGGAATTTCTCAATGAGTTATCGAAAATGACCACGTATGACCTAGCTAGGGATTATGTCTAGGAGATGAGATGCCCGAGAGAAAGAAGAGAATTTGTTCAGATAATCCGTCTGAAATTCGCGAGACTGGATAACGCTCTCACATGTTGTCAACGGAGCTTCATGGACGTCCTTCGTTATTCTCTGCAATTTGTTTTTCACCTGTATAGCGGGTTGCATCGAATCTCGTTACGCGGGGTGGTGGCGGTCGCACGATTTCACCCTTCACCCAAACGAGCGCAAAGGAACTCCGTTCCAATTAAGGAGGTATTCTTATACGTACGTTGTCAGATGTAATAGGTGGTTATGTGGTAGCACCTCTGGAGCATTTTTGCCAGCTCCCGTGGCCTCCGGGGAAGTGCAGTCTTCCGCAGGTATCTCATCGATGCGAGGTCGAGTGTATCTTTGACCTCGTCAAGCAGTCGGACTACATTGCCGTGGTGAACGCCCTCTTCGCCGATAATCACCTCCAATGCCTCTCGAGTTGCTTCGAGAGCATCAGGGGTGATATTATCGCGCAGTTGGTAGTTGAAGCTGCGGGCGTTCACCGGCACATATCTCTGTAATATGCTGAAAAGGATGAACGGAAAAGTTATTACAGATGCACTAGCTTGGCATATTTTTCGAATGCATGAGGAATGAGAGAGAGTAAAAAGAATTTCCGAGAAACGCTTTTATGAACCATACCAAGAAACTTAGTCGAAAACATGGAAAGAGTGGTGCCACTTTATTCCAACCCAAGGTATTCGCTTTCGAGCGCCAAAAACAGAATTTCACTCTTGAAATACTTCCGAAGCTACCGTAGTCGAAAAAAATGACTCGAATCCTTCTTTACACGAGTGTTAGAGATTATATTTCACTCAACTTGACTCTTTAGGGGGGGGGGGAATTTCTCAATGAGTTATCGAAAATGACCACGGTTAACCTAGCTAGGGATTATGTCTAGGAGATGAGATGCCCGAGAGAAAGAAGAGAAATTGTTCAGATAATCCGTCTGAAATTCGCGAGACTGGATAACGCTGTCACATGTTGTCAACGGAGCTTCATGGACGTCCTTCGTTATTCTCTGCAATTTGTTTTTCACCTGTATAGCGGGTTGCATCGAATCTCGTTACGCGGGGTGGTGGCGGTTGCACGATTTCACCCTTCACCCAAACGAGCGCAAAGGAACTCCGTTCCAATTAAGGAGGTATTCTTATACTTACGTTGTCAGATGTAATAGGTGGTTATGTGGTAGCACCTCTGGAGCATTTTTGCCAGCTCCCGTGGCCTCCGGGGAAGTGCAGTCTTCCGCAGGTATCTCATCGATGCGAGGTCGAGTGTATCTTTGACCTCGTCAAGCAGTCGGACTACATTGCCGTGGTGAACGCCCTTTTCGCCGATAATCACCTCCAATGCCTCTCGAGTTGCTTCGAGAGCATCAGGGGTGATATTATCGCGCAGTTGGTAGTTGAAGGTGTGGGCGTTCACCGGCACATATCTCTGTAATATGCTGAAAAGGATGAACGCAAAAGTTATTACAGATGCACTAGCTTGGCATATTTTTCGAATGCATGAGAAATGAGTGAGAGTGAAAAGAATTTCCGAGAGACGCTTTTATGAACCATACCAAGAAACTTAGTCGAAAACATGGAAAGAGTGGTGCCACTTTATTCCAACCCAAGGTATTCGCTTTCGAGCGCCAAAAACAGAATTTCACTCTTGAAATACTTCCGAAGCTACCGTAGTCGAAAAAATGACTCGAATCCTTCTTTACACTATTGTTAGAGATTATATTTCACTCAAATTGACTCTTGGGGGGAGGGGAATTTCTCAATGAGTTATCGAAAATTTCATGGAAATCTGAGAAATTGAATCATGTTCCACGGGTCTGAATTCAGTTTCTGGAGTATAGGGTAGTGTTATTCCCTCCGTTGTTCTGCCACTTACTATGTATACATGAAGAAATTCAAGATACCATATCATTGGAAGCCTTATTCTGCTTACTATTGTGAATCCAATATTTTTCCTTACTTTCTCACGGAAATACCGATCAGCAAAAGCTAGCTCTGAATTAATGTTTTCTTTCAAAATTTAATTACAGGAGATGAACATATGATTCCATCAGGATTTTTGAGGGTTAGGTATTTTTTGTGAAGCACTATCAATTTTCAAGGAAGCGAAAATTTGCACGCAAAACACCCAAGAATCGGTGTTTGTGGTCTAATATTGACAAACCAGATGGCGTTTCAGCAGAAGTGAATGAAGTACGTGATGGGTGATGGCAGCCCATGTGAAAATCGTTTGCATAGACTATGCATAGCATTTGAGTAGCATTTGTGTAGCTCATGTGTAGTGCACCATGCATGGTCTACACTAGATTTGTCGATTGGATTATCATGCGTATCTTACTGTACCAGGTAACGATTGAGTTGAGTTTTGACGTGCAGCTGAGTTGGTGCAACTGTGATTTGATGTTCTGGAGCATGGATATCGTGCGTGGGTGGCTGGATGGACAAAATTATTGTGTCTCGCATGTCTCATGCTTTGCATAGTCTCTCAGAGAGTCTGCGAATGTCGAGCTATGCAAACAGGACTGTGTTAATTCTTCATGTTCAACTTTCGTTGCGGAGTGGTAGCCTCCGGCGGGCATCTTGAGGATGCTGAGATCGAATCTGAGATTTCCGAGCCTCTGAATCATGATGCAGGGGGGTGCGGGGTGGAGTCACGATTCGATCAAAGTCGAATTTTGAGAGCTAAGGAATGATGTTACAGAGGTATACCGAGGTTGCTGAGCTCAAATTTGATATCACCGTGCCTCCAAATCGTGATTCGGGGGCAGGTGCGGGGGTGGAGGCACAATCTCATCAAAATTGAGCTTCGAGAGCCGAGAGATAGTATTACAAGGGTATTTCGAGGTCGCTGAGCTCGAATTTGATATCGCTGTGCCTCCAAATCGTGATGCGGGGCGGAGGTGCGATTCGATCATAATCGAGCTTCAGAACCCGAAAAATGGTGTTTTAAGGGTATCTCAAGGTCACTGAGACCGATTCTGATATCATTGTGTCTCCAAAACGTTATGCAGGGGCGAGTGCGGGGGTGGAGGCGCGATTTGATCGAAATCAAGCTGCAGAAGCCAGGAGATAGTGTTTTAGCGGTACCCCGAGGTCACTGAGCTCGACGATATCATCCGGGCACCAAATCGTGATGAAGGGGCGGACGCGCGGGAGGAGGCGTGATCCGATCAAAATCTTGTTGATAGGCTCTGAGTGGTATTTCGGGCTGAAATTCTGCTGTCGAATCCTAGAGATCGTTCGTAACAAGTATTTCGGCGTTGATCAGTACGAATTCACCAAGGTCGAGCCTCCAAATCTCAATCTGTCCGTGCCCGCGAGAACGAAAGCATGCATTGATCAGAAACGACCTTCCGAAGTCGAGCAGTGGCATCCCTGGGATGAACTGGTTTTATAGAACACGCACCAGATACTGCCTCAGAATACAGACTCGAATCCAAATGCCCTCTTGTGGGTGAGAATCCGCTCTTCGGAATTGCAACCATGAAATTTGTCGGTATTCGAGGAGGATTAGTTGCGGGACCTACCGAGATATTGTTATCGAACCGCTATTCACGTGAAACGAGCATGTTTATCCGCGAATACTGAATTCTTAAATCGATGGGGTTCGTAGCTAGAAAATCCAGGTGATGAAGAACTATATTCGGGAGCAACGAAATCTCATTTGCAGCCATGGTGAGGAGACTAGACGATTTTCATAGTAATAGCTGAGTAATTTCACATCACGATTTTCAGGTCGGGTGTTATCAAGTTCGAGCTTAGCGACCTCGAGATACCCCTAAGACAGCATCTATCGGTTTCTGAATCTTGATTTTGATCGGAACGCGCGTCCACCCTGGC
Source organism: Eretmocerus hayati (assembly GCA_029851415.1). Classification (NCBI taxonomy): domain Eukaryota; kingdom Metazoa; phylum Arthropoda; class Insecta; order Hymenoptera; family Aphelinidae; genus Eretmocerus; species Eretmocerus hayati. The sequence continues at coordinate 117,480,043 of CM056744.1, read as the reverse complement.
ATCTGCCCCCGCATCATGATATGGAGGCCGTGCGATATCATATCCACGCTTGGCGACCTCGAGATACTCCTGAAACACCATATCTTGGCTTCTTAAGCTCAATTTTGATCAAATCGTGCCTCCACCCTCGCATTTGTTCTCACATCACGTTTTGGAGGCAGGGTGATATCCGATTTGAGCTCAGCGGTCTCGGAATGTCCTTACAATATCATTTCTTGGCCCTTGACTCTTGATTTTGATCGAATCAGGCCTCTACCCTCACACTCGCTTCCGCATCATGATTCGGAGACTCAGCGATATGATATTCGAGCTCAGAGACCTCGAAATACCGTAATAATACCATCTTCCAGCTCTCTAAGCTCAACTTTCATGGGATTGGGCCTCCAGCCCCGCATCCTTCCCTGCATCATGATGAAGAGGTTATTTGTTATGCCAAAACAAATCGAGCTCACCGACTCCGAGATACCCCTTAAACATCATCTCTCGGCTTCTGACGATTGATTTTGATCGAATCACACCTTCACCCAGCACCCAACCACGCATCACGGTTTAGAGGCACGGCGATATCAAATTCGAGCTCAAGGTCGTCGATATACCCCTGAAACACCATCTCTCTTCTCTCAAAGCTCGAATCCGATCCGATCGTGCTTCCACCCCCGCACCCGCCCCGCGTCACATTTTGGAGGCGCGGCGATATCGGATTCGAACTCAGCGACCTCAAAAGTCCCTTACAACATCATATCCCGCCTCTAGAAGCTCAATTCCGATCATATTGTGCCTCCATCCCCACACCCGCCTCCGCAACACGATTTGGAGGCACGGCCATATTGAATTCGAGCTCAGCAACCTCGATATACCGCTGAAACACCACATCTCAGCTCTCGAAGCTCAATTTTGATCGAATCGCGCCTCCACCCCCGCGACCGCCCGCGCTTCACGATATGTGGGCCCGGCGATAGCAAGTTCGAGCTCAGCGACCTCGAGATACCCCTAAAGAACCATCTCGCGGCCACTCAAGCTCGATTTTGATCGAATCGCGGCTCCGCCCCCGCCCCCGCGACCGCCTCCGCCTATTATCTTGGAGGCTTGGCGACTTCGAATTCGAGGTCAGCGACCTTGGATTACCCTCATAATCCCATCTCTAGGCTCTTGAAGCTCGATTTTGATCACATCGTGACTCTACCCCCACCCCACCACGTTCTTGGAGGCTCGGGGAAATTGAATTCGAACTCAGTGACCTTGAAATAACCTCAGAATACCATGTCTCGACCTTTGCAGCTCGATCCTGATCGAATCGTGCCGCTACCCCTGCACACGGCCCCGGATCATGATTCGGAGGCTCAGCGATATCAAATTTGTGCTCAGCAACCTCCGGATACCCCTAAAATATCATTGCTCGGCTCTCGAAGCCCGATTTCTCTCGAACCGTGCCTTTACACTTCCGCACACTTCCCACTATGCTTGGAGGTAGTCAACTCTGCCGGAAAATCCGATTCACTCGAATTCAGGAGCTATCGAGATCAAACAATTCGGATTCTCTCCGTAATCGGCTGAGCTAGAAGATGTGCTGTGATAACCATAGTCCCAAAATTTCGATATTCATTTTCAGAAATTTAAAAAGTAATTTCGTACCAATTATAATAATTAAGAAGCCAGGCAGAATTTGTCCGTCCACATACTGCGTATAGGGTCACCTATGCGGAAGGGGTGAAGTGTGATGGGTGGGTGGGTGGGTTGTTGGGTGAGTGGGGTTTGTGGTCAGGTGGGAGGTTTGGTGGATGGATGGATGTACTTAGACTTTAGTGATTTATGCTGAAATCACTGAGGTTTCAGTGGGACGTTTCACTGAAATTCCAACTTCCACTCAAGTTTTAGTGAAATTCTCATTTTTACTAAAGTTTCAGTGGAATCCTCACTAAGGTTTCAGTGAAATTTTCACTAAAGTTTTAGTGAAATTTTCATTCTCACTCAAATTTCAGTGGAATTTTCATTTTCACCAAAATTTCATTGAAATTTTCTCTGAAGTTTCAGTGAAATTTTCACAAGTTTCGGTGAAATTTCCACAAGTTTCAGTGGAATTTTCACTCAAGTGTCAGTGAAAATAGTTTCAGTGGGATTCCCCCGAAATTCTAGTGAAACTTCCGCTAAAGTTTCAGTGGAACTTTCACTGAATTCCCAGTGAAAAATAAAAAAGTTTAAAATCTTTCCAGTTGAGTCGTCTCAAGCCCATTTTCACTATTTCGTATTCCAACTTTTAAACCTTAAATTTTCACTATTCTTCTATATAATAGATTTTCAAAGGTCTGATCTCGGGGTAATTAGGTCTCGTTAGGTATAGTTCTTCTAAATTAGGTCTAGTTTGATCTAATTCGGTCGAGTTCAGTTTAGTACTGCCGAATATAATCTAGTTTGGTCTAATTCTATCTACTTCAATCTAGGTCGATCTAGTTCGGTCTACTTCTGTCTAACTCGGTGTAGTTTGGCTTAGACCAAGCCAATTCGTTCTAATTTGACCCAGCTCAGTCTGATTGAGTCTAGCTCATGATGATTAATTTTCGTTCGGTCTAATTCAGTCTAGTATGGTCTTATACCGTCTAGATCGGTCTAATTCGATCCAGACCAAAGTAGGCCGAAGAAGACCGAACTAGACTCAATTGGACCAAACCAAACCGAACTAGATCGACCTAGATTATAATAAACTGAATTGAACCGTACAAGACCGTATTAGACTCCACTAGACTGAACTAGACTGAACCAAAGGTCAACTTATGGCACACTGCACGTAGATTTGATATGACCTCGCTTTGATGAACCCTTCAGATATATGGCACGTAACAGAAGTTTTTCAGCCTAATCGATTGAACAATGATATACTAGCTTAGCTAATTGCAAAGAAACTATACAATTCCTCAATATTCATTATTGCTCACTGGAAGTTATATCTCCAACATGTTCCTAGAATCCGACTTAGGGGAGGGGGGCGATCGCCCCCATCGCACCCACCCCTGCTGCGAACGCCCATGAATTTAACACCATACGAATTTCGCGGAGTCTTTTAAGGACTTTATTTAGACAACTTGAATTGATCAGCAATCATTATTCTACAAATACTATTTTTGAACTATAAAAGCATTTTTGGTGCCTATGACTTATCAAAAACATTTACGAGCCGAACGAGCGTTAGCGAGTAAGGCAAAAACGCTAGTTTCTATGAAGTAATATTGAATATGCACGCCTACAAGCCGATGATATCACTCACTGTTTTCCTCAGTCCAGCTGAGCCTAGCGAGCTCATTTGACTTATATATAGAAGATATATATAGGAAGACATATATATGTTTACGTTTATACATAGAAAATTCTATGAAATTCAATGCAAAATTTTGTGAAATTTATCGAATCAATTCTGAAAGTTCTTTCTGCCATCTAATTCTAGGATTCATGAACTCTATATTACGTATAGTAAAACTCTGAAATTCAATGAATTATTTGCAGTATATAATTTTACAAAGTTCAAACTTTTGTAAAATTGTATGTAAAATAGATTCCTTCAAACTAACTAATGGTTATAATACAAATCAAGTTAGAATGTAGTTATTTCGACTCATTTTGATGAAATAGAGTTTTTTATCAACGATTTTGATAGTATTGTTTAAAAAATTATTTTATTGTGAAAGACCCAATATATCGTCAATTCGAGGTGATATATCGACCATATATGTCACCATTGACGAATATTACAGAAAACTCCAAAGATCTGAGGCTTTTCAAACTGAATTTACCAGTGCATCAATAAAACACGTGTCTTCGATCGGTTTCTAGAAAGTTCTATATAATCATCTAAGAATAAGAAGGTGCCATGCCTTAGAGCTGTTAACTTCTTCTGTTGACCATATTCAAACTAGTGCTGCGATAAAAATCGATAATTTGGAGATGTCGTTATCGAGCATCGACATTTCATGGCTTATCGATGTCGTTATCGATGTCGAAAAATGTCAATGGTCAATTATCGTTATCGTATCGACCCTCACAATAATTTATCGACGATATTATCGATATCGCATAGTTTTTTCAATTCTCAGTGCGACTAGGGGTATGCCAAACATACAAGAGTTTTCTTCACGTGATTAATGGATTACCCCGTATGCCGAATGTGGCCGTGTGATCAATGAACGAGTGTAAGTTTGTAAACACGAAACGCCAGTTGGAACCGTTACTTCAATCAGATATATCCTATTATTCGCGCGTATTAATGCCGTCGTCAAAGAGACTCCGTGGAGATTCAGATTCAAGTAGTTCCGATCAAGAAATTCGATCAAAGAAGAAATCAAAAAATGAACCGACAAGCAGCCAACAAGAGGATATAGCCAAGCCAAGACCTTCAACGAGCGATGGATTCAAAAATAGTGCGTAAAAGACAATAGAATCAGTGAAACATCAAATGTGTGAAGTATAAGATTCTGCAATATTTGTTAACATGACTCCATATGGAATTCTCGGTAAGGACATGTGAAAGCCAACTTTTACCGACACTCCAAATCCTTACTTATTCAATTATTTCCACAAGATCTACGAGATATATCGAAAAAGTGCTTCCAAGAAGCCCTGCTACAGCTTCAGATCTATCAGTTAAAAAAAGAAACGAGTGAATTGAGTGAGTATAGCCTCCACAATCAACTTTTGAAGATTACAATTGAATTGAGAAATCTGCACTTTATCGACACTCCAAATCGCTACTTATTTAATTTTTCCCACGTAATCTAAGAGATAAATCAAAAAAGTGCTTCCAAGAAGCCCTGCTAAGTCTCCAGATCTATCGTTTAAAAAAAGAATCGAGTGGATTGAGTGAATATTGCCCCCACAATCAACTTTTGAAGATCACAATTGAACAAATTCGACTTTGACATCCCCTTAAGTTATCGTGCACCACTGGTATATGTGGCATATTATTCTACCCAAAATAAATGGCTCATTTGAAATGATTCAGGGATTGGGGATACCAGAAATGACTCGTTTGACATAAGATCCAATTAATTGAGTCATTCCTATTGGATCATTCTTCAAATGAGTCATTTGAATATATCCCAAATCCCTGAGTCATTCCAAATGAGTCATTAATTTTAGGCAGGGTATTCCGTTATATGATTAAATTTTCTGTTCACAACTACTTGACGCTCTCACTCATTTCAATATTCTCAAAATTCATACCTTGAATGTCATTCCGAGGATGATTCTGTTCGGATTGAGGAAAATAACCTCCATATCGATAATATCGCGACATGTCGCGATATAATATCGATCGACAATTAATGTCGCTCAAGGAATGTCGTTATCGATGTCGAAAACAATAAGGGTTATCGATTCCGATGTCGATATCGTTTTTATGGATATCGCGATACGACCTCGACAATTTATCGATTATCGCGGCAGCACTAATTCAAACACATGTTGTGATAGGTTTCAAACGAATTCCTTGCCGAATTAAACAATTAATGCCAATTTGGGGATCCTCAGATCGATCTTGAGAGCATCAATAGCAATATCGTCACATAAAGACAATTCCTCCAGAGAATTTCCCACTGTGAAAGCGTGAGTCAAGTTATTCAGCGTAATTCCTTCGATCACTCCTGAACGAGAGATCGGAACATTGATTATTTTATTTCACGGGAGATGGGGATTCTAGGTTCCTATGGCCAGCCAAGGCCTAGTTCAATTGAAAGAATACCTCATGTAATAAGAATTATACTGAGATAGTGCATGATTTACGGAGTAGATGTACTCGATTTTGAAGTCATACGCGACCAGGGTCGTGTCATAGTACTCGAGCGTTCCCAGATTCTTTGAAACAAATACATTAAACAGCGTTGCTAGAAGAAGGTTCGGGCGGCGATTCAATCCTCGTTGAAGAATGATTTTCAGGGGATGTAGAAACGATGCCCAAAATGATTCAAGAGGGCTCCAATACTTAACAGACAATTGCTAATAGGCACACCGTACTCAATCACTAAAGATTGTGAGGAAAAAAAGCATTATATTCTCATCTTTCCCTCACTAATTGCTAGCACAACTGAGCCTGGATATAGGCACACTCGAGAGGGAGTTGGATGTGATCCACTCCCTCCTCTTTTCTGTTCCACGCGTAGAGTAGAGTTTTGAGAGAAATCGAGTCACTTACGGATCATCATTGACTGCTCGCTGACCATCCTGGTGACGTAATGCCTGCAACATAAACGATTTCCTGATTCTTGCTGGAAATAGCTTGTTTGATGAGGAGATTGTTCATCTTCAGTTGGGAAGCCAGTGAAAATGAGTGCTAAAGACTTGTTGATGAAATCTTGGCATTCAAAACAGAGGGCTTGGAACACCAATGCGAGTTTTGATGGGAGCACCCTCTAGTGCATGGGTTCGATGGTTTCAGATCTCTTGATAAAATTGTAGGACCTCCGAAATTACCGCGAAAGGAGATTAAGGATGTGTCAATAAAGGCAGAGGAACGACTCCCTTCCTATATGATGAGTTTTAGGGAGGTTCAAGTATTACGGTCCCTCCGAGACGCCAACACACCTCGAAAATGAAGTCTCTTCGGGCTATCAATGATAACGAGTCGTAAGCGGCTTTTCTCTTTGCGCTACGTTCGCCGTGTATTGCTATAGCGTCTTGTTGATGGATTTGAGTCGACACAAGATCTTTCCATGAAATTCACAATGATCCAAGACGCACAGGTAGTCAGGTACCTAACTCGAGTTTTTGTTTGCATAAGAGATTCATATGGATTTTATCCATCAGAGGTTTGTAAATGACAATACCACTCAAGATACGCGTGGTTCCCATGAGCGATCATGTTGAACTTGACTAATAAGATTAATCAAATGCCCAGCTTACAGGTACCCCTGGGTCTCAAAATTTGGATGTAGCCCGTACATCACCGTTACGAATATGTCCTCGCAATCTCAGCGGAATCTACCTGTTATTTCTCACACCCATGAGTACGAAGCTCAAATCAGACTAGCTTTTGATGTGTGACGATAGAGATCTCAAATCTATGATTCGATTTTTGTTAGCTCAAGGAAGCGGCTCATTTAAATGTTGCGAATCATTATTTAGTCCGAACGAGCAATAAAACATATATTAGAAAGTTCTCAGGTTGGCAGGATAAAAGGATTGATATCGTGATCGAAAATATCGTCCATCACTCACGGGAGATCCGAATTTGCGAGTCAAAGTATATCAATTGGCTGACTTCGTTATAAATCGAGTCGAGTTTTATATTTAAACAAAACCTGTTCACCTCTGAGCCTTGCTATTCTGCGAGGTAACATCGAAGGACCTCTAGATGGAATTCTTTTAAAGTTAAAGTTATGTTCATGAAAGTATCATGAGCATACTTTCGCGATCTATTCCTACAGGATAATGTCAAAATTTAAGGCAGCCCCAGTGGTGCTGTTACTTGAAAGTAACTTTTCACATAACTTGAGGTATCAAGTGTAGGGGAGGATTCTGCCCGTGATTCAACAACAAACGTAAGTTTGTCGGTGCGGCTATCAATATGTCGATGGATCAACACAACGATGACTGCGGGAGGGGTCTGAGTAGGCCAGGGTCTGAGTGTTAATACATGCTGATCACGTGGGTTTTTGAGGATTCTTACATTTTTGTAATGAGCACATTTGACCCAGATAAGTGCCCAACTCTCACAAAAACGGTATAGGAGAATAAAATCATTCTATCCGTTTCATCTCGTGAGACGCTTGATGCAATTCTTCTTAGCTTGGAAATTCGACTGTCAGATAGATATAAAATCTGTGTGTTTGATCCTCCGCCTCTATTAGTTTGAATTTCATTGGAAGAAAAGTTCGTTGAAGTTATTACGGGATCCATTCCCTCACCTCCTGGCTGAGCCTGGTCCAATCCTTATGGGTCACTATGCTGTGAATCATGTAGGAAGATGGGGAGTGGAATTATGGAACTAGGATGAATTGGAGTACCAAAGCTCGGAACCAAAGTTATTCGCAAAAGGTCAAGTGATCGTGAGATTTGCCGAGAGCCCAAGCACAAGGTTGAGGGCGCGGGGGACACGACGAGAAAATATACATTCTGCTACAGGCCGAGAAGAGAGTCACGAGAAAAATATGAGCAGGGTTCTCAAAGTTTTGGAAGTGACCCGGGTTGACAGTATCATCTACAAATGAGTCAAAAATAGTATGTCACCTTGCCGTTGTTGTTGTTGTTGCTGCTGTGATTGCGGTGGGTCGTTGTTGTTGCTGGTTAACACCTCCTAGCAACTGATCGTTTCCTGAAACGCCACGTATATTAGCGCTGTGAATATCGCAGAGAGACAAAAATTTGACGGAGTGAAGAGTGCTCATGTCCAGGAGCCTATAGATCTCTGAAGGAATTGAAATAATTAAAAGCCCAGCCGAAATTTGTCCGTCAGCATCTCGCGTATCGGGTTGCCTATAAAAAAGGGTTGAAGTGTGATGGGTGGATGGATGAGTCATGGTTTGGGTCATGCGTGGGCGGATGGGTGGGTGGGTTGGTGGGTGAGTGGGGGTTAGTGGTCAGGTGGGTGGGTTGGTGGATGGATGAATGTACTCAAACTTTAGTGATTTCAATGAAAATTACTCAAGTTTCAGTGAAAATCACCAAAGTTTCAGGGAGACTTCCACTGAAATTTCAGTAAAAATCACTCAAGTTTTAGTGAAATTTCCACTGAAATTCCAGTGAAAATGATCAAAGTTCCACTGAAATTGCAGTGAAAATCACTAGAGTTTCAGTAAAATCTTCACTGAAATTTCTGTGAAAATCGCTGAAGTTTCAGTGAAATTCGAGTAAAAACGGCTAAATTTTCAGTGAAAATCACTGAAGTTTTCACTGTCTATTATTAGATTCTACTTGATGTCTATTTCAGTATAATTGCATCATTGGATATAAATAAGTGTTTCGAAATTAGTGTATTGACTGAGTCAAACGAAACGTTTAATAAGGGTATCCATGTTATTCATTGATGGAAAGAGAAATATCTTTATTGATTGGAGTATAATAAACTCCTATCAATATAGATATTACCGATAAAATCTTCATTGATTATTCTTTCATCCAGATACAGATCATGAGTGGGATAAGATTCATAAGGCAAATAAGCGTAGATTCCCCAATATCCTTCCAACAAATTATAACAATTAAGATAGTTGTCCACCGACTACGTGAGTCGATGGCTACCTAACCTCACTTTTCCACTGACATAGATTTTAACGAAATAATAATTTTCGCGTATTAGTTTTGTGCCCATCAAAAAGCAAGCTAAAATGGGCTAATATACTTGTGTGATCAAAATCTTTCCAAACCAGATGATAATTCGCGTATAAACCATATTTGCGTGATGGCCGTTCTGCAATGTCAATTTTCCAATAACTTCCATGGAAAAACTAGACGATCAATCTTGAGCGAAGTTGGCCAAAAGATTCATCTTTGTATGAACTCTTTCCTCCTGCAATCCCATCAGTTTCTGTAATCTGGATCGGCTGATAAACCCTGAAGTGTGCCATTTTACGTTCCCTCTCCCATAAGCGCAATGTTAAATGCGACCAAAGCACCCGGTTTTTTTGATGGCTAGGGCTCCGAAACGAAAGGATCGATTTCCATGAGATTTTACACACATATTCATGAATACTCGAATTGAATTATCACCAAGTTACTCTCTTAACTTCTCCGAGTGAGATTTTCCACTCGGATTCCGAGTGAAAGTCCATTTCACTCGGTAAAGAGTCAGATATCAAAAAAATCAGAAATTTCACTCGGAAGTTCGAGTGAAATTTCACTCGGATGCAAGAGTGAGACGCTCAAATCAAATTTTAGGTTATATTTTGCCGCTTATTTATTACTGATGGATCAATGCGTAGCTCACAAAGAGGAAAATAGTAGATTTCCTACAATATTCCTTGAAAAACTGAGCTAAGAAATGTCAATACCCTCTTCCATAAGTTTTATAAATGCATGTACAGACCAATATTATATCATATTACGTATAAATTATTCAACCCTATTAATATAGAAGCAATGCCTTGTTACCGGGAAAATGTAGGTTTCACTCTTGTTATTTCTTCACCCGAAACAATGGCTAGTTTTCATATCTCCATTTCCACATACGACACGTATAAAAATACACGGTGCATCATTCACATAACAGGTTGCTATGGACTTCAGATGTCAATAGCAGCAGTAGCCCAGTGGAGAAGCAGTCCGACTTACAATCAAGACAACCGAGTTCGAATCCCCGCACTTCCCAAACAACAAAAATAATGAAGTGACCATGCCGCTACAGGCGGAAACGTTTTTTTTCTTTTTTTCCAACCTTCGGATAATTAATAATAATTTATTAATTTTATAGCCCGCAACGTATTAATTAAACGAAAATATTCAGTTTCGGCTAAATAACATTTGGATTCACTCGGATTCCCCGAGTGAAAAATCTCACTCTTTTTTCTGAGTGAAACTCACTCGGTACCGAGTTGCCACGATTTCACTCCGAACTCCGAGTCAGAACTCACTCTTTCCGAGTGAGATTTCACTCGGAAAAGTTAAGAGAGTACAGAGCAATCTGTTATATCTTGATTTTAGTGGACAACTACCTTCAACGCCTAGCCAAAATTTGTCCGTCCACATTCCGCGTATCGGGTTGCCTATGTGGAAGGGGTGAAGATTGTTGGGTGGCCGGATGGGTCATGGCTGGGTTATGGGTGGGCGGATGGGTGGGTGGGTTGGTGGGAGAGTGGGGTTAGTGGTCAGGTGGGTGGATTGGTGGATGAATCAATGTCTTCTTTCCAAAAACATCACTTAATGGTCACTGAACTTCAGTTAACCTGGAAGCAACTTCAACTGATGACTTCAGTTAGAAAGTTTCAGTGAGCATCACTGAAATTCTAGTGGACCTCTCGTTGTCCCGTTCCGTACAGCAATGGAAATTGTGTCATGGGAATGTTTGTCGTGACAATTTATATCCACCCAAGGTGGGCGTTTTACGTGCTATACGAACCGAGTGATGAGTTTTCAAAAAAAATCATTTGCAAAGGTTTTGTACCGATAGCGTACGGTGCTCACCCTATGCTCATTTAGAGGCTCATCGAGTGTATACATTCGATGAGCCTCCAAATGAGCAAATGAGCAAAGTATACGTCGAGGTGAAAATAAGGCGGGCACCGTAAGTATCGTCGGTATCGAGTAATGAACGGATCAGAGATCGGAAATTGCCAGAAAATGGTCAACCATGCGATTCGCCGTTTAAGTCGGAAACGATGGCATTCATCGAGATTTTACAAGGATACGTTCTTGTGAGTCTTTCGAAAATCTTCGATTTATGTACCTTCAGTTTTTCTCAGCAGTTCGTCGTGTCTCAAATAATCGTGATGGACCTTGTAAGGCTCAACAGGACATCAATGAATAAGGCTCAAAAATGAATATTGAGAAAAAATTTCCATTATTTTCTTTAGAGGAAGCTTTTCAGAGGGATTTGGGCCATTTAGTCTGAGGTTTTTTGGATGATATCTATTGTTCGGTTGAGACAGAATTTGGATGCAGTGGGTTTAAAAAGGGTCAAAATGAAATTTTTGGTCAAAATTCTGATTTTTTCGAAAATTTGAGATTTGTAAAGATTGAATGAAGAATTCGGTATTAACCAATCGATAGATCATGCAGAAAAAATCCTAGTTTAGGTAACTAAATTTGCGGCGAGATCGTGTTAGGAAAAGATATTTACGTATTATAAGTTGAAATTTGAGCACTTTTGCTTAAAAAAACCCATGGATCAAATTTGACTGGGAACCGTAAGCTGCCAAATCACTGGGCTCTCAGAGATTGGGTTCTGTACAACTTGTAGAAAGCCAAAAGTTGATAAGGTGAACAGTAAAAGAGAAAGCGTAATCGGTATAAAACAACACACACACACACACGGACAAAGGGATGCAAAGATGAGTCTCTGGCAGATTTGGAAGGCCATTAGGAGGAAAAGTGTTACCTACAATTGTTAGATTTCGGCGAGAGGAAGAGAATGGTCTAAGGCTTTTTTAGCTAAACGGAATTTCGTTGAAGAAAATATTGGATTTAGTAGAAAATTTGATCAAAATTTTGCTGGGGTGAAAACAAAACTTTCGCTTTAGAGAAAGCAAAAAGGGTGGCAGACCCGAGGTCGACAATGACTCGGGAGATTTCCGCTTTTGCGAGATTAGATCTGCAACTTTTCGAGAATCTCCTCGCTCACTAATGAGTTGATCGATCGATACCTCTCAAGAATTCGTAGTTGCCTAAGCCAAGCTTGCGCTGAAAATTATCGTTCAGCACTTCATTGGTGGAAGTTATGCGTTTCCGCAGAACGGAACACATCATGGATGGCTCCGGACCAGAACGATATGAGTCCATTTGGGTGAAAATTGATTTTTTGACGGAAAACGATGGGGAATACATGTGGATACATGTATGTGCAATTCCGGGAGTATAAATGTGTTCTAAAGCATCACAAGCCACATGACCGTTTCTGGTGGGGGAAAGAGTTCCGACTTTTTTGGGGACCAGAGCGATATAAGTCCATGCCCGAGCATCAAAATACTGCTCTCGCACCTTCTATCCCCAATTATTGCTCTTTTCTAGACTTTGTAAAGTTGTACTAGACATCAAAAACTAGGATATAGGTGCCCTTTGTTGTCAAGGTGACTGCATCGAGTCGTTACGATGTTTTAAGCCAAAGTTCATCACTTACTTCTTCACGCACTTGCATACGGAGGAGCTACATCTAAATTAAACAATGAAGTGCGTCCGGAGAACGCGCGATTGATGACAAAGTCATAGAAGTTTGCTGAACAAAACTGCTATTCGACCGAATTTTTGTAATTTTTTCCGCTACAAAATGTATCTTTCCGTTGATTTTGAAATTATATAGGTGCATGATCGAGTCGTTCAGAGGGGAGATGGAATAAATGAAAATTTCTTATCAATATTGCCACGTACATACTGCGATGGTTCTGAGGGTTATGCAAATGGGGCCTACAATCTTCCAAATTTCAATTTTCACCGATTCATTTTTGCTCGAAAAGGTAAATATGAATGGTAGGTGGAAGAGGAAATTATACCTGTACAGACATATTTTCCTAAAGATGGTAGCCCGGTTCATGACTCGAATCTCGAAATGAAATGACGAAATGTTGACTCTCTGTGAAAGGAGTTAATTCCACCATATTTTGACTCTATTCCTAAAACCACCTTGGTGATCAGAGATCCTGTAACGGATTGCACTCAGATTCCAGTATTCCGATGCGTAGATGAATGCCAATGGCTCAGATGCGCACTTTCGGTTGAGACCCTAAAGATCGTATAATGAAGCTTGATACGATCTGATCGTTGAAATTTAGGATTAAAATTGAATTAGAGTTTCGTGATTGGCATGGCTTTTGTTGATGAATATATTCAATTAAGAAAAAATCACGATTCGCAAAGTTTGCTCTGCTTCGTGTTGGCTTCAACAATCAGTATTGTATTTCGCAATGCCTTCAAAGCTCAAAAAGTCGCAACAAGTGGACGTTTCTCATAATTTTGCAGCTTGTTCCAAAGGGCTGAGATACTTGTGAATAATTTATGCGCCAGTCTCATATCGAAGATACAGTAGAACCTCGGTTAACGGACACCTCGGAATAGCGGACTCCTCTAAATACCGGACATTTTGAGATGATTTGTTTGACTCCCACTTGATTTCTATAGGACTAAACCCTCGGAATAGCGGAAAGGCCAATAGCGGACACCTCGCATACCGGACACTTGAATTTTGAGTCTGACTCGAAAAGTGTTCGTAATTGGAAACGCTGAAAAATGCTTGCTCACAATGCGGAGAATTTTTGCTCAAAATATTTCGAGTATATCTTCGTCAAAAATCTTCGAAGCCCAGGTAGAGCATCAAAACGCAATTTCAAAGAAAACAATGGAGCAAACGTCTAGGGTTAGCTTTTTATCAGAATCGACCGATATGATCAATAATTCAGCTCTTATGTAGCTATTTCAGCTGATAATAATTAGCTATTGTATTATTAGATCGATATATGTCTTGTATCGATATTGCACACTCAATTTTCAATTTCCTTCTTCAATTGAACAATCTAATTTTGAACAATCAATGATTGACCAGCGCAATCATATCAATGATAATTCAGACTTGATGGATAATTTTGATTCAGATCGATACCTTTACATGCAATGGACTTTGCGGAAATTCCCAGTGGGAATTTCCCACGCAAGACCCAAGATTTGGCGACCCTCGGAATAGCGGACACCTCGGAATAGCGGACACTTTCATGGTGCACCGAGGTGTACGGTATTGCGAGGTTCTACTGTATAAGTATAGCCATATAAGGTAAGTGTGCCTAATTTGCCCCCACTACTTTTGTTTTGCTCGCCATTTCAACTCATCTCTATATTTTCCAACGTACTTTAGCTCATTTTGAAGCTTGTTTCAAGACCTTCAAAATGAGCTAAGGTACGTTTGATTTCAATAAACTGGAGCTGAGATATCTTGATTTTTGCGAAAGAAGATTTTTTGCGAGTTTTTGTCAGTGTGTTCCTAATTTGCCCCTACAGGGAAAAGAGGCCTATTTTCATGAGATTATACGGGTTTTTCGTATAATCGGGATATCTCGGCTCCCAGACCTCCAAATGAGACGTACTTGAGCACATTTTGTAGCTTTTTTTCCCGCCTTTAAAACTTTTTGAGGTAAATTGATGCATCTTAATGGACCGAGGAATGAGTTTGGAAAAAGACTATAGGGGCAAATTAGGAACACTGCACTTTTTCTAGTGATATGGGCGTAGAATCGGCTAAAAATTGAATTTTGCAATTCTACAAAAAGCATTCTAAAGTTGGGACGAAGACAAAAAAAATGAATCAAAGTACGTTGGAATTGATCACATCAATTTTGATTGGCATAGCTTTTAATGACTAACAAAAAGGAAGTCGAAAGTACCGAAAACCACTTTTTTGTTGTAAGAAATGCACGGGTCATAGACGATAGGTCCAGAACGTTTATTTTCTCATATTTTAACGTAACAAACGTGAACAAAATGCGCAGTAGGGTCTGCGGGTGCATACATTTGAGAACTTGAATGGGGGCAAATTAGGGAATGGGGGCAAATTAGGCACAGTTACCTTATATGGGAGATGCGTGCGTAGTGTCCGTGTTCATTTACATACAGTTACCGAACGAGCTCCGTGCACTGGGCACCCGACTTTCAAAAATGTGTATAAAAAAATACTAGCTAATTGTGCTTCTCAAGCGCATTCAGAATCCGTTTGTATCATACTTGTGCTTGCCTCAGTTTTTCCAAGAAAAATTAGTAAAGTTCTCGGGTGCTGGACAAACTTTAACAATTTTCCCAGGAAAACCGTGCGTTCTCGGAATCTTAGACCTAGTGCGTTCAATTGCGCGTGGCTTCTACTATCCAATGAGTATTTTAACTTTTCCGAAATAGTTGTTATTATTGCGAATAATTGGTGAAAATAGCCCTTCAGCAGCTGGATAGCAGACGAACATGCGAAAGGCAAACGCGCGCAGACTCCACCCCTCCTTTCCCCGCCGCTGCGCCGTTCATACTTCCCCGCCGGTGACAATCCATCCACATCGCCAAAACCTTGTCTGCTGTGCCTTGTTATGATCATACCGGTACCGAGGTCGGCGAGCACCTTCGGGTTCCGGTTGTTCCCGGTGCTTTTCGCATTATGCATGCGTATGTTTTAGGAAAGTTTCGCGACAACACTCAGGACGACGTTGGTGCAGCACTCTGGGTATCGCACGGGGTCGACGAGGATCCGATGCCGGTGCACCACGTATGGAGCCTTACTACCTAGTACACCCAGGATACGCTACTGCTTTCTCCTCGTCTAACTCATCCCTGCACTGTGTCTTAGGAGAATCCGACTGCACTCAAATGACAGAATAAACCTCACACGACCTATATGTAGTTTCAACAACTGCCTTGTTGTGTTGCAACGCATAGGATAATTTGTTTGCCCACTTATGGATACAAAATTTCTATTGATGATTAAGGAGCTTCGTTCATTCTTCCCTAGTAATTATCTATCATTTGCGCTGATGATGAACAGAGATGTCTAGAATATTCTTTTCCTGAACAAAGAAGAGAACTTCCATCTCCTAGTTGATCTTTTGATCATTCTGAAGAATGACACATAAAAGAGTTGAGTTTTTCATCAAAAAGAAATAAACGTGTTTTGGAATCTTTAAACTGGAGTTCCGACTATAGAGTTTTTACAAACAACGCACTTGAGAATCAGTTGTCATCTGTACAACCCACTTTTCTTCTGATTCTTCTTAAAAGTGAAGGCTCCCTTTGCATTCATCAATTTGAGTATATGAAAACAATACCTTAAAACCTTTCTCCATGAAAAAATGGATTGTTCATGAGTCTTGCATCTGATGATAACTTGACTATATAAGATGATCTCATAGGAGCCAGCCAACTCTAGTTGGAGTCCCAACTCATACAAGACATGATCATGTTTATTTGACATATAGTGATAAGAGTTAAGCAAATTTCTTGGGAAGATACCATGTAGGTAGCAAGTAACTCCTCGCCGACTCCGAGGTATTATATCTGAACTGCGATAAAGATTGTCAAGGCTTGAAGAAGCATTTAACTTGAACTTTGATATGTGCATCAAGCAACACTTTGAATTCACTCTAATAGTATAATGTTACTTTTGATCGATCTTGTAACTGACAAAACTGATATCCAAATGAGTGAGCTTAGCATATGATAGGGTGGAATCAGTTGTAAATC
This sequence comes from Eretmocerus hayati, assembly GCA_029851415.1. Classification (NCBI taxonomy): domain Eukaryota; kingdom Metazoa; phylum Arthropoda; class Insecta; order Hymenoptera; family Aphelinidae; genus Eretmocerus; species Eretmocerus hayati. The sequence goes on along the minus strand of CM056744.1, from coordinate 117,463,216 downwards.
TTATGCGCCTATGACAGTACAGTGCTGAGGATTCATGGATAGGAAACTATCGCCCATAGAACTCAATTGCATGGAGGGACTACATTTTATGAAAGAGAGATGAACAGAGTGAGACACTGAGAAACGTTAATGAAGATGATAGCTCATTTAAGGTTATAAGATGAAAACTGTAAATCAGGAGCTTTGACCCAGATCCACTAAATATTTGAGGCAGTGTATCCTGGTATCATGATGACAATATCCTGCTGTTGCTGTTACAGAAGTCACATGCCTGAAGCATCGGTGGAAACACAAATAATGAATCTGGAGTACATATTAGTTACTGTGGTCAGGGAAGTAATGACTCCTCCTGCTCAACCTCACCAGGTGCATTGTTACAAGCGTTGCGAGAATGAGTTAGACGAGGAGAAAGCAGTAGCGTATCCTGGGTGTACTAGGTAGTAAGGCTCCATACGTGGTGCACCGGCATCGGGTCCTTGTTGACCCCGTGCGATACCCAGAGTGCTGCACCGACGTCGTCCTGAGTGTTGTCGCGAAACTTTCCTAAAACATACGCATGCATAATGCGAAAAGCACCGGGAACAACCGGAACCCGAAGGTGCTCGCCGACCTCGGTACCGGTATGATCATAACAAGGCACAGCAGACAAGGTTTTGGCGATGTGGATGGATTGTCACTGGCGGGGAAGTATGAACGGCACAGCGGCGGGGAAAGGAGGGGTGGAGTCTGCCCGCGTTTGCCTTTTGCATGCTCGTCTGCTATCCAGCTGCTGAAGGGCTAGTTTCATCAATTATTCGCGTTAATAACAACCATTTCGGGAAAGTAAAAATACTCATAGATCGCGGAAGCCACGCGCAATTGAACGCATTAGGTCCAACCAAGATTCCGAGAATGCACGGTTTTTCTGGGAAAAATTGCTAAAGTTTGTCCAGCACCCGAGAACTTTATTAATTTTTTATGGAAAAACTAAGGCAAGCACAAGTATGACACGGACGGGTCCTGAACGCGCTTGAGAAGCACAATTAGCTAGTATTTTTTTTATACGCATTTTTGAAAGTCGGGTGTCCTGTGCACGGAGCTCGGCTTCTCGGCACGCCGATGGGATAAGCACACAGGCTATTCGACACAGCAGTAGCTGTGTTCGAAAGTATCATGAAGCCTTCGAAACAGCTCTGCTGTGGTATATACGCGTAAATCGGGGATTCTAACCTCCTCGTAATTTTCGAACATACATTAGTCACTTGGTGACCCCAAAAACACGGTGTTCTCATATCAAAATCGTTCAGAATCGGAGGCCTCACAACACTGACTTTGAATTCTTGTGATTGATCACTTCTCCGTTGAAATATTCGAAATCGTATTTTGCCGAGCTCGAAATCACTTTTGGAAACATTTTTCGACGGACGTGACGTGGAGCCGGGCAAAAGAGCGGCGAATATTCGAATCCCGTTGTGTAGCTCATTACTTGATTGTTGACAAACCAACAGGGGACACAGATCAATCCGATTCTCAATTGTGGTGATTGATAATCCAAGAAACAGAGTTACAATACGGTTTTTCCTTCCGACTCCAATAAGTATCTTCTTTCAATTATTCAAAGTCAGTGTATCTCACGGCCGAATTAGCTAGAAATATGCAAGTGTCGTATGCAGCGAGCGCTATGAAAGAGCGAGAGACTGTGCATATGTGTGTGTCTCCTGCTGTCTGTGAAGGGGCGCAGGAGGCACGGACATTACCGATCGATGATTCAATCGATTTATAAGTGTGACACATATACATGGGAAATACTCGCTCAGGGACGAGCGCTTCCACGAAGATGCGTGACGACGAATCGTCGAGCACTTTAACGCGGGCGAAATAGGCTGAATTGATGGGTTCCCGTGCACATGCAATATGTCGGTGATTTCGCACAGTTTTCAGTTCGGATGACGAACAGTCAATAGTTGAAACGATGATCTTCGACTTGGCTGAGCAATAACTGTTTTAGATTCATAATTCATCGGGGGATCGCGTGCGCACGCGGATAATTAGTTCTCAATAGGAAACTCAATGTTATGAATTTGAAAACGCACGCGCAAAAGCAGAGCCGAGCACATATCATTATAAGCACTGGGCTCATATATAAGACCCAAAAATGTAGCCGAGTTTACTTCTTCCGTAGCTCTTGACCAATACGCATCTTATGTCAAAGACCATACTTGTTGAGCATTAAACCACGTCAGCCACATCATTCTGTCGTCTCGTACAGTCATTTTCCAACACAGAAGAACCCGCTCCCCACTAAGATTAAAACAGTGGTGACAGCGGTGGCTGGGTTGAGAAGAACGTGGCACTTCATCACTCCACCAAAAAGTGTCAAATTGGCGAGAATACGACAAAAGAAGAAAAGAAAAGAACGCACACGTCCAAGGCCATCTGGCCAGCCGACGACCATCTGGTCCACCAAAGGCTATCTACCCCACCAAAGATCATCTGGTCCACCAGAGGTCATCTGGCCCGCCGTGGGAGCAGCTAAGGCCACCTGGCCCAACGAGGCCACCTGGCCCACCGGGGGAAATCGCCGCATCGAAGCAACAAGGAAATAACAGCAGCTGTCAAAGTACTACAGCCATCTAGCACAAAGCCACGTCAACCAAACAGCACGACCCATCGGTGCATCTCACACCATCGCAAATAAGAACATTTCATACGTCAGGGCCGAGGTAAACCAACGGCTCCAAGGTCAGCAGCAGCAGCAGGATCACAGATAAGATAACAAACCATTTCCCATCTCTCGGCCCATAACTACAGGTACAGGTACTGAAACAGGGCGCGAAATGTGAGATCTGGTTTCGCGATCGTTAGAATGTGATTATAATTCTGCACGATAGTGTGCGCCCTAGCAAGCCTAGTACCGGCAATAATATCGGGAATTTTGGGAATACGGTATCGATATATCCGAATATATTGTGAGTGTAAACTAGTGAACGTAGAGTGAGAAGTGCTCTGCTAAACTCTCAGGTTATGAGCACCGGAATCATCATTGTAGTTCGCGCGGTGACTATACAAGTAGCAGCGCTCATAGCGATTTATATCTTATTCATTATGAAATGTGTCATTGAGGACGAGTGCTAGTTAGAGACAGGTATCCAACAAAGCAAGTAGTAATTAGCGGAATCAATGTCCCCAAGATCAGACAATATTCTGACATTTGAGACAGACGCACCAACTAGATATATGAGCCTGGCCCCAATGAAAAATTCAATTCATTCCGATTTTCTAAGTCAGGAACGCGGGAAGACCAGTTATTTTTATTCCTAAAGCACGCGGATCAGATTTTTTTCTGTGCTATCAATGTTTTATAAGAGAAATATATTCATCACGGAAGTCAATACACATAGGAATCTAGACTCTTTTGGATTTGAAATGGTTATACGACGGTACAGATAGGCCTAAGAAAAATCAGTCCTCATTCAAAAGTAGAAGTCACCCAATCGCACTCTGTTTCTATCTGTCATCACCTGTTCCATCAGCAGACTACTCTCAGTAATCACACAAAATGCCGGAGTTCAATGTAAATAGAGGGCCACCGCGCAAGTCAGCAAGGCTCAGGGGAACTAATCATCCTAATAGCAACACAATTACGACCTCAGGAAGCACTGAAATTAGTACCAATGTTTGACGGCAGAAACATATCACTATCAACATTCATACGAGAGTGTAACGACTTGGAGTCATTAATGAAGGATACAGACAAACATGTGTTTCTGCGGATAGTCAAGTCTAAAGTATCGGACAAGAAGATGCGTGGAGACCAGAAACTATAATAATTTGAACGATCTTTTCACAGACTTGAAAAGAGTGTATGACTCACACAAAAGCTATATTACTATACTACTCCAATTAGCAAAGATTACTAAATTGAGTCCTGAATCAGTCGCCCAATATGGCTCGAGAGTATCACAACTGCAAGACAAACTTTTGGAAGCAACTAATTGTAACACGAATCAGAATACAACGTCCGAACTTCGCTATACTATCATTAGAAGTGTCATTTCATGTTTTTTGAGAGGGTTGAGTCGAGACTACTCGTACCAATTACGCGGGGGAGATTTTGATAACTTGGAACAGGCAATAGATGAGGCCATCCCGGTCGAAAGAAAGTTACAAGACCACGACGCACTGCACGATAAAGGAAGGAAATTAGCTATCCCAGTACACACTGTAAACGCGAGATCTATGGGCAGTGACCAGTGCCATCGATGCGGAGGAATAGGACATATGGCTCGTGAATGTAGAAACCGTATGCATAGACAAGACTATCGACATAATCCATACCAGAGACAAAACTATCGACCCAATCCATATCAAAGTGTCACCCTTGAACGATAGGTTCAAATCAAGTGTGAAGATTGATCGATGCTAGAGCATAGGCACACATTTTGGAAACTAATCCCGTCAAAAACAATGTTCGATACAACATATATGAGAGTATTAGATTAATGGGAACATTTTCCTCAAAAAGAATTAGAAACCTCAACGACACTGATGACAGAGTCGGACGACACAACCGCGGGTAATGTAAATACGAATGGACGCAATTTCATATGTTCCACGGCCACAAGAGCAAAAATTTTATCTGAAACAACTGAAACGGTTATGAGTATTGGTAAAAGATCTGCCACAGACACGGCGATTGTGATCGATGAGTTAACAATTAATGCAGAGAGTTTCGAGAGGACATCAAATAGGTCGAAAGAGATGATTCATGAAAATACTGGCGAGAGAATAACGAAAGAAATTAATAACATGTCGTGTACTGACATAACGATGATTATGATTGAGAATTACCCGCCAACGGACCGGCGCACGGTGTTCCTGGGGCGCTCGAAAGTTTTGCAAAAATGACGAAAAAAACTGGATACGCTATCATCTTCCTCTCGTTTTCCCGTTTAAGAATCCGTTTCGACCAAAATCGGATCTGCTTCGACATTAATATGCGAGTAGAGAATGTGAAAACCCCATATGATCACGAGTATCTTGGTTAGCCTTGACAACGACTCGACGGGCGAAGATATAGCCAGTTGCTGATTCAATGTTTCTGGGCGGGTTACAGGAGAAGAAACATGTATTTCTATAGGAAATTTCCCGTGAAATTAGCTGGTCAAATTCATTGTCTGATATCTAGAATCGTATTCAAGATGCGGAGGAAATGACGCGAGAACTGTCAGCAGAACTCGATCTGGGCTTATGAGTGCATTCGGCAACAGGGTATGGAGGTCTAAATAACGGGCTGATTCATTATTTCTTGACGTATATCTCCATGTAGAATCCAAATTTGAGGTCTGTTTCAATCCTACTTGCTGGGTTACCATTTGAACTGCGAAAAACTACAACGATTTCCCAAGAACCACCACAATTTCGCAGATTAAAAGTTGGAAAACTAGGCTTGAGGTACAATATAGGTTCGTTTTCAGATCATGTCACCTTCGTGATCATATTCAGTAGACTGAGCAAACTCGAGCGAACTCTCTGCGGAGATGTCCTGTCTCATTGCAGAAAATACCTCCTAGATCGATAGACTGGAAAACTTGGCTGAGGATCGAAAAAGTGATGGATCTTGGGGAATCGTGGTAGTTTTCCACAGTTCAAATGGTAACCTAGCAAGTAGGATTGAAACAGACCTCAAATTTGGATTCTACGTGGAGATATCCGTCAAGAAAGTGGAAAATCAGTGCGGAAAAGTTACTTTCTCGCACAGTGCGTCAAAAAGTTTATTTCAAGATTATTTCAAGATTATTAGGAAGTTTTTTCAAGCTTTTTTTAAGATTAAAAATACATCACCAAGCATGTCTTTGAACCACCTTAAGAACCTTGAAATAGTATTATACGCAACGATGGCGAAAAACGTGCTTTACGCACGAGCGTGATGCTTTACGCACGAGCGTGATGCTTTACGCACGATCGTGATGCTTTACGCGCGGTTGTGATTGCTTTACGCACGAGGAGCGCAGCGACGAGTGTGTAAAGCAATCTCAAACGTGCGGAAAGCATCACATGAGTGCGGAAAGCATCACGTGAGGGCGGAAAGACTTTCGCCAGAGTTGCGTATTATATTTTTCATAATACTGTGCGGAAAGTTAGCAACGCAGCTCGCATTCGGCCAGCCAAGTACGTTGCCGTAATACATACAGAAGTCAAATAGTGTGGAATTCGTTCACATTTGACGGATGTATTCGGAGACAGGGGTGGTGTCTAGGCAGGGGGGAGGGATGGCGAGGGGGGAGGGGAAGCGGGGGGACTGTAAAAAAATTCAAAATATGGTCCTAAAAATCACTTTTAGCTGTTTGATCGCATGCCACTCACAGTACCGACGCACTTACAAGTGACAGCATTTGTGAAATGGAGTTGGAATCAGACGAGGTTTTAGAAAGATAACTTGCGAAACCAACATTGAGTATAAAAGTTACATTGAAAAGTTTTTAATAAGTTCATTTTATTTAATTCAGATCATCCACAACTTACACCTGATTTTTGGTCATCACGTTCTAATTTACACATTCAAAGGAACAATTATCTTGGTGATGTTCTACATTATAAAATAAATTTGCCTTTATCATTTTGTAATATCAGTGAAGACCATAGACATAAGAGTATAGACTGCCGGTCCCGTATCTTGGCCGTTGACGTCGAGGCCCCCAATGAGAGTGAGAGAGACGCACCATAGAAATCGGGTGTTAAAAGCGTGCGCCTTGGAGCATGCCGTCTCTTTCACTCTCACGCAAAGGTCTATGTCTCAATGACAACGGCGAGTATACGGGACCAGCAGTCTATACTTCTATGTCTATGGTGAAGACAGATTGAATATACGCAAACTTTTTTTGCAAGTTTTGGGTCAAAAACAATAAAATAATGACAATATTTGTGCTTTTGATTATCTAAATTTTTCTTCACTGAAAAAAATAGCATTTGGGTAAAAAAAATGAGAAATAATAAAAGTAGTTGAATGATACTGTACTATTCTTTTGAATGGATTTCTGAGAAATTCTAGTATCACTTTTGTTCACAACCACATATTACCAATTTTTCTGAACGATAATATATCTCTTGTATCATTAAAAAGTTTACATCAAAACCCTGTAATCCAAATTCAGCAACGAAGCAGAATTATTACAACAAAATCTATCAATATCTGGAAATTCGGTTATAGTTTTCATCTCTGAGTGAGAAACTCTAATAACATTCCAAGAATACATCGTTGATGCGAGCTTATCAGAACAAGTTTGAACTCTGATACAAACATCTGCGTCAAACTCTTTGACACCATCACTAATTCATAAATCCATCGAAGGAATTATTATAAGGTAACAAAATTGGTGTAACTTGACATAACTAAATTAGATAAAATGAACACAAATCTAACTCAAATTATTATTTTGGAATATGATTGGCTAAGACAAACGTGAAACTTTGGTGTCTTAATAAAATGGTTCTCTTCTAAGAGTGAAATAAACGAGAAATAGCTGAATCTATGAGCTATAAATCAAAGAAATACTAAGTGATAATAGATAAATCATTTGCTGAATGAAATATTCATTATTATTGTAGCTCCCCCACTAGTTGAAGCTCCTTCATTATTTACATCCTCACCTTGGCCCATACTAAGCTTAATTTTCTTGGGATTCGATGGTTGTGTTGATGAACTGTTGGATGATCTTTGATCCACAGCACCCATAATTTGATCACTAATTTCTTGACGGACTTCTTCTGACTCATCTATATATTCTTCAACACAACTAGGATTGCGCCACCCTCTATGGCGTTTTACTGTAGACATAGATGTCTTTGTGCCAGCAAGAATAGTAGTAGAAGTCCTACGAAATGAATGTCCAGTATACCTGTCTGTTTCTGGCAACTCTAGATGCTCAGCTATTTGTTTAGGGAAAGATCCAATTGAATTTATTCCAATAGCTTGGTTGGAACATTTGCCTTCCTTGAAATTAAGGAAGAAACTTTCTGTTTTTGGATTTGCTGGTCTCAAACTGATATACTTTCTGATAACTTGACAATAAGGCTCATTCACTGTAAATATACGGTTCTTGTTAGATTTTGTGTCATGTAACGTTATCACAAAGTGAGTGTTTTTATCGATAACATGACTGACCAATAAGTTGTATAGTTCTTCACGTCTTGTAGCACCACATAAACCAAGAATCGCTGCAACCTGAATCATAGATGTAGGAACATATATTCACTGCTATAAGATAGTCTAGATACAATCACTCAGGATCTAATTCATACCTTGAGATGTAAACAATTGTCGTCGGGTGCACTTGTAAGGAACCTATCCATTTCAGTCTTCGTAAATACTTTAGCTTTCTTCCTGATTTGTCCAACATTCTTATTTTTTATAAAACTGATAAGTTTTGAATAGCTGCTGATATCCACATTTTTCTTCACCAGAAGCATCTTCTTAATCATGCTGTACTTTGACCATAGGGTGCCAGCAGCTACAGTCTTCGAGAGATCCATAAAATATACTACCAGAACCTTTTCACTGTACGAATCTAATTTTCTCTACTCCAACCACTCCAAAAATTTATCAAAAGCTTTTTCATACAGAAGTCTGGATTTAAAAGGTAGTGTGTCATAAAGAGCCTCATCGTAGGCATCAAGAATTTCTTGAGGTAGATCTTCGTCATCAATATTTGCTTGAGCCATTTCTGTTGATGAAAAATTGAGGTCTTTTTTTATTTCAAATTTAAACTTTTTTGACATGGTCGGCTAGGCTCACACAACACGAATATTAATTACCTGTAAACTTGGTTTCGGGAACCTCTTCGAAGTTGAATTCTTCTATTTTACGAAACGTGATCACAAAATAGTCACTATTCTCACATAAAGCTATCACGAAGCCAGATACTAGGATAGTTTATCACAGCAATAAATTGAAAAATAATTATCGCTCCGAAAATTCTGCGGTTATGACTGCGTTAACAACAATGGCGGAACTGCGTTGGCGGCACAGAGGCGCGGGCGTCGGCGGGAAAGTGAATGCAAATGCGCTCGACGTGAGCGCCTTTTGCGTCACCATGCCGAAGTATGGCTCCCGCCACATCGATAAGACAGAGTCCTAATTTTCTTCCATCAGTATTCATTTCCAGTAAAATCAATATTGAATTCACCGAAGCTGTATGAACCCCTGTGAATTTCGAAGCCCGTGCGTAAAGCAAATTCTAGCGTGCGTAAAGCAGCACAGCCGTGCGTAAAGCAATTGCTCTACACACGCAATGCGTAAAGCACTGCTTTACACACTTTTTTGGTGCTTTACGCACTAACTTTACGCTCAAGTATTATGAAAAAAATATATTAAAAATATTTCCACCTGGGACTGCTTGTTTCCTTCTTGAATCGACCAAACAAGGGAACCATGGGAACCATCGATCGCCGCTTCGACTTGAGTTTGCATCGGCCAATGCGTTCGTGGCTGCGCCTCATCTATTCCCCTTGCCACGACGCGGTTTCGCCCGTTTAGGATCTAAATCAATGGATAATTTACCCGCAATCCATTGGGATACACGTGAAGCGGCCTATGAAGACGAAACCTACATTCCGTTTCTCCGTCGTAATACGACCTCAAGTTTATTTTCCAATCATTATCCGCGTTAATTGAATCGAAACTTGCGATAAAAATGGCTCTTACGACACGCCTTCAAAATTGCGAAGGATTGTTTCACAATATTTTACATATCAATTATAGAACACATTTATAGAGCTTTATCCAACATATTGTTGGGAACACGGTCTATTTCAATTCTGAGTCTTAAACTCGTTACAGCTTGGTTGTAGGATCTCAAAAAAGATTTCTGCTTTGTCGCGGAATCGATATATAGCCATTGGTGCGAAAAATCGGTCCACAAAGGGCGTAACGCACGAGTCACCGCGTTTCGTGGATTTACTCATAAATTAAATTGCTTCAAGTGATATTCAATTACGTACCTGTTGGGCACCCTCCACGTCGAAAAGGATGTCATCCGCCATGGATAGGAGTAAATTCTCTTCTGGTCTGGCGGGAACGACCTCCATACTGCGGAGTAAGGTCAGGAGGTTGCCATACATTCTGCTCGAAGCGAAGATACCTGGAACTGGAATTAATGAATCCTATTATGTTGTCAACTGTTTTCAATATCAATGATGGGAGATTTACAAAGACGAACGAATTCCGGGCATCTAAAAGAAGGATTCTTGATACTTCTGTGAGGTGCGCCGGTGGCGAGGCCACGGGCGCGGCGGACCTCGTCCATGAGCCTCGCTGTTTTCATAATTCAATCTTTACCGACTCGTAGTTGCTCGAGAAAATTTCCAGTGGCATCCTTGGCATGATAGTTTTCCAATTCTCAAGGGCAGTGAACGTAATCATCTTCAATAAATAGAAAATCTTCCCCCCTCCCACTTTACTTTTTCCAAAAGTCTAACTTGGCGAGTATCACCATCCTTTCCCCTCATAACTTCATCTGAGATCAAAGTGTGAATTTCAATTCTTGAGAGTCATGAGATCAGGAGAAGTATGTCGAGTAATTTTTTTGCAAAATCTGAATGTGAAATGCATGAAAAATCATTGATTACATTACAATCTGATTATCTCTCTGTAAGTTTGACTCAACTTGAGTTACTCACCATCTCTCTTGGAAATATATTGCAAATAATAGACCAATAAAAAAACAGAAGTGAGAAAATTCAATCTATCATGGATCGTTCCAGTTTGGAAGTCAGTAAAGATGGTGAGTAACTCAAGTTGAGTCAATCTTACAGAGAGATAGTCAGATTGTGATGTAATTAATCATTTTTCATGCATTTCACATTCAGATTTTGCAAAAAAATAACTCGACATACTTTTCCTGATCTCATGACTCTCAAGAATTGAAATCAATATTTTGCAATCTCTCTTCATTTGTTTGACGTTTAGATTTTGGTAAGAAGTTACTCGACAAGTTTCCCCTCATCTCATGACCCTCAAGAATTGAAATTCATACTTTGATCTCAGATGAAGTTATGAGGGGAAAGGATGGTGATACTCGCCAAGTGAGACTTTTGGAAAAAGTAAAGTGGGACGGGGGAAGATTTCAGGACTTGGCTATGGCAATGATTGAAAATTCCCAGATTGACAAATATAAGCTGTGAACAGATTATATTTGTCAATCTGGTGACATGATTACTGGGGCACATTGTCGCTGATAAGCGCAAGAATCCATAATATTCTATGATCGAGGCAGAACGAAAGGTTAAAAAACCCCAACTTGGCGTATATAAGGCTACGGCAGCGCTGCGAGTTTTTCTTCGATATATACTCGTCAGCAAGGCGGTGACGGATGTCTTTTCCGAGTAGGTCCTTCTGCGACGATAGCGGTTGCTGGGGAGACATAGAAAGGGGGCATGGACTGGGAACGATATTCACGTGTTCATCGATTCCTTGGAGGACAGGGTCAGAAACCGGTGAAAACTTCTGGGATAAATATTTTGGTTGAAAAGACATGCCCGTACTGTTTCTCGTCCGAATCGATCGCTGAGAATACACGAAAACGAATCTACGAGAGGATCGAGGCAGTCAACTTGAAGAATCATCACTACCCCTCATTCACTTTTTTTTCAAAAGTAAAACTAGGCGAGTATGAGGTTCAGAAAAGAACCATTCATCTCCAGTACATCAAGACTTCAAATTTTATACGACATGGTTTAAACTCTTAGAAGGAATGAAATCTAAAAAATCCATGTCGAGTATTTTTTGAGCCGATTTGTCACGATCAACATATCATCACTGATAGAGACTAGAGCCACTTTCCTCCAATCAAATCTTTCTTTCAATTCATCCTAATGGTGGTGGTTTGAAGATTTCTTACTAGCTAATTGTCGCTGAAATGACCCGAAGTTTAGGTGAGTAGAAGAGGTACAGGGGAATATCGAAATAGAGAAAGTATAACTGATTTAATTTGGTGCTCATGATGATTCACTAAAATCTCATAACATACTCAGTTATATTTTCTCTATGTCGATATTCCCCTGTACCTCTTCTACTCACCTAAACTTCGGGTCATTTCAGCGACAATTAGCTACTAAGAAATTGTCAAACCACCACCATGAGGATGAATCGAAAGAAAGATTTGATTGGAGGAAAGTGGCTCTAGTCTCTATCAGTGATGATATGTTGATCGTGACAAATCGGCTCAAAAAATACTCGACATGGATTTTTTAGATTTCATTCCTTCTAAGAGTTTAAACCATGTCGTATAAAATTTGAAGTCTTGATGTACTGGAGATGAATGGTTCTTTTCTGAACCTCATACTCGCCTAGTTTTACTTTTGAAAAAAAAGTGAATGAGGAGGGGGGGATTCTAAATACTCTGAATTATTGCTATTTTCTTCCTACGCCCACGAAAAAAACACATTAGAATAAGAGCCCTAAGGCCTTATTCTAATACATTTTTACCGTAACGGGGTGGAAGAAAATCCAGCACGCTCAATTTCCGCCCAGTTTACATTTAGTAAACAAACTAGTTTGTAACATTTATTGCTATGAAAATATCATCGGAATATACTTAATGGCGTTATCTTTCTGAACCCTTAAAAATTTTTTAGCACCACACAATTTCAAGAGTGGCCCAAAGGTCCACTTAACGTGAAATTGAATCATTCCTAGACCACAACATTTCCGCTTATTAACCTGTCACTTTGATTGTGATCGAAAAATGATCCAATTTCTTGTCGAGATGACTTTTGGCCCAATCTTAGAACTGTGTGATGTTGAAAAATGTTTGAAAGGATATTCGGATGATATTTTTGTAGCAATGAACGTTAAACACTAGTTTGTTTACTAAATATAGAGTAGGAAAAATTGGAAATTGCTGGATTTTCTCTACCCCGCTGCGGGAAAAATATATTAGATCAAGGCCCCTGGGTCCTTGTTCTAAAACGTTTTTCCCACGGAGGGGTGGAAAAAAATCGAGCGATTCCCATTTCCACTTACTCTAACATTTAGTAAACAAACTATCTTGTTACTCTCATTGCAAAGTAAATACCATTAAGGCGATGCAGTCACCGCCCAAATCGCTAGAATATCGGACAGAAGTGAGAATAACTTTAAACGTGCACCATGCGCGGAGACCGTATCTCCTTAAACCATACATTGTGGCGTACCCTTTCGAACTCCCAAAAATTTTCCTGATCATACATCTAAAAGACTGGTGTAGGAATCATCTCAACATGAAATTGAGTCATTTGTAGATCGCAATCCGAATGATAGGTTAAAGAGTGGAAACGGCGATTATTGCTCTTTTCTTCAAACGCCCGAGGAAATAAATCATTAGAATAAGATCTTATTCTAATATATTTTTCCCGCAGCGGGGTAGATAAAATCCAGCAATTTCCAATTTTTTCCTACTCTACATTTAGTAAACGAACTAGTGTTTAACGTTCATTGCTACAAAAATATCATCCGAATATCCTTTATGGCGTATCCTTCCCAACCCCCAAACATTTCTTAACATCACACAGTTCCAAGATTGGGCCAAAAGTCATCTCGACAAGAAATTGAATCATTTTACGATCCCAATCAAAGTGACAGGTTAGTAAGCGGAAATGTTGTGGTCTAAAAATGATTCAATTTCATGTTAAGATGACCTTTGGGCCACTCTTAGAATTTGGTGGTGCTAAAAATTTTTGAGAGTCCGGAAGGATAACGCCATTATATTCCGATGATATTTCCGTACCAATCAATGTTACAAACTAGTTTGTTCACTAAATGTAAACTGGGCGAAAATTGGGAATGCTGGGTTTTCTTCCACCCCGTCGCGGAAAAGATGTATCAAGGATAAGGCCCCAGGGGCCTTATTCTAGAAAGTTTTTCCCGCGGAGGGGTGGAGGAAAATCTAGCGATTCCCATTTCCGCCTCATTTACATCAAGTAAACAGACTATCTAGTTATTCTCATTGCTACGTGAATATCATTCAACCACACACAGTGGCTTGTCCTTACAAACCCCCACAAACTTTTTATGATCATATGATTCAAAGGTTGGTGCAGGAATTACCCATAGACATAGAAGTATAGACTGCTGGTCCCGTATCTTCGCCGTTGACATCGAGGCTCCCCAATGAGAGTGAGAGAGACGCAACATAAGAATCGCATGTTGAAAGCGTGCGCCTTGGAGCATGCCGTCTCTCTCACTCTCACGCAAAGGCCTATGTCTCGATGACAACGGCGAGTATACGGGACCAGCAGTCTATACTTCTATGTCTATGGAATTACCTCAACATGAAATTGAGTCATTTTTAGATAACAAACAAAGCGATAGGTTAGTGAGCGGAAATGGTGATCATTGCTCTTTTCCTCCCACGCTCGAGGGAAAAAGTCATTAGAATAAGGCCCCTGCGGCCTTACTCTAAAACGTTTCTCCCACGGAAGGGTGGAAGAAAATCCAGCAGTTTCCATTTCCACCAAGTTTACATTTAATAAACAGACTATCTTGTTTGTCTCGTTGCAAAGTGAATACGACTAGACCATACATTGTGCCGTATCCTTCAAACCCCGAGAAACTTTTTATGATCATACATTCAGAAAATTGGTGCAGGAATTACCTCATTATGGAATTGAGTCGTTTCTTTATTACAATCCAATTGATAGGTTACTGAGCAGAGGTGGCAATTATCGCTCTTTTCTTCCCGCGTCCGAGGGAATGAATGATTATAATAAGGCCCCTGATTGGAGAGTGAGAGACTAAAATTCCTGATTAAGCGGAACACTTATCCGAAATTCCCAATGTTTTCCCGACTTTTTCCCAACCATGACGGATTCTCGATGAATTCCCGGTTTTCCCCTGTAGACACCCTGTTTGGTTATAGGAAAATCTAATCATGAAATTAGCAAAACTTGTTTTAGGAATTAGTGATTTTGGGGGAATTGAATTTTAAGAAAATTGACCGGGAATCTTTAGCTTGCAAAATTCCAAGGCAGCTAGCTACCTCTGAAATCAGACCCATTTATATACTATTTCAGCGTTGAACACGACCAAAGAAGATACTGGTGACGTACTTTTTATTTCAAATTCATTACCGACAAGGATCTCTCCTATTAATTCGCAGGCTCATCGAGAAGTTGGCATATCTCGAATTTTTCGATACCTCATTTTTGCGTGGGGAAGTGTGCGTATGTTTTGAATTTGATATCTCATGTTTTTATTGTGATTAAGAGAGTTTGAGGTTCGGCACAGACATTTTCAACATCCAAGAGATATTACTCTTTTTGTGGATCAACGACCAATCCTTGAACGAAATTTTGAAATCTATAGATATATGAAGAAAAATGAAGCAAGTGAGTCAAAGGATATGGTTCGTTTGAGTGGTTTCACAGTTAAGATTGAGTAAAATCCTTGATGAGCAACAGATGTTCGTGCCGGAATCATCTTTTGATGCAATGCAATTTTATATGTTCTGCGTGTAGATTTCCAAAGTGGAAAGTTAGAAGGTAAGAAAACTTTCAATGATTGTGGCAGTCATATGATAAATTATATCTCGAGTTTTGCCTAGATTTTCTGAGAATCAAAGCTTGACGACCGTAGAAACTCAAATCATTCTTTCCAGAATTTCCTCTGCTTTCAATTCTGCATCCTTTTCCTTATTTGGATGAGGATGAGATGCAGTTCAAAGCCACTTTTTCAGGACCAAATAATATCATATATCTAAATGTGCAAGGTAACGCGCTTTCACCGCAAATAGATACCGTTAACCCCTAAAATGAAAATGTAGCAACGAACTGCGCTTCTGCGTCCTTCTGTCTCATCACTTTCATATTTATTATAAGACATACCGGACAATAGGCTAAGATTTTACTCGATTCCAGAATTCGGGTAAAAGGGGCGAAAACCCAATATTACACAGCTCATTGTATAACTGCGCGTAATCTACTCAAAAGCACCTGTATAAAGAGTTTTAGACTCTCTCGTTCAAGGATCTTGAGTCGAGATAGAGATGTGATTTCAAACAACATGAAATAATAACAATGCTTCCTTAGCGTCCGAGAAATACGATAAAAAATTTCATCTTCAGAGAAATTTCGTGTTATCTTCGCGTGATTTTTTCCCCGACTCTTATGAAAATCTGAAATCTGAATAAAAACTCATGCGACCAACCATCGCCCAAAACTTCGAGGAGAATCTCAAGGAATTGATTCAAATCCTACTTTTTAGAGTTCATGTAGCCGCACTTTATACTGAAGTGATATTCCAAAAAAAATTAGGGTCGATTCTGTGATCATCGTACTTGCGGAAGTCGAATAAGACGTCTAGAAGAGGGGTCGAGTGGGCAGATGATCTAGAGCACCCGAATCCCAAAAAGTGATAAGACACAATAGGTATCAAGTGTCCCGATACTCGCTTCAGTATTTTTTCAAGTTGTACAGATCATTTATCTAAATACTTTCCAATTGACTCGCGTCGCCCGTCATATCTTATTTTATTAATTTTGCAATCGAATATTCATTTGTCGCATGTGCGACTATTCACACGAAATTCCATATTTTGCTGCGAATTTCCATGACAATTCACGGTTTTCCATGGCAAAAATTTTTTCCATGACAATTCCCGGTATTCCCGGTTTTCCAGTGTTGGTAGACACCCTGTTATTGTCCATCATGGCTGTTGTTAATTTTCTTTAAAAATCTTGAATATCAGCGCGCTTGCGCGGGTGAAGAGTTTCTAGTGACGGTAAAGAGCGTACCTCGATCTGGTGCGGCGCTTTTCTCTTCGAGTGCTACTACTTCTGTCATCTCTGGATCTATGTGGACTATCGGGCAGCTCGGCATCGTCGTCTTGTTTCGTGCTCACGGTATCGTCATCCTTTCGGTCTCTGCTGCGCTCCTTCTCGCGTTTTTCTCGTTCTTCCTTTTCTTCTTTTTCACGCTTCTTCTTCACTTGTGCCTTTTCTTCTTCCTGCTTCTAGAAAAACACAAAAGCAGAGTGGAAACCTCAATAATCTTGTTTGAAGAATTCGAAAGCATCGTCCATTTTTGTAATAGATTGGAGACACGTCAGTGGAAAACTCATCAAAATCGAAATCTGCAGTAGATATCGAAAGAACTGTCTTTGAAGCTGGTACCCTAAAATAGAACTGGAGAGCATTTTCATCGAATTTCCCGGTGAAAAACTTCAGGTTTCTCTTCGCCGTGCGACGGCTTTGCAATTTCAATTTGAATACCCGAGAGCAACCTAGAATCATGCAGAGTGCATCAAATTTACTCGAGACAATCGAATCAAACTATTCCAATCTAACTCGAGAAAGAGGTTTGGGTTTCCAGAAAGCGATCGATGTCATCAATATGAAAACCCCATATAGTATCAACATTGAGAAAGTCATAATTCATCTTCTATGTGAGGTTTACTATGGACATGTATCCACCATTTAGAGAGCAGTGATGCCCCTATGCAATCTCCAAGAACATTCTTCGTAGATGTACTCACAACTCTGATGAATCTGCAGATAATGGATGGTCGACGTTCAGGTTACACAGGAAGCCTTAATAAACGAGAGGAAGACAAAGAGACAAAATTCCTCAACTGTTCTTTACTTATACAAGAAACTAATGACTAAAGGTTAGCACTGAAGGTGAAAATCATGTAAAAAGCGAAACATCAGCCGCTGAGTTAAAGAGTCGGAGGTCGTAAGCGTGTACTCACAACACACGAACGAACCTCTCAAACTCAAACATTGGTATGAATTATTCTAAGGGAAATAACAATTGGCTAATTGTACTATTGAAAATTATATAGAAGAATAGATTATAAATTTCGTAGATATACCGATTATGAAGCGAGGTCGTCACGTAGATAAAAAAGGGTCGATCCCATCTTTTTCGCTATCTAAGCATGAGAGCAGCGCAAATGTGCGCGCACTCGTCACAGGTGAGTCTGTGCTTGCTTGCAAAAGCTTGAGATTCTGTTCCTGCGAATCAAAATTTCACAAAAACGTGGTGCAACCTTAGTACTGTACAATTTTGAAGGTGAGAGTCCATCAAATATGAGTTGTTATAAGGCATGTCCATATGGAATTGGCATACCACTGGATGATCAAGTGGATCAACAATAAACGTCGACAGGTACAATCGAATGTCTTTCATGTATCAGTATAATAATTAAAATATACCACAAAGAATAAATGCAAATACATGAACATTTTTAGAGCTCTCGATTATGAGGATTGCAAAGAAAAACAAACATTGATGATAGGAGTTTTAGGCTTGCCGTATGTAGGAATAGTGATGAGCTACTTCCAAAGTTGTCAGACAATTCTATCAACTCTGATAATATCATCGAATCGGGTATGATTTTCCCACAATAGATATAATTAGCTAATCTAAAAATTTCCAGTGAGTATACACCACCGGTCAGGAGTTCGTTTACACCAGAAAATGAGAAGTCTCAATTAGAAAATCCTATTCCTGTGGCCACGTTGGTCAAGATTGATACTAGTTCACTTGATTTTGTACCTTGAAATCTTTTCGGTGATTTTTTTCTGCGGCCCAACAGGTTTTCGATGGGTCGAGTCGAATTTTTGGGAGAATTCAAAAAAATTAGGTCAACACTCAAATCTCTGCAAGTCAGACACAGGTTGATGAATTGAAATGAATCAAAGAGCATATAAAAGTAGAAATCAAGAGATTCAGGGTCCGTTTCTAAAAATTATTCTATGTTCCTCATGGTCCGATGAATGACGGTCTTTTTGACGAAAAATTCCACTCAAAAATTCAACTAGTCATTGAGAAATCATGCAGGGACTCTTGTTTCAACTACCATGAGCACTATGTTTAGTTTCATCCACCGACAACACGGGGGGTTTGAGAGATATCAAAGAAATATCACCGTGAGTCCGAATTCCACACTTTTTATAAATTTTGAGACTCTTTTTCGAGGAAAAATCTGTCTCTAGAAAAACACTTACAGCTCGAACGAGAAACAACTTGAAATAAATTTTGGGAACGAATTTGAAGCTCTGAACTTCCATCAGTTTCATGCTTCGTGAATCATTCTGCTCCATCCGCTCATGTCTATAACTTGCCGAAGTCTGACAGTTGACCCAATTTGAGAATGTTCCCATGAATTCGACCCGACCTACGCGAAACCTGTTATACCGCAAGGAAGAAACCATAAAGAGACCTTGGAAAACTTTGGAAAAGCGACCATATGGAATCATTTTGGATCATAATAGCCGCACAAATTGAATTTTCTGATTTGGAAGATCTAGTTCGAGGGGTGTACAAACTATTCACCAGTAGTAGCTCAAGCCGATTTGTGAAATAACAGGTAGCTGACTATCTATATAGTCATTCTGATTGTTATCATTTTGTTGTGCGAATGTGATTCATAATAGGTGGTTTGATTCATCGCCAAAAAGCCAGTTCTTCTGGGAATATCAAGGCCTACACAAATGAATTAAAGATACACTTGAACACTTGGACTGATTGTCTAGATTCTAGGATACCATTTTGCCGAGTCGCTTATCAATTCAAGGTCTCACCTGAAACCCCAATTTTTTTTAGCCTCGGGGCTCATTTGTAACGAGGATTTACTGAAAGTAATATTCAGAGACAAAAGAATGAATAAACGATTCCAAGTTCCTTGTTTTCCGCCTTGAGCGCGGGAATGAGTCATAATCGTTCTATTTGTCTACTTGATTGAAAAACCAAGCCGGTAAGGAGGTAAATTCCCGTCATCTTACACACAAAATGATTTATGATACCCTTTGATGGTTTACACACGATTTTTGAATCCTATATTACTCCAATGACGTGTTTGAAATGTACAAAGATTGACGGCCTTTCACTCAACCACGCAATTATTATCGAACTAATGCTCTATCTAGCGCGGTTGAATCAATGGACAAATCGACGCCTCTTACAAAGATTAACACCTCTTTTCTTGTGACTGACGAAGACTAACGTTTATTCGTTGTGAACACGAAGATTAACGGATTCTCCTTAGGTCCACGAAAACTAGCACTTACTCCTTAGGGGCACGAAGACTAACACTTACTGCTCAACGGCCGATGAAACTAGCACTTACTCCTGAACGGTATGAAGACTAACACTTACTGCTCAACGGCCGATGAAACTAGCACTTACTCCTGAACGGTATGAAGACCATAACACACTGGTACACGTTCTCGTTCAAAGGGACGGAGACCAAGTATTTCGTCTTAGGGCCACGAAAAAAAAAAAAACACATTCTCTTTAGCGGCACGAAAATTACCTCATCCGTAGACTTCATTCACGGAGCGACGGAGACTGTAAGTATTTCGTTTAAGGCGAAGCACTTATAATCTCCGTCCCTTCAAGAATGAGGTCTACGAATGTGTTAATTTTCGTGCCGCTAAGGAGAATGTGTTACTTTTCGTGGCCTTAAGTCGGAATACTCGTAGTCTTCGTCCCTTCAAAAAAAATGCGCGAATGTGTTAATCTTCGTGCAGTTTGAGGAGTAAGTGTTACTCTTCGTGGTCTTAAGCAGTAAGAGATGATCTTCGTGGCGCTGAGGCGTAAGTGTTGATCTTCGTGGCGTACACAGTGAGTGTTAATCTTCGTGGCCGTAACAAAGCAAATGCTAATCTTCGGCCACCGTGTTAGTCTTCGTGGGTGTTAGCGGATGTGTTTATCTTCGTAAGAGGCGTCGAAATGTTATCTGGGTATATTTTCATACGTTGCTGTTCAAGATTGAAAAGTTGTTAGCTCGTAGTCAGCCAAATGTGATGCAAGTACGGTGTGAGTATGTGTGTGTAACATTGGTAGCTCAAGCAGAAAGAGCAGGGCCCGACGAGCGTGCTTCAAGAGGACTACAGATAAGGAAAAAGTGAAGATGATTTACCATGGGATCGAAACATGTGTACGTGCTCAAGCATTCAGTGGTCTAATTTCAGTATACATTTACTGAGAAAGATGTACCCGCTAAGCATACTTAAGACAGAGCGAGCAAGATAAGTTTTACCAGTGATCTTGTATTCCAGAATTTTCATGGATCTGCTCTGGACGTGAGAGTGTAAGGCTCGAGAGCGAAAATGGTACTGCAACATGTGCAACGTGAAAGTAGGGTATGAAATCACTCGCACTTAGTTCCACAGTTACATACCAATTTTTTCGCGACCACGCTTTGAAAAAATCGAGTAAGCAGCCCTTTGCATCATCAAATGGTTTCAAGAATAATCGGTATTTAAATATCGGTGTGTGATTATGTAAATTGTAGCTAATACAGCCAAGTCTATCAATTTTCGGAGGTAAATCGAATGGACGTTGTATTCATGTCTCAATTTCCAAAATTCTGTTATTTATGAATTCCATGCATATTCAAAGAGATCATATACTCTTGAAGATACTAATGCTCAAACTCAGCTTCAGATTAAACCAAATATTCAAGTAACAGCAATACGCGAGATCTATCATAGAATGCAAAACAAATTTGGACTGATTGGCTATGCGCGGTTGCCTTGTTCCTGTAAAAGGCAACGATTTGTTGATAGTCAAATTCGAGGGAGTATGTCGACGCATTCATGGATAGATGATCTAAATTAATTGTGGACCATTTCATTCATAGTGAAGAAATGTATCATTGGAATATTGTTGATAAATTTCACAGGAGACAACCGAATAGTGAGCCAAAATAGAATCAAATAAAACTCTTTCAAGCTTAACCGGATGGGATATGGAAGTTTCAATCAATTGAGATTTTGAATAGATTAAACGTCATCAGTCATAGAGCTGGTTGAACATTTTTGTTGGTGGTGAATTTTACTCACGGTATACGAAGGCTGCTGGCAGAACCGAGGGGCGTTGGACGAGCACCTATGGTACTACGTACATGTCTGTTCGTGTGAGAAGGCCGTGCAACACTGGCTGTTTACACAAAATAAAGAACAACTGAACGGTCTCCGTCACGACGGGCATCAGGTAATGTAAAATTTTTCGGTCCGTATGCTTTGCGGTAGTGATACTCATATCGATCACTGTACTTTACAGAGATTCTGCACTTTGCTGCTATTTTGTTGTAATCAATAATACTTGGGAAGAGGGAAGCTAATTGACTGTTACCGAAGCGCGCTTGAGTAGTGAGAGACAACAGAGACAGGAAAACTTGGTATTAAGCTTCTTCTTGTCTCAGGCTGCAGTCATACCTTCATGTTTTTTTAAATTTCAAACCTCTGAGAGAATCACCTACTCTCAGCTCCAACAGCAGCGTGGATCTTAATTGGGTTATAAGCTATCCATCAGTGTGAGAATTAGAAAAGTTTTTTACCTTCATGACCTCTCGGAATTTCCCAATTTCTCTTGTTATCAAATCTCGTTTACTTTCTTCTATCTCAGCGTCATCTAGATTAAGAGCTTTCGCAACTACGGTTTTAATCGGTTCTTCTGAAAATGACACACATTGATAATCTTGTACAAAATTTTATGTATTAAAGAATTATTACTCTTCAACATGAATTACCTGAATTATTTGGAACGATTTCTAGATCTATTAAATGTTCCGAAATTATTTGTTGTATCCTATCTACAGCTTCTGTGTCCACAGATTTCATTCGCTCATCTATATAATCATCATTATCCTCAGCTTCACTGCTTTCTGGCAAAGCTTCATCTTGGAGAGGTGATAAACTTCCTTTTAATCTCTTGCGCTTTTCAGCTATTGAAATTTATGAAATAATTTATCAAGACTCGATTCATTTCTGGTACTCATCTGTACATGAAATTATGAGAGTTGGATATATTTACCTTTGAATTTATCCAATACAACTTTCGTTTTGGCATCTACTTTAACTACTAATTTTTTGCTACCAATTTCCATATCATGGAGGAGTCTTATGGCTCTCAATGCAGCATCTGGACCAGCAAATTCACAAAATCCAAAAGCTTGAACTCTTTTCCATGAGAGCACATGACCACATGCCCCAAGTATGTGCCTCATCATGACATCTGGCGCTCTATCCATTATATTACCAACAAAGACTGTGACAGGCGGGCCAGTCTCACGTTCTCTTCTAACAGGACGAGGAGGATCAGATTTTGGTGGTGGGTTTCTATTGTACCGTACAGCTGGAGCAGAAGTCTGCATAGCTGATACCGGGGTGGGTACAATCTGTGAAATTAGTGATAAAAGTGATAGATTGGTTTGATCATCGACATAAACCTGGATAATACTCATTTTTTTATGCAAAAATCTGCAAATCTAGACTTACGTGAGGCATAGGCATAACTCCGCCAATAAGTGGAGGTGGAGCACCCACCATATATGGCATTGGTGGCATGCCAGGGATACCCATAGGCGTTTGGCCAGGGTATGACATGTTTCTCAATAGTCAAGTAAGCTGTCTAAGTAGCAAACCTTGTGCCAAGGAATATCCAAAGAACTCAATGTCTGGAAGTAGAAATCTTGAAGTTACTCATGGGTTTTTTACACTTTGGTAAGGCAAGCTGTCCAATTCTCAGAGAGATCAAAACCAGTGAAATCAAGTATAAATTTGACCAACGAATCTTCATACATACATCAATTGATACAAAAGCTGAAGCATGAGTTGGAACAGCATGAGATATTTCAGTCATGATTCTCACTAAAGATGTGATTGCCTCAGTTATTAGCAGTCAACAACACATCTGAGAATCGACCAACAAATTCTATGTGCGCAACTTCATAACACAAGCAGAAAACACAGTAGCAAGAAAGTTGTGCAGTGCGTTCTGTACATTGTGAAATATGAGTGAGATGAACGCAGAAGTGATTGAAATCAACTTTGATCACTGCAAGGGATTACTTCAGAGATCAGATAGAGACTACAGAGTACAGGTATTGAGAAAGAGGAGGGAAGAAAAATATGAACAGAAGAGAAGGAAAGAGAGAGAAGTGGAGAAAGTGATAGGGTACAATGGGATAGAATATCAGAAGCGAATGAAGGGGTGAGATAGTGTGGGATACAGCAATAATTTTTGGCCTGCGTTAATTTTCTGTATGGATCGGGCATGTATGAGTGATCCGACAAATAAATACCTTTTTAAAAAATCATCCCGTTGAACCCAACATCGTTCATGTAGCAGTGTTGCAGAAAACCAAGGCCACATTTGCAGGTAATCAATCAAACCATTGGATCAGCTCTGGTATGGCTGGTATCTCAGTCCGATGAATGATGAGGCTAGAATACGGAGTTGAAGGCTGTAGGTATACGTGGACCTGATATTACAGATCTTGGAGACGATGTCAGTGGAGACCAGCACTGGTTATCGGCGAAATAATAATCAGCTCAACCATAACCCTACTTAATAACGTGGTATCTGGTATGGCGTGGCTTGGCGTGGCTGTGGGCGTGCGCCATCGCGATCTACTGGCTGCGTCTACATTAACGTATGGGCCGCGTATGCGTGGCGCAGCGGACGCGCGGCATTTGAGCTTTCTGCTCCAGTGGGTTATGTTGTCTGCATGTTTTTTTTTTGGGATGTTGGGTATTTTAGTTGAAAATTGAATTACAGGAGTATAACAAGACGAGAAGGTGAATCATTGTACACGGTCACCTAAAATTGTGAAAATCTTAGACCAGAGTCATCAACAAGCAGACATTTTCAAGGTAAATTTTATGAAGATTCAAGGCAATCAAAACACATTGTTTTCCAATCGGATATAGACTCAGGCTATGAATTTTGACCTTGTTTCTACCACGTTTGTGCAGTCCAGAACCCAATGATTTACCCATTTTAATATTTATTGCTTGATAATGATTCCATGATAAAAGACCGATTTTCAAATACCAGACATGCATGACAGAGAGTGAAACACTCTCACCCTCCGAGAAAGTTCGTTGTTTGAAAATTGGGCTTTGATGGTAAAAATCAATCATCTAAGCATAATGACGGATAAGACGATTTGTGTTGCACCCCTTGCCCGTACAAAATCATGCTTCATTTGGTCAATCAACCAAATAGAGAGAATCTTTTGTCGTTTCAAGCTACTCCGACTTTCACAAAATTTACCTCATTTTTCACCGCTCGTTCATCACTCTGGTCTGTAATTTAGTCAATTTTCGGTGGCCGGGCATTAGTGACATTGCTCCCCCTCATGTTGTAATCTTGAAATAGTCCGAATTTTATTGGAAAAACCAAACTCTCCAAAGGTAAACATGCAGACAATAGCAGAAAGCTCATGCGCCACGCGTCCGCTGCGCTACGCATACGCGGCCCATACGTTAATGTAGACGCAGCCACTGGTTTACCCGGTGCTCGCGCTGACGATGACGATGCGGTGGGTGCCGGGCCGGGTACTAATACAGATAAGAAATATACCTATATACCTCATGTACGTACATATATGGTGTATATGGGAACGAGCAGAATAATAGTGTAAGTAGATATATATGAGTATTATCCCGATAACTTACCCGGAACGTGTGACGGTCTTTCATTATTTCGACGAACAAGCTCCAAATCACTCCTATTCTGTTGAAATACATTTGGAAATAAATTTCTAGGTCGATCCGTTCACTCCTCTCGCTTTTTTATTTGTAAATATAAAGATTAATAGGGTCGAAATGTCTGTTATACATTTGCAGATTTCCAGCACTAGCGTCGGAGTAAGAGTCGCAAGGGTGTGCTCAAAAATTTTCCTCGAAGTAATTATAATACGCCCAGAACCCGTAGTTTAGTCCCCAAGCCGCGTGCCTCAATCTTCTTATCGGATTTTCACTAAAAATGAGAAATTTTATTCTAATGCTCACACCGTATGCTAAACCCCCCCCCCTCATTCACTTTTTTTCAAAAGTAAAACTAGGCGAGTATGAGGTTTAGAAAAGAACCATTCATCTCCAGTACATCAAAACTTAAAATTTTATACGACATGGTTTAAACTCTTGGAAGGAATGAGATCTAGAAAAACCATGTCGAGTATTTTTTGAGCCGATTTGTCACGATCAACATATCATCACTGATAGAGACTAGAGCCACTTTCCTCCAATCAAATCTTTCTTTCAATTCATCCTCATGGAGGTGGTTTGACAATTTCTTAGTAGTTAATTGTCGCTGAAATGACCCGAAGTTTAGGTGAGTAGAAGAGGTCAGGGGAATATCGAAATAGAGCAAATATAACTGAGTATATGATATGAGATTTTAGCGAATCATCATGAACACCAAATTAAACTCAGTTATATTTTCTCTATTTCGATATTCCCCTGTACCTCTTCTACTCACCTAAACTTCGGGCCATTTCAGCGGCAATTAGCTAGTAAGAAATTGTCAAACCACCAGCATTAGGATGAATTGAAAGAAAGATTTGATTGGAGGAAAGTGGCTCTAGTCTCTACCAGTGGTGATATGTTGATCGTGACAAATCGGCTCAAAAAATACTCGACATGGTTTTTCTAGATATCATTCCTTCCAAGAGTTTAAACCATGTCGTATAAAATTTTAAGTTTTGATGTACTGGAGATGAATGGTTCTTTTCTAAACCTCATACTCGCCTAGTTTTACTTTTGAAAAAAAGTGAATGAGGGGGGGGGGGATCTCACTCCTTGGTTATAAAAATCCAAGAGTAACCACAAATTTTCCAAGCACTTGTCCCCACCGCACTTGAGCATTTCTTACACACGGCTCCGTCATTTTTTCCATAAAAATACAGTACTATCAGTGTATATTTTGTTCAGTTCAATCTGGAGAGCCATGCAGCTACAGGCAAGAGCAATATTGCGGAGCCGCGACCAACGCGACGAACACACAAAACACAACAAAGCAGACGAATCTCTCTTCCCTGTCCTTCTCGCATGGCGCTTTGATCATTACGTCACCTCTAGTCGTGGCTAGTTTCAAGTATCCACATCTGATGAAATAACTATAGAATCGAGAAATTCAGATAATTCGAAAATTCATTTATCCGCGATAACAAACCAGTTGGTCGGTGCCCGCGTTGCCCGGTACGTAGCAGACAGCCTCATTGCAGACTGCCGAAGATCTTGCGCACGCGCTTCTATCTCTCTCTCTCTCTCTTTTTTTTTTTTTTTTTTTTTTTTAAGGTGGTTAGAGGGCAAAATCTGCCTCAGGATCCCTCGGATCCGTCCCCAGACACCGGACTGGTTCAGCTTACGCGGACTACGCATAGCCCACGCAGGCCATACCAGGCGGGACACGGGTTTGGGTGGGGCCCACCGAGAGGTGGGCCCGGCCGTGTAATATCCCTCTCCCCTCGATGTCCGATACCTAGGGCATCGGGCAATCAAGAAGGAGATCCACCTGCATCTACCATCTCATCCCGGAACCGCGTGAGCATTACTTCAGGATGAGCGGCATGTCTCGCGCTCGATTGCGAGCGTTCCTCTTCTCCATCTTCTCTCTTCGGCCACTTGTCGGCATCTTCTGTCTTCACTCTTCATTGTTCCCTCTCTTTCTTCTTTCTTCTCTCTTCTTTCTTCTTTCTTCCCTCTTCAGTGCATCAGATTCCTCCTGGAATCATTTGGGCCTCTTCTGTTTCAATCGGCAGAGTCACTGTAATTCGCCTGCTTCGAGGCGCCTTACTTCCCTCTCTTTCTCCTCTTTGTGGGTCATCACCAGCTTGATGTATCCGGTGAGTCTATCCCATGTCTCCTGGTTGCGGAGCAAGTACGGGACGAGATTCTCATAGCCTTTCAAGTCAGCGATCATACCACTCGCTGGTTCTTGTCATATCTTGCTGACCGGTGTCAGGCGGTCATTGATGACGGAGGTACCGTATCTGACTGGATAAACACGACTGCAGGTGTCCCGCAAGGATCAGTATTGGGTCCGCTCCTATTTTCCATCTTTATCAACGATTTGCCCAGAGTGCTACGCTATTCCCGACACATGATATATGCTGATGATACACAAATATATCGAAGCTGCTACCGCCATGAGATTGAGGATACACTTAGGCTGATTGAGAAAGATGCACTTGCTATCTATTATTGGGCTAATGCAAATGGCCTGAGCCTAAACCTCAAGAAAACGAAAGCAATAATCCTCGGTAGCGCTGAGAATTTACGATCTCTAGATATGAATGCTCTCTCTCCGATCACCATCCTCGATACACCAATAGAATTTGTAACTGAAGTGAAGAACCTCGGTGTTTGGATGTCAGCCGACTTGTCCTGGAAGAAACATGTCTCCTACATCTGCCAAAGAGTCTTTGGAACCTTGCGCCAACTCCGTCCTCACAAGCACGCTCTCTCATTCTCTCTCCGGAAATCCCTCATACAAACTCTCATCCTACCATACTTTGACTATGCCTGCCTTGTCTACCATGATCTCTCTGAGGAACAGAATTCTCGCCTTCAGCGGGCCCAAAACGCTTGTACTCGATTTGTATTCGGAAATATTCCTTGGAGAGATCATGTTACCCCCTATCGGCAACGACTAGGGTGGCTCTCGGTCAAAGCACGACGAGAGTATTTCTTAGCCAGCTCCATGTTCCAAATACTGAAAACGGGTAAGCCTCAATACTTAGCCAAGAATATAGTGGAAGTTTGCAACGCGAGTGTTCATAGGTCAGCAAGACTTCAGACTGGTGACCTTATAATTCCTAAGTGTCGTACTACCGCGCTTCAGAATTCGTTCCATGTTTCTGCATCTATTCTCTGGAACAAGATGCCACGCAATATCACCAATTTGCCTCGGGATGTCACCTCCGTAACCGTTTTCAAGAGCCACTTGCTCCCATATCTCACCAGTCAGGAGTCTAATGTGAATGAAGTCAGAAACTGAAGTAATTTAATATAATTTAATATAATTTAATTTAATGTACGTTCCTTGTGCTGTTCTTTAAAATTTATGTAACATGCTACTGTGTACCGAGTTAATATATCTACCTATTTACAAGCATACTCGTTCCAAAGTTTTATACATATTTATATGAATTTATAACCTTGAGAAATTTTATTGTAACAACTTATGTAAATTGCTTTATGCCCCATGGGACCCATTGTCCCCGGGCTGAATAAACCAATCAATCAATCAATCAATCAATCAATCTCTCTCTCTCTCTCTCTGCATCTCTCTCTCTTCTTCGACCATCTTACATACCCAACACATGTGTAGCAGGAACGTTTCGATATTTCTCGAGTCGAAGCACGGGGCTGGTGAAATCGAATTGAGATGTGAAACGAAGGCATGAATTTTGCGGTGCTGAATAAATCGCGTCCAGTGCTCGGATTGAGAAAATAATTGTACAGAATTCTGAATCGCTTTAGAAAAGCTTTGCTAAAGCATTGCAGAGCTCTATGAGCAACGTTATGAGGTTAATAATCCAAGTAGAAAAAAGTGTGAGGTTAAAAAACCCCAATTCAAAGTATAGATAGGCACAGCGCCTCGCTCGATTTTTCGTCTGCTCATACTCGGCAGCGAGGCGCTACCGCGCCTCTTGATGTCCCCCCAGTAACCGATCTTGTCGGAGGAATATTGGACGCGAGTCTCTTCATCCGATCAACTCATTTCAGAAGTATTTAACGGTTTCTCAGCCATAACCTGACAAATATGAGAGATTAATCCCCGTTCGGCCCTCTCATCAACCCGTTTTTGTGTATTCTCAGCGATCGATTTGGCCGGAAAACAGGACGGGCATGTCTCCTCAACCGAACAGCATATTCCAGAAGTTTTTACCGGTTTCCGACCCATAACCTCCAAAGAATCGATGGACAAGTGGATATCGCTTTCAGTTCAATCCCCATTTCTATGTCTTCCCAGCAAACGATTTCGTCAGAAAAAAATTTAACGGATGTCTGTTTATCCGAGCAACTGATCCCAACACTCCTTACCGGTTTCCGGGCCATAATTTGCACAATATCAGAGGTTAATTCTCGTTCGACTCTCTCATCAACTCGTTTATGTGTTCCCAGGGCTCAAATCGTTCCAAAGATAGTACGGTCATGTCTCTCCAACCAAACAATGTATCTCAGAAGTTCTTACCGGTTTCCGACCCATAACCTCCCAAGAATTGATGGACAAGTGGATATCGCTCTCAGTCCAATTCCTATTTCTATGTCTTCCCAGTAACCTATTTCGTCAGAAAATGACTTAACGGATGTCTCTTCATCCGAGCAACTGATCCCAACACTCCTCACCGGTTTCCCGGCCATAACCTGCACAACATCAGAGATTAATCCCCGTTCGAAATTTCCCATCAACTCGTTTCTAGGCGTTCCCAGCGCTCAAATCGTTCAAAAAACAGTACGGGCATGTCTTTTCAACCAAACAATATGGCCCAGAAGTTTTTACCGATTTCCGACCCATAACCTCCAAAGAATCGATGGACAAGTGAATATCGCTCTCAGTCCAATCCCCATTTCTGTGTCTTCCCAGCAACCGATCTCGCCGAAAAAATGTTTGTGATGTGTATTTTGGCCTCTTCTTGAAATCCTCGTTGAAATCTGTCGTCTTTCCAACGGTTTCCAGCCAGTAGTTTTAGAGAAAAAAATTTATTTCCTACAAAGATCGTTATTTAGGTATGAAATCAACCTCAAATCGGAATTTCGCTCATTTCTCCTCGCTCCTGAGAGAATTTCTGATCAAATAGAGCAAAACAAAATTTCGATCCGTGATCGATCAAAACTTCACCGACATAAAAGGGCCTAAAGTCGCCCTTTTACGGGCCCCAGGGTCCTTAGGAGGGGGAGGGGGGTCGAATAAATCGAAAAAAGATTGTTCTGCAATATTTCGACATTTTACAAACAGAAAAAAGATTTTTTCAATACTCTGGCCTAAAAATGCTGCGAGTGAATGCAATTTTAGGGTTCTCGTAATGAGAAAATATCTGTTCTAGTGCCCAAAATGGGCTACCGCGCTCAGTACGGAATTATACTATTTAAGATTTTTCCCCGACCCCCCCCCCCCCCCCCTGGTGACGATTTTGTCCAGCTTGCTCCAGAATTCCCCATATATGATCCTCGTGTGGTCAAATCATTTTGAGGGTTCGAATGACTCTATTGCGAGGACTACCTAGCATGACCAGGCTTTTATATAGAGGCACGCGTCAGCATCGACATTCCGACGAATTGCAGAAATGAATTATCTCTATTATTTTTCACTGCATACTGTAGCTCCGAGAGTGTTGATGCTTCTAGGTTCTCAAATCTCCCGGTCACATAAGCATTCTTGCTAAAATTCGCAACTTTTTGAATTTAATCTCGTTAATTTTATAAAGCTTCAAGACAGATTTCATGGCAAGTCACTAGTGTCGATTATTACCCTCCTTCCTCCTGATTTGAGATTCGTACGTGGCTGGTTATATGTTTCCAACTTGCATGAAAGTATAATAATGCCACGTGAATTTTCAAATACGTTTAAAGCAATGATTCCCCATTCTGCAATATCACTAGTCCATATTTATCGGAAAATATTACTACAATCTATCAGCGTATTTCCATGTCCCAGGGACACAACTAGTGTGCATAGACTCGAAATTCCTTGGGGTGGAATTTCCTGTCAAAGGAACTACTGAAACCTTCATTTGAGCCGTTTTGGGGCGGATTTCTACCTCAAGATACTGAAATTCAGTCCAAAGCGTTGTACTGCAGTCATTTTTCAGTGCAAGCTGAGTGAAGGAACACGTTGTTGTTAGCCATGAACTTTCCAGTCAAGCAATGCATATTCTAATCACCAAAATTCATCGATGACCTCAAATCGTCTGTCTCACTCATCGCAAGTTCAGCGCACTCTCTTCCCGTTTTGTGTTTTTCTTCACCTTATTTTGATTACTAGCAGACACGAGTGAAATCTGTAATTCATTGGTTGTATTATGATCGTATTGAATAAAATACGATGAAAATAGTTCACTCAATACAATCAATTTTCACGTTAAAAATATGTTACTGAGAACGAAACTTTTCCAAGACTGGTATTCATAAAAAATACGACATTATCACACACTGACAATCGTTTTGAATTTTCACAAGATCTACTTTCTCGGCAAATTTCTTGCGGTTTTTGCCGTTTACACGATTTTTGCCTCCCTCACCCACGCCCGCAATCCATCCACCTACGAAAGGAGTGGACAAACCTCGGGGCAAACACACCATATGCTTATTCGACCCACGCAGAATGTAGGTGGAGGGTATACGTGCCGAAGTAAGTTTGAGGCCCCGCGTCGACAACGACATTTTTTCACTCACGCTCAGCGTGGGTGGATGCGCTGACGGTCAACCTGGACCCGTGCCGAAGTTGCACCAGTAAAGCCCAGCCATAAACTGCATCATCGCTGATAAATTTCGTAGGGCTGCATTCTAATACCTTGTAAATGACTCGTGAATAGCTTGTGAATAGCTTGACAAACGCTGCCTATTTCTGTATATTCACAAGCTATACACAAGTCATTGGCAAGTCATTCGTTTTTCACATGGGTTAGAATGGCGTAACCTCATTCTTTACCACACGTTCAATTGGAGGATCTAACCCAATTTGAATGATGTATATCGGACCATTATAACTGGATGGGCTCAGATTTTGATTAATCGATTCAAATGACTGAGAATTTAGCTCACCGAGTTGTAATTATCCGATTTTTATCATTCAAGTTGGCTTATGATCCTCCGATTGAGCATAGAGTGGATCTTAGCGTAAAATCATTCAAATGCGAAAATTTGCAGATTTTTTCAGTTTGCGGAGATAAAGATCTGGCTAATGCAGTTTGGATGTGACGGCTTTTCTTGGCGCGCCGGCAAGCTGAGCGCGCAATCTCAATATACGGATCTTTACAACCCAATGGCATACGCCCCACAGATGCTGAGCCACTATACCTGTGCAAGCAAAGGTCATTCACAGCTCATCAATAGCTGATGCAGTAAACGAGCTATGCGCGTCGCCAATAGTATACTCTCTTCCGTCCAATCCTTATCTCTGCAAACTGCAAATTTTTGCATTTGGGTGGTGTTATCCCATTTCCCACCTCCTGCTCAATCGGAGGATCATAAGCCAACTTCAATGATAAAAATCGGATCATTACAACTCGGTGAGCTAAATTCTTAGTCATTTGAATCGATTGATCAAAATCTGAGCCCATCCAGTTAAAATGGTCCGATTTTCATCATTCAAATTGGGTTACGATCCTCCAATTGAGCGTGGGGTAAAGAATGAGGTTACGCCATTCAAATCCAAAAATTTGCATTCTTGACGGTTTATGAGATAGCATTGACTGTAGCCCTCATGCACTTAAACCAAAACATTTGTGGGTTGTAAAGATCCCAAAAGAGATCGCGCGTTCAGCCGGAAAACTCGCAGGCGCGCCCAGAAACACTTCCCGGCGCGCGAAAAATGGTGAGATCCCGGCGCGCGGAGGGCCTGGGCGCGCCAGCAAAATTCAACGAAATTGGCTCACCATGGACAGTGCCTAAGTGCGTCGGAAAAGAAGTGCGTGGTTAGAAAACCCCCAATTCAGAGTATATAAGGCACGACGCCTCGCTCGATTTTTTTTGTCTGCTCATACTCGCCAGCATGCTCGCCAGCGAGGCGCTATCACGCCCCTTGATTGGTTATTTCCAGTAACTTTTTGGGAGGGAATCCACCCGCTTCAGATTGAAATCCACCCAAGAGGATTTGAAGTGTGAAAAATAGTCCACCCTTATGCATATGGGTTCACTAAAATACAAAAGCCGATTTCACGATCGGAACGGTATCGCGAAAAAACCGCTCTCGCAGTGTGCGTGTGAATGAACCTTGTAGGATTTTGGGAGATCACAGTATTGAGTATGTATTTTTTGATTCTACGGTGTATTCGAAGTCAATTCAAACTCGAAAGAGATTTAGAATCACAAAGGCCGAGTCTACATAGACGCGCTCACTCTGGGCGCGCGCGCTCTCTCCACTTGCACTCTGCACCCAAACACCGGAGTAGGTACCGAAAATGGGGTTTGAAAATCTTTTGACGAATGTTCCCTCTCAACTTGAGTATCAGTGCGAGTTTGTGGGATGAAAAACGGCCAATCTATTTCGTAAATTGACCAAAAAACTGATCTGCATCGAATAGAGATCGAAAAATGAGAGGCGTGGTTGTGTCTCATATAAGCATCCCCCAACTTTTCATCAGGTCTCCAACTTGCAAGCCATTCAGCAATATTCAGCATCATCTTGGTTATACATTGGTACTCGTTCCAGAAGCTGAATAATGAGCTGAAGTGTATGTAATCCTGATTCAGAACACCCGAGATGTCCCAAATTGACGGAGGAGTGACTCTTGCAACACAAATTAGATCTCAGGTGTACATGGAGCAGCTCGATTCTTCTCAACCAAATTTCCGCACACCTTTGCTTATTTCACAGTTTCTGGAGAAAGTCTCAATGCAAACCCAAGATTATATTGAATATTGTTGAATAAGCCGCGAGTTAGGGACCTGAGAAGTTGGGCGTGGTGATATTAGGCACATCGATCGACATCCAAGTCTCTCACTTCTCGATCTCTATTGGATGCAAATCATCTTTTTGGTTGATATCCGCGATAAACTGGTCATTTTCTATCTCACAAACCCGCGCTGATACTCCGATTGAGAGGGAACACTCGTCAGAAGATTTTCAAATCCCATTTTCGGTACCTACTCCGGTGTTTGGGTGGAGAGTGCGAGCGGGGAGAGCGCGCGCGCGCCCCGAGTGAGCGCGTCTATGCACTGAGAGACTACTGGCACATTATGTGCTGCAACACTGGGGCGAATCACGGCCGTTTCACTGGTGCCCAAGCTCCGCTGCGCTGGTGCGTTTCTGCCCCAGCGTGGCAGAACGGGTATACCAGAGAAAACGACGGGCATGCCCCAGCCGCTTGGCGCATTTCTGTACCATGCGAGGGACGTGTGTCAAGTGACCGCTGCACTCTTTATTATTGTGCAGCGGCCGCGGTCTCGGGAGCGTGTTTGTACTTGTTGCTTATCTTGTTTGTCGATTTGATTCTGTGGCTAATAACTCGATGAAAAGGCGGACAGCAATTTCTGCTTCCCAAGAGTATTTGATTAGTAAATATCAGAGTCAAAGCTAAACCTAACCTCAAAACCAACGTGTGAAACTGTGTAAAACTCAAGTCTCGCCGTAGGGGCCGATGAGTTTGTGCGGTTTTTAAGCATACTCGAGTGACAGATTCGGTGGCACAGTGGTAATGTCGTGGCATTCCCCACGGTCATCATGGCTGCATCCACCGGGGTTCGCGCCCGGGTGGGAAAATTTTTTTTTGTTGGTAATCTCAATCTTTGAAAAACGTGGTGTATTTTTATCCTTCGCGTTCATTCTATCTCGATTTTTTTATAAGCTTTTCAGCATTTTCGCTAATCTTTTAGCTTGTATCACGAATTGAAATTTGATGATTATTAAACAAGTTAACGAAATGATTCCGCTCGAAATAGATGATTAACGCACAGTGATGTAACAATCATTTTTCTACTGTTTTTTTACCAAAAAACTTTTCATGCTTTTGGTAGGTAATTTTCCCGTCTCTGGATTTTCGTTGAGAGAAAGACAACTTCTCAGTATTGAATTTGATTGCAGTAAACAATACCGGGGTGCGGTTCAGCGCATTTAGGACCCGATGAAAAAATCAAACTGGTAATACATTATTATCCTGAACGCGTGCACTTAATCCAAGTGCTAAAACAGTTTATTCACCAAGAAAAATAAGTTCTTTGCGCCCGGATTGAGTCTGCGAGCCAGGGAAATTGAGATTTTTCATCATGAAAACTCTCAAACCGCGTTTTGAACCGGCATTTTAGGTGGAAATGATGAAAATTCGGTTTTTATCCCCATTTTCATGCAAGAAAACTTGTGTACAGAGAATACGAGGAAAACCATACTTTCACATCATCTCGAAAACCCTATTTGTTCGTAGCCCCAACACATCATATTGATGGCTCAAAGTAAAAAGGAACTATCTCAAAACGTGAGAGTCAAAAGGAGCTATCAAAAAATTTTTGGTGAAAAGAACCATCTAAAAATTTTTGTTTGAAAGGAAATATCCAAAAGTGTCAGATTGAGAAGGAACTATCTAAAAAAAATTGATTTCAGAAAGGAACTATCTATACATTTTTGGTGGAAAGGAACTATTTGTGAATTTTTGGTTAGAAGGAACTATCTGAAAGTTTTTGGTTGAAAGAAACTATCTAAAAATTTCTGATTTTAGATAGGAACTATCTATAAATTTTCGGTCAAAAGGAACTATCTAGAAATTTCCGGTTAAAAGGAACTATCTAAAAATATCCGGTCAAAAGGAACTACCTAAAAAATTTTTTTCAAAGGGAACAATCTGAACCATTTTTTGTTGAAAGGAAGTATTTGAGCAATTCTTGGCTAAAAACAAGTATCTAAAAAATATGAGAACTATCGCAGAATATGAAATGGTCTTGGCGTTGAGACAATGAATCGGCTCTAGTCAAGTTATCAACTTTTCTAGTTTCTTGCTGCAAACCATAGAGACTATGATAATGATTAGGCGCCTAGATAATATACATCGCTTTTACGCTGTGGGGCACCTTGAAAACTCTCTAGAAGGGTTATAACCCGGTCTCTAGGGTGTGGCCATGAATTGATCCGAAAATGTTTAGATAGTTCCTTTTAACCGGAAATTTTCAGACAGTTCCTTTTAACCGAAAATTCATAGATAGTTCCTTTCTAAAATCAGAAATTTTTAGATAGTTTCTTTCAACAAAATCTTTTAGATAGTTCCTTGTAACTAAAAATTCACAGATAGTTCCTTCTAACCGAAAATTGATGAATAGCTCCTTTCTAAAATCAGAAATGTTTAGATAGTTCCTTTTAACCGAAAATTTATAGATAGTTCCTTTCTAAAATCAGAAATTTTTGGATAGTTCCTTTCAACCAAACATTTTCAGATAGTCCTTTTCAGTTCTTCCGTTTTTAGATAGTTCTTTTCTACCAAAATTTTTTGGATAGTTCCTTTCAATTCTTACGTTTTGAGATAGTTCCTTTTCACTCTGAGCCATCGATATCATGGGGGGAAATCCGATGATTATCCATAATAGAATACTTTTGAATCACTCTATTCGAGGTCTTGAGGAGTACAAAAAAGAAAGTGTAGAAGAATCTGCTCTAGACTATTTTCTTATGGAAAACCAGTAAGTCCTACATTGAAATGCGAGGTTTAAAAATGGCCTAAATGGAAATTTCGAGAAATTGAAAGAGAGGTTTCCACGGAATTTCCTACAGAAATAAGACTTATTACACGAAAATGGAATATTCGTAATAACTTGAGATTTTGACTTGGGTCTTGACTCTTTTTTGGGCTCTCATTACGTTAAATAGCCTCTCGATATTTAGCTGCAGCTTCGTGTTCTGTGAAATTCGCCTCTTCTTTCTCAACAAAAGCACAGAGTAAAATTAATGAGGTAAATGTACCTTACTTGCCCATTAAGCCATTTTCTCAATAAGTTTGGTCTACCTCAACAATTTTCAACGTGCTCTAGCTCATTTTGAAGCTTGTTTAAGGACCTTCAAAATGCACTAAATTACGTCCAATTTGGATCAATTGGAGCGGAGCTGTCTTAATTTTTCCAAAAAGTGATTTTTTTAGAGTTTACAAAATGGTGTACCCAACTCGCCCCCATTAAGCCATTTCTCCAACAACTCTGGTCTACCTCAATATTTTTCAACGCCTTTAAGCTCATTTTGAAGCCTGTCTTAGGACCTTCAAAATGCACTAATAGCTACGTCTCATTTTGATGGATTGGAGCTGAACTGTCTCAATTCTTCCAAAATAAGCGATGAAAGTCGGTGACAGAGTGTTCTTATCGCCGTGCACGCACATTTGGAGCTTTTCGCCGGTCCAAAACACTTTTTCCGACAGATCTTGACGTGATAAACACGTTTTGAGTCGTAAAAAAGTCGTACTGCACGTCCTTTTGAGATAAACATATGGAGGCATGTTAAGTACGCTCCTATCTTGGCACCCTTGTTTACAAATCGTTTCCGTGTTATGCACATAAAACAGCTCCATATTCAAATTTTGCAATTTTGAGAAATGGATTTTGAAGGTCTTGAATCAAGGAATCGAATGCGCAAAGGTACGTTAAGATTGGTTGAACTCAAAGAATTTGGCACCGATTTTACTGAAGTCGATTCTCTAGGTGCTTTCTTAGCTAAGCAATCACGAAAAATAAAAAAATCACTTTGGATTTTCTGGAGAACGCAGGAGTGATTCGGAGTCGACGCAAACTACTTACTCTCTCATATTTTGACATAACAAACGTGAAAAAAATTTGCCGGGGGCCAAGGAGTGCTTACTTCCGAGATCGGCATATGGGGGCAAGTTGGGTAAAGAGGCAAGTTGGGTAAACTTACCTTATACCCAACGGATGCACACAATTCTTTTCGAAATGTCTGGTGGGACTTAAAGTTCATCTTTGGAACCACAGCCATCAATTGAAATTATTGCAAGAAGAATCTGAAATATGACTGTATTTCAACCATTCATTTGACGGAAGGGTAAACACATTCTGAAATCTGTCTCCTTCCTGATTTTCAAACTCTTATCACTTTTTTGTGAAAATACCAATACATAATTCATACTGGTGATAATTCGGCCATCCTGATATCTCAGATACTTGGAAGAAAAATCCGAAATATGTCCCTATTTGAACCATTTATTCGGGAGAAGGGTAGTCCATGAAATCTGTCTCATGTATGATTTTTGATCTCATGTTACTTTTTATCAAAATACCCATATATAATTTATACTGGTGATAATTTGGCTATTCTGATAACTCAAATACTAAAAATTTAGAGCATCGCCTCAGGAGAGTCCTGAAGATGAAAATACCTAACTTCAAGTTCATTTATGGTTATTCGATGAATATCTGATCTTGGGGATGCATATTCGAAGTGTCTCTGACATTGAGATAACGTTGAAAATCATCTTCGAGATATTTTATTCAATCATTTATATTTATCCATTAGTATATTGTGAATAAATTTGATAAATCATTCATAAGAATCCTCTCATGAATTTCAATTAATCCATATGCTATCGTTATCTCAATGTAAAAATTTGTTAAATGACCCTTTTAATACATACCGTCAAGCTCGAAAGCTTTCATCGAATGACCATGACACAACTTAACTTTGCTTTTTTGAGGTTATGTTCAGCATTTTGAATACGTGGGCCATGAATATGAGATACCTATATGTTTAAGTACGTACTTCCAAGAAACATGGATTATGGGTTTTAAAAACACAAACAATGAAGAAATTTTATGATTTTGTGCGACTTGTCGAATTGCTCAGTTGCAGTTTATTAGCAATTTGTATTTTGTCTTAGATCATCAGGTGATGTGCACTAAGTTTCATAGTAAGTTTTTCCACGGGGAACGATATTTGATTAAAATGGATATTTTCCGATTTCAAGACTACCGCAAAAAGCGTTGATGAAATTTCTATAAAATGGTTCGAAATTGATTGAAATGTTCTCAAGATGAAGGTCCAAGAATTATGAAAACATTGTAGAAAAAAATGAAGTGAAGCCTGGGGTGATGTAGATAAAAAAAAAAAAAGAAACAAAATCTGATTGTCAAGGGATTTGAACCCTTCACCTTTAGCGCGCGAGGCAAGAATTCACTCGCTCGATCAACGACCAACTCTTGCAGGCATTGATCAACAGCTGCACATGTTCATCTGCCCCCCATAAGAGTCTTGTTGTGATTGAATTAGTACCTTGATTCACCATTTTTTCTACAAAAATATTGGATGATATTGAAAGAGTTGGCATATCCTATATATAGGAGCAAAGCGACTCTTGAATATCGTATAATTATACTTATATGATATTCGAAAGTCGCTTTGTTTACGATAACCCCGACGGGCTGATTCTCCGAAGCGCGCTGGGCGACGCTGCCGCTCAGCCGTGGGGCCGAAACGCACCACGCATCCGAGAAGGGCCGGCGCCGGATCGCGAGCGGTTACGTGGTGCGTTTGCACACCACGATGGTTCGCCTCCCGCTCATAGCTGGTTCACTTTTGCCCCACAAGTGGCGCGACGCCAGAGCAGCGTTTCTCGGGGCAAAAATGAACCAGTAGTCTCTCAGTGTGTAGACTCGGCCAAAGGCCAAGTCTACATAGACGCGCTCACCCGGAGCGCGCGCGCGCTCTCTCCGCTTGCACTCTCCACCCAAACACCGGAGTAGGTACCAAAAATAGGATTTGA
Organism: Eretmocerus hayati; assembly: GCA_029851415.1. Classification (NCBI taxonomy): domain Eukaryota; kingdom Metazoa; phylum Arthropoda; class Insecta; order Hymenoptera; family Aphelinidae; genus Eretmocerus; species Eretmocerus hayati. The sequence continues at coordinate 117,423,057 of CM056744.1, read as the reverse complement.
AAATCTTTTAACGAGTATCCCCCCTCAACTTGAGTATCAGCGCGAGTATGTGAGATGAAAAACGGCCAGTCTTTTGCGTAAATTGATCAAAAAATTGATTTGCATCGAATAGAGATCGGAAAATGAGAGGCGTGGTTGTGTCTCATATAAGCATCTCCCAACTTTTCATCAGGCCTTTAACTTGCAAACCATTAAGCAATATTCAGTAATTATATTGGTTATACATTGCTACTTATTCCAGAAGCTGAATAATGAGCTAAAGTGTATGAAATTCTGATTAAGAACACCCGAGATGTCCCAAATTGACGGAGGAGTGACTTTTGTATAACACAAATTTGATCTTTGGTGTACGTGGAATAGCTCGATTCTTCTCAACCAGAATTCCGCACACCTTTGCTCATTTGACAGTTTCTGGAGAAAGTCTCAATGCAAACCCAAAATAATGTTGAATATTGTTGAATAAGCCACGAGTTAGGAACCTGGGAAGTTGGGGGTAGTGAGGCACATCGATCAACATCCAAATCACTCACTTTTCGGTCTCTATTCAATGCAAATGAATTTTTTGATCGATTTGCGCGATAAATTGGCTGTTCTTTATCTCACTAATTCGTGCTGATATTCCGATTGAGAGGAAACACTCGTCAAAAAATTTTCAGATCCCATTTTCGGCACCTACTCCGGTGTTTGGGTGGAGAGTGCGAGCGGCAAAAGCGCGCGCGCCCGGAGTGAGCGCGTCTATGTAGACTCGGCCAAACTGATTTTCGAAAAAAGTAAAGTATTGACGTGTGTAGTTTTCACACATCATTCTCATCCGTCGAGCACATTGTTTTCCGTGATAACTGATCAAAATCACATTCGCGCTACGACACAAAATTCACACATTCCAAGCATCACCAAATCGCTGACGCACCACGGCATTAACACTCCATACACTCAGTACGGCTAATAATACCACCAGGCATTACCACTTTTCTGTTTACGACCTTCGAGACAGCTTATGCCGTGCAGCATTAGCCCTACTCACGAACTATAGCCGAACTAATGCCACACATCATTAGCACTTACGCGCGCCACCCAGCAGACCGGGTGATGCCCCACGGCATTACTCGCCGATCTTACAGCACAGGGACTAATGCCACGTGCCATTGCCTACTTACTAGCTCAGAAATCACTCGGGCTAGCGCCACACCACCTGGTAATGGCGAGAGGGCAGCAGTATAGCAGCCCGTGGCCACAAACGAGAAGAAGAAGAAGAAGGGCTAGCGCCACCGGGCATTATTTTCCAGCGGCAACGTAGGCGTACTAACGGCACGGGACACTACCAAAAAGGTAATGCCGACCTGGAAAATATCTAATGCACTGTACCATTACCGTACGCACGGTGAACATAGGAAGCTAACGGCACGCGCCCATGGCACTTTTAAGCCTTTTGCTCAGCCTATATAAGCCCGCGTATTCCAAACCCAAAGAATGTCTTTTCCGAACCCGCTGTTGCGACGCATTCTTTACGGCACTTTGCCCATCCTTGGCCCACTGCTCCACCACACCGACGTATCCTGGTGCCTTCGGGCTCGTCGTCACCGTGACTCCGTGACACTCCCAACCTCGCAATTCGTGGTTCGCACTTTGGTTCTTGTGTCATATTTGTGCCAAAATATTGTGTGTCATTTCACTGAACCTCGTCCGCATCCTTAACCATAAAACCTAGGTTAAACCCATGTGAAAAATGAATGGCTTGGCAATGACTTGTGGATAGCTTGTGAATAGACAGAAATGGGCAGCGTTTGCCAAGCTATTCACAAGTCATTCATAAGTCATTCATAAGCTATCGCACAAATCACTGTCGTGGCTGGACTTTTTTGCTGTGACTCCGGCACGGGTCCATACAGTCGTGGCCCAGCCCGACTGTTGGCGCACCGATCCGGGCGCTCATCCATCCACACCATTTGCGGGTGAAAGATGCGCGAGAGTGTAGGAACTCGCGGTAAAGGGCGTTTCAAGAACTTGAAGAATACATATTTGCGAGGTTGTTGATGTTGCGCCAGTTGCCTCAGTTTAGCATGATTTGCGGGGGAGCGCAGATATTTTTCGGGAAGGCTCAGTGGGCCGAATTTTTTTTTATTGAGGTTATCGATCTCAACGGGCCCCAGACCATTCTTAGCAGTCAGCACGTATCAACCCCTGATACGGTGCCTTTGCCTACACCTTGTGTATACGTGCAATCTAACTAGCGCTTTTTGAAAATTTTATCTCGCTACAATTGTGTTTGTCAATAACGGGCTGATCATGACACGATCTCGCATTATATCGCCAAGAATCGACTACGCAAGGAAATGATAACGATGAACTATGATCTTGCACATTGACGCCGGGTTCTTACCCCAGTATGAAAAATGCAAACAAGCCCAACAAACTCGATATGGAGGGGGGGGGGGGGGGTGGGCGCCGCGCGACGACAAGAGAATTTTAGGTTATTTATTTATGTCGTTTTTTTGAATCGCAATTTTCAACAGTTAGATACTCATTGAAGTCATTGTAAAGTCATTTGTTTTTCACATGGGAAAAACCAGTCATTTTTTGCAGTCATTTGTATTTCATGGAGGATCCTCAACGTTTGAGATCTGCCAGAGCAGACCAGTAACAGAGGGATCACAGAGGGCTCTACCAGCCCCTTCAACCACGATCTCGATTTGCCAGCATGAAGCAAGTATAAGAGGGTTCACAAACCTGAAATGTCTAGCTGATATTCATCATGTGGAATTCAACCCAGGAGAACACTCAAATCAGATCTCTCAAGAAGCAAGTACATCTCTTCCGAGTAGTTGATCGCTTGCTATCGATGAATTATACGCACCTCTTGTACACACCTATATGTATAAAGACAACGTTTTCAAGACCTAATAGCGTCATTTCGTATACCGCGTTGCCAGCTCCCGGCGTCTATCAACGGATGTATCAAGGTGATACGCTGCTAAAAGAGATTAGCAAAATGCTTTCTCTTAGCGAAATAGTTTCAGATGATTACCCAAGAATTATTTTAATGCAGATTAAGTAAATCTGAAATGGGGTTTTCTCAGTGAAATTCATACCGCGTTTAAGGGGAACGGGCTTCAATCAGATTTGGTTTGAACTAATTGATGTAGGTTGCGGAAAACTATTTGTCTATTTGATTGTAAGATCGATGGATACGTTTTAGAAGTAGATATGAAAAAAAATTCATTTCAGGGAAAATTGTAATTGTATATTTTGATTTATTTCCTCGAGAAACACTTTTAGAGTGGTTGAGATGATCTAGACTCTAGTTTTTTTTACAAAAACAATCGTTTGGTTGAGGCGGAGTTTTGATACAGTTGGTTAATAGATAATGAAAATGGAGTTCTTTAAGGAAATTTTGATTTTTGGAAGGAAAATTGGATTTTAGTCGGGTTTCAACGTGGTTGAATCAAATCAGGTTTCAACCAATTGATGTAGAATGGTGGAATAGCATCTTTATAGTTTATTATAAAATAGATAGATTAGTTGTAGAGGGAAATATGAGCAAAAAATGAATTTTAGTTGAAATTTTTTCATAATGTTTGAGTTATTGTTACAAGATCGCACTTCAGGAGGCTCGCGCGTGTGGTGCCGTACCGAGCGCGGGGCCCTACGCGCAGGTAGTCAGGCCTTTCTATTTTCCGTTACGATCCTGACGCTACATATAGGTATACTCACAGTGCAAGCTGTGCAATGCGGCGCGCTGCTCCACGCTCAAAATTCACTTTGAACTCAATTTACTCAAAATTTAGATCGCCAACGTATCAATTTTTTCACACCATTAGACGCATGATGCAGAATAGCGTCAAATTATCCCATGAATATCGATTTTGGTCGTTTACTTGCCGCACCAGCTCGTTTTAACGTGTTTATCCCATAAGATTGCGTGTGTAAGGATTTTATCTGCCAAATGGGTTTACTCGAGATTTTCATCGCCAACCCATATTTTTCTTGATAGATTATGATTCCTCATTAGTTTATCTATTAATATAAGTAACTTTTAAGCAGTTTCTTCGTTTTGTTAAAATTTGCGCGAGCCTCCTTCAGAGGAATTCAGATTACCTATACTAGGGTTTTTTGTGCAAAACATATCGTCTGGTGGAGGCGAAATTTTGAAATAGATGGAATAAAGATGATAAAAGTAGAGTCTTTCGGAAAATTTTTGATTTTTCGAGAATAAATTTAATTTTGAGTGGATCAAAACGAATTGTGAGAAAATCCGGTATCAACCAATCGATTTAGAATGACCGAAAAGTGTCAACTTAGTTTACCAGAATTTGAAAGGATTAAGGTAAATGTGCCTAATATGCCCACACTCAAGTTCTCGAATGTACGCACCCGCAGACCTTGCCGCACATTTTTTTCATATTTATTACGTTAAAATATGGGAAAAGAAACGTTTTGGACCGATCCTAGATGATCCGCGCCTTTCTTAGAACAAAAAATCTGGTTTCGGTACTTTCGACTTCTTTTTTGTTAGTCACTAAAAGTTATGCCAAACAAAATTGATGGAGTCAATTTTAACGTGCTTTAAATCATTTTCTTCGTCTCTCTTCCAACTTTGAAATGCTCTTTGCAGAATTGCGAAATTCGATTCCTAACCGATTCTATGCTCATATTAATAAAAAAAGTCAAGTGTTCCTAATATGCCCCCATGGTTTTTTTCAAACTCGTCGTTCACTCCATCAGGATACATGGATTCAACTCTAAAAATACAAAAGAGGGTAAGAAAGCTACAAAATGAGCTAAAGTACGTCTCATTTGGGAGTCTGGGAGCCGAGATATCCCGATTGTACAAAAAAACCGTATAATCTCATGAAAGTAGGCCTCTTTTCCACGTGGGGGCATACTAGGAACAAACTGTCAAAAACTCACAAAAAATCTTTTTTTCCAAAAACTGAGATAGTTCGGCTCCGATTTATTGAAATCAAACGTACTTTAGCTCATTTCAAAGGTCTTGAAACAAGCTTTAAGATGAGCTAAAGTACTTTGAAAAATATTGGGGTGAGCCAAAACTATGAGCAAAACAAAAGTAGTGGGGGCATATTAGGCACACTTACCTTAGTTTGTGGGGGAGATATGAGGAAAGTGTGTATATTGAAAAAAAATATCTTTGTATATTTTGAGTTATTTTTTTGAGGAAGTTAGTTAAGGGGATTTGGGGTATCTAAACTGAGGTTCTTTTAGCGAATTCTGTGACTTGGTTAAAAAGGAATTTTGATACAATTGGTTTCAATATGCTCAAAATGGCATTGTAGTTGAAAATTTTCCTTTTTTTGTACAAATTTAGGTTTATGGAGATTAAACAGGATTTCGTTATGAACCAATCGCTAGATTGAACCGAAAGAACCGTACCCTAGGTAACCCAAATTGCCGGGAGATCAAGTTGGAAAGTGATATTTTACTACGAAAATAGACAATTTTAGCGGTTTTACCTCAAAAAACCTCTAAATCAATTTCGATTGGGAGAGGAGAGCAGCCAAATTACTGGTCTCATCTCTGAGTGATTCTATACAACTCATAGAAAAGCAAAAATCGATAAGGTGGAGTGTAGAAGAGAAAGCGTGGCGCAAAAAAGACAACACACATACACACACACACACACACACACACACACACACATACACAGGCAAAGGGCCAGAGAAATGAGTCCTTTGAAAGTTTTGGAGGATTTTAGGAGAAAAAGTGTTACTGACAACCGTTAGATTTTGGCGAGAGGAATAAGATGGTCAAAGCATTTTTGTGATAAGAGGAATTTTGTTGAAGGAAATTTTGGATTGAATGAAAAAATTGATCAAAAATTTGCTGGGTCAAAAACAAAGCTTTTTCTTTAGAGAAAGCAATATCTGCAAGAGAAGCGTATAATTCATCGATAGCAAGTGATCAACTACTCGGAAGAGATGTACTTGCCTCTTGAGAGATCAGATTTGAGTGTTCTCCATGGTTGAATTCCACATGATGAATATCAGCTAGACATTTCAGGTTTGAGACCCCTCTTATACTTGCCTCATACTTTACTTCCTTCGAAAGCCAATTTCTGATTCCAAATCTCCTTCGAGTTTGAATCGAGTTCGAATACACCGTGGAATAAAAAAAAATGCATACTCAATATTGTGATTTCTCGAAATCCTACAAGATGAATTCACACGCATACTGCGAGCGCGGTTTTTCGTAATTTCGTTCCGATCGTGAAATGGACGGCTCCCGACCAGAACCGTATAAGTCCATTTTTGGCATTTCTGGCAAATGAGCTTCAAAGTTTTCTTGAAATAGAAAATTCGGATTGTCATTTTTAGTGATTATGCTGTATTTATCATGTAATGAGTGTGTTTTTACGACAGTTTTTGCATGGGGCGTAATGATCTTTCATTGTTCACATCTTTTATCAGCTGTTTTGCAATAAAACATGGACTTATTCCGTTTTGATCCCGAAATTTTTCCGAATTTTTTTCCGGACCAGAACGGTACAAATCCATCATTTTTTTGAAGTGGACTTATACCGTTTTGGACCGGGGAAAGCAAAGAAACTCGTCGGCTTTCACAATCTTAGATCGAAAAATATTGAAAAATTTTCGATTTGAACCCTTTTGCATCAAAAAACGTCGAAACATTGTGGACTTATACCGTTTTTTGCGTAAAAAAGTTGAAAAATTCTGGGATCCAGAACGGTATTAGTCCAAACTTCCCCCCCCCCCCCGTATTGTCGATCAAGGACTATGTCTACGTGTTGGTGAAGATATTTACCTAGGTGTTGGTAAAGATATTTACCAGTGTTCATGAATCACAGTCGGTTCAGATCGACAGATCTCACCTAATGTGTTGCGTTTGGAGTACTACGACCGTAATCGTTTATATTTTTAAGATTGCACCCCACGCGTGCGTATTCGAGGATATCAGTCACGAAGTATCCATTCAATCAGCTTGGTGTTTACCTATACACTCTATGGTGTTTGAGAAGTAGTAAAGCACGGAATTTCTACTTGGAGATTCACACGGAGGTATTTTTATTGAAAAACTCAGAATCAAAATTCTTCTATCTTAACGTCGAGTTCAAATGAGTAATCAGACTTTATTCAACTCAGCAGTCTGAAACAACTAATATTGATGAACAGTATCACGTGATTCAAATTGAATGCATGTTGCTTAATTCGCGGAGTATCATATTTTTACAACAATATCGACCATAATGAGATTCACTTGTAAACAGCAGAAAAATCGAATTCGGACAGTTAAGCGATTACTGATAACAAGAGTGCGAGTTGATAATATTCAAAAAAATTTCTCGGAATAATTGTAAATGGAATATGTCTATCCCATGATGAGGCTAGATATTTCTCGTCATTCACATTGCTTTTACCAGAAGGAACATTGCACATAGATTATCGAAGTTGTCTGTATCTCAGGTGCAGTTATTCGGTCTTTTGAGACGATATCATCTCTGCAGAAATGATTATAAACGAGAGCCAAAGCAAGTTCAACATCCTCGTCAACATCGATCGCTCTATATCGACTGAAATTCTTCAATTGACCCTGTATAGATCCGGTCTCATGACCGATGATGTAAGACGGCATAAGTTCATTTAGAGCCATTCCCTCCCACAGAATGCTATTCCGCGATTTTTCATGTATTAGATGAGCCTTGTCCATAATTTCAGAGCGTGAAAAAAGCAGCGATGAACTTCGATCATGTCGACTCGATGCAGCCGCCTTCACAACACAAGGCACCAATATCCTAGTTTTTGGAGTGTGCTATCACTTTACAAAGCCTAGAAAAGTGAGGATAGAAGGTACCAGTGCCGTGTTTTGATGCTCGGGCATGGACTTATACCGTTCTGGTCCCCTAAATAAGTCGAAACTTTTTTCCCAACAAAAATTGTCATGGTGCTTGTGTCACCTCAGAATGAACTTTCACTCCCGGAGTTATGCGTAAATATTTCCACATGTATTCTCTACCGTTTCCCGTCAAAAACTCAATTTTCACCAATAGACTCATACCGTTCTGGTCGGGAGCCATCCAAATGGGCTCTCGTAATTTGGTGAACCCATTTGCATAAGGGTGAAACATTTTCAGGTTACTAGTTGTGTCCCTGGCACAGTGAAATACGCTAATGAATTGTAATAATATATTCCCCGATAAATGTGGGCTAGTGATAATTTTTTTCATTCTTGGCGTCATTTCAACTTCAATATCGACCAATCTCTCGACTGAAATTTCTCGAGTGGTTATCAAAATTGTAAGAACTATTATATCGGAATTTGGCAAAATCAATAGACTCTACAGCAATCTTCGAAACGTAAATAAAAGCAACCAGCACTTTTTTGTGCATTATTGTTCCTATGGCCATGCTCATTGACAAAATCGAATAATACCTTTATGAAACTGGTAAAAGTCAATGAGAAATGTGAGGATGCCACGTCTCATTTGAAGGTGTATCAAATCATTTGGTTGCACAGGAGAGAGCAGAGCTTTCAACATTGAAACTTTGCAAAACGAAGATAGTTGGAATAATTAATCAAGATCAGTTTCTTCAAAAATAGGTATTTTTACCGAAAAATTTTGCTCTGAGTATTCAAACGAGCAATCAGAAAATGTAACAGTCAAATCGAGGTACAATCATCTATCAGATAAACGACACACTTTCATTAGAAAAAGTTAAGTGTTCCGTGGAGATGCATCCTCGGAATTTGAAGTATCTCGTATTTGTTTCCAAACTCCAAGCACACCATGCACGTAAAAATTAGATGGCTCACCGGCGCTGGAGTTTGGACGTCCACCACGCTGTGCAAGGTCCCTGTTGATTCCAGTGGTGAGGGCCGAGGGCAGAGTATCCGGTTTGGCCTTACTCCTCGAAGCAACCGTGCTCGACTTCGCCGTGCGCGTGCAACACTCTCTCCCCAATCCCGTCGTCAGGGATGCCCCCTCCGGTTGTTGGCTACTACCGGCCTTGTGCCGATGGTCCGTCGTACTGTGGGCAAAATAAAATGTCACAACTCGTATGCTGCTGCTGCTACTGCAGTTTTTCAATGCGCGTGACGGTGGCAATCCATTTTGCATTGAATATTTTTTCATTTCATCGATTCACTTTGAGCTAGCACGCGTTCCATCTATTCTATCTCTCATTCTCTTTCTCTACTCCTAGTCGAGCACAATGGAAGTATTATTAGACGGAGATGTAGATCCTAAGAGGACACCGTTTCAATGAGCTCGAGTGCAATGTCTGGCCGATCTCGTCTGTTACTACTCACTCGCACTGCAAGCATAATCGTATTTGCCACGCGGATAGTTGAGTTTGGGACTGCAGAATCTCACGACGGGATGTTATACCAACTTACTGCAGAGCTACAAAAAAATACGCTGCTAAAAGAGATCAGCAGAATGATTTCTCATGGCGATGTAAGAACTCAACCATCCACCTATCAATTGTCGGAACAGTATATCACTTAAATTTTTTATATTGGTCGAATTATGTCTATAAGTTGACTCAAATTCTATAATACGATCATAGCGATTTGGGCATTCAACTATCTATAGGCAAATTCTTCAGACATTATATATTCTCCTTTGTGAGTGTATATGAAGAGAAGAGGCACGCAAGGAGCATTGCTCTTTAGCACGCGGAATATTTGAAAAAACAGGTCAATCAATCTCTCTGAAAATTTAATGGAGTATGCTAAGGAGTCTCACACGTTTGCTGCAACGCCATTTTTTTGTAATTTTATTTTGGTTATGAACTGGACCCCCACATTTTGGTAAAACGCTCATATGGGCCTAGGCTCTTCTTTATGTTATTGCTCACGTTCTTGATTGAGTAAACCTCCATGATAGATTTTTTTTGGGAAAATATTCCAAGCAAGTCTCACAAGCGGGGACCACAGTGTTTGGGTCGTCAATCACCTCCAAACTTTTTCTACAGTTTGGTACTACCTAGAATATAAATAATCCAGAGTCACTCCGTCCAATGGGCCGCCTGTCCAGAGCTACAAGCAAAAACGTTAGCATTGCGAGTATATCTATATATGTCACTTTTCAACATGGGCCTATATGAGCAATGCTAATCTCAGTGGCTTCATCTCTGGACAGGAGGCCCATTGGACGGAGTTACTCTGGATTCTTCATATTCTGGGTAGTACCAGACTATGAAAAAATCTTGGAGGCAATTGTCGACCCAAACACTGTGGTCCCCCTTTGTCAGTCAGCAAAGATTGAGAGATGAAAAAGCGCGGATCCCACCGGTGTGACCCGTCGCAGAGAACGTGTTAATGATTATGCCAATGAATTCTGGGGATCCCATAACAAGTATTTTTGATCTGAGACTCTTTTCTTGAGGACTTACAAATTTTCAGATGGTTTGTACTTCTTCTGGTTCGCTTCAAAAATATGAGATACTCTGACGAGAGTGTACTGGGAAGTTCTGAATCGATTGGCTGATACGCAATTTCACTCAGAACCTTATTTGGATGGTTAAAGGAGGTATATGTATACCGAGACACACAAAGAAACAGCCATAACATTCACTCCGATGGGACACGAAGTATCTCGGACACTTGTGAAAAATTCTCTGAAACTTTGAGGATATATTTTGAACAATCTAACAATGGTGCCGGTGAACTTTGGAACTCCCCCGGCGAGTATTTTCTAAGGCGATGCGGTCACCGTGCACCGTGACCATGGACCTTGAAAATACACCTTACAAAAAAAGTTTGATGATTCAAAGTGTGAGACGAATTGTCGAATAATTTTTATTATCCAACTTGTATTCCTCAATACGTCGCTTAGCCTAAATCATGAGGAATCGCAGAAAAATGGGAATAACTAAGCCGCGGGAACCTCCTAACGTATAATATACGCACATTTTCATTCCCAACTTTCTCTGATTTTATTGCAATTTGGGCTTAATGACCAGTGGACGAATCTGAGTTAGATGATAACAAATATTTGTGCGCTCGTCGTTTAGCCCAAATCGCAAAAAAATCGGAGAAAGTTCGGAATGATTTTCAGCTTGCATGGTGACCGATGCGCCTTAACTTGTAAATTTTTTCATGCCAAATTTCCAATCTTCTCGAAAAAAAAACATATATCTTACATATAATTTAAACTTTCTCCCTCTGACTCAAAAATGAATGAAGAACGCGATGTAGATGTATCTCGACGTGCTGAATCAACTGGTTGGTACAAAATACCCGTAGAGAGTCAATAGACGGAGACGAAGAAACTGGAATGACCTTGCCTCGTATAGAACACGAAAACTCTAAAATGCTTCGACAAATTCTTCTGAAATTTTGCGGATGGACTTCAAAGACTCTTACAATGATGCCGATGGATTTTGAGCATCCTCCGATGAGTAGTTTTGACTTGTGAATTTTTTTATGACAAATTTTTGAATTTTTATGAAAAAAGCATATCTTAAAAATGCTTTGTACTTTCTCCCTATACCTCAAAAAATGTCAAGGACGTGATTTAGAGGTTTCTTGACGAGCTTAATCGATTGGTTGATACGGAATTTTGTTAAACTGTCATTATTATGGTCTAAGAGACCAATGTTAAGAGGAGTGCAGAGAAGCTAGAATGGAATGGGATGAAATCAAAATTCTGTATCGACCAATCAACTCAACACGTCGAAAAACTCCAGACTCGTACGCATAATATTTTTCAAGGCAGATGGGAAAAGTATGAGTAGTTTTGAAGTTATGGAAAAATGACCTACTTTCAGGAAAAAAATTCACAATTCCGAAAATACTGATCGGGAAATGCTCATAATGTAGAGTTCCCATCTACAGATGTCAGCGACTATGTCCGCGAATTTTCAGGAGGATCGATGGAAACAGTGAAGAGTTTTGCTGAGCCATAGAAAACAACACACACGCGGTAAGAGGGCTCAATGAATGGGGTTGTAGTAATTTTTTGAGACATTGTCAACAAAAACTGTGACCTATATACAGTCGATAGATCTTGCCAGAACGAATAGAACGGTATAATTTTCATATGAGTGATTCCGTCTCAAGTGTTAACTTCGATGTCCGGAGCTGACACTTTCAAACGGAGTAAAATAGGTTCAATCTGAAGGTTGTATGCATTAGCTATCATTATATAGGACCTAGCAGAATAGGTTCGAGGTATAATACTCGATGTGTTTCATACTCCCAAGGCAGATTTATACTAAAAAAATACGGTTATTTGATGGTCTTTTTTTCAAAACCACCCCTTCAAGCTCGTAGTTTCACTACGTATCAATAGATTTTGCATACTTATGACACACCATTCGAGAGCTCATACCTCAGAGAGTAATTTAATACACATATGCAAGTCTGCACTCGAATTTTTCGTGGTGTAACCAGCGCGGACATATTGTCCTGGACAATCGTGTCACCTTCCGTGGCGTGACAAAAACACCGCCTCACACGAGTCTCTAGAACTGGGGCTAAATTCGGGGTGCAAACCACCCAAGGGGTTGTAGTGGGATATTGTTTCAGGCCTCTGTGGGGTCATTTTCCAGCTAAAATCGAAATCGCCACTTGGGCCGTTTTTTACTAAAGTCAAGAAAAAGTATTTCTTCGCGACCTTTCGACCTCTTACGCTCTATAGCTCAAACGGGACGCATTTTTTCGAAAAATGTGTAGAGAACTACAGTCCCTACCATAAATAATGGAACACGTAGGGTCTCACTCAAACAGTGATATTTCCAATTCGATTGGATTCTGGAAAGAGGGTTTTGAAGAGCGCAAAAAAATCTATCGATGCATGGGTTTTGATGATTTTTATGTGCTTTTTAAGTGCCTGTGCACGTGGTTGAAAATCAGAAAAAATTCTCCTTCGATCAATCACCTACAATTTTGACGGGAGTGATCCAATCACAAAAATACTCACAGGATCTTTTAGATCGTTGAAAAATCTGAAAATTTGGTCCTCTGTAAAATTTTCGTACGACCCTTCCCGTCTGACTTACGAGCTCCGGAAGAAAACTTTGTAGGATCCAAAAACTATCATGACACATGATTCCGACGTCAAATGACCTCATCTTCCAGAATATTTCATCAGATTTTGTCTAAAATTTGAGGTAGCAACGATTTCTCGAAATTTGATGTGAAAATTGATAAATTCCGTGTTTTGCTTCTGTAGGTCACATTTGAGTCAAAATCTGACGAGATATTCTGAAAGATGAGATCATTTTACGTCGAAATCATGTGCTATCATATTTTTTTAATCCAATTTCGCCCCAGAATAGAGCGAGAGGGAATGGAACAGGTGGCAGGCTCGATATCTCCATAAGCACCCTATGTTAATACAAAGTTTTCTTTCGGAGCTCGTAAGTCAGACGGGAAGGGTCGCACAAAAATTTCACAGAGAACCAAATTTTTAGATTTTTGAACGATCTACAAGATCCTGTGAGTATTTTTGTTATCAGATCACTCCCGTCAGAATTGTAAGTGATTGATTGAAGGAAAATTTTTTCTGATTTTCAACCACGTGTATGGGCACTTAAAAAGCTCGTACAAAATTATCAAAACCCATGAATTGATAGATTTTTTGTGCTTTTCAGAACCCTTCTTTCAGAATTCTCGTCCGACCAATCAATTCGGAAATATCACTGTTTGAGTGAGACCCTACGTGTTCCATTATTTATGGCAGGGACTGTATTTGTAGATCTTGAAAAATCAAGAAAGAATATGTCCTAGTCTCATCTTTTGAGACTCACCTGTTGAACAGATTGGATCTTTTCTCATTAAAAATTATATTCTTTCCGCTCTCTTGCTCCACAGCTCGGACGGGACGCATTTTATCGAAAAATGTGAAGAGACCTTGTTTGTCGATCTTAAAAAATTGAGGTAAAGTATGTCCTTGTCTCACCCCGTGAGACTGAGAAAATTCTCTACAGAATATTGAGATATAATCGGAGGGAATAGTCATCGAAATCAGCAGTCAGTGACGAAGGTACTATATTTAAATGAACAGAACGCTCTGAAGAAAGTGATCGTTACTCCTGTATTTGTCTCCCAATGGTTCATAGAAAGTTATCCTATAGAAATGTCGATGAAACACATTGTTTCATGATTATGGCTATAGAACACAGGAAAGTTACGGGGGAAATATGATCTCTGATAGAAAAACCTCTCAAATTTTCAACAAATGAGTTTCACGGGATGAGACAAGGCCATACTCTCGCTCAATTTTTCAAGACCTACGAAAAAAGGTTTCTACACATTTTTCAGAAAAATGCGTCCCGTTCGAGCTAAGGAGGAAGAGAGCGGAAAGAATATAATTTTTTTGAAAAAAGCTTCAATCTGTTCAACAGGTTAGTCTCAAGAGATAGGACTAGGACTTATTCATCCTTGATTTTTTAAGATCCACAAAAAAGATCTCCACACATTTCCCGAAAAAATGCGTCTCGTTCGAGCTGTAGAGCGAGAGAGCGGAAAGGATATGAGTTTTCACGGAAAAAGCTCTTATCTTTTCAACAGGTGAGTCTTACGGAATAAGACGAGGACATATCCTCTCTCAACTTTCTTAGATCTACAAAAAAGGTCTCCACACATTTTTCGAAAAAATGTGTCCCGTTCGAGCTATAGAGCGTAAGAGGTCGAAAGGACGCGAAAAAACACGTTTTTTGGATTTTATTAAAAAATGGCCCAAGTGGCGATTTCGATTTTAGCTGGAAAATGACCCCACAGGGGCCCAAAACAGTATCTCACAACAATCCTTTGGGTAGTCTGCACCATGAATTTAGCCCCAGTTCTACAGACCCGTGCCCAGATTTTCTGTGTGACCAAAAGCTTCCGTCCCGGGTACCATTTCGTTCGTTTTGGATTCGACTAGAAGTTCTCGGTGCGCCGCGGCCGTTATTCTGAAGTAGCTCGGCGAGCGGTGCTGATATGTGTCGATTTTCTCGAAAAGTAAAAAAAGATGTCACATCCGTGGCATACGGATTAGAGCGCAGAAACGATTTCAGTGACTCAACCATACCCTTTTCTGGTGTAGTTTGATGGCCATAGAGGTATACATTCAGCCAAGTCGATCCGAATCCGCGCGCGCTCGTAGGATGCACTCAAAATCGAAATGTCACAATCTGTCTCCGCCTGATTTTGCTGTTAAAGTATAAATACGCTGCTAAAAGATATTAGCAGAAAGCTTTTTCTTGTCGGGATAAGAGATAACTTAACAAAAATGTGATTTTTTCAGTCACAATTTCTCATTCACTCTGCTATACATTTCTTTCAAGCTGATCTCAGTTGTAGGCGAAGAAGATAAGATGCATGTAATGCATCCAGACGTTAATACTTTAATATATTCCTACAATACCTGAAATGAACAATAGTCCATTTTTTTTTCTTGTGGCACCTCATACTCCTCATTGGTCAATCAATATTTATCTTTGACTTCGATTTGTACGACCTATGTCAACTTGGACTGTTAAAAAATGTAACAATTGCTCCCTGTTGGACTCTTCCTTTTGGGTAGATTGTTTGGTTGAGGGGAAAGTCCAATACAGTTGATGTGAAGAAGATCAAAATGTAGTTTTTTGTAAAATTTTTGATTTTTGGAGGATAAATTGAATTTTAATCGTATTGAAAGGAATTTAGGGAATTTTGGTATCAACCAAGAGATTAAAAATGTGGGAAAAGTATCAACATAGTTCATTGGAATTCCAAAAAATCAGTCTGGGAAAGAGATATGACGAAATAGTACATTACGCAACTAGGGAGTAAAAGAGGACGAGTCCCTCCCGGGTGGATATTAGCGCTCGAGGCGCAGCCGAGAGCAATAAAAACCCGGGAGGTGATCGTCCTCTTTACTCCCCAGTTGCGTATATTACTTTTCACTACGAGGGAACGAAAACTCGCGACATTTACGCTCCGCGAAGCGGGAGTAAGGCGCGTCTTTGAGTCCCTAGTAGTGAAAATATGAATATTGAAAAAAATATTTGTGCTTATAGTGAGTTATTTTTTTTAGAAAGCTTGTTAGGGCGATTCAAGCTTCCTAAAGTAGGGTTATTTCAGGGATATCTGGAGTTTGGTTGAAACGGAATTTTTATAGGATTAGTTTGAATATATTAAAAATGTAGTTTTTTGTAAAATTTTTGATTCTTGGAGGATAAATTGAATTTTAATGGTATTAAAAGAAATTTAGAGAATTTCGGTATCAACCAAGAGATTAAAAATGTGGAAAAAGTATCAACTTAGTTCATTGGCATTCCAAAAAATCAGTCTGGGGAAGAGATATGACGAAAATATCAATATCGAAAAAAATATTTGTGCTTATAGTGAGTTATTTTTTTTCGAAAGCTTGTTAGGGCGATTCAAGCTTCCTAAAGTAGGGTTATTTCAGGGATATCTGGAGTTTGGTTGAGACGGAATTTTTAAAGGATTAGTTTGAATATATTCAAAATGTAGTTTTTTGTAAAATTTTTGATTTTTGGAGGATGAATTGAATTTTAATGTTATTAGAAGAAATTTAGGGAATTTCGGTATCAACCAAGAGATTAAAAATGTGGAAAAAGTATCAACTTAGTTCCTAGGAATTTCAAAAAATCAGTCTGGGGAAGAGATATGACGAAATGATGAATATTGAAAAAAATATTTGTGCTTATAGTGAGTTATTTTTTTTAGAAAGCTTGTTAGGGCGATTCAAGCTTCCTAAAGTAGGGTTATTTCAGGGATATCTGGAGTTTGGTTGAGACGGAATTTTTATAGAATTAGTTTGAATATATTCAAAATGGAGTTTTTGGTGAAAATTTTGATTATTTCGTAAAAATTCAAGTATATGAAGATTAAATGAAATTTTGGTATCAACCAATCGATAGATTGAGTCAAAAAAACACTAGTTTAGGTAACCCAAATTGGGGTAAGATAAAGTTAGAGAGAGATATTGTACTATGAGAGTAGATAATTTTAGCGATTTCACCTCAAAAAACGTCTAAATCAAATTCAATTGGGAGAAGAGAGCAGCCAAATCATTGGCCTCATCTCCGAATGATTCTCTACAACTTGTAGAAGACGAAATTTTGATTAGGTGAAACGTACAAGAGAAAGCGTGTTGGGAAAAAAACAATACACATACACACATACACACACACACACACACACACACACAAAGGTACGGAAAGATGACTCCTCCACATATCTTGAAGGCCTTTGGGAGAAAAAGTGTGACCTACAATCGATAGATTTTGGCAAGAGGAACAAATTGGTTAAGGCATTTTTTCGATGAGAGGGATTTTGTTGAAGAAAATATTTGATTGAAAAGAAAAATTGATCAAAAATTTGCTGAACCAAAAACAAAGCTTTCTCTTTAGAGAAAGCAAAAGTGCGTTCTGTTTTAAAAGTTATCAGAATAGGATTATGCATCTGTAATATTGTTGTAGAATCGCATCTTTCCCAAATCTCTAACTGTGAACCTCGTTTCCAGCACTCGTATGTATTGTCTGAGAGCTTCGTTCCATCAATAATATTGATAATATATGATATTATTATACTGACTGTATGGGAGGAAATCGCGCAAGGACCGAGAATTGAAAAAGTTATAGTGTGAATGAAAGCATAGTACACTATATTATTAATCGCTCTCCTCTTTCCTCTTTCGTGTTTTATCTTTCTCTCTCTTCTCGCCTTTCGCACTATTTCTCGATCTAATTTTAATAAACTAATAATCACTGTACTTTTAGATTCACTACTCTAATCTAGTCTCCAGTCACCGAATCAACAAATCAGTCAATCAAATCGTCCATCATCGAATCACCCTTCTGTTATCTCGGGCTCTTTCCTCTTCCATCCTTCAACTTGCCTCTTTCTAGTTCTCTCTCACTCCCCTCTGATCTATTGGATCATTGTGATCGATCATGATTTTGATTAATCTCGATATTGATATCTCATAGTGAATCAAAAAAGTACAAAAGAATTGTTTGAAAATATCTCGTACACTCGAGTTGCAATGTACGCAAGACCACCTCGTTTAACTTTGCAAATAATTACTCGAGTGCATCTTTTGCTCGAGACGACAACAAACAAGCTCCCAATAAACCGATTTTCACCTACAATGGATCAAGGACTGTTGTATGATCGAGAATATTCTGACTAAACAAACACCGCTTCCAGCCATCAAGATTTGTAAGAGCTACGCAAATTTTTACATGTTCGAAATGAAGCCAGAGAGACTGTGAAATAGCGCCCCAATACCGTTCCACGTATCCTCGATTTATAATTCCCACGCTCACTTTCATGATCCACATTGATCAAATTATCATTTTTTCCATGATAAAACATGAGAACTACACGTGCAGGCGATCTTTTAGTCAAATTTCGAATCACAGAGTGTATCAAGCACTCCAAGATGCCATAATCCCTGGATTGTGTCACATTCCGTGGCACGCAAAATCAATAAATCAGCTGTAGTTTTCCTAGAAGTGAAAGATGGCTTGTGCCTCTCGTGATATCTTGTTTAAGTTACCAAAAAGGGTACACTCCACCATCGCGAGGCCGGATTGGACAAGATTCTACCTCCGGACACTTTTGAGGCCCGAAGTTAACACTTCTGGCGGAATCACTCATATATCCAAAAGCTTCATTGGGGGAGAAACATTTTTTGAGAAAAAAATTCGGGGAAAAATCTACTACCGTCAAATGAAAGCTTTCTCTTTTGAGAAAGCAATAGTTGAGTCTGGACTTAAATCGCGCGCACGTGTGGGAACTAGGGCTTCCGCGAGATTGAAAATTATCTCGTTCTCTTCTCGTATCGTATCGTAAACCGAGAGCGAGAGCGATTCGAGATCACTGAGTTGCTCGGTGCCGAGAAGACCAGCTGAGCAGCATTAGCCAAACGCGGTCGAATGCACCCTAATCTCACTATTTCCTTTTTTTCCACTACATAGTTGATGCTCGTGGCTCCCAGCAGATGATTATACCCGGGTCCACTCACCACGACATCGTGGCGCTCGTCCACAACCTGGTGCTCCGTCGTCATCGCGCACACATTCTGCAACCATAACCTATATCCCAGGCCAGCACATCCAAACGCTGGTGTGTAACCAACAGCTCTGGGCACTGGGCAGCTCATCTGACATCATCAAGTAGTTTTGTTGTCGTCTGCTCCGCGTGTGCTGTGATGCAGTCATGATCTGCAATCTGCATGTGTAATTGTTCATGTATTTCAGCGAATTCAAGGAACTTATGCACGAGTAGCGACCTCTTGGTGCACGAATAATCGTCGGCGACCTGGTCGGCACTGCTGGGACACTCAGGAGATCAATTTCATCAAAAATATAAAACCCCGCATTTTCGCATCCCCGCTGCGGCTTTGCGATATGCGGGTTGCGGGGTTGCGATGTTGCGGGCGGTTAGACGTTTCCGTAGTGCCGAGAACGAGGCTCATCTTCTGGTTCCTCGTTCTCGTCGAGGCATTGTCGGCTACACTCGTGAGATTCTCATTCTCCCGTAGTTCTATCATCAAAAATTAATTAGGCTATTGGTACACATCTTGAGTGAATAATACCATAACAAGGGATACTCGTGGTAGAAGAGTGATGTGGGAAAAATGATGCAGGGATCCGTAAAAATACGCTGCTAAAAGAGATTAGCAGAATGCTTCCTGCACGCATTATTTGATTACAACCGGTACAGTCATATTCTTTTTCCTTGTAAATGTATATGCTTGTATGTTTTTTCCCCTCTACTCTTCGTCTCCTTAAGTTTACCTCGTTAGCTTGTGCCTCCCCAGATTTTGTAGATAATTATCCAAATTTCATAATTTCAATTCAACAATTCTCTTTTCCCACTCATCTATCTATTAATCCCATTTTCTACGAAATTCGGTGTGTTTATTATGAAAATATTCCTCATACAGTTCATCATTCATTCAACGATTCATAATTTCCAAGCCTCCAAATTTTCTTCACTCATCAATTAGTCAACCATTATCTTTCAGTCATCTAAACTATCGTTTTCTCAGCAATACGAATCGTTAGGTTGGGAAAAAATTTTGATACACTTCGTTTGAGCGTCATCAAGTGGAATTTTTGGTGGAAATTTCGATTTTTCAGGGAGGAAACTTAATTTTGATAATGGTTTACAAATTCAACTGAGATCCGGTATCAAACATCGATGAAAAATGATTGTAAAATATCCATTACGTCATTGTAAATTGGGTAATACACTTGTAGAGGAAGATAGAAAAGAAAAATGAATAATAAGAAAATGGTTCTACTACATTTTGAGTTATTCTTTCGAAGAATCTCATGAGCGGAATCCAGGGCATCTAAATTGGGGTTCTCTCAGCAATATCTATCGCTTGGTTGAGACAAAATTGTTATACAGTTCGTTTCAGGGTGATCAAAATGAAATTTTTAAGGAAAATTTCGATTCTTCAAGGAAGAAACTTGATTTTGATAATGGTTTACGAGTTCAACTGAAATCTGGTAACAACCAATCGATGGAAAATGATGGTAAAATATCTATTTAGGTCATCGGGAGTTGGATGAATTATTTGTAGAGGAAGATACAAGAGAAAAATGAATATCCAGAAAAATTGTTCCACTATCTTTTGAATTATTTTTGCGAAAAAGCTCATAAGCGAAATTTGGGGCATCTAAACGAGGGTTTCCTCAGCAATGTCTATCGCTTGGTTGAGACGGAATTTTGATACAGCCCGTTTCAGAGTGATCAAAATGAAATTTTTCGTGAAATTTTCGATTTTTCGAGGGAGAAACTTGATTTTGATGATGGTTTACTAATGCAGCTGAAATTCGGTATCAACCAATTGATGGAAAATGATGATAAAATATCTATTTAGGTCATCGGAAGTTGGATGAATTATTTATAGAGGAAGATACAAGAGAAAAATGAATATCCTGAAAGATTGTTTCACTATCTTTTGAATTATTTGTGTGGAAAAGCTCATGAGCGGAATTTGGGGCATCTGAACTAGGGTTTTCTCAGCAATGTCTATCGCTTGGTTGAGACGAAACTTTGATACAGCCCGTTTCAGAGTGATCAAAATAAAATTTCTTAGTGAAATTTTCGTATTTTCAAGGGAGAAACTTGATCTTGATGATGGTTTACGAATTCAACTGAAATCCGGTATCAACCAATCGATGGAAAATGATGGTAAAATATCTATTTAAATCATCGAAAGTTGGATGAATTATTCGTAGAGGAAGATACAGTAGAAAATTGAATATTCAAAAAAATTGTTCCACTATATTGTGAATTATCTTTGCGTGAAAGCTCATGAGCGCAATTTGGGGCATCTGAACTAGGGGTTTCCCAGCAATGTCTATCGCTTGGTTGGAACGAATTTTGATGCAGTTAATTTGAGGATGATCGAAATGTAGTTTTTGGTGGAAACTTCGATTTTTGAGGGAGGAAACTTCATTTTGATGATGGTTTACTAGTTCAACCCTAATTCGGTATCAACCAGTCGATGCAAAATGATGAAGAAATACTTAAGTAGGTCATTAAAAGTCTGGATAATTTCTTGTAAAGGAAGCTATGGAAGGAAAATGGATATTCGAGAAAATGTTCCACTATATTTCAAGTTATTTTCCTGACGGAGCTTATGAGGGGAATTCGGAGCAACTAAACTAGGGGTTTTTCAGCAGAATCTATCGTTTGGTTGAGACAGAATTCTGATACGGTCGGTTTGAGGACGATTAAAATGTAATTTTTGGAGAAAATTTCGATTCATCTCAGATTGTTGAGGTTTGCAGGGATAAAATGGAATTTCGATATCAATCAATTGATAGATAAAGTCGAAATAAGTATAGTATAGGTGACTCGAATTCCCGTGAGATCTTGGTGGGAAAAGATATTTTACTATTAAAACACGAGGTTTGAGCAATTTTTGCTTAAAAAGCCTCCACTATCGGTTTAAAAATGATTGTCTCCTCGAGAATTTTTGGAATATCGGCTCCAAAAAAATGTATAATTTTTCTAACTTAATAACATCAATGCACATCTAGTTGCGGCCATGTTAAGATTTATTTGAGGTCGATCGGATGATAACTGCGCCCGTATCCGTTATCAGACTGCAAGAAAACGCAGGTAAAAGGCCTATTTCAGAATTAGCTCGACTTTCGGATGCTGTAACTTCGCCCAAAAGTTTTTTAGCGCACTGCAAAAAAATGAGGTGATTGATATTTCATTTATGGATAACCTCCAACAAAGATCGTCCGAAAAAAATTGATATTTTTTGGAGATAATCGAGTTTTTGAAATCTCGAGATCCACTGGGGATAGAGGCTTGATTCAAAAACAGAAAAATCATGAAAAAATTCTGGATGTCATAAATGATAACGCAATATCAGATTTCAGAAAAACAAACGAGAGTCGAGGTCGCAAAGTTTGGAAAAATTAAAGTCTGATGGACCCATTGTGCGGCGTTTATTGTCCTTCATAGCCGGGGCCCTTCAAATCGTCGATGGGCGGGACTACCTTACCGCAGATCATAAAAGTCATAAAGCCTCGGTTTCAAAGTCAATTAGAGTACCATCAGCCTACTGCAATATTATTCGGACTCCTTATTAAGGAGTCCGAATTTTCGACAAAGACCGAACAATAGAACCGATCTGAAGCGCGAGTTGAGCCTTGCGTTACTAAACGATATAATTATCTTCGATTCATCGATAAAGCGTTATCAATTATAAGTCGAATAGATTATCAGATAACATACAAATATCCTTCTCATTCTTAGAGTTTTATGATCGATATATGTGACCTTTTTTTAGAGAATCCTCCAAATGATTAATGACGTAAGATCAATCCGGCGTCCTTATCATTTTATAGTCAATCATTCGGTTATCATTCTGATTGATAAGATAAACATCAATAGTCGTATGATTGATCTATTATCTTGTTTGATTGTTGACTGATATTGATTGATTGTCCAAAATGCGTGATTACAAGACACACATGCATGGCTACGATATTATCAATAATCGGTCGGACAAGATAACAGATTAATCACACAACTATTGATGTTCATCTTATCAATCGGAATGATAGCCAAATGATTGACTATAAAATGATAAGGACGCCGGATTGATCTTACGTCATCAATCATTTGAAGGATTCTCTAAAAAAGGTCACATATATCGATCATAAAACTCTAAGAATGAGAATGATATTTGTATGTTATCTGATAATCTATTCGACTTATCATTGATAACGCTTTATCGATGAATTGAAGATATATCGGATAGTAACGCAAGGCTCAACTCGCGCTTCAAATCGGTTCTATTGTTCGGTTTGTCGAAAATTCGGACTCCTTATTGCAGCAGACTGATGGTACCCTAATTGACTTTGTAACCGAGACTCTATGACTTTTATGATCTGCGGCCAGGTAGTCTCGCCCATCGACGATTTGATGGGCCCCGGCTGTAAAGGACAATAAAGGCCGCTCGATGGAGCCAGACTTTAATTTTTCTAAACTTTGCGGACTCGCCTCTCGTATGTTTTTCTGAAATCTGATATTGCGTTATCATTTTTGATATCCAGAATTTTCCCATGATTTTTCTGTTTTTGAATCAAGTCTCTATCCCCAGTGGATCTCGAGATATCAAAAACTTGATTATCTCCAAAAAATATCAATTTTTTCGAACGATCTTTGTTGGAGGTTATTCATAAATGAAATATCTATCACCTCAATTTTTTGCAGTGCGCTAAAAATTTCTTTCGCGAAGCCACAGCATCCTTTCTTGCAGTCTGATAACGGCTAGGGGCGCAATTATCATCCGAGCGACCTCAAATGAATCTTAACATGGCCGCGACTAGATATGCATTGATGTTATCTAAGTTAGAAAAATTATACATTTTTTTTTGGAGCCGATATTCCAAAAATTCTCGAGGAGACAATCATTTTTAAACCGATGGTAGATTTGATGACACTGGGAGGAAAGAGATGATAAATCACTGGGCTCTTTTCTGAATGGTTCTCTACAACTTGTAGAAGAGCAAAAGTTGACCAGTTTAAATGTAAAAGAGAAAGCGTGGACGAAAAAAAAAACAACACACACGGAAAAGGAAAAAGGGCCTCAAAGATGGGTCTCTCTTAGGTTTGGAATGGTTCCTGGAGAAAAGGCATTACCTACAATCGATAGATTTTGGCGAGAGGAACAAAATAGTCTTAGCACTTTTTAGATACAAGGACTTTTGTTGAAGAAAATATGCGATTGAACGGAAAAATTGATCGAGAATTCGCTGTCACGAAAACAAACCTTCCTCTTTCGAGAAAGCAAGACATAATTAAAATTTTATCGTAACCATGAAGACATAAAAACAGTCATTATGATACTTGGTTGTTCTCAAATGTCATACGAATAAAATCATAACGAATCACAATCCATACAAAATGACAGGATCAAACAATTCATGACTGAATTTGACAAATATCTTTTCTCACCGAGCTTTTAATTCACGAGCCAATACAGAGTGCTGATTGAAGAGATTCAGTCTTCATGGATATAATCTGTTATCTCTATTAGCAACTAGAGCTGCTCTCGAAAACGATTGCTCAAATGGTACAGAGCTTGGCATGATACATAATATATCCCTAGCCATTTTCGACAATAATGGTTAAGAAGATGCATGTCACTTCCACCATTGTGAAACATTCGTGTCTGCATCAGCTCTGGGTGAATTCAAATAAGCATCCAATCGAGGGGGTGCGTGGAAGAAGGGCGTAATTACAAAAGGGCCATTTTGAGATGATCGATAAAAACTTAACCGAAATCGCCAGAGACATGATTGAGCGGACCACTGGCTTTTTTCAAAAAGGATGGCATCATCGAGTTATCAGTACAAGCCTCGGAGGATTAGAGTCGATTTCATGAATTTTACAGCCTTTATAAAAAACGTAGTTACGCCTTTTCCGAATCACGTTCGAATTTTTGGTGCACTTGCCTGTGAAAAGTTGAATCAAATCCTGAAATCAAGTCCAATCACTCTCAAAATTCACGAACATGTTCATGGATACCCATTGAGAGATGTTTCACGGTCACCCATTGAGAGGTGTTTGACGGTAAAGTTGTTCGAAGCATGCTCAGGAACTGTGTATTCGCGAAAAGTTCGATATGGTTGCCCAAAAATATGGAATGTCTCAAGTCACTATACTGATGTTTAGGAACTCATTTTGGAGGTAGGAAGACGAGGTCTGATAGTTCGGACCCATGAAAATGAGTTTCCCTTTTGAGGGGAATTTTTTGAAAATGTTTTCATCAGTAATTACGCCTTTTTTCCGAATTGCACCGAACTTACGCCTTTTCCAAGCATGTATGGAAATGAGAGGTTCAGTAGCATTAGTTTGCTTGATCAATGTTTCGAAATCGAACGTCTTCTAACGTATTTCCATTTATTTTTCTAACAGAGTTTTGGTGAGATTTCTCGGCGAGCGCGAGAATACACCGAGACGAGAATGTGGTCGTTCCTAGGATCTCGCCGAGAATGAGATCAAGATCCAGATGCGGTTAGAATTCCCGATACGATAGCGAGAGGAGCTCATCCTCGTCTCTCCTCGTATCGCAGAAGCTCCATTGGAACTGTTGCTACGAGTAATTCTCTCATCCAGGCCGAGGAGTCGGATTTGCAAGTATACAGTACCCTGCAAAATAAATGGAACACCAATACCTTCAGTAAAACAGCCATCACTCCGACGCGTTTGGGTCTACGCTAATTTTCTACAAAGCACTTGAAAGACGAGAAAAAATCTATCACATCATGTGTTTCAAAATTTTTCTTGATCGAAATTTCATGCGTTTAATTGACACTCAGAATTGGAGGAATTCTCATTTCAATCAATCATCGATCATTTATCGGGAAATTACGATAGCATGGAAATTCTTGCGGGATGTTGTAGCTCTTTTCAAGACCTTCAAAATCGTCTTCTTATACATTACTCTACGGTTTTTTATACCCGAGTTACGAGCGATCTCGTAGAAAGGATTTTGTACGGGTTGAGGGTATCGAAAGTATGGAGACATGGGTTTTTCTTAGTTGAGGTGAGCGGAAGTCCTTTCGACCAATCTTTGGAATGAACCTGGCAATTATCACCTAAAATTCTGAAGATTCCACGTCAAAATCGTACATTATAATCTTTTCCGTATTTTGTTACACTTAACCCGTAAGAAATTACTTCTACGAGATCGCTCGAAACTCGGGTATAAAAAACCGTAGAGTAATGTATAAGAAGACGATTTTGAAGGTCTTGAAAAAAGCTACAACATCCCGCAAGAATTTTCATGCTATCGTAATTTCCCGATAAATGATTGATGATTGATTGAAATGAGAATTTTTCCAATTTTGAGTGTCAATTAAAGGCATGAAATTTCGATCAAAAAATTCTTTGGAACACATAATTTGACAGATTTTTTTTTCATCTTTCAAGTGCTTTTTGTAAAAGTGGCGTAGGACCGAAACGCGTCGGAGTAATGGCTATTTTAGTGAAGGTATCCGTGTTCCATTTTTTCTGCAGGGTACTGTATCTAGAGTTGCGATAAGTCCTTTACTGTAAAATGGTTCATTTGTAGTGTCTCTTACGACGCTGCGGCCATTTGCCGCTTAAAGTAACAAGTGCTCTATACGTACGTATGCGTGCATATCTTAGTGTTGCAGCAAGCTGATACTCAGGGTTTCTGGCTTGAATTCTACTTTTCACGAGCGAAATTTACTTCACGAGAGCGAGAGTTTGTATACATGTAGGTTGCACGAGAGATATAGCACACTTGTCGCGTACTAGGTCACGAGAATGGCCAATTCAGTGAAAAAACGCTCGGGATACTATGCGGGTGTTATGAATCACGAACGAGATGCTCCCTCGCTTACTTTTCGCACGAGAGATATTGAACTCACCGAGCGGAGGATAGTTCTCTTCTGTTGGTGTGCGCAGTTGAAGCAGTTGTCGAGGAAATGCTGCCGGTGTTGAGTCTCCTGGAGGCACTGGTACTGCTACAACCGAGATCTTGCATTGCGGATAGACTTCCGGCTAGAGTTGAGCTCCCGCCGGCTGCCTCGCTTGTGCCCTCGGCACCGCTGTGCTGGTGATGCTGGATCGATCCTTCGTTGGAGGCGACGACTTGGAGGTCATCCTCGGCGAAGCCAGATACGTAGTCTATACTCTTTTGTCCCACTGGGGGAAACCGGGGCGAGAGTGTCCCCTTGAGAAGTTGGTCATCCTTGTAAAAAATACAAAAACATTATTAAATATTCTGAATATTCCTGAATTCGGATCTTTACACCATTTAGTTTCTCCCTACAAACTTCCACAAGCTTCCAGTATGTCTACGTTTTAAAAAGTAGATTTGAAATTTCGGTTCTAAAATCCGTATGTCATAGCTATGTTTAGTTGCCTGCACGAGCATAAAATCATCCTCTCTGAGGCCGGGATTTGGCTCAGTCTGATGGTGTATTTCTTAAGCTTCAATCTCATTTTTTCTGCAATGAGCTACGTTGCATTGTTTCTGAGTAATCACAAGAATGATTGAACGTGTTGTGCGGGGTAAGACGGGCACCGCGATCGGGGTAAAACAAGCACACGAAACTGACGCGAGCGCGGTTGCGCGAAGTAGGTAAACCTGTTGGCTTCAGTCTGTCTGCGATCAGAGCGAGAGAGAGAGAGAGAGAGAGAAAGAAAGCATGCCGAGCATGGGTAGATAATTATTGTCAAATCATACGTTATTATTAGCTGATACATTGAGCCGAGAAAGTCTGTCTGTTTTTCCTATTTAAAGTAAATTTAATGAAGGTGTGCCCTATTAGAGAATCATGGCGGTGAATCCCGGGCTTGAATCGTGAATCGAATCGTCGGTTGATGCTCGTGCGAGTGTAGATAGCAGACAGAGTTTTACCAAAGTAAGAGAATTCTACCCTTCAAAATCAAAGATAACTCGAAATCCAACGGTATCATTATTCACAAGTTCAAGTTTGCATACCAACGCACTGAGCATAACTACTAACAATAATTTGGATAGATATAACCTTGTCACAACCCTGAATTTTGTGTGCTCTTCTTACCCCGTTCGGGTGCCCGTCTTTACCCCGCGAGTGCTCGTCTTACCCCGGCTTTTCTGTTCTAAGCTTTCCATAATTGCGAATAACTCAAGGGAGACAAAATTTTCCAAAAAATTCTATGCTATTCTAGAGGCAAAACTATGCCGATTGCTCATTTGAAACAGTTTGAAAAGTCAAGATTGAGAGCATGAGGCTCGATTTAATTGGGGCTGCCCGTCTTACCCCGGTCTCCCCTACATGTTTGAAAAAAAAACCATAGCATCATCTCATTGGCATACATCTTTTCATCAATTTGTTTCTCCGCTTCCTCGCCGTGTTGTTCTTGCACTACTTCATGGATAACCCCAATTCGCTAGATTATCGAGATATTTTTGGCGTATCTCAAATGCTCGTAAAATATTGACATATCATTGTGTATTCTAGAATGACTATTTATTCTCAGGAGAACATGGTCAGAAATTGACTGTTCATCTATTCATTTATGCATGAATCTAGATGAGCTTAGAGTATCGAAAATGCTATGCATAGTGCTTAAGAGATATGTATTCACGTAGATGACGAGAGCATTAGCAAAAGTCGGCATAGTTTATTACAGTGGATACCAGTAGTTCCGCCGAGAGTGGGATTTCCCGTGTTCCAAGATCCTCCAAGTTTCTACGACTTAGAATGGACTCCACAGCAATTTTCTCGAGTGTATTCTGTTGGTATGCGACTATGTTGATAGTTTTTGAGACGATCCTTACGCTTTTGTATTTCGTAATGCTGCCTAAAGGGTCGAAATATCCGTTCTGTCCACTTTAAACGACCCAACTTCGATTTTACATTGTTTACAACGCATATGCAGAGTCGAAAATCCCTATATGAAGCTATGCAGTCTAATTTGTGATACATCGAGCAACAAAAACCACTACTTTGCGAATCAAAATTAAACCTTCTGCTCGAGCACGGCCATCCGACATTTTGAAAACGGGTCTGCACCAAAACTGCTTGAACAGCAATAATTAGCTTCGCAAAGCCCCCAATAGCCCATTAAACCTTTCTAACCAATGACTTAGGATTCTAGATCCGAATTATACCTAACCTATGCGCGGTATCAACCGAAAACTCAGATTCGTATTCAGGCGCACCACACGAACGTGTTTTCAAAATGGCGTACAAATTTTTTCGTCCTTCCCGTCCCCATGGTGTGCTCCTCCCCAAGGCACTATATCGCTTTGTGAAACACATTTTCTGGAAGTATATGGTTGCATTAGAACACATGTATGGGAAAAAGAGTCTACGATTAGTTGTCGAGCTGTGGGGATAATTTGAGAGGCGAAATGCCCTTTCCGTCCCTGTCCTTTCCACTCCCCTCTCCGACACCTAAAACTTGGCATATCTTTGTTCAGGTTAAATCTTGAGATACGTAGCTTCAGATACTTCTATTTAGTGCCGAAACAAGTGGGAATCAAGTGCTACGAGCCACTGAAAATCATCTGGGGCGACTGAAATAATTGTTTGACCCAAATCAATCCCCGTGACGATTTTGACCCCGAAAAATCCCTTTTCCGACGGAACTACCCATATACATATTAACAAACTATGTTGAGATTTGTAACCGACGATAAAATTGAAATTCGCGAATACAAATTGTATCAATGATGGAAGGTCGTATAAGGCTTGAACATTACGGGCGATCATAACCGTATCTTGATGATTAACATCTGCTAATGTAAACAAGGAAACGAGCCATAAGCGAGACTTTCCCGGCTTATCTCTACAGACGGTCGTCGTGATAAATAGACGGGAACAAGGTAAATGGCAAAGGGCCTCGATTTAATGCTCATGTGGTAGCCAACAAACTTATCAGAGGCGTCACGCGGTTTTCTGAAAGAAATAGCATGAACTTATACTTTTCAGACAATAGAGACAATCATCCAAAATTTTTTTGCATTTGATACTTCTGACCATTTTGCGATGACACTCCAATCCTTGAGCATTTCATACGAACTGATACACCACGATCCACCCACCCGGAAAGTATATCTTAATAACGAAACTCACCCTGTGCATCTCAGCGGCGCGAACCTCGACGCCACTCTCACCGCCATCCTTGCTATCGGCCTTGGCCTCGTTGGCCTGATGAGCACCCGAGACGTCAAAACCCATACCGCCCTGTTCCTCGTCTTCATCACTCTCGAACAACAACGGGGATTCATTCAATTCCACAGGACCCTCTGGAATTGTAGGTCTGCGGTGAATCACCGTGATCACTGACATGTTCCCCATGCTGCTGTCCGAGCTGCTAGTCATGGTGTTATTGGAGCTGTCCTCCTTGTCGCTCTTGAAACCAATTCCATAATGATTTAGTAACTCTAAGATGTGAAGGGAAATTGGTGCCCACCATTTTTGAAAGATGTTAATCCCTTGAAAACAATAAGGTGGAATTGGCCCATCACAATTTCGTGCTTGATCGGCAATACTGCGGTACGATAGTTGATAAAGATGTTGTTGCACCCGTTTAATCGAATTCCATTCCCAGAATTGAGCCTCTTTCCGATATAATCATCAAGTTTCACTTCGCCTACGTCCTCAAAGTTGTCGGAAGTATATGCAATTTTTGCTTCTCTAAAGCTTTCCTACTTGAATTATGATAAGCTTGTAATGTGAAAATGATGTGAGAACTACATACAAAGTCGACAGCTATATAATTTAGACCTATTACGTGCATCTTTTTCGACCGGAAAAATCAGCTTTTAGTGATTGAATAAGTTTCCCGAACTCCTCCCTCAAATAACAATCGTTATAGCCACCTCAATGAAGTGCATAGTAGTTTGTCATACGTCAAAGTAAAATGTGCAATAGGATTCGGGAGCGACTTCTACTCACTATTCGAGTAACAAAGGTTTATGTTCTTCTTTAAATCGGTGGGCGCAACATATTCTGCAAGTTCAACGTCACAGATCTTCGGCCAGAATAATGTGTCGCTGCCAAACGAAGAATCATGTTGATCGTCTATGCTTACTCTTGAATTTCTCACCACCCGATTCATCCCAGCTTGATTGTTATTTTGTTTACTTATGAAATAGTGGAGGAAGTGACGAAAAGTGAGTTACACTTTTTATGGAAGCCCTGTGCTGACCACGGACCTGAGTTGCTATTAGAACAAATGTCCCATGATTATATCAAATTTGAAGAGACAGATAGAATTTTTCCAGATTTTTTGGGACAGTGCTATTTACTCCAGAGGCCGAAGAGTTTCGAGAGACGCGCCAATTACACTGATAAGTACGATAATCGACGATTACTCGGATTATATCAAGAGCACTACGCACGTGTCATGGAAAATCGATAGAGTACCATCCTGGAAACTATAAAAACTGTCTGAAAAATATTATCCCAGGGCGTGAAACCCCCGATCTCATTGAAATACTGTATGGTACGCTAAGAGTCAAAGATTCTGTAGATTTCCTCATATCTTCGATTAACTTCGTCGTACGGAAATTTTGAGGGAAGGATCTTGAATCACAAAAAATCTATCGATGTATGTCTCTCGAATACTTTTTATACGTTCATACGAACATGTCAGAACTTCTGACATCCTTCAAATAATGAATATTGGCTGAAAAGTAGTACCTACAGAGTACAGCACCTGCAAATATCTACAGAGACTCATTTCCTCCAACTTATCTTGCACAGGAAGTAAGCACAGTGGTCAAGCGTGTTGAAAAGGCTATATGAGCAAAAATGCTTTCAGTCTAATTTTCTCTACGTCTACGTTTTTCCAGTAAGTGTTATCCACCAATGGCAGTGATATGAGACTGAAAACATTTTTGCTCATATAGCACTTTCAACAAGCTTGGGCACTGTGCTTACTTTCTGTGCAAGATAAGTTGGAGGAAATGAGTCTCTGTAGATATTTGCAGGAACTGTACTCTGTAGGTACTACTATTCAGCCAATATTTATTATTTGAAGGATGCCAGAACCTATTTGGGACAAGAAAAAATTTTTTTCCAAAAAATATTTTTTTTTGGTCATCTGGAGCTTTTAGCGCCGACTCTGAGAGTACCCTCTGAAACATCATGTCATCAAATACCCCCAGAAAATTCACCAAAGAAATTCACGATGGTATTTTTGAGTAATTAATTTTTTTTAATTTCTCGTAAAAAACGAGTTTTTTCGGATCCGAATGGCAATTCCAACCTAATTAGTGTAAATTTGCATGCAACATCTACCTAGTAACTATATTCAACAAGATTCAGCTGAATATTCAAAGTCGCATAGGAATTATTGCATCTTTACTGATTTCAAAGTGTCAGTTTTTCTAAAATTGATCTTGCAGCTCCCGATCTCCAAATTCGCGTAGCTCTGACAGGGAATCGATTTAGGCCAAACAAAAAAATACGTATCTCCTCATTTTGTCTCAAGAATGATATACTTCATCGGCAGAAATATCCGTGACCTCAACTTTTTTCGCTGCCTGATCTTACATGGATTCGGCCTCCAACAATTTGAGTAAAGAAGGCCTCCATCGAAAAGCTTGTCAATTCCCTTGGCTCAAACGTCAAGCCTTGATCAACTACCTTGAGCGCAACTTGATCAAGATTGTAATACCACCATGATCAAGCGCGGATCAAACCTTGATCAAGATCGTGAAATTCGCTTCGAGGTTAGGTTATCAAACTTTTGTTATTTGAACATGCGCTTCGACGAATTTGAACACAACCCGTGATTCTTGGTCAAGGGTTGATCCCCGCTCTTGATCAAGGCGGCATTACAAATCTTGATTTAAGGGATCAAGCCCCGTGATCAAAGCTAGATTGCAGCTTGGCTGGCTTGTCAGATCGAGGAGGCTCCAATTTTTCTATTCATTTTATGAAAACTTCATGGGTTTCAACGCCAAATCTTCTAAGGTTTTTCATATAACTAAACTAAGAAAAGGAAGAAAGAACATATGCTCAGGACTCGAATAAATCGTCAAACTGATGAAGATCTGCATGCAACCGTGTCTTTCAAGACTCGAAGTCTACCTTAGCAATGTACGTTCAATTCACGAAGCATATGAATCATATCTCTGCATCTGAACTAATAGACCTTTTCCGTCAAGTGTCCAAATTTTTGAATGTTTGAATTGTATTATTCTCAATTGATACCGTACTGAAAATTTTGAATTTGTAGCGTGACTTCTGCAGCAAAAATTCAGTGTTGCTCGTAGGAATGCTAAACACACGAAATGCCATGTGACATTTTTTCGTGACACATTTCAATTCAGGAGATTACGATGTTTGTTTGTTCCTTAAGAATATTTTCCCGAGAATGAGAACGTATTTTACAAAACCAAATACAGTCCAACTTGTGTAAGTGGAAGCTGAAGAACCGCATTTTTTCCTAGATAGAGAAATTCTCCAATAATCTGGTATCCCAGATGAAGAGGGTCGAAACTATCCAAGTCTCGTTTGTGCAGGTTCTCCATATATTCCACGAATTCACTCGGCGTGGATTCACATTAATAATTTTTTCAATCACAATCAATAATCATGCATATAAGTCAGATATTATAAAAATACAAATGAGATGAGAAACAAAGCAAAAATTGAAAAATCACTGATCCTCGAGTTCGGCTGACGCACATATTTGCTCATGCAAATTCCCAGTTACGGAGTTCTCCTCATATTTGGTTCCAGGTGTAGGGTGTCGATCGCTCGCAAACCGTCCGCGTCCCCTTGAAGCCGGTTCCCGCGTAGAAATAATTTTGTTTGGGAAATGTTTGGGAAATATTTTCCCCTCGGAAGCATTGGGCCAAACTTAAAAAATGAGACATCCCCAAACTTGGTGATTACGACCCAAGTTTGGCATGCAAACTTCTCGCAACTTCTCAGAAGCTTTGCGTAAGTTTAGGAAAACTTTGGGAAATGAATGCTTTCTGCATGTTTGGCAAATTGTTGCCTACCCAAACTTTACAGATATGAAAAACTAGTTACGAACTTTGTTTGGGAAAACGTTTGCATAACTTCAGCGCTATTTTGAGAAGCTATGGCAGGGCTCGCAGAGGTCTTTTCGAAAGCAGTGGTACTTTGAAATTATATGGAAAAAGTGCAAGCGTTTTGAGGAGCTGTCTGCAAGCTCTAAGATAGTCTACTTTGCGTTTTTGAGAATGTTTTGTACACGTTTCTATCATTACTTTATAGCCAACGTTTAAATAAAAGCACGTTCTTCATTAACCTGGAAAAATAATTAGCCACAAGGAATCTTGCGCACTTCCGGAAGAAATTTAGAACCATTTGTGCGAAGAAGATTAGAATCAAAATATTCAAATCGGGGAAGTGTTTGAGGGTTATCACACGGTTCTGCGTACTCTGGCACAGTTGCGGCACACATCATCTCGACACGAATATACTCATCTGATACCTATTGCCGTTGACAGTGAGTGCTTCTCTTTTCATTAATGCACAAGCGATCATTCTCTGGAGCTTTGATGGGTTTTCCGTGAGTACTCGTTGAAGTCTAGGATGGTTGAATTATTTTCAAACGCAAAAATGGCATCAGTGTGGATATTTGTCGATCTCCTTAGTTACGATCGATTTTCTATGTTGACAACCAACAAACAAACAGACTGGTCTGCAGATGCAGAAGAGTCTGTTGCTAACAAACGCCAAGGCTTTGATGTGATGAAATTGCGTCCACCAAAGCTTCAAAGAAAGATTATCCAGACATGGTGTATGGATGAATTAGAGTACTCATCGTCAGAATCACTCGATATCAGATAAGTAAATTCGTATCGGTTTGATGTGTTTGTCGCCGACTGTAACTAGCAGACCCGTATGATAACCTCCGGGGTAACTTCCAGCCTCTCTACACATTTGAATTTTTTCCGCGACTCTTGATTCTAATCTTCTTCGTCTGAGAGGTTCTAGTAAGTTTTTGCTTTTTTTCCAAATTAATACAGCGCGTGCCTTGATTTAGACTTGAGCTAAAGTATGATAAAAACGTGTATGCGAGGTATTTTCAATAAAACGCAAACTAGACTATTGATAAGTTTACAGATAACTTCTCAAAATGTTTTCGCTTCATTCATATAATTCAAAGGAATAACTGCTTTCGAGAAGACCTCTACGAACCCTCGATTAATGCGCTTCATTAAAGTTCTGCCATAGCTTCTCAAAGTAGTGCCAAAGTTATGCAAACGTTTTCCCAAACGAAACTCGCAACTAGAATTTCATATCTGTAAAGTTTGGGTAGGTAACAATTTGCGAAACATACCAGGAAACATTCATTTCCCAGAGTTTTCCCAAACTTACGCAAAGCATCTAAGGAGTTGCGAGAAGTTTGCATGCCAAACTTGGGTCTTAATCACCAAGTTTGGGGATGTCTCATTTTTTAAGTTTGGCCCAATGCTTGCGAGGGGAAAACATTTCCCAAACATTTCCCAAACAAAATTATTTCTACGCGGGTTTTTTGGCTCACCAGAATAAGTTTTTCCAAAAGGACCGCAACTTTTTCCCAGTGACATGGGTTTCCTACTTATCCAAGTCCCACTTACACAAGTTCGACTGTATTCCCAACGATATTACGACCATCTATTGAATAACCTGCTTGTCTACTGGAAAATTTTCATCACGAAATGCTTTCTCTGTTCAGGCGGATTTCCGACTCGCAATTTAGGCGGTCGGTCAGCCGTGATCACAACGATCGTTTCGCACGTCAAGAACCGAGTGCCCCTAGCAGTCCTGGCTCTCAACAAAACAAAAAAAAATTACGTTTGGGTAAAGTTTGGGAGAAGTTTTCTTTGGGTCAAGTTTGGGCCAAACTTAACCCATGAGACTGAGCCAAACTTGTGCCATCAGCCCCCAAAGAGGTTTTCATGTTTGGGAGAAGTTTGGCATGAAGTTTAGCCAAACTTAGCACAGCTTTGGGCGAAGTTTCGGAAAACTATGGGGTCTGATGAGGAAATTTGGGAAGCTTGTGGCTCAAGTTTGGGACAAGTTTGGGAGACCTCTATCCAAACTTTGCCTTAGGGTTGGGAGGAGAAATGCCAAGCTTCTCCCAAACAAACGCCTCGCAGCATATACTCCAAGGGCGGGTTTTCGACAACCCTGGAAAACAGCTCTCACGATGTAACGCAATTCGTGCCTGCAAAAATCGGGTCGAAAATAGGGGAAAGCCTGGGTCTAACGACGTGCAACTTATCACCACGGCTGCTCATCGACGCGAGCTTCATTCATGCAAAGTCAAGCCGAAGATACTCTCTGCTTTTTGCCTGCAACAAACAAAATTCACCACAAAGTATCGCGTCGAGGGTGAATGAGGAGAGGTACTTCTAAGAAACAGACTCGAAAATTAATACGAGGAAACGGTTTAGGTTAAGAGGACACTGCGGTGTATATTTTTGAGATATTCCTGAATGAAAAAACCTGGGGTACTCATCTGAACAGGAGCAGTTGTAGTCATGCCATCACCGAACTTTTGTCCGCGCCGGGGTTGCTCTGATTACCTGAAATTTCATTGAAATTTTTTCATGAATTTCTGGTGTGAAAAACTTGCACGAGACGACGGCATCAGCCACTGTTGACTATTGTCACAGGTTACACCTTGACAACGTTGTTGGTTACCAACAGAAAAATCGATATCAACGGTCGTTGCCACCCGAAAATATTATCGGCGTAACCTCTTCAACAGTGGCTGATGCCGACTCGTGCAAGTTTTTCGCACCAGAAACTCGTGGCAAAATTTCAATGAATTTTCAGGTAATCAGAGCAACCCCTGCGCGAACAAAAGTTTGGTGATGGCATGACTACAGCTGCTCTTGTTCAGATGAGTACCCTAGGTTTTTTCATTCAGAAATATCTCAAAAATATACACCGCAGTGTCCTCTTAACCTAAACCGTTTCCTCGTATTGAAATTTTCGAGTCTATTTCTGTTTCTTAGAAATACCTCTCCTCATTCACCCTCGACGCGATACTTTGTGGTGAATTTTGTTTGTTGCAGGCAAAAAGCAGAGAGTATCTTCGGCTCGATTCTGCATGAATGAAGCTTGCGTCGATGAGCAGCCGTGGTGATAAGTTGCACGTCGTTAGACCCAGGCTTTCCCCTATTTTCGACCCGATTTTTGCAGGCACGAATTGCGTCACATCGTGAGAGCTGTTTTCCAGGGTTGTCGAAAACCCGCGCGTGGAGTATATGCTGCGAGGCGTTTGTTTGGGAGAAGCTTGGCATTTCTCCTCCCAACCCTAAGGCAAAGTTTGGATAGAGGTCTCCCAAACTTGTCTCAAACTTGAGCCACAAGCTTCCCAAATTTCCTCATCAGACCCCATAGTTTTCCGAAACTTCGCCCAAAGC
Source organism: Eretmocerus hayati (assembly GCA_029851415.1). Taxonomy (NCBI): domain Eukaryota; kingdom Metazoa; phylum Arthropoda; class Insecta; order Hymenoptera; family Aphelinidae; genus Eretmocerus; species Eretmocerus hayati. The sequence continues at coordinate 117,385,724 of CM056744.1, read as the reverse complement.
TGTGCTAGGTTTGGCTCAACTCCATGCAAAACTTCTTCCAAACATGAAAACCTCTTTGGGGACTGATGGCACAAGTTTGGCTCAGTCTCATGGGTGAAGTTTGGCCCAAACTTGACCCAAAGAAAACTTCTCCCAAACTTTACCCAAACGTAATTTTTTTTACACGGGGGAACACGCACTCCTTCACGCGATAGTCTTTTCGAAACAGGCAGCAACACTTTGCCTAGAGGTGAGTGTCATATTTTTATCATCCTTGAGAAGTACACAAAACTGCTTAGAAATGCCAAAATTATGATGTTACAAATAATAGACACAACCCCTACTATGTTAAGTGTTACGTTTATTGATAATACAGCGATGTATTTTCCTGATTAGCAAAATTAATTTTGATCACGAAATCTCATGATTTAGCATTTCAAGCAGATACTTGATTTCAGAATCCACGAATTTACTACAACTATACAGTACCGTGCAAAAATCCCTGAATGGTGGTATGAAATCCTCTCTTGCACAAATTTCAATTGCACGAACCCAGAACAACGAAGAGGACTTTGAAAACAAGCATTTTGAAGATGAGAAGAAATGCTAACTTTTGTGGTTTTTGATTTTTATTCAACCCTTCCTGGTTGCACAAACAGCTGATGTAATTTCAAGAATTTTTAGAAAAAAACGTTTTTACATCAGCTGCCATTTAGATGCGGATAAAGATAGAGCGATCTCACAAAGAGTATCCCAAAGAGCGGAAAAATCCCATTTGCAATGATTTTTTGGATATTTTTTTTCGTCGTGCGAGCAACAGTGTGAAAGCTCTGAAAGTAGCCAGATTCTCAGATTTTCAATGTAATACGGAAGAAACGGCAAAAATCGCAGAAAACTACCGGGTTCTGGCTAAACTTTGAGAGCTCTCAAACTCTTGTTCGCACGGCGTGAAAAATAATCAAAAAATCATTGCAAATGGGGTTTTTTCGCTCTTCAAGATGCTGTCTGTGAAATCGCTCTATCTTCATCCACACCCAGAAGGCAGCTGATAGAGTAAAATCGTTTTTATCCTCAAAATTTTTGAAATTACATCAGCTGTTTGTGCAACTAGAAATGTATGAAAGGAAAATCAAAAAACACAGAATTTTAGCATTTTTTCTCATCTTTAACATGCTTTTTTAATTTTAACATTCCTCTATATACGTTGATCTGAGCCCGAGCAATCAACGTTTGAGCACGATAGGATTTCTGACCACCTTTCAGGAATTTTCGCATGGTACTGTACCTATTTTGTGTAGCAGTCTGAAGTTTGTAAATATTATTTCAAGTTATTGGTTTCAAAATAACTCCACATTAACGTGGTCCTATTCCATAACTATTTGTCATTTTGATGGTAATCAGAGACTCCTACAAAGAATAGCGTAATCTTATTAAGGCCCTAAACTCGTAAAATCTTGAACCAAGAAGTTGAGTTGGGTAAAAAATAACATGTGAAAGTATTGACTTTATTTTGGTCATATTGACGAAGCATAACGACTGCATATGCATCATGGAACTCATAAAGATCTTGCGAGTTTAGGGATTGAAATGATGGAAAAAAGCAAACACAAGGTACAGAGTACCGAATTTTAATTGCTTATCTTAGCGATCCATCGCTGTTGTCGAGTCGTTGATAGACAGAGTAAACGAAAAATAATTCTGAAAATTAAATTATCTTCATACTCCAATTTCCTTCAAAAAACTAACTTCTTTTGTATGATTTGATACTTGCCTGACAGTGTTTTGCCATTTTTTATACTAACATAGGAAATACAGGCAGCCGGATTTGTGTCTGGCACAGGTGGGTGAATTCCTTTTTCCTACAGCGGGGTCAACACAAATCGAGTCAATTTTCCTCACCATAGAATGATATATTCGTTTGTCTCCATTCATTCACGAAATTTTCATCATTTGCCATTTACAAGGAGAGGTAATGGTCCGTGGGTCGTGAATTTGGCACCAAAAGATGATATCCAAACAAAACGCTCGCTTGAGTGCTGAAGCGTTTTGGAGCTGCAGCCTACGATAGAAGCATTGTCCATATAGGCTCACGTTGTGAAACACACCTATAGGGATACTGTCAATTCTAATATCATGGGCTGTAGCCAAAACGCTTTAGCATTCAATTAAGCGGGTTTGGACATCATTTTTTGGTGCCAGACGGAGACGATTCGAAAAGTTTCAGCCGATTCCGCGACCCACAGACTATGAGATCTCCTTATTAGTATAACATGTTATGTATGTACTTTCCTTTGAAAGCGCCATTCACGTGTAGAGTAGAAATCGAGTGATCAGTCGATCAGAGTATTTATTATTATAAAACTCTAAATAGTCATGAGAATTCATACAAGTTTGAAAATTCTGGTACTCATGGATTTATAATAAATTTATAATAAATACTAATGATTTGCAAGTCCATGTACAAATGCCTACTTTGATCAGACCCGTTTACCTTTGGGCGAATGAAATGATATTCCGTTCTATTTTATTCTATTCTATTTATGTTGTTCGAAAACTCTCACTCCTTGTCATCATGCTGAGGTCGATAGTGGCTTAAAAAGAGGAAATGGGTCCAAAAATTATTCACTCATCTTTGCCTGACCAAATTTTTTTAACCCTTTCTAGATATACCGTTTTTACTGTTAGCTTTTTTCCTAATGCTTTTGATGTTTTTCATAACATTTCATAACAAGTTGATTTGCTCTTTGTGGTACGTATATATCTAGCGTAAAGCAGAAGAACTGAAGAGCGAGAATCCGCGTTTAAACAAAATCCAATCACACATTACACGCATGAAATTATCTTATACTTAGATTTTGATCTGGGCTTGGTTTGAAAGCTAAAAAAATATGATATTCGGGAACAGTTTCAACGTGATACTTCTTATCTCAGTATACTGTGAGCTTCAGTTGAGAAAATTACTCGAGCTTTTGAATCTTGTTCTTCAAACGCCTCGTGGTACAACTGTTTGATTTGAATCACTTGAGCGAAGTATTATACGCAGCAGATTATATTTATTGGAGATATTAAAGTCAATTTGTCCCAACTCATGCAATTTTGAGCACCTACATTATGGCAATACACTAGAAAATACAGTAAGACTACAACAATATCCGAGAACTATTTTTTTGTTGCCCACACTAAATACTTTTAATTTATTTTTCCGGAATCGCAGTGCATCGTGCGTCCGAAATTGTACGGATTGAATGTTTGATTAGACATTGCCCACGAAGTCCAAGCTCTTGAGTATTTTACCATGGGAAGTGAAGGTCACGGGTCACACTTTCAATCGACTTCAAATTTTCGCAAAAACAAATACGAATATCAGCTAGGTCCTCATTGATTTCGGATATTTTGAAATTTGCTAACTTGGTTTCTAAGTTTTGAAGAAGGTTGGATTTTTGTTTTCAATCAGTATTAAGGGGATAAATAGGTCAAATATTATTTCATGTGTGTACTTTGTTTTAACGGATTCATCGAATGATTTTTGGTTGGACAGACTTCATCCTTCAGTCAAGTAATGTGTGGTATGATTGGTGAATAATTTTGAAAATGTTCATTAACCAAGTATCATTCAACTAAAACAGTGTTCATTTGTACTGTAAACATGAGAATGATCCCAAGAAGTATCCGATGAAAGTCTAGTCAGTTGTGTGGGCAAATATTTTGAGTGAACGGAAGGGCTTAGCTTTGACCAATCCTAGCCTTTCTGTTCTTTGTTTTTTTTTTGTTTATTTTATTTTATTTTATTTTGAAATATACACGGTCTAATTGACCTTTAGAACGTATAAATGAATGTCTTGCAAGGTGTAGCAAAACAAAGCAGATAACTTAAATTCTAGATGTAAAGTACAATTATAAATGGAAAACAAAATAGATAAGTCCAAACCATTGAAAAAATAAAACACTGGGGCCTCTACGACCTAATGAACTTCCATGAAAAGTATGCAAATACAATGTATTAATTATATACAGAGAGCTCGTTTTTACAAACACGCTTGAATTCAGATATAGGAGAAATTCTTGAGTCTAGCCAATTAATGGAGTTCAATAGCTCACTATAATCGTTTGCAATTTTACAGCCTCTCATTATAGCTGAGGTATGGTTATAATATCTCATATCAATCTGAAAGAATTTTATATTTGTTCTCAGTCTATTACTTGGGACACGGATATCAAACCTTTCCAATAAATCACTCGCATCCGTGTATCCACATAAAATCTTGTAAACAAATAATAAGTCTTGATATTTCCATTGTGATTCAAGAGAATTAATCTTGAACTTAGTAGCAATCAGAGAGTAATCATGTGAGAAAGGGTGCATTGGCGTATTGGTAAAATGAGATATTAATCTCAAAAACTTGTGTTGCACAACTTCAAGACTATGAATTTGATTCTTTTGTGAAGGAACCCATATAGGTGAAGCGTACATTAGATGCGATCTCACAAAAGACTGATAAAGCGTACAAAGTGTCCCTGGGTTCTTGAAACTGATTGATTTTCTACGCACAATAGCAAGCATTCTCATCGCTTTACTCTTGACATATCTTATATGTTCAACAAAATTCAATTTAGGGTCCATTATCACCCCCAAGTCCTTGAATTGTTTCACTCTTTCCAGTATGTGATTATTGATTGAGTATTGAAACTCACATTGAAGCACATTTTTCTTAGTAAAAGACATGACACAACATTTGTTTAGATTGAAACTCTGACAATTTTCTAAAACCCACATATTTATCGAATCAGCATCTTCCTGAAGCAACGCAGCATCCTCAGCTGTTCTAATTATTTTAAATATTTTGAGATCATCAGCAAAAAGGACGATTTTAGAGTGTTTGACCACTTTTACCACATCGTTGATTGAAACATTGAAAAACAATGAACCAAGATGCGAACCTTGAGGGACACCAGATTCAACTTCGAATGGGTCTGATGATGTACCATTTATTCTAACAGCTTGTTTTCGGCCAGATAAGAAAGATGAAATCCATTTCAACATCATGCCATCTAGACCGTAGCACTTTAACTTGTATAATAATATTTCATGACAGACAGAGTCGAAAGCTTTCACCATATCTGTATAAACCACATCTAATTGAGAGCCTTCTTCGAAAGCTTCAACAACTGTTTCAGTAAAAACCGTCAAGTTGGTTACCGTAGATCGATTAGGCATAAAACCATGCTGCTGATTCGATATAGTGCAGTGTAACTTTTGTGAGAGTTTCTTTTCAACCAAAGAATCAAAAATCTTAGGGAAAATACTATATTTAGATATAGGCCTGTAATTTTTCACTAAGTGAGGGTCACCAGTCTTGGGAATAGGTGAGATCCAACAATTTTTCCATAATGATGGGAAATAGCCTGTGTCAAGTGACCATTTGAATAGAATATAAAGTGGTTCAATCAAAAACATAGAGCATTTTTTTACAAAGACAGCATGTATACCATCTGGTCCAAGACCCAGACTATTTTTCAGATTATTCATTTCTTGGTAGATCTCATCCCTCTCTAAGGATAAACTGAAAATATTATTACACGATAACGCGTTAGGCATACTTGGAACATGATCAATATCTACCTTCCTATAGAATGTAGCAAAATAATCAGCAAATAAGTTAACGGCACTCCGTTCATCATGAGACATGGATTGATCATGTCTCAATTCAACTGGTATTGAGTTTTTTACTGATTTATCATTCACAAACTTCCAGAAGGATTTAGAATCTGATTTTATGTTTGACTCGATACTACTTATGTAATCATTATACGCTTGGGAAACCAGTTTCCTACACTTTGACCTCTGTTTTCTGAAAATCTCATAATCTGAGTCCAAATCACTTTCTTTGTAAATGGAATGATATTTCTTCTTTAACCAGATTTCTTCTTTAATACTTTTGGAAAACCATTTTGGATACTCAGAAGTGACCTTCCCTTTGAAAGGTACATTACAGCCAATGATTTGGAAAAGTAATTTATAAAACTTATCAATTGCATAATCAAGATTAGAAGTGTCAACAAAAAATTCATTCCAATCCACCTTTTTCAGACTGTCATGAATACCCTGATAATTTGCAGCCCAATAATTAAAAGAAAAATCAGAGGTTTCCCATTTGAACTCACTTTGCAACAAAAACTTACATGTGTACCCTTTATGGAACAGACTAGATTCAATAAAAGGGTCAGCACTTACTTCAAAGGAAGCATTATCAATATCAGTGAAAACTAAATCTAAAAAGTTTTCTTTAGCATTTGCTACACCATAGCACTGCTTCAGTCCAAGCTGGTTAACACACTGTTCCAGCTTATTCACACCATCACTGATAGTCCTGTTTGCATGGTAACCTGTAGCGTAGATCAACTCTTCATCAGATATCCATTTATACCCAGGCAGGTTGAAATCACCACAAAGAAGTATTGAATCCAATGGGTATTTATCTACTGCAGCTTCAAAATATTCAATCAGTATGTCGTATGCATACAGGAATTTTTCAATTGACATGGAGGATACTGGAGGAATATAGCACAAACCGAGAAGAATTTTTTCACTTCCAGTGTCTAGTCTTAACAATTGATACTCAAATTCACTTGCATGAGAGTAAATAATCTGGTACTTGAGAGTATTCTTCAAATAAATCAGTAACCCTCCTCCTCTAGTTTTACCACTCACACTTGTGTTTCTGTCGAGTCGAGCAAAATTATATCCAGGAATGGAGAGATCTTTATCTAATGTTGCATCATCCAACCAAGTTTCCACTATACATATTATATCAAATTTCACACTAGATGAGATCACATTGTTTTTGAATAAAGGTACTCTACTCCTCAGACTACCAACATTATGTAAGTACAAAGCTAGTCCACTTTGTTTACTTTTTAGTTTTTTGGTTTAGGCTTCTGACGGTTTGGACCAAATTGTTGTTGCTGAAAAGGTTGTTGACGAGCAGACATTTGCAAATTAGGTTGCTTGGATTTTTTCTTTGTCCTTGTAGAAACAGACTGAGTACTACTGTCTTCACTGGAATCATCAAGGACCTCACTATCCTGGTCTTGGTTTCTATTGACTATTTCAGGAACACCTCTTTTGTATTTAATTGAGATATTCAATTCACCCTTCTTCTTACGGGCTTCAACTTCTCTGACCAATTTGGATAAATACTGTTTTTCTTGAAGTGTGCGGTCATTTGCAAACTTGATATCACCACAGTCAAAGGAGCGCTGATTTACCAAAATCCATTTTGCATCTTCTGTAGAATCCAACATTAGTTTAATAGGTCTACACTTATTGTTTTCTTTAGGCATTGTACCAAGTCTAATAAAATTCAAATCAGATGCATCAAAAGTAGCTTCTTTAAACAATCTGGTGAACAATTTTTGAACTGCAGGATTTTTCATAGTTTCAGGAACATTGAATATTATGACATTTTTGCTGCGTGCAATCCTGTCTCTCATTTCAATGTATAACTGATTACTTATCTCATGAGGGTTAGTTGGAGCAGATTTCTCCAGGTTAATGACACGCTCAGTAATTCTCACCATCTTAGTCTCCAGAGAGTCAACTCTCAGAGAAACACCATCAATTTTCTCAGAAATAGCAGCTGTTTTCTCATCTGTATTGGCATTTATATGCTTAACTTTCTTGTTCATAAACTGCTTTAGTTTAGAAAACATTTTGGAGAAGGACATATCATCATTCTCTCCATTAGCCTGAGATTCATCACTGTCCGTTAGTGTAGATGAGGAAGACGATGATTGATTAATCTTGTCATCATGCACATTTTCTTCACTAGACACATCCTCTCCATCCAAAAAACCACCACAACATCTTATAAAAGATCCTCTGGTACCATTCCCAGCTCTAACAGAGCAGGAGGGATGAAAAGTTTCTTTACATTTTGCACACTCAGCAAATTTTGTAATAGGTCCTTTATCAGGACAGAGGAAGCAATATCTAATTTGATTATCTTCATCACTCATGGTGATCTTTTCTGTCAGCACTACCACTTTGAGGTTATACACTAGATCCACTCAATGCATTAGAATCTCGCTACAGAAGAAGTGAATTTCATCAAAAATCGTTGATAAAGTGTATCATTAACAAGCATAAATGCTTATTTTCGGACAACAATCTATTTGTTTACTAAAATATAACTTCACAAACAAAGCAAATAGTTTTTAGCATCCGCTTACTTGCGCCACCTAGCGCCATGTTTATATCCGTTTCGAGAATAAAAGTCACATCAACCTTGCTTCAAAACTTGGAAACCTTGCACATCTAATTCAGCCATACTCATCCATTATTATTCATACAAAACACTGTAACAATTGAATTCTTCGATTAATCTCCGTCTATCGTCGACTCTTCAATCAGTTATTTCATAATGATCAACAATCCCAATACTAGAGTAACTGACTGATTTCTTTAGACCTATACTCTCGCTGAAACATTCCGAGACGCAAAAATTTCCTCAAACGAAATTTCTTATCAACAAAACTTGTAACTATGGTTGATCAATGCAATGAGAACCACCAAGCTTTCCATTTTTTGAATCCCATCATCTTTGGCGAAAGTATTTTCTAAAAAGATCTCAATCAGCACAACGTCTATGGTTTATGGTATGACATGTTTTTTTAATGACGGTGTTTCTGACGGTTGTTGCAGCGACCGTGCGAGTGACTCTACGTAGGCGGGCTGACGGTAATCCTCAGTAGAGAACTCAAGCTAGGTACCATTCACTTTGCCTATTTTTCAAGACGGAACTGCGCTACACCTCATAGCAACCGCGTTTCTCGTCTCTTATCAAAGACACAAGCAGCGTTGTACCAAAAAGGAAAAAATAGAAGAATGTATCATCAATTGTGAAACTGAGGAAAATTTCTCACACATCGTATCTTGGGACACATGCGTTAATACGCGTGAATCATATAAAATATATTTAGTTTGTTTATCTTATGGCTTGACACATCCACTCACTCAACAAATGGCACCATGAACAAGTTATTTCAGGAGAGAATCTTAGAGTATCTTATTCCTGTTTTCTCCCGTAGTAGTTATGAATCGCTAGTTAGGAGTTCAAGGAAGATTCTGTAACTGATTATTGAATTGGATTTCATTCATATTATATCTATTCATCTCGGTAGCGAAAAGCTCGAGTCAGACACGAACCTCAATAGTTTCTAGATTTGAAATGTTATTTTCCTAATTTATCTTCCATTCTGAAAGAATGTGAAATGCAATGGCTCTCTTATAGTATGACGTATTCTAGTTCCTACGTTTTATGCAGACAACGAATACAAAATTGTGATGTCATGATGATACTCCACGCCATTGGTAGAATTGCATACTGAGCCTGATTATCGAGATATAATATAAACGTTTACAAAGAGTTATAAGCGAATTGTATCTAAGCTAATTGTTGCGATGCCATTGAAGCAATTTTATATGTAACACGTGAAAGTTTTTGTATACGGCAGTGTTGAGAGGGAGAATGAAAATAACGCAAGAACTAACCTTTGTATGGTTTTGGCTGCGACTTGTTGTGTTTTCGAGAGTTTATGAATAACATTGTTTTATCATATCATAGACTGTCTTGGCATGTTGCGATATTGCACTATTATTGCAAAAGTTCTTATGATTAATTATTAATGGATTTGATCATAGGAACAGGAGTTTACTCATTGATTAGCCCTGAACTAGTCTTTGCATTTGATCTTCATTGATCATAATGATTGTAGTCATAATTGATCGGTTCATTTACCCGTTCTCAACTGAAAGTATCGGCTTGATGAGTAATCTTCTCCTCCTGATTTTTCTCAGCCATCTCAAAGACCATCATCAACAATGTGGTAGCTAGCAACTTACCATTTGTCTAAAAGCCCCTTACGTGTAAGCTATTTCTTGCTAAGCTATTGAATTCTGGTATAAACACGCCACCACAGTGAACTACATTTTGTACCATAAATTGATGCGATTACGTTAGTTGAGACTGCACTGATCAGTCGGAGAGTATTTTATATCTAATAGTTTTGTCTTCTCAAATTATCGTGAATTATCAAATTATATTCACCATTCGATTGTCCGATCTTTTGTAACCGCACTCCTTCCTCCGGTATCTTATTACCTCTCGATAGTTGCCACATTGTGTTGATTTTAGTGTGATCACGACTTCCGCTATTAAATGAAACGCTAAAGATTAATTAATAAAATGATGAGTGTGAGTCATGTTTTGCGTTCGTTATGGTTGTCCCTCTGTTTTGAAATAATGTACAGTGTCTTTCCGAGGATCTAAGTCACCGCCATTGAAACTAATGTGTATACTATCATATTAATTTTGTACATTGCGTTGTACAGAAATCGTTGAGAAAAGATTGAATTATACGATTTCCATGATGAAGAGCAAAACAGTAGATGTCGTGTAGCCTTCAGATAACAGCCTTTATTTAGATATCCACCATTGGCGGATTTTCTAAGAATAATATCTGGACCATAAAATAAAGATTGTGAATATTGAAGTTTTTAAATTGTCTAATTTAATCATCCTGTCTCGTCGACGATTGTATATTTACAATGGATGAATTAAACGATTCTGTCTGTTCCTGATGATAATAATGGTAATAGTAGTTTTCATATGATACTGGTCAATGTTATAACATCAATCGGTCGGAAATGACTTCGTGGATTATAGAAGTATAATGTATCAAGAAGTCGATGAAGATCAAGTTTACTTCGTTAGGCTGCATTGAAGTTCAATCTATGCCAACTCAGATATTTGATGACAGGATTTTCCTCACCGCTGTAAGGACAACAAGCTAAAATGATAGAATTCTCGATTTTGGTTTACTTTACGTTTATCCTAGTTGTACTGTCTAAGTAGTCATCTGCACATTGCGCATTACTTATTTTTCATTGGTATACATATTTTGAAATAAAACCGAATGTTCTAAACATTACAAATCGTTTTCATTTGAGTTATAAAATGGCGATTATATGATTATTCAAGTTGATTACCTAATGCGACGGTCTCTCAAAGTTACAACAATGATTCTCTAAGGGCTTAGTTCACTGGACTAAATATACATGATTTATGTCATTGGCTTTCAAAATGAAGAAAAACATTTTAAAGAAAGGGTAGGAAAATTAGTATCTAATAGTTAGAAATATTACGAAATTTGCTCATCATTAGAATTGCAAATGAGCCCGAGGTCATGATCACTCGCAATTCTAGTAATTCACGAATTTTTAAGAATTAGGGAAGAGTTATTCTGGTCTTGAAAAAGTACTAGAGTAGTCAGAAGTAGAAGAATACATTCTAGATGTACTAGAACTTGTTGATGCTGAGTAGTATCCAGCTGATTTTGGCACTCTAGTGATGGTTGGTACTCGAAACTCTCCATCATTCCTTCGCAAGTTATCATGACTTTGTCGGTCATGGAATCTGAGCTGACTTGAATGTTGATGGCCTTCAGCTTGATTAACAGGTGTCTTCAGAACAGATCTAATCAGTGATAAAGAAAATATACATCATCAATAAAACTCCCATGTAAGAGATTGAGATCCAGGAATTGAATCATAATGCTTATAGGAAACAACAAAATGCAACCTCATCAATATGGAAATCTAATTAGTAATTCCTTCAAAGGACTCTGTTTTTCAAAGGTATGAGTGCAGTTGGAAAAAACTTACGGTGTATAATGATGAACTTTTTCTCTTTGCTGCATAGCCATTACCGCCATTTTCAGCCTGTTATACTTATCAAGCAACTTGTTTTGCGCATCAGTAGCTTTGCAATACTCTACTTTGAGTGCTTGATACTTAGATTCCTGAAATTCCAAATACAGCATGAAATCGTTATAAATCAATATCAATACCATGTAAGCTCATAGCATGCAAGCTTTTGACACTGTTGCCTACTAAAGAGGTCTCTTCAATAGAGAATTCAATATTTACTTACGCAAGCATCTCCTCGTTGCAGACAGAGTGAAAGTTGAGTCTCTTGAAATTTTTGAGCCCACAGAACTTTTTCCCATTGCTCAGGAATGGGTTGGAAATAATGTTGAATCTGTGGATCCAAAGGCTCCTTCAGTGGCAGGGAAATAGTGTCTATCGTGCCGCATTGAATACATCTTTGCTCAGCTAAAAAAGACAGTAACCGTAAAGTAATAAAATCCTTTCGATCTCAGTACAGCAACACAATATCGATGACATGAATTGGGATGGGTACTTACCCATAGAGATGCACATGGCGCAATATATATGCCCACATTGGGTAAAGAAAAACTCTAGGTGATTCTGCTGAGATTCGCACGTTACCCAGCATGCGTTGCATTTCATCCACTCCATTTTTTTTCACTCTCGATCTCTTTGCTGGAGCTTCACTTAAACTAAATTGAAGAACTATCAAAACGTTATTTGCAAGCACCAAGATGACAGTGGAATTGATCCCTGTAATTGATTGAGCTCGGGACAAGAAAATATATCGCTGAATGGAACAGCTCAAGCAGGATGAACGAAAAATACTCCTGATACTTCGATTTTCGAAAGAGCGAATGCCGATTCCTACAGCCTATACAGCCCACGTGCTCGAACCGCGGGATTTGCATCAGTTACATGCGGCGGGGCCGTTTTTTTGCCAGACCATTCCCAGTGCAAGCCTGAATCTCCCCGCCAATAAAGTCAGGTTTGCAATTGCAGTCTAAAAACGGCCCCTCTCGCCCTCCCTCCCCCTACTTCTGTTTTCTAGAAATTCTACGTCGTAGGTCCGTAAACAATTAGTCCGTTGCACCAAAGCATCAACAAGTTCACACGACTCCTACTCGAATCCGTGTTCCGTGTCTCGGATGAACGCGATGTAATCGGAATGCTGCGAAGCCGATGAATCCTTTGAAGCTAAGATTTCTTACGGAACGCTACGAAAAAGAGTTGCTTGGGTTGAAACTGCAGGAGGAGTTTATTGCGCTTCCAGGACAGACACCGGTTTCTGGAAAATTTTACGCTAAACACGATGCTCCTCTACCAAACCATGTAGCTCCAGCCGAATACATCAAAATAGTTCAGCGATCGACCTCCGTCACGCCCAAGGAAAACTACGAATTCCCACCACCCTGTGTCAACATGGAGTGAGTGGCCACCGAATTTTTTATATTGTTCGCTTGAATAGGATCCCTTAAAGAATCAGAGTGTTTGCTTTATCTATAACTCCGGATACATATTAACTCACTCGTGGAATTAGATTATTTCTTTGCAAAGAAAAATCCGCACCGAGGAGGCTTGAAAAGTGAAAAATATCAAATTCTAGAGCTAAAGTTCTTTCCCTACCTGAAATAAATGACTCGTTTGAAATGAATCAGGGATTTGAGATATGAGTGATTCCGTCACAAGTGTTATAGGCCATGCGGTACTTACCCGTGCAAGCTAAATTTTGTTAAGAATTCTCGAATTCTCTTGCGATTTGGGATAAACGACGAGACAGACAGAGACAGAATAAATGTATATGTATATAGAGAAAGCCGATATGAGAATGAGAAGCAGTGGGGGCGCGCAGTGCGGCTCTGCGCACTCTGCGCCATGGCGCGGTCGCCGCGGTTCAGTATGAATCTGTAAAATAAGATCGTGTGTAAAATGGTATGTACAATGAATAAATAAGACAATCGCGTACGTATACCTAAGGTATCGTTATAGAAATCATTCCGTGAATTCCAGTTTTGAAAACCACAGCATCATCGTGTCTAGTATCAGAATTATCGTACGTGTTATAGCAATTCAATTTTTCCACTTCTCATTTTCAATCAATTTTATTACTATGATGCCGTGATTAAAATGATAATTCGAACATATTCTAGTGAGATTAAAGATTTATAGATACTGTGGGTGACAGGAGAATACTTCGTTCAAAATGCGGATGAATAGAGGATGAAAAGACTCATATATAGGAAGACCTAATACATACTCTTCATTTTAGGCACGTGGTTTCAGTTTCGGGAAAAAATCAAACAAAGGATCGTCGCCATCCAAGTATGATTGATTCTTTCAAGACATAAAAGTCGAGTGGTAATTAATATTACAAGAACAGCACATACATACATTCACAATGTACACGATAAATCATATGCTACCAAAAAGTAAGTAGGACGCTTAGAGGAAATGAAAATGCAACATTATTAACTCTTGAGGTTCTACATTTTGGAAATGAATAGAATCAAAAAAATTATAGAAACTAGTCACTAGTAAAATTTGATGGAGGACGGGGAAATCAAAATTTAGGCCCTTTCTCTTTTTGAGGCGTCAAAAGTATTCGAGATCATCATTTCTTCTACAGTTTTTCGCGATGCAATAAATGCATAGACTATCATACTAACAAGTGATATTAAAAAGCGGGATCTGGGTGAATAATAAGGAAACGATACAAACCTTTCTAATTAAGGTAATTTATTATCCTAAAGAATGAAATATTTTCCAGCAACAAGCTTTCAAATTTTTAATACTCCCTCTCAATTTCCGATTTTGATGAGAAATTATAATGTGTAACAATAACAATTCGTGGCTTGCATGACCTCCAAGTTTGGGGTCATACAAGTCACGAATTTACTGGGAGTATTGATAAATGATATCTATTGGTATAAAAATATAAAATATATGTGTGCAGATCCTGAAGAAAGTTTTTCATGGCACACTTTGAGGTCTGAAAGAAAAATAGATGAAAAAACACTATATTTGAAATTTCTTTGGATGATTTAATTAAAATCGAAATTTATAGTTCATAATTATCATTAATCAGCATTAGTTTTGAGATAATAAATGCATCTAGGTGTAGAAAATATTTGCTAAGTAATTATCCAACACTAAAATAAAAAAATCACCAACAGAATCTCATTCACTCATAATTATAAATATATGTATGTACACATAACATAACGGTTTTGAAACATTTTACAGATCAATACTCTTACAATAATTTTCATCTGTGCCAATTCAACAGCATTCAAACATTAGCAATTGATGAGTACATTTGTGAGACACTAATTTGGTCTCAATGCTCTGTGATTTTACAACACTTCTAATTAAGGGGAATCCTTTCAGACTTTACACAACTAATTTCTATTAAATGTAATATTCATGTAAGTTTCAATGATTTTTCACATTTGATGGGATGCTTCGATTCTTTACTACTTGGTAATTTGGAATGCTGTATAAACATTGATAATATATTTGGCCTCACAAATTACAAGTAATTTTATAATAAACAATGCAATTTGAAAAATTCGCGGGTGATAAAGTGTCAATCTTAGCATGTGGAAAAATGAAGAAAATGTACTCATCACTGTTTATGCATTCTAATCAAACTAGAAGTCCATCCCTTATATTTGTCCGATTGAAAACGGGAACCAGAAGAAAAATATTCAAACAGCTAATATACACATACTTACAAGAAAAATCGTCAGGTATCTCTCCACTATCAACACCATTCTTGAAAGCGCTTCCAGATTCAATGTGACTCAAACTCAGAGGTCTTGAGCTGCATGAAAAAATTCACGCACATACATAATGAATAGCACTTTGTTGTAAAATCCCATTCATACTTATACAGATTATCAACACACTAATTCATTCCAATCAGGCAAAGCTTTAGGGAAATGATGTTTCTGGATGATACTTGATTCCAAAGGGACTCCTCCTTTCTTCAAAAATGGCCAATAACAATGGTTGTTTCAGTTTCCTTGATTATGCCCAATTCCTGCACTCCAAGACATCATGTACATGGACTTACTGGTGGTAGAGGCTCATCATTAGCGAACTCCTCCTTTTGAATGCGCTATGAGCCATTGCAATGTTATATCAATGTTATCTTTTTCTTTGCAGGATATACTATAACAACAAATTTCTCGATCTTGAATCGCCGAAAGATTCCTGTGTGGAAAAAGTAAAACAAATCATCATTAGTACTCAACAGTTAATGATAATTGAATGATTATTTTCATAGAATCCTGTACTAAGCTTACATTCTTTCAATAAGACCATTTTCATCATATGCATGAGGTAAATCTCTCTTGTTCCCAAGAACCAATACTGGTATTCCAGCAAGTTGAGGTTTATCTAATAAATTATGTAACTCGTTACGACTTGCTTCAATTTTTTCTGGATCAGCAGCATCTACCATATAAACTATAGCATTCACTCCTCTGCAATACCGCTCCCACATTGAACGAAATCTAGGCTGTCCACCAATGTCCCAGACTTTGATGGTAACATTTCCTTTAGTTATTTTCCTCATGTTAAAACCAACAGTGGGAATCATGTCCTCACTGAATTGTCCAGACTGAAATCAAACAATATTGGAAGTTATGAGGTTGCTTGTATTGCTGTCATGGGTCACTTTCATTTAAAATCAACTGTTGCAGTAATAACACTAACACGAGATAGATATTTACACTATCATGTTAAATACATTGATAATCCACTATCATTTCAACTAACTGTAAGTTTCCTTACATAACAAAAAAGCATTCAGCATAAGACATGCATGGAATTCCATTGGCTCATTTTAAATGCATGACTCGGCGATAAAGTATAGGCTATTAATTATTTTTCACTGATAATTTTAATTATATCAAGTGCTTCACAGGGGAGAGTCAAATTTTAACAATTGCTTATAAATGGTATGAATGACGAGCAACTGCTATGACTAAAATTGTAAGTTCTTTTGTTGAGCAGAACAAGGTGATTTATACCAAAAGTGTGATAACTCAAGAATTTGGAGAGATACAACACTCGCAACTCTAATGATGAATAAGGTCCAATCTCATCAGTGAATGGAATTTGACAGTGCAATCAAATCGGAATGCCGGAAACGACGAATAAAAGAACTGACCAAATTATCTCTTATGAAGGGGGCTGTACCAAGGAGGACATCCTGGGGACATTCTGGAGTGCAAGCACCCCACACACAGAAACTGACAGAATCTACAAGTGAACTAGTGCCAGGGGGTGGGTTCTTATAACCTAGAGGTGAGTTTTTTCGAGGGCGTACCGCGATGACGTTTACGAAGGTAGTCTTCCCACTGTATTGAAGCCCAACCAGGGTGAGCTCCATCTCTTCCTTCCAAAAGAGTGACTTTATCCAGTCTAGGATGCGGTTGATTAGGGCCATCATCTTGACTGCGACAAGTTGTTGAACCCCGGCCGCCGTGAAAGTTGATGTTTACAATATGTTGACGGCTCCCGGAGTAAAATGACAACACAGAATCCGGGGAGAGCGCTGCAGACGACGTTTTGACGACTCGATGACGAGGAGATATGAAAGACGTCGTCCGTGATGATGATGCTGGAAAATTACGCCCGCCCGCAGATTTTGCACATGTGCATCAGCCACCGCAATCTTCACCAATGTTCACTGTGATACATTCACCAACACTCGCGTCTTCTGGTTCGGAATCTGACGCCCACGCGCCGTGCACTTTGCTCCCAAATTGCCTATAATAATGTATATCTATATTGGATTACGTTCGGCGGGATGGATGTGGGTGATCCATGCGCGGGCGATGCACTATAGCTGTTTCGCGAGTAAAAAGTCGCGGAGTTCACAAGAACTGGAAAAGTTGGCAAATTTTCAGACAGGTATCGCTTCAGTAGTAGGTGGCCTTCGACGATTGCGTTCGATTTTCTCCGGTTTTCTTTGTGGTTCAAGTTCTTTTTCTATATTCAGAGAACTTAATTCTTGGTTTTTTTGCTAAAAAAATTATGGAAATAAAATGTTCCGAATCCAACGGAGCTTTTACACGACTCAATAATCGACTTATCCATATTGACATTACTTATAATATATTGATAATGTTCCAATCAATAGTATTGCGATCCTTGTCGAGACTGGAATGAGCCAGATGTTAAAATTTAGGTACTTAATTCTATTCCATTTCGAGAATGACAATGCACTGTACAAAAAATTTTGCATTTGATTTGCTAACGTTTTTATATGAAAAGCCGGGCAAAAACTTTTCGGCCTTTCGATGATTTGAAAGTGAGTGGGCCTCCCCCACTCCCGGTGATTTGTCGTGTGTGCGAGTGTGCGTGTTGTTAAAAACATAACCTGTCGATCAGCTTAATGTGAATGCACATCCGCGGAATCGTCAGTGATGTGATCAATCGCGATCGCGATCATTCGGTGTCCTTGCCGCATTCCGCGATTTGTACTTGCGTACTTACTACTTTTATTACACAATTACCACGTAAGCCAACAGTGATTCTTGCATTCAGTTGTGATAGCTCTCTCAAAGAGGATGGCACTGCAAGGATGCATCAGCAACGCAATCATAATTGCTTAAAGGAATAACTCAGGTAATTTCTATGTTAGGCTGTCAATTAGTGTATATTTTAAAAAATTATAACAATCATGAATCATTCTTTCGCTTGGTAGTGATCACTAGTGATCTCATTAAATTTTATCAAGATATTTCTGAACTGCTAGAAGTCTTAATCCAAATTTATAAACAATACTCTGTTTTTTATTCAATAATCGCTGTCAAAAAAAATTACAATGAGTATGATCCAACACTATAACCTTGATTCTACCAAAATTAAATACACACTGCAAGCACCTGTGTAAATAATTGAACTGTGATGTGGAATAGTCATGTAACTCATCCCCAGACATTCCTTGATCGTGAACCTCTATCAAACATTGTTTTTTTGTTTGAGAAGAGAAAAATGCTGCAATGTGAGGCATTATGACTTAGAACTGTTATCAACCACCCTCCTTATGTATTTGACAAGTACATTTAGCTAGCATTAGTTTTATCACTTATTCCTCTATCTTGCAACCACTGCACATAAGAATTACGTGATTGTTCTTCATAACTTGAGGATCGTTTTATACCAGAGCTTTCAAGTTTCTAATGACTATTTTTTCCTTTTTGTAGGACCTTCTCTTATTGTAAAGTTCAAGAAGATCCTGTCAGGCTGATCAGGATCATGCTGCTCTGCATTGCAAGATGCACTCATGGATTGGTCATTCATCAGTCAATTCAAATGAAGATGTCATTCCAGACTAGTATGTTATTTTAAAATGGAATAATTACTTGAGTATTTTCAAAATGGGCTTTGTCAAGTAACTCATTTGCTAGAGTGGACATGCTGCTTGCTCATTCAGCATCAAAAATGACCAAGCTACAGCAGAATACAGTTTACTTAAAAGCAGCCTCTGCTTTTGGATACGGTCTTTCATCATTGATGATTACGGTTGTAAATAAGACAGTGCTAACATCTTTTAATTTTCCTTCTTTCCAATTTCTGGGTTTGGGACAGATATTGGCTACAATCATGGTTCTCTTTATAGCAAAAGCAGTTGGTATCATTGACTTTCCTAATCTTGAGAGATCAACTTTCAAGAAAATTTGGCCTCTGCCACTCATTTACATATGTAATATGAATTTTGGCCTTGGAGGAACAAAACAGCTAAGTCTCCCAATGTTCACTGTACTTCGTAGGTTTAGTATACTTATGACTATGATAGGTGAATACTATATACTTGGAGTGAAAGCAAAAACATCAGTTCAGCTGAGTGTTTACACAATGATCCTAGGAGCTCTTGTAGCAGCATCAAATGATTTAGCATTCAACTTAGAGGGCTATATTTTCATTTTACTCAATGACTTTTTCACTGCTGCAAATGGAGTGTACATGAAAAAAAAGCTAGATTCAAAAGAGTTGGGAAAGTATGGTTTGATGTACTACAACTCATTGTTTATGATGATACCTACAGCCATAGCTTGTTGGTGGACAGGAGACTTTGATTTAGTTGTTCAGTTCCCTCACTGGACTGATGCTATGTTTGTCATTCAATTTGTCATGTCTTGCTTTTTAGGCTTTGTCCTATCTTACAGTGTAATACTCTGTACATATTATAATTCAGCTCTAACAACCACAATAATTGGCTGTTTGAAAAATATTTCTGTGACATATTTAGGAATGATCATAGGAGGAGATTATATATTCTCCTGGATTAACTTCATGGGACTCAATTTGAGTGTATTAGGAAGTTTGGTTTACACCTGGGTCACTTTCCGTAGAAAAGAACCTGCTCAACCAAAGTACTCTCCTCTGAAAGAAGATCAGAGTAGCAAAATGCAAATCATATGACCTCTAAGTTTCACATTTGTTTGAATGAGTGCATGGTGCTTTATTTTCATACCCACGATGAATGTTTGATGAAAGGTAGATATAATGTACAGCAACTTTGAAGTCTTCCTAGAGGTAACTTTTTGATAAATTACAAATCTCAAAAGGTATTATGGATAATCAAATGTTCAGAAAACATGAAGACAGCCAGTGATATTTCTACAGTTTTGTCTTTTACTCGTGGGGTTAGACTTACTCCAAACAGACTTTTGTAGAAATAAAAGTACCTATTGAATCACATAAGATGTAAGATTATCGACTCGCGATTCATTTGTTGAATGCTGGTGCACATGTTATTGAAATACTTCTCATTTCAAGCACAAGAGAGGATTTTGAATAATATGCACTTACCTATATTGGACGTGTTGGAACAGATTTTTATTACAGAGGTCTTTTTCAAATTTTAATACTTGCCATAACTCAGATTTTGCTGTGCAAAATTGTGCGAGATTGATTCAGGCTCTCAAATAATCTCTACATACACGGAATAATTTGATTTTGGCGTGCCATCGATATTCGGTGATCTATTTCTCTTGAGTGATTAGTTCGGAAGCCATTTATCACGGATAGCCCTAAATGCTAAAATGAGTGATGTTACATTATTTATGCAATTTTTCGGTGTTTGTATGCCTACGAAATTGCATATAAGGATTCACGCCTCGTTCATGAAGTTCCCCGCTTTCGACCGACTATTTCGACATCATGAGTAATTTTGTAGATTTTTCGTCCTTGATGTTTAATATATGAGATGATTATTTGGTCTCATCGATCTTGAAGGACGGTGGGGAACCAAATAAATTCCCAAAATTTCATGAAAGAAATTTTATTGCTACGTTTCGTCCACTAGGTTTCGTGGACCTCATCAGGCTCCAGGTTTGTTATTCTTTAGATCGTCATGATATTTTTGAACGATCTTATAATAGAGCACAGACATAACGTCTGGCTCCTGTCGATACCTATTTCTTTCATGAAATTTTGGGAATTTATTTAGTTCCCCACCGTCCTTCAAGATCGATGAGACCAAATAATCATCACGACTATTTCGACCTTCGCCTGCGGCTCAAGTCAAAAACTAATCGCTCAGAAGTGATTAAACTCGAACCTCATGATTAAACTCGGTGCGAAATGTTTTACTATTCAAGCTCATTCGTTTTTCTTAGATTTTACACACAGTTTTGTGAGCTTCACGTTGTTGTATTTTTGAACCAAAGTTATGTTGCTGTTACCAGGCTATAATCTCGTGCCATATAGTAGAATGGTTCACATGAGTTATGCCAAAATATACTTCTAGTTATTTCGTACTCTTCATCTGTTTGTATTGATAGAATAAGCATTTTGTAATGTTCCTAACTTTCTTGCGTGTACAAAGTATCAAAACACAAGTTGATAATATAATAAAAGAATTTTGTTCATGTACTCCGTGTTTTTTTTTTCCATTCACGAAAATTTCACTGAAGAAATTATTTATATCAGTGCCAAAATATTTTCACTTCCAAATGATTGAATGCGAAAGGTTGAGAGGAAATTTCAAAGATTGGTTGCCGAAGAATCTATGTTAGATGTAGAGGAACGATCCTTTCATGTGATCTCATCCCGAGTTTTGTGTCAAGGTTTCGGCTGAGTCACGGACCTTGTGAGATGATGCTATTGTAAACATGCTCCGATATCTTTTTATGATCTCCCAAAGATCGCATCTCTATCGTCACTCGTACCCGATTTAGAGACCAGTAAACTTCTTATGGAGCATAAGCTCAATCCAATCACTATATGTGCATGTTTGACGAATGAAATTTCATTTGCTCCTCATGAGGTGTGCTCTAATGATGGGTTTCTTGAAAGTTGCTCTCCTTAAAAGGAGTATGCCGTAATCATGAATGATGAAAAACTACATTCATAAGCACATGATCTGTGAGAAAATTAGCCATTGTAATTTTGACTTTGACTAATTGAAGGAAAATTTCCTCTCCCTCTCTAATCTTGACATATTGCTTTCAAAGTGCACAACTTTGCGGTTCATTCTCGGATGATTGAGTGATATTTAAAGGGAAGTTAAAGGGCCGTATAACCCAAATTGACATTTACATTGCATATTAGACTTACCCGTAGAAAAATTGCGAAATTTGGCTGTTTGTTCTTCATTTGTGCGATAATGACATGCTAAGCTGAAAAAAATTGTCTGGAATGACTATACGTGACTCGAAGGAACGATAAATTCATCCATCAATTTTTTCGAAACTTTTTAATTCTATATACAAACCGTAAAGTTTCTTTCTAAAAGGATTCGAGTGAAAACGGTCGCAACCCGGCTTCGAGTGGAAATTTCGATTATAATCATTGTTCATCTTAAAACTCTGTTCATCAAAAAACTACCCCCATTATCCGCAACGATTATGAATCATTGACAACTCTCGTACCTCCCACAAATTACGTCTAGCATCAACAATATCATCATCATCGCAATTACCGATCGGTCTCAGAAACCGGAACCAGAACTATTCAACAAATTTCGCCGAGGAATACTCACAACGCCGAATCGAACTCTCAGTATTTCAACGAGCTCTCCTTGCAGCCGGATCGGCCGGAATTAGTTTGACTAATCCATACAGGGGTGATATGATTGCCTGCCTCGGCGAGACGACCGGAGAATCTGCTTTGAAGTACTGCAGGGCTAAGATGCTGGAAACTGAAGAAGGCAAGCGAATAATTGATCAGATGCCCAGAATAAACAGCAGAGATGTCGATCTGCAAAAGCTTGCGGAGCTTCCTGAAGGCAGCGTTGGACGCACCTATGCCGATTTTCTTAGTAATAATGTGAGTTTTGCAGAAATATTTTCTGTTGACCGAGTCAAAAATTTTTCTCGTGAAAGGTAATCTTTGACTTTCAGAAAAGTACATATCATACTCTACTCCTGGTCGAAATTTAATGCAATTCGGCCAATTTCCAGGCATGTATGAAAATTGGTGCAATGGATTCAGAGTGCGTTTTACATGAAAAAGCGCAGTATTATTTTTACTCTAGATCATCTGAAAAATTGGTGTGAAATACTGACGAACATTCATTCATCGTTCTATGCAAGCGAATTAATGATATTTATTCAGTTTTTCTCTACCTCATAAATTCTCAGAGATGAAACTGATTCTTTACCCGATGAAAATTCAACGATCTCTGCACAAATCAATATAAAATCGATTACAAAATTTAATTTTTCTTGCAGAAAGTGTCCCCGGACGACAGGCCACCGGTGCAATTTGTCGAGGACATAGATTTGGCCTACGTAATGCAGAGGTATCGCGAAGTGCACGACATTTTTCACGCAATGTTGCTCATGCCGACGACGATGCTCGGCGAGGTTGCCGTCAAATGGGTCGAGGCGCTTCAACTTCGCCTTCCCATGTGTATCGGAGGGGCAATTTTTGGCGCAGCCAGGCTAAAACCAAAGTAAGCTAGAGCTTAGCGACCCATCAGATCCCATTTCATTGAATATGTTTGAGAGACAGATTGAAAAATAAATGTAAACTCATACGACGATCTTCTTTCCAACTATGTTCAGCTATCAAAAACGTGAATTTGCTCACATTATTCGTGCGTTAGTCTTCAGTGTTCAGGACTCTTCTTCGATCTAAACTTAGTCTCACAAGAATGGAAATCATACTTTCAAGCTCTTGGATTTGAATTTTATGAATTTTTGTTGCAGGCAACGACAGCTGTACCTGAAATATCATCTTCCGTGGGCATTGCAAACGGGCAGAAATGCAAAATTTTTGCTGGGAGTATACTTTGAAGAAAGATGGGAACAATCACTCGATGAGTTTCACAAGGAAATGAATATCAAGAGGCTCATTTAGACAGTGTCTGATTAGTGTTATCTGTCTTACGTAAGTTTACATCCACTCGTGTATATATTTTTTATTTAAAGATGTAGTGTTTTAAGGGAGAAAATAAATTTCTCAGTATTATTGATTTGAGAAAAAATCACAAAATTATCTTCAATACTAAATATTGCATCTTTTTTTAACTTTGTGTAGATTCAGGGCAACAATTCCCGATAAAATGTGCGAACCCTTGATGCGATATGACGACGTAAGGATGAAAAACGATGATATCTTTCAAAGTTTTTTTATTATTCGAGCGCTGGGAGGTAAATGCGGGAAAAATCCTCAATACTGACAACAGTATATCATATTATAAAATGACGTATTAAATTCTATAAAAATCTGGAAAATATTCATTTCATCAGTCGGACCGTTGATCACTATTCTTATAATATCTATTATGCAAAACTATGAAATAAGTAAACTCAGAGAAAAATTATAACAGTAAAATCATCTTGGAGATCAAGTTTCATCCTCTAAGGATTTCTAAAAGAGCCTGTCATAAAATATGGAAGAAAAATAAATTAAATAAACAAATAGAACATAACTCTTTCCCGTTATACAGACATGAAAAAATTACATCATAAACACAAATAATATTCTTCTCGTATAAAAAACACTCTAGTAATAAAATATACCATGTCACTGTAGCACCCTTAACACTATGCGTATATTGGTTCTTAAAATTAGTTGTACGTGTAAGGCAGCGCTCGCACTATCAAAAGTTCAATAATGAATATTGTGCGCGTACTTCAGCTGTCACTTTCAGGTTGCAAATCGTACCATTTTGTTATACATGGAGTGGAATATAAGTCTGATAGCCTCACGAAAGTTTGTCCAAAACACTTGCTTCTCAAAAATCGTTTTTGTGAGCAAACCGATAGTTCCAAAATTTGAGTATTCATTTCTATTTGGGACAATGTGTACTCGAATCTTTCGTCAAAAATTGGGTTGCACGTGTCTTTCACCACTTTGGTTCTGCGTTTGAATTTCTTTTGACGATGAGGCAGGAGGTAGAGTTTCACATAAGAATCCGGTTTGCTTGGAGGGTCGTTTTCGTCTACTGGTAGCCCACTGCAATATTGATGATTATTAGTATGAATCGACCAGACTTGATTTTTATAAAAAATGAGAAGTAATATTTTTCAACTTACTCGGCTTCGTGGATAACGACTGTAAATTTCTTGTTCACCATGCTGTATTCCAAGGTTAAATAGAGCCGTCCTAGTCCTGTGACTCCAGAAGTAGACAGTTTATTCGAATTTTGATGAACCAACTTGTTGTTAGTCGAATCATGATTATTCGAAATTTGCGACGAGTCGAGTTCTTTTGATGTGTCAAAGTCCGTCACATTTCCATTCTCTAAAATTGAATCTTCCAATATGGTACTTTCATCTGCTGCCGATGGAAGAGTGTTATTTTCAACACTCGAGGTTGACATCTCTTTTACACTGTCATCTAAAGCAAAATGTATTGTTCAACGTTTTTCGAAAAAATATCAAGTGTTGACATTTCATTTTGAATTATAAAGACATCGTTATTTACAGACCTCTAGTCAAATTGGGGGACTCCTCCGATTCGATTTCTTCCTCTGATTTCTGACTTTCAATGCCATTTTTTTCAGCATCAGCGATTTCCTCCTTCGATTTCAGGATCTATTTAGAAAGATATTTCAAATTACCTTACAATGTTGCAGAATGTTGCAAAATTTCTTTTTTTCTTTCGTTTTTTTTTGTTTCTAGGTATAGACAAACTCAAGTTGACTGTTTCATACATGGAGATTCAAATAATTCTGGTTATTCTTACCCTTAATGCCATTGATAACGTGATTGTACTGTTGCTCCCGTTACTCTGTAGAGAATATTCTTGCCTATCAAATTCCATATCATCAGCAGTCAAGAGAGCAGACAGCTTGAAATCAAAAGTTCCCAGGACGGTTTTGCTTTTTTTATCGTACACCTATAGAAACGATCATCATTTCAAAGCGTAAAAATACATTCTCATTTCACAAGTAGATTTTTTTCAATCATATACATATATTACTAATTGAAACTCACTTTTACATTCAGAATATCATTCTCTGGATCATTCACGAGTAAAGTAAAACCTTGTTCCCACGCCGGATCGCAGCATTTCTTTTTCGTGCGAGTTTTTTTTACTCTGTTTCCAACTCCTGCCTCCAGATAGGCATTTGGTGCACGATCCTCATTCAAACACTGTGACAAAAAATGATTGCGATACAAAGAAAACCATACAAAATTACGTATCGATGAAAATAGTCTATTCACTTACGGATAAAGATTTTGCAGAAGCCACGTAGAGTATTAGAACTGCGGTGCTCAAGCTTGTTGGTTTCAGTCGTCTTGCTTCCTCGAGGGCCTATTCAAAAAATTAGCTTTGATTAGGATCGTTATGCTAACACTTGTACTATTGAGTCCAAGGAAAAAAAAAGCATACCGATTCCAAGTCAGAGAAATTATTTGATAATTGGAGCCACTTTAAACGGAGATGAATTGAGCCGTGTTTAGCTGATTCTAGACGCATCCACTAGAGATTGAAAATGGAGGTGAATGTGATTTAGTTTTCATTGATGTGAAATTTCATGTAAGGGGAAGAAAATTGCTCTCACCGTATCAATAGAGCCTTGCTTTTTTATGTCACTTATCTCAATGGTAACCCTACGGAAAAATGGTGAGATTAAAAATTCTGATAAGAAGTTACATAAATTGATATCAATTGTAACTGAAAAATTTCAGTCTATAGTATCTTACCTGCCGAGGAAATCGTCTTTTCCCGTCATATCTTGGTCAAAAACATCGGCTACAAGCTTATCGCAACCACCCAAGCTCTCTTCGATCACACACTGAAAAATCATACAAGAAATTCGTATATAAAATCTTTAAGGGCTGAATTTGATCTTTCACTCCAAGTCCACGAATGCCCTTCACAATTATCACAAGAATAATATTGAACAGTAAATACCTCACACCAATAATTCCATTTGGGATTCAAATTGCTAAATTTGGTCTTTGTTTTGAACTCTTCGGCTCGAATCGAGATTACTGTGTACGGATCCGATTTCTTTTTCCGAAACATTCGGAAATCCATACCCATCAAATTTTTGGCTTCAACAACATTGATCCGAAGAACGCCCTAAAAAAAAAAAAAAACACATTGGGAACTCAATCAAACGTACAAGTTTGAATCATGTTCATTTTGACAGAGTATCTGAAATTACCTCTGGTTCGGGAGTTTTTAAGGCTTCAGGTATCAATTTCTTGGTCAGAGGTATGGTGTACTTGTTTGGTAATACGATGACCTTGCGGATTTTTTTCACGATCAAGTTTCGAATTAAATCACTGTAATCAAGAGTATATCGCATTATTTCATTATCATGACTGAGATAGATAAAATTGATTCAATTTTAGACGTACTCCAAGCCAAGAAGTTCAAGCACTTCGGGAGTATCAACCAAACTGCAATCAATTGTTGGACATTCCAAGAAAAATATTTGAATTCCTCCAATGATAGGTTTCATTGGGATCAGTGGCTTCATAACCATTCTCAAGGTTCCTCGAAGCTAAAACAAACGTCGAAAGTTCAATTCCATCGCTAATAATCTCGTATGGATAATCATCATGATTGAAAGTTTTACGTCAGAGGGAACTGTGATTTAATTGTCATTTCATAATGTAACCAACCTGGAAATTTTGTATCGCTCCCTCCAGCATTCCTGTAGAAAATCTCAATTCAAAATCTCCGTCGTACCTGGAAGTTCATCATCTTCTGTTAGAAAACAGTAACAATATAATTTTTCTTCTATTTTTCATAAAATAACTCACGTTATGTCCAAATCTAACACTATTTCGGATCTAGATGTGTTAGCATCGTAAACTTTGATACCGTTGATAACTGGGGGCTATAAAAAGAACAAAAATTATGAATTATTGTACTGGTAAACAGCGTGAAAAAAACGTAACGCACGAATTGACATTGTTGAATAATAATACTCACATTATCCCCGAAATGAATTTTCTCAAAGTCAATATCTTGACCCAATCCAGGAATTTTATTTTTGTACTTGCTCAGCTTTTTTACGATAAATTTTTTGACAGTTGTTTCGAAAAATTTTCGAATATACTGATCAATGTTGGGCCACACTTTGGATATAATCTGCAAAAGAAATTGTGTAGGTAGAATGGATGGTATATAATCTCTTTGGAATAAACCAAAGAGAATAAACTCAGATCACTGCATAACTCCGTTCAAAAACAGTATATGAGTATTCGGTTAACACTATCGTAATAATTTCGTATATGAGCTTCCTTTCAAAATTTGACAGAATAACGAGTTTTGTTATCATCAACACGAAATTAATTGGAATGAGAAGCATCATAAATATACAAATTCTGTCTAAATTTTGAATCATGATATGCGAAATCTATTTATTTTCATCTTTTTCAGGGACATTGCATTAATCACGAGTAAAAATCAGACGCTCTTCAATCATTATTTCAAATTTTTTAGGTCTCTTATCAATCAAGTAAAGTAAAAAATGTCGTAATACCTTATTGAGCCACTCAGCCGTATCGTAATCTGGAAAATGTACCCAACTAGGCAGAGTGTCAAGTCGATTATTTATAGTCATCCTCTCTCCATTTTTGGTCGTTGCTCTAATCATCAACCTTCTAAGATCTCTATCCTTGTTTTTTTCCCTTATAAAAACGTAATAGATGACCGCAGGAATGAGCCATGTATAACTCCAATGCATGTACCCAACACCCCATACTAATCCAAAGACAATCAACTGCACGAAAAGCGATTTGTAAAATGAGACGAACTTTGGATATTGCCAATTTCCAGGCTTGTTATTATTCATTTTTGCTTTTCCATTCGGGACCTTCATGATGATGATGATGATAACTATGAGATTCGGCTATACACGATTGAGGCTTGGAAGAAGCTGATGCACGCGATGGCCTTTATTATTTTTGAATCAATGTATTATAGGCTCTCGACGACGCGGCATTCTTCCCATTATTCTGCTCTTTGATTGCTCTGCTGTGGCTTCCAAGAGGATAATTCTGCGAATGAAAAAGTTAACGAATAAGAATTCACGATATGTGGTCAAAATTGATTGAGTTATCGTGTTTCTATCAATTCTTTTTTAAGGGTTCCTAGAAAAAATGTGCGTCACTTCTTGAGTCGAGATTATGGAGATATGAAAAAGAGATAGCTTCAATTAACTGTTTGCCTGATGTTCCAAATCTGCGAAATGACGTTGTTCGGCCCCCAATGGATGGATCTATTCACATTTAGCCGGAGATGAAAATTTAATTTTAGAATAATCGTTTCAAAACATGATAAAACTTGTAAGGATATTAATCAAACATTTTTCATCGACACCTTATCAGTGAAATAGAAATTTTTTTCCACGTGAAGAGAGTTATCGATACTCATGAAACTTCTAATAGGGTTGATCAAATCCGATACGTGTGATCTAGTCGATACAACATATTAAATGATGTAGAACATCTACATTAGACAATTCCATAAATTCTAAGCGACTTAAGTTGTCCAGAAATTAATGAAGAAATCACGATTGTTGAAAAGTCTTCAGCAGGTAGAATTAGTTTTTCAAAACACGAGGAAAAAGTCAGGTGATATGTGATTTAATCAAATTTTATCCCCAGTGCAAAAACGAAATTCGATGATAAAAATGAGTCACGGTTACATAAGTTTGTTTAAATATTGAATATATTTTTCGGTTTTTATCAGTAATTATTCATTCGAATTTCCAAACTTATGCATTGGTTTTAATGCTTTCGGTGATTAAAGTAACAGTAGTATGAATTTTCCTCCGTAGTTTGACCAATCAATTTTATCAACTCAGTTTTTTGCGCGTCGTAATCGTCTCAATGTGTTAAGCTGACAAAAAAGTGATGTAAAAACTAGTAAGACCCAAAATAAGTTTGTCTGACTTATCTGTGAGCGTTACAAGATGAAACCCATTCTGATAATCCAGGAAATTTAAACATCATATCTATAAAACGACAGATTTTATTATTATCAGTGATTCATTGAACGTCCGATCTCTAAAATGAAAGCTCTAATTGCAATTACCAGTGAACAAAGCCGATTGTAATCAGATCAGGAAACAAATAGAAATCTATATCTTTTTCCATCTTTCGATAAGGATATGATCCAATGGGCATATCTCAAAGTCAATCCTCAATTTTATTGTTTCTAACGTCTACACGATTTCTCAATCGATAATCCAGCACCAACCGAAACATATTTCTTTTATCAGATATTTGACAGGAGTTTCACGTATAGATGAATCATAGAAAAGCTTTCATATGGAAATCAATATATATTTCCTCTATGAAAAGACCGTCATTTTAGTGTGTGAATCATCCATAACGGGGAAAGTGAAAATCGTGAGAAAAGAAGAAAGCTCATGAAAATGAATCCTGATGCGGGGGGAGCCGCAAACGAGCTAAACCAAAGCCACGCGCTACTGAATTAATGCTAATATATACAACAACTTATATGTATATTGTGCACTCGTGTAAGTTTTCGTGTAGGTGTAATAGACGGATATATCAGATCGAGGGTTTTTGATGGTTGTGTGGTGTTTATAAGAGATGCAATATATATATAGATATATCTAGATGTGGTTCACAACAGGGGGAGAAAAACCCATTGGCCTTTGCCCATCAGATGATCGGGGCCCTTCGTGCTCTCAAGTACAAAATGTGGAGGGGAGAAGTGACGCCTTCGCAAAGGTGCAGCCACGAGCTCTTGAGTTGTGAGCTCGAGGCAAAACTTGAAACACGAAACACGTACGGGGTGAATGACATTGTTCTACTCAGCCGCTTTACTATTAAAATTACCCTGAGGGTGGAAGTTGACTTTAAAAATTTCAAAATAATTTTGCACTGTGAGGATTAGACCTGTCGATTTCAATAAAATAATTTGGGAAAAGATGCAAGAGTCCTACATGGCGTTGTTGACATTTTGCGCTTAACAAAGAGTCCTTCCATAAGATCCTTGCAAAGATAACTTACTGGTTTCTGTTGCGATCGATTGAGTGAAACAAAGAAAAGGTTGTGAAATAGAAAAGGTGACATTTGAGTAAAGATCATTTCCCACCAGTAGAAGGTAATATTTTACAAAAAATAATGAAGGATATTCGAGTAAACTTCCAGAACACTGGCTCAATTAGTTTAGTAGTAGCATGAAATAACACGGGAACGCTGACAGATGTATCGTATGATTTGGATCGTCCTAAATTGGTAATTTCCGCAAAACTCCATTCAAAAGCAAACCAAACAGGAAATCTCAAAGGTCCATAATATGTACACAAACAAAAAACTAATGGATCCATACCGATGACGCTTTGATCGTTCATTGTAGCAGCATCAGCCATCGCCCCAAACAAAAATCAAGATAGATGGGCGCGCTAATTTGGGAAAACCACAAAAAAAGAACACTCGGAGATTTTTTTACAAGTTCACTATTATATCGACTTTCACTCACACACTTTTGTCGCGTAGACACACCGACGAACTATGAAAGTTCAGGATATGCGCACAATTCACTCAAGTTTTTACATACACCAGTACACTATGATCACTTTTTTTTTTATTTGAAGCCACAAGATGCTCGAGTTCAAGTACGAGAATGATTATCGAGTCGGTATGTCATAATTTGAGAGATGCACGTGTACATACATTCGATCATAATACAGCTGTATAGATGAATAACAGACGCGACGACGCGACTGATAAGTAACTGCGCGTCGTCGAATCGAATGCGTCGGATTCGGAGAGAGAATATGAAGGAAACCAGCTGAGGGGGGAAAGTTGGAGGCAGCAGGGGCGAAATTATTATGTGGGAAGCGTTGGTACTCGGAACGAATAGCCGATAGAGGTCGCCTACAGTACCTTTTTGCTTTTAGGAGATTCAAGACATCCGAGATCCAAGACCCATAAGTTCTCAGTAAAACTATATTATTGTGTGCAATCTGAAAAAATGATGATTTAATAAATATTTTATCAATTTTACAAGATAATTTTCGCTAGAAGTAACCATTTGTATGTACAATAGACTTGATGAACAATGCTCATGTAATTGAAAATTTTATTCAACAAATTTTGTGCTCGTTCCAAAGTGCAGTTTCTGTAATTTTTTGAATGTGTGCAGTCCACGGGTTGATAGAAAAAAACATTTCACTCAGTTAATATCAAAAATTTATTTGCAAAATATGGCGGTTGTAAAACATACATATTAAATGATAGATAAAACTGTCGACAAGTGGATGAGATCGACGAATAAAACTCTGCAATTTGTCTAAAACTTCATTCTAATGGATCTAGATAATGGAAATCGAGAAAACTCAATAATCGTTTGAAATCCAATTAACTGTTTGTAATTCAATCACGCGTTTTACATTGCACTATCAAACTTTTCAAGTATAAAAATGATGCAGAGAGTCATAAGCAAAAAACTAAAATCGAATGTTTTTCTGATTTAATTCATATTTGACGGGTAACTTCTGCATCATTGAAATAGATCTATTCATTCATCAACCAGTCAAACTTTACCTTTTCCTTTACAGTATTGAACATCATATTCAAATCATAAATACTCGTTATGGGCAGTCGATGATCGGAAGTATTAATAACTACAGTCGAGAATATTTTATGTCATCTTATCATTAAAAAGCTTAAACATTCTTGCCGCAATCTTTCTAATTCTTCCGCGGGAAAATCATGCCTGCGACCACGTATATCTGACAACTCCTTACAAATACGATCAATACTACCTCGTTGAGGAATACCTGAAAATGATATGGTGCCTAATAATATAACTAGGAATAAATTTGAGTCACGATAGAGAAATTATGTGATCCTACCGTTTTCTTCTGGCGCTGGAGCAGGTTCTGCAAAAACTACAAATGTGATTTTTGTATGAATTTGTAAAAATTGATCATGTTGTATGACTAAATACCTCAAGTTATTTTTTGTCAAAATTGTCGTTTTTGAACTTTGCTCACAATCTTGCATTTGATTTTCCTTGAACAACTACTTTCGGAAAAATTCTAAGCTGAGTAGATGGTGGCTTATGACCTGCTGTGGATAGATTTCAACACAAGAAACTTCAATTTACTAGACAACAATTTCATAGAGGAGGTAATATCGTGATTTTGCGCTGTACTCGGTTACATCACTTTAGGTCAGTCAGTCGGAGACCAAAATTTAACATGATCTATTTGAGCGTAATAAGTCTCTTTGCAAATATTTGTGCAGATTATCACATTCGAAGAATTGATCAAATTAGTGGCGGGGATGAATCGGCACTGAAAAATTCAGTGCAATCGTGAAAATCACCCTTTCATAAAACGTAAGTCCAAACTTCGTAATATTCCGGAAGTATCCGATTTTCCAACAGGCGTGGGAACTACACAAACTTACTCCAAAGAATTGCAGTGGAGGCTATTACTTGTTTTCCTCAGAAATAATGAATAAAAAAACCGGTGTGTGATGATTTATACTAATTTTCATCCCCCAAATTGGGAGATTCATATAAAGACTGCAATTTCGTGGCCACAGATCAAACGTATGCGGAAATGAGGTGAATGTCCCCAACATGCCCACCACCCCCCGTTAAGCCGGTTTGCTAATAGTTTTGGTTTACTCGAATAGTTTCCAACGTATCTTAGCTCATTTTGAACCGTGCTTTGAGGCCTTCGAAATAAGCTAAGGTAAGTTTAATTTCGATCGACAAGACCGAGCTGTCACAATTTTTCTAAATTGTGATTTTTCGCGAGTTTGCGAAAGGGTGTACCCAACTTGCCTCTATCCTTTAAAACAATTCACATTTTCTGCAATAAAGCGCATAGAACTGTTCTTATTCCCGGACAACCACATTCAAAACCTTTAGTTAGGGTCCATACTTCATTCCCGACATATTACGACGTGATGAAGACTTTCTGAATGGTAAAAAGTCATAGAACACGCCTTTCCGAGATGACCATGTAGGGGCATGTTGAGTACACTCCAATATCGGCCTTCTAGATTCTCAAATCATCTCCTGATTTAGCACATACAATACCTCTTTATTCGGGTTTCACAACTCTAAAGAAGGGATTTTGAAAGTCTTGGACAAAGAAATTGAATGCGCTGAGGTACGTTGAGATTGATCGAACCAAAAAATTTTGAAAATGATTGTACTGAACGCGATTTTCTCGATGATTCCTTAGCTAAGCAAAAGCGAGAAACGTAATTCTCGCTTTGAATTTCTTGAGGGAAGCAGAAATAATTTTGGGCCGGTCCCAAAAATCACGTACTTCCCGGTGCATCTTTGATTATTTCTACTCATCTCATGAATGTATAAAACTGCAACTTACCAATTACTTTCAGCTTTGCCAATTCTGTTGATCCCACTAGGAACACGTCAACATATTAATTCATTAATTTTTTTTCGAAGAGGCATACGGTTTACGGGCACCTCGTGAAGGATCTACTCACAAAGTTTGTCGGCAATAACAAATCTATCAACTTTGATGTTTTTTTCAATTTCAGCCAAAATATTGGCCAATCGACCAGCATAGTTACTCGCAACATCTGCCTCTAGCTTGTCGAGAAGATTATGTTGATGATGCCAGAAATATACGACTTTTCTCTCGGCTAAAGCTTTTTGCAACTTTTTGAGCATCTAAAAAATTTGGAATCATATGGTCAATTGAAATTGTAATTTCTGATTCTGAGTTTTCAACATTGATAATTGCTTACATGAATGAATAGGCAAGTAAGAGGAGACCTAAAAAAAGAGCTGTCATTTTTTTTGGAATACAATTCATGCAAGCACAGGGTTTCAATGTAGTAGCTGGCCAATTTCTTATTCCATTGCAGTCTGTCCCGGAGTTTCTGAGCAAATAGAATTTATTCCTGAGAATATTGTCACTATCTACATAATAGATTATCAAAAGATGCTACGATCGATAATTTACCTTGATCATTCTTATCACGGGTTTTATTTTTCCCACCTCATATTGTGATAAAATTTGCTTCTCTTGTTCATAGAAGCTCAAGCGCCAAAGAGAATTACCTTCAGCCACTTTGTTCACAGGCTTGGCAACAATGAGAAATCGTTGTACCTGTTGAAACGGGGATAATATAACGTTATCTCTAAAATTACACACAAAGGCTGTTTCCTCCTCCATCAGATTTAAACTACTCCATTCTGGGTCTGAAGAAGTTTTTCAGAGTGAAATTTGGTTAATTATGAGTGCATCACCCTGAAAATTCAGCATCTTGCAATAAGGCAAAAGACGTACTGAAATTATTCTAGTATCTTCATCATGTTTTCTATGTGACAAAAAACTTTTGACATATTTTTGCACTCCCTTTAAATCCAGCACAATAAGATTTCGAACACATTATATTGGAGTGTTAGACGTAAAGGGAGTCGATTTTGATTGGTTTCTGTGACAAAACTCGAAACATGAATATCTCAAATATGAATTGAAAGTTCATTCCGATGACATATTAGTGCATCACATACCGTTTCCGGAATGACTCGATACTCCTTCAATTTCACACCGTCAAAAACCAGACAAGGAACAATGTCAACGTCCATCTCACGATTACCACGTAATCCATTATCTTTCAGTGTCACAAGTATGGTGAATGCTGGACCACTTTTCTTGAAAGGTTTGATCTAAAATGGAAAACAGAATAGAAATTGAATCAAATTCGCACCTCACTTACATCCACAGCATGGATTATTTCCATTTACTTTGTAAGCTTTTCCTCCCACATCAAGTTCGTAATGCTTGTCAACTTTTCGAAGTTGATCGAACGTTTTGGTCATCACTTTCTCCATCCATTGCCTAAACTTATCTTGATCTAAATAGCCTTTGTCATCGACCCATCTATTCAGAACCTGGCTGAAATGTCATGAAAATGATGTATCGATAGACCCATCTTCTTCAAGAAACAGAGATGATTTTCCAGTAAAATTTTAATCATGCACGAATATTCAGCAAATCAAAAGATCCTCATGCTCTTAGAAGCCTAAAATTAGGGGCTGAATAAGAATATTCCTCACCTATGAAGATCCCATTTCGGCAATTTACTAGCAGGGTTTATTTTTACTTTCACATAGCCAAAGTATCTGTGATTGGTTTCAACCTTTCGGAAAAATGATTCATTTCAAATTATGGGAATTTGATGGCAATACATATATATTAAATAGAATATAATTTCTTACGAACGTACCTGCAGAGTCTTATAGTTCAACGGCAGTTGCATCGTTAAGTCTAAATCGTATTCGTTGGGATTTCCGACTTTTGTTCCTTTGTAAAAGCTCCCAGCATAACTGATGTTTCGATATATCTCATTGAAAAGAGGATCTGCTTTCATTTTAGGGATCAAACCTTCTGCGATAATCTTTGAAAATAAAAAAATAGGATTAAATGCAGAAAATTTGAAATCATGAAGAACAAACTTCGTTTGAAAGATGACTGAATTTACAGTTTTACACAGAGTTAATCACTAGTTTACATCCGTGAAATTTAATCAACTTTCTCACGGGAGGATCACGCTCGATAGAGCATAAGCATGTATTTTTGAGCCAATGAACATTAACTCACCCTCTGCAAATGTTGATTATTTGCTTTTACCTCGGCATCATCCATAGTGATGTGATACTTATTTATGCAATTCAAAATTGTATCATCATTATAAAGTTTGTTCTTATAATCTGGTGGTACGGCCATCTACAAAATTCAACAATTTCAAAGTACGTCTTCAGACTTACACAGTCTTTCTTTCAGAAATGTCTTCTTGTATGTCTTTCACTTTAAACTTCTTGCATCATATTTTCTCATATGCAATGGTCCAAAACAAAAACATTTATCATTTGGCAAAAACATGTTCGCGTTACCCTAACCAGGAGAGATCATCATATCCGGATCACAGATTTGGCTGAAACTTTGGGAATAGTCTTCTTTTAGTGCCAAAAGATGAAACCCAAAATTATAGACCCTAACGCTCAAGCGTTGCTGAGCTATACTTGAGGGCATTAGCATTGCCCATATAGGCCCATGTTAAATCTCATACATAGTACGTATACCT
The DNA here is from genome assembly GCA_029851415.1 of Eretmocerus hayati. Lineage (NCBI taxonomy): Eukaryota > Metazoa > Arthropoda > Insecta > Hymenoptera > Aphelinidae > Eretmocerus > Eretmocerus hayati. The sequence continues at coordinate 117,348,521 of CM056744.1, read as the reverse complement.
GCAATGCTATAATGTCCTTGGCTGTAACTCGGAAACGCTTGAGCGTTAGGGTCTATAATTTTGGGTTTCGTCTATTGGCACTAAAAGAAGACTATTTCCAGAGTTTCAGCCAAATCCGTGATCCGGATGTGATGACCTCTCCTAGTAAAAGACTGATTCGCCCAGTTCAGCTTGAATGAAAAAAAAAAAAAAAAAAAAAAAAAAACAAGATAAAAATTGTCATGGATAAGCATTGGCTATTGTATCCCTCAAAAACTCTTCCCTTGTATAAGAATGCATTGAAATTGATTCAATCCTATATCGGAAATGATTCAAGCTCAGTCAATTTGATTTGCTTTTCCATCAATCTTGATTTCCAGAAACGTCTACTGTTTAATACGCGACCGCTGAATTTCAGAAGCATCCTAATCTTGTACCCTGCTGTAATTTTTGAGCTGGACGCGTCACCCAATTGTGGATGCAGCTGGAAGTCGCGAAATCCAAAAAATCCCCGAGTCGAGTCCACATCACTCCAGCACTTTTATCCAAGCATCGGATTAACGATTTCCAAACGACATAGTCCATCTTCAAGATGAACAAAAATTTGATAGCTCATCCTAATCATCAAGTATAAATAAATCATGACCGAAGTAATTATTTTTCATCTTTTTTTAACCAAAGAAAGAAAGAGGTATAACGCAGAAACAAAGAAATTCAAGCTAAACTCAAGCAACGAATTTTTCTATCCTGAAATCATACCTTTCAATCTTGAACGATGGAACACTCAAAGAATCTTCCGATGGATCCTGTTTATTGTACGTATCCCAAAATTTGTTCAGAGTTTTAGGTATTGCTTGTAAACTATGTAAGTGGCGATCACCGAATGATCCTTCTGCTCGTATAGAGTTGACTAATCAAGTTTTCAATGTTTTCGACGGATACTGTGCCATCTACTCAGGGGAACGTGAACTCATTTCACAGGCGGTTGCGCGTATGAAGTTTAAAGACAAGGATACGAAGCTGTACACTATTTGAGAATAAAACTGAAGTGACTTCGCTCAATTTATTTCAACGAGATTCTTGAAATGAAAATTGATTGAAAAAAATTGAACGAGCGTTTGATTTCGAGTATGGTGTAATGATCCAAAGGTATAGCAGAAAGATTGAAAAAAAAAAACGTGAGTTATCTCGGAACCACCTTGGTGTATGTCACAACTTGCATATAAAATTTTCAAATCCGACGATTATTGACTCAGAATAAAATGTCTCTTCTTGTTTGACTCCAAGAAACAAGTTCAAGGGGATGCTATAGAATAATAATTCACCCTGCACCCTGTGTCAAATCTGGTTGTTACCAATATTACACGTTGCAGTACGAGCCGCAGACAAAATAATTCTCGAAATTAGTGACTGATAAATAAGCAAATTTACTTGGAAAAAATGTGGGATGAGCAAAAGTTTGGCCATGCATGAGTTTCTCACGCATTCATCGGCTTCGAATCATGATCTTCGCATAAGTTTTTTGTAGAAAATTTTTCGTCTCAATTCTTGTCTTCTTACGCTTTGGAAAGCGTTTACATACGACATATTTCATGATATCCTCTTACTGGGAATATTCCTTGACTTCAATTTCTGAAGTGATGAATTTCGATTCCGATCTACTTACTAATCTTTAGCAATAAGAGGTCATCAAAATGTAGGAATGCTTTTCAAAAACAGGAGAAGCGATGAGGTTCACTTTTTATCCTATTTATTTACAAGGTAATCGGTCAACATCTGATGCAGTCACGCCAAATTATTTGTGTACAAGGGTATATTCAATATCTCTTTACAAAGGCTTCATCTAATTGGGTCACTCAAAATTCATGTCCGGTTCTTCTTTTAGAATAATTCAAGACTCTGCGACATCAAATCTCGTTTTTCCCGAGAATTGGCCTAGAACTAGACTTTCATGTTCGAGACATGAAAATGTATACGCGCGTGCAATAATCATTTTTGTGATTCAAAATCACTAACCATGCGCAATAGTGAGAAGGCGTGATTATATTTGTTCAAAAAAAAAGTAATAATAAATGAATAGTAATCAGTTAAATAATAAGAAAAAATGTCTTCGACAAACATAAAAGCTAGGGAATGGTGATCCATCTTGTTTCATCATCCCATTTTCACTATTGTTTCAAGATTTTCCCCTTAGAATTATTTTACAAAATTACAGCTCTTGATTCATCAGTAAAATCTAATGAGGTAAACGGCACCAAAAGCAGTGCCATTAAATAATTTTGTACATAGATTACAATAATTCCATGCTTGGTGTTAATCACGAAGTGAAAAAATGGAAAAAATATCGTATGAGGATAGCGTATGAGGAACGCATCCAACATATGAATTGTAAGTTGTTCTCTGCTTTCGAAGTTCGAGACTGAAATCGATAAAAACTCTTTACATCACAGAACCTCATCGCTTGGCACCAGCATCAACAAAACTTCTGCAAGCCCTATTTATCTTATCCAAGCTCACCCCAGACAGCCTCTCTTTAACTTTACCAACTATTTCCAAATCCTTGCAGATTCTTTCAACAACAGCTTCAAGCTGCCTATCTTCGCCATCAGCCAACTTAATAATTTTTTCACTTCTACCTTCAGATTCAGCTCTGACCTTACATCTATGTCCTTTAGCTGTAATTTTAGTCATAGAAACAGGCCCAGCTAATGCCTTGAAAAATTCATTGCTAGAATTGAAACCGTGCAATCGATGTTCAAGATCTCCAGCTATGTAAGCTGGTAGTATCCTAGATAAGCTTTCATTTCGAGAATTTCGAATTGCCATTGCGAGTCCTGAGAGTACTTCTTGATCAGGGCATAACATGGTAAGTTGTTCAAAGCTCTCTAGAGATTGTTGCTGAACGCAAGGGTCTGAATCGCTGAGAAGACGACAGAAGAGCTCCCCAAGAGCAGAAGAGCAGGATGAGTCGAATTCACTTGCGAGACGAGCGATAAAGGTGCAGACAGGAAGACGCAGCTTGCTCGTCACGTACGGGTGCAAGGATGCTAGACACTCGATTACCTGTGATGAATAAAATTTGGTGATTAAGATGTTGGGCAAGGTACGAAAAATGGAGAATATTTTGAATTTCAAATCACTGAGAAAATTAGGAACCATGGTAGGAGTATCCAAAGTGGGGCGTAGAAAGCCCTATAACTAGTCTTTTCGCATTGATTGGACTGATTTATCATTTTTGCGACGGATTTTGATGCCTTACTGCATCAGAGGAGCCTTGAATGAAGAAATGCACAGGGTTGAAAAGAATGATTTTCCATCAATATCTCCTTCGCTTCAAAGAAAAATATTGCAAAAAAATTGGATTCAATCTGTGAGAACGATAGAAAACTTCAGGACTTGAAGCAAAAATGCTGTAACTAAATCCCTCAAATGTATGGAAGATAGGATTAATTCTGATAAGTCTTTGCAATTCCTTAGAAAAGATATCAGAGACGACGTGAACGGCTCCAGACCAGAACGATGTAAGTCCATTAGAGATTTTCAAAAATCACTTTGGAATCTTGAAAGCTGCTTTTATAGGTCATCACGTTTCAGTGAAGTTCCATTGACATAGTCTGTAATGAGCCTATTTGTGGAGTACGGAAATGATTTTCCCCAAAAATTAGTTATCGATAAGAACGGACACAAAAAAATTTAGCCAAGTTTTTAAAAATTTGAGATGGACTTATACCGTTCTGATCCGGATCCGTCCACATGAGTCAACAGGAGAGAACAGATCCAGCATCCGAGAATTGACTGGAACAATACATTTGCAATACTCACAAAGGTCATGTATCTGCTCTGGTTCTTTTGAGGCTTGGTAGCCCTTAAGAGCAAAACAGCAAGATCTTCCAGAATATCCGATGGCGTGCCTTCACACTCACCAAGCAGGTAAACTAATTTCTTCCACATCGTCATAAATACATCGTGGAACTTTTCATCCTGTCTGGCATCACAAACTTCCAGAATCAATAAGTCCCTCATCTGATGAATAAGATCATCCATTTTTTTAATATGTATTGATTTTTCAGGAGAAAATATTTCAGAGAGGAAGACAATATGAAGAAAGTAAAAGTACAGAAGATAAGGTGATAAGCCCCTTACCAGTGTCTGTAGACTGCTAAGGGATGGCTTTACTTCCAAAGCTTTCAAATCATCTGATATTCGTTCATTCGTGGACGAAACGTCGAGTTGCCTCTGAAGCATTTCTTTTTTCTTTGCGTCCAATACTCGTCCAACTGGCCTCAGAGTGTGAGGATCAGAATTTTTATGAATACTGTTGATAAAATCTGTCTTGTTACTCTCCGCAAGTAAAGTGAACAAACGGCGTATCAAGTCTGACAAAACAACGACATTGAAGCTATTGCTACGTTTCCTAAGTTTCTGATGGATTCCAACTAGATACTGAAAATGCTGGTAACACAATTTTGACGATCCCAACCTGTAATTTTTTTTCTCCATTAAAATCTTAAATTTAAAGATGTAAGTGGGAAAATATATGATTAAGCAAAAAAATAACCTGCAGGTGAAGCACCAAACATCTGAACTGAGCAACGCACTAAAAAAATTTCCCGTGAGGAGGTACTTCAAGAGAACGATTTCGAGTTCAGAAAAATCTGAGTTTGGAATTTGAGATACCATCACACAAATCATTACGCAAGTAGATTCGTAGATATTCGCCAAATACGTGCCCTGAGCAACATTTCGAGACAACTTGATTTGCAATCCTCCAACGCATATATCTTCTGTCACTGGTGAACAATTTGAAAAGATAAAATTCAATTCAAACTCGAAGGAAAATTCATACGCAGCTATTCTCAATTTTTATGGATACTCACGTCGGTCTATACTTCGAAAACATGAATCAATCAGAGAACGATCTCTTCCATACCATTCACGTTGTTTCTCGTAGGGCAAGATTGATATTTTTTCAACGACTGTCAGCAGTAGTAAGTGATATCCGACATGATTTTCCGGGACATTTTTACCGTAGTCGAGAAAGGCCTAGAAACAGATTTCTAATAAAATAGAAGCATCAATTTTATTAGCTACCAGTTATTGTGCTAGGGGTTTTAAAAATGACACACACCACTCTAAAACTGTCGTTCTTGAATATAACATCTAAAAAAGGCTCAATCGAGGATGTAAGATTTGTCTCGATTACTTTGATAAGATCAGACGCAAAATTCGCCAACTTCAGACACTGCTCTGTATAACTGTGAAAAAATTTACAAGTTATTATCTCTAAAAGAGTCATTGGGTGTTCATTGATGAATACTTACCTGTATAAATGTGCAAGCATATTATTTAATTGGAGCATCACATTATTTCGTATCCATCCACAATAAGATTCAGTCAATTTTTCCAGTATCTTCAATAATACTCGGCAGCACATCACTGATTTTTCATTCGTTTGACGAGGACTTTTCTACATACATGAATAACATTTTCATCGGCGTCGATCACCAAGTAACCGTAAAAATGTTCAAAAATTTTTTTTGCATACCTGACTAATAGTTGATAAAATAGAACTTATGTTTTCTGATAAAGTTCCAAAATGATTCGTCACTGTGTCTGAGGAAATATTTTTCATTTCAAGGCAAAACGTGGTAGAAAGTTTTCCAAAGCGTTTCCACATGTCTGTGAGTGTTTTTGCATCCATGCGACATGACAATGCAGCAATTTTTCCTGTTTCATTGATGACTGCGAAAAATTATATTCGTGTGAATTTGATACATTGAAATGAAGATATATTCACAATAAACAACGGTTAAAGACATACTTTGTAAGAGAATATCCATTTCATTTGCCTGATTAACATCGAAGATTATCACAGAGTCGATGAGAGCGTAAAAAGAGTTTAGAGTGCTGACGCACTGACGAAAAATGGAAGTCAACGAATCGGAAATTATTCTGAAGACTGGCCCATAAAATTTTTCGCTGGAAAAAACATAAATTAATTTCATATTGCTAATCTCAAGATGATATGATGAGATTGTCTCTAAGCACCTATTCTTGCAATGGTTCAATGCGTCTCCGATGATTTCGAATAAACTCGCTGGGAAGCTTTTGATATCGGAGACTGATATCTTTTCGAATGATTTTATATGATCCATGCAGAGGTCCCAACATCTCAGCAAGCTCTCCATGATCGCCAATTGATTTTTAACATCTTCGATATTCGATTGTCTTTCGTCTTTCACGATCAAACTTATAGAGTCGACCACCTTTAATGAAATCATTTCAATAGGCTGAGCGTATATTTATGTACAAATAGACACACTGTGTTCAGTAGGACAGAATATTTGAAAACCTTACCTTAAAATAGACTTCTTTAGCATGACAGAGGGCAACGTTAAATACTTTTTCATCCAATATGTCAATTGGTGCACTGCGTATACTTTGCTTTGAAAGAAATTTTTGTAATTCAACTAGTTTGAGCTCCAGAGAATGGTCACTGTTGAGAGAATCTTGCAGAAACTGAGTTAAGGACTTACATAAGGATTATTAGAATTAAAAAATAAAATATTTGTAGTTGCTAAAATCCGTGTTCAGAAATTATACCACCATTATCTGTCACTGATCGTACCTCTCGAAATCAATTCATGTAGTGATGATTCATGGAGGAAAATGACACATTATTTCAGACTCTTCGATAAGGATATTCGAAGATAACAATTCAGTTGTAAAGGATATTTTTAACGTCAACATCTGATCTTCAAGATCAGATTGGCTTGACAGCATTTCCGAGAAAAACGAATCCCCGTCGAGAGAATCATCTCCGGGAGCACTTGACATCTTGATCTCATCGAACTGGGGCTGAAACAGAGATTAGTTACAAAAGTGTCAAAATAAACAGACAGGATGATTTCAAGCACGGGGTACATTATATTATGTTTCTTTCCCCCCAAAAAAGCTCATAGTATTCAATAAGAAATATAAAGCACTAACAATTCGAGGTGGGCGCTAACTCGAGCGCCAATTCATGTATGTTGGTATCGGATGGCCGAAATAATTGAACTGAAGACGATGATAATCGTTTATCGTGAAATGTCGATGTAGGTATACCGTCAAATTGGGTAATTATGGTACGATTTCGGTAAGTACTTTTTATTTGTATCGTTCGGCGTTCCAACATACATTCATGACCAAACCCACCTTAATCAGATTACAATCGAAAGCTTACAGTCTCAGATTTCGATTGACGGGCTGCAGAATAAAAGTTTGATGTCTTTCGCCAGAGCTGTCTAAAGTTACACCCCGACTGGGCAACTTTAGTACACTTACAAAATATTTCAATTTTACCCACCACCATGCGAGTGGATCAATTTTAATCGTTCAGAACTATTGTTCCAAGCAGTTCGAACCATTTTACAATCTCATAGACCATCACTCGACTCAAGATGAGTTGAAAAGAAGCTGTCATAGGAAGATGTTTTGAAATTACCCCATCCTAATGCTTCTTACCTACAGTGGGGTAACTTCTCGGGTAACTTGGTACACTTGGTTTGTGGTTTTTTCCCGGTTTTTGATTCAATAGAATCCCAAATGGTGTAGATACCCCAATGTAACGATGGTTTCTTCAATATGGTGATGTATGAAACCGAAATGTACGATTATTCAACCGTAGTTCGCCCCGGAACAGTTCTTGACAGGCACACAAACTGGACCACTTGCGTATCGCTACCAAATCAGCCTTGTTGCGAGGATCTTCAATAAACAACCACAATCATTCATGCAGAACCAACGGTGGCTCAACACATTGTTTATTTGTGTGCCACGAGAGTAGAATAGGTTTTAGAACGATAGAATCATGGACCTGCCCAAACGCAGTTCTGGAAGTCATTTTTTAAGGGTGTACCAAGTTGCACCCACAGTATCAAAATAACTCAATTTGACGGTACTTTAGCATGAATGAGTCATGGCATATTATCTTTAGTTAAACAGAAAATCCGCCAGGTGCGAGGCTGTGGTCACCCACCTCGAATTTGAGGACCGAGACACCGGATGTGTTGATAATTTCATTGGCCATCAATCTAGACCAACAAATTGCTGGTCACGCCAGTTAACCACATCGATAAGTTGGGAGAAAATGTAATAGTAAAAAATCGTGAGATGGATGCATTCTAACTAAGCATATAATGTACTCTTGTGATGTGTATAACATTCATTTTTGAAATGATCAGTAGAAGTCGAAATGGTTCATGTGCTACCCTTCCCGGTATGTGTGTCAAATTCAAAATGTCTAAAGTTTGGCAATTTGATGCACCGTTTACCAATTAGAGGCCAAATACCCATAGCAAGCGAGCAATCCGTCATACATGTATCTGATGCAAATTCGCTAGTTATAGAATGACCTCAAAACCCATCTAAATCCTCTGCAATCGCGCTTCAGCAATCAGATCCCAGCAAAGTCTTGAGAACTAAGTACTGCCTTATCACCAGATTCATGATAAGGTATCTTGCAAGTTAAATAAGATCAACGAACATAGACATCATTCAAAGGCTATAGAGCAAAGTTCTGTTCATGTGTACCGCGCGCCTTCCAAAAATTAGTTTAATCCATCAGGGTCATGAAAAAGAAAGACAGTCATTGATACAAATTGTGAGGATAACTGATTCGAAAATTATGTTTTTGCAATTTTCCGATGTTTGGGTGCTTGCAAAACTGCAAATGTTGTATTTTTTGCAATTTTATATCTTGGACTGCGGGTTGGACCGAAAATCAATCGCTCAAAAGCGAGCCAGAACCCCATGAACATGGTGCAAAATGTACTATTTTGTTATCAGATGCACCTTGTTCATTATCTGAAAGTCTAAGAGACCGTCGATTCCAATGAAATGAGATAGAATCGAATAAGTGGTTTCATCGAGGGAGATGAATCATTGATCGAATCTCGTTTAAACCATGGATATAGACCCAGACGAAACTATTTATCGTGCAACATTTACATGTGATGTTTGAGCACCGAACTTGGATTTGTAAGAAAGCCTTTCTGAGCAATGCATTTCAGTCAATTTTCAAAAGATGACATTAGTCATAAAACTGAGAAGACAAACAACAGTCCTAACTGCAAACTCGGTTGAGCAAAGAGAAAGATCGCATAAAAGGACCAGTTTTGCAGTTTCACCAGGGTCAACTCCAAAGGAAACTTGCATTCCTCAATCTCTCTGATGACTTTTTAGAACATAGCATATTTTTTGTATCTAATAATCTCGCCTGTCCGGGAGACCAGAAAAATGTATAGCACAACAGGAAATACTTCTAAGGCCTACGAAGTAATATATCCTCGAATATGATAACGAAAATAGAAGAGAAGTGTTGGAAGCACTGTTTCGTGCGACAAAAGAAGTCATATGAAATGAAAAGTAGTCCGGCAGGTCGGGATACCATGGTAACTGCGGACAACAAGCTGTCAGATGATAGGTAAAGTTTTGATCAATAACAAGTGACTACCGGTGGGATGAATGAAGAACCGTCACTAGCTAACTTGTAAACACAGTTATTAGATTAATGCGGAAGCATTATGATGAATAGTTCCTCATGGAATGAATTTTCAAGGGTAAATTGCACGAAAATATGAGATGAGATGAGATGAGGTGAGATCAAAGTGAATCATTCTGGAGCAAGCTGGACAAAACCGTCACCAGGGGGGTCTAGGAAAAATCCGCAAAAATTTTTTTCTGTTAATACTATCTTTAAATAGTACGAAAATTTTTTTCCAGATTTTTTCGGCCCTCCCTGTAGGCCCTAAGGCCCATGAAAGAGCCGTTTTAGACCTTTTTTCAGTCTATTTTACAAAAATCGTAGTTCCAACGAAATCCAACATTTTCCAACGTACTTGGATGCATTTTTTTCGTTAAGACTGATACTTTACAGACAAAAATTGTCCCAAACAAATAAGTCAGCCTGACAATTTCTGCAAGCTATTTATTGAGAGCAAATTTTAGCAATTTCTGCGTCATCTTGTGGGCGACCTAGATCCAACTATTAGAGAGGAGATAAAATTGACTTTTACTAGTGGTTATTTTAAAGTCCTTGAAAAAACCTACAATTTACCTACTTGTAAAAGTCAATTATCACACTTTTTGTTGGAGTTACAGAGGGTACAAGTTGAGCTATTTTTGAAAAAGTCGAAAATTCAGGACAAAAGTATATTTTAATTTTTTTCCACCAAACTTGTGCGAAGATGTTCTTTGAGACATCTACTTTCAGTGGAAAAAATTTGGCGGAGGTTACTTTTTTAAAATTTTTTTTGCAGAGCGTTACAAAATACCGAATTTCGTTGTTTTAGCAAAAACGGCATCTTTGACCACGGTCACATATGCTCCCATCTGGACTGATGTGCACCAATCTGTGTGGAAGTACTCCCCAAAGTACCCCCAAGTACGTGTAAGGAGTTGCGGGGACGAGCTTCGGGACAGGAGCGAGCTGTAGGTTCTATTTACCGAGTCAAAAATAGGCATTATTTTGGCTATTCGGGCGTACGCGACCGAGAGCATGATTTTACTTGTTCTGGCTTACAAATGAGATTATGGGCTAGAATGAGGATCCAAACATAATTCTCCGACTCAAAACGGCCATCTGAACTCAAATCTGAGGTCATTCCGGCTCTAGAACGTCGTCTATTGCCTCAACGGCGTCCGAACCCGTCACACAATCTAAATTCTTCTGGGACATAGAGATAATTCTATACGCAAAACTGACTGCGTAATGGTGTTTAGATAGTCATTTTGAGTCGGAAAAGTATGTTTGGATCCTCGTTCTATCCCATTATCTCATTCGGAAGCCAGAACAAGTAAAATCATGCTCTCGGTCGCGTACGCTCAAATAGCCAAAATAATGCCTATTTTTGACTTGGTAAATAGAACCTCCAGCTCGCTCCTGTCCCGAAGCTCGTACCCGCAACTCCTTACACGTACTTGGGGGTACTTTGGGGAGTACTTCCACACAGATTGGTGCACATCAGTCCAGATGGGAGCATATGTGACCGTAGTCAAAGATGCCGTTTTTGCTAAAACGACGAAACGCGGTATTTTGTAACGCTCGGCAAAAAAATTAAAAAAAATAACCTCCGCCAAATTTTTTCCACTGAATGGAGATGTCTCAAAGAACATTTTTGCACAATTTTGGTGGAAGAAAATTAAGATATATTTTTGGAATTGAGTCCTGAATTTTCGACTTTTTCAAAAATAGCTCAACTTGTACCGTCTGTATTTCCAACAAAAAGTGTGATAATTGACTTGTACAAGTAGGCAAATTGTAGGTTTTTTCAAGACCTTTAAAATGGCCACTAGTAAAAGTCAATTATCTCCTCTGTAGTTGGATCTAGGTCGCCCACAAGATGACGCAGAAATTGCTAAAATTTGCTCTCAATAAATAGCTTGCAGAAGTTGTCAGGCTGACTTATTTGTTTGGGACAATTTTTTTCTGAAAAGTATCAGTCTTAATGAGAAAAATGCGTCCAAGTACGTTGAAAAATGTTGGATTTCGTTGAAACTACGATTTTTGTAAAATAGACTGAAAAAGGGCCTATAATGGCTCTTTCATGGGCCCTAGGGCCTACAGGGAGGGCCATAAGAATCTGGAAAAAAATTTTCGTACGATTTAAAGATAGTACTAACAGAAAAAAATTTTTGCGGATTTTTCCCAGACACCCTGGTGACGGTTTTGTCCAGCTTGCTCCAGAATGACTCATGTAAGATATCATCTGATGGAATGCATTGAGTCTCACTTCGTCATAGGATGACAACCGGGAGGATGAATTTCTTTTTTTGAAGTACATATGAAATTGTGATCTATCAGACGACGTTTCTTTACATATCTAAATCATGAAATTGCCTCAGACACATTTCAATGATGGAATAAGATCAATCGAAGTGATCGCGATATTGCAAAATAAATAGGGTTTATTTTTTGAGACACTTGGGTTGGGCGACAACTATTCTTCAGGGTACTCGATTTTTCCATGAATATGAAATGAGTATTCAAAAAAAATTATGCGTGACGTTAGCGTGTAACAGTCGTAAAAAATTTCCAAATAAACGAAAGATAAGTATCGCAATCCTACAGAAAAATTTCAAACGCCCAAAGAGCGAATACAAAAAAAAAGAATATCCTTTCATATCACTTCGCTCCTCTTTGATCCTTTTGGTCTTTTCATATCATATTACTTTGCTGGATCAAAATTCACACTTAAAAAAAATTCAAATTCTTTAAAAACTCAAAAATTTGTCAAAATATCGCAATTTTCTAGGATAGCGAAAAATCAAGGATAATTTTGCAAAGGCTTAAGATGTTTCGCTCCTTGAAAAATCAGTTCGTATAGTCCTAACTGTGCTATCAAAGAAAGCAATAGCATCAGTGGCACGTCACACTCGAGACTCGCAACTGAACATCACGCGAGGCTCGAGCAAGCAAACGAAAATTATACATGAGGATATAGCAGGGCAAACAGTCTCAAAACCAGTCAGTCATCGGCAAGCACGCGGTGGTGGCGAAGGGGTTCCTTAGCCACCCTCTACAATGCCTCATCCTCATTCAAGATCCGTACGTACTGTTTTGCTCATCACTGTTGTTCACAATATAATTTCCGTGCAAAGTTTATTGTTATTCGGATCGTGATTTATTTGCGATTTTTTCATGACCATCTGCATAAGTTTAATTTATCCAATTCTGGCAGGAATAATACTACGTTATTTCGGCAAACTAAACGAAAAACTCCGCTAATTACGAGGCTATGAAATTTATAGTACTGCGCGATTATACATCCAAATGATTTTCTCATATTTCGGTTTGAGGAGTCCTCCACTTCATTCACACATGTGCATTTAGGTTTTATAATGAGATCAATGAAAATCAATACTGATGAGTGGAACCCATGATCAGAATGCTGCAATTGATATGAAAAATAGGAATTTTTTGAACCTGAGGAAATCGAAGGCAATTTCCTGTGTCTCCAAACAAAATTTTTACGCGCATCAATCACAGTTATCAGCACGAGAACGAGTATCGAAAAATTCACGTGTAGTGTACGAATTTGTAAACCAAAAAACACAATTTCTAATTCAAGAGATACGGTATAGAATACAAGACATCTGAGATTGTGATTGTAGAATGAATTTACAAAGGTTCAACGACCATTTCGAGTGAGTGTGCGGTTTTGGTAACACCCACGCAACACGGCTAACACTTGCCGATGAAAATCTTCTGTACAACTAAAACTCACGTAACGCCCTTCGCAAAGTTATTCAACGGCATGAATGTATCAGATTCATATCTTTATCTATTCCGTTCAAGTTGTTATTGAACTTCAGAAGATTTCATATTTAAGGATATAGTAGTAGATTAATGTGTTTTTTTTTTCATTTTCACCATCATTTTTCACTCATAATTCTTCCATTTAAGGGAGAGAATATTTTCTTCAATTTTGTACAACTTGTTCCTCATCAGCGCGATCGATTTTCCATTCTGAACAGAGCAGAAATTGTGTGGAAAAGTTTGTTGCAAAATCGATGAAAAGTAATTTCTCTTCGTGTATGGTGTATGTTTCCAAAGATGTTTCTTAGAAACCCTTATTTCGGCTCTACCCTCGGCTCTACCAGTACTCACGTTCAAATGTACATTGTTTCATTCCACGATTGCGCTCCATTTATGTACAAATTATTAACTCGAAACGAGATTGCGTTTTAACAAGTTTTAATCTTTCCATTTCTATCCTATCATCTGTAACAACGTTGTTTACTTTGTTCAAAACTCATATAAACACGATTCACTTCTGAGCCGAGCGTTAAAATTCGTTGACATCATGAAGAGCAATAATTTGTGTTTAGAAGAGGCTGAGTCACTACCAGTTGAAGTGTCAAAAACCCCATGAATTTTCTACTGCTTAATACATCATCGCAATTTCCGATCGCCCTCGAACAGCCACATTAGAATCCATTAAAATCAATACTAAAATAGTTTCTCAAATTAATCACTCTTTAGGTCCGTGATTTTTCAGCTCTGAATAAAATTGATGCTCTTCAACGGAAGCGTTGAGCAATGCAAGTTTTGAACAACTCGTACAAATTTTTAACAAAAAATGCGTTATTCCAGTTTTGGAAAAACGTTTGGAAAATAATGCCCAAAATTGATTTTTTCAAGATCTTGTTCCTCTTTGATTTCATTAATTCCAATTTTTTTTGTACAACATGCTTTTTGATTTGGTGTTCCTAACAAATACGTACTGACACTCGAACACAATGATCAATCCATATAAGATGCTCCCAATCATCCAAATTCAAGTATAAAAAATTTGAAAGACCTTCATCCATAGTAAAATACTCCAGGACTCTGTGAACTTCTCCTGGCACAACTGAGATGACCAGCAATGCATCAAATCGGCATGCAGCTGCCCCAGTGCGTCAACTGTCTTTGCAACAACCAATTCCATCAAATCGACGCCAACAGCATCAGCAGCACATCAGACGCCAGAGATCGACCGAAGATGAACGTCTCTACGCAAGTTCGATGGCCTCATCAAGGAATCGATTTCCCAGCACAGAACTGCACCACGGCTACTCACCAAAACAAGACAAACCAAAAGTCCGTATGGCCTGGACTGAATCTTCAACTGGTAAACAGAGGAATGAATCTGGAGTAGAGATTGTAGCAAGACAAATACCGACCAACAAATTCAGCAGACCAGCAACTGGTCGAGGAAGTCGAGGACTCATGACCAGATGTCCCTTGGCTGAAAAGGCAACAATACTGTACTCTAGGCAAGAGTTAGCTGAAAGATTGAGACTTGCTTGGAAGCAAAGACAAGAGACAAAATCAAATATTGACATATTTCTGGCACACAACACCGTGGAAGAAAGAAGTGACTCTAGGTTATCATCGATTACGAATCAAACAGCGTCACCTACTCCCAGAGTTTCTCGAGAAGGACCAAGTCAGAGACAATGTCAAGAGGCATCAACAGAACGTAAAGGGGATGCTGGAGTACCTGATGCCATTGATAAACCCCAATACAAAAGTTGGTTCTCAAACTCTGTCGGTGGATCATCAACGATTGGAGTGACCAAAGATGAGGCCCTTCAAACTGAAATAACTGAAGACGATGACCGCTCAAAAAATGAACGGGTAGGATGTGAAAAGTTGACCATGGAAAAGAAGTCCATCAGTATAAATTGTAATGATTGGAACACACCCATAACTATAGAAATCACAAATGACAGAAAATCCGAATCTAAGATTCTCGAGAAGATTCTTGATTCTTATAATCCAGTGGAAGAACAGCTGGGCTGTTTCCAAAGTAAGCAAACTGAAAATTTTGATCTAATACCAATTTCTAAAGAGCCAGATTATTCACAAGCAAGTTTGAGACGAGCAAGCTACCAGAGCAGACTAAACAAAGCATTCAATGATCCTGTAATTGAGAAGCCATTGTTACCAAAGACTACCAGCCGTGTCAATCTTACAAATCATGTGGAGCCAACTCAGAAACTCCGTCGTACTGGTTCAGCGCCATCTCAACGAGGTCCTCCTCAGACGACATCCGACAATTCGACCCAAGAGACATTAATAGAACCTGAGAGACGAGTGATGAGTGCCAATAAGGAACAAAAGGGTCCATCAAATAATGTAAGAGTTGTGAAATCAGCGACTCTGACGAAAAAGAGATCAAAATCAGGGAAGAAACGTCAGTCATCAATGGAAGAGTTATCATCGAATACTAATGGGGGAAAGACTACAAAAGGTTGCAAGAGCCAAGTTGTGATGGAAGCTAAGAGACCAGAACTGGTTACAATGGTGTCATTGGTAAGCTCAGCTGACAGTGAAAGCGAGATAGACGAGAACTCGCCTAAAGATGACAAGCTCATTCGTGAACTCAGAAACAAACTGCCCACTACGCCCATCATCAAAACTTCACTCAACCCTGGTATTCGGAAACCCTTCAAATCAGGTATGCATTGAATATCATCACTTGAATGAAAATGCTTCACACAAATAGACGAATTCATTACTTAATGTTGGTTTTTCGACTCCAAATTAATGAAAAATGATGACTCTGGAAAAGTATTCAAAACGTTCTGGAACTGTCTAAAAACTCGGGAAATCCGGGATAAGATCGAGCGAACATCCTGTTAAAGTTTGTGTTCAGTATTGCCATTCAAGTCGACATATTAATCTCGTACATCAATTGATAATTAGCAACAATCGGGAGATTACTTTCAAAATCCATTTTTCAATGACGAAGTAGACAGCACCCATTTCGTTGTCTTCTACCTGATACTTGATCGCAGTCGAGCTTACCTGAGCGTGTTTCAGAGTTCATTGGAAGCTCTATAAACGGGGAACAAACTTCTAAATAAATATTTTGGGGCATGATATAACGAGTATAAGCCGTGCGTTATTTGCGGATTAATTCATGGATATTGTAGAAAACGCCAAAATATCTAATGTTGTAACCGAACCGAACAGAACTGAATTTCGAATACATTGACAGCTTCAACATGCCAGTAAGACAGACGGGTAAACGATTTGTAGTACTGATGGGTGGTGATTATAGTCCTGGAAATCTCCCGGATAATAATTATCTGATTAGAATCGTCAAATGCACGTGAAATTTTCGGACCAGATATTCCATTCAGAAATATACTCGTAAGCAAAGCCTTTTACAGAAAAGAAAACTCAAGAGTAAGTTTTGTAGTGAACAAGTCCTTGAGGATCAAACTCTCTTGTAAGCACATGCAATGATGCATCTCTTAGCACAAGATATTTCAAGGCTGTTGCAAAGTTTCTCAGCCCATTCATGTTCATGATGCAATTGACGCGTTCACATTAGCAAACGTCATTTCAAGTCCAAGGTTCATGACTTATTTGGTAAGGGAGTTGGAAAGGGCGCGATATCGTGATCGCATGAAGCCGGAAAAATACGGAAAGGGTTGAAGTTGGACAGAAATTTGGCATTCGATAAAGAATTCGAAGGTCAAGTGTACAAAAAGTTGGTTCCGGCATTTGTTACCTATACGCAGGAACCTATGTAAGCAAAGTTGACTGAGGTAATTACATGAACGCGACATGCGAGCCTTCGTGAAATTCATTGAAGAAATGTGGGGGCAAAGTTCGGAATACAAACAGCTGAAGTAATCAAAAGTATTCTACGTATCTCTAAATCTAATACAGATAGCTGGGGTATTAATGAATTAACTAAGTAGTTTTTCATAAAAGTTATAAGGATTAAACTTTACAAGATATTACATCCATTGTGAATTGTAAAGTAAATTTGCTTCCTCTGATTTTTTGTGGATTACGCAGTTTTCTCGATCAAAATATAATGGTCTTGAAAAATACTCTAGATTTCTCCAACAGTCTGGCAAAATCTTGCGTGTGAACGAGGTTGTTTGGGCGGCACTTCTTTTTCAATCATCGATAACTGTTCTTAGAATATTTTTCAATGTCACGCGTACTCAAAAATATAAGGGTGTCCATGGTATGAATGACATACTAGGAACCGGAGAACGAAAAAGATTTTCATTCGAAATAAATAGCACGTAGATTATGGGCGAACTTTAATCCAGTGAGAGATTTCATTCTGATGATCTTCAATTGCTTGACGAACTATTCACTCGTCACAAGCTTGAAAAGTAACGATTTTTTGGATTCGTAGTGTCATTCCAGCAAGACTACTCTTTCGACTATGAATCACCTCGTGGTGATCATCTGCAAGCTCGTCTCGTCGCTCTCAGCAAGACAGAAATCACCAGCTCCAGTGTTCCTAACCAAGAAAAAGACATAATCGTGAAAGGAACTTGCAGAGATAGTTACAGTGATATTGGCAGAACTGAGCCAGCGGGACCAAGTGAGCGAGAGAAAAGATGTTTGGCGGTACCAATTGACGACGATAGCCATGACAAGAAACCCAAGTTGTTGAGATGCCGTAGCGCCACGATAGCGCCATGCGTTGTCAGGTATGATTTACGTATGAGTACTTGCTTTTATCGTGTTTTAACAGAAATGCATTGGTTTTGAACTTTGACATGTCCTTCTCTGTATTCACTTCCCAGGTAGTGAAAAAGTCAGGAATTTGCGAATCAGTCATAGTTTTGAAAAACTATACAAAATTTGTCTTTTGAGTGTTGGGATATTTTGATCACCAGTTCATGTTTAGAAAGCTTGGATCCGTACGATTTCACCGAAAGTCAAACTGACGCACAGAAGACATACAGTAGTTTTTTTCGCGCGCCATTTCGCACATGTAATATTTCAATCGCATCCAGAAACTTGAATTGACCTTTTCAAAGTCTGGAACGTCCATGTAATTCCATATTTTGGCATTATCTTCCAAATGAACCGAACCCAGATAGCAAAAAAATTTTTTTTCCAAGTATCAACAAATATTGTACAAAAAATGAATCACTGACAAAAGTCAGAATTCTCATTTTTAACTTTATTATTTCCAATCGGGCGTCTATAGCTTATATCATGTCTATTTGTGACACAGGAATAGTTTTCAGAGTGATCTCAACAGGCACTGATATAGTTTTTTCACGATTTGTGAAATTGTTCGTCAGCCTAACCTAGGGAAACGACCAAAAGATATCATTTACTGGAATTTTTAGAGGAGATTTGTGTGCACTGAATCTATAGAAAAAAGATCATACTGATTCCTCGGTGGTTAAATTATGTGGTAGTAGATTATAGATGTTATTTTCCACAAGGAAATTGAGAAAATAAAGTTACTTTCGTGGAATGTGCCATATTTAGCTACCACGTGAGTTAGAGTGTAACTAATTCCTACGTGGGTAAAAAAGGGTTAAACTACCTAATGTAAGGTGGTCAAGCGTCAAGACCATCATTTCATAATCAGCTGTGAGATGAAAGAAAAGGCTGTATGTCAAAGTCACTCGTAGTCTTGCATACAGGAAATGAAGAATGCAGTTTGAGTTTGAGACTTTTCATGATGAGAATTAGGATAAGGTTTTTCCGCGCGCCACTTTGATGCTAAGCGCACAACAGTTTTTGGATCATAAAAACTTGTTGATTATAAGTAACCGTAGATTATAAACGCAAATTGGAGGATGATTGAGTGAAATAGACAACTGTTGGATCTTCAGTTCCAACTATGTATTATCTCGAGAACTTTACCAAAAACTTTCTCCAGAGGCTTACACCAATTGGTTGTTCATGATCTCTCAGGTACTCTCTAAAAATTTGATTGAGAATTTAGAATTGAGACTCAAGGGGACCAGAGATACTCCCATTTTTGTGAGGTTATATATGTTACATTTTTCGTCAAATATTATAGAACCTAAATATTTCAAGCCAAGCCCATTTACGTGCAGAGTGTCAACCCTGGCAACAATCGTATCGAAAGATCTGTATAAATGTTAATCATCGCAAATAGATTCCAGACAAAATTATGCGATAATAAGTATGCTCTCCAGCCGCATGCAGTAGTCATAGAGGATGACTATCAGAAGCTTCTTGGTTCAATGTATTGAGACGTATCTAGGCCAATTTCATGTCCACAAACGCTTCGTAGCTTGGCCAAGAGCACGATTTGCTTTTACGGTTTTTGTTCAACAAAAAGTTCTCATACAGAACTTTCACTGAGACTGCCAAATTTTTGACGATCGTGTGACTCGACAGACACGTATACAAATATCGACGTAATCAGGGTCTCGGACCAAAAAATAAAGTAGGTCGAGGGACGTCTGCAGACGATAAAGACACAATGATCACCGACATCAGGCTTCTTGATATTTTCATGCATCACTCATACCATTCAAGCTTTGTTCAATATCGTGACTTTTTACTAGATTTGCAAACTTGAAAAAATCGTAATAATGTGATGAACCGTCATCACCACTCTAAAATTTTGAGAAAAAACCTTTTCTGATTTAATTTTAAGCTTATTTAGATATCAAAAAAGTCACTGAAAAATTCCAAGTCAAGGATCAGAGGATGTATAGGAGACCTATTAGTACATATATATGTGAAGATGTAACTCATTTAGAAGGACCGCAATGATATTCGTTTCAATTTCATATCGCATGACATTTTAATCTATAGTTGCCAATCGTCGACATATGCCGATTTATGCTCAGAAATATGCTTCAGTGTAATCAAAAGTCTAGCAATGTCCCCGAAGTTTTGACAAATGCATCGGAAATTGATGTCGAACCAAGATTGCCAAAGGAACATTGCATTGCAAATCTAGATTCTGCGTGTCCTGCACCGATGGCATCGGCGACCAATAACGATGCATATCGATAATCCTCAAATGAAGTATCGCGTGGTTATCTGAAATAAAAGTCTCATGATATTTCTTGACTGATTTGCCAAACAAAATAAAAATGAATGAGCCGATATTTTTCCGAGCGACCTTCGCGATTTCTGTATCAGCATGTCATAAACACGTGAACATCATCGAGGACGGTGAAACAGGACATAATACTGTATACACTGACTTCGACCCAGTTCGAAGCTTTTTGGAAAACGAAAAAAAGTATAAGAGTCAACAGAAGTTCCTATTCATCGTCAAAAATCAAAACAAGAGTACACTGTAAAAAATTTGTTGAATTTTCAACCAACATTTCAACCAGACTGGTTGAATTTTTCATTCAACCAACTGGTTGAATTTTCAACCAAGCAATTATATTCCGTGATGGATGGATGGATGGTCGATGGAATATCCATTGACCATCTATCCACTATGCATCCGTCCATTATCTACCCATCATCCATCACTCCATCATCCATTCATCCATTCGTCCACCCACCATCCGTTTTTCGATCCATTTATCGACCTCATCCATCATCCATCCATCGACCATCGACCCATCATCCATTAGTCCACATCTCCATCATCCTTATCTACCCATATGACCATCCATCATATTCTACTCCTCTCAGGTAGACAACCTGATATGCAGGAATCGCGCGGGCAGATTGTGATAATCCACATTGGTTGAATATTCAACCAAACTGGTTGAATTTTTCATTCAACCAACTGGTTGAAGTTTTTCGGAAAAATTTTTTACAGTGTGTATTTCGAATGAAGATTGACTGGAATTATTCATTATGTGGACAGTTTGCAATAGAGAGAAGGTCGTGAACTTTTTGACAACAATTTTTCAGTGATTGCCATGCAAGAAGCAAAAAATGAGGATCTCATCAAGTCTATGAATGTAATCGATGTTATCGTTTATTTCCGTTCCTCTAAATCGAGCATTTCCGTGTTCTGAAAAGACTTGTATTCATTTGTAATTACAATAGATACCAGGGTTTCCGTGAGGTATACTTTCTGCTGGTACCCATGCTGAAAATGGTTCGGGATATTCTAGCAAAATATTAAATCTTGACGTAAATTTCACATCACTCACACGAGTTAATGCGTTGCTGGAAAAAGTCTTCCTGGGAATTCGGTAAAAAGATTGAAAATGGGAGATAATGACGAGAGTGAGGCGTACAGTAAGTATTGGTAAATGTCTGATTGAAGCAACTTTCACTCCTGTCTGAAAACACTGTTAGATAGCCTCTTGAATTCAGCTTCTCGCCGATTGTTCACCAACGAAATCATTTTACACAATGCTCAAACTCAAACTTTGACCAAAGTGTAAAGCAATCATCGAAGAATTAACCATTAAGCTCTTTTAATTGACTAAAAATTGACTTTTGATGATTTCTTAATAATTTTTATTTCAAATGTGTCAAATCGAAAATTTCTGTGATCGAGCATCAAAATGAATGAGGGAACGGAGTCAAGATTTACATCAAACCCCCATCCATCATCAGTGATAAAAAGGCACGAAACTCCCTCGCGTGATTAAATTCTATTTAGCTCAATGAATGCAAGTTGTTAGCCTCTTGATTTCACAGAGTTCTGTTACTTTTTCAGCGATGCCCACAAACAGTGCTCCGGTATCACAGCTCAAAAGCGCTTGCAAACGGAAATGGTAATTTCGCAGATTGTTTCTCAAACGTCTGCTGCTCTACGGCAGAGTAATGAGTTGAAGGTAAATATAAATAAAATAGCGATCACTTTCCAATTTTCCCTATGATCTTTTACTTTATGTAGCTCATCCAAAGTATGAGTACTCCTCTATTTCTTCATACATTCCAACTAAGATTAAATATGCCATTCAGATTTTGCAAACAAAATGAAGACGAAATTTTTAAAGCATTGTTCGCAAAACAAATATCGCATCGAGTTTTAAAAGAAATTGTAAGAGATATCAGCATCTCAAAAGACGATTGCTAAATGAAGTATCAAGGTTATTGAATGAATTCTTTCAATTTTAGGTTGCTATAGACCCGTCAATCTCAACAAGTGAACCGAAAATGGAGGAGAATCGAGATGTTTCTGCAGAGCAACATTGCCAAACGCCGAAGGAGAAAGAATGTTGGCACTTGTACCGAAAAATGTGTGATAAGGGGGTCTTTGTATCATTCGACACTGTCTTGAGGTATACCTCAACACGGCGTATACGCCATCTGTTAATATCGAAAGAACAAAAAAAATTTTCGTTGGCTCATTTATTTTGAGTCAAAGTGTGTACTTGTAAATACCGTGGATGAGTAATCATGAAAAAATAGTAACCAATTCGTTCGCTACGTGTTCTGTATGGGACTTTGTAAATTTATGGAAGTAGATGTGATATAATTATATGTACCAACGGGTAATTCCGTCAAAATTGTCAACTTAGCAGGTTAAATTTGTCCCTGAGTCATATTTCCGACCTTTATGATTATTCGATTCCCATTCATTCCCGGGTCAACTTGGAGTGAAAATGTTGAGATTACCAGGTGAGGTATCGTTATGGGAAATGATCTTGAGCCTAAAAGGATCCCTATCCCTATCATCCATGCAACCGAAGCTAGATCAGTATGACGTTTTCTCAAATAGAGTTCCAAAATGTGACAGTTTTTGCGTGTCGCGGTATATGACAAATCAACCATCAAACTCATCTCTGAAGCTCGTATGTGGTTAGGGTCGTCTTGGTCGAATATAAACTGAGGTGAAAACTAAATTGAGCGATTTGAGTCAATGCTGCGCTCTAATTCGTATATAGCACGGATGTAACATTTTTTGGTACCCTTTGAAAAAATCAGCAGATCTTGATGACTCCGGTCCCCGAACTTCTTCTGACTAATGACCGCGCCGCACAGGGAGGTCCTGGTCCTACAGCCATAACAAATGGAACTACCGGAAAAAATCCTTTAGCACCCACAGAAAAGCTCGAGAGGGTTTGTTTAGGGTGTCATGGGGAGTGGCATGATTTTTCAGGACAAAATATTCGTGCTGGTTGAAAAAACTTATTGAGTGGAAACCTGCATTTGTGCGTGAAAGTATACTCCTCCAGATGTAAGTTCCCGAATGGTGTATCGCAAAAATGCAATTGATCTTCCATTACACTTTGAGATTATGAGCATGTGGGGGAGTAGTTTTGAAGGAAAAACAAGCAAAAACCCTCTCTTGGCTATGAATCGGTGCCTACAGTAAGAAAAACAGCAAATATCGTAACTCAAAACTTTACTCGTTGCTTCTAAATGTTGATTGATCCTATCTCACATCATTTGAGAATGCCAGCTCAGGATGTCAAATTTTAAAGTTTTCGCGGAATCACCCATATCTCAAAATAGTTTAGAGTCACTCCATACTAAATATCCCATTTTTTTCAGAGGAATGTTGACCCCAACGGAATATCGATTGCGTCAAAAAGGACTGAATCAATATTGCTGACAGTTATGATGAACCTACGTGTGTGCCTTTCCAGAACTCAGCTGCGAATCGAACAGGAGGAAGTATAAAGCGAAATTTATCCACAAGCAATCATTCCATGAATGAGTACATACTCTCCAAACGTTTAGAATAATATTTATATAGAAGAATACTTTTACACTCCATCAAATGACTAGATCAAACATGGAATCATTGCTCTCGTATGTATAAACTGTGCAAAATCAGAATAAAAATATCTTTTTAGATAAGAAATGACTTTTTCTATAGTCACCTCAATTTATTTGAAAAATTATCATGAGCTCTATATGAAGAGCATGAACTCATTGTATATAAAGAATCATCATAACAGTGACGCAAAAATTTTCCCCAAACTGGGTCGATCTATAATGTGAGTGTATCATGTGCTAATTCTTAATTAATGG
Organism: Eretmocerus hayati; assembly: GCA_029851415.1. Classification (NCBI taxonomy): domain Eukaryota; kingdom Metazoa; phylum Arthropoda; class Insecta; order Hymenoptera; family Aphelinidae; genus Eretmocerus; species Eretmocerus hayati. The sequence continues at coordinate 117,324,346 of CM056744.1, read as the reverse complement.
TATGCCACTTCTATTATTCAATAGCTCATCAACGATTTTTTTATCCTCCCATTTCAAGTACAGCCATTGGAACAAGGAAAGACGTGACTAATCCGAAGAATACGACAAGATTTGGGGATTTTTTTGTAATTTATACGTAACAAAATCACTAAGAATTGACGAAACCATCAATAAGAAAAGAAGAAAACATAGGATGTCGAAGTAACTCGCCAAAATCTTTTTAAACTCAAATTCATTCTTATATGTGTCAAAAGCTCTAGCATGATTTTCTCCAAAAATGCGAATAAACGATTTAAAACGACTCGTTCTTATGAGAAATTTATACACGGATATAAAATAATCAGATTTGTGAATTTCAGAAAAAGTATTTCCGATCAAGAATAATCATGGCCAACAACTGTCTAAATCAATTTCAAATAAAGTGAATGACAAAATTATTTTGTCTCGCTAAGTGCGAAAAAAATTTCCCAGAATAGACCCACGATATTCTTTTGAACGAAACTCGAAAGCATGGAAATTGGCGCAAAGCTTCCATGGGTCAATGAACTATTGCGTTCTTTTTTCGAAGATGGGCAAACTTACCTACTAAACGGGCAATTCGATTCGCAAAAGCCGATAAGGTAGATTTCGCTTCTAATCAAGGTGTGTGCGTGTGTGTATGTGTGCACGCTGTGTGTGTATGTACAGTATCAGCAAATCCGTCAGCTGGCTGTATAGCTTTTATTAGCTGTCTGCTACGCGTTGTCAGTTCTGCGCGTTGTTATCGTCACTCCTCTGAATAATCAAAGGTGATCAAGATCTGAGATGAGACGTAAATTAGAAGGGAGAAGCGTCATCTTATAGGCTGATGACTCATTTTAGCGGTGTCACACCGTAATTACAGTAAGTATTTAGTGACATGAGCTGGTGCAAAAACCAACGATGTCGTTCAGGAGGAAGACCGGCCCTACCAAAGTCGACTACAAGGCTCGGCTTGAGCACAAATTGTATTTGGTGAGCCTTTCATGTCATTTCCAATCATGATCAACTACATCGCATTATGCCTAGATAATAAGCCCTATCCATTCATATTAGCTATGAAAGCTGTCAAAAGCCAGTTCAAATCGACATTCTTGATCTTGGCTCAGTAATGAAAATCAATTGAAATAATGAAAGGTGTGATATTCGATTGCAATCTTGAAAAATGAATGAAAAATGAAGATGAAAAATGAATGAACCATTTTCAAATGGTACTTAGTGAGTTCTCACATGGTTAATTTCTGCGTGAATCATCGAAGAAGTTAGTAGTCGATATTAGTAGTCACAGAGAACATAATCAATTCAGATATCGACTATTTCTATTGTGGTAATACGAATAAGCAGAATTCAGAATGTAACACTCCATATACTGTACTCAGGGAGAAATTTTGATGTCATTGTAATTCTTTGTAGTTCCAGACCAGGAAAAAGCTTGATCTCACAATATTCCCAGTTAACAAAGAACTGTTAAAATGATTTAAAATGATTGCAATTAGTCTAACTTTAATTTTTCAGGCCAAGATGAGTCCATCTTCTGTTTACGATATATCAGAATGTAATTTGGAAAATGTGCCATCTAGTACATACATATTATGTGAGGTTCTTAGGAAAGAAGCTCTACTCTTGCATTGCAATAGACTGAAATCACTCTCAAGTGGAGGTGCCTTAAAAAACCTATCCCTGATTTCTATTCTGGATATACATTCCAATGAATTACAAAGTTTGCCTTCAGAGATAGTTAGTCTTGTATCGCTCAAGGTATAGTACCTCCATAAAGATGATTTGATTATTAGAATAAACACAGCTAATTTACAAAATCTTATCTAGGAATTATACCTGCATGAAAACAAGATACAGAAGCTGCCAAATGAGATAGTTAGTTTGAAGAACCTCATAATCCTAGATGTATCAAGTAATAAGCTCAAGTGTCTACCAGAGGATATGGGAAACTTGAAAAATTTGCTATCCCTCAATATTGGCCACAACAAAGCGCTACAAAAATTACCAAAATCATTAGGGCATGCTCAGAAAATAAATTATCTGGGAATTGATAATTTGAACCTTGAATATCCTCCCGAGGACATATTAAGTGGGGGAACAATTGTGATTATAGCTTTCCTAGCTAATGAGTGTGGTATCAACTTTTCTCCAGAAGATTCCAAGTTTGAGACTGAGGTATTCAAAGATTTGAATCCACATGATATGCAGGCATTTCACCATGACAAGGACAATGAGATACAGGTTCAAATTATGCATTCATAATTCTTCAAAGTAGCCTAATAAGTGTTCTTATATTATTTCTGTTTTAGAGATCCTTATTTTATTGGAAAGTTCTAGCTTGTACCTAGTATACCAATATAAACTCTTATTAAGGTGGTTCACTGATAAAAAGAAGTGGAAGATTGAACTATAAGATCCCTTCAAACCTTGCATCAATTTCCTGTCAAACTCTTGAAACTCTGTATTCTAATTCTCTTGCAACTATTTCTGATGTTTTCATCGTGGAATTCTGAACATCAATTACCACATGTATGGATACACTCATCACTATCTTGAATCAATAAGGAGAACTTTTGGTGAACCATCTTAATTCATCAATTCATTATAAATATACATATCATGATGCAGTTCACCAAACCATATTCACTGTTATTTAATTTCTTCTAGGCTACACTAATGAAGTTAGAGAGAATCAAGGCACGTGAAAGTTTATTTGATTCCTTACATACTTCATGACACCTTCCACTCTTATCATTTACTTTATGGAATATTCATGTAGATGTACATGTGAATCACATAAGACACCTCTTTGATAAGAAGATAACATGAGCTCTATCAAACTTGTGCTTATTATTATGACGTTAATGCAAATACCCTTTACACAGTTATCATTTCATGAATTATTCAGTTTTTTCATTTGAAATCTTGATTTTATAGGAGCAGCGATTAAATTCTTTAGTTGAAGTAGAAGAGAATATCAAACTGCAACAAAGACAAGAACTCCTCATGCAAGAAGAATTGAAAATGAACAAACAAAAACTTCTCCATGACTTGGCATGGCAGCAAACCCAGTTGGAGGAGGAAATTAAGAAGATCCAGCTTGATAGAGATGTGAGCAGGAAACGTTTGCTGTCTTATATTCACAATGGTCAGTCTACCATGATCCAATATTTGATACGCAATTGATATAGATAGAACTACTTGTGCCAAATTCAAGCCTGCAAAGTATGCAAAGTGATATGAGTTCTGTTTCGTTGTTTTGGTTCCCGCGTCGTCGGAATGATACCGACATTCTTCTCCGATCAAAAAATATTACTCATAATGCCAGAGCCTAAAGCCACTCTTGGAATAAATTATCATGTTACGAATACTTCCGAATAGAAAAAAATGAATAAACATTTTAATCAACAGCTGAAAAAGAAGCCGATAGCATCATAAAAGAATTTTTGGATCATGGCGGGCGAGAGCGCCTAACTCAATCTCAACTGCTTGAAAAGGAGAAGAAAGAGGAATTTCAATTACTTTCTCATGCACATTCTCAACAATCTTCTCATCGAACGCGGGATACACTCTGTGAGACTGAAAATTTCTGACATCTATAAAAAGTCTATATTTAATGCTTTACAACACGGGAATTATTTGATTTACAGTGGCAATGAAAGAATTATTAGAGGAAGTGCTCTTCAAAGGAAAAAAGTTGGCAGAATATGCGGCTGAGAGGAAATCTAGTGCTGAATCAATATTGAGTCTGTGAGTGCAGCCATAATGTGCCAAATGTATTGGATATTTGAGTAATAGTACTTTTCTTGTTTTTCAGAGAAGTTGAGAATAATGAGCAACTACTTCAAGTGATGCTGGATCAAGAGAGAAGTCGTCAAGATCTTGTTGATGAATTAAAAAGGAACGATAAACTGCAAAAAGCAGTAGTGGCTGCATTGCTTGAAAGAAGTGACACCAGGTCTTGGAGCATTCATCAACAAGTCAATTTGGTTCAATCTCAACTGGGGAACTTGACAAATGTAGAGTTAGAGAAAAAAAAATTGGAAGTTGACCAACAAATTGTGAGTAAGAATTTTCCTTCATTTGATAGTATATTATGTACCCGAGTGCCGCAATCGCGGAATTTCCATGACGAGGGCTGCAAACTTGTTTGCAGCCCGAGTCATGGAAAGCCGCGATTGCGGCACGAGGTACATACATTTTTTTATAGTCGTCCAGCTACAATCTAGCACGTTGCGAGCCGTTTACGCGGCCGTCAAAGCCGCGTAGACGGCCGTAATGTGCTAGATTGTAGCTGGGCGACTATAAAAGCTATTTATTGGCATTTATGAGATTTTTATTTATTTATTTATTTATTATTTCAATAAACGAGCATTACTGCCCAAATACAAAATTTTAGTTTGTTTTAGAATGACGTGGCTGAAAAAAGAGTAACTCTGAGTGCCATCCTGATTGAGTTGTTAGAACAACAAGAAAAAAGGAAGCAAGAACTTTTGGACACAGTAAAATGCATTGAGCAACAAAGGGATCCTTCGGTAAGTAACAAATAACAATTTTACAGTTGTGATCATAACACCACCAAATTCTTCTCGCTGAAACACTTGTCCCCCACAGAATTTGTCTAAGCAAGATGACTCATTTTGGCTGGCTCAATATCAGAGCGTCGTTGAAACACGGCCTCAAGGGCTTTTAGAAACATTGGATCCGTCTTTGGTGCGGTATTTAGCAACAGCAGGAGCCTTACACTGCTTACCATTCCTATCAACCCTTCCATCTCTACTTCCAAATATAACTGATGACCAACTCAAGTCTGTGAGTTTCATTTATTTAGCTACTGTTATTTGGAATTCTGAAAGGCAAATACTTCATTCTCTTGAACTTCTTTCTTTAGATGGGCATCAAGAGTGAAATTGATAGAAAAGCAATCATAATAGCCATAGAAAATTTTGTAGCTGAGCAGAAGTTGAATAATCATGATCACTGCGTTCCATCAGCACCACCGGAAGAGCCTTCAACCAGTTCCTCAGAGCCGAGTGAGAAATTTGCTCCAAGTGCACCCACAGAATGTATTGTTTGTATGGATCTTGAGGTGAGCTACATTTTTAACATTGATTTGTCAATCTCTCACAAGAGATACTTACAATGACTCTATTATATTTACAGTGTGATGTCATTTTTCTTCCTTGCGGTCACTTTTGCTGTTGTGCTACATGTACAGCTATGCTTTCAAAAGAGTGCCCAATGTGCCGAAGTATTATTGAGCGGAAAATCAGAGTATCAGGGCAATAATAATAATTACCTATTGAAATACATGACTTGCTGTATGTAGCATACCAGAAAACCAATTGTGATTTTGTACAGTTTACAGTAAGTTATTGACTTAGAAAATGTCTTTATATCTTGAAGTTATTTTATTCTAGTTTTCCTAGTTTTTCAATAAAACCATCAAATTGCTAAAGAAAATAGTTATATTATACGCATTGCTCAAAATAAATTACATTAATCTTCCAGTAAAAAACAGTATTACATACATGAGGTTAAAACATTATACATATCTATCCTAACATTGTACACAATAACTCATCCAAGAAACTAATCATCATCTTGGATTTCTATACAATCATCGTCATCTTTTTCATCCTTCTTCAGCATCTTCTTCTTAGACGAAGCATCCTTTTTTTCTTTTTGATTCTTTCTGAAGTTTTCCAGTGCTTCTTGCAATGGCTCTATGAATTGTTCAAACTCAATATCCTCCATGGCTTGTATGACATCTTGACCATTGACTGTCTTCCTACTATTTTTCTTGGAATTTGCATTGGCTGATGATGTCAAGTACAAAATGAATATGGAAGCTGCTTTGGCTAGTGCAGCTCGAGCCTCTTTAGCTACTGCAATTCCATCTGGGAGAGCTTCCTTAACGATCCTGGTGACCACAGCATTGGGCAAATTTAGATCTTCCAGTTTTTCAGCCATCTAAAATAGTGAAACAAGAAATATTTAGCATGTGAGCCGATGAAAAATGAAAACTTGTTGAGGTTACATTTTTGTTTACATCACGTTAGGAGTAGTAAATCATACTTACAGCTATTAACTCCTGTCACACTGCACGTCACGTAAAGTTTATCGGTAGATCAAAGAGAAAAAAGTACGTGAACAGAAATATCATTCACAAATACAGCGGAAAAATCAGCTCGTTATGAACTAAATACAATCATGATAGGCATGAACCGATCACTGGTATATTTCCCGCCTTCAATTTTTGAGCAGACGAAATTGAGGCAGCGGCCACATGCAACGCTATTGTTACGTGGGTATTTCGGCACGAGCGGGAAGTACGAAATAACAGTCCGAAAGGATAATTGATTTAAAATAAATGAATTGTAAAATCAGAAGTTGAATAAAATGATGCAATATATTTTGAGAGAGAGACCGAGTACAACAGCTAAGCGCGACGAGAGCCAAAGCTGTAATGCAATGATGATTTTGATGCGGCTGGATCTGCTGCTGGATGTTGCGATGATTGAGACCGATGATGAGTCCGAGAGCTGCTGCCCTCTTCAGCTATGGTGTAGTAGATATAGATATAGTCAAGTGCGTGTGCCGGTCTTCTATGTGTTGGTGCGTGGGAGAGTGATCCGCTGAGTTGGGCACCCCTCGCCACTGAAGTTTTTTATACACGCTTTTCTTTAAAATTCACTCGCTGGAAAAGCGACATGAGATCGTGCACAGAGTCGCGCTCAAGATGTGTCTATTTCCATATATGGGCATTGAAATTAGGGGAGATCAAGGCTCTTGTTTTTGGGTTGAATCTTTCCATTCGATGACGTCAATCGTGGCCTAGATAATAATTCTCGATGCTTCTATGTTCTATGAAAATCTCGGGATCTTGGGTGACCAATTATTGCTTTCAAAATATCTACACTTTTCATATTAGAATTCGCGGATTTTAATTTGAATAGGTGTAATTGTGTGAGTGCCTGTATGTATGATCAAGTTTATGTGTGTGCGTGTTTTCTAGTTTAGTGACAAATTCGATGTGCTATACGACACCTACCGCCCCATGAAGAAAAAGTTGTTGACGGAGGAGACGACTTTTTCCAAGCCCAAAATGTCAACATTGGAGTTTTATGTGATGCTGAGAAGCTGAGGTTGTATAGCAAATCGAATTTTTACAATGATCTCATATACTTCATTGTACAAGGTATAACAATATATATCTCAATAGTAAGTACAAACAGATTATATATTTTCACAGAATATATATTCTCAACACAAGTCAAGTAAGTAACCTGTACTTATTTCATTTTCTGACCACTCTCAGTCAGTCAAATCAGTTCCTTGTGGCACATTTTCATCATACTTGAGTTCTCATCATCTGGCAAATTATCTATTTTAATATGAGCAAGCTTGAGTTTTATTCGAATAAACTATTCTGAGAAAGATCTCTGAAAATCCTATCAATTCTTTCATTGTTGAACTTCAAGTGGGATTTTTGCTTTTACTTTATGGACTAATTCATGGGGATAATATTCTGTCGACTCACTTGGGGAAATGTTATAGGAATAATTAGCGTATTTGATGTAATCATCTCAATTTCTTTGCTCCAGTATGATTTCAAATACTCTACAAAGACTATGTGGGCCTGCTCTAATGAGCCTTGAGACTTTCTGGGTGATACGCTGTTGAATTTATCTCTGAATACTGAATACTTTACAGAAAATTTTGATAACCTCACTCATGAAATTTGAATCTTGGTCACTCTGTATGGTTTTAGGACAACCATGTCTAATTATGAAATGTTCTGCTAAAGCAACTGCTACTGTGAAAGCATCAATTGTTGGAATGGGGATTGCTTCTGAGTATTTTGTGAGAACACATTGAATGGTTAGTAAGAATCTATTTCCTTTTTCAGTGATCGGTAATGGACCAACTATGTCAATAAGAATTTTCTCAAATGCTGCTGATGGTGTGTCTGTGATTTTCATTGGCATTCTAGTATTTGGAGTAGTAACCTTTTTTCTCTGACAATTGGGACAGGTACGTACAAACTCTTTTATGTCTTCAAACATTCTTTCTGAATAAAAGTTTTCTCTGATGCATTTATGTAATTTGTTGATTCTTTTGTGACACTCACTAATGAATTTTCTTATTCTCTAGCAATGTTCTTTCTTTTCCATTCAACCGGTATAGCTATTTTTTCCAGTGCATGTAATAATTGTATACGAATGATGATTAAAAATATTTTTGAGTAAGCGCTGAATCCATGACCAATCTAATGCATCTAAATTTATCAAACTTTGATATGCTTATTGTTCTCAATTTGAAATAGAATTGACACTTCTGAATGACTTCTCTACGTTGATAATATCTACTGAATCAAGAATGAGCATTTCTTACGTATGCATGAAAAATGTGATAGTGCATCTCCAAATGTAGCATTTAGTCATGTCACGTTACTTATTGTGAATCTTCTGCATTTCAATAATTCTTTGCCAACTTGCGATGATATAACACAATCAATCGAATAGAATGAACCAAATCATATTTTCTCATAAGTAATTTATCTTTGCTTTGACTAAATGAGACGTAAAGTCAAATATGAGACGTAGAGTCAAAAAATGATGCGTAGAGTCAAAAAATGAGGCGTAGAGTCAATGTGAGGAATCGTTTCCCTAACAATTCATCCATATCTAGGATCTTCCACGTTCTTGTGGGTTCTCATACCAACTTTGGTCTTCCACATTGTAGTGGGTTTTCTCATGCAATTTTTGCCTTCCACGTTTTTGTGGGATATATCTTTCTTTCTCATATAATCACCCTTCCTCCTCTTACTATTTTTTCAGAAGAAGAAAGGTGTACTCCGTTGTCCAGACGCATACTCTCCGTCACGGCAGCAACGCATACCCCTGAACGCGATTGTTCTAAGGGAGGGTGCCCTCTAAACCTACTAGGACTTTTCTCCCGGGAGCCATATACTGCGCGATACGGAAGCAGAGGCGCCTCCAGACGCGATTGTCTGGCCAGCAAGGAACACTCGGAGCAATATTGACATCCCAGATGTACATCACATTCGACTAGGCTTGTACCCTTGCTTTCGACCATTGCTTTCGACCATCGCTTTCAAAAGAAGAGTTCCTCGCCAGCGAGAGTTCCCTGACGCTTTCAAACAAGGGTTCTCCGCCAACAAGAGTTCCCTCAACGCTTTCGAACAAGGGTGCTCCGCCAACAAGAGCTCTTCCGGGGGCCACGAATAGTGATAACATTCCTGGTTGTCCGGCGCCAAAATTTTTCATTATTGTCACATGTCTTTTTCATTTCTCTTGTTATCATTTCCATCATTCTCATTTTCGTATATCATTATTTTTCATTCGGGGCCCCTTCTAAAGATTCCACATTAGACTCGTTTTGACGCCTTTTAATAAAAATTCTGGACTGTGAAGGTCAATTCTGTAATATATTTTCTAAGTGTCAGCAAAACTCTATGAATTTATTTGCTCATGTTTAATGATGCTAGTGTGTCAACAATGTCATTGTCCTGGAAATGCCCAAGCGATTTCTGGTCACGCGTGATCAGAATCTCTTGTGCACTACCTAAACGACAGCTTGCGTTGCACGTGTTTTTCACATTTTGATACAAAATAAAACTGAATTGGTCAGGCTATATAAAATTTCTCGCGATGTGTCCTGGTCCATGGATGTTATGACAACAACTATGAGAATTTGGAATTGCAATTTGAAGTAATTATTCGATTGTTATATTCGAATTGGTAGCATTTATGTTGAATAATGATTCTCGGTTACTATTTCTGTTTTCTAGTTTTGTTGCAATATTGATAGCATCTCCCAAAGTCTTGGGATTTTTCTCTGTCAAAATCGAACTTGTGACTTTATCACGTAATCCTAAAGAGAAACTCGAAATTGCAGCTCGTTTTAATAAAACTTGTATGCCTACATTATCGTTTGTATTGAATTGTTCTTTTGAGGCTTCAATTGCTCTGGTTAAAATTTCATCTATTCTAGCACCGAACACACCAACTGACTCTCCTTCTTCTTGAATTTGTGAATTTAATTCTGTGTATGCTACGTCGACATCAAATTCCTTCAAAAAAGTCTTCCGTAAAATTTTAATAAAATCTTCTAGAGATTCAAAATTGTCATTATGACGTGATAGTAATTGATCTGCACGATCAGTTATTTTATTCCTGATTAATAATAAAAGATTGAATTTGTCGGAAGGTTTCACTCTATTGTACGCTAATGTTGATTTCTGGATAAAATGTGCAAGTGAATCTGAATTGCCGTTAAATACTGGAATGAGTTCTATTGCTAATTTCAGTGGTAAATAAGATTGAGTATCATTTTCTGACAAAGATGATCTTACAGATGACGTAGGAAAATGTTGTGTATTCGTGCTATCAGTTGTACTATTCTCAGAAATCAAATGATGATTGAAACTCGTAGTCGAATCAGTCGATGTATCAGCGCGAGGAACCACAACTAAATCCTCTATTTGCCACATGATGAGAGTATTGCCACTATTTCCTAATTTATGGTCACCGCAAGATCTGTTCAAAAACTTACTCTTTGCTGTTAATTTTCGACGAGTGGAGTGGCTCACGATATTCACTTATATATTTCAAGCACTTATATGTCCATATAAAAAGATTGTCAATGATTCCATATTGTCCATAATAGCCAACTCCACGATAATAAATTCTGTTGATGATCCTCGTTGTCCAATTGTCCGACGAAATTCAAAATCCAATCTCCAATTCTGGTCGTTGGGTGAAGTACGTCTGTGATTTTAGTAGATAGTATGACTAAGCGCAGCCACTAAATCACCTCATCGCTGGCATTTGCCCGTGCCCTGGGAAAACTGCGCGAAAAACCTCCGGGAGCGATGCGACTATTCACCATAAAGTTCCAATACTGCATGTGAAAAATTCTTCTGATGCTATTCTGTGGCGTCAATGTTGCAGCGGATGACGCAATACTCCGTCAGAATGTCCATTTATGTGATGCGACTCCATTTCCAAAAATTGCACGATCGCGATTCGCCGATTTCAGCGAAAAAAGACCGCTGTCACCAATGTTACGTGGGTATTTCGGCACGAGCGGGAAGTACGAAATAACAGTCCGAAAGGATAATTGATTTAAAATAAATGAATTGTAAAATCAGAAGTTGAATAAAATGATGCAATATATTTTGAGAGAGAGACCGAGTACAACAGCTAAGCGCGACGAGAGCCAAAGCTGTAATGCAATGATGATTTTGATGCGGCTGGATCTGCTGCTGGATGTTGCGATGATTGAGACCGATGATGAGTCCGAGAGCTGCTGCCCTCTTCAGCTATGGTGTAGTAGATATAGATATAGTCAAGTGCGTGTGCCGGTCTTCTATGTGTTGGTGCGTGGGAGAGTGATCCGCTGAGTTGGGCACCCCTCGCCACTGAAGTTTTTTATACACGCTTTTCTTTAAAATTCACTCGCTGGAAAAGCGACATGAGATCGTGCACAGAGTCGCGCTCAAGATGTGTCTATTTCCATATATGGGCATTGAAATTAGGGGAGATCAAGGCTCTTGTTTTTGGGTTGAATCTTTCCATTCGATGACGTCAATCGTGGCCTAGATAATAATTCTCGATGCTTCTATGTTCTATGAAAATCTCGGGATCTTGGGTGACCAATTATTGCTTTCAAAATATCTACACTTTTCATATTAGAATTCGCGGATTTTAATTTGAATAGGTGTAATTGTGTGAGTGCCTGTATGTATGATCAAGTTTATGTGTGTGCGTGTTTTCTAGTTTAGTGACAAATTCGATGTGCTATACGACACTATGTCGCCGCCATTTGCAATGAGCTTTTGGCGCGCGCGTCCGATTCAATTTGAAAGCAAAAGCACATTTTAGCACATGGGTGTGCGTGTGGGTTTAATAATCTGTTGAAACCCCCCAACGTCAAGGGGGTCACCGTAGAAGATTTTAATAAGAATAAAATAATGGAAAAAATAGGGTATGAGGCAGGTATCATAGTTATTCTATGGTATATAGTTGTCGTGTGCCATGGTATATAGTTATCGTGTACTTGATCATGGGCCATGGGATATAGTTATCGTGTACTTGTTCATGGACCATGGCATATAGTTATCGTGTACTTGTTCAATGTGCCATGGCATATAGTTATCGTGTACTTGTTCATGGACCATGGCATATAGTTATCGAGTACTTGTTCAATGTGCCATGGTATTCTCTGTTTTACTTTCAGCTGAGAGATGTTATGGATGTGAGATTTCAGTCTACAATCACATTTTTCAAAGATCACATTTCAGATTTTGTGTCCAATGGGAGTAGTTTGGAACAAGTAACCTTCACAAACAATGTAAAAAAATGCCTTTCTCAAGTTTGAGTTCAACTGCAGTTACAATTTAAGTTTAAGGAAATCTTTTTAGAGGAAGTTTGCAGCTCCTTGTAGAAATCTAATTATAGGTTGGGAGCTTCAGATAATGCAGAGAATATGATTGTTGTGGCTCGTTAAAGCGTTCCAAGTGAAAGAATTTATCTGTAGATTTTGTAAGTTTAGTGCGTAAGAGTCTTTCGAGTAGGACTAGACACATTTTTCATAAAAAAATGTTACTAAGTTTTGTAACATCACTTGTTCAGGGTATTTCAAGCAATTGTGTTCTGTGGTAGTGGTTACCAGTGGGTTCAACCACCATATGGCTCATTCAAGTCCAAATTACAGAGTTGAAAAATTTTTGTATGACCGATATGAGAATTTATGATGAGAAACTTTTTAGGGTTGTTTTCTCAATAAGTGGGTTTGATTGAAGTAGGTAACATGTGATGTGATTATAGTGGAAGTTCTATGGAGTCCAACTCCAAAAATAATACATGATGTTAGTTGTATTATCAAGCCATGCATACTACCAACGAAGAAAAATAAATCATCCTAGATAACCAAATATGTATTCATTTGCAGTTTTTACAGCAATTCCAATTTCTAGAAATTGTGAATCTTGGCTTTTTCCCACTGGAAGTCAAGAGCACTCTATTTCATGAAATAAGGGAGAGTTCATAACAAACTCTTCCTGGTGTACCCTGTCGGGGGACTGGTTCATCATGTGCTACATCTTCAAGTTCACTGGGGTCACAACCTCTAACATTTTCATGCTTATCTCGTTGAAACTTCTCTCATCTCTCTTCATACACGATGAGAACTTGCCAAGTCCAGGACTTGGCAAGTTATGGAGAACCTCATCAAGACTTCTCTGAAAGTTGCTCTCCAACGACAGGGTACACCAGAAAGAGTTTGTTATGAACTCTCTCAGTATTTCATGAAAGAGGGTGCTCTTGACTTTCAGTGGGAAAAAGTCAAGATTCACAATTTCTAGAAATTGGAATTGCTGTAAATACTGCAAATAAATAAATATTTGGTTATCTAGGATGATTTATTTTTCTTCGTTGGTAGTACGCATGGCTTGATAATACAACTGACATCATGTATTATTTTTGGAATTGGACTCCATAGAACTTCCACTATAATCACATCACCACTATAATCACATCACATGTTACCTACTTCAATCAAACCCACTTTTTGAGAAAACTAACCTAAAAAGTTATAAATTAAAAAAGTTATAAGTTAAAAGTTAAAAGTATTAAGTATTTAAGTTATAAGTTAAAAGTCATAAATTCTCATATCGGTCATACAAAAATTTTTCAACTCTGTAATTTGGACTTGAATGAGGCATATGGTGGTCGAACCCACTGGTAACCACTGCCACAGAAGCAATTGCTTGAAATACCCTGAACAAGTGATGTTACAAAACTTAGTAACATTTTTTTCCAAAGAATAAAGTATTGTTGCTGAATCCTACAATAAAGACTGGTTCACAGAACAACGGGTGGCTAAAACTTTTAAGGTGCAGTTACTAAATACGATCAATTTGAAAGTTGCACTTTGAATTGAATTGCCGCCCGCGCCGAAAGCTCATGCAAATGGCTACGCGTTGTGTTGCATGTGGCCGCACCCTGATGGTCGAGAAGATTTCGACCTTACCAATCGCGCGAAAAGATCGATTTTTTGAACGCTTCTTTTCGAATTATGGTTTTGCAAGTATTGATATTTATTGAGATCTGTTTATCTGATCTCTTACACTATATTGTACTAATTATCATATGGGATATAGTATTATAATTCACCCTTGAGTTCACAAAATTTTTGCTTAGAAGGAACGAACTTTGATCAGAAATCTAATATAAGTAAACCAAACGCGATGATGATTGTATCGTAGAATGTTGCTTGTGAATTAAAACTTATTTTTCAGAACTTGGAAAGATCTTACCTCGATCAAAGATCGTCAGTAGACCAGATTATCAATAATTAAGGAATCTCGTTTGTTATGATAACGATTTCAGCAAAATTGACCAAAATAATAAATAGTTGCACAGAAAGAAATGCGATATCGAATAGGTATGTTTCTGTATCATCAAGATTGATGACAGCTTGACAAAATCAACTTTGTACATCTTCTTTTAGGAATATTGAAGAACTTGTATCGATCAATAGCTATCGACTGGCACATCAAGTTAAATCCGAGAAAAGCTAATCTCGAGCGATCGATAAAATATACGCATCTCTGGTCAAAGAGCTGCTCATCTCGCACTATACTGATGGTCATCTCTTCATCAAAAGTCTCGTTCTGATATCAACCCCTAGAAATTGGGGCGGAATACATCCCTCCCCGCTTTAATATATACGTGGCCTCCATTCATATCGCGTTTGTGAAAGAAAAAAGGGGTGGCTTTCATATCCTCATCGCAGCGCAGCTTTGTGACGATCAAGAGTCAGGGTCAGGGGGAGAGAGGGACGACGACGAGTTCACCTGCTGCGAGCTCGTGTTGTGTGTCGTCTGCAGTGTGGAGCAAAAAGTGCATGCTAAGTGGCACTTTCTGTCATCGAGCTTCCCAGATTGACGTTTTGGAAATAAAATTTATATCAATAAGGTGACGCGGGCGGCCGTCGTCGAGACTGAAAAGCCTCGCCGTCGGGGAAGATCGCCCGCGCCATGTCCAAGGTCGAGGAGGCTAAAGAGCACCTTCGTCAGGCTGAGAAGAGGTGAGTGCACCAGGAGTTGGAATTTTGTGTATGCTGTATGAAAATAATACGATAAGTAACACGAAAATTTCTCGTTTTGCGTATTGACGTAGCCTGAAGACGTCGGTGCTCAAATGGAAACCGGATCACGACGTCGCAGCGGACGAGTATTCAGCTGCAGGTGAGATTGATTTTGGGGAACTCGTTTATTGTGATCACGATTATGAGTATGTAACGTCATCAATTCTTGCAGCCACCTGTTTCAAAATTGCCAGAGATTTTAAGCAGTGTAAGGACTGCCTGCTAAAGGCTGCCGAGTGCTACAAGCAGAGCAGATCGTATCCTTTTCTGTTGTAAATATTGATTCTGATTGGTTATCAGTGAGCGCTGATGTAACATACAGAAGAATTTTGAGAGACTGAATTTTTTTATGATGAGAGCTAGTATTAGATTCCTTTGAAGCATTAGAAGCTACTTTTTGATGAAGTTCTCTGACTAAGAAAATAGTCGGGTCATGTCATATATTGTCAACTTTTGAAATATTGCATCTGATGGTTTTTGATATTGTGTTTTTCTTAACTTTACAATTTAATCAGATGGTATCATGCTGCAAAGTAAGTTTATACACTGAACCGCATTTTGAATTGTGTTACATGATGTTAATAGCCTTGGTTTTTTTAGGAGCCTAGAACAGATTTTAATTATACTGAAAGAGCTCAACAAGCTTGATGAAGCTGCCCAGATAGCTCATAGAGCTGCTTCCCTTTATCAACAACATGGATCACCAGATGCTGGAGCATCTGTCTTGGATAAAGCAGCTAAAATGTTGGAGGCTAGTAACCCTCAACAGGCGCTGGAATTGTTCCAACGAGCTTCTGAAATAGCTATGGTATGAATGAACAACTAATCAATGAGCGTGACAAATTAACTAACAGTGCAAGACACTAAGGGTAGGAGTCTTTATTTGAAGATCAAATCAAAATAATCACTATTTGTTTTCAGGGAGAGGATAGCCCTAGACAGGCTGCTGAATATATGAGCAAAGTAGCTAGGATAATGGTTAAACTTCAGATGTATGATCAAGCAGCTGATGCAGTACGCAGAGAAATCGGTATGCATCAACAAATTGATCATGCTCCATCCATTGGAAGACTAGCTGTGGCATTGGTATTGGTGCAATTAGCAAGAGGTGATCAAGTAGCTGCTGAGAAAGCGTTTAAGGAGTGGGGTAATTACTGTGAAGCACCTGAGGTGAGAACTTTGATGATTAAGTATAGTATGCGTAGGAATCTTTACATTTATTTTTTCAATAGGTGCAAACTCTTGAAATGCTACTTCAAGCTTATGACAATGAAGATGCTGATGCAGCTAGGACAGCTCTGAATAGTCCATTCATCAAACACATGGATGTGGAATATGCAAAGCTAGCCAGGGGTCTTCCACTACCTCAGCAAGAATATACAGTACCACAAGTTGGTGTGAGAGCCAATGCAGCTCCATCTTACATATCACCTAATGCCAATAAATTGACTGGTCAAGCAACTGTGGAAGCTGAGGTCAATCAAGTATGTACTTGTATCAAAGAATTGAATTCTATTCCTACCCATCAAATAACTTGGGGTGAATTTAGCTAAGAAATAGAGAGATAGGCTAAAGAGAAACACGCTGTTCATAATTGACTAATCTGAGAATTTTGTTTCAGGAGGAATCTCATCCTTCCTCAGCAATAACAGAAGAGCTGGGTGCTGCAGAATCTACTCATGATCCTGGTTTTGAAAGTTACTCAGAATCAAAATCTGAAACTAGTCCTACACCCATGTCACCAGAAGCAAAAGAGGAAGAGGAGGAAGATTATGAAGGTGGCTTATGTTGATCTCTTTGAAATCTTGATATGTCTACTGTAGATATAGTCTCAAAGAATACCACTGCAATGTTTACTGTCTGGACATACTACTTGATCTAAGTTGATACAGAAATTCTAAATAGGATGGCTTAGACATAACTCGAGGGTTCTAAGTCACTCTGTTGCACATACCGTACTTTGCATTTGTGTAAGTTATGTCAAAAGACACTGCTTACGACTTATTAATTATTATAACTTTTAAGAGCTTAGCATTAAATAACTTCCGTCGATAATGTTTGATCAATACACAGCTTTGAAGGCTGTGTTGATTGATTGTTTTGCAGTTGAGTTGCAATTTTGTTAGGGTGGCGAGTACACTGCTCATGTTACAAACAATACATTGTATGGATCTAAGAACGAAATGCATTTATTCTTAAACATAATCTCAATCTCTACTCTTCTTCATTCTCTCCCTCAAATTCTGGAATGTTAAAAAGACATTGCCCGCTGACATAGGCCGGGAAGAACGTGTTGTTACGATAATGGATTATCTTATTCAAAACCGATCCAAACAATTTTGAGCGTTATGTGCCTGACAGGCTAATATTGTGCTTGATGAAGGCTCAAATCATTTATACACTTTTGAGGTTATAGGGGGACAGATCGAACTAACAACTGAAAAATATTTGCGAAACTCACCACACGTTCAAGTTATCCGCCTATTGTCACGGAATTCCACGAGACCACAGACGAAGTTTGATGACATTCGACGGAATATTATGATGAAGAGCAATAAGTGGAACAATATGAAGGTAAACACCATAAAACACTTGCATTCAAACTGAATGCAGCTGTGAGATCTCCCGCCCAGATATAACAAAAAGTGCCCCTAAAGAAATCACTGCTGTAGCAGACGCACCACTCGGTCAATTTTTCGGAGCGTTTGCCGCGATGTCGGCTGCAACCGCGAGCTTCGATTCGTGGCTGATTGACAAGCTACAACAATTAAATACAGATGAGGGTGTTTTCGGCTCATACATCCGAGGCATCCTTGAGGGCGATGAAAGCCACGACGAGAAAACTGAGGCCCTTGAAAGCATCCTTGCCGGTATCACAGTGAGTAAACTCTTTTGAGGTTAGGAGGCTAGTATCCTTATTTACTTATTTACCATGATTTTTCGCAATTCTTATCTGAAAACATATCCTCTGGCTTGCTTATCAGAATTCTCTTTGTGAAAAGCTCTTTCTAAAAGATTCTACATTGTCTGAGAAGTCTTTTTACCGTCGTGAATTTCAGGAAGATGAGATCGGCAAACATGTGAGTGAGATCCTTGAAGCGTGGTCAAAGTTCGGTCTTGTAAAGCTCGAGAAGATCAACGATGCACCAAAAGAAGACGTTGATGTGCGGCTGGCTCGCATGCTCGAGTCGCAAAAGCTCGCGACCACTTCTCATAAAAGTAGTCACACCGAGGAGGAGAGACGCATCAAAGAGGCCATTCTTGCTCAGTACAGTCAGATGTCAGATGAGGAAGAGAGTGAAGATGAGGATAACGAGGACCCCGGAGGTGGAGGAGGTTGTAGTGGTGGTGGAGGTGACTCTGGTTTAGCAAAAAATACTAATGTCTCAGACATTGTTAGAGCACAAAAAGAGCAGCGGGAGAGAGCAAAGCTTGAAAGTCAGCGTAAAAAGGACAAGGATAAGGAAGACAGGTTCCACTTTTTCACATTTCTGTTGAAATGGTTTTTCCTTTTGATGGTTTTTATGCAAAATACTTACTTTTGGTACTCTTTTACAGAGAAAAGCAGAAACTGGCCAAGGAGGAGAAGAAAGAGAAGCGCAAAACCCATAAAGGAGAGAGAAGGAGATAGCATAAACTCCAAGTTCAACTGGAACTCCTACCTCATGGTATCCTGTTTGGAAAGTGCGTTGTGTTTGTTCTACAGAGTATGCTGAGTTGATTCATCTCTGAGTTGTCTCACCATGGCAAAGCCACCAAAGTCATGAACTGCTTTACCTCAATGATCAGGTTGAGAAATGAACTTTGTGACTTTGAATATTTTTTTCATCTGTTTCGCCACATTTGTCGAGAAAGTTGAAGTCATTGTGAATGCAATGTGCAGTACTCAAGTGACTGCGTTTTGTGATTGTATCAATCCCCATTAAATTTATTTTCAAGTCTTGTTATCTAATAACTCGCGCCTTACTTGTCGGTATAGTCTTTTGCAATGTCCACGCCATGTATTTAATACAGTTTTGTTAAATAAATTATTTGAGTGCCAAAATGTAATTTAATTAAGCACTGCCTTGATCAAATTCAAATTCAAGATTTTAGTCGTATTTCGCATACTTGGGGATGAAAAATTTGAGACTGGCATCTTTGAGCACCAATGCTCATCATAGAGTTTGTTCCTTTCAGTCAGTCAATGGCTCATAGCTAATGAGCCACACTTGAATGTGTACGGAAATTTCGTAAGATCAAATGATTAAAACTTACACAAATGGCGACTTCTAACTTGATTTAGAGTGAAACCCCTGATTTTGAAACCAGGGTTTTGTGACTTCGAAAGTGAGGTTGAAATCAGAGTTGATATTCTGATTATTCAATTGAAATTCAATTATGAGCAATGTCAGTGCCATGTGATCCCTATTATACCGTATCTGACGGAAAAATGATCACCGTTTGATTCATTAATTTAATTGACTCAATTAGTTTATATGAAAAATGACCGTTTTTCGAATTGAGTACACTTCATTTCATTGAAAATCTAGAATCGTGAAACTGTAGTCTCAATCTATGAAAAACTGATGATGGTACATTTATATAACTTCAAAAAACCATCATTTTCATGAGCGTTGCATCCCATAACACAGAGGATAAGGTTTTCTCGTTTTCTTTTTTTTTTTAAAGACTGTTACAGAATACTACCAGTTCACTATCATAGACTACAATACTCGTTTTACTCCAGCTTTTCGGACCCTTGAAGGCGTGGGTTTTCGATTGAAGATTATATAAAACGCAACTGCAGAGTGAAGAGGACGTCTCTCTCGAGTCTTTACAGCATTCAAGCTCTCGACTATGCCTCGAGCGGTAAAACACCTGAGAAAACTCGTCTTTTCCTATGAACTCTTCATATGACTGCTCCACTTTCAAATTCAGTCTTGAATTGATACTCAGTACTTATTATCAGAGAAAAGTTATTTGAAGTTATTTTCAACTTGAGAAGTTGAATGAGAAGATTAGGACTTTTACCCTCCATTAAAATCAATTCTGAAAAAAAAAAGGTGTGTTATGACATTCCAAATGTTTGCAAGCGATCCACAGAATCACAAATTAATCAGTTGAGTAGTGTAAAAGGGGCTTGAAAAATTAGACAAAAGATATTAACATCACTCTCATTTTATTGTGATTCCATACTGTTGTGTCAATAATGAAGATTGCATATTCAATCAGTTTCATGGAACTTGGAACCTTCATTTTGTTTTTGGATTTTATGCATTTCTCTTTACATGAATAGCTATCACATTTTTTACAACATTAGATTAATAAAAACGTAAGATCTCGTATTATACAGTCACTACCAACAAACTAATAAAAAATATAACAGAATTTGAAATTAGCTTCCTTGTGAAGAATTGATCACTAATAGGAAATATTGGGTAATAAGAAATGATCCAAATAGAGTATTTTGTAATGGAAACCTCAATTACTGTTTAGGCATTCATGGTTTTCAATGCAGTCAAAATTTTCAACCATTTTTATAGAAAAATAGAGTTTTTAGATTCATGCGCGATTTCACTCAATGCCATGTGCAAATATCATGACAAGCCCAGGTTCTACAGTCATATCCTCAGGCATGTGCATGTTGTCACAATGCAAAACAATAACTGCTTGCTTTCCTGGCACTCTTTTGCAAACATAATTTTCATATTGACGCCTGGAACTTTGCCGTGTTTCTAGAGAATTTAGCCCAGCAGGCCATTTTCGTTCATGGCAATTTTCCATCAGCTCATTAATCACATGAGGTGGACAGTTGTACTCTGACAGAGTTCTCTTGATCATTGTCTGTAAAAATCAACATCATTGGGAGTTAGAAGGGACATTCTTTCAAATAAGGAATGGTATTCGAACCTTTTCAAACCATACAATGCCTTGCAAAATTATTTGATAATGGATAGTCTCAAAAAATTGATGATGATTGATTTTTACGCGATATTCTCTTCAGTGGTTGTAATCGACGGTGGTTTCGACACCTGTATCATTGTTCAAAGACGAATTTAAACATGATCTCCTGCTCGTATCCAATTTAATCGGCCCACTAAGCTTGAGTACACTAGAGCTTCGAAAAGACGGAACCGTTCAATCAGTGCAAGGCAGAAAAGGGGTTGGATTATTTGATAACAGATATCCCAACGAGATACTGCATGTTGATCGGATTTCTGATCAATCTTTTGGAGAACATTCCAGATGAGCTTTTTCCCTAGTGGATTTTCTCCCCAAATGCCACTTCTTTCGAGAAAATATGTTCCCAAACAACTATATTCCTGGTCGTAAAATTTCACCAATATAATACTTATTCCCGAATATATTAAATCCCACTTCTGGGTAATTCTAACGAGATACATAATAATTCTTGCGTGAGACATGAGCTCTGTGATCATGATAAATTTCAAATTGTATTCGTAGTGGTATAATTCATAAAAACACAAAACTACTCATCTAAATGAAAAGGGCATGAATAATTCGAAATTGGAAATTGTGCAACAAAAGTGAAGAAGGACTCATACTAGAGAGCTGAGCGCAATAGCGAGTAAAAACAGGCTCTTTCGGCCATAAAGAGCTTCAAGGGACCGGAAAAAAGCTCGTAAATCTGGCACTAGTCCCATTGATTAAATACGAGGGCCACCCAAATCAATAAGAAAAATGTCGTCATGTCCGGGATTTCGTTATAACCAGAAGAAACTGTACTTGATTTCTCCGGGATTTAGTATTCTTATCGTCTTGTCGACCAGTCTTGATTCCATGACATGTATGCACAATACTATATTGATAGCTCGGAAAATTACGAAGGATCGAGTACAGTCTCGAGTCGAGCTGGATTCAGTGATATATAACTTATCTTTGCTCCGTGAAGACCGTTTCATGGGTTTATACAATGAAATACGGCTGATCATTGAAATACAGGAATCTATCATAGGATAGAATAATTGAAGTAATAAATGAAACTAGGAAAATAGTCTGAACCATTTCTTCAAATTATGAGTTTTCCTTAGCTGTGATATCGGTGACTGGTATTTCCTTTCTCTCTCGAAGATAGCCTTGGTAGAAATTCACGGCTATTTCATGGCCATTCATGTGTTACACGAGTGAATATCTACCAGAATTATAGTCACGATCCTGCACAATATATTCCTAAATTTCAATGATGGGAATGATGGAAAAACTCGATTACTTTCAACGTTCATTCGTCAGATAAAATTTGTTCACGCAATCTACATCGGATTTGCTCGCTATATTGATATGCAAATCTGAATTTCAACCAATTTTTTGCTTGTTAAAGACGAGCCTGTTATAAAGAGGGACTAGTTTCATTGATATAATACAGGGGCTAATCAAATAAAAGAGATTTCCTCGTTATGACCGGAATCTCGTAACAACCGGAATTGTCGTAACCG
This sequence comes from Eretmocerus hayati, assembly GCA_029851415.1. Classification (NCBI taxonomy): domain Eukaryota; kingdom Metazoa; phylum Arthropoda; class Insecta; order Hymenoptera; family Aphelinidae; genus Eretmocerus; species Eretmocerus hayati. The sequence continues at coordinate 117,301,712 of CM056744.1, read as the reverse complement.
AAAAAGATTTCTTTTGTTGAATTTTCAAAGTTCGTACACACGGCCGAGCCTGTTTATCATATTGGTGTTATTTCATTGCAACTATCCTATCGATTAATTGAATTACAGTCAAGATAGCGCGGGAAGAGGTGACCCCGGGAAGCAGGTTTTTTTGCAGTAAGGGCCTCCTTGCATCCAGAAATGGTGGAATATTGATATATTCGATCAATTTTTCACCGTTTTCGTCGTATGAGTGCATAAAGAGGCCCTTGAAGCAGGAAAATCGGTTTCCCGGGGTCATTTTCTTCCCAGGCTATCTTGACTGTAATATTAATTGACCTCTTCTTATGGATGACTTCATGCTTATATTTAAAACACAAATCCGGGAGAACCTCTTTCGGGAATATATCCAGCTGGGAAGAGGGGGGATTATTGGGTAAATATGGTATACGGTGGAAGGGTCACCAGAACAACTGCTACTTGAAAAAACAGTCAGAACGTGTGAATCTTCCCGGACCCATATAATTATGCTACTTCAAAACTTCCTTCAAGACCTTTACCAGTTGGGAACAAAGTTCCAAAGAAAAATTTCCACTGTCTGGGTGGTTAAAGATCTGATTCTATTTATCATACCTGTCCAAGAAATTATTGTTTGTTATCATTTTGCAATAAAATTTTCTGAGACCTACAATGTTGCACCAGATTTCTTATCGATTGTGGCATAAAGACGCTATTCCGATTTCGCCTCCAAATAAATATTCAATCCCATAGAAGCCCTTTCATGTCACATTCAAGAGGGGTATCTGAAAACATGGTTACGGATTCCAAAAAACTTTACGTCAAAATCATGCTGCAAAGTAATATCTGTGATGAATATTTGGTCAAGAAAAGAGCCTGGACAATTGAGTGTATTTCTTTTTGGCAGACATGTATGGAAAATCTCATCCCGGATTTGTAGTTTGATGGGATGAGTTGTTAAAAAACTTGAAATATAAACACAATCCGTAGGTTTTGGCATGATCTACTAGTATACTGGTGAGATTTTGGAACTGAAGATGTTATACACACCTGTAACAATTCATCAGGAGTTGAGATCATTCCTCCCCATCTTGTGACTCGTGCTCTGGGCAAAGTGGCTGACCACCTGGCAATTTCATCTCTTTCCATTTGATCAGCTATATCTCTCATAATGGGATTGGATACTCTCATAGCTCTCATAAAGTCTTTCAACAAATGTATTTCTCTCTTCTGTTCATTCAACTGAAACTGCTGTTCACTCATTTCTCTCCTCATTTCTGTCAACTTTTGATGCTGAGATTGAATGAGATTTCTAAGTTCTCTAACACAATTATGATTCTTCATCTCGTCCTTGGGGATAATCAAACTACACCCTTGCTCACATGTAATGGGTCTCTTGGGATTAAACTCACACTCTTCAAGGTGAGCAGAGAGTGCATCCAATTTTACATCTAGCTGGCAGCCATACACTGCATTATCACACTTGATCTTTAGCCTGGCAAGTAGATTTCTTAGTATTCTCGGAGCAGGTAGCAGCTGAGCCGCTGTGATTGGTATCCTGTCTAATGGACAGGTGGGCTGGCGGTTGACCCATTCATTCATGCACGCTCTGCAGAAAGCATGCTCGCAGTCAGGTGCCTGAGCCAATAAATAAGCAGTCATACAATCACTTGTCTTATAATTTCAAAAATATGTGAATCTCTCTGACGTTTGAATAAACAATACACACCTGAACAGGGTCCTGGAGGACACCAGAGCAGATGGGACAGATGAGTTCCTCATCGACAGGGCCTTGGAAACGATTGACATCGAAACCCATTTCTTGGAGAAACGTGGCTTAATGGGCCAAGCTCTTGTTTACTTTTGATCTCGTGAAAGCAATTTTCCCGTCTAGCGTCTCGACAACATCCCTCGCACAACTCACGATACATCATACTGTGGAGAAAGCAGGGAGCTAATAAAGTCCCACCAGAGGACCATTCTCAAGAAGTCCGATCGTCGCAAGCGAATTCAAATCCTGAAAACCAAAACACGCCAGGTAAGTCCAGGTAAGTCTTACTTCTCACCTACAGTGACATTCGCAAAGATATGCCGAATCTACCTACTCCAAATTGGTGATCTCATTACTAATTAGCCTTACCAAATCGCGGGGGTGGTTGGATAGCAGTACGTACCGAGCTCTGTTGAAGTTTTGACGACGAGTTATTGTGATCAGTAGATTTTTATGGAGGTTTTACAGAATGTTAATCCGTCGACCTGGGAGATATGCTGTAATAACAAGAGAGTAGGCGTCTATGCAAGACGAGCGGCACACAACTTCATGCCAAAGTGCCTCAGCCAAACCTGAAAACTTGCATATGTTCTCCGATCGAGGTCTCTCTTGCAATGCACCTGCTGATCTGATGCTTATGCATGCACCCGAGGTGTGCACCTTTCTCGAATCGCGTAATCGTAATCATACAATTTCACCGTCACTTTATCACCATTACCAGATGGTGCACCTTGATGAGTCATGAACTCATGTCACTGATGGTTTTCTAATCACCTGTCCGTCAATTTAATCAACGTTGTGTGGTTGTGTCTAGGTTGTGTCAACCACAAACGAGACGATCATCTGACCCGAATATTGTTGTATCCCACTGGGATAATCCCAGTAAACGTGAACGTGTCATTTGTCTAATAGATAACCCTAAAGATAGTCAGGAGAATTAAGTGACGCACCATTGTGTTATCTGTTCTGCACATGTTCTGCGCTCGATCATCACACACAAGAAGCGGAACACAGAGTAGTTGGGTTGGGAGGAGTTGTGTGTTATAGATTATGAGAGATAAAAAAAAAGGATCATAATTATCTAAATCGCGTCGTGACAGTGTTAATGTGTTTGTGATTTGTTTATTAGAGATACTCTTCGACGTAGAAGGCGTAAAACACTTTTACGAGATTGAGGGTATCGATTTGAAGCTGATGGATTCACGTTATTAGTTTAGGGTTTACGCCTCTATCAAGGATGACCACCAGCTGATATCCAGGTCGTGGGTTCAGGTGTGACTAGTGCGGAACCTTCCGCAAGAAAACCATCTGCCGATTTGCCGAAAACCTATATAAGTGAATCGTAGAAAACCTCAACTACGGAAAAAATCAATCAGCAGAAAAACTCCGTCCACAGCTGATTCCGCTGTCTTTTAATTAGCAGGTGCTTTTTACAGCATCTTTCTACTCCTGCAGAACACCTTTCTTCCTTGGTTGATGCAATAGACAGTGATCAGGAATTTGGTCACGATGGAAGGAGGTTTCTCTTCGTACCACAACAGTGGTTCCTCAAGAGAACAAGATTTCAGCCGATTGGCCCAGAGTATTGGTACATCAATATTGAAAATATCGCAGAATGGTATGTAAAAAGTAGAAAGTCAACGGTAGAATGGATGAAATCATTGAATATCTAGAGTGTGACTCACTCATTCATCTTTTGTAGTTTCTTCAATGCAGAAAATGGTTAATCAGCTCGGTAGTTCTGCAGACTCCCAAGAGCTCCGCAATCAGCTGTGAGTTGATCTCAATTGTACACAATAAGTCAATTAATCTTACTGAATTTTCATCTGTATTTCCTCCTCATTTCAGGCACCAAATTCAACATTACACACAACAGTTGGCCAAAGATACCAATGGATGTCTAAAAGAATTGTCTGATTTAGCAAATGTTGCTGGATCTAACAGTCCTGGAGAGCAAAGACAACAAAAGATGCAGAAAGAACGCTTGTATGATGAATTTACTGCAGCTCTGAATAGTTTTCAGGTAAAATACAAGAAAAATCCATGAAAATTATTGACAATTTCTTATCTGAGTTTATGTAAAATATGAGCTATGATCTGCTACTTCTTTCCACAGAGTGTGCAGAGGCTAGCTGCATCAAAAGAGAAAGATATGATTAAAAAAGCAAAAGCTAATGTTGGAATAGGAATGTTTGGTGAGAGAAAACAAGAGACTTTGATAGAATTGCAAGATAACAGATCACAAAAGCAACTGCAGCAACAACAACAGCAAGATGAAATGAATATCAGAATGTTGGAGGAACAAGAAGCCAACATCCGTCAACTTGAGGTAGGAGTTCGAATGATCCTCAATTTCTTTTCTCTTGAGATTGAACTTTAAAAAAGCATGAAATGATTTCAATTTATTTTGCAGAGTGACATCAATAATGTTAACAAAATCTTCAAAGATCTTGGAGTTCTTGTGCATCAACAAGGTGAGGTCATTGATTCAATAGAGGCATCTGTTGAAAGAACTGAAGTATTTGTAAGTGAGGGAACAACTCAGTTGAGACAAGCATCCACCTACAAAAATCAACTGCGCAAAAAGAAGTGCATACTCATGATTATTGGTGCAAGTATTTTAGCAATCCTTATTTTGTACATGGCAACATATCTCACATCCTAGAGTTTTTTTTACAAAAACTGGCCATTTTCAAGAATTTGCGTGACTCTGTGAAAAAAGTGGTTGATTGACCACCAATTGAATGCGACTGTGGAAAAAAAGGTCAAAAACAGAGTAATTGATACTTTAAAGAGCGGGAAAAGCGAGTGCCAGTGCTGTTGAAAATTATTGGTATCATGAATTTGTACTGATGAGGGTTCGGTAATGATATCGTTCGATTTGTATAATATTTTTTGGCCATATACTGGGAGTTTGGATTTTCATTTATTAGAATATCTGTACAATACTTTATTTTCATCTGCAGCAACAATATCGTATGGTAATAACTCATGAGTATGGCTCCTCAGGGATTATACATAGTGAGTATACTGTGCTGAGCAAGACTATCAGCAGTATCAGCTCAATTTGAGCTTTTTGTGACTCATGATACAATTGTGAGTTATTCCATGTGTTATTTTGAGCTCATATTTGATAAAAGTTGAGTTCAAGATTACTGATAGACTTGAATCCTTGCTGAAATATTTGTTCAAGTATTATTTTAAATAATGTGATTTCTCACTAACTTCTTGCCACACTCTTTAGTTCTTCTCTCTCTCTCTCTCTCTCTCTCTCTCTCTCTCTCTCTCTCTCTCTCTCTCTCTCTCTCTCTCTCTCTCTCTCTCTCTCTCTCTCTCTCTCATGACATTGGTGGTGAAGAGAGAGACTCTATTTTTTTCTCACTCATCAACTATTATAAGATAATCCTATTGGTTTTTAAAAAATTTAGAACTTTATGATCATAAAGCTAAAGTGCATGCATGTATCAAAGTGAAAGTGGATGGATATAGATCTGCTTGAAAAAGTGCAATAATCTGTCATGGAGTAGAAAATCATTCCCAAATTGTGATTGATACTAACTCTCAGAGCCTTTTAAATATGATTATCTCAGAATCCGATTTCTTTGAAATAAGATTCTACAACAAATTCAGAGAAAATACAAACTGGATAGTTTTGATATTTATAAAATCCGATTATCAATGTTCAAGATTGTTTCCACAGAAATATCTTTAATCGGAAAATATTTGAGTATATTACTCCAATTGGAGCTAAAAATTGTTTGATGGAATATTGTAACTGTTATGACACTTGCTCATAATTTATTAATCCCTGTGAATCGTTTTTTTCATATCATCGCAATTTTTACGTAAGTGTACGTTCGTATCTTGCATAAACATCTATGTATGATATAAATTTAAGAATGAATAAAGTGGATGAATAATTTTTATAAATCAAATCCAGTTTCTTGAATTATGCAAACCTTATCTGATTCCAATAATTTCGATTCTTTGGTGGCATACTTATGTTTTGAACGAATATTGAGAATTGATCTGAAATTTTTCATTCCTTCAATCACCAAGGCGGCTTTTTGTCATCATTATGTCACCTATCATCTTACAGATGAATAGATGACTTGCAAATTGCAAGTTGCAATGCAAGATAGTGAGCTGGGCGATCCCAGAATGACAGCAATTGCACTTTGCATGCAGACGACATTTTTTGAGGTCCGTCTGCAGATTGACAGAAACAACACTGATCAGTCAATGTTGTGCTCCTTGCTATCTCAATGAATTTAGTATCAAAAACAATCTTGCCAAAGCGGCTGTGAATCTCAAGCGAATAGTCGATTCTATTCTTCAGTAGGACGTGGAAATATGTGGAAATTTTTGTGCGTCACGTTAGTAATTGCGCTGTACGTGACATCAGCCCAGGTTAGGTTCCATGTTTTCCTTCAATTATTGTCAATATTTTGCAGAATTAATTTATCCAAACTGCTATTACATTCACGTCTGATGAATCTGGCTGTTGATATATTAAAACAAAACCATTGATGTATGTAGAGATGTCATTTCTTCGATCATGATTCATAAAACTGTTTTTGGTTTTCAGGCCCAATCATATGATGATAAGAGATGTAAATGCATATGTCCAAGCCTTGCTTCTGTTCTAAACATATCATCCACTGATAGTAAGAAAGTCGATAATTATATCACTAATGTTCCAGCTTCCAAATGGTGAGCGTCTGTTAGGATGCAAAAACATGTATGCAGTGATGTATAACTTACCTAATCTGCTTGCGAATCCAATTTTTCCAGCACCTGTGAGGGAGTGGTCTTACCTAAATTGGGAGATAAAATAGCTAACAAAGAGCAATTGCTTTGCCCTCGATGTGATTGTAAATATGAAAATAGGAATACTACTATCATTAAGGTGAGGGAATCACTTCCTGAAATTGTCTTACCCTATGTCTAATATTGAAGATGGTATTATTAATTGAATATATTTGATTATTCCAGATTGTTGTTATAATTGTTATATGGGTTATCTCACTCTTAGTCATCTATATGTTATTCCTAATTTGTCTGGAGCCTCTGCTCAACAAGAAGCTACACAAAGCTACTGGAGGTGTTGGTTATCAAGAGCATAATAATGAAGAGGTGAGTCATTTTATCATAGAACTGTTTGGTTCAACCAAATCTATCAGAATCATTTTCTGGTGCTATCGTACCTCAATTAAAATGCGCCTAGATCACACAGTATCTGATCCCTTGTCAAAAACTGTCAGAGTCCTACTTGTAATCTAGAAAACATTTGCACACAGTAACTGCATAGAACCGCATTTCGAGATCGATTTTCGTTTTAGAGTTGATGGAAGAAAAATACGTAATGTGATTGAAGAAACTGCAGGTATCTAACTTCTCGCAGCAATCAGCAAGGCATCTTGTTTGAAAAATTTGTTACGACATAGTTCTGTCCTAATGAAAAAAACTTGAAACTCACATCTTGGCCATCTTGTCAACCTAGCTTATAAGTCGTGTCGTGTTCAGAGCTAGCTAATCTAAGAACTATGAATACTACCCAGTTGATTGAAAGAGCAGGGGAGATAACTCATGATATTGAAATCATAGGAATCCCTTTTTCTTTAAGCCGTTGGGTACAATCATAAACAAATGTAGACAAGTTGACTTCATTGATGTAAAGGTCAAGTTCCACAAGTATAGTTAACAAAAGGTTTTGATCAATTTGATGATGGAAAGGCTTTTTCTAATCATATCTTGAAGCAAGCCATTTTTACAGCGCTATATAGCTGGCTCGCGATAAACACGCTTACTCGATTTCAGATTTTCAATAAATCAGTTGACGAAATGCAACCTCTTTTCTCTTACGATTTCCTTTTAAAAAAGTGACACAGCATTATTCAAAGTAGCAATTTATGTGTATCATGGCAACAGAACTCCATTACAAGGCAATCATCCATGAAAAAAAATTGTTTTAATTTGAAAAGTACAATTTTCAAAAAGTCAATTCGATTTTCTGAAAAATGAGCATTGATTCGCGATGATTTTAGTCTGGATCTGTTAAAAAATGATACAACAAAGTTTGCACTGTTGCAATAAATTATTTTGAAGCATAACGATTCTACCTCCAAAGTGAAAGTTATATCGAATTAAAGTATCTACTATGCGGCGGGTTTCCAATGTTGCGCAGAACATAAATCTACATGCGTAAAAATCGGATACCGCAGCACCTCAAACAGTTTTCTGACCATCGAGTATCAATTTCAATGGAAAAAGGAAAATAATAATCGTGAGTTGATTCTTTTTTTATTTCGATCTCGGTATACCGTCATTGATTACGAGTTTGCAATATGATCAGTGTCGTCTTTATGCACAGGCCCGCAAAGCCAGGGCTTGGGGCCCCGTGGTGGCGGGGGCCCCGCGAATCTGATGCAGAATGCTGTTTTTACTTGGCAGGTGGAACAAAAAACTATGTGAAAAATTGTTGAATGACCCCAAGAAGAATTTCACCAATCATTAACCGTATTACAATGTCAACTACTTTAGGAATGACTCGAAAAATGTTCTCCTTGGTTTTACACGGGCGAAGAGGATGATCTGAGTATTCATGAAAATTTTCCTCATCTTTGGACATTGAGCCATGCACTCGTAGAGATTTTGTCGGTGGAAAGAATCAGCTCCGAATTCTAGTTAAAAAAATTCTGTCTGGTGAAAAATCACCTGCAAAACTTCGGAAGGCAATCAAACCCGCAGATCACTGGATACTTGCGCCAAAAATTCTGTCGGTGAAAAAGTCAACCTCAAAACGTAGGAAGGCAATCAAATCTGCAATAATACCCGGATGGTCGGACCGGAAATGCTGTCGGGAAAGACCAATCCCGAAACCTAGGAGGATAGTCAAGGCCCGGAAATGACCGGATGCCTGGACCCAAAATTCCAGCGGGGAAAAATCAACCCCAAAACCCAGGAAGGCGAACTAACTCGCGAGTTCCCGGATGTTCGGACCGAAATTCTTTTGGGCGAGAAATCAACCCCAAAACACAGGAAGGCAAACTAACCCGCGAGTTCCCGGATGCTCGGACCGAAATTCTTTTGGGGGAGAAATCAACCCCACAACCCAGGAAGGCAAACTGATCCGCAAGTGCCCGCATGCTCGGACTGGAATACTTTCGGGGGAGAAATCAACCCCAAAACCCAGGAAGGCAATCAAACCCGCAAATAACCGGAAGCTCGGACCAAATATCTTGTCGGGGAAGGAAATTAACCTGAAAACGTAGGAAGGCAATCAAACCCGCAAATACCCGGATGCACGGACCTAAAATTCTATAGGGGAAGAAAATCAGCCCTAAAACCCAGAAAGGCAACCAAACCCGCGTATAACTGGATGCTTGCACTAAAAAGTCTGTCGGGGTAAAGTCAACTTAGAAAACGTATAGCATTTATCGATGCAAGACAACTGTCATGCATCGTTTAAAGTACTTTCTATATTTTTTCTTCAATTCTAGTTTCTCAGGAGATGAAATGTCGCAAAGAAAAAGAAGTGAAACATATTCCAGTACAAACTTATTTTGGGAGAACTGAATCGATCAATTATCAATGGTCTTTGACAGAATTAGAATGAATGTGTAATAATGAAAATAAAAATAATCGGGCTAGTTTACGTATTTTTCTGTTATTTAGACCCATTTTTTGTCACATATCTCAAGACCGATCTCATTTTATCTCAAAAAACCGATGATAGTCTTCCCCGTAAATCTTAAATAGCTCTCAACCTGATGATGCAAAGATCTGATCCAGTATTTGCAGGAGTTGCGTTGATTCCAAAACGAGTGGGAGAAGTTGAAAAAGGCGGGCTTATATTTTCCATAAGTTGATAGTTGATTTCCAATTGGAAATTGACTAATACGATCACTTCTGTATGTCTTCCAAAGATCTTAGATCAATCACTCGATCCATTCTTCACTGAAACCCACGGTTTCGAAATTGTGATGGAAACATAGATAATCTCATTCACGGTTTTGATTACCATCCTGGATTTTGAAGATGATTCTTTGCCCGAAAAAAATCTCGATCTAAGCATTCAGTCGTTTACAGGTTCGATTGCCTTCCCAGGTTTTGTGAACGGTTGTTTCCTCGCAGAATATCTGGTCCAAGCATCCAAGTATCGAGGGTTTGATTGCTCTTCTGGAAATTCGGATTGATGTATGCCTTGGGAGAATACTTGACCCGAGATCCAGACATTTGCGGGTTTGATTGCCTTTCCAGGTTCTGAGGTTGATTTTCTCTCCAACGCAATTACCGGTCTGAGCATTCAGTCGTTTTTTGGGTTTGATTCTTTCCCCACAGGAATTTCCGAGATTTACGGTGCGAGGATCCGGTTATTTGCGGGTTCGACTGCTTTCCTGGGGTTCGGGATGGATCTATTCCCCAACAGGATTTCCAGTCCGAGAATTCGCGGGTTTGATCGCCTTCCTATGGGTTTTAGGGTTGATATCTCCTCGATAAAATTTTTGGTGCGAACATCCAATTACTTGCGGGTTTGATTGCACCGTCTCCACCAGTGCATGGCTCAAAATACAAAGACAGGTAAAATTTTTATGGATACTTACACTACCGCTCATAAATTCGTGAACGGTGAACGCACGTTCCGCCTCATTTCGAGAAGCGATATCTCAGACTCTATGCATCGCAGGACAATTCTGAAAAAAGCATCTTGAAGAGCAGAAAAAATGCTAACTTTCCAGTGGTTTCGATGATCTCTATCGTTCTTTTCAAAGGTACTAGATGCTGGCCAAAAATGAGAAGTCTACGGAAATTTTCACTTTCATTGATACACCTGCAGTTTTGCTGCAAATAAAAATACGGCAATTCTGCAAACAGCATCTTGTAGAGCAGAAAAATGCTATGTGTAGCTATCTTTTGATTATTTTTCAGGTTCCACGTGTGAGAACGTACGAGCTGTCAAAACACCTAAAATTATGGTTTTTGCCGTTTTCCATGCCGATTCCGGTGAAAAACTATCATTTCGGGTGTTTTGACAGCTGGTATGCTCTCACATGCGTAACGGAAAAAATAATCAAAAAATGGTTACACATAGAATTTTTTCTGCTCTACAAGATGCCGTTTGCAGAATTGCCGTATCTTTATTTGCAGCAAAACTGCAGGTGTATCAATGAAAGTGAAAATTTCCGTAGATTTTTCATTTTTGGCCACCATCTAGTACCTTCGAGAAGAACGATAGAGATCATCGAAACCACTGAAAAGTTAGCATTTTTCTGTTCTTTAAGATGCTTTTTTCAGAATTGTCCTACGATGCATAGAGTCTGAGATATCGCTTCTCGAAATGAGGCGGAACGTGCGTTCACCGTTCACGAATTTATAAGCGGTAGTGTAGCTCAGCTTCCTACTCGTCGGTGTCATGGTACGCATGAAATAGGTATTGGGATCTGCTCAAAATTTCACTTCCAAATTTCGCTGGCCTTACATGGGCCCCGACTCTCGTCGGGCTTGGGGCCTCGATGACTATAAAGACGGCACTGAATATGATCTTGCATTCGTTCTATTTTAACAACATCGTGCACTATTTGAGGAACTTTTGTTTAAAAAATTAAGAGATTCATGAATACATTGAAACTCTTTTGGAAATTGACGATGCGGCCAAGCAGTTTTTGTGATATCAACTATACTCAATTTTAGGAGGATTCAAAATAGATCTGTGGTTTTGTTTTGAAACTATCAGGCTAAGTTAGTTATTACATTGCGTATTACCCACCACATTCTTAGCATATTTGCATTTTCCAAATGCCTCTAAGTATTTTGCCTTTTTGAAGGGATCGGAGGGGTTGCTAAGACTCTCGATGTTTCTCAAAATCTAACGAGTATGGTAATCAGCGCCTTTGCTGCAGGACCAAGATGCGATTTTTCGACGTAGTGAACCTTCCCTCAATTAATTTCGAGTTGCGAATTCTGCCTCAAGCCAAATATCAATTTCGATTATCGTATTATGGGATACGCCCAAACGTCTATATAGATATTTTTTTATTTTACTGACTTGAATGATCTGTTGCTACACGTGATTCCAGAGTATTTTATGAAATTTTAGAATTTAAATCAAGTTTGACTCAAGATTATTTTTTTCTACCTAGGATGATACATCTGTCACACCTGGAATGTCGCATGCAATGGGCGTGCGAGGGAATGTTCTGAATCGAGTTGGTCATCAGCAAGACAAATGGAAGCGTCAAGTTAAAGAGCAGAGACGGAATATTTACGATCGACACACGATGCTGAATTGAAATTTGGAACCAGCGAGAGCTATTATTCGAACAAGTATTATATTATATATTATGCACGTCTTATCCAAATCGATTATTCCAATCAATAATTGTAAATATGAAATATATTTTTACAGACATTGTTTTCTTAATGTTAGCAAATGTATAATGTAACCAAGTATCGCGTGAATAATAAAGTTGAACGTGAAATACTCAACTGAACAGATATGGAGCATTTTGAAAAATAGTCTCATATGAATTGAAAGTATTTTGATCTTACTTTTTTTTTTCAAGGTTGCAAAGCATCATTGATAGCATCCTTGACTACATCATAGAAAACGAGTACAAGAGCTCCGCCCGTGCCTCTGAGCATATTTGAAAAAGCTCCCTTGAAGAAGGCTGAGAGACCTTCTGTCTTAGCTATTTTAACCCAGCAGTCCAATGTATTTTTATACATTCTCTCTTCAACAGGTCTTCCAGATTGCATCATCACTCTTCTACGAACGGTATCAAATGGATATGATACAATGCCCGATACGGAAGTTACGACCTGTAAAAAATATATTCGTATTCGTGCGAAAATTTTGGCAAAGAATCTCCATAATTTCTTGGAAGTTACCTGGGCAACCATGAAATTAGCCAACAACGATTTTTTAATATCGGACATGTATGTTCCTTTAATAGTATCGTACAGGCCAAAGTAACTTGCTCGATATATAATGATACCCTGTACACTGACATTGAAACCTCTGTACAATCCTATTGGTCCATCTGATTTAAAAACCTAAATTTTCAAATTCAATCAAAAATTTTAGTAGATTTTTTCAATTATTGCCGATCTTGAAGAACGGGAAAGTCTCACCTTGACCAGACAATCTGTTATGCCTTTGAATTCTCTCTTGTCACCTTGTCCTACGTCAGCTCCCAATCTAATAAGAAGATAAAAATGATAGTCTAACTAGAATTGGGAAGAAACTATTCGATCGCAATGACAGTTACTTAATTAACATATTTACTCGATGGAATGCGAGGTGATTTTTTTTTCTAAACTACTGAGAAAAATCGAAAAACTCGTTCAAGGAAAGATAAAACCTCATCCTGGTATTGAAAAACCAAGATCTAGAATGTGATCAAGTTTTTTCAAAAACGCGTAAAAGTTGCTAGCGAGAAGTGATCAGAAAATAGTGCAAACCTTGTTCTGGCAAAATCTAGTGGATACACGAACAGCAGTGAAGTTGCTCCCGCCGCACCGCCCGAAGCCAAATTACCAACGAAATACCTCCAAAAGTCATCTTTGGAAACTCCATCCAGGAATAACAGTTTGAACTTGTCTTTGAAGGCAAAATTGAGTGCTTGGGTTGGAAAATATCTGATCACATTGGCAAGGTTTCCACGCCATAAACTCAGGAATCCAGTTTCTTTTGGCACTCTTATGAAGACATCAATAATTCCTAGGAATAAAGTAAAGTTCTCAAAATGCATGCTGTACCAAAATTTCATCTTCGCGAGATTTTCAATTGTTGCTATAGGTATGAAGTATCGGCCTCACTGCGATTTGTCGAAAAAGGGTTGAAAAAAAAAAAATACATGAGACTTTCTCCCTCCACCAGGAGTATTGAGGAAGAACTGATGAGCCCTCTCGTGCAAAAATTTTACCAAAATCTTGTCGACATTTTCAAAGTTTAGTCTGTTCAGTGAACAGTGGTTTCAAAGGGCCGAGATATAAAGACTCCAGATGATTTTATCAATGTACTCGATTTCTTTTGTAAGAAAAAACACGTGATAAATGATACGATGCTCGATATCAAGTGAGCTCAAACATAACAGAACAATTCTACAAAAAAATTACAGTAACAGTCTCGAAAAATTGTATCGGTTGCACCAAGAACCGTGAATATATATACGTGAATCGCAAAGAGCGAGATATGGATAATTTTGTGGTTATCTAGCTACCTTTATATTGTTGATCTTTCTTGATTTGTTTGGACGTGTGCTGAACTTGGAGTAATAATTTTACTCGTTCAATGGGTGCCACTGCAGTCTTAGAAACCGCTGCCGATACTCCACCCGCGAGGAAGTCGACCATGAACGACTTGCCTGCTCCACCTCCAGAACCACCTCCACCTTCTGCCATTTTTTCACTTTTTTTTTGATGAATTTGAAGATTTCAATGAGTGGAGATGAGCACGAACGAGACAAAATTCATATATGGACTATTTTTTATTGGTCGAACTTCTTAAATACAAGCTTAAATCCGACGATTCTTGCACATCTGTGATATTCACTAGGTTAGCGCGTTCACTCTCCGCTCTTTTGTTTCTCTAGAACCTTTTCCAAGGTGCTTATTTGCTATCAACAAACTTCAAGTGAAGAACACTCCAAGTGTGGTTCATGGAAAGAGAAGAACTCTCGATATATAAGGGGATAATCCACACTTAAACATTTTCAATTTAATTTCACGACATATACATTTCTGTGCAGACATTAGAAAAGATCGGGAGGTTCTTCTTTGATTATCATTCATTCTATTTTAGAAATTTTGAATACATACAGTTCATCTGTAAATAAATGAATAAAAAGATCGTAAATAATGTTGACCGAGCACAAAAAATATCCGGTACAAAGTTGCGCTTGGAAGGCGAAAATGATTAAAGATTCTCATTATTGGGATCAAAACAGATCTGTCACGTGTGTGATAATTACAGCAACTGCAGTATTATAAGGATACATGATTTGTATAGTATATTCAACTTAGGGACTAGAATAAATTGACATTGATTCAATGACGTGATTGGGCGGCTTTGTTTCTTACTTTCATTCACTAAACTATCGTATGGAAAGCTACTAATATTCGTGAATACATTCAAGAGCAAAAATAGTTTCGTCTTAATCAACTTATAGCTGAAGAATGCGACCTTCGCGAACAAAATATCTTGAAGTAGAACCGACCATGGTTCTCAATTATACTTGATGTTCTTCCACGCTCAGAAGAGTTTAGGATCGGCGCAAAAAACTCTCTTCTCATCATCTCCAGGGATAAAATCGTTTACGTTTGATACCAACGACGATTTTGCAAGAGCTGTGTAATCATCGTTTGTTTGATGTTGGTGTCTTACATGAAATAATACATTTCAACGGGCTCGTGGGAGCATCATTATTTCATTACAATCTTGGCAAACAAATGAAACTGGAAATTTTTCGTACCTTGCGATGTACGGAATTGATTAAGAAGTGTTTAATTTTAATCAGTTATGTATATGTACAACTTGACTTGGGGAAAACATTGTTTCATGGAGCACACTATTACAGTACACAATATTGGCTAAGATACACTGATGATAACAAGACATTCAAAGGAATGAACGATACATTTGATCAATACAAGTCAGAAAGAGTCAACATATGGCAGTAGCGTTTCACAAAATGTTTTAGACAGTAACAAAATGTAATGTATAAGAAAAGGTTCTTATCAGTCAATGAAAGTACTCGACGAAGTTCTTGGCGGATGTAATCATTTCAATTGCTTTTTTGGATCATTTATGTCAATAAAATTTCAAATTTCAATGTTTCTCGAGATTATTCACTTATTGTTCGGGAACAAGCTAGATCCTACGAACAGATAATATTCAACATATTTTCATAACAACGACAACATAAAAATTATCATCTTGGTATTACCAAGTTAAACTATCACGTCGATATAATCTAGACGCAATGGATTCGTAGACACGTGTGGCTTGTTATCTCGTGGAGCAATCTAAAATGCAGAAGTGGCAAGAAACATTGTACAGGTCAAAAATAGGTATTTGAAGGCATTTTTGGCACTGCTCTTTACGCTGCGTGTACGGACTGAAAAGAAGTAGAAACAGAAGAGTTAGTATCTTCATTGGGCAGTTGAGGATTTTGCCGATTTAGCGAATTTTCTCCAGACAAGCATTTTCCGCGTCTTTTTTGTGGTATGGGTCAGTGGCTTTGAACACATACTTTTGCTATATCTACGCCGGTCATGCTTTTCACGAGCTCTGGAACTCGCGTAACAATGTTCAAGACTTCTTCCGTCAGTTTTTCAGCTCCAACCTGTCCATTGCCACTTGATACCATAGTGATCTTCTTTGCTTGAGAAAGAGGAGCCGCTACTTCAGCAGCGACCTGAATAATAGAAAAAATATGTTACTCCTCAATGATTCACTAGTATTTTTAATCGGATGTTTGAAAAAAAACATTGCGCAAATGTCGCCGATAAAAGCCATTTTTCGTCGACAAATATTTGCAACATTTTATAAATTTCTCGGAAGACTTCAAAAAAACGTACCTTCGGTAAAGTCTCAAGCATCATATCAATCATAGCAGCGCTCTTATATTCATTCCAAGCAGCTGCCTTCTTGGCCATTTGTTCAGCTTCTGCCTTGGCCTTAGCTTGGATTGCCTGAGCCTCGGCCTCCCCGCGAATTTTGATTGCCTCAGCTTCTGCCTCCGCTTCGATTACAGTTCTGAGTTTATTTGCTTCAGCCATTTTCTCCAGCCTACAGTTTGCGTTAATCACATTTTGTAAATAATATTCCAACTTTGAATACTAGAAATTGACATCGACGACAGAGCGAGTTTTACCTGTATTTTTCGGCATCTGCGGGACGTCGAACGGTGGCTTCCAATTCCTTCTCTCGTCGCATTTTTTCTTGTTCTTGAACAGCAATTTCCTGACCACGCTCTACGACTTTTACCTGCATCTGCTCCTCCATAATTCGCTGTTTAGTTTTAGCAGCTTGAAGCTCGAAAGCCATCTCAGCTTCTGCTTTCTATAAAATCAAGAAGAAAATTCAGTCAAGTATCGAAACGTTTGTAAAAATTTTGATCTAAAAGTGAGTCAGGTATGATAACAAATGTATCATTATGCGTTCTGATTCTATACATCTCGTTCGCGAGTAAATAAGATCTCGTCTTACAAAAATCAAAGTTTGAACAAACCTTGGTCTGAACTTCGACGTCGTAAGCAGCTTTCTTGAGTTCAAAATCTCTTTGCGCCTTGGCAATTTCGGTGTCGTTCAAGAAACGCGCAGCCATTCTCTGCTCCTCAGCGATAGCTTCTCGAATTTGAGCATCTCTGCGAGCCTCCGCCTCGCCGATCCTTGCGTCTCGTTTTACCTCGGCTGTTCTTGCCATACCAAGAGCTTTCAAGTAACCCTGAAATTGACAATACAGATTCCCTGAAGATGAGGACTAGGCACTTGTAGATCTACCAAACTCAGAGGCAACAGTATATTTTTCTTCGCAATAAACAATTATTATTTTCGTGCGATTTGAATTTGAAGTAATTTTGACCACTTCCGGGAAATGTTGCTATTGAATTATTCTTCTCTGTATTCAGAAAGAAGTTATTTTTCCTGGAATTTCGTGATTGTTCCGAATAATGACACTTTCAAAAAGTAGCTGTGCACATGTGGATGCGTGTTGATAATTTAATAATTTGGTCCGATTAGCGCAAATGCTTTTTTGTAAGTTTGGAGTTGAAATTATAACGACTTCATCGTGATTGAAATTCGATTGACATACACGTTTGCTCGAGTGAGTATCCGGAATTATATAGAGATCAATTTTCTATCTCTGGCAATGGATTTTATGATTCAAGTTTCATACATCTTCCGCGCCTTGAGAGAAATTTTGATGGTAAATTAGTTAATATTGCTCATATGGTACCTTATTGCCTCAATGAGAATTCTGAAGCACGTGGGATAGAAACTTTAGGATTACGGTAGATTCCAAAAGCCATATTTTAAGCCATATTTAAAGGGATCAAAAATGGGTAAAATATTATACAAAAGTCAAAAAGGGGGCTGTAATTTGATCAAGTGGGTTCAGAAATCAGTCACAATCAACTCTTCTAAACTTATGTCGAATATCAGCAATTTCTTGTGAATAGTCAACTGTTTGATTGATTCCGTCCAAATTTTTGATACGATTATTATCATTATTCAGAGACCAACATGCAAAAAATACCAAGAAAAGGGAATTTATAATTGGCAAGCATCAACGACAAACTTGAAATAAATCAAAGTAAATTCAAATGCTCGGCGACGACGTGGAAAGTAACTATAATGGGGTATTTAGTAAGCTACAACATTCACATGACTAAATGGAATCACATCAAAACCTATAACTGAATAAGTAAAGCATTGTCTGCAATAAGTATTCTCCTCATTCCTAAATCTATTGAAGCTTCTTCATCCAGTTGTGCTGAATAGTGCCTACAAAATACACAACTAGAGGTAAATCAAAATTCAACATACCTTTGCCCCCTGTAAGTAGCAAAACAAAGATATTTTGTAATTTTAGGATTGTTAATTGCTTAAATCAAAAATCTATTGCAAAATTTCTATTGATGAACAAATTCAAAGCAGCCTGTATGCTCATACTTAGAGAGGGTCTTTTTTCAAGCAAACTGCATATTTTCTACTAGATGATGATGTTAGAAAATGAATTTGATGTGTTATAAGCTACTTTGTTATCTTAAAACTGGATATTGGTAAAAAAAATCAGGCAAAAAACTCACCTCTTCATCTCTTATATCTTTCAGTGTATATGAGACCACAGTGATCCCCATGTTGACAAGATCACTACTAGCTACTTCAAAGACTTCTCGGCTAAACTTCTTGCGATCTTTGTAAATTTCCTGTAACATAGTAACTTCATAATTTAGAATCATACACCCTGCATATGGATAGCAAAACCAAATACAATTACCTCCACTGTCATTCTACCCATTATTGCACGTTGGTGACCTTCTAAAGTGACCAAAGCGATGTCATGAATTTCCTGTTCTGATTTTCCTAGAAATTGTTCACAAGCTGTTGATAGCATTTCTTCATTCTGCCCTTGGATTTTTACCTGTGACAGGAGTGAATCCATGATGACATGCTCAAATTAGAGATTTAGAAATAATCTAATATCCAAATCCAGAAGTCTTACCTGCGCAATACCAGTGACAGATATTGGTACACCTTGGGAAGTATACACAGTTGGACTTTCAACTTGGAGCGTCATCGTATTCAGAGAGATTCTGTAATAATCATGACAAGCATTAGATGGATGAAATCAAATCACAACTCTCATGAATATTCTGTGGACAAACACTCACT
Source organism: Eretmocerus hayati (assembly GCA_029851415.1). Lineage (NCBI taxonomy): Eukaryota > Metazoa > Arthropoda > Insecta > Hymenoptera > Aphelinidae > Eretmocerus > Eretmocerus hayati. The sequence continues at coordinate 117,282,540 of CM056744.1, read as the reverse complement.
TCTGAACTTGCTGGACCAGAGGCCAAACAAACACTCTGCCACCGGGTATCAAGAGTGGTTTCCCATAGCAGCATCCTACAAACCATGATTATTATTCTATGTTAATTTGTAAATTGAAAGCAATCAAATAAAAAAATCATCCCATGCTATTGCAGTGGGGAATGTCTCCTGAGTTCTAAGGAAATTGACACATAACGATGGAGCTTGCATGATTTATAACAAATGACAAGTTGCCTGAATCTTGGCACTCTCCGAGAAGTCGAGCTCTGGAAATCATTTCAATCTTCAATCGGGCAAGAGCACAAGCATGCATGAACTGTGAATCTGACAGCTTCGAGCCTTCAAAAGCATTGGGTTCCCAGCAGAAGTAGAAAAAAAAGTATACGCAATGCCGGAATCCATAAAATCTAATCACGGGACCGGTCGCGCCCATGATAGAATTAGAGGTTTGTACAAGTGGCTAATCAAGCGCAAGCAGGTGTAGTAGATACGAGGTGATAAGAATGGAAATCAATCAATCGATGCAGGCGAGCTTACCCGAGACAACGAGAGCTTCGTTGGGTCCGCAGGTGACGAAGCCGCACGACATTTTTGCAGTTGCTGGCAAAAATTTAATAATGACAATTTGAGCAGAGCACGACTACTGTCGGAGATGACGCACTTTTGATAGGCGTGGACCCGCGCTTACACGGGAAAACTGCGTATTATATTATAGAGCTGCCAACTCCGTCCTAAATAAATGATAGTTCACCCGATCCGATGGACTGATGTGATGAAGACGCCGTAACATGCCGTCGTCCGTGGAACGCACGCGCCGCGGACACGCACACCAACACGGCACGGCGGTATGCGTGTATGACGTCGGCGGCGACCGCTATACTAATAGATTCTCTCTATTTTTTTATTGCTATTTTTTTGCTTCTGTTGGAACAAGTATCTTTTTCGATAAGAACGTGTGAAACATTGAAATTTGAATTTTAATCAATAAAATTATCAAGCATGTATTTTTCTCTCAAATGAATCTCAATTCACTTTTTTAAAATTACCTCACGGGGAAAATGATCAGATTCCTCTAAATTTAAGATAAACAATAGTTAAAGAATCAATGCCTCAGAATTTGAATTTGTGATTCGTGAATTATTACAAATTTGATTTGAATGGAATTTTTTCTTCACTGACTCTGAAAAGATAGATGTGTTTGAACAAGAAAGAGTTAGTCGATAAAAATGGTTAAAACCTCAATCAAATCTAGTATAGGACTGCTTTTATACATATTTACAAAATTAAATGAATAAAACAAACCAGAAGAATTCTGATATCTCTAGTTTACATGGAACAGTAGGATCTTGTCACAGACAGCCATCAGAAGCGCCTGAATTGCTTCTTAAATCGTTCATAGTGGTAGTCATCAGTTGCTTTCTCATCATTGCCCTTGCGCTTTTCTTGACTTGGTACGGGATCTTTCTTGACCCTTGCTTCTTGCTTTTTCTTTTGAGCTCCTGCATCATCGATGTTGACTGTAAGAAGTTAATGGATTTGTCATGAGAAAAGAGTATGGCTACTATTCAAGAAAAAGAGAAAATAAAATTATGGGAACAATGATCAAGATTAAATGGACTTGGAACACTTACATCTATTGTGTTGCACAAAGTTGACAGCCATATTTGTTGGAACAAACTGAGATGGGCCATCTTTCTTCCTGTGTCTATCCCAAATTAGTCTCAATTTTGCCTCTTCAGTAGCTTCTATGTTACGTATTTTTGCCCTGGAAACATTTAAATAACATATTTTAGAACTTGATTGTCGTTTCCATCATCTAGGCGGCTAAGCTCTAATTTTTTATCTGGACCAGCAAAATAGAGTTCGATACTCAGTACAGATAGTTTTTGCTTCCAAACAATATTTTTATCCTATCGTTACCTAGGCTTAGGATGGAAAAACAACATCCATGTTATGGAAGTTACCATTCCTAGCCCCTCATATGGGGATCCATCAAAACACTACGTGATTCAAGAACAGAACTTACTCAATTCCTAGGTCCACCTCAGGAATGCCTGATAACATTTGATTGGATAACATTTCTTCGCTCTTGTGACTAGTGCTCTGCCTCAAATGCTCTGGTACAGCTTGAAGTGCAGCTTCTTCTGGTGAACAATAAGTTACTTTTTCTTTGCTATCCTCTTCATCATGCTTAACACCTTTCTTGTGTTTTCTTTTCAAAAGTTCCTCCTCGATATATCTCACCCTAGAATTCAGATAAAGAGAATGATGCCAGGCATAGTACAAAAATGCTTTTGGACAATTTTGAAGATCAAACTACACACATCTCTTCATCTTCATCTCGTTTGTTCGTTTCTGCATTAAATTGTGTACCAATGCCAGTGTCATAAGCATCATCTTGTTGAACTTGATTATTTTTCAATGCAGCCATATTCACCATCCCCCCAGTTTTTACATTGAATGGATCAGACTGTAAGAAGTAAATTGAGGTGTATGAATCAGTAATTATGGAAAATCGACCCTGAAAAATTACTGATTACTCCAAAACAGGAACTCACGGCTATGGTGTTGCTCGAGCTCACTGTCTCACCCAAAGCCAAACCAACAATGTTCACGCCTTTGGGCCGTTCTCTTAGTTTCTGTATTGTTTTCAGTTCTTCCAGCTTTGACCTGAGATCATTATTAACTTGAAATTTTTTCATTGAACAGAATGATCGTGGTAAAGAATGAACAAAAATACTCACCTAAATTCAGAATCCTGTTCTTCACCCTTGTCACTCTCCTCATCTGAAGAATTTCGCCTTTTTCTCAGAGGTTTCCGGCTCTTCTTTTTGAATTCAATTTTTGTTGATGCTTCGTCGGCACTCGACATTATTTTATTTTAATTAGATCTTGCTTTGATAATATAGAGACAATAAGATAGAGTTTAATTGGGAGTCTGCAACAGGCTGTACAAGGCTGTAAAATCAGCCCGAAAATAAAAACAATCTACCTAACTCAACCTAACTCAACATACGACGCTGATGTCTTCTGCTAGCCCACCGCTGCGGAACGAGATCACCACGCGGAAAAACGAGGTGGAACCGTGAAAGTGCCGGTTAGAAAGGGGATATCGTTTTATTTGCGTTACTTTTCCTCAGTTTTGTATGAAAATATCTTCTCTTATTCCCTAATCCGTTGCTAATGTACAGTTTTAGTTATGATTAACAGATTTTCTTCAACTGTTAAGGTGATCTCATGTGACGCGATTCCCCATAGTTTTTATTTCGAGATCCAAGAGTAAAATTGATGTAGTGTTGATTAATAATCTAAACAGGGAGCTTTTCCATTGATTTCTTGTATGATCTGTCCTCCAAAATGGAAAAGATAACTAAAACATCAGCTCTGATTCAGAAATTGAGAATACCGAGTTTACAAGTCCGATGGGTAACTGCACATCATACTATCTTTCTACTATAAATATTCTGATCTCTAACAGCTAGTGAATCCGTTTCCATTTTCTGTAGATAACTGTGAAAACGAGGTTCAAACTTGAGGATGATCTCCAAAAAAGGATCGACGAAGAGCTAGTGAAACCTAGGGCTCATCCAGGAGTGATCAAGAAAAAATTAATTAACATTCCAGAATGGATAGTTGAAGCCATGAATGAAAATCTTGATGGTGAGGAAAATGATGTTCAATGATATATAGAGTATGCAAAATTGTGTTCCTGAAGATAACGATTGTATCTTGCCATAGATTATAAAGACGAAGTTTTGAAGCAGCATAAGAAATTTTCCAATTATCTATTCAGCCGACGGTTACCACTCGAAGAACACCAGCTCAAGCAGAAATATTTAGATATTGAGGCTGATATGTTGGGAGACCAGGTGAATCAGTTGTCAGAAGATGAACTTTACGAAACTCGCAAGAAGATTAAAGGAAAGGCGTATAAAAAACTTAAAGAAAAAGTATTCTCTTGGAAAGCATTAGATTATGATGACTTTAGAAGCTCTTTGTACATGGTAACACGAGGTGCACCAGAATATGCTGTTTTGAGTAGGATTTTCAGTGAAATACAAGTGCGAGATCCTGAGTTTAAACCAACAACTATATTTGATTTTGGATCAGGGGTTGGAAGTGTTTTATGGTCAGAATTATAATCCCAAATATTTTGAGAAACAATTTACTCCAAAAAAGAGTATTTTAGTGTGAAATTAATGTTTGAAAATTTCATCTTTAGGGCTGCCAATGAAACTTGGAAAAGTATTACTGAATATACCGGTATTGATATCTCTGAAAAAATTAGCGATCTTGCTCAAAAAGTTAACAAGTCCTCTCCAACACAAGTTAAAGGAGTATATTACAGACAGTACCTGCCAGTTTCTAATGTGAGTTTGAAACCGAATGAAGTTGAAGAGAGAGAAGTTTTTGAATAAGATTCATTCAATTTTTACTTCAGCTCAAATCTGACATTGTTGTAAGTGCGTTCTCCCTGATGGAATTACCTAATGCAAAGAATCGCTTGGAAGTTCTGGCAAAATTATGGAGAAAGACAAACAAGTACCTAGTTATTGTGGAACAAGGTTCTTATGCAGGTTTCACAGTATGTAGTGATCTTTGGTATATTACCATTATCACTATCTATTAAGATATATTTCAAGTATGTCTCTTTTTACAGTTGGTAAATGAAGCCCGCGATTTCATTAGACATGTGATGGAAAAAATCGACAAATCTGATTATTTCACTTTTGCTCCTGTAAGTCAAATAACGCAATGTTGATATATTTTAACTGGCTAAGTTGATATCATCTTTTAGTGTCCTCACGATTTACCATGCCCAAAAAGAAAGGGAGCTGACAGAATCCCATGCAACTTTTTGGTACAATATCGACCCTTAAGACTATTGGGATCTAATGAAACCAAGAATGAACTATTTTCGTATGTTGTGCTCAAAAAAAGTATGTATAATCGTTCCACATACATAACTCTTCTGCTTACTGGTCAATGGATGATTTGTGCACGAATCTTGAATAGTACTGAACTAGTCATTTGAACGCATATACCCATAACGTTCGAACTTGTCCACAATCAAACTTATCAATGAATTTCCACTGAGCCTGGTTAATTTGTAGACATACAAATTTACAGGTGTACGAAAAGAAGAAGACAGTTGGCATCGATGCGTGGGACCTACTCTACTCCGATCAAAACACGTACGATGTCGTTTTTGTACCCCGGATGGAAACTTAGAAGAAGTAGTTTTCAGCCCAGGAAGGGATGGAAGGTTTGTTGTATACTTTTAATAACATGTATGAAATGCATATTTAGAATTCCAATGATTGCTTTTGTATGACTTCTGCGTTTCGATTTTTAGACTTCTGTACAGATGTGCCAAAGCAACTCGTTGGGGGGCTAGGCTCGCAATAAAACCAAAGTCTCCTGATGAAATGTCAAACGGTGTATGCGATCAAAATTCGCCTTCCACAGAAACGAACGACGAAGAGTCGGATGACGAACTCGGACAAACCGAAGAAGTGGAAGTCTCAACTCTTAAAGACCCTGGTGCAACATTTAATAACGAAAAATGAAACTCATAGGACTATATTCAAATCAAAACTGACCAATAATTTTCAAAGGAATAATTTCTATTTACGAAATTTGTACATATATAATTTGAGAATAAGTCAAAATATGATATTTACATGAATCTTTGTCAATGAACTTGATTTCAGGTCGTTCATAATATCGAATAGTCTTTCATGATCTTACTTCTTCACTTTTTTCTTCACACATGAACAACATCCATTCTTATGACCGGTTTTCTCCCGCTTACTTTTGATTTTATATTTTCTGTTGGAAGATGAAAAATTTTATGATTAATCCTCAGTATACAAAGGGAAAAAGTATCACCTTACACAATAGATCATATTACTAAAATCAACAATCACTTCAAAGTACTTTTCTCTATCACTCACAGTGAAATTTGGTACATAGTATTCTACATATACTTTTGCTGCCTAGATATCACTAGCTATACCACAATAAACATTGAACTCCAATTATAGTCCTTTTTTTGAAACTGAAGAGAAGCATAAGTGCTGATTATGAATATGGTAGTGAGTTTTTTCTTATTTACAACTATAGAGAATTACTCAACAAGAAATCACTTGTTGTGGCTGTTCTGTTTCAAAAATTTTCACTATACTTGAGAAACAGCAGTATTTTGATATCATTCGTGTTTGATTTGGTGTTTTCTTATGATCTTCATTTACATGGAAGATATCAATGCATAGTACACTCTGTTACTAGTGGACGAGTTTCAGATACTTCAATTCTATTGTACAATCATCCAAAAAGCTATAATTCAGATTTCAATACGTAGCTTATAGTCAGTTATGTTATTACAAGCGTTCTACAGAAATAATCTAAGAAGCTATACAATATACAAAGCTTGTAATGTAAAATTTAAGCGAGCTTTTTCTGTAAAAACTGTAAATATAATCACAAATTCATTATCAAACTGGTGAATACTCATTTAGTGTCATTGAATTAAGAAGATTTCGTAATTTGAATCCTGCAATTATGTAAGTATGTAACCGTAGGCCGAATTTGAAGGAAGTTCTTCATTCCAAGAAAGTTACCAGCATCATCATTGCGAATTTTGATTGTAAAGTGATGATTATAATTCGATCAGCCGACCGTAAATCAGTGTTTTGAGCCCGGAAATTCGCTTTTCTTTGCGTTCAACCGACCGATATGTACCTTTGATACTCGGACGGGATGGTTTTTGCTCTCTCGCTACTGTTTTCGGAAGAAATACTTGAAATGCGGAAACCAGTGATCTCGACCTCGAATCGGGAAGTACTTTTTCATGTTCTCCGAGAACAAATCAGCAGACTTTTAGAAACTCAATTCTAGGCATTAGCCCGAATTTTAAAGGCAAATTAAGTTGATATCCTGATTCAAGAGAATTGAGACCATATTATCATCGCAGCATAACAACTTTTTGCTGTGGCTGGTTTTATACAGAGGATTCATTACCATCTTTCTTATCTTATAATTGATGTCACGTAAGAAATATGAGAGTCATAAGGAAAAAACTTTCAATTGCAAGATCCTGGAAAGACCCTTCTCTTTCAATCACTCCATATTACGAATCATTATAACTTTGAGAAAAAACTTTTTGGCACTGATAAATAGAAAATATGAATAATCGTATTCAGAATAAATTATGAAAAATTCAAAATTGATGGATATGAAGTTTGGAAATTCCATATCTCAAAATCTAACCAATTTTAGTGTATTTAATGGAAATAAATTTCCTCTGAACTTTTTTGAGACAAAAAACATACCTAATTGATGAAAATGAATGAATCAACAAAAAAAAGTTGAAAAAAAGGTCTAGCAAAAGCTTTTGAGCTATGAATGATATTACGCTATTATTGCCATGGCACCATATTGATACATGTTCAATTCTCACTCGATAGCACGCACTTGTCTTTTGAAACACAATCTTCCTGTTCATTTTCCAAGTCATCATCATCCTCTTTCTCAATTTTCTTATCATCTAGATCAACACCATGAGCTGTTCCTTGATCTTCATCATCATCTTCATCTTCTTCTTCTAGCAGCTTTTTGCGGGCTAGTTGCACAGCTTCCCACTCTCGATAGTGACCTTTTCTTTTTGCTTCAAAAGCTTTTCTCTTTTCTGCAAAAAAGAAATGAAATAGAGTGCTACATTCATTTGTCCATACTGTCTTAAAAAAGTTTTTATCACTGCAATGCATCATTGTTGATCTTAGTATTGCAAATGATACTTCATCAATGGATTCAGAGTATAACTAGATCAAACCACATGTCTACTTCATCTTACCTTTTTCTTCTGGAGTCTCTTCATCCTCTTCTTCACTAGATTCTTCAAATATTTTTGGTTGAATATTCTTTGCCAGTCTGAATGTAAAAAATTGAAAGAATCAAACTTTGTTAGATAACCATGAGCTATCTTGGTTATAGAACTAATCATTGATGAAAACTCACTTAGATGCTACAGCAGAAGAGTCCAGCAAATCCTCTTCATTATTGAGACCTTCATAGTTATAAGGTGTTTTTGGTTCTTCAATTTTCATGTGTCCATAATCCTTGTCTGCTGGGTGCAATGTTGCAATAATGTTCATTTCATCCCACTTTGTCTCTTTCGTTGCTCTGGAATTTCAGAGAAAACCCATAGCTACACTTACAGAATTTTGCTTAAGACACATGATTTGAAAATTGTCTGGGAGAAAGACACTATTAAAATCAGATATAAGGACTTTCAATCTTGAGATGGTACTAAAGTCTCATGAATTTTCTTCTACGAAAAACATGAAGCAATGTGATAACATAATTGGGTTACATGGCCAAAAAGCTCTTACCTAGAAGTTTCCTGATTGTCAAAACTGCTGGATGTCTTTAGGATACCTTTTGAAGGCCGCTTACCAAGATTTTCAGCCATGTCTTACACTAAAACACGCACGGAAAACTTGTAAGTATTGTTTATCTGTTGCACTTGCACTAATGAAAACGCGGCCTCTCATTTGTTGCTGACTGAAAAGGGACAAGTACACTGTAGCCCTCGTCCATCGACAATCAACATATTCCGGGACTTATCATCGAACTTGGAATGGTTTCAAATAGATTATTGGCTTTTCAAGAAAATTTGTGGAAAGAGGAGTGGGCGGAGCAAGGTTAGAATGTAAATATACACAACATCGAGCGAAAACTGGAGCATGGAGTGAGTGAGGAGCAGACAGAAGTTCTAGGGAAACTTGAAAGGGAATTCACTCAATTCCCAATTTAGGGTCACTAGAAGATTTCTTCTGCTCTGATCCAATTCTATTCTTTTCTCATTAGAAAAAGACAAAGAGTTGACAATTACCGATTATTTTCCTATTGATTTCCTAAGGTTTTAGGTATTTTTTCCAGGTGGTTTTGAGAAGAGACAATCCAATCAATTCTCCATCTTAGGCTCGAATGAAAATCGAGTAAACTCACATCGAGTTACTTATACGTGCTTCGTTATCCGATCTACAGGAATGCTGCATAGTCAATGGTCTGTCATCAATGTCAACGTCATATGTTCGGCAAAATGTGCTAATGTGCTGATAAAGAGGCTGACCGGGATTGTTGATGTTGCAACAAAGCCCCATGTGTTATAGTTTTTCCCATATTGTTGATGTTTTCCCTGTACTGATACAATCATAGGTGTGTGAAAAATGACAACGCTTCGGGAGAGGCAGATAGGTATGTATCAACATTAAAAATCTGTGGGTCATTTCTCATCTGTGAGCGCTTAACAAATTTTTGTTTGGAATATTAATTTCACTTTGAATTCTATGGTCACTTGGACACCATCATTTTCATTCCCATCTATTGCAGAATTTTAAGAATTGATGGTTATATCTGTTTCTAGGTGCCTTAAAACAAATGCTGAATCTCAACGATCCAGAACAAAAAGTAGATGGTGCGATTCCTGTGTGGAAAGTTTTGATCTATGATCGAATAGGTCAAGACATCATATCTCCTCTGATTTCAATCAAAGAGCTACGAGAATTAGGAGTTACACTGCATCTGTGAGTTGCACAAAAGCTACATATTTATCCATGATTTCACTCAAATATGATATACTAATTAATATCGTGAAATTTTTCACTCAAACTTTTCAGACAACTTCACACTGATAGAGATTCTATTCCTGAAGTACCAGCTATATACTTTTGTGCTCCCACTGATGAAAACATTCAACGGATTGGTCAGGATTTACAAAACAATTTGTATGATGTTTATCATATGAATTTCATATCTCCGATCTCAAGGCAGAGAATGGAAGATTTAGCCTCAGCTGCATTAATGTCCGGAGCTGTGTCTAACATTCACAAGGTCATTCTCATTTCCAATCTTTGTGCCTTGTCATTTTTTTGTGTTATCTTCGATTTATGTTGAACATATCTCATCTTTCCAGGTTTTTGACCAGTATCTTAATTTCATAACACTAGAGGATGACCTCTTCATTCTCAGACATCAGAACAGTGATATAATTTCATATCATGGTAAGATTTCACAGTGCATCTACCAGGATCTACTATGTATAGGTCTGGGAATGTATTAATTAGAAATTTCTTTGCAGCTCTTAATAAAGGAGAAATGAAAGATACTGAAATGGATCGTATCATGGATATTATTGTTGACAGTCTATTCTCAGTATTTGTTACATTGGGGACAGTGCCAATAATACGGTGTCCTAGGGGTAATGCTGCGGAAATGGTGTCAAAGAAGTTAGATAAAAAATTAAGAGAAAATGTGTGGGACTCTAGGAATACACTATTTCAAGGAGAGGGAATTCGACCAAATAGTTTTAGGTGAGGAGTTGAAATTAATTTTTGATAATTGCAGAGAGCTTGCTATTTCACCTTTTTGATTGCTAGGCGTTTGTTGATTATCGCTATGTGCGTGTAAGCGGGTCAAAGTAGTAGAATCACCGCGTTCGCATGAGTACTTCTGAACACAAAGGACTCACATGTTTCATTTTTAGTGTAGGAGTGTCTCAAAGTTAAAATCCATACTTGGTGGACTGTGCAAATTTTGAAAACCTGCACTTACCTACTCACCAGAGTATCTCGATCATTTTCTTTCAGTTTTGTATTGATGAGTTTTTTGAAATGGAGTTCCCTCATATGATGTTGTGTGATAGCATCTGATAAATTTTTCAGCTTCCAAAGGCCACTGCTGATTGTACTGGATCGCAGCGTCGATATGGCTACGGTATTTCATCATACTTGGACGTACCAAGCTTTGGCACATGATGTGCTGGAATTATCTCTAAACAGGTTGGTGGTAGAAGAAAGCGCAGGAAAGTCTCCTGCAGGTGGTGCCCGATCCAAAACGCGAGCTTGCGAATTAGATGACAGTGATAAATTTTGGGCTGGTCATAAAGGCAGTCCTTTTCCAAGAGTTGCTGAAGCTATCCAAGAAGAGCTCGAACAATATCGTACTTTCGAGCAAGAAGTCAAGAAACTAAAGACTTCCATGGTGAATTATGCAAAAGTGTATTTTTGATTTTCCAATTTCGGAGTAATCTGAATTTACATCGATCTTGTTCCGACAGGGAATTGACAATGAAAGTGATGAAGCAGTGTCCATGGTATCAGACAACACCGCTAAATTAACGAGCGCAGTTAATTCCTTACCCCAGTTGCTTGAAATGAAGCGTCTTATAGACATGCACACAACGATAGCAACCGGTAAGTGCCGGTTAACATTTTACGATAAACAGTTGCTTATTACAATATTTTTTCCTGCTCAGGTATATTGAATGCAATCAAATCCCGTAGATTGGATACTTTTTTTGAAATAGAGGAGAAAATAATGAGCAAACAAACGTTGGATAAAAGTGTTTTAGATATCATAAATGACCCAGAATGTGGTATGCCAGAGGATAAACTTCGTCTCTTCATCATATACTATTTATGCTCAAATTTATCTGATGCAGATTATAATAAACATGAATCCGCCTTAGCAAATATTGGGTGTGATTTGAGTCCTTTGACTTATCTCAGACGCTGGAGGTATGGCTCAACTTTGTACAATTCATATCAATACGAGTTAAAATTATTGATTGAGAATTTGTGTAACAGGAATTTTATGAAAATGGCTGGAGTTCAAAATAGTTATGAAGGTGGAGGAACTAAGACAGTCAGTATGTTCTCAAAATTGATGAACCAAGGATCTTCCTTTGTCATGGAGGGAGTAAAAAATTTAGTTGTTAAGAAACATGTAAGAAATCACACATTAGATGGAATTTATCTTATCTGACTGAACCATTTACATACTGTGAACTTATTTCCAGAACTTGCCTGTAACAAAGATAGTAGATGAATTGGTAGAAATGAAGCAGTCAGTGCAATCTGATGATTATTGTTACTTTGATCCTAAACAGTTGAAACATTCAGAGCAAGCCCCTAAAAATCGAACAGTATTCCAAGACGCTATTGTTTTTATAGTAGGAGGTGGTAATTACATAGAATACCAAAATCTAATGGATTATGTCAAGGTAACTAGAACATTTGAAATGCGATGAACATTCTACAAACCCTGCCATGCATATTGTTGAGAACTGATTTCATGGTAAAATTCACGCGTCAGTGTTGAATTGTCTGGATTTGAAAAATTAACACGGAATACCGGGATGTCGATTCTGTCACAACTATGACATTCTTACTCTGGAATTTAAGACAATTCATCTAAAAAAGAAGCTAGAATATGGGAACTAAAACAAAATAAATCTCCAATTTCAGCAAAAGACTGGAGGAGGCACAAGCAAACGAATAGTTTATGGTTCTACCACACTCACTAATGCAAGACAATTTCTCAAACAATTGTCTCTCTTGGGTCAGGAGGCTCATTAACAAAATTGCTGTATTTTTGTACTTGTGTGGCGAAGTCAAGAGATCTATAGATTTTTTACTTAGATTTTTACATGAAATTTTTCTGGCTCATAGAGCTTTTTTTATGATTGAAAGTGTTATTTATTACTTATGAAAAATGGTGATGATCAATGATATATATTTACACAAGCCATCTGCCTCGTTTCTCACAAAATGCACATTTAAATTGTGAAACATGATGAAAAAGTAATTTTAATGAGTTTTGGATTTCTAGATCTCTATCAATATAGAATCCATAGTACATTAGTTCACTACAACTTGTAAATATTCATAAAAAAAAGGAGAAAAATGGGATTCTCTTGGAGAGAATTCCAATCTGTTGTTTTACGAAAATAAATATTTATACTGTAAACAATAACTAGTCAATGCCATTATTTTTCTCCTTCACTTGGAGGAGGAGGCTCAACAACTGGTCGTCCCAACATATCTTTTCTCTTCTGATGGCATCCTGGTTGCTCATACTCTGAGTCTGAACTACTGTCACTATCACTTGAGCATGAATAAGAACCCAATCCTGGGAGTATGCCTACACATTTCAATGCTCCTTCTTGCAGTTCCGAATTACTAGTAATCAGAGCATCACTGGTCTTAATAACTTTATTGCTAGAAGCCTCTTCACCATTTTTTTCAGGATGAGTATCTTCAGATTCAGAGAGTTTCCTTTTGGATCCTTGTGATTGAGACCCTAGAAAGAATAGAGAGATGAGTTTCAAAGATCAAGTGGACTTGAAATCGGAAGGTCAAGTGAGTATTCAAAGGCTATGGAATGGATATTTCAACATCGTGGAAAAGAGGGAGATTTAGTTGCATGATCAACTTTGGGAGGTTCATAGAAAATTGCACATAACTGGGGAGTAACTTTGCATTATGTATACTGTGAATGATAAGAAACTCACCATTTTCAGTTTTACTCGATTTCTTAACAATGGCACCAGCCAATAACTTCAGCTGGGAATTTTTGTTACTAGAAAAGAGGTTCATTAATCACATTAATCACATTTGTCAGCGACAAACCATTAAAATTTCTTACCTAAAATTGGTAGATTTGTTTGTTTGAGGTTTTTTAAGTTCTAGTTTCAAACTTTCCTCCAAAGATTTTTCTTGAAATGAAGCCACTGCTGCTTTAAAATCCTTCAATTCCTTTTCCTCTTCAATGTTCTTCTTTCGCTCTTCCTCCATTTTTGTTCTGTCAACTAGATCAAGAAACTCTACTTCATCATCATCTAGGCCTTTGATCATATTCTCTGAAAAAAATTGTTAGAAATTAAGATCTAGAGCCTGAGCAAGGGTATAACCCTACAGCCCTAACCAATCATGGTGTTTCATGCAAAAAATTTGGAGCACTGAATAAAGTAGATCTAAAGAATATTACAAGCTGTACGATCAAATAATATTGAGCCAGTAAGAGAGAAATTTTAAGTATATTTACTCGGTAAGCTATCAGAGAGAAAGGACAATAACAGATTTAGCTTGAATGAAAATGGAAGTGCTCACATATGTATATGAACGATTGGATAGTGCTTATATATTGATGAAATTTACAGTACAGGTGAGCCAAGAAATAAACAAGGAGAATTATTCAAGAATTATTTCTTTGTTTACACTTACTGAGTTTGTGGGCTTCTTCATATTCTGCTTCTTTCTTATTTTTCTGCTCTTGTAATCGATCATACAAACACCTGGGATCATAAGGTGCCTCTGGAGCTTCTGTTGTTGGAATAAATTGTAATTTCAATTGGTAGAATCATAAGTAAATAAATGCTTATACAAGAGAAGAGTAACTGTTAACCTAGAGGCTGATCTGATGACCTGACTCGTTCCCACTCTTCTTGACGCAGCTTTCGCTGTTCAGCAATCTTGCTCTCAGAAATAAATCCCGAACTCATGGTTATTGATGTTGATATTATTGTTTGTAACTTTGTCTACCACAGTCTACCACAGTCTACGGTGGGATCATTGATTTATGTGTCAAATCTCGAGGTGGAAAAGCGAATGTTTACCGAGGTGAGGTGAGGTGTTTACAGGTTCATACACATGATGAAGAAACGGTTAAATGTCTAGAGATCTAGGTTGGCACTTTTTAGATGTCTTGTGTGAAGATTTTTCCTTCCTTTCTATAGTGATGCCCTCGAGTATTATCACACTTTTTGCTTCAATAAAATACTAATCCTGCTGTAAATGCATTTGCATGCATCAGATTACAGATTGCAGACTACAAATTTGATCATAAATGGCGTCATACTTTTCAAATATGGCCCGAGATCTTTTTTGAGCTTCTCTAGCTCGATCTTATCATGCAGGATCTCCGCCCGATTCTATTCCCAATTGACGATATTCTCTGTCTCTCCAGTTATAAGGGTTTTGTAGACCTTATTATAGCGCATTCACGAGGGTATATCTGCAAGCTAAAAAATCCTAAAGACGCAAAATGGGAGAAAAATCGGGTTCTAGATGAATATTCTATGAGCCGCTCACGGATTTGTATAAAAAAAAAACAGTTAACAGTCTTACCAACCTCTTAACATTAGTTTCAAATCAAGTTGATCCCGCCATGCGAAAAAATCTGGTTCTCCTCTTTACTTCCGCTCAGTACTGCTTCCGCTATACGTGTTTACGCATTCTTATTCGCTCTGAGCACCGCGCATGCAAAAGGAAACAATTGCCTGCCACCAGTTCGACAGTTGCAACTTTGCATGTCGAGTGTAAATCAAACCAACGAATATATAAGCACGAATAAGTATCAAACTGCGTTGAGGCGCTGTTGACTGTTGAGTGCTCATTATACTTATTGCATCATTTTCCTTTCTCTCAAAAAGTCGACCGAGAAATTAAGACGCGAGAAGGTTCTCGAAGTGCGACCCAATGGTGGATGATAGATGGTGATAGCAAAACTCGTTGGTGATAGATTTCTTGGAGCACTCGACGAGTTACCATGAGTGAAAAAAAACACCAGAATCCAAACAAAACCATCTTTGATGAGTGCAAGGACGTGAGTATATTTCGCTGCCAATCCATAATTAAGTATATCAAGATTGAATTATCACAGACGTCTTTTGTGATCGAGACTCTTTGAGAGCATTTGAGAATCTCAGTTTGCCAAAAATAATAACAAGATTCTGGAGCATATTCGGCGTTGCGTAGAGGTCCCTTGCTCATACAGGTCTATTATACTCGTTGCAGTCGTTGCCACTATATATACCGTGGCCAGGTGGCCCACTGTTCGTTTATCCTCGTGCCTCAAAATTTATTATTTTCCCTTCTCGATTACACCCAATGTTTTAATGAACTTTGAAAATCTGCTTTTCTTTTCCCATAGATAACAAGTTCAGTGTCTCGAGCACTAGAATGTCCTGTGTGTTTTGAGCCAACAGACATACCCTTGATGTGTCAAAATGGACACTTTGTGTGCGAATCTTGCCATTCAAAAATTGGGAACAGTTGTCCCACATGTAAGGGCAAGTATATGGATGACAATAAGTGCTACGCTGTTCAAGGCATCACTGAGCAGTTGAAAAGGTTGAATGTTAGTATTAGAGCTCAGTATACTTTTCTCATTGAAACCTCTTGTACTTCAATAAACAACTTCGTATGATTGTAATTTTTGGGTTTTACAGATCTCACTAGATACTTTGGATGGAAAGTATGAGGGGCCGAGTAAGTTAATAACTCAGTATAGAGATTTAATAAGGAATGTGCTTCAACGCACTTCCAAGTTATTAACTGAAGTGCAGGGCACTTTTGTTTCACTATCAAAGGGTGGTGATGCCAAAATGCAGTCACATTTTGATGAGAAAACAAAAGGTGTTGTTCAAAAATTGAACGATTTCTGTTATTTTATGAAGGAAACTGAGGATGATCTAATTAACCTGAAGAAGCAGATATAATTCTGTTACACATTTCTTCATTTATGCAGCGCATTATGCTTCCATCATTTGCATGCCCAGGATATCACTTATTTATTCAAACAATATCCAGCTAAACATTATCATTAAATTGATTTTCTTGGTGATGTCAAGTTCAAAAGCTTTTCTATTTTTCATAGTGGATCGATTCTTTTACACTCATTCATTATTTGTGTGTCGATTAACTATCATGCTCATCAGTATAAACATCAAAATCTTTTATTGTACTTTCAATGTAAAAACACTGATTGCGAAGGGAGATTTTTATGACTATCATCATCTAAATAACTTTTGAATCGTTTGTATCATTGTTCATTTGTATCATATGAAAGCATTGCACAGAGTTTACTTTGAGAAAATACTTTTGTACTGATATAGTGCGATTTTTATTAATAATAAACATCTCAGATTTCTTATCAACCTCATCTTTTTAGCAGTTTCTTTCAACACTGCATTTTTTCTGACGAAAGACGAATCTCAATTTTACTGTAACTAATGAATACTTGAGAACGTGGAACATTTCATTTATGATTGGATTCCCTCAACAGTAATGAACCAGTACAAGGTGATAAAGGAAATTTTGTTACCAATTTGAATTTCAATGCTGAACGACGGTAGGAAACATTTTTTTGTCTGCATTAACTATTCATACTTGGTGATGATGAAACCAATAGACTTCACGATTTTCCAAAAAAGCGAAACTAGAAAGACGTTTCATAATTGAGATAGGTGAATTCAGAAAATTGAGCTGAGAAACTGCAAGTGGTCATTCAATTATTCTTGGAAAATAGATTCACTTTTAAGATTTAAACCCTATCCCATGTCGTGAGAATCATCTAGGATTGACGAAAGCGAATCATCAAATAATAATGCCCGATGATACTGATCGAGTCATATAATCAACGGACAGCCAATAAATTTTCGATGAGAGGACTCCTTGCATCAGATTCTCAAAAGCTCTGGAAAATATGTTCTGAATTCTATGAGTTCTTTTTTACACGCTGAGACGAACGCTGACAAACTTGAGACTGCGATGAGACACTTTCCGATCGTCGACGACACTATTTCATTCTATTTTATTTTATTTTTACATTACATAATTGAACATTAAACTATTTCATATCAACTGCTCTATTGATTGATGAGAGATTGTGATGATGATATATTTGATTTGAAAATTTTTGTGACAATTTTTGCTCACAGCGTATCGCAAGAAACACGCGTATCTATAACAATTTATGTGCAAAGAGTTGGCGTCAAGAGGTTTGCACGAGACTGAAATGGAGGCGATGAATTACTGATCTATTGATTTTGTGATTGTAGATACTGCCTTTGGACGATTCGAATCTGTGCGAAATGCAAACTGCTTACACTTTGCAGAAAGTTTATGATGGATAATGTTTATAGAATGAAAATTAAGCTCGTTTTACTTTGTATATTTAGTCAGATGCGTGTAAAACTTTTCAGATGACTTGGAAGAAACGTATCGGTTCACTCGTTCTCTCCAAAATATTCTTATTAGCTGAATGTTTTCGAAATATTACTAGCACAAAATACGAAACAGTCGTTAAGTCTAATTTTCAAAACTTGAATAGTTATTTACAGTGGACTTGCACTCACGTATATTAACTGTTACGCATAATGTATTTATCCGATATCATACCAATTCTTTGAGTCGTTCTCACCTATAACATATTCTTCAATCTCTGATGTGGAGGATTTCTTGAGAAGTACGGTTTTTTTCGAGGAAAAAGAGAAATGGAACACATTCATGTCAGAAACAGTGCCACAAGTGTATCCCAAGAGAATTGAGGATTTTGGTTCTATACCTGGAATGCTGTCTTCACTCAGAGATGATGGATTATGTGTGAATCTTAGCGAGATTCCACACTTTAGACCCCAAGTTTTGCTGTTGAAATGAAAAGATTAATCCTCTGAAGATCACAAAATCTTTTCACTATGGGGTCGTGCACAAACCTATGACTTCCTTTTAGTCTACTTTTACCACTCACATACCCCCAAATGGTTTAACCCATTAATGCCTGGAAATGACACTTTTATGACTTAATCTCGAGGCTCGCTTTTGAGTGCGAGATACCCCTTGAAAGGGATTCGGAGTGCATGTCTTCGACAAACGTTCGAAATAAGCGATATAAAATTCCGTTGAAGGTGATCCTGCAGAGCTACATTGACTTCTTTGCGAAAAATACGATTTTCTCATTCAAAATCGCATTTAGACGTCATTTTGACCCCCGCAAAGGATAGCTATGGCTCTGTCTGGTAGATTTGGAAAACGTGTCGTTGGGTTCTGATCTACAGAATCCATGGTCCGGAAAAATTTGAAAAGACAAACCCGGGCACAAGATATCGACCGAAACAAATTAAAGTGTTGGGACGCCTTTTCGTCGTCCTTAAAATCTATCTTTCTTTTGAATCCCAATGCGGAGCATCAAACAGCTTCGAAATGAATATCACACGACATGTTTTCAACGAAGAATTGTCTGTTCTTTCAGATGCTGTGATCAGAATTGAGATAGGATAACGTGTGGAGCGAGGAAAGTCCGTATTTTCATCGGAATCTATCTTTTTTCGAATAATCTTCATTTCAAATCCATTGTCATCGTAAAAAACGATACAATGTCGCTTTAGAAATTGAAATGTCAAATTTGCAGACTTCTTACCTGAGTATAATAATATTAGTATGCATCATGGACATCTAGAATAGCATGAAACCGGACAAGCTTTCGACCACGTAAGTATATGCCCATAATATACTCGCTTCAAATGTTATCCTTATTTTGATCACAGAGTCTGGAGAAACAGGCAATCTCACCTCGAAATCATATGAATGATTTTTTTCAGAAGCTATTTCATGCTCAGAATTGGGATCGAGAGGGTTGAGAGGTTTTAATAACGACCATGATAAGGCGTTCCAAGACCTTTTTTTTGTTTGGGCCCAGATTCGTCATTTAAAATTATTCTGACCCATAGATTTTGTAGTTTGCGACCCGATGACACGTTTTCTTTCATCATCCACAGTCATGGCTATCAATTTCGGGGGCTCAAATGCCGTCTAAACACGATTTTGAATGAATAGGATCTTATTTTTTTGCAAAAAATTGATAATGTAGCTCTTCATCAGCAATCGCCTCAAACGGTATTTTTATCACATATTTCAAAAGTTCAGATATTTTTACGTCGAACTATGCGCTCCGAATTTTTTTCGAGGCCTATTTCGCACTCAAAAGCTATCCCCAGAATTATGTCATAAAAGTGGTATTTCAGGCGTTAATGGGTTAATATGTCATTCCAGTGCCTCTCCTTGTGCCGCCCATTTGATCAGATTGTAACCGCAGGCAACGCGCTCCCTAATGTGCGTATTGAGTTCCGGTGAAATTTCGATGAGATATCGTGGAAAATCTTCGAATCTTCTCAGTGCGCGCTGAGATTATATAAGGGCTTGACGACTCACCTCATCTAATTAATATGCATGGTTATTTTGACGACCACCTACCCGCTTACCCCTCGCAGACCATATAGTTTGTGCATGAACTCTTTGGCACGAACATACACTTTTGCAAATGTGCTGATTTTTAAAAAATTCGATTCAAAAATAAAACTTTAACTCATCGTGACCATGGCGCATAACATAGCAGATCAATCGCGCGTTTTTTAGAACTTGATAGTCGATTTTTGCATCATCTCGTATCATATTTTATATCCAGTGACACACTTTCCTATTCAAACAATTTCTGGCCGAACCAATTTCGGTATACTTAGGCTCATTCGCTATTCTAAATCACCTGCGCACTGGAGCTATCCTCGCGGATTTCGAAGCTATAGTCTCGATATAAAAAGGCAAATGTAATAAGCTAACTCTCAAAACGCTCAAAACTAAGTCCTACATTCTCTCAATTAATGCAGCGCTCAATAAAGATCATCCAGAGGCTTGGAGCAATCGGGTACACTTATCATGGTTTCCCACAAACCACCCTCCTTTCATGCACCTTTGCCCATTTTGTAAGCTTCGTAATAATCCAGAATCGGATAAAGCACGTTGGCCAGACTCGATGTAGCTCGAATCTGCGAGCGAAATATTAGACATAGGGAGTCAAAGTTGAGCCTGCACGACGTAGGAAAGCTTGCGGAAGTAATCAAATAGTCTAATAAAAATTCGATTGGCGCAAGTATAAATAATCTCGGTTTTCAGGGTTGTCTTGGGCGACTCTTCAAGCCTTTGAAGAAGAATCCAACTCAGAATCTATGATCGAGAGTAGCTTTTTTGGATGATAATTGAACAACTCTAATCAATATGAGAGATAGTCTGATGATGCTCTAGTCGATCGACCCTACCGAGTTTAGCTTCACGGTCACGACAATCAGAATGGATTTGACATGGAAAATAACGACATAAACATGGTAACCGAGTCTCATTTGATCTCTCAAATTTTGTTTCGGGCACGAAAATAGATTCAACATCTCTCAAAAAACCTCTGAAACAAAATCAACAGGATATGTGAAAACTAGCGCGATTTTGAGTGCACAGTAAACTCTACGCTCTACAACATCATATCCATATCTACTGTAGACGGAAGATCTCACTGGGTCGTTGGCTTTTCTACTTATTAATCTATAGATAAATTACATCGAGATCTCATCGATGCATCAGTAGGGGTGATCTTAATCAACAGCTTATAAATGATCCATGATCCACGATGCACCGCGAGAGCCATTGCGAGTTTTGCAGTAGCTCATCGGCCTCAAAATGTTTCCACTTCTGGTTGTGATTGGCATTATTGCACATTTTACAAATGGTAAGCGAAAATTTTCATTATAAATGAATTCTAACGGAATTCGAATTCTTTGATGAGGCTGTAAGTAATAGGAACGAGGAGTGGCTTAGTACAAATAATATTATTCCGATTATCAACACGCATCTAGATGCTGGTACCAGCTGGTTTTGGCTTGTAAAATCGCTCACAAATGATGACTATATTGATTTCCGATGATTTCCTAATACTAGCGAGCGATTACTTATCGTACGTAACTCCGGCTAAGAAGTCATAATCATTAGAGGTCTCTCAAACTCGTCATCAGAGTGTAAAAGTTAATATGATTCATATCGGGAGTCAATATTACCATCATATGCAAAATCAAGAATGTTGGTTTTCACATATCAATTCGAAGGTGACACTTTGTGAATCGTCTCGTTGGATTCAAATAAGGAAGTCGATAGTTTTTGCAGCAATATTTTTTTTGCCAAAACAGACAATCAAGATAGTTAAAATATAACTTTGCTTACGGGATATAAGTTATCGCTATAGTTTCGGGCAACAAACGCGTTATACATAGAGTCAAAGTCATTCGCCCCTTTATGATGTTCAAACAGGAAATTCTTTTCTATTATCTCGATCATTGAGAAGAATGAGACATCATTACGCTATTGAATTGTATGAAATATTTATGATTACGTATCTGAGTCATTCGTTTCATACTCAAACCATCGAAAGGATTTCTCAGTTCAAGATCGTGAATTATTTTGCATCACCTAAAAATTCATTACTCAAAGGCACTGTAAAGAGTTTGATTTTTACAAAATTTTTTCTCAACATCATCGATTCATTCCTCAAGCTAGCAAATCTTCAATATAATCAACAGGATTGCTCATGTCAGTAACATCATCAGCCCCATCCAACAGCACATCCTGGCAATACCCTCACGAGCTTATAGTAGGCGGTGAGGACACATCAATCGAGTCGAATCCTCACCAAATATCCCTAGAAATTTTCGGAAGTCACAGTTGCGGCGGTTCCATAATATCCCCATCTCTTGTTCTAACTGCCGGTCACTGCACCGGTTATTCATCATCAACTATGAATGTTCGAGCTGGGACAAGTATCCGTGGTCAAAATGGTACTCTTCACAAAGTTCTTGAAATAAGACGTCACGAGAATTATTCAAGTAACCAGTACGGCGTACCAACATTTGACGTATCTATCCTGAGAGTTAGTCCAGCTTTTAAATTGGATGAAACAAGGAGACCAGTGAAATTATTTAAACAAGGACAAAAAGCCAGAGCTGGTGTCATGGCAATTGTGACTGGTTGGGGAAGTACTGGAACTGGAGGTGGATTACCTTCAAGATTGCAAAGGGTTGAGGTTCCTATTGTGAAAAAGAAAGTTTGCGGTGGAGCTTATGCGATTTATGGGGGACTTCCAGAGGGACAGATTTGTGCTGCGTATTTTGGAGAGGGTGGAAAAGATTCTTGTCAGGGTGATTCTGGGGGACCGCTGGTTATTGCTGGAAAACTTGCTGGAATTGTGTCATGGGGCAATGGGTAAGTAAGTTCATGGATACTCTTATTTGAGTGCGAGATACTGTCAGATAAAATGATGGAATTGACTGTGGTCTTTCATGTCAGAGGTGTGCAAAAATTGACATTAGTTGCTCAACGGGCGTTTAAAAAGATGAAAAAGTTCAACTTTCTAGAATCTATATTACACACGCTGTGAAAAGAATACAAACAGAAAAATCAATGTAGCGACGAAATGATGGGATGATTTGATAGTATGTAATATCTTTTTTGCGCAACAATTTTTTGAGATTTAGTAGACAACATGTCCGGATGTTCTTTATACTAATTATGGCAACTTTGCCTACCTATGTATTGCCTTATCTTCTTTAAGGTGGGAAATGAGAGAACGATCCGCATAATTTTCTTTTCATTTACCAATGAATGCTTTTCCTACGAGTCGACCCAGTGGTCAAGAAAAAAAAATACTATCATAAGAAATTTCTTTTTCATGGAGTCTTTTGAATTACAAATGAGGCGCAAGTGCGCCGAGTAAAAAGTATCATGTTGAACTAAAATCAATATAAATGTGACACTTGATGTAATCAGATGACACCACTCTGCTTTTGAAAACTCCAAACAATATAAGATCCATGACAGGCCTGAATATCGATTTTTGCCGTCCAGCAGCTATCGACAATATTGGAATTTTGAGTGTGTAGCACGCAATTAATCAATTGAAAAAGAGTGCACGAATATTTTGCCTAACCCTTGAGGTCATGATCATTCAGTTAATGATGTTAAATTGATTTCAGATGTGCCCAACCCGAATATCCAGGTGTATATACCGAGGTCGCTCATTTTCGCGATTGGATCGACCAGCATATTAGATCTGTCGAATCTTCCAAAGCTTCGATGATGGATTGATGGCAGACTATTTTCGTCGGGTCATGAAAGAGTTGAGTCGATGAAAATCTTCTCAATAAAGTTTCTAAGTAATTTTCTTGTTGAGTTTTTTTTCTAAATTACCTATACCAAGTAAACTAATTGTGGTACCATATGGTAATCTTGACGATCCCCATATCAAAAGACGGTTCATCTTCGGAAAATGAACTTTGAAGTAGTTAGAACTGAGTAACTCATAGGCTCCATAATCTCCAGATTTTGTGAAAAAAATCATAGCACTCAGTAAAACCCGTGAATTCTGCTAATTTACAGTTTTTCATGGCACGTCTAAAATTTTGATAATGAAGACGTTATCGATAAGGTCGTTGAACTCGAAAACCACAAACCGATTCTTCTATCAATTGATACTGTGACATCAACAAGTGACAATCGAGTACTTTAATCTATTTTAGTTTCATGTGTTT
The DNA here is from genome assembly GCA_029851415.1 of Eretmocerus hayati. Taxonomy (NCBI): domain Eukaryota; kingdom Metazoa; phylum Arthropoda; class Insecta; order Hymenoptera; family Aphelinidae; genus Eretmocerus; species Eretmocerus hayati. Next base: position 117,258,515 of record CM056744.1, on the reverse strand, counting down.
GAATTGTTGTTTGAATGGATCAGTCATCATATAAGGAATGTCTCAGGTGCGATAGATCAAGAGTTTCGTCGAGCAGATTAGCATACCTTTGAATACGTCCTCAGCGAGTCAGATTCGTTTTCTGTACCCATATCTCAACAACCATACGTGTTCATAAGTATGAAATTCACACTTTTACTAGCCGCGGTACTCTCAATTTTCGTACTACAGTGTATTTTGGTGAGTGATTTTACAAGCAATTTGATCCCATTAGATAGCTACTTTTGTTTTTTTTCTCAGTTCGATATTGACTGTCTGAATAAAATTGTGTGCGAATGTATTCTATCATAGGTTGACAGCAGAAAAATACTACCGAAAGAAAAAACGGAGTCAGCGTCGATACTCTGCAAAATGTTCGTCAAAGATAAGGTAAGTGTTTGAGTGAGAGTGACATATATTACTCTAGAATTTTTGTATTATTTTTAATGATAGGAGCTTGCGAGGAAATACAACTGTAATGATATCAAACCAAAACTATTCTGTTTTCCATCATATATCTTAGTCTAGCTGATCTCGCTAGTTCTTCTTTCCAGTTCATCTATCATTTGTTTTGATTATATGTTACAATTCATTCACTATTTATGGTTTTGTCATTCCATTCATTCACTAGTATTTAGTCAATTATCCTCCGGGAAGTTGTTTTGGGCAATTCTAACGTGGCATTCTCACAGGTTCTCTCGCACAGATATCGTAAGCGAATCTTTATGATACCGATGTATATAGGGCCCCTGTACCGGTTTGATTTTCCTCAATAAAACCAATAAAATACCAACAAAAAAAATGTAATTGTTCCTCGATATCGTTCTTCCAGATCTCTTGTGATGGAGAAAATCGCCATGGCATTGGAGCAAGAGTTACTGCGTATTTGGCTTCTGCAATATCAGTTTGATGGGATCGATTATAATCAATTTCATTTCCGTTCATAATTATGATACGGAACTTTTCCAGGTGAAATAATCACTCCGTATGAAGATATACTATTACACTGTCAGCGACATAAAATTATTAAATTTCTGGTCTTTCAACAATGAGTATCTTGTAAGAATCAGTAATTTGTGCTTTATGCATCTATTTGTTGAGATCCCCTAGGAAACGTTGAGCTATTTGCTCTGCTGTGACTTGAATATATGGTTCAACTTCCAATCTCGTTGCGCATCACTAATCTTAGACAACCTCCGCCAAATTTCTCATTTAGTTTCTGTAATCGAAATGTTTGCAAAATCGAGTTGTAATAAACAGACTGGTCTGATTTAGGGTTTGGGCATTTTATATGAAGCAAGACCAGAAGAGCGAGATTTTCGTCGTGCCGTTTATGGCCAATTTATTATGCCAATTTTGGCACGAATCCCTTCCTTCATTTTGGAATAGATTACATTTCACAATTATCTTACATCAGAACTTTGATCTTCTAGTAACAAATTTTCATGATGTCGATGGTCGACCACGATGGCAGTACATTTTGATCTTTTGAATCATCATGATTGCGTTCAAAGCTCATAGGGTGCTCACACGTTTTACGAATAATTTTTTGCAATGACTATCTTGAGATCTCGCGAAACGGATCATTTTATTTGTAGTACTAAACAATTCCACTTCAGATCAAGCGGTTTTCGAAATAGATACATATCATATTCTTTGTCTGAGCACTCAAAATGAAATTCTTCGGCTGTCATGATTAGAAGTCATCCTCAGAATTGTGCAAACGCCACCCTCAAGATCTCAAAAATAGCTTCAATAAGTTTAGCTAAGTATAAACATACTGACGAACCAACGAACGCTATAAGCACAGTCACTCGATTCAGATCTAATTCATCCCTGCCTATCACCACACGACGCACTTTTTCTTGGGATTCATCCTTGAGCCAATAGGACAATGGAAGTCACGAGCGAACTCATCAATGTTAGCAAGTGACAGGGTAACCCTAGCTTCGGATGGACTGTGCGGATCTCGGATAACTACATCTCTGAGATGTTCTGGCCTGCTCTTGCTACACCAGTTATTCGCCGCGGATATCCAGAATAGCTGCCGGGTTGTGAAGTTAAGGTCCGGTAGAAGTGGTTCACTTTGCCCAGAAGATGGTTCTAATCCATTGTCAATGAGCCACTGCTCGTAGGCGAGATAGGCCGTTTTGAAGCCCCCGTTGTCGGCTATGTTTTCACCCTCTACTCGCTTGCCGTTCAGCTGTAGGATAGATTATGTGATGAGATTACATGAACAATTGTCGGGGGGGGGGGTGTCTAAGAATTGGGCGATTGTCTGGGCTTCCACGGGATACCCAGCAAATTTAGAGTGAAGAGCGTATTTTAGATGTCGGGCAGGATTCTGAACGAGAACTTGATTTTAAAATTTTATGAGATAGCCAAAACTACACTCCAAAAACTCCTCAGAATGTATCATAATTGTTTCATCCTTTTCATTTGGTTCGCAGGGAGTAGAATATTGGAAAAAGACAGTCTCTGTCGATCGGATCAGCTAGAGGAGCGATACAGTATCGGGACCATGGGCATAAGATTTACGGTGCGAAATAAGAATAGATTTACACCAATTCCAATTCTTGTCCTCTTTCTCAGCATTTTTGAAATCGAATTGATTGTTCGAGTTATTGAGAATGAACATCTCACAAAAATTTTTCTGATTCGAAATTTGTCATTCAGTTACTAAGGATACCCTCTTACAAGAAAAGGCATGTTTCAAAATATTGACATGAAAGAGTCTATACACTCACTCTGATGCCAAGTGGCTCCACGATGAAATTACTGTACTGGTCAATGATGCATTCCGCCTTCTGCAAGTATTTCGTCTTGGTACTGGTCTGCCACCAATCAACCTGATTTCCATCTTTGTCATTTTTTCGACCTTCATTGTCAAAACCGTGTGTAATTTCATGACCTACGATAGATCCGAGAGCCCCGAAGTTCAAATACTTTGGCCTATTGGAATGGTAGAATGGTCTGCGCAGAAAACCTGCAGGTATCTCTAAAAATAGTTGATTTCGTTCAGATTGCTACGTTCATACTTTTTAGAACCTATGTCAATTATGTAAATTTTACCGAAGCTGTTCTTCTGAACATAGTAGTAAGCGTTGACAATTGCTGCATTTCTGTTGGTAGTCCAATCATTTTTGACTACAGGTTTTCTCAAGGTTTGGTAATGTTGCAGCATGATGAATTGAGAAAAGTTCATGGCACTATCCAGATAACTTCCTTCTTTTATTGAGAAGTTCTCATAAAAATGGTTGAGTTCTTGATCGTCAAAGAGTTCGTCTGAGTAGCCAACGTAGACATCCATGGCATCAATTTTTTTCAGAGCTGCTGTTCTTGTCTCATTGTCCATCCAGTCGAGCTGTGAAGCAGGGTTGAGTTTTCATTGACAAAATCTATCTCGACGTATGATAATGATGAAAAAACAGCAATAAAAATTTGGAAATCAAGAGGAGACATGATCGACTCATATCAATCACTTAGTGAGTCTCGTATTGAGTACTTTTTGTGCCTTGTTATAGCGATCCAATCGATCAAGAAAATGAGCATGCAAAGACCAAATCACCCGAACAAAATTAAGTCAGAAATCAACCAACCTCTTCTAAAGTCCTTTGAAATTGCTGCTTGACTCTGAGTACAAGTTCCAAAGCTTCGGCTCGATCAGCCTTGTCAAAGTACCGACGAACGTAGAGAGCACTGAGGCTTGCGGGGAACATGGCAAATATCTCATTGACACATGTCGATATTTTGGGTTCGCGTTTCTCCAAACCTTTCTCAATCTCAGAAAAACGATGTTTTCTATCGAGAAAGGCGTTAGGCAGATAATCTATCGAATCGTACACAAGTAACCAGCCAAGATAGTTTGCAATAGTTCTTGATGGTGTTAGCTTGATCAGGTTCTCCAGCTTGGCTAAGAAAGTTGGGTCGTTCAAGATAATAACCTCGTCATCATTTATCGTTGTGTTGGCCCATTTTGCAATTTGATCAAATATTAGACGCCATGGGATACCAGGCTGTGATCGAATTAGATCACCTGCGGTAGTTGGGTTGTAGGTTGCATCCAGGTCCATCATTTCTTCTGGAGAACTTTTTATCTGTAGATGGAGAGCTTCAACTATATTGTTTGATTAATGTAAAGAGTGATTCATGTCGCATTTCATGGAATTTTCTAATTTTATTCTATTTTATTTATTTGAGAACGTTTTTGAGCACACTAACAAGGGGGGTTGGGAGGGTCCGGGTCACCAAATTTCACCAAACTTTTTTCACAGTCTCATACCACCTAGAATATGAAGAATCCAGAGTAACTCCGTCAAATGGGCTTCCTGTCCAGAGCTACAAGTGAAAATATCAGCACTGCTAATTATCTATTTATATCACTTTTTAACATGGGCTTACATGGACAATGCTAATTTCATAGGCTGTAACTTTGAACAGGGGGCCTATTTGACGGAGATACTCTGGATTCTTCATAATCTAGGTGATGCAAGACTTTGAAAAAAGTCTGGTGAAGTTTGGTGACCCGGACCCTCCGGACTCCCCTTGTAAGTGCTATTCAACGTCTAAACTTCATTTTTTTGGAGTTTCTAAAGAAAGACACAAGCAAGTGGATTTTGCATGGCATGCACAATTATGCTGAAAAAGCTTCTACGAAAAAACATATGATGTGTTTTGTAGTATCTGCTGTTACGCTGGTGAGGTTTCTGCGAAAAAGAAACGAAGTATGAATGTTTTAAAGATAATATCAGATTTGTAAATGATTGCATAATTTTGGTGAACTGTTTCAACAGATGAAGTGATTATCATGAACTTCGAACATACAAAGATAACAGAAGCCAATGCAATTTCAATATCTTTACCGTTGCGATTTATCAAAAGCAAACATAAGAGAGTTCAGAGTGTTAACTTTCTGCTTTTGATCTCAAGGCAGTATTTAGCTATTTGTGTAGTGGTTGAGATTGACAACCGAAGAGGCAAAATTTTGTAACAGTTGAGAATCCAGCCTCCCAATACGTCACTGATTAGAAACAACTAACTTATGACGAATTTTGGAACAACTTTGGCCATTCTTTATCCCATGGAAAATATTATGCGTTGCCTCGTTGTAGTGATCGTACGTTCTCGACTCGAATTTGAAATTTTTTTTGACATTTTTCTCGCTTAAATCTATTTTATTAATCAACAGATGGGATTAATGTGTGCACAGGCTTTTTTCCTGAGAAAAAGTTTTCAGTCTTCTCCTGAAACACCTATCGAGAATCTTGAGGTATTGTATTTCTAAGTATGTTATCAGTTTTGTCAATTCCGTAGTAGTGTCTGAATTTCCGAGGGTAACTCTTTTTCTGATACTCAAAAAATGCCCTTCTACCGAGCCTTCTACACACTTGGACATTCGTCCAATTGAAAGTATTTTCATAGCAAATTGTAGTCCCAGGAAACTTATTCCGAGCTCGGTGATAACTGTCAAGGTGGTGCGATTCACGTCACTCGCCATCCATAAGGAACATGGAATTAGGTGGTTCACCATGTATAAGGAACATGGACGTAGGAGAATCGTAGCGAGTCACACCGCGACGACAGTTATCACCGAGCTCGGAATAAGGTCCCAGATGACTTTGAAATTGAGTGGGATAGAATTGAAATTTTTAATTCCTAAAAATTACAGAAGAGCGTGGACGATATGGAAATTACCACTGAGAACGTGAACATTGTAACCAGTGATGATGACTCATTCAGGTCTATGGAAATTTGGTTAACTAAAGAAAGGCTCGGAAAGTTTTGGGATCGCCTTCAGTCTATACATCAGGTACTCAATGAGAGCTCCGCCAATCAATGAAAGAAGGAGTGTGAACGAAACAAATTTCACTTCCTCTGCGAGGTCCGATAAAAATTTGCTAAGTTTTCTTGTGATCGATTATTTCTGGTGCTAAAAAAAATATAAGTATTAATTCTGTCATTGATACCGTTTAGTTTCTTCCTCCCTCGTGCAAAATACAAATTAGTGAGTACCCTCGAAATAAACGGCGGATCGAACGGAAAAAATGTGACAAGTTGATGTAGAGGTTCAGATGAGGAAGTCAGAAGAGCCATACTCACATTATACAAATCAATCTCGAATTGAAGACAATCCTTCATGTCATCAACTGCTGTATTCCTATTTGCGCCGAGCATCATTGCGATGCTGACCATGTAATCATAATACGCATCCATTATTCCTCCATTAAAACTGTCGAGGAAGTATGTGCGGCTGATGATAGTTCGAGCATTTAATATCTGAGCAAATAGATATATAAAATTAGTATCCAGGATCATCATCACATCAAAAGTGCTTGGACAGCAGCATGAGTTTCCTATTTCGAATTTTATGAAATCCTAACCCTGGTAGAAATTATTTCAATGTAACACATTAATAGTCATGAAGTGGTCACTTTTCGACCAACTGGCTAACAATTGGTCATTTTATGGATATCTGTGTGTTACATCGAAGTGAATTTCTACCAGAGAATTAGCTTATGATTACCAAGAATTTGAAAAAATTGACAAAATTGATCTTCAAATCGTCGATTATGAATTTACAGCCTGTATTCCATCAGCATACAGATGGAAGAAATAAAATTGAAATACTGAATTTCATCCACAAGATTTGCAAACAAATTTCACATGAGTAATGGATCACAAGTACAATTTTTATCTGCAATTTCATCTCAAGTTGGATCATACCCGCATTTGTCAATGAAAGATCATGATGAATCAATTTAATTCTTGATAAAAGATCTAATTCTGATACTTATTGTACTTACTCGGATTAAATTTTTCGTTGTGTTCTTTGGATCAATTCCAACATAAGCTATCGCAGGAAATGGAAACATGTATGCATAATTTGCTGACTTGATAATATTGTCGATCCAACCATTTTTGCTTTCGGTCCATTTATTACCAAGTAATACGGGCCAATCTCCATGTTTCTTGAGTTTCGTCAAAAAGTTTCTTCTGCTCTCTTTTTCGATCTGAGCTGGAATAATTGTTCCTCATTCAAATGTTTCGATTTTCAGTTTGAACCACCCGGGGTTTGTGGAAAATCCATTTTCGATCTCGTTGAACTTCGTTTAATTGTGACTTTCACTTGAATCTACCCTGAAAACTTCTCGAGACGATTATCACCACCACAGTTGGGATTTTTAGGTAGACTCGGACACCAAATAAAACCCAAAAAAATTTAACGAGATCGAAACTACGTTACGTGACAAACCCTGGAATCATCAAATTATAAAAAAAGTCCATTACATTCGTTCATGCAGTTCTTGTAATAGAGTTTCAGTTTTTTGAATGCATCCAATTCATCGTCTTGAATTTTCTTCCTTAACTCGATCAGCACTTCGGTCATTGTCTCTTTTTGAACGAGTCCAAGAATATCGACTTTGTTCTCATCTCCGGGTATTTGAACTTTATTCAAAAAGTTTCCACAAGCAAAATGATAAAAATCATCACATGGGTCGATCTTCATGTTCATGTTTTGAAGAAGAAATCGTGCTGTAATCAATTTGACGAATCATGGAAAGATCACCAAGTTTGTATTCCAAATATGCTGTGATAATAATGATAACGGTCATAACAAACCTTCATCTTGACAATCGAATGTTGTACAAATTTCAGGCTCTCGTTCTCTCGTAGAACTTTTGTTTTCCTTTTTTCCGAGACTAATGTTATTCCGAGCAAGATTTCTAGCTGTAATAATTATTGATGGATTAGTATTCGACATAAAATGCGTTTTATCAAGCGTGTAATACATTCTATCATTGGAAACTACGTTATATTTTCATGTATTATATTACTCACTGTTATTCAAGATGCTCAAGACATCCCTTTTGACAATTTGCTCTAAAACGATGTTAATTCATCATGGGATATTGGTTAGCACAGTGTTAAATTATCAATAAAAACAAGTTTTGAAAGTACTAACGGCTCGAACGGTAGATGGTTGAAGGCATTTCTTGATTCTCATTGCCGTTGTCTGCAATTGTTTCAAAACTGAATAAAATCAGTAGACATAATAAGGAACCGCATAACAAGCCACACATCGTAATTTTTGCAGCGGTTGGAATTTTTTTCTCGCCATAAATTCGTCTGAAATTTCATTAAAAAGTTCCATAAGACTCTTTTGTTGTGTCGCCATGACAATATTGCTAAAATCTTTGAGATTTTCCAAATTTGAATTTAATTTTTGACAAAGCTCACCTGCCTTTCACTCGTCGATCCATCTCAATATCTTTATTTGCCATGACACTGGTTCAGTTTTTCGTCAAATATTTCTCAAATTTTTCACAAATATCCTCATATTTTGCGAATGACCACAGCCAGTAATAAATTTTATAATAAAGTAAATTCACTCGACCACATCATGTTTGAATCAGCAGCACATGGTCGCAATAATACTACACAACACACGCGCACAGAGTTAAACTCGAGACTACTGTAAGTACGAATGGATAAACACAAAACGTGCGATACGAGGTAAGTATGAGTATAAGAGCGAGCAAAATGCTTTGGTCGACAAAATTTGCGATTTCGAGCTACTTTTCCAAGCTTCGCGTCTTCTGTTACTAAAACTGAGGCTAATCTAAAATGGGCCTATGTGTACGCGCAGGCGTCGTCGGACGAACTCTAGATTTGCAAATTGCGGTGTGTGTCTCGCTTTTAGTTATTCTCCGATCGCACTTCTGTCACTTATTGTGCATGTCGGTTTTTTCTCTGACTATTTTTACACAAATAGCGCTTACGGCTTTAATAGTGTTCCGAGAGTGTTCAAGTATTCGGATCTTGAGAGCAGGCGTTGGCTTCTTGATCTCATGAGAGTTTTTGCCCCTTTTCTTTAGGCCTTGCGGGTATTAGATTGTCGAGAGTTGGATGCATTCAGAAGTTGACCTGATCATGATCTTGATTTTTCTAAATGATTTTTATGGGCTATAATTTTTTGTAAACTACACTTATCACAGGATTTCTATCTTTTTGAACTGATTGAATTCTGCATCAGATATTTTCTCGCTCTATCAAATTTTCACGAAACAGATGTAATAGCTAGTAAAAAGCGGTAGATAGAACTGAGATTGAATTGATTTTCGATAGTATTAGACTCTAGAATATCGTCCTCGCCAAATGCGCAGATTACACTGACTAGAAAATGATGATTTTACACGTATCTATGTAGCCGGAGATGAGGATCGAGTATAAGCGATGTGTCATCTTTCGCCAAAGATATTATGAGTCAATTGTGCCGCGAGATGAAAATTTTTATTACCGTGGCGCGTCTATAAGTAATGCTCGTCCAGAACAACATCGTTATCTCTTTGAAATGATGAACACTTCGTAATGATACTTCACGCCTCTAATCATTCGTCCCCCCCCCCTCTCTAATCTTGCCCGGCTTGACGAATAGACGCCTGGACAGTATTGGAAAGGATGGATAAAGTTTTTTATTTGGTCGTATGTACAAATACTTGATTAGTTTTTACTTTCAGAACAGAAATAAGGGAAACGGTGTCTACAACGGAATGAGATAAGACTGTTCTCTTCAGATGGTATTTTTATTCTTCTATGATGTTCATTTCATACAATGAATCCGTGTGTATAATATTGATCAGTACCTCGTGGATTTTTCATCTAAATACGTATTCAAAATAGATTTGCACCACACACCTAAGAAGAAAATTGAGGAATGCATTATCAGTCACAGAACAATTTTTAGCTCATTGAAAACACATTCGCTCATATGCTTCTCATTCAAATCGTTATTTCATCACATTAATTACAATACATCACAAATATATAATACCTCTTATATTCTATAGTGTCGAGATTGAAAATTTGAGAGGAATGTTGTGGTCTCGAAAGAATCTCATGTTTCACGTCATGCTAATTTTTTGGGCCCGAACCCACTGCTTCATTTCATGAATAACCAACAGGTCTGATTTTCTGCTAAATTTTTAGACATTTTTAAGATAAGATACATAATAATTATCAATGTTACCCATTCAACTCAACCCGAATCTATTTTGATGGATCAATCGCATTTCAGATCGACATACTTATAGCATTTCCATAATTAAAATCAAATTTCTGGGAAAAATCTCGGGCAGCTACAAAACTCCTCTGAAAACTCGTAAAACCTATTGCTGCTTAAGGTACATTTTTCATGTTCAAACAAACACATTTTCTGCGCTCGTTGCTAAAACATTGCGTTTCTAATATGCGAATAATCACATTAGCGCTCGTAAATATTATAATCACCACCTAACACTTATCGGTTTTCAAGTCTTATCAATACTTTTCTACAATCACACGACATTTACAATCGAATAAATGAAAAATATCGTTACCAGAAATTCATTTAGTTTCCTCAATTATTCTTAAAATATGCCTGCAGAATCTGTGAGAGACTGTGCAATAAAATGATATATGACATTCGAAGAATGATATATCATTATTATCTGAATTCAAAATTCAGGATGCACGTAGATAAGCTTGACGCTTATCGTATGAAGATTAGGCTTACAAAATTGAATGATTTGCAAGGCCCAATATTCAAAATACATTCTGCCATTCTTTGTCAATCATATTCAAAATTTAATATCGATCCAGCTGAATTATGCAGGTAAATTATCAGATGAATGAATAGCAAAAGGGACGTGAATTAGGTCAAACAATTCATTTCAGAAATTGAAAAATGCTACTGTATGGAAAAATTGTAACCAATACCTCATGGACCATGGAAAAATAATGAGATTCATACAATAGTCAACATGAGTATCAGTAAAACCTATGTTTGCAAGGTATGCACTAGGATGAAAGAAAAAAAAATAGAATTTCCGACGAACTCAAATTTAGAAGTAGATGATGCTAATTTACGAAACGAAATGAAGAGATGAGGTCTGAGAGTTTCTGTAATGTCCAGATTATACGTTACAAGGATAAGATAGATGAATTGGATCACATTCGAAACTGCTTCAACATTTTGAAAATATTTGTTTTTGAGTTTTGCACTGTAATGGTTCGATCGAAATAAAATGCTTGCGGCACAAGCAAAAAAAAGTTTGCTTTCACGTTCATTTGTTGTCCAAGCTAACCTCAACCTGATGGTCAAGCTCGAGAACTTGAGTCGAGACCAGGCAGCCAGATAAGTATATTCGTTGGCCAGAGCATGCAAAATTGCAAAATGAAAACAATAATAAAGGTTTGATCATGCATTTGCATAAATCGTTCACTAATATTTGTAAAGCGGTGCCCAATTTGACGAGTTGAGTGAGGGTGTATTGAGTTAATTCAGAAGAGGGAATCATCGTTATACTTGCAGAATCGCAGAAACAGGGTGATAGCATGGTTGGTAATGGATTGTGCACAGTATTTTAGAAATCTGATGATGATGCCGAGTGTGATTGAGACGATCTCACCTTAGGTCACGCGTCATGAATCGCACCGATATCTCCCTCCGTTCCTTGTGTGGTGTTGGGCTAAGTGTGATGATTTGATCAGCTTTTATCGGGCTCACTTGTTGAATATCGGCGCGAAAAATCTCGATAGATGAGAACTTGGACGTTGTCCGGAATAATATACCGATAGACTCTGTGTCAATACGACGAGAATTTATGAATAGAAATCAACTTTTTTGGTTTGAGAATGATTTCTGGTTCTTGATATTTGTTGAATGAATCATGATACTATATGATCGCACTCTAAAAAATTCATTAACTTGTTCTCACAAGGCTTGTGAACTGTAAATATTAACAAACGGTGAATACAGATGCATCATCAAACCTTTGTTATTGATTTGGTTTTGCATGAGGTTATCTTGCCGACAAAAGAACGCGAAAGCAAAATTTTTCTACATGCACCGCAAGCATTTTACTTGGATCGGACCCCTGATCTGACCCCTGATGGTTGTCAGATGAGAAAATAAAATATGTACACGGGCTAACTAACCAAAAATTCAGAAATGATAAGGTATTGAATACAAGTATGCATCAAAGAAGATGTCCTCACTCTCAAACATACTTTTCAATCGACTCCGGCCTCGCATTTCCGCCAGAAACTCACTTCTCTATAGAATACGAACTTCCGGCCGAACAGAGTTAGTCCATAATATCGCAAAAAAGTAATCACCACACACTGCACCTCTTTTCAGGATTCATATTTGATCCCTTAGGGCACTTGAAGTCTTTTGCAAATTCGGGCATATTGGACATAGGACCAACTACCCTAAATTCGCCAGGACTGTGTTCATCCGTAACTATGTCGAGTTTTAGCATTTCCGTTCGTGTTTTTGTACACCATACGTTGGCTGCACTGATCCAGAACATTTGTTGAGGTGAGTAGTCTAAACCTGGTAGAAGAGGCTCAGGACCATTCCGTCTGACCCAATCCTCGTAAGCGAGATATGCCTCTTTTATGCCACCATTGTCTGCTATGTTTTCCCCCTGGGTATTTATTCCGTTGAGCTGAAACATTTTTGAATGAGTTAGATGCGTGTCTCGTCAATAACTGAGTATTATGTCAATTTTTAGTCATGATCAACATTGAGATTATGATTTTTTCATCGCGTGAGGGTGAGCATGATCACGATATTCTTGGAAAACTTGGAAGTATTTTAAGAACGGTTCTTGTCATCTTTTGAGTCATTACTTAGGCTCAAAAAAACTCACAAAATGAGTGGAAAATTCTTCATTTTTGTTTGAAAATTCTGATTCATCAGAAATATGTTGGGTAATGCACTTCGTGTTTTCTCATTAGGGATATGGCTAATTTCAATTTTTTCTTATCCCGTCAAGAGGGATTCATATGAAACATGGTTCAACTCACATTCATCCCAACTTCTTTGTCGGTATAATTTCCATATTGATGTATAATGCACTGTGCTTTTTGTAGGAACTTTTGTTTTGTTTCTTCCGCCCACCATTCGACAAGATCACCATTCTTGTCGTACTGGCTACCCTGGTCATCGAAACCGTGAGTGATTTCGTGACCCATCACAAAGCCAATGGCACCATAATTCATGTACTGTGGCCTATCTTTGCTGAAGAATTCGCCCTGCAAAATTCCAGCTGGAAATTCTGAAAAAGTAATTGAACGAAGTTCAAGAGGATTGTTTTCTGTGGGGTACAATTTACAAGGCAAATCTGAGAGGTTGTAGAAATTCTTGTTCTTAAAATGTTATTGATCTTGTCGTTGATTACCGAAGACTGGCTTTTTTTAGAACACAGTCAATTAATACAGTAATTTATCAAAGATATTTAATTAAAATGACTTTACAAAAAGTTTAAAATAATCTAAAAGATGAATCTGATGGTGCTCTGATCTGAAGCAAGAACTACAACAATTAATGCTCGAATGGCATTTGTGACTTTCACGCAGATATACCTGTTTTCCTACAAGATCCGATTATCCCGGTGAGGACACACTTCGAAATCCATATTTTCTACAACATTTCTACTCGTTCAGGAATCAGTCCACTCTAGCTTGTTCCAAATTCCATTGCAATATCTTCAAAATTACGTAAATCGAGTATAAAATATCGAGATGCGCGAGAACGAGAGGTTTTTGAAGAAAAAGGGTCTGAGCTCCAGTGGACTCCGGATGACCTCAATGAATTGAAAATCTGGAGGGATTGATGAATGGTAATTTGTTTCAAGAGCGGTCTGCCAAATACCCGTCACTCTAATCGCGTGAAAAGAATAAGGTTTCCAAATAGCAAATACGAATAAAAATACATCTTGTTTGAAAAAAAAAAAAAAAAAAAAAAAAAATTGGACCAGCAGAGTAGAAGGTTGGAATTATTGTAAATTTCCAAGTCAAGAAATGAACTTACGCATGCTATTGTCGTTAGGAGAGTAGTAGGCATTAACGACTGCCGAGTCTCCGTACGTGATCCAGTCGCTCTTGTTGACGGGTAGCCTCAGTTGGCTAATCGAGTACTCTGTTGCAAAAAGAGTCACGTTTAGAACGCTTTCGAGGTAGTTGCCCTCGCTTAACTCTAGCGCCGCGTAAAATTGCTCCAGCTTTGAGTCATCCAAAAGCTCGTCCGGGTAGGCGATAAAGCTGCTCATTGCGTCGACTTTTTCTAAAGCTGCCCTCCTCGTTCTCTCATCCATCCAGTCTACCTGTGATGTAATAGTTAAAGAATTATCTCAATTATCAGTGTCTCGTGTTTTATGGAATCCTCCAAGAAGTTTTGGATGCTTTCACTTCAAAGTATCTCAAATTGTTCAATCATGGAGATTGGTTGAATCATTCAAAATCAAAGTGGACCCAGTCCACTTTTGAGACTCATGACTCTGCCAGTTTAGAGAGTTATTTTCCAAGACAAAGGATATTATAGGATAGATGGAAAAAGTCTTTTGTGAAAAAACACTTCAAATTAGTCAAAACGTGGAAAATGGACTTATTGTGAGTCAGTTTTGATTTTATACAGTTTATTTGTTCATGATGATTTGACACAACTGTGTGCTGAAGATTTTTGTCGTGATATGGGTTCACAACTGCGCGGGACCCACCGGTGGGTCTCATGACGCATTTCGGGATGGGACTGCGATTTTCGGCTCCCCACTTTCAAATATTTAAGGATTCTATACATTGACCACAGGATGAAGAATTCCTGTGAATCCATAATTGTTTCAGGAACCAGACTTTCTGCATTACACTCATGGCTGGTTGCATTTATTTTACCCAATGTAGTATTTTAGTCATCTTCAAAAGACACAAAGTTTCTAATTACAATTAAATTACATTGATTCTAAGTGCAACTATTAGTGTAAAAAAATTCTCATACGATCGGTTACCGTCCCAGTGCTTATCCAAGATCTGTACAATTCAGTTTAGAGTGGATAAAAAAGTATACACGATTTTAAGTGGAAAATGATTTCCTTTGTAGGCTTCTCACATTAAGGAGTGGTATCAGGCTATTTTGCAACGGAAATAGCATATAGCATACAAGAGAACCAGTGGCACATACATACGGCTTATATACCGGGCAATTAGAACGGATAATCGTCAACTGACCTTCTCCATTATTTTCCTGAACTCTCTGCGAATGTCCGTGACCATGTCGACAACGTTCTTTTTTGCCTCCTCGTCGAAGTATTTTCTGACGTATAAAGCAGCTACACTCAACGATAGACTACTCGATACCACTCCCACGCATTCTTGCCACCTAATTTCACAATTTTATCGGCATTATTATTACTTCGAGATGAATTGAAATTTCACCTACGAGCTAGAATTGATTGGCATCCGCGATTTTTTTTTTGAGAATTGTTGATCACTTGAATGAATTTTTTCTAGGTACCACGAGCTTTTACAATGACGAGCTCATTGTTTGAAACATTCAGTGATGCGAATTATTGTCATTACTGGCACTTTAACTAATTATCTTGGAGGAAAAGTTGAACGTTGATAGAGCAGTTCATTGCAGGAATTGTTACTTGCAAAGAAAAAGGAACAGTTGATAACATTAGTGTGATTAATTATAAATAGCCGTGGTTGCTCAATTTCCTCAGTATTCTATGATTTTTTTCATCTTGGATTTCTTTTCAGGGAGCGAACCTTAGCAAATGAATTTAGTTGATGTTCTGTAAAAACCTCAAAACAGTAGAATTTTTGCTGTTGCATATGCGGCATGAGTGATTCCAAGGAAACTAATAAAACAGCAAAAACTTTGACTTGAATTCATGACAAGCTTTCGGGTGCAATGAAGCCAGCAATCTATCTCAATAATGAAATTATTCAAATTATCAGGTTGAAAAAAATTACCTGGGCTCACGTTCGGTCTCGCCAGTAACCTCAGTCCAATAGGCTAACTGTCTCCGCCTGATTTCCTCGTCAAGATAGTCCACCGAGTCTCTCACGACTCTCCAAATTGCATAATTTGCCTGAACCTTTTTTGGAGAATCCTTGAGTAAAGCCTCCAAGTTGGCCAAAAATTGAGGCTCTCTCAGATTTATTATTTCATTCTTCTGAAGACTGGCGTGTGGTGATAGCAACGCATCTAGGTACTCGGTCCACGGGATCGAAGGAAATCTCGCTGATAACTCGTAAAGAGTCATCGGATTGTAAAGCTCCGATGCATTGCGACGCCTCTCGCTTGGCAACGATATCTGCATCAATGAATTTTGAGATATAGGTATGAATAAGTGTGATGCGATTAACCCACTCACTCACAATGTCCATTATAATGGACTCATTTTTCTTATTGATTTCAAAAAATTGGGTATTATTTTTTTCTGACACGTTAGGGAAATTTGGAAAAATTCTCAAAAGCCCTTATTGATACAAGAAATGAATCATTCCAGAGGCCGAGATCAAATATTCAATTGCAAGCCAGAAAAAAAGTATACAAACCAAAAAATTTTAAATATCTTGATTTTTCCGTTTTTTTTATCCTATTCTCATCAGGGAAAAATGTTCTGAATGTGAAAAATACGTTTTTCGATCCCCCAACCGCATCGTAGTGAAAGCGTCAATGTCGTAACCAATTTATTTTCCATATAAAAGCATTCATATGAAATGACGTAGCTTTGTACCGTTAAAATCTGTCATTTATCGAAAATTTCATTTGGTTACGTTCCATGGGCTATTTTTCCAAGTGAGATGAGTTGTAACAAAATTTGATTAGATTTTGAGTCAATTTTCGTTACTGACGAGTTTTCTGACAACTTTTTCTATCCTTTTTTTCAGCTTCAAATCGTTGTTTGTTATGTTTTTCAAACTATCAATTTGTATGTAAAGAACTAAAATTATACGACTTCAACGTGAAATTCATTCTGTGCGTACAATTTGTTTTGGCCAATCTATAGCATAGATGAAAATTCAGGAAGAATTTTATGAATCTACGGAGATCAAACGATTTTGGTGGGCGAGGAGAGAATTTTCCTCGGTCTGGGCGCAAAAACTGATTTCCAATATTTTTTTGACGATCTACTAGTTTCATGCTCACGTTTGCTAAGGCCATTTCAAAATGCAGCGTTTCCATCATCTCAGTCTCTGCTCGATTTCTTTCAGCTCCCAGGATTACAGCAACGTCAACCATGTAATCGTAATAGACTTTCACGATTTCGTCATCCAATCCCTTAGTCAGGTACTCCCTGGGTAAGGATAGCCATGCTTGATCCAACTGAGGGCATTGATTCAGAAATATTTTATTTAATTCAAGTTTTCTTCTAATTGCATGATTTGAACGTTGTGAACTCACAGTAAGCATCCTTTGCGTACTATTTTTTGGATCCACATCAATGTCAAAACTGAGGAAATGATCCACCGAATATCCAATTTTTCTGTTTCGATATACCGATGTTTGCCAGTCAAAGTTTGATTCATCCCAATTTTCAAGAAGGACCGGCCATCCACCGAGAGCCTCCAATACCTCCATCAGAGGCTGCAATCCTTGTTCCTCGATTGAAGCTGAAATACACTTGGTCAAAAATTGATACTTTCAAAATATTTTTCGAAAAAATCAATAAAATATCAATCAAAAGTATTATAATTTGAATTATGATTTCCAATGCTGACAAAATTGGGATGATTTGAATCTAATGTTTAACTAATTATGGCGACGAGAAATCTAGTATAGTAGTGTAGGCATATAGTTAAATGTGGAGAAATCAATATTCTATGCAAGACTCACATCGATCCATGCAGGTTTGGTACAAAGTTTTTGCTAATTTAAAAGCCCTGCTTTCGTTAGGTTTTATTTCTTCCTCAATACTTGTTCTCAGCTGCATCTGTAGATCGTCATCGATCATACTGAAGGTATCTACACTCGGTTGATCATCAGGAATCACTGTATTCTTTATGAAACTGCCACATGCAAACTGGTAAAAATTATCGCAAGGATCTACGTCCGGATCCATATTTCCTAAAATGGTTGATGCTGAAATGGAATTCATTATTCATATCTTGAGTCGAATAACTTTTCTTCCACTATTCTTACATATGCTTCATTCAAATAAAAAAACTTTCAGTGAGATACAACTTTTTTCATTGATGAATTCGACAAAATGCTTGGAAAGGGAGGAAGATTTTATCCATATCCATAAATAGTTTCCAATGAAGTTTTATGAGAGTTGCTGTCATAGACGAACTTTGGAAATCTTCGATCATATGATTGACGGTCCTCATTGATCTTGTCCAATTCTAAAATGTTTGAGCCATATTTTTTACTTTTTTTGTGAAAAATTGTATGGTACAATATCAATTGGATCAGTCGCATTGTGACCCAATCGCTCTCAGATTGTTTGACGAGAGACCATTTCAGAAAGTTTAGATTTTCAAGTGTAAGGATTCCATTTGAGTGATTGTTGTCTGGATTATAGAAAAAGTAGCCAAACCTGTGTGAATACACTCTGGTGTCATACAGATCACATCTCGTCCAATCAGCCGCGAGCCTTTTCCTCGAGCTGATTTGTTGCCTGCGGTTAACACTAGAAAAAACAAGCAGAAAAATTCTTAATCGAAGATTATAATCAAAAGGTTACGCCTACTCCTATTGATAAGGCTAGTGTACCCAACATGTCCCCACCCTTGAACTGTTTTGCCAATGGTTTTGGTACACTTGGATATTTTTCAACGCAGTTTAGCTCCGTTTTGAAGAGAATTTCAAGACCTTCAAGTTGAGCTAAGTTGCAATTCATTTTAACCAATCAGAGCTAAGGTGTCACATTTTTCCAAAAGGTGATATCTTGCGAGTTTTCGAGAGGGTGTGCCCAACATGCCCCCTGAATCCGCGACAAAGTGCATAAAATCGTTCTTATCTCCGTGCAACGACATTTAAAGCGTTTTCAATGTTTTCATTGAAGCAAATCACTATTTCCTGCTCATATGATTATAGGGCATATTCTAAGCCGGTAGTCGTTCTACCCAAACGGGCAGTTGTCACCTCATGGATTGGCAGTTGTAAATCTCAATTTCGGCAGTTTACCATATTTACTAGCATTGACTAAATGTCGGGCTGAGATGAGGGTAATGAATGGTGAAATCTTTGTCCGCGCTCAGTTTTGTATTTTGAGCTTGGTTTGTGCTTATTTTGACGTGGTAAACATGGTCTGAGTGGTAAAGAAGGTCATTTTGCAAACCTTTCCAAGATAACAACATGGGGGGGGGGGCACGTTGGGTACACCCCGATGTTGGCCTTCATATTTTGCAAACAACTCTGCATTTTATCCATACAGTCGCTCCGAATCCGAGTTTCGTAACTTTAGAAAATAAGGTCTTGGAAAAAGGAATCGAATGCGCTAAAGTACAACATTAAGATTGGCCAAACCCGATGCCAAACCAAAAACTTTCAGCACCGGTTTTACTATACGCAATTTCATCGACAATTTCTCAGCTGTGCCAAAACAAATAATGAAAATATCACTTCAAATTTTCTAGGATACGCAGAGGTCATTCGCTGTCAGTCTAAATCACTTATTTTCTTATATTTTAACATAAGAAACGTGAATAAATGCCGGGAAGGCCAACGAATGCTCATATTCCTGAGGTTGACGTATATGAGGGCATTCTGGGTACACCTACCCTATTTTTGTTAATTTTTTAAATTTTAAAGTAGTTTGTAACTAATTGTCCCTCTGGAAGGTATAAACTCCCAAAATCCCACGCTCTGAAGGCCAGAGTGGCGTGTAGCAAAGCTTCGATTTTGAATTCGAGTAAAAAGAGATCTCTTTGATCTTTTGTCAACTTCAATTTTGCAGGCTCTTCAATCAAAGCTACTGTGATACAAGTTCCTCAAAAAATGGGAGTTTTGTATCTCATGTCTGACTTTCTCAAATGGTTTAGAATGCGATAAAGTGATTCTCCTTATGTCAAAGGTATATATTGTTTTGAATTCCGTGGGCGAGGATTTATCTGGATTTCACACTCAGTTTCCATGAAATCCTGTCGCAATTCTTTATACATATTTTTAGAACTTGTAGTATTGCATCCGAGCTACGTAGAATAATTTGAATTCTATCAAATAAAGCACCAATTCGTTATAACTGAAATTTCTTCCAAAATTACGCATTGTCACAATTTGAAGAAAAAATACACGATAGAACAACAAACTTTGTGGCGCTTTATTGCACCAATTTTAGAAGCAATGGCACTCCCACACTACATTTTTGTTTTCAAGCAGAAAATTCTCATAGCAGTACATACAGCAAGATGTCAAAATATCAATCTGGACATTTTCATTCTTGTAATGAAGTCCCAACGTCTTCTTTCATTCATTTTTACGCCTGCTGCATAGTAATGCACGACCATCATACAAACTTCGTTACAATCCACGTGACGTTCGATTTGAAACACGATGAATGATTCCAACCTGACTGTCAACAAATTAACTGGGCAATCATACACGTGCATCAATCTCAAACAGTGAATTGAACCTTCTCAAGGTCTTCAAATTCAAGGAAAATGAGTTTTTTTACAATATTTAAAAGATACGGGTACGCCGTTCAATCGAAACACGACATCAGGTCAGAAACTCGCATCAAATGCGAAAATTCGAAATAGGAATGAGTTCAGTTTTGGATGTCCATAGTTAGAACTACAACGACGAGTGTCTAGCCAGAAAGGAACAAAATTAGCCTACAGTTGTCGACTCATACTACTATCTTCAAATGTAATGTGTATTTACACATACAAAGTCTCAAACGACGGATCGCGTAATTAATGCCGTCGGAGCATCTCTTATGATACGACGAGAAAATCCGAGCCATTTCCGATTCGCTTGCTCTCCGAGTCTGCATATCTTACGTAACTTATTATATCGGTAACACGTGCAATTTTGCGCCGATCAGAACTTTTGTTGATGTAGTCTTGTGCGACGAAGCGCCAATGATAACGAGCCGACTTCTAATCTATCTCGAATTCCCTTCACATTTTTTTGACTCATTCTTTAGAATCTCACGTTCATTTTCTTTTTCTTCCTTCTGAAATTAGTGAGTGTCATCTGTACAATATCCTACTTAGATTCAAGAAGATTACCAACGCTGCCGGATGATTACGATTACAACATGTAATTGATAATTATCAATTTTCTGGTATAATGACACGGTTGAGCATCGTCTACACAGGAAGTTTATTCAATTACAGTTTCAATTGTTTAACGATGATAGGGGTACTCTAATGTCTTAATTCATGGACTACACGTGGCAGTATGTAGTTTTTCGATTCAACGATGATCTAGTGAGGCTTGAGAATGCTATTTTTAAACATATTTCTGGATCGTTTGAATCTGGTTTTCAAATGCTCTACTTTGATTCTAGTCACATTTGATCAGATCTAAATCCTGATTATTGTGTGATTAAAAAGTTTGTATTGAGGAGGATTTTTCGGGTAGAAGTCAGTCTACACAAAAGAATGCACTTGAATTTTTAAAACGTTTTTTCTTTTTGAAATATTATTTAGATGGGTTTCAATTCTTAGATGAAATTCTAATGTTGGAATGGTAGGAATTAAATTTTTCAGATATCTACTACAAGTGCCAAATAACGGATTCAAAAAACTTACAGCACCCTGCAAAAAATTTGAACACGGAGACTTTCATTAAAACAGCGACTACTCCGACGCCCTTTGATCAATGGCACATTTTCAAAAAGCATTGGAAAAAACATCTATCAAATTATAATCTTTGAAATTTTTCTTGGTCGGAATTTCATGCCTATAATTGACACTCAAAATTCAAAACATTTTCATCTCAATAATTTGCTAGCGTCAAAAATCATCGTGGGCTCTTGTAACTCTTTTCAAGACCTCCAAAAACTTTATTTTAAACGGCGAACTACAATATTCCACACCCGAGTTACGAGAGATCAAGCACGAGTGAGTAAGTACACGTTGGTGGGTATTGGTGATACAAAGCCATACGTTTGTTTTTACTGACCATCCGAGGGCTTCTCGAGTACTTTTCTAGGATGAATCTGACTCAGATTCCAAGAAGTCCAGAAGATTATAAGTGAAAATCGTGGATCATAGATTTTCATGATCTGATGCCCTCCACGCGTACAACTTTCTTCTTGCTTGATCAGTATTTCGTAAAAAATCGTAAAACAGTGTGGGCAAATAGGCATATAGGCATGAAACTTAATCGATAAAAAAATTTTTAAAGAGCATGAATAGGTGGAATTTTTCCTCATCTATCTTTAATATGCTCTTTGAAATTTTTCATGGCTACCCAACGGGCGTCGAAAAAATCGCTATTTTAGTGAACGTCTCCGTGTTTCATTCTTTTGCAGGTGTCCCGTATGAACTTTTTCCACAAAGCTTATCGCGAGCTTACGCTTGAAATATATAATTCTGCATCCACAAATTTTCTATTCTAGCTCGAAATAAAATAATCTGCGTTAGCTGCGATTCAAGTACTAGCAGCAAAAACATCTGATTAGCTGCCGGAACTATAAGCCTCGTCTATGGGACAGTTCCACAGGTGTAATCAATCATCTGACAATGTGCACATGAAAACAAATTTACCCATCGCTTCATTCAAGATTTCCCTACATGACGAAAAAAATTCAGGTCAATGTTTTCGCACACGACTCAACAAAATCTGCTGATCTATTGTTACTCGTGTACCATTACACGATACCTGATACAAATAAGCGCACATATCGAGTGAGAAAAAATGCGATCTATTCTTAAATAATGAAGCGTTACGAGCGTATCCGAAGTATCTGTTTATAATGGAAAAAGGATTGAATGAAAATCACTGGATCATCATGAACGTAATGCTAGAAATTTGTTACGTTATTGCATCGTACTTATTGTCTACACCATCATTTAAGTTCTCGAGAAAAAAAGAATTGAAATCACGAAATCCCGAAAGATTGCACGTATAAGCCCAAAGAGATGAGATGAGTGTGCAGTAGACAGAATTAAAAACTTTTAATAACCGACAATTTCCAGCTTTTTCAAAAGTTTGAAATTATACGTCTGCGTTATTTTACGCTCAATATTTCATTTGGTAAGCCATAGACCGTACCTTTTGTCATCGACTCTTGTGAAAAAAAAAAAAAAAAACGATTTGACACTCCTTTAGCATTTGTAGGCTGTGTATTTCATTTCCTATAGTACGTTATGAAATGGTCGTCATGCCTATACTATGCATGCGATTTCAAAATATCTAAATTGTGGGATTTTTGCATAAACGCAAACGTGTTGATAATACTATAAGGATCGGTCCAAGCTACTTTTTCTATTTTTCTTTTTACCTCTTTATCATAAATATGTTTCATACATTCATAGTTTGCGCATGCTCTGCGTTTTGGCCTCAATTTTCATTTTTTTTGCATTGTGCACGCGAGCTAAGTTACGGCCCATTTCCAGGACTCTGAAAAGACAATCAGTGCGCTAAGTATAATGGGCTCGACCTTGTCAAACGAATTTTCTTTGCTTGTTGGTGAGTAGAGCGGAAATTTAAATGTATTTTTGAGTAGTGTAGTCGGTTTCGCGGTCAAGGGTCTCGGTGATTTACATAAACAATTTTTTTGAGCTTGACAACAATGCGATTGTTCTATAACGCAAGGATGCTCTGAATACTTATTATCCTTGATCGAGAGTGAAATTTATATTCTTGCGATGATGTTTTCACGTCCAGTCAAATGAAGCTGATTTGCACGAGGAAGTGAAGAAAATCTGATTTGATGACAGAAAAATGTATTATTCATCCCATTGACTGAATCACCAATAGAGTGGGAAATTTTTTTCCAAACATTTGCCACTCAAAATAAGAAATATCCAATTTTAGAATGAAGAAACTGAAATTTCTTGGTAAAACTTAAGGTGCACCAGAATTATGTCAAAATATAAAAGTCAAGGCAACAACTATCCAAAAGTAGATATTTCTCAGGTACTGATGAAAAAATTTTGAATTAATAAGGATTATTCCACTATTATTCTATTTTTTTTTCACTTTGAATCACTGATTTTGATATAACTTGCACTACAAAGCACAGTAATCTTAACAAAATGAGTACTTTAAAGGCATTTGGAATCCTCAGAAATAAGTGAAACCTTGCAGAAATGAAACAATCGAATTACATCAGATGGCATCTAACTTTTAGATCGTGACTGCAGTGAACTCATCCAAGATCTTTGTCGTAAGGCAACTCCAATGAAACTTCATCACTCTCGTCTCTTGAACAGACAGCTGCGAGGTGAGGCATCGCGCGCGTGGTGAAAGCAACCTGTTACATGCGCGACACTACGATAGATATAGGCCTATTATCTGGCGTTTCCTCATGTTGCGCGAGAGTCTTATCGTTTATTGCAAAAGTATAGACAGTCGCAAAAGGTGAATCGATATGAGCATTTTAGTATTTTGAGGGGAACTCACATTCGGTAGATGATTTGTCACATGTCCTAATTTTAGCAGCCACAACTGTGATCCCGATCAATAGGCTAATACAGAGTAATAAACTGCACGCTGACATGACGGCCAGCACTCGTTCTACGGACGAGCGCCTCTTCCACCACGTCGAATTTCTGCAAAAATAATTCAAATTTTCATGTTAATTCGTTTTTTGAATTCAGTTATGGTGAGTACTTTTTAGAACTATTGCGTAAACTGGCCGGAATTCGGATTTGTTTTACATCAAATTCCAGCAAGAAGGACCTGCTTTTACAGATCAAATAGATCATAGTGAACAGGTTGAGCACTCAAAAGTCTGGATCAATACAGCTTTAAAGGCTTGTCGAATTTTTTTCCTGAGCGACAATGCAAGAATTGAATTTACCGGGGTCAGACTTCTTGCAACTTGGTGTACCAATATTCCAGTTCTGTTGATAAACAAAAATAATTCTCCCAATTTAGTGTTCATGGGCTGCTCAGGTATACCGGAGAAGAAAACTAGTTGCAGATATTTTGAACAAGGTTATTCAGTATTCAAAAATTTCTTTTGAGACCATATCATTGACTTCTGAATATGTAAATCCAAACTCAGTTTTTGAGAATCCAATTCTAAGTAACACATCAATGGCTATCAATGGCCAATTTTTAGCACCCCGGTTTAAAGTTAGACATTAATCCGTTGAAGGTATTAATGTGTTACACTGAAGTGAATTTTTACCTAAGGTACTGCATACGAGATATCGATCATTTTGTGACTTGCTATCGATATACCATCCAAATTCGAATAATTGAAAAATAAAAGAAAACTACATGTGTTTTCAGTTTGTTATGGAATTAGGAAACGAATGATGAACTTTGGAACGTGACGTTTTATACCGTGCTTTTTGTTGTTGAAATAAACTTGTACCCCAACACGCATTATTGACATCATAAGTTTACACATTCGAATTAACGTCTGAAACGCGTCTACCCACGTCGTACATTGAACCATGCTGACTCACAAACTCGTAAATTTCAAAGAAACTGCAACAGATGATCAGTGAGCATTTCAAAAATCAATTATTGTCCATCACCTCGTAAATCAATGAACTTTATACAGAGAATATCTCCGAAAAAAATTCTCTCCTGGTGATATTTTCGTCTTCGATATATTTGAATGGAGATGGCAACGAGTTATTTGGAGACAGCTTAAGCAATCACTTATCTTGTCTCACATTGGAAAAGTGTGGCCAAGAGTTTATCAGCATCGTTTAAGAGAACCTGTTTCCATGCGTGCAAACAAAATTTTGTTGAAAACATGTGTACCCGCATGTTGGCCCCGTATCAAATTCTCGATACCGTCACCTATCTTCGTTTGATATTCTCAAATCTCAAAGTCTTTATTGATTAAACGAAATCATAAAACTAATCGTCTGACTGTCTATCCACGCGCAATGTTTTTTTTGGAACGCACGAATAACTTAGATTATAACTCATGGCACTTGTAATCACTTTGACCATGAAACTTGATCGCATCTTTCGAAAGCCTCTAAGAAAACTAGGAAAGTTTTTCCGCGAAGAATTGAAAATAACGTGATCACAAGACGATTTTGGAAACTAGGATTTGCGCTTCTTCAAAATGGGAAATCACACGCGAGTCACTGAATTCTTCAAATTTTTTTATCCTCAAATTTGGGCACTTGTTGTCGTTAAGATGATTACTAACTTGGTGATAATCTGCTGGGCACTGGTAGTCATATTATATTGTTTGGGCCGAGCCGAATGAGCGCGTGGATCGCGAGGCACTGGCTCAGTCAAGCTTTACCCGCCCGCAATTTAAACGGCGCCGCGCAACTCTCTGATCCCCTACCTATTTTACCTGTATATTGTGTGGTTCATTGTACACAGTTCACGACGCATCTTTCACTCGATGCATTTTATTTGTGTAGAATCCATTTACAGAGGTCGAATTCCTCTTACAAAGGATCTCGTATCTCGTATCGTTTGGTGAGAGGATTTGCTCTTGATAGTTTTTGGGCAAAAATCGGTGAAGATTTCAAGATTACCTAAGGAAAGAAATTCCTATATTGATAGCTGTAAACATCGATAGCATTAATTGAGATCCATGATCCGATTTTCTTTGCTATTCATCATTTTTTATCCGATGAGGATGCAGTGTCATCTGCGAGATTGTAATTCATTCGATTTCTCAGAATCACGTCAATCACTGGCAATTACTTGCCACACGGTACAGTCTCAGCCTTAAATACCGGATTGAACAAATGAGAATTAGAAAAAGTGCTTTCAAAACTACCGAACGATATCAGAACGTCGCTGATCTTCATTCTTCATTCGCCGGAATCGTATTGTTTTTCAGTGATTTATCGATAAATTTTCACGAATGCGCGCAGAGGGAGTTGTCAAAAGTCTCTTCTGAACTCTTACGATTAGTTCGTAAATACAAATATCACAGAATTACAAAGGGTAGCTCTACTAGTAGCCGCATTACTTTGAGAGCGGAAATAATACTGCCGAGCCTAAACTTCAGGAACCACTCGATCCTAGGATAACGGGAAAATTAATAGGAAAAATCTGACTATGGGAAAAATAAAATTGTCTGTAACTTTTCCACATCATCTCCAACCACGCAGATCCCGTACGACATCGTGCAAGCTCAAACCTTGCATGGCGCCAAATTCAAACTGCCGCTTAAAATTGTAAAATTACTTCAGCCGTCTATTGAGAAAATGTTGCCCATCTGAATGATTTTTCACTCTAATCTAATGAATACATTTTCACAATTTTATTTTGAAGACTTAGTTGATATTCTGCACTCTCTCAGCAAAAACTTTGGCTTTACTGACATGTACTTCTTTATTCAAATTCTGTGTATTTGGACCAGAATAAGTATCTTGAAGAATTCAAATGAAAACGGTCACAACCCGGAAATGAGTGATATTCGTGTTTCTTGAATCCGGGTTGCGACGCCTTGACTTGCTTAGAGTGAAAATTTCACTCAAAGCGAGTAAAGATAATGCGAATCTGTTCAGAGAGAAGACACCCTGAAAATAAGACACCCTCATCAGGGATCAGACAAACTATAAACCCAACTCCGAATTTGAGGAATACCTCCGAAAATGCGCCTACTCTCAAACATAAGTAATCCTCTGAAATGAGATGGCGTGTTGTAGAAGTGATCTCATCTTTTGCATAAATCGATTCAAGTACACATGCAACAATCACAAGTCTATGCATTCTATCAATTTTCTGATTCCAATGAATATTCATCAATAACTCGAAATGGGATTTGATTTTTGTTCATGATTTATTCGATCGACCGTCTTCTTGGGCATATGAGTTACAACTTTACAAGATATCCTTCAAAAATATGCCCTCCTCCGAAGATAAGTCTTCTCATCTAAGCCAGAAAATCTATGAGACACGTCTGAGTTTTGGCGAACCTTATTTTTACTGAAAATCACAGCTTTGGTCGGCGATCATTAGAGCATTACTGCCGATCTTCATGCTCAAAAAGCACAGCCAATTCCTCATCACCAAAATCACAGTCTCGATCACAACTACTGACTCACGATTCACTTTTTCTACACACCACAAACTTCAACCATCAGCATCCCAATAGTTTCAACTTTCAAATCCAGCCATCCAATTTTTACCTTTAAAAAAACTGTTTAAGTTAACCCGCCATCCTCCTCCGTTGTCGTCTAAGTCAAAACTACCCAATTGCAGTTTCGACTGGCAGCTTAGATACCGTCTCAATTCTAGACAATAATCGGTCTTGGTCCATAAGAGACAGAGTGAGAGTGGGATTATAACAACACACGCAAGCAGTTACGTGAAGTTGGCCCGCCACTTTGAGATGAATACATCAAAAAATCAAGCAAAAAATCTCGAATTCAATGGTGCAACTCTTTTAATTTGAACAATTTGACCATTTGAGCAATGATTTTTCAAAGTGCTGAAATATTACCCCCCACCAAAACACAATAAAAGCTCATTATCCCGCGAATATATGCAGTAGGAAAACTTATGCAGACTCAAATTGAAGCTCATAATTTGACCATATCGATTCAATCATCAGAACTTATCACTATTCACGCAAAATTGTTTAAACAGACTGGGAGAAGTCCCCATGTATGAGGTATAGGCAAGGGCCGACTGGTGGGGACCATGCGGAATATGCGTGCTCCTCCTTCGCTGCCTCTCCTCTGCCGGTCTATACCTTATACATGGGGACTTCTCCCAGTCTGTTTAAACAATTTTGCGTGAATAGTGATAAGTTCTGATGATTGAGTCGATATGGTCAAATTAAGAGCTTCAAATTGACCCCCCGTGGGTTTTCCTACTGCATATATTCGCGGGGTAATGAGCGTTTATTGTGTTTTGGTGGGGGGTAATATTTCAGCACTTTGAAAATTCATTGCTCAAATGGTCAAATTGTTCAAATTAAAGGAGTTGCACCATTGAATTCGAGATTTTTTGCTTGATTTTTTGATATATTCATCTCAAAGTGGCGGGCCAACTTCACGTAACTCACGCAAGCTTCTAAATGTATAATATACGCACGCGGTCGATGTACTAGCTTGCGCTTTTGCATGAACTCACGCACAAATACTCACGGAGAAAGTCGCAATGAATCAGAGGCTGTGTATGTGTGTTCGAAAGATTGGAAGAAAGAGGGAGAAGCTCGCAATTCTTGTATCGGTGTGTAAGTATGATGCTGAGAGCTATACCTATATATATTTTACGAGATTTTAACCGGGAGGACTTCAGGCGATATATATGTGTCTGTGTGTGTGTGTGCGCGCGTGTGCGTGCAAGCTCTCATGGCGCGAAGATATGATTACGGAAGTGGTTAGCGCCTTGCGTGCTGAGTGAATCGTTTTATTGATGAATTTCAGAGGGATAGGATCCATGGTACAAGTGTCAATTTAATCCCACAGAGGGAACAGCTGAACAATTGTCCATGTTCGGTCTATGTAGATTAGGTCGTCCGCTTTTTCCCCTTATTATTTGTGTAGACTTCGTCGATCCCTAGAGAGCGTTTTTATGACTAGAAATGGAGGTAAAAACTTCGAGTGTACACTGGAAAGTTTTCCTACCCCCCCCCCTCCCACCGTAAAGCCATTTTTCGTGATTTTTCGGTCAAATTCTTACCTCAGTTGTTGGCTTTTCCTGCGCATGCGCATCGATGAATACCCCTGAAAGTATTCTTGACTGATACATGATAAAACTTCCTTCGGAATGACTCCATGATGGATTCAAACAGATGCATCTCAACCAGAGTTGTGACTACTTAGTTCCAAAAAGTGGAAGAGCTGATGGTATAAAATCTGTGAGTCAAACAGCGGTTATCTGCCAGCTCTGAGGTCACGGATTTGACACATCGGACTTTTTCACTTCTCCAAATCAGCCTCAACTCTGATGCATCAAAATGACATCATCAGGGGTCATTTTGAAGGATATTTCGTCAGCTATCGATTAGAAATACTTTTATCCGATGTATAGGCGTGAAAGCGTTTGATTACGCACATTCGTAGGAGAGACTCATAGGCAATAACCGAGGAAAACATTTGGCTCAATAATCACGAGAAATGGCTCTACAGGGAAGATTAGAAAACTTTCTTACGTCTGCTTTCGAAGTTTTTTCTTTCATTTCTAGTCATGGAATGACCACTCTTGGGGTCGAAGAAGTCTTTGAAAAATTTTTGGTAAATAACGGACACCCTAGTAAATAAATGGACTAAAAAAAGAGTGTAACTACTCTTCTGCCCGATTCATTACTAGAAGTCAGCATAGATTGTTCTCTCACTTAAATATTGTTACATTGAAAATATAGCTCAATTGAGGGAAATCAGTACGAAGGAACTTTTTAAGGCTTTCAAATTATCGGCTCGATGGGCATGATCAGTAATGAACATATACTTCATCTCCGTTGAACTCTATTCACCCACTCCTATAAGATCTCAAACCTGAATTCATTACAAGATCCAACAGATTTCACCGACGAACAGTGCAAAAAGCTTTGATTTTCCAATTCCTTCCACAAACTGCTGTTATTTTATTTTGGCACATAAGATCTTTGATCATTCTTTATGGTTGAAAGTTCCTTTCTCAAATTTTTCGGATTTGGTTTGAGCTCAATTTTGAAGGCAAATCAAAAAATTGGTCCGTTTTCCTAATTATATGACCTGGCC
Organism: Eretmocerus hayati; assembly: GCA_029851415.1. Lineage (NCBI taxonomy): Eukaryota > Metazoa > Arthropoda > Insecta > Hymenoptera > Aphelinidae > Eretmocerus > Eretmocerus hayati. Next base: position 117,227,933 of record CM056744.1, on the reverse strand, counting down.
CTAACTTTCTTCATGCCTGGATCAAAATTGATAATACCAAACCCTGTGTACTACTTGATAGAATTCCTCATCCTGGCATATATTTTGGGAAGGTGAGCTACGAAAGAATGACACAATTTTTTAAGAAGTCCGGAAGTTGCAAATCCAAAAGTGTCTTAGGTTCACTCTTCATAAAATATCACTACTGATTTTGAAAATTGGGGCCAATCGGCCCTATTCATGATTAAAAAACAGATCTTGAGATAAATCTCGAAGTCATCCGAGAGTAATGAAAAAAGTCCCAAGGTGAACCTATAAGAGTGCTCTGATTGGTATACGTACCTTTAATGAATTAGGGACTAATCAGAAATGTCGTTAGGTCATTCAATGGAACCCTATTCCTGTGTTTTTTCTTTATTTTAGGTTGGTTGGATAAGCAATCGTTCAGTCAACTTCATCGATTGGAATAGCCAGCTTGACTGAATTTTCCGCTTACCCAAGTTGAATTGTTATAGTCTCGGTGACATCTCAACATGACGTACTTTACCGTTTCTGAAGTTTACTCGGGACAACTCGAGGACATTTTAAAATTGCAATAGAATTTATAAATAAAGTTTGACACGATGTCTCCCGAGGTGATGCGGTATGATAAATTTCAACGGTAACGTAAACTATTTCAAGCGCCGCGATATAACACAAATTTCAAGATGCATTTTTACTGATAACCCGAGTCCTCCTCTTGCATCTGCAATCTCCGAATCGAATTGTAAATTGGTAGGCTTTATGTGACCGTTTTGAATCGATCTACGAAAGAAGCTTACATTGTCGCGCCTATTGGCTATTTTGATATTGCGTAACTGAGGATAAACTTTTCAAGAGCAAAGCGTTTGAATCGGTTTCTCGAGTATATATTCGAGCTGGCTATTCAAACGGACGATTGTCGATTCTACTATAGCGTCTTAGGAGCATGCAGGATTGGCATTTCCTCAATATTCTGTGAATATTTTTGTGTTTATGGCATTGATTCATTATCAGTCCCTCATGTATTGAAAATCATTGAGAATCCCACTACTTTGAGAATTAGTAGTTCATCCATCCTAAGGTTTTTGTCTGGATAATTTATCTCTCTCAATACAAATTTCACTCACAATTTACAATTCCATTTTATTGAAGCCGGTTCTACACTCAACTGATACAGATTGACTGAGACTTGGACGCTAGATTGAAACCTTGACTGGTTCACCAGACTGTGGATCTCTTGTCTGGATTTATTTTAGATTCTTTAGGACATTGGAAGTCACTCGCAAGTTCAGGCATGTTCGAGAGTGATGATCCCATAACTCGAAATTCCGTCGGAATGTGCAGTGAGCTGTACAAATTTATCAACTGATCACGAGCATCCTTTTTCATCCAAAAAAACTTGTCGAGCTAATCCAAAACATCTAATGAGGTGAGAGATCTAAGCCTGTCAGCATAGGCTCTGATCCGTTCCTTTCTGTACATTTTTTAGAAGCACGATATACTTCTTTTACGCCGCCGTTGTCTGTCACACATCGACCTTGCCTAATTTTGCCATTCAGCTGGAAAGTAAAATGATGATCATTTACAAGAGGTATGACAGGAAGAAGCTTCAAATGAAAAGATCTTCATTTTCGGGAGTACAAGATATGCTCTTCAGAACATTTTTTGAAGGTAGCTTAGAATGACGCATTGCTTCAGGACAGCAACAGTGACTACAGTCACAAGTATGGTGAGCCTGAGGATCGCCTTAGAACAAGAAACCTGAAAATATTCCACTCTCCCATCTCGACGAGAAAGAAATTCCACATCCTTGTTCTTCTTCCTCGGGACTCGAGCACGAAATTATTCCATCTCTTCCATTGAGTTTCTTCTCAGTGATACTACCGGGAAAGTATAATTTTCATAGACACCCACAATAGTGATTTAGTATCGATATCATCCGAGTAATGAAATATACGATATCATGAACATATATGACCATGAAATCCAGGGTGCTGGATGCGCTTGCAGGTTGAGGGACAATGCGTACAACTAGGAAACGCTGATCCGGAAAATGCCAGAGCCCATAAGAGGTTCAGGAGGTTGCCCATCATCCTGCGAATGAAGGGCTTTGAAGGCAAATGGTATAGAGGGTAAGGTGGCGTCGCAGCGAGACGAGAACGAGCCCGCCAGCGCTCGAATATCGCAATTGCACCATATCACTGAGTAGAGTTCATATCAATGAATTCGCCATCTTTCGTAAAGCTGGAGCGCGCAATGGAAAATAATTGGAACGAGTAACGCTCAATTATTTCATTTCATTAACGATCACAGATTTCAATAAATATGTTACAGTTCCCCATGTACAAAGTGGTCATCCAAGCACTGGCGATTTGATTAGGCAATTGCAATTCAATCCCCTGCTCATTTCGTAGAAGCGAATAAAAAATAATTTTGTACCACAACTCCAGTTTATACAACCTAATTTAGAATTAATTCCTTTTTGCCGCATGTCACCGGCCTCAGGTAGCAATTACGAGAAGAGATTGCTCGCCTATGGGTGCTCGAAGCCACTGTGTTGGCTTACCAGGAGTTGATTGTGAGCACGGTCGTATACACAGGTCTGGAAACTCCATTGGTTTAGCGGGCGCTCGTAATGAGACATGGTGAGATTCCAATTTTGACCACGGCAAAAGGGGCGCTTCGATCATGTTAGCATATCATCAAATGAAAACATCAATATAACCTCATGAGATTATCGAAAAGAGATGTGGTTGTGCATAATACATTAGAGTTGAGCAGCCTTCGTGTCGTGAGTGATCGAATGTTATGAGCTCTAATTGAGAAACCACGAAAAAATACACTCAATGACTATCTGGTCACCAGATTCTGGTAGTTATTTTAGAAACACCCAACACAATTCAGACTACTTCCATTAGTGAAATAATTTTTCAAAGTCTGAGAAAATTACATATGTGTCGCCAAAACGTAACTTGGTGCAGATTTCCAGAAACATCACCGACTCGATCACTTATCTCATCATTTTTGGAAAGATTACGAATCCGAAATGAGAGTGAAAAAAAAGATACATCAGAATTCAATGATCAACTCGCGAGTTGAGTTTCTTTTCAAGTTCCCGTATTCAAAACGCCGCAGATTCCTGTAAGAGAGCATTTCATGTCATGATCTGTTTGAAATCCAGCATTCATACACTTCAAAGTGTGAAATGGCTAATCATTGGTCGCAAGATCCTTCTTTGCATGTGATGAGTCTACGATAGCATTAAAACACTGTCTTTCTCGGGCGTCATTCGTTAGGGGATGAATACAGGTAACTAGTTATTGTGAAAGTTATTTTGAAATCCACGGGCTCAATGTTTTGGTGACTGAATTATCTTTTTCCAATCGCAACATCACTTATTATTGTACCGTCTTGTTAGGTTGTTATCCGTTTGCAATGTTTTGAGATTCCTAGCAGAAAGATCATGAAAAGTAAACACTGACCAACTCGACCGCAGCGCCATGGATCCTAGTGGCGGGTAGGGGAAACTTTCGGTCTTCACTAAAGGCGCCGGGTTTTCTGGGGGAATTTCCAGACCTGTATATACGACCGTGATTGTGAGTTATGATGGCGTTTACTCAATTGATAAGATCTTCTAATTAGCTAGCTTTGACTAGAGCTCCATATTTATCAGTCCAGTGTGCTCAAAAAGCCGCGGTCCATTCCATCAGGGATATTGCTACAACAGCAAAAGTCGTTCTTATAGGGCCCGTGTCATGATCGCAAGAGGACGAGAACAAGAGGATATGTACGGAGGTAGTAATAGGGAAGTTACTGCGCCAGGTACGATTTCATACAGTAGGACCTTCTCCCAAGATTCACAAATCTCACTTGCACGGGAAGGGAGCATTTTTTACTCTAGATAGGCCGGTAAGGGGAAATCTTCATAGCAACTCACAAGAGTGTGGGTAGTGTCGGATTCACCCGAGAAAACTCGGGCACCTACCGACTGAAACTCCTCCCCGGAGGGCTCCAATCCGAAGGTGAAGGAACAGAGAGTATAGAGAAAAGGTGAAAGATGCAGGGGGGCTTGCAAAAAAACGAGAGCCCTGAAGCGGTCCAAGATTCCACTGGGCTCATACGCACTGAGGCGGTTGATATGGTAAAAGCACACACACACGGGTGCTGGGGATGAAGACTGGGGGCGGGAAAGTTGTCGTGTGCTCCCGAGATACTTAGATCTCCCTTGCCGGAAGACTGGGGCCGGGGAGTCGTTGCTCTCCCAAGATCCGAAGATATCGCTTGCGAGGGGGGGGGGGGAATATTTCTACCTATCTGAGGTCAAGTAGCTTAGCTGTCTCAATTCTCCTACAAAGTGATTTTTTGCAAGTTTGTGGGAGGGTGTACTGACTCGTTCGTTTAAAACAATGAAAATTGGAGGAAACAAATATAAAGTTGGTTCCCTACCCGGCAATCATATTGATTCTATCAGTCCGAATCACTGTTACTGTCATACGTCATACACATTGACGCGTCAAAATATTTTTGCACCGTATCTCGTGTGTGCTACCATTAATGATGTAAAAACTCACCACTTTGCCGTGCTAGAAAATGAAGAAATCACCAGGGGTCACTCCACATCGCTTCTTCACTCATATTTTTAGTTAACTCGAGATAATAAACATAAGAAGAATTGCGGCAGGTTCACGAAGTACCTATGCCTGAGATTGGGGATTGGGGCAACTCTGGTATGTACAGTTAACATCTTCTTTGTTGGAGGCAAAGTTGTGACCCTCCACTAACTAATTTGATTCAACGTAGGTGAGTAGTAAGCAATTACACCAGCCACAAATCCAGTACAGGGACATCCGTTTCCTACGACGGGCTTTTCCAAAAATACAAACAACGTGCTAGCTCGGATTCGTAGAAAATTCAGCTTAAAAAGAATTGACTGGAGATAGCGCGAGATCCTTGTAAACATCTCTCATTTTAGCATCATGCATCACTTCAGCTGGATAACTGACATAATTTCTCATCGAATCAATTTTATCCAAAGCCATTTCCTCGTGTTATTTTGTCCATCCGATTGGCCTTGGGAACGAATTCAGTGACACTATAAATTACTCATACGAATGCACGTTTCAAATTTGTGAACACTGCTGAACGTATGAAAATCCTTAATGGATGTCAAAGCCTTCTGCACAGCCACACTTAATCCCATTAGACTGAAGTCTAATCAATAAATCGCCACGAGACATTAATCTTTGATTCCAAAAATATGACATCCAACTCGATAAACTACTGGATCATGACAAGCTTACGAAGAGCACCCAGGGGTTGTGGAACACGATTTTGACTGAAACTCTATGGATAGTCTCCTTTTACTGCCAAAAGATGAAATCCAGAGCCGCACTTGCAAATGCCCAACCGTTTTCGAGCTGCAGCTTATAACATTAGCATCACGAGTATATCTACTATCGGTTTAAAAATGATTGACACCTCGAGTATTTTTGTAATTCCAGCCAAAAAAAAATCGCAAAATTTTTTAACCTGGATATTCTTAAAGAGCATTTAATTGAGCACCGTGGGAAATTTGCAAAATCAGGATCACGCCATAATTGGAGCCGTGGCGGCTATCAAAGTGTAAGAAAATGCAGAAAAAATGATGATTTTGCAGATACCTGAACTTTGAGTGAGCGCCAAGCGTTGAAAAAGAGCGCTAATTTTTTGCCAATTTTTTCAGTGATAGTCTTAGAATATATGAGTAGATTCGCGTGATAAATTTTTGAAAAAGTTAATAACAATTGGAGATATGCAATTTTTTGCTATCTCGGGACCTATTGATGATACGGATATGAATCAAACGGGAAACAATTGCAAAAAATTATTGATAAACAATGACGAAGAGATATTGAGATTGATTGAAAATTGTGGGAGTGGCGGGAGGATAAAGTTGCGAAAGATGAAACGTGTTGAGCATTGAGAGAGCCGCTTTTGTTCGAGCGCCGCGGGGGGCCTCGAGCCATGAACGACGGCCCGTATACCTGAACGGCGGGGAGCCCGGTGTATAGCAAAGATGGTAATCCCTTCGGCGGGACCGACGGACGAAAACCACCAGCTATTAACTTGAAACCGCAATTGTAAAGGGTATTTGGAAAACTATTGGAATGAATGGCTGAAATAAAGACAGTCTCGGCAGTGCAATAATTAAGTGAGAGAAAAGAGCGAGAGGCGTGTTCGCTCCATATAAGTATGAAATACATTGACCATGGTAGTACACGCACCAGATCGAAAAATATAAATATATACTGCTGCAAATTCCGATGACCTTTTTTTTTTTTTTATAGCTTTCGACTCGCTGAGGCCAGGAAAATGCGAGTTTTATAACCCTTATCGCAAAAGATTTTTCCGGGAGGCTCGCGCCCCCCGGACCCCCCACGGGGGGCTACCGCCCCCCTACCCCCGCTTCGCCGTCCGTTACCGATCGCGGTTTTGTGTTCGTCACAAATCGTATAGACACTACTTTACGGCAACGTAGATGCTACTGCTCCCAGTCAACGATATCAATGGTATAGTGATAGTGCTAGTGGTGATGACGGTGTTAGTGGTGCTCATTGATTTCTGTTATTTTAGTGTTGCGCGAATGGATGAATGAATCTGTGTGCGTGTGTACTCTATTAGCCCTTCACTTCTCCTACGAATTAATCTAGCCCTACCCCTTTTCCTCGCCCTGACGGAAGAGCACTGCCACCTCCTCGTTGGTTTCCGTTGGACAACGTTATTGCGGTTTAAGAATATCACTCATCCGTGATAACGTTGGCTGAGAGCAGTAGCATCTACGTTGCCGTAAAGTAGTGTCTATACGATTTGTGACGAACACAAAACCGCGATCGGTAACGGACGGCGAAGCGGGGGTAGGGGGGCGGTAGCCCCCCGTGGGGGGTCCGGGAGGCGCGAGCCTCCCGGAAAAATTTTTTGCGATAACGGTTATAAAACTCGCATTTTCCTGGCCTCAGCGAGTCGAAAGCTATAAAAAAAAAAAAAAGGTCATCGGAATTTGCAGCAGTATATATTTATATTTTTCGATCTGGTGCGTGTACTACCATGGTCAATGTATTTCATACTTATATGGAGCGAACACGCCTCTCGCTCTTTTCTCTCACTTAATTATTGCACTGCCGAGACTGTCTTTATTTCAGCCATTCATTCCAAAGTTTTCCAAATACCCTTTACAATTGCGGTTTCAAGTCAATAGCTGGTGGTTTTCGTCCGTCGGTCCCGCCGAAGGGATTACCATCTTTGCTATACACCGGGCTCCCCGCCGTTCAGGTATACGGGCCGTCGTTCATGGCTCGAGGCCCCCCGCGGCGCTCGAACAAAAGCGGCTCTCTCAATGCTCAACACGTTTCATCTTTCGCAACTTTATCCTCCCGCCACTCCCACAATTTTCAATCAATCTCAATATCTCTTCGTCATTGTTTATCAATAATTTTTTGCAATTGTTTCCCGTTTGATTCATATCCGTATCATCAATAGGTCCCGAGATAGCAAAAAATTGCATATCTCCAATTGTTATTAACTTTTTCAAAAATTTATCACGCGAATCTACTCATATATTCTAAGACTATCACTGAAAAAATTGGCAAAAAATTAGCGCTCTTTTTCAACGCTTGGCGCTCACTCAAAGTTCAGGTATCTGCAAAATCATCATTTTTTCTGCATTTTCTTACACTCTGATAGCCGCCACGGCTCCAATTATGGCGCGATCTTGATTTTGCAAATTTCCCACGGTGCTCAATTAAATGCTCTACAAGAATATCTAAGTTAAAAAATTGTGCGATTTTTGTTTTGGCTGGAATTACAAAAATACTCGAGGTGTCAATCATTTTTAAACCGATAGTATGCATATCTTTTTCGAGAACGGGCCCATATGGGCAATGCAAGTGCGGCTCTATGTTTCACCTTTTGGTGATTTAAGGGGACTATCCCCAGAGTTTCAGCCAAATCCGTGGCCCACAACAACTGGTCGCTCCTTGTTAGTATCTACAGTGACAGACAGTGTAGAGTATGAATTTTGGGACGATTACAAAAAAGTTAAACGAAGAACGGAACAACGTCAAATAGGGTAGGAGTCTCGATAAGTACGTTATAAGTAGCTAACATTCCTGACCGATTCTCCCATTGGCTTTTGCAAGCTTAAAATTATCTCAAAGAACACCTCTTTAGTCATCGTACTTCTGGGGTCTTACCATAGAAAACACTCACGCCTAACGATATGTTCCTGCTCGTATCTTTTGCACATTGCTCTCATCACTATTATTAACAAGACGATTTTATTTCATTCTATGCATATTCATGTTTCAAGATTTGAACAAATTAGAGCAAGGTATGTCCAATTTTACCACCCCAACTTTTCGTGATATTTCAAGTGCGGCATAGCTATTATTTCTTCTGATAAGGCTATTTTAGCCAATTTAAAAGTCGCGGGAAACTGGTTATTTTTTCAAGTACAAAGTGCTTGGTCCTCGTTTGCATGGACTCCAATCACCTAGTCTATTACTTGCATTAATTCGTCAATGAAGCTCAAGATGTCATCGATGTATATGGGGAAATCACTTGAACTGGACAATTTTGACGTCAAATTTTCAGCATTTTCAGAACTAGCACTATCTCTGCAGAAATTTTTTTCGTAAGAAGGATACCTCGAAGAATGGTAAGATACTCGTGTAACTCATTATAAAGCTCCGCCGTGGCATTCTGATTACTCTAGTTGGTACTGGTATTATATCTCTATGGTTGATACACGTTCTCGCAAATATATGGTATCCGTAACGCTAGGAGAAGGAATAGAGGATAGGTTTAACAATTTACAGTATTTTCTGTAAACTTATGTCACAGAGAATTGGGGTATATATACCCAACACTTCGCTATTTCCGAGTTATCGACTGGACAATTCTTTTCTCTACACAACATTTATTCACACTTTACAACCACATTCTTATAAGCTATACTCACTTTCACAATTCTCTATTGTATGTTGATTTGGATCGATTGCAACTTCAAAAGGAATAGCTCCACTGAATCCTCTATTCTTTCACGATGGTTCGCGATGGTCTCGAATTTCATGTTGCAATAAACCATTCTTAAATTCAACCTTCGGAAACCACTCAACATTGAACAGGGTAGTGCAAGTGAATGATACGCTCCAATGATTCTGTACATTTCAGTAGAGTAATGGCATTTCGTATGTTACATTGCATAATACAAATTTTTAGTCAAACATTCACTCATGACTCATCCGAAGACCGTTGTCTCGATTAATTTCTCACTGGACCATTAGGAATATTAGCACTAGTTATAAGTTATGATTAATATTTATAATTATATATATATATTACAATGAAGTGAATCTGATGTTTGCTCGGAGGTACGTCTCGAGACAGGTCATATGATCATCAGTTTCATTAAAAATAACATAGGCCCATGAATACAAAATTCCTCGGTAAGGGAAGGAAAAAGTCATTCCTGGCGTATTTTGAGCTGCCAAAAATGAGTCCGAACTTAGAACAGTATCTTTCCCAGCCGTTTTCAACTTACGGCCATATTTGTAGGTCATAAAAATCTAGGTATGAGTTTTGGCGTTTTAAAGTCGAATTGCCCCCTTTTATAGCGAAATTCAGGGTGGAACTGCTTTTGCAATCAAATTTCACGCCGAAAACATTTTTTAAAGGGAATTTTTGTACTTTCTGGGAAGCCGGAGAAAATCCTAAATGTGCTCAAATTTCCCCGGTGGCGTATCTTTGTCCTTAGGCTAAAATGATGACTGAATGATTCGAAACCAAGGGCAGGATCAAATTCCATGTCAAATTTGACCTCGGAAGCTTATTTTTGAGAATTTTAAGCGATTCTGGGAAGCTGAAGAGGGAACGCGAGTTGAATATCACACATATCGGGCTCTGTGTTGATGCTGTGTGATTTTCTTAGCGAATTTGCCCTGTTTTTATGTCCGTCTCCTCACATTTCTAAAATTTCTCAAATAATGCGTTTTTGACGTAAATAATGAGACGTAGAATTCGATTCCGCTCTTAGCCCGACCATAGAGATACTGGGTTTCCACCTATGTAGTCACCAGTATGGTCTAAGACAAAAATACCCCACCGAGGGAGCCTTAGCATATGTAGGGGTTTCTTTAGCTTCCTAGCCCAGAAATTCTGAAAAAACACGCTCCTAGCTCAGAATTCAGGAGAAATCCAGGATAAATACGCCCCTAACTTAGAATTTGATTACCAAAACGACCCTGCTCTTAGTTTTGCTGCTAGAAATGCAAAATCTCATGCATAGGTAATTTTGAAATCCGTAAGTATCGTCATAACTTGAAAACGGCCAACGAATGGTTCTATCCTTATTCAGCAGCTCAAAATACGATAGAATTGACTTCCACCTTTCCTGATCGGAAAATTTTTTATTTTTGTGGGCCTGTGTGATTTCATGGAGAATTCATTGCATTGCCTCCTCGACCAGATCCTCGAGTAGTCCCAGTGCAAAGTATTTCCATCAGGAACATAAAAGACCCAGCAAAATCGGAGTGAGAGACGCATGCCCTTATACATAGGCTGAGTTGGGATATGAATTCGAGAAAAATTGATGATTGATATCCATTTGCTCATTTGCGAAGTAAAAAGGCGAGCAGAAGAATTATTCGATTGTAATTTTGGTGGTACTTATTGATATAACTTATTCATCGAGATAGAACTAAGATGGCACAATCATGAACTGTGTATATTTTCAACGTAAAATTTGACGCCCAAAATAAATTAGTAAGGAAATGTTGAGTGATGTATTAGTAATGAACCGAAGAAACGGGTAATTCAGATTTCATTGGAACTCCAAGAGTCTGATTCTTGTCATCGTCTGATCCATGTAAGCTTCAAAAAATATCATTAAGAGCTTGTTGTAGCACTGTACCATCGCATCGTCTCTCTCTTTCAAATCCAGACACGATCAGGAATAATGGATCCATTCACCAAACGCTGCACCTGTTCTCCGGATTCATTTTGGATCCTTTGGGGCATTGGAAATCTCTTGCAAACTCAGGCATGTTCGAGAGTGATCCCCTAATTCGAAATTCGGCCGGACTGTGCCGTGATTCCATCAAATCTATCAATACACCCCAAACATCCTTGGCGACACAGAAAAAACTTGCCGAGCTGATCCAAAACATCTGCTGGGGTGAGTAGTTCAAGCCTGGTAGCATAGGTTCTGCTCCGTTAGTTTTCGTCCACTTTTCGTAAGCACGATATGCTGCCTTTATACCACCATTATCTGCTACATTTTCACCTTGGGTAAACTCACCATTCACCTGGTAACCCAAGAGTTCATTCATTATAATAAGTCTCACATTAATCGACGATGTAATGGTTGATGAGATAATTCATGATATAATGTCACACTCGATGGTTATTATTCTTGAATACTCTGAAAAATAACTTTTCTGTGACTGTACTACTTAGCTACGTCAGTCGTACGAAAATTCCTCACCGACGTGATCATTTTTTTGCATCTGCTAATTGGGGCAAGTACCCTCACGGGATGAGAATATTTCAGGAGAACATTTCAACGGAGTATTTCTGTAAAATCCTCCAGGAATCTCCCAGGAACATTTCAGGGACTATTTCGTGATATTTTATTGGACTATCTCATAATAATCTTTCAGAAAGCTCCCGGAAATACCTCATGGAATACTACAAACAACGTTTCAGAAACCTTACGCCAAAAGATTCATGAATTCCACTGCGAATATACATTACATTGTTGATTCAACTCAGAACACTACTGTTGAGTTGAGAACAGTTTCTCAGATCTGCCATGAGAGGATACTGCTAATCTAGACATCTATTCCATCCTATTTCTCGAGGAAACTGCTCCTGCAGATGCACGAAAAGAATCTCTCTGAAGCTTCAGCCCAATTTATTTATATCTATGTATAATGTAATCATGTCACTGAGCACTTTCAGTTATCACCTATCACGGTGAAATATGGGAATCTCCTCCATCGCACGCCCGAAAGTCAAGCTCTCATTTCTCATTAGGCTATTGGGTGAGAGATTTCAGGAGATATAGCTCTACCGTGAGAAATCCCATGGAATTTTATAGAAATCCAAATAAAACATTGAGGAATTCTCCTGAAAAATCTCTGATATGTTGCTAAGAATCTTTATTGGAAGCTCTCAGGAACTTTTTCCATGTGGAAAAACCTATCCAGAAAGGTTCCAGTGAAATTTTCCTGATATCTTTCATTGGAAGGTTCCGCTGACAGACATCTACAGATCTTCCAGCAGCGTTTTTGTGACAAATGTCCATGAAAGGTTCCATCAAAATTCCTAGCTACGGGCATAACTATGTTTCAGAAATATTTCAAAGGAATATTCCAATTTTCCGGGTGAAATATTTTTGAAGACTGTCCATGCTGTGTGTGTGCAAGTCAGAACTACATGTCTGGAGGGAATATTCCGATTGAGATTTCTTCGACTACTATCTGATAAATATGCTGGTTCCTGATTTCAGTGGTAGGTGTGTTGTGGAAATAGCATTTATCTTTTATTTCTAAGCCGTGGGTGAGGAGGCATGGTGATCAGAACCGCAGAGCCCATCGGAGGAAAATGATTGAAAGAATAAAGAGGTAAAATATATCAAAAAAGTTGACCTCTGAGAAATTGAATCGATCTTCATAAATGCAGTATCCAATGGTACTCCATAATCTTCATTTCTAATATTTCATGCTCCGCTATCTGTTAGTTCAGAAATCGAAGAAGTATTTGAATCTGTGAAATCTGGATTCGTTATTATACATATAACAAAGAAAGAATGGTCGATCTTTTGAACAGGAATGTGGTCCATGTTCGTGAAAAATCAAAACTATCCAAAATTATCATCAACTTACAGGACTTTTAAGTAATTCGTGAGTATAATTCCCGTACTGATCGATAACGCACTGAACTCTGTCCTTAAATTTCGCTCTTGTATCATTTTGCCACCAGTTGATAACTCCACCATGAGGGCCATATTGACTGCCAGACGTGTCAAATCCGTGAGTGATTTCATGGCCAATCATGTATCCAGTAGATCCATAGTTCATGTACCGTGGGCGGTCCGCATTGAACATGACGCCAAGTAAAATCCCAGCTGAGACAACTAAAATATGTGAAGAATATATCACTTATGCTGTAAAATGAGATGCAATATGTAGTTTTGGCATACTATGAATTCGAGACTTTCATGCACTCGATTCGTCATTTTCGACCCGTCACCGAGTCCCAAAATTATTAACCTGCTATCGATCTAAAGTTTTACTTTCCTTCGACCTTGCGGATATGTGATATTTTGATTTATTTATTGTGCGTAAAAATATTACTTTACTCGCAATTCATCAGAAAGTATACTCCGATACAGGGATGTGAAAAATATATACCGTATCCTCTGAAAGTACATTGCGATCCATCAAGGATGTGAAAACTTTTTCCGCCATCCGAGAGGCAGATTCCCGTCCCAAGCTGCAGGTGTCAGTCGGAATCATTTACAAGGATGCGAAAAATACCTATTGCGCCTCGCTCATGAGGTTTCCTCCTTCCGAGCGATTGTTCCATTTCTCGACAGCTTAGGCCGAAAATTAACTGCTTAAAGTGAGCTACAACCTCATACATTGGTACAAAATATACTATTTCGCATCCTCGTGACGAATCCGACCGTCACCTGCGGGTTGGGCCGAAGCCCATCACTCGGACGCGGAAAAGTACATGACGCAAAACGTGCGAACAATTTCTGCACGCGTTGGAGATTCTCGCTAGAAGTAACATTCAAGCACTCTTCCGAACTTCTTGCATCCCCAGATGTGCACATTTACGCATGCTTGTATGTCCTGCTGTAAAGGTATGCGAGAAATTCGAAATTGTGCGAGAATATTTCATTACCGGTATTCGTCCAGCAATCATTTCAATACAAGGGTGTAAGAACTTCTTTTGCACCGAATCATGGGTTTTCGGCCCGAGCCGCAGGCGAGGGTCGGAATCATCACGAAGATGCGAAATATAGATTTCATTCCCGTGTATCGAATTATATTCTTTGATAAACTGTGAGTAAAAGTCGTCAAGCTGTGCGCAAATTACACGTTTCCGCACAGAGTATCAAAATCTTACTTCTCGCACTTGTTGCGGGACAAACTAATTCCATCAGTTGTGTGAGAAAAATTATCAAACGCAACAGCATGTCATCTACTCCAACAGAAGATGGCAAAATTAAGTCAGGGTTTTGGGTGGGTGATTTTTGCATTAGTATTTTCGGAATAATTGTGACCCTCGCCTTCGCATGGAACTGCCACCCAGTGCGTGAAAACCAACATTTTGATCCGCAGGTCGCAATAAATGAGCTGTTTCATGGAATTTGAACAAAAATTTCGGTACTCTGTGCGAAGGAGTGATCTCTTTCGCCCTTGCCATCGAAACTATTCTTAGAAGTGTATGGAAATGTGGCATCCACGCCCATTGAAAACATCCTTTCTGGTTCGATGTCCCGAAATTCCGAATTCGGAAGGAACTACTTTTGATGAGCATGCATAACTACGCGGCATTCAAATAAATAATTGGAAGCAATATCGTAAGACCTCACTCACTCATTTGGTTCAATGCAGGGAAATAGTGAGCATTTGCACTGGTTAGGAATCCAATATGTAACCATTCGTTTCCCTCGACAGGCTTTTTCAATAATCCATACGACGTATCAGTTAGGAATCGTGAGCAATTCAACTTATTCTGCAGGTAACTATCTGGAGAAAGCTCGAGTGTCTTGTAAAGATCTTCAATTCTAGCTTCGTCCATCACTTCGTCTGGGTAACTGATATAATTTCTCATCGAGTTAATCTTCTCCAAAGCTGCTTCCCTTGTTATTTTGTCCATCCAATTGGCCTTGGCGATAATGATAATTATAAAAGAATTTTTCGAAATATAACCCCAAGTGCACACATGCGAAGCTTGTTACAAATGTACTCCCAATAGAGTCGATCCATGGTATCTCTTTGAGGCATGAGTTTTTGATGACATCAACTCAAAATTTTCAATAGATGATTAAATAGCGGATGTATCTGAGGTTTATAGGGCTTTATGTCCGATCCAGAATATGCGAGCAGCTGAGAGGCTATAGTCCATAAAAGTAGTGGAAGTTTTGATACAGAGCAGAGATAGCGAGAGGAAAAATACTCACATTTCTAATCATTTCTTCCATTTCTTGTCGTAAGTTGAAGAACATTTCAGTCAACATTTCCTTAGAAATTCTATTTTTTGATTTCTTACTGTAGAGAGCACCCACAGCCAACGATATACTGTTGGTCACCTCTTTTGTACATTTTTCCCACCTGATTCAACAAAATCAAATCATTCAATGAAAGCTCAAACTATGAGATAAACGAATGTGATCGTGGATTAGGTCTGTTGGCAAATTCTAATTCTTTCAACGAACCCATTGAAGCTCATTTCAAGCGTTATTACTCAATTGCAAAATGTGTTGAGTCATGCTTGATTCTGACAAAACTATTTTTCTTGCAATGTAGGAGGATCAGTACACGCACAGAATTTTTCGATAAAAATTACGGGCGCAGTTAGGGTAATCGTGGGACGTTCGACATTTCAGGCTACTTATTGCGGATGAGTGTCGAGAAAAATTACCTATACTGTCTGGTAAATTTTATTTCAGCTAAAAATTGTATCGAATTTGGTGAAAAAGTGCGGTGAACTCGGGTAAATTTTGCGGGCACTTGTAGGGTAATTTTTACCGTACCATTATAAAGAAGAGCTGGGTGCACCTGCGCGCGGCGCGAGCTCGCCACCTCGCCAGTTGGGCATCTCATCTAACCTCACAAAAACTTCGGTATAGAAGTACATTATTTGACTCATTCTGATGAAGAAGCCTGGATTTTGATCCGAGGTCGGAGCATACAAACTGACAGAACCATTTGAAACTTGCCTAATCATCCTCATTCTTACTCTTGGTGATATTAATATTGATCAGAGCAACACCACCGTAAGTGGCATGGGAGAAAGCATCTTCTTGGTACAGAGAAAAATTACCCTACACGCCCGTAAAAATTGGCGCTCCTAGGTGGCGCGTCCCACGATTGCCGGCATGTAGGGTAATTTTTCCTGTACCAGTCTCGTAATTTTTATCGAAAAATTCTGCGCGTGTACACAATTTCGTCACATGCATGAGCAGTCCCGCGAAAAGTTCGATATTTGAGGTTCGAAAATGTGCCAACCCCAAATCTCACTTCCGAATGTTCTCAGATGTAATTTGCGATCCTTGAAACATATAAAGTACGTACTGTAACTCGCACACGAATGTACATTTTTCCACTTCTCGGTGACAAGAATAACACGAATAACACGGAACACGGTAGCGGGGTACGGAACCTGACATTTCGCCACTATAATTGATCTCACGGCCAAACGGTTTGAGCTACAGCTTTGCGGAAAAATACTCTCCAAAGTGTGGAAATCATGTTTTTTTTTCAGTACTTTGAACTCTGTAAAAGTTAACCAGTGAAATCCACTGGAAACCAGTAGATTATTACTAGTCCAGTCCAGAGTCGTTCAATGAACGTATCTGGACTGGTTTTTCAGCGACTTTCACTGGTTGATTTTTACAGAAAAGGCATGGAAAAGTTGCGCTTGATGATTTACTTCGAGAAAAATGGGCTCGGAAAGGCCTGGAATGAGAGCGAATTTACTTTTATGGAGGGAAACTGAATAAGTATAATTTTAAGTAAAATTGCGTAACAAAATGTACGTGCTCGCCATGCACACAGAAAGAGATCTTTCGGCTCTTGTAGCAGTCAAATTTGATACACGATATCATAATATTTGATGTATTTGCCCGCCCGAATCCTGAACTAGCCCTACTGCGGCGCTTAACGATCACCAAGGTCGGAAAAATGAGAGATCACAGGGCACGGACCTGATATTTTGACCCCCTTCTCGATGATAATTTTTTTGAGCAATCCTGGATGGGAAATCTAACGACTGTGCCAAAAAGAACACCAAAAAATACATCGAAAATGAATCGCATGATTTCTTTCCCAAGCGTTTTAAGGGTAGTACAAGTAGTTACACATTATTTCAAAGTTTCAATACTCATATCTTTTAGCATGACTTTATGTGACTCATACGATCACGTTCATCAAGGGCTTCAATAATAGCACTCAGAAAGAATCGAAAATGTGTAGAATTGAATGTTGACGCGGTAGCAATAATTACATCAAATTGAAGTATCACAGTTTGGCGCATTGTGGCGTGATTTTATTGTAAGATCATAACTCATGACCTTTTGCGGACGAAATTTGATCTCTAGTGGGTGGAACTCATTCTTCGCAATTGAGTAAAATAAATGCTCAAAACTAAAGATTTGGAAATGTGATCTCGACTCCAGTATCTCAATTCGGATTTACTGTCTCATTCTGATCTAAAAATGAGTTCAAATCATGAAAGGTTTTCAAAATACCATTCAAGTTCGTTTCTGATTTTCGCCTTCTACATTTTTGGAGCATGTAATCGCTCACGAATTTTCAGAGCTCTTTCGGAATGGACTCTCGAAGAATAACATTGGTAGCTCATAGTATATCACCTCTGAATATATCATCATCGCGATCGTATCCGCAAAATTGGAAAATTAAAAATGCATAAGATTGACTTTCAAGTTATAAGATCAGAATATTGGGCATTACCTATCCTCTTGGCGTACAGGAGATTGTGCTCTCAATGAAGCGATGAGTTTTTTACTTCTAATCTCGTAGGTGAGATAATCCACCGCATCATAGACGACCCGCCAAAGTGCATAATTTGCCTGCACACGTTTAGGCGTTTTTTCAATCAGTTCTTCGAATTGTTTGATGTTCGGATGTGCAATGGAGACGAAATCATCTTCAGTCACACTCGCTACTGGTGCCAGTAATGTATTGATATATTCCAACCAGGGAATCGATGGATGTTTTTCAGATAATTCACGAATCGTTCTTAAATCGTATAGAATATCCGTGGATTTGTATTTCATCTCTGATTCTGGAGCTGAAATCTTCGTTGATGGAGCAAGATTCAAATATTAATAACATAAAAAGGCATAAATCTATATAATTGATTACTTTCGAAAACTCACGTTGTATAAACTCCGCTCAAAAGATAGAGTCTCGTTGAGGTCTTTGGTAACCGTATCTCCAATTCCACCTAATAGTTTGGCTATTTCAATCATGTATTCGAGATGCGCATCAGCTTGTTCATTATCTGATGGATTTGACTGAGACTGTAATATGTCTGACTGAAAATTGAGTGAGTTAGGTTTTCTTCATTTATCCAGAGTGAGATGGTGTGATGGATTCGAAATCCACTGGTGCTCGAGACGGTAATTCATGATAAAGTGGTCTCTAAATCAGAGGAGCATGAAAAGCGCTAACACATTCACTTCGATGGGAACCGCAAGGGGAACAACAAGTCCTGAGGTGTGACGACCGAGCCCCAGTCAACGGAACACCGTACCCGGGCTGAGGCCCAAATCCGGTATGGGGGGCCTGGGCCCGAGACCGGTGCTCAGCGTGCTTTGGCCTGTCCCGAAAACTTATACGGGAGGTTGAGACACCTTGGCGTCTCATCCCTGGGGTCTGACAAACTCCCGGCCCCAGTCAGCGCTCGCCGGAGTGTGGAGACCGCACTGACCCGGTGCCTGGGGGGGGGGGGGTGAGTGAGTGTAGGGACTCGCATTGGAATAGTCTTCGGGAGGTCACAATGCGAGCCTCGACGGCTCATCCAGCAACCCGAGGGGCTTCAAGGGAGCCTAGAAGAATTCCAAACTCGCCACCGAGGGGTGGGTCTCGGCCTTGAGCTGGGGGCAGAGCCCGAAATTCGGTAGTCGGGGAGGAGGAGCGGTCATTGCAGAGCTATTCGTGGCCTCGTAATGGCCTTCTACCAAACCGATGCGCTGGTAGGGCGTATCCTTGCCCCACTACCATGGAGGAAACCAGGGTAGAGACGAAAGTCAGGGACCCGGACGTCTCGGTATATAAAAGCCAATATTCCATTTATTTTTTCCTCAATAACAATCCGTTATTGCGAAACAAAGAAAATATCTGCAATAACAATCTATTACGGTTATTTACTGAAAAAAAGGAACCATGAGCGAAAAATATTTCACTCGCATACAAGGCATGTTCGTGAATATGCGGGAGTCCAGTTCGTGATTGAAGTAAAATAACGAAAAACTGCGGCCTCGAAGTGAATGTGTTAAATAGTACCTTATCTGATTACGATATAATGGATACTTCACTGGTTAACTCAGTATCAGAACTCACCTTTTTAGCACCTTCAATCTGAAAGATATCGAAATCGGATAAGTTAGGGTTCTCGTATTAAAATTCGGAGCGAAGAAGAATGTTGAGATATTAATGTGTAAAAGTGAGAAACAATGCAAGTTTCTTGATAGAATGTTGAGATATTAATGTGTAAAAGTAAATATTTCAATATCTGAAAATCTATTACTGGTGGTAATTACACATTTGCAGCTTGTGATGTACCTGTTAATCAACGGAATTCGAGACGCTCGGTTCCATTTTCAAACGGTAGTAGCGAGATATGAATCTTTAGTGCCTTATGAGCATGCGCCAATCAGATATCTTTACATTATTTTCATGACAAAAGAAACGCTGATTGATGTATTTTGAGAGTTAATAACTGACGATACAAGTTATGATCAGTGTACCATCCAATGTAGAGAAACTTACAGAAATTATGAATTGAGAACTGTTTACTGGATGTGGTGCCACATTTAAACTCAAAAAATGATCTGTAGAGTGTCCCAGTCGTCTGTTTCGGTACATTGATTCTTTCCAATCGAAACTCGATTCATTCCATTTCTCTAGTAACAGGGGCCATCCTCCAAGATTTTCCAGTGTGATCATGAGAGGTTGCAGACCTTTCTCGTCTATGACATCTGAAATCCCATGTTTGTCAGTGTCCTCTGTAATGCATCGCATCAGATGTGTATAGACTTCTAAGTCATGAAATTTTGAGATTCAAAAAGTTTGATGACAAAAATCTGTGTAAAAAGTGTCAAGTTAGCCAGCATCCAGACAATTGCAAGGCATATATAAGTTGTTAAGAGTGAAACTTGACTGAGCCCATATTTTGGATCGAAAGAGACTTTTATCTCCATCTGTCGAGAAAAGTCCCAAAAAGTTTCCAAACTTGTCTTTTCGCATAAAAAATTAGATAAGGAAGCCGAGGAATTCCTTGTAGGAAGTCCTTTACGCAATTGGAGGATGCTGGACTAATTTCATTGGCAATTAACATAGTTTTCGAAAGTAAACTCCAATTCACTGTAACTTTGAAGAATTCATGTAATAATACGAGAATGATTATTCCCAAGATACGATCTACTTATCATGAACTATGGTTGTAAGAGCAAACTGAGCACTGATGAGGGAATTTTAGATTCAAATACAACTGACCAATATTCATATGTGTGAATACAAACAATCAAACTTGAGGAATTCAAGCTAGAAAAGCTTGACGAAACTTGAAGAGAGAGATTTCATTTCAATTGGGATCGAATTTCCGTGTTATTTTATATGACAGAAATAATAACGGTCTGGCTATACGGAGCCAATTATCGTATGCGAACGATGGAGAACTAGGGCCGAGAGCATTTTCGTTCGCGTATCGAAAGGGCCAATATTTGCGTAAGCGAATCGGAACACCGGAATGAAACTACCCGAAGAAACTACCGAGACCCGCGTATACAACCAATTCGCGTACGAGAATTCGCGTATCGAACTGTTTCTTCTGGCATCGCGTATGGCACCCAATCATGGATGTTCGCGTACGCTAACCGAATCTTGAATATTGGCGTACGCGGATTTGCGTATCAAACTTGTTCTTCTGGCATCGCGTATGGAAACCAATCATGGATGTTCGCGTACGCTAACCGAATCTTGAATATTCGCGTACGCGAATTGGCGTATCGAACTCGTTCTTCTGGAATCGCGTATGGTAACCAAAGGATGAATGTTCGCGTGCGCTAACCAAGTCGGGAATATTCGCGTACGCGGATTTGCGTATCAAACTCGTTCTTCTAGAATCGCGTATGGTAACCGAAGGATGGATGCTCGCGCACGCTAACCAAGTCAGGCAGATTCGCGTACGCAAATTGGCGTATCGAACTCGTTCTTCAACAATCGCGTACGACAACCAAAGGATGAATGTTCGCGTACGCTAACCAAGTCGGGAATATTCGCGTCCGCGGATTCGCGTATTGAACCCATTCTTCTGGAATCGCGTATGGCAATCAAAGGATGGATGTTCGCGTACGCTAAGCAAATCTTGAATACTCGCGTATCAAATTCGTTCCTCTAGAATCGCGTATGGTAAGGCTCGTTATACATAGGATGCGCTCAACGCGTGAGCGTACGCGTTTATTCTCGCGCTCAAAGCATTTGATGCAGGGATTTTCATGAAGCAGCCTCACCAGTCATTTTCCACTCCAGATTTCCACAAGTGAAGAGGTTGTTGGTGATTGGTGGGCCCCAATCGACATTATCGAACCAACAAATCAAGTTTCTCCATGTAATCCCATGAACAAATAGAGGAAAACATCAGCAGTGTCCACGCGAACCTTTTCGGGGAAAAATATAGGTTGAACAATGTTTTCGCGATTCAGTATCCAAATTGGTGGTCGCTCATCTTGCTCTTGCTTAGTTTCTGATACCAGACAAAGTTACAGTCTTCGCAAACTAAGACCAGTGGTCACCAATCCGGATACTGAGTTGCGGAAATGTTGCTCAACTTGGACTTTTTCCCGAAAATGCTCTCGGGTCTGCCACTGCTGATTTGTCCTATTTGTTCATGGATAAAACATGAAGATAGTTAGTTTTCTGACCCAGTGATGTCATCCGGAGACCACCGTCAATCAACGTCATGGGTCCCGTATTTGACCTTTGATGAAAGAGTGGATAATCCTCAGGGTGGCCAATGCTGATATGTTTTCGACTGATTGATTTTGAGAAAAAACGAAAAATCTTGATTTCTTGGCTTGATAATGTCACTCGGAGCCCACCAACCATCAACCAACTCTTCCCTGGGGGGAATTCTGATTAGAAAACGACTGGTGAGGCTGCTTCAAGGAATTTCCTGTATTAAATGCTTTGAACGCAAGCGTATGCACGTACGCTTACGCGGTGAGCGCATCCTATGTAGAATGAGCCTAACCGAAGAATGGATGTTCGTGTACGCTAACCATGTCAGAAAGATTCGCGTACGCGAATATTCAAGATTCGGTTAGCGTACGCGAACCTCCATCCTTTGGTTTCGATTCGCGACGCCGGAAGAACCAATGCGATACGATCATCCGCGTACGCGAATCTGCCTGACTTGGTTAGCGTACGCGAACATCCATCTTTTAGTTTCCATACCCGATTCCAGAAGAACGAGATCGATACGCGAATCTGCCTAATTTGGTTAGCGTACGCGAACATTCATCCTCTGGTTGCCATACGCGAATCCAGGAGATTAATCCCGTACGCGAATCTGCCTGACTTGGTTAACGTCCGCGAACATCCATCCTCTGATTGCCATACGCGATTCCAGAAGTACGAGTTTGATAGGCGAATTCGCGTACACGAATATTCAAGATTCGGTTAGCATACGCGAACCTCCATTCTCTTGTTTCCATACGCGATGACAGAAGAACCAGTCCGACACGCGAATCTGCCTGACTTGGTTAGCGTACGCGAACATCCATCCTCTGGTTGCCATACGCAATTCGAGAAGAACGAGTTCGATAGGCGAATTTGCGTACGCGAATATTCAAGAGTCGGTGAGCGTACGCGAACATCTATCCTTTGGTTTCCATACGCGATGCTAGAAGAACCAGTTCGATACGCGAATCTGCGTACGCAAATATTCCAGCTCCGGTTAGCGTACGCGAACATCCATCCTCTGGTTACCATACGCGATTCCAGAAGAACGAGTTTGATACGCGAATACCCTCAGATGAAGAACGAATTCGATACGCGAATAATGGCTCTTTCGATACGCGAACGAAAACGCTCTCGGCCCTAGTTTTCTCTGGAAATTCGCGTACGCGAATCCATCATTCGCGTACGGTAATTGGCTCCGTGTAGCCAGACCGAATATCTAACATGGCTGGATCTCGAAGTTCTGACATAGGCAGAACTTCGAGGCCAAGATGGCAGAAACATACGAGGCCAAGATGGCGGGGTTTCAAAGTATGTTTACTTCCAATACCTCAGTTGATGTCACTGTTACCGACAAAGTCCGGAATGGATGTTTCATTCCGGACTTTGCCTGGCAATCCGCGGATTGCCTGTTGAGTCTTTAGGCAAAGTTGAATGCAAGCATGATCTCATATGCCGGGGGTCTCGGGTTGTCACTTCTGATGCGTTTTTACGAGGATGAATGATAAGTGCGAGTCATCATTCACGTATCTCTCATCGACGAGACATTCTGGAGAGATGAACTGATTCAGTGTCAACGGGATAATTTTTTTAGAAGAATACAAATAAGAGAATTGAATGTGAACGAAATTTACTATGCTAAATTTAGATTTCAAGATTCGTTTAAAGATGAACATCGAATGAGTAAATGTTCAGATCGATATAACAAGTGACTGAGAGAAAGTAATCGCTGTCTACTCTTCAGCAGACTTGTCAGCACAGGAATGTTTGATCAGTTATCATTCTACATGGTAGATAAATTCCCACTCTGATGCTGTATGTGATTCACGATTGCAGCTCACAATCATGATGCCACTTTAGACGGCGTTGCCAACTTAATACAAAACCTACACTTCTTACATAGAGAATACTACTCAAAGACTTTTGGTGTCTATGTGATCCACAAAGTTGCTGCAAATGCAATATAAACATCATCAAGGCCTCTGAAAAATGTTGTATAACACATTTGCTGCACTCAACTGTAATGATTCTCAAACCAATAGCTGTTTCATTTTTCGTGGTTCCGTTCGGATTATAGTGATGATAACGCTCAGTTATTGGTATAAACTCCAATCGTATCTTACAAAACTGATAATTCGAGTATAAAATGAGAGGGAGTTTTCTTTCCTTGCATGAAGGATTCGCGATGACTTTGGTGGTCAGAAGAAATCATGTCTGACTTTTTGTAAGGCTCGCAACCCGGTCTGCAAGGAACAATATGTTATGAATGATTATTTTGATCATCTACTCATTCATCTAACGTATTTACTCCTGATAGGCAACTCATTAATAATTATGGATGAAAAAGACAAAGAGTACCAGAAAGTGACGGAAACATTTACGCAGAAACTCAAGGCATTAGTCCAAAATCGCAATTCTTTACGTATACCCTCTCAAGAAAGATATGATGACAATATTTCGCGAGTCTCGAGCCAAATATTTCACGAGGAGCACAATGATGAAGAATCTTCGCAAGATCTCAGTCCGGCTATTGAAAAAGGTGTCATGTGCAATGTAAATCCAACCCTGTTTATCTCCGCATCAGTTCTAGGATGAATTCATAATTTTTTACTGAAGGCGGAAATAGGGTTTGATGATGATATGATCAATTTTTCATCTTCCGCTCTGAGTGATTGAGTAAACCAAATATGAATTCACATGTGAATTGTATTTCAAAATCATATTTTTGCGAGAATGTTCAATCATCAAAATTAGTCTAATTAGAATGTTCTGTCATCTCATAAATTCCAAAGTCTCTTTTCGTACTCACAGACTCCTATCAGCAACTCTGCCAAGTCTTATCAACAATACCCATTGAATTCTATTTTATAGATGTCGAAGAATTTACAAGTCGTGTTTGCGGAAAAGAATCTACCAATGCACATCAATGCGAAATCTGTGGCGAAAGCATGCATACTATCAGTGGTAAACCAGCTAGTGATGAGCCAACTGAAGATGACGAGTCAAGAATTCTATGAAAACGTTTTTTTTAACAATAAGGAATGGTTGAAGACCAAGGAGATTACTCACAAAGGATTGAAACGTCAAGGTGAAAGAATGATGGCTTCATCTAATGAGAAATTTTGCAAGATTGACAAAGGTGCCCCTGTGAGAGTTCCCATCTCAGAGGTTGATCGTTGTAAAGGAGATGTTTCAAATGTAATCGGAGTTGTGATGGATACTACAGAAGATCGTTATTACCAAGTTGGTACGGACCAGGGTATAATCAAATCTTCATTTCAAAGAAACCAGATCGAAGTCTGTAAGGAAAACTTTATCAAGATCGAGAAAGTCCCGCAAAATGAAATCATACTGCGGTCTACCAATGCAAAAACTTCGTTCCAGCTTCGTTCAAGCTTGGCAATGTAAACGCCTCAAAGTTCTGGGTAATTCAAGATGTCATTCTTCCACTACATGCTGTAATACATAGCAGGTTCTCTGAATGGTTTTTTTGAACTGTGAGTGAAGAAGTGTGACAGGAGCAACAAGCATCGTTCATTCACTGAAGGAGTCCTCGGGGAACACTTCCGGACGTGCGAAGTACGAAAGATTAGCGAATCAGATGTTTCGAGGATCTTTTCCGATCCTCAGTAGTTCATGCTCATCTCTCCAGAATGTCTCATCGATGAGAGATACGTGAATGATGATTCGCACTTATCATTCGTCCTCGTAAAAACGCATCAGAAGTGACAACCCGAGACCCCCGGCATATGAGATCATGCTTGCATTCAACTTTGCCTAAAGACTCAAAGGCAATCCGCGGATTGCCAGGCAAAGTCCGGAATGAAGCATCCATTACAGACTTTGCCGGTAACGTCACTAAAAGTGAGAGAGCATTATAGAAATCAAAGAAAATATAGTAGTTAGACTTTAGAAGGGGACTCTTTAGAAATATACGTTAGTTGAATATAATAGTGAGAACTGGATAAAGGATTGAGGTTTGAGAGTACAACTCACACGTATTCATGCAGCTCTGATAGTACATCCTGGTCAAATTCATGTATATCGTATCATTCGCATTCGCCTCTTGTTGCAGGAGCAACTTGAGTTCCAATAACATTTCTCCTATCATTGGTTTGATTGCACTGACCCCTTGTTGACCATCAGGGATAACTGTATTGTTCAAAAAACCATTGCAGACAAATTTATAAAAATTATCGCATGGGTCGATACTGAAATCTATGTTTGACAGTATTCTAGAAGCTGAAACATGAAGAAAGATATGTAATTTACACTTCTGAGGTTCATACTCAAGTATGAATATACAATTTTCATCTCAATTGGCTCTTAGAATTCATTTATGATTTGGATTTATTGAAATTTGATTCGTGATTGGTCTTGTAGAACCAGCAGAAAATCTGTCTGAAAATGATCAGTCCATGTCTAGTTGTCCAACGAATTTTCGTTTCGTCATTTTATACTCAAATTTATACAATTTTCCCAAAAATCATACAAAAAGTAGTTTGGAGAGTGATGACGAGGATTATGACATCTTTGTCGTTGAAATCAACTCATTTTATACAGTGATTCAGATTTTTAATGTAACAACGAACCTGTTTTAATGCACTCTGGCTTGTAGCAAATGATGCTCTCGTCCATACCACCTATCCCCGCTCCATAGTGACCGTCAGTGTCTAGAAAAAAAAATAAGTTTCATAAAAGACTGAATTGAGCACACGAAATGACACGTCATTCTTCATCGAGTAGTCATCAAAATAAAATCACTATCCCACAAAGATCAAATTCTACCCAAGATCCGGAATTGATGTCACTACACTTAATGAAGGGGTATTCAAAAAACTGTATTTGAAAAGATTTTGGAAAAAAATGGGTATAAAAACTATATCTTGGAACAGTCACTTCTCCAACTTACTTTTATCTATCTGCTTGCAGGTCCAAAAATTGATACCAATGAATAGATTGATGAGCAGCAGTGCAAGGCATAAAACAATTATAACGATACGATTGAACACGGATGTCCGTGATTTCTTTTTCGATCGACGAGTAGCCATTCTTCTATCATCCTGGTTATCGAGAAACTCTACCGGGCCAAATTCATATGACATTTCCATTTTGTGTTGGTACTCTGCAAAAAACGCCTATAAATGAGGTGAACGAAGCGATCGTTTCTCAACTGATCGCACACCCACACAATGAGTTAGCTATCGTTACACATTATTCTATACATGTTCAAAGATTGTCTCGGTAAACAATAGTGTTCTCATCATCCTAAATTTTGCATTCTGTATCGATGAGAATGAGTGAATGATTTCAATCGATTGAGTATGCTTATCATCCAGTCCTAATTTAGGATAGCCAGTGAGTATGAAATTCATATCAACTGTACAGCGGAAACTTTTTAGAAAAAGCTTTCACTCACGTCCATACACACATCAATGGAGCAAATCTAAATTAGAAATAAACGAACCTTGCGTCTGCTTGCAGTTTTGGTAGATGTGTTTTGTAGGTTCCAATAATTCATCCGAGTTACCAGAAGACTGTAAAAACCGACCGCATGGTCACAATAATGACTGAGTGGTAAACTTCGATGTATCTTCAAACTTGCTTTAGAAGTAGTTCTTGTATGAACTAGATGTATCAACGGCCAGTGGCCGACTGAAGCATTTCTCTTGTGGAGTGAGAACGTTGACCTTCATTTTTGAAATCTCATACTAGATAATAGTGTCCTCGTTGAATTCCGGTTTCTATATTGTGGTGACGTAAGTCCTATTTATCTCAATCGTTACGTTTATGTGATAATCACCAACATAAACGGTTTACAACGTCTCAAATATTCCATAGCCCCACAAAATATAGAAAGTGCCCTGAACCAGCGCTCTGACTATGTTATCTTTACAGTTTTTGGGCCACTGATTCCGAGTCCGGAGTCCGTTTGCATAGATTTCATCATTTTTTTCGAGATTTTGGAGGTCAAAATGAGGCAAAAATTCGGAAAGCGCTGATATTCATTTATACAGGTCTCTTGGATTGATGAACAATATTTCGGAGCTATTATACATCGGCTGTTACCTCAGTTCGATCATAAAAATCCCATTTCTTGACATCAAATTCACGAGGAGCACCCAATTTTACGTTAAAATATGGACTACCGAAACATTGTCATTGATTTTTAATAGGCCCCACTACAGAACGAATCAACACTTGACGAGCTGTTGACTCTTTGTTTTTGCTGGCCTGCCAGGCGACCGCCGATCCACCGATTTTCTGACCTGCTGTCCTGAGGTATGACTTTTTGACACACCAATCTCTTTCTTGGCCCATCATTCCGTCAAGCTGGTGATCTATGGACCCACCGATCTTTTGATCTTGGACAAGACCCACTAACGTGTTGACCTTCCGAATGATTAAGAGACCCACCGACCTGCTGACCTGTCATATAACCTGGCAACCGTCGCTCTATCGGACGATTTACCGATCCACGCATCTATTCATCCGTCTCATGTGCCACCAACCTTTCGATCTGGTAAACTCTTATATGACCATTACCTACTGGCCTAATATATTACCTCATGACCAACCGACTTGCTGGCTTGCCACACGGCCCACTCATCTGCAGACCCGAAAGATGAACTACCCACCCATCAACCCCCTCATCTACTACAATTGTCACGAGGTCATATGGCGGGTCAACAGGTCAACAGGTCAGGGAATCATACATCAGTTAAGTGGTTCAGTAGATCATCCATTCCGTGTACACAATGGTGGGTCATATGGCAGCTCAGTAGGTTGGTAAGCCATGAGGTGATGTTCCAGGTCAACAGATCAGTGAGACGATCCGGGTATTCAGCAAAACGATGGACTTGTGGGTCATGTGGTAGATGAACAGATTTGTGGGTCGGTCCGCCATCTGTTAGATCAATGTGGTAGTGGATGACAGGTCGGGGGGGGGGGGCGAGTCTCTTGGTGATCTGGGACGTCACTAGGTCGACCAATTGGAGGGACATGTATCAGATTAAGGGCATCTGGTAGCCGTACAATGCAGCCGTGGAGCTTTACATCTTATATTGAAATTCCTATGAGACAAAGGTTAAGATGAATTGTCGAATCATACTTGTTGTCCGACCCATACCCGATGTCTCACTGATCAGCCCAAATTATGAGAGTATTGCGGAAAAACGAGAATGACTGGATGGCTGGTGCTTCCTAACCTATGAAATGAACACATTGTAATTTGCACTTTATCCGATTCTCTTGCAATTTGAGCTAAATTACGAGAAAACCCATTCAAGTTAGATGATAACAAGTGTGCGACAACTCGTTGTTTACCCCAAATCGAAGGAGAATTTGAGCGAAATGGGAGTTACTTTCAGCTTGCACGACTACCGCAGGTCCTTAACACAGTTACTGTGATAGGCCTCACCGGTGGGGCCCACGATTTTCCACAACTCGATTCCAACTGACTCATTTTTGCTCAAAAAATATCTTTGGTGGCAATTTTCCTTGGCGGTTTAGTTGCAACAAGTTGCGTCAGTCAAAGATTGAGGGTCGATGTAATATCGGCCCTCAATCTTTGATTTTTCTGGTTTTATCGAAATCATGAGCATCAAAAAACTGAAAAAAACCCACCTGCGCAGTGGTCATGGCAGGTCGGTGGGTTTATGTGATCGATCGGTAGATTGGTGGGTCTATTGGTCATCGTGGTCCACAAGGTCGACAGATTGGTGGGTCATGTATCAGTTGAATACTTCGGTATAGATCGGTTAAACGTCCGGCAGATCGCTGGGTTATATGACAGGTCAGTAGGTCAGTGGAACTATTGGTCATCTGGGAATCCATCAGATCGACAAGTTGATGAATTACTTGTCAGACAAATAGTTTGGCAGGTCATATTCCAAGTCAATAAGTTGGTGGGCCAAAAAGTCACCAGGTGGATGGAATGATGAATCCATGTGGCGGATAATTAGAGGGTGGTGGGTTAATAGACGATAAATCAGAACAGTATTAGGTCGGTGGGTTGGTAAGTCATATATCCGGTCAGTAGGTTAGTCTGGCATGTAGCAAGCAGGTCGTCTGGCAGGCGTGGAGTTGGGATAACAGTCTCCTTGTCAAGTGCTAATTTGTTCCATTGTGGGACCTTCCGAAAATCACTCAAAAAATTTCGAGAACCCATTTTTCAACGTAGAATTGGGTGCTCTCCCAGGATTTTGTGAGAGGGGATGAGAATCCTGTTATAAGACTGCAGTAATAGTCAATATCTCATTTTTGTGTAACAAAAGGTGATATACTTACACGCTGGGCTTACAGCATCAGATTCGTGTTAAGTGATCTAAAAAACCTCATTTATGCATTCTTCAGTTACTGTCTAATCTACATGTATCATAAGTAACCCCCTTTCTCTCGGAAGCACAAGGTTCTGGTATTCGCGGCATTTGCTTCATACGCATCAACCGTGAATAGGGGGGGGGGGGGGAGGTTACCTGTACTCACATTCAATTTTTGGCAATCGCTCTCCGAGGAACAAGGTAAGACAAGTGAATGCCAAGCTTCAATAAACCTCTCTACTTCAGTCAAATAGTAGTATTTTGTACATTACGTATACATATTCAGTCAAACTTAGCGAAACTATTGAAAAACTATTACAGTTTCATACAACTTCATTGTGGCTGCTGACCTTGATTTATTTTTCACTATGCCATTTGAGTAGTTTGACTATTTACGAATCCAACAAGACGAATCTGATATTCGCTATTAGGCATGCCTTATAATCAAAACAAGATTCAAGAACAATCCGTTGCCCTTTCGAGTAGTCCTGAGGAAATGTGTTTGCTTTCAGACCAAAAGAAACCAGCAAAATTGAAGTGTATTTCATGAGCATTTACATACCATACGTATACATATTTACATTTTAGGAGGTTTGATATTTCCCAATTTCTTTACCCAATGTGACTCGTAAGGGTTTCGAAAAAAAAGAAATTCGATAACAGGAACGCATGAGTTCTAGCTCAATACTCTCGGTGAAGCTATTTTCATCATTCCTAGGCCAGTTTTCTTCCTCGGCTACTGGTTTTTTCTGCGCATGCATCGTCGGTGTCTGGTAAAATTTCCATCAAAACGACCCGCTGACGAAGTTAGTTTGATGCATCTTAATCAGAGCTGTGACTGGCCTCGAAAAGTGAAAGAGTTTCAAGTATCGATTTCTGAGGGTTAAAGCGATGGTACGCCATGTCAGCCCTGAAGTCACGGTTTTGATACGTTGAAATTTCTCTTTTTTTCTTCATTTTTCGGAATCAATCATAATTCTGGTTAGACTGCATCAATTAGACTTCATCAGGTGATCATTCTCGAGGAAATTTCATTAGCTATCGATTAAAAATGTTTTCACCGTCGTTTAACCGCGTGCACGCACACGCACGGAAGAGGCCAATACATCTGAAGAAAAAGTTAATCTCAATAATGACGACAAATATCACCACAGGGCGCTTTGGAGAACTGTTTCTTCCCATACTCGAAGTTTTTACCTGCATTTTGAGACCGTAAAGGCTCCTCTGGGGATCAAAAAAGTGTGTAGGAAAAAATCGAAAAATACCGGAAGCTTCAGTGTATGTACAATCGAGAGCAACCTGAACTGTCCAAGCCATGATAAGACGACTGACAGTCATAAGACGATTCAAGATCTTCTGTCTCACTCGACCTAATATAAGATTTATTCGATTATGCTGGTCGGAGCGCTCCGACTCTCGGACCTCTCTTTCTAAGGGTGCGTCCACAAATGGAGCGCGCGCGTGCCCCCCGTGCTCCCGCGCAGCACCGTCGCGGCTCTCGGCGCGCGTGCTGCTTCTACCACAGAGAAATTACGAATTTCTCTCGTTACCGATCACTCTCAAAGTTATACAGAACTGATGGGTGCTCCGGTTCTATATACTTTGAAATTTGTCGGTCACGATGGAAACTCGTAATTTTTCTGTAGTAGAAGCAGCGCGCGCGCCGAGAGCCGCGCGGGTGCTGGACGGGAGCACGGGGTCACGCGCGCGCTCCATTTGTGGACGCACCCTAATGCAATGAGTAAGAGAGAGAGGTCCGAGAGTTCGGAGCGCGCCGACCAGTCCGAACCAGCATAATTGAACAAACCTATAGGTTATGGAGACTGCCATGGCTTGGACAGTTTACGATGTTTTTGGTCGTATCACCTGCCTCTTATACCCCACACTCGTTGATCTCCACGCGAATTCTTAGTGTGTTTACTATCATATTGGAATGTAAGAAAATAAGTGATTTGGACCGAGCCCGAATGATACCTGGGGGCCCCACGAAATTTGAGATGAGATTTGCATTCTTGGCTATTCTATATAGGTAATGTATCGCTGAGAAATTGCGCTCAGTTATTAAGCAATCGCCGAAAATTTTTGATGAATTTCAATTTACCTACAGTCGTACAAACAGGTCTGGAAACTCAGTACAAAGAGGTGGTCCCCTTATTGGAGCCACACGTAATATCAATTTTCACCAGGTTGACTGGGGTGCTGCTATCGAGTAGTGAGATGTTTCCGAAATTAGAATCAAAACATACTAAGGACATAACCAATTCATCCATAGAATTTTGGATAGTATGTATTGTCTCCTCAATGCGCACTACTGCAATCTGCGAAGTCGTGAACTCTCTTATGATTGCGTGTTTCATTGTATAATACTTGAGAATATTCATTTGACGGTTCATATAACACTGCCATTTAGTCGCCGCCAAACAATTCGCCTTCATAAGAGTGAACAGTAACAAGAATGAGACGACGAAATGTACTGTGCATCATACTTTGACTTCTTGACCCAGGCCTGAATATGGATTTTCATCGGTAAATTCGTTGACCATTAGAAAATTGAGAGAATGTGGCTCGAATCACTCGAATTAAATGTTTCAAAAAAAATTCACCAACTACGTATCTTACACATGCACAATTTCATGAATCACACTCGATCCCTCTTTCGTAGCTGTATTATAAATATTTATATATCATCCACTATCTACAAGTTGCAATTTAACGCCAAACTGCTATTTCGACGATATTTCCTTCAGAGATAAGACATTTCTTCTTCTTCTTTTACTTTCTGGCCATATCTTTCTGCTACTAAGCAGATTTGACTTTAGCCATTACACATTACACCAATAGGTAAGGTTAAAACTGGTTGGTATACTGGAGAGGATGGATGTCCTCAACTGGTAAACTGTTACCCAACCGGAGGAAGGGTATAAAGGAAAGGAAAATGGAAAATGTATGATAGAATTAAGGGGAAAGGGATGAGTAGGAGAATGAAATCTGTAAATATAAGAAAAAACAAAAAATCAATATAAGAAAGAAAAACCTGATTGTGTACTATGAATAGTCATCAGACGAGTAGGGAACAGGCTCTAAGAAAATTGGTAATAAATTTGCATGGAGGCTTATTGGGCTGTTTCAAGATATCTTCTAGGTTGAATGGTCTTGGAACTTTGTATTTCTCCAAACATTTGATGAGAGTTTTTATTTGCTCAATGAATCTAGGACATACCCAAAGAACATGATGAATATCTTCATCCACAAGTGGACAAGAGGGACAATCTGGGGAATTGATAAAGTTTTTGCGGAACAGACTCGCAGCCAAAGAGTAATGGTCGGAACGAATACGATTGATTGTAACAATATGAAACCTGGAATAAGGGCACTTGCGAAACCAAGGTTTTGAATTTTTGATATTGTAGAAATGATCAAAAAAGTAAACACCAGTATTGGTGGCTTTGCTAGTGAGGTGAGAGTGGAATTTTTTGTGAGTTGTATTCAAAGTAAGTTGGTAGAAATCAGAGTAAGGGATTAAGCATTCATCAAGGTGGCCAGGGCCACAAACTTTTTTGGCTAATTTATCAACAGATTCATTACCTGGGATACCACGATGAGAAGGTATCCAAATGAGGCATATGAAAAGATTATTTTTTTTAGCTTGGAATAAAAGATTATGGCATGACTGATCCACTAATTACTTCATTAGCACATTAGGGCTAGAGTCCTGATGTATACATCAAGTATTGATTTTGTAAACATCAACATCAACATGTGCGCTCACTACTCGATCGCAGTGCCACAGACAAAAGTGAGTAAAAGTGGAAGCTTTCGAGCTCAAAAATCGGAACCATATCTGCAATGGGAGTTTATTCCAGACCTGTTTATACGACCATGAATGCACCTCATCGCATTTGATTCCTTATTTTAAGAGCTTCAAAATTTCCTCTCCAAAATTGCAAAACTCGGATTTGGAGCGATTCTATGAGCAAATTCCGCATACACATAATCGAGGAGATAATTTGTAAGACATGGAGGTTGATATCAGAGTCTACCCAACATGCCCCCCTATGGTTATCTCGAAAAGTCGTGCAGTACAACTTTTCAACGACGTAGAACGTGTTTACCGCGTCAAAATGAGTCGGAAATCGTGATTTCGACCGACGGGAAGCTTTGAATGTGGTTGCAGATCATTTAAAACGATCTTTTATCATACTTGAGCGTCAAGTTAGTGCGTTGAGCGCTAAAAGTGTGCGTGAAGCACTGCTTTTCGAGGGCCATTTTTAAATTTTCAAGCCCTTGAAACAAGCTTCAAAATGAGCCAAGTCTCATTAAGAAATATTGAGATGGGCCAAAACTATTGGCGAAACAGCTCAGGGGGGGGGAGTCTATGTTCACGCATTATTGATCAGTCGAAGAGGCAAGTCATTCAATCACATTGAAAAACTGAGAATTTCTCTCTGTTTGTATCATTACACCATTGCAAGCTTCAGAAAGTATCACAAAAGGACCAAAATAATTCTTTACATTACTGTATATTATGTATATCGTTACATCGTATCTTTTGTTCAAATCAGACACGAACTGGACGGTTCTATTCACCAAACGGTGCATCTTTTTCCCGGATTCATTCTAGATCCTTTGAGGCAATGGAAATCTCTCGCAAATTCAGGCATGTTCGAAAGTGATCCCATAATTCGAAATTCGGCCGGACTGTGCGGTGATTGGAATAAATCCAAGAGCTCAGTGAGATTATTTTGACTTTTGCAGTAGAAACTCGCTGAGCTGATCCAAAACATCTGCCGAGGTGAGTAGTTTAAACCTGGTAGCGTAGGCTCTACTCCATTTCTTTGCACCCATTTCTCATAGGCACGATATGCTGCCCTTATACCACCATTGTCTGCTACGTTTTCACCGAGGGTCATTTCACCATTAAGCTGGAAAATGGAATGGTCCACGGATTTTATGGGCAACTATTAGACAGATTTAATATCTAACAAGAAACCTCCATTGATCACAATTTTACTCATCTATTCTCAAAGATTTTTTTCTGTTTAGTTCCCTTGGATGTTTAAAATGTAATATTTGATAATTCTATCACTTTGGAGTCAGTTAATGAAAAGCGGTTAGAAGAATAAAGGAATTGGAATCTGTATATGGCGGATGAATCCGTTTAGTATTCACTGACTTGCGATATTTTCGGGTATTACTTTCTGATGGTTCAAAAATTTTTGACTCCGTCATCTCTTAATTGATCACATCAGTCGAAGCAGATTAATATTTGAGAAGTCAAATGATTTCGGTAAGGTTCAGGCAAAGTCATTTCCCACTCACGTGTATTCCGGAAGATTCGTGGATGTAATTGCCGTACTGATTTATAAGGCAACGAGCTCTTTCCATGAATTTCACTTTCGTATCGTTTTGCCACCAATTGATTAGTTCACCGTGTGGGCCGTATTGACTGCCATGTGGGTCGAATCCATGAGTAATTTCGTGTCCAATCACAAATCCAATAGATCCATAGTTCATGTACTGAGGTCGGTTCGTATCAAACATGATGCCCAGTGGAAATCCACTTCGGATCACTGAAAATAGAAAATTATAGCCTATTTATTTGGTCTAAAAAAATGCGAATGGTATTATAGTTTCATCACCCGACTGCACGGAAACAGCGTTTTATGGCTTACAAGGGGAGGTCCAACATTGCGGAACTCGGATCTTGATGAAACTTTGGGAATCATCTTGTTTTGGTGAAAAATGAAGATATCTACAAGGGTTTAATCCCATGGGCTTCCTATTCTCAGGTACAGCTATGGAGATTAGCATTGACAATATAGGCCCATGTTTAAAAGTCGTATATATGTATAGATATACTAACAATGCCAATCTATGTAGCTGTATCTCAGGATAGGAGGCCCATGGGATTAAACCGTTTGAGATACCTTCATTTCTCACCAAAATAAGATGATTCACAGAGTTTCATCAAGATCCGTGTTCCGCAAGGTTGGACCTCTCCTTGTTAGTTCCGTATTAATTCATAAAATCCGTTATGTACATACCTTGGGTGGTGAGCGATTCATTTCACGAGAGTTAGTTTGCTGATGTTTAGCACACATTTCGTGGAGAAAAATCGTTTTCCGCATCTCGGTTAGAGTTGCACGATATGGATATAATACGATTATTTAGAATATATTGACATCGGAATCGGAATAATCGATAAATCTATTATTGTATCGAAATCGTTAACCCCAATATCGAATCGATATCGGAAAAATCGATTTAATAAAACGTTTTCGAATTTCGACCTGATGTATGAATATTTTAGCATTCTTCCCCATCACGAGGGTCTAAATTCTCTATCCGATTCTCATTGCCCTCCGATAACCAAGCTAGGAGAAAGACTCTCATCCTTTTCTCTTCAACACCTTGTTTGCAGCAAATACGATTGTATCACCGTCTGGTACGAGCCAGAATAATGGATGACTTGATCATCCAACATGCGTTCACGGGAAGACTATACTCATTTCTATAGTAGACCGTTTTCAATTATTGATTAACAGGTCTGGGGCCTAAATCAAGATAAATCATTTCCAATAAAACTTTCGGATCGAACAGTTGAATAAAAGTATCGACACAAAATTCCTAGTATATTTATTACTGGCCGAACTTTATGGACAGGATCTTTGACGATACAGCCCTACACACTCCAGATTGATCGACGGAAAGCGAAGATCATTTTTGTGTATCAAGGTCCTGGTCAAAATCTGATTTGCGTGAGGTGGTATGTAAGACAATCAAGTACTGATGCGAAAACGATGATGAATTCATCAATTGGACCGCTTGTTGAAAAATTTGTAATGTATTCATTTATACTTGAACAAAATTACCGATTATTCGATATTTTTGATTAATCGATCTCTTTCATATCGATATCGGCTTGCTTCGTTTTTGTTGATATCGAATCGATATCGAACCGATTTTGAGATCGATATCGATTATATATCAAACTATCGTGCACGTCTAATCTCGGTGCAATCATGTAAAAACTGCAAGTGAGAGATAGATGAGCCGCAAATCAAAGCTTATTCTCTCTTTCGTCAACGAGTTCTGGCCTCGCATCGTTGAGTAATTACTTTATTAGCGATCTGAACTAGTTAATCGTTTTTTTGAGCCCAAAATCATTCTGCATCAAATGGCATAGAATTTCACAATCGGCGCTTCGAGCGATATCTTCCAACCATCAGTTCCAATGTCACTCATTAATTTCCCTAAGTACTAAACAACGTCGCAAAGTCTGATTTTTTCTGCTATTCCACGAAATTAGATGCGATTTCACTTCACGAGAACCATAGAGGGAAGAAGTTGGTTCCTGGGCAATGGCAAATACAACCAAGTGAGCAACTTAGTGATAATTTTCTTGAAATCTATAAGGGTGCGTTCCCAAATGATGCATATGCATGCATATGCAGTGCACACTCCGCATACGCACTGCACATGTGCACATGTGCAGCTTAGGGTGTGTCCACAAATAAAGCGTACGCACTGCTCACGGCTCACAGCGCATACCCACGGCTCACGAGCGCCATGCGCTACTCATCGGATTTTAGCCTGCAAGTGATATAGATTTCCCTCGTTACCGGCTGGATCCAATACAGAACTTGAGGTTAGCGATCGAGAATGGATGACGATCTTCCGGGAAATCCATGTCACTCGCCGGCTAAAATCCGATGAGCAGCGCATGGCGCACGTGAGCCGTGGGTATGCGCTGTGAGCCGTGAGCAGTGCGTACGCTTCATTTGTGGACACACCCTTATCGAAATTGAGCAAAAGTTGAAGGGCTCGCATCAGAGAACTTCTGATATGAATCGGGTTTTATCTTTGCTGCGTTACCGGCTGATCCAAAGAAGATCTAGACGAGTTCCATCTGGTTTTGGCTAAAATTTGATGAGCTGCACATGTGCATGTGTGCAGTGTATATGTGCTGTGTGCACTGCATATGCATGCATATGCATCATTTGGGGATGCACCCTAAGGCCGAGTCTACATAGACGCGCTCACTCGGGGCGCGCGCGCTTCCTCCGCTCGCACTCTCCACCCAAACAGCGGAGTAGTACCGAAAATGGGATTCGAAAATGTTTTGACAAGTGTTCCCTCTCAAACTGAGTATCAGCGCGAATTTAAGAGATGGAAAACGGCCCTTTTTATCGCGCCAATTGATCAAAAATTGATTTGCATCTAAAAGAGATCGAAAAGTG
Source organism: Eretmocerus hayati (assembly GCA_029851415.1). Taxonomy (NCBI): domain Eukaryota; kingdom Metazoa; phylum Arthropoda; class Insecta; order Hymenoptera; family Aphelinidae; genus Eretmocerus; species Eretmocerus hayati. The sequence continues at coordinate 117,189,395 of CM056744.1, read as the reverse complement.
AGAGATTTTGATGTCGATCGATATGCCTGATATCACCGCCCCCAACTTCTCAGGTTCCTAACTCGCGGCTCATTCAACAATATTCAACATCATTCTGGATTTGCATTGAGATTTTCTCCAGAAACTATGAAATAAGTAAAGGTGTATAGAATTCTGCTCAAGAAGAATCGAGCTATTCCATGTACACTCCCGAGGAAGGTGAACTGCACAGCCGTGACGGTCAGAGTAGCATTCGAGATCTTCCGTCTCGCTCGCACTCATTGTTATGGTACGAGCGCGAGTGAGACAGAAGATCTCGAACGGTAACTGACCGTCACGGCTGTGCAGTTCACCTTCCTCGGGAGGGTACACCAAAGATCAAATTTGTGTTACAAAAGTCACTCCTCCGTGAATTTGGGTAATCTCGGGTGTTGTTAATCAGGATTTTATACACTTCAGCTCATTATTCAGCTTCTGGAATAAGTACCAATGTATAACCAAGATGATGCCGAATATTGTTGAATGGTTTGCAAGTTGGAGACCTGATGAAAAGTTGGGGGATGCTTATATGAGACACAACCACGCCTCTCATTTTTCGATCTCTATTCGACGTGAATTAATTTTTTGATCGCTTTACGCAATAGACTGGCTGGTTTCATCTCCCATAACTCGCCCTGATACTCAAGTTGAGAGGGAACACTCGTCAAAAGATTTTCAAATCCCATTTTTGGTACCTACTCCGGTGTTTGGGTGGAGAGTGCAAGCAGAGAGAGTGCGCGCGCCCCGAGTGAGCGCGTCTATGTAGACTCGGGCTAAGGGTGTGTTCACAAATGAAGCGCATGAGCCGTGAGCCAGCGACGTACGCCGGGCGTGCGCTGGCGCACGGCTCATGCACTGCTCACCAGATTTGAGTCCGCTTGTGTGTTATGCATCGGTATGCTCCGAGATCGTCTATCGTTTTTGATAGCTACACTCAAATTCTGTTTCGGATTAGCTGGTAACGTGAATAACCCCCCCAAGCCGGCTCAAATTTGGTGAGCGGCGCATGAGCCGTGCGCTTCATTTGTGGACACACCCTAAGAACCGTGCGACCTCCTGCACAAATTCAATTTTCCGCCATCTTTGCCTGATGCAAGATTCTTGAGCCTAATCTAGGTATTTTAATATACTTTCTGAGCCCTGTATATCATCACCCCCATGAGATTTGGAGACATTATCATACATGGCTAGAGCTTACTCATTTGATTCAAATCAGGTACGTAGATGCCATCTGCATGTATCGGGAACTTAATATGAAACCATTCGTTTCCTTCGATTGGCTTTTTCAGTAACCCAAACGACATATCAGTTTGAAGCCTCGTACAGTTGAGTTTATTTTGCAGGTAACTATCTGGAGATAGCTCCAGATTCTTGTAAATATCCATTATCTTGGTATCGTCCATCAATTCGTCTGGATACATGATGAGACTTTTCATCGAATGAACTTTATTTAAGGCAGCTTTTCTTGTATTAACATCCATCCAATTGGCCTTTGAGATGAGAATTTAGTAATCTCAGTCACGTAAGCGACACGTGTGCTTTGGATTGAGTATTTGTAGATGTACATGCATGATTCAGTATGATTGACAGTCCAGTCTGTTCTCAATTTTGGAAGAATACAAACTCGAGCTATTTTATCTTCTTCATAAGAATTTTTCATTTTCATGAATTTTGATTTTGACATTTTAAAAAGATTCTGTTTTGGGTGCAATTATTACGCAGGTACACAAAATTAAAAGAGTGATCAGCGCGGTGAACAAGAGCACATATCGTCAGTCCGTACGAAGACTAGCACATCTAAAATCTCACTTGAGGACTAGCACGTTATCTCACCGCTGTTGAAAGTTAGGCGGGATGTGCTAGTTTTCGTGTGGAAAATTAGACTTACTAGTCTTCGTAGGGGCCAACCGTGTACGTTATGTTCAACTCAAATCGATCTACTGAACATGAACTTGACGCCCATCTTAACCTCCACCTCATCAGGAATCTCAGCTAGACGTGAAAGACTTATTTTTTACGTGGAGGACAAAACAGACCACAAAATGGTATTTAGACAATTATTTTGCATCGGAAAAGCATATTTAGATTTTCCTCGTGACAGAGATTTTTCCCGTCATTTTTTTCTTAACAGCGAGGATTATTGCAGAATTAGGTGATTTCTCTTGTGTTGGTTCTCAAGTTTCAGGTCGAAAAGATTTTCTCAAAACGACTCAGATCGTATAACTGGACTGACTTCTATCACCAAAAATATCTAAACCACATTTATCGACGTAAAATTCTTTGAACTTTCAGAATCCGTAGTCCAAACTAGGGCTAGATGTAGATCTAGTTAACTATGATAATTTTTCCAAGCTCGCAAGATGATTAGCTCTACTATCGGAAAAACCGATGTGTATATTTGTGCGAAAAACTCGTACAGTCTATAACCCCTGCATCTGGTTCTTATCTTGACTACGGATTCACACAATTTTACGTCAAAATATGTGGTTCAGATAATTTGGGATCGAAAATTAGTCCAGTCATACAATCGGAACCATTTCGGAAGGCCGTGTCTTTGTCCCTTAAAACATGAAAAATACCCTTTCTGCAATAGCCCTTGCTGTTCCAAAATAACTACTCCTCGCTTGCACCGGGTATTCACGTATGTTTTTTCGATACAAAATAATCGTCTGAACACGATACCATACTCTAAATGAGCTACCACGAGAGAATATTTGCATACGCCAAGTAAATCCCCGAAAAACAGGTCTTCATTGCCAAGCAAAATTTCCTGACGTGTGTTGGAGCATGGCGAGCGTCATATTCGTGCTTAGAGGGTCCCGGGGTCGAATCGAGTCGGTTATAGGAGCTCTTGTCCACCGCGCAGACTTCTTTTTTATTTTCTTTACCTGTGTTTCTAATAGTGGTAAGAGCCTCCTTTACAAGATTGCTCATTCGATTATTTCTAAAGCAAATGTATTCCAGGGCACTTGAAACAAGTTGAGTCGAACAAACAAAAAAAAAACAAGGCATAAGATAATAGTTTCATTTAAAGCTAAATAGGGATAGTAAATGGACAATGACTCAGACTCACATTTTTAATCATTTCCTCCATTTCGTCCTGCAAATTCATGAACATTTCAGTGACCATCTCTTTAGTCTTCCTATTTTTGGATTTCTTGCTGTAGAGAGCACCTACAGCAAACGGCATGTTTGCGGTCACCTCTTTGGTGCATTCTTCCCACCTAATTTAACAAATTCACTTGTAAATTAATGATGACTATGATAAAATGTCCGTGTTAAATGTTGTCACCCCAAACGTTTCAAACCCACAACTGGCATAATTCGATTTTTTCTCCTAGGAGTCAGGATACATTCAATGTGCTATGATTACTTCGATCTTACAGTAACTACTGTCGCATATAATTGTAGTTTTTCAACGAAACCATGTATTTTCTACTCGTGATGGTGAAAACTGTGCCTCGGAAGGTGAATAGATTGTTACTGTGGGAAACAATGGAAATTACAACATCTGGGGATTTAAGGATCTTGTTCTTATTACAAAATTTGTGTTCTGTCTGTATTTCCTAATTTGCTCCGAAGATATATTCGAGTTATGAATTTCGAACAGCTTCTCGAACATCATTGAGTCTTAGTTTCAATTCTGACTTTGAATAATGGGAAACACCCTCCATTTCTAACAATTAAATGATGGTTTCAAACTGGCACAACTTCTACTGAATGCATTTTTTACGCATGTGAGGTTTTTTTTATGTGTTCAACGGTCGTCTTCAGCCAATGAACTATTACAACCGGGGCGGATCTCGTGGGAATAACATTTTGTGTTTTATCGTGGCGTGTTTCAGATCCAGCCACTCAACCTAACCAATTCTCTCCGCATTTGCCCGGGAATCATGCCCGGGGAGCGAGGGAAAACTCCTAAAGGGAGAAAACCCGCTCCGGAGAGTTCAGCACACTCTGGTCATGCCACTTTTCGTGAGCATGAACATCGAAATTTTAATATTTCGTGCCCCCCGCTCACGTTGCTGAGGTGTTAGTGTCAACTTATTGATCAGAAAAGTCAGCAAGTCGAAGTTGATTAGACCGAGATGGGTGGTCACCCATCCAAGTACTAACTGTGCCCGATGTTGCTTAACTTCAATGATTGGCCGAGCTGACACTCGGCAACTCCAACAACTGCGTCGGTTGTCATAGATTTATCAGTAATACGATTTTGACCAAATTTGCATTCGAAATGATTGAAATAAGTTTCAGGTTAAACTGTGTAATATGTCAAAAAATTACCTATCTTCTTGGGGCGCTATGAATTGTAGCTGCAGTAAGGCGATGAGCTTTTTGTTTCTGATTTCGCGATTGAGATAGTTTACCGATTCATATATCACTCGCCAAAGTGCATAATTCGCTTGCACGCGTTTAGGCGTTTTTTCAAGCAGCTCTTCAAGTTTTTTGATGTTTGGATGTTCGATGGTGACGAAATCATCTTCAGTCTTACTTGCTACTGGTGCCAGTAAAGTATTGATATATTCCAACCAGGGAATCGATGGATGTTTTTCAGATAATTCACGAATCGTTCTTAAATCGTATAGAATATCCGTGGATTTGTATTTCATTTCTGAGTCTGGAGCTGAAATCTTCGTTGATGGAGCAAGATTCAAACATTGATATCATACAAATTCATAAATCTATACAATTGATTACTCTCAAAAACTCACGTTGTATAGGCTCCGCTCGAACGATAGAGTCTCGTTGAGGTCTTTGGTAACCTTATCCCCATTTCCACCCAATAATTTGGTGACTTCAATCATATATTCGAGATGCGTATCGATTTCCTCGCCACTATATGAGACTAAACGAGTGGGCAATATGTCTGACTGAAAATTGATTAAATGAGACTGTGTTTCCATCGCACATGAATCATGGCATGGGGAACTCGTAGACGTTTGATACTCATGACAAGATTTGATGACAAAGTTGTCATGCTGGAGATAGAAGATTTCAGAATGGTACTCTGAATATACTTTAGTAATCCGTAAGTATTGGTCACTTGATTGGCCAGGAATTAACCAGAAGCATAAGTAGCAAGACTTGCCTGTTGAGCAGCGCCAATCTGAAAAATATTAAGATCGTATGAAATTCTTAATGAACTATATATCAGTGATTCCGCCGGAAGTGGGATTTCCCGTCTTCCAAATTCCTCCAAGTTTCTAAGGGTTGGAATGTGCACTGTAGCAATTTTCTGGGATGTATTTCATTGGCGTGCAACTATGTTGATAGTTTTGAGGCGGTTTCAACGCCCCCGTATTCTGTAGTGTTAGATAAAGGATCGAAATGTTCATTCCGTCCCCTGTAGGCAACTTCGACTTTTGAATTCATCACGACGCATATACAGAGTCAAAAACCCCCATGTGTAGTTATTGTACTTCAATTTGTATTACTTCAAATAACATGATCCACAATATTCTATAGGTGGATTCCTCCTCGTCCGTTGGCGAATCAATGTAATTAAGGTAGTATTAGCGGTACTCGAATTGACGCTCAGAAAATCACGAAAGTCGGCACAGTTGTATATTAGGGTCTCAAAGTGCTTCAGTTGAAATTTCAGAAGCCTTCAGAGTGGGGGAAAAAAGTTATGAGCGTTTTTGTAAAAGCCGTTTAACACGGCGTCTTATGGAAAACCACCAGTAGAGTGATACCTGACGCACAGATTTCCATGGCAGTGAATACACAGATGTAAGAATGCACAAAAAACACTCAGGAGCGATCAGATTGACGATTCAGAGCCTATAAAAAAAGATGTGAAGCCAAGTGTCACTCATTTCTGCGGTTTCGGGGTTAGGTCGTCGTCTGCTGCGTGCACTCACTATACCTATATCGCGGGCGAAAGGGAGTCAAGCGCGGTATGTTCTGCACTTGACACATCCAGTACCGCTAATACTACCTTAAGGTAGTTGTACGCCAAAATTATTCATCAACAGAATTTCTCGAGATTCTGCAGAGAGATAGTTCTAATACCGAAGAGTACGTGTGCAAAATTCCAGAACGGCTGACCATACCGTTTTAGAGTATTGATCGTCACAATTTGACTAGTTTTGCACATTTTCAACATTGCGCTTATGGGAGCGAGCCTCAAAAAGAGCACAAAAATGGGTCCAGCGCAAAACCTGATCAACAGAAAATGGTGGGAATGCGAGAGATCCGAGCTTATGTATCAATGAATCATATGGCCAAGCCTGAAAATGATGGACCACGTCGTTTTAGAGTAATTGTTCATACAAAGCGTTGAATGCAAAAAATGCGACACGTGATTTTAATTTTAGGCTAGATAACTTTAGAAACCATGCCTGATTCGGTTCAGGAAGTCTTAGATGACCGTTTTTGTGTGTTGTTTGATGGAAAAAGTGCAATTATTAACAATAATAATAATTTCGAATATTTTGATGTGGGCAAAAAAGTGAGGTTAAGTCTCTTTGACTCACGTAGTTGGTGTACAACTACCTTGATGACTCCAAATTTCTCGATACAGACGGACTTTATTGCCAAAGTCTGGTCAAAACTTGATTGAAATTCCGACGTTTCGGGTGTGTGATGTACACCTCTATCATCACGGACAATTCTGAGCAACAGAAATTCATATAATACATGTCGATACATATTCAACACTCTAGGCTACATGAGACAATTACCGAAGCAATACAGATAATTTAATACAAATTATTCAAGTACAAAAGTCAAACATAATCCACAACTTTGGGGCTCAAAATTGTACCCTCAACTTTTGCACGGCTATCCGACATTTTAAAGACGGGTTGGCACCGAAAATGCTCGCACACCACTAATTAGCTCAGCAAGATCCCCGACTGTCCATTAAGCCTTTTAAACCAATGAGGTTAATTATTCTAGATATCGTCAACTGGGGTAACTTTGGGACAATTTCGATTTTTTTTTGTTCTTATTTTTTGTAAAGCTCCGGAAGGTCACGATGAAACTCACCTCATCTAGTGACCAATCGAAAGCTTGAGATCTTAGCTTTTGATTGGCGTAAGCTGGAGCTCGATTCGAGTATTCTATTTGGTGATACGGTCGTAGAAGCAAAACACTTTATACAAAACCTGGGGTCAGGTAATTTTGGGACACTTAAAGTTCAACTCATGTTACTTTCGTTGTAACGCGCCAACTGATTCCCTTCGCCGGGCATATAAGCTCTATGTGGTACTTTTCGACGGGATGTCGGCGTATTTGTGTTACTCTTCACCGGGCGTTAGCATACGTGTTATTTTTCGTCGAACGATATGAATGTGTTTTTCTTCGTAGAAGGTATATCGATCTGATCTGATTCACCACAAAACACAGGACATAATAGTTCTTGAGTTGGTGATTCGTCTAACGTTGAATATGATCGTGGATGTTTGTTCAAGTAAATAACGAGAATTTGTACACACGCAGAGGTGCTACTCAACTTGAATCTAACTCAACTGAACGATACAAGTTTCTCACACAAAAATTCCAAGTTGGCAACAGCAAGACGTTGTTTGAAGAAATGAAGAAGACGGGCGAATGGTATTATATGGACGCCTAAGATGATCTTGACTAAAAAATTTGAAGGCATGCAAGTTGATCGTGCGCGATCAAGAATTATAGTGATTATGTTTGATTATTCGACTTGCAATATCATTTCTGCATGACATGTATCACATTTGTGTTTTTTTTGATAGTTCAATGAATCTATCACTCTTTCATCTGAGTTTCATCACAGAATTTGCTCATCCGGAAAACATATCTATTTTTTCATTAGCACGAACGAGTGTTCGAACTGCGGTGTCCACGAACCCACCCTCAAAAGTCGAGGAGTTCCAATCTATTAGTTGGATGTGCGGATATCACCTCTGAAAAATTTGGGCTTGAAAATGGCAATCATTACGCCTTTCGTCAGCTGTAGGTACCTACTAAGTGCATCGAAAAACATAGAAATGGACCCAAGTTACTAGCCAAATATTTCGAGAGTGACCTTTTTAGGCACACTAATGTTAATACAACATTTGGCTCAGAGAAACTTACTGCAATGATGAGCTGAGATTTATTCTGCGGGTGTGGTCTCGCCTTCATAGTTAAGAAATGACTTGTTCCGTATCCTAGAAGTCTGTTCCGGTACATTGACCTTTTCCAATCAAAACTCGATTCGTTCCATTTTTCATGTAGAAGTGGCCAACCTCCAAGATATTCCAGCAACAGACTAAGTGGTTTCAGGCCTTTCTCTTCAATGGACTCTGAAAATTTCATGCGGGTCAGTGTGCTCTGCATACACTTAGTTTGTAGCAAATTGATTCTAACAGGTCACTCATGTAGGAAAGGAAAGCTTCATCTCACAGAGAAAATTTTCAACGTAGAGTTTGTCAAAAAGATCGAGATGTACATATATCTTATACCATGATGATTCTCTATTGTAAACACTCAACATTGATAATTACACGAATTGTCTGTTAAGTATGATGGGGAGCAACTCACGGGTATCCATGCAGCTTTGATAAAAGATTCTGGTCAAATTCATGTACTTGGTGTCATTCTGATTCATCTCATTTTGAAGTATTAATTTGAGCTCCAGAAACATCTGTCTTCGTATTGGGTCAAGAACAGTTACAGCTCCTTGACGATCAGGAATTACTGCATTTTTCAAAAAACCATTGCAGACAAATTTGTAAAAGTTTTGACACGGATCGATGCTAAAATCCATGTTTGCCAGGATTTTAGAGGCTGAAATATGAAGAAAGGAATGAATACGTCTTGGAACAAAGTTCCTTATAGATGAAAGAATATACAACTCATCGTGTATGAAAATTTTAGTATCGTTGCAATCCAGATAGACTTCGAAATCTCATATGTATATATGCTTGCGAAACCAACATATGTACTCTCTCCGCACGAATCAGCGAACATTGATTCCATTCAGTGCATTTTCACTAATTCACGGCGAAACTCCACTTAAAATGAGTAAAATTTCACTGCAAATCAGAGAAGTCTTGTCATTAGGATCAATTTTTACTGATTCATGCAGAGAGAGTGAGTTCGATAGGAAAGGTTTGGTCCAGTTTCGGCAGTTTCTATCGTGTCTGGAATTTTTTCATTGTTATCATATGATACCCAAAACTATACATGCAGCACTGTTCAAAACACTAGCAAATTGGAAAAAGTGAAGTCGCCAACCTGTTAGAACAAAAGAAAGTAGTGCGACCGTGCTACGAATGTAGTGCTACGCCCGTACGGTCGTGGCGCTGCTATCGTATTACGGACATATATATCTCTACTACCACGTGATTTACTATCGTAGAACGGCCGTAGCACTACGACGCCAGTACGTATTTATAGCGGGATGTTCCACTGCCATACTCGTTTGATCTTAGGAATTCATTTATGAGTGAAAGAATTTGATTTGGGATGTCCAATGCACACATTTAAAATCCGACATTGATAAGTCGAAGCCACTCTAGGAATTTGATAATGATTTTTGTGCTAAGCACAAGGAGCACAATTAATGGATAATACTTTGTGACGTGACGTTGACAGCAAGATATTTTTCAAAATTCAATCTCAAGGAAAAAAGTAGCCTCTTCGCCAAGAAAAGGGTATACGAGAGTATATATATATTTTTGAAATTTCTACATCTTTAGTCATTTTAGAGCTCATATTTTATATTTTGTGAAAGTACCCCAAGTATATCTCATATTGGTGGTAAATTGGCTTTTCTGATAGCTCAGATTACTCAAAATGCCAAACATAACCTCAGAAAAGCATGCACTGAATATATCTAAATACCAAAATAATTTTGAGGTTACCGCATATTTTTCCAATGAACATATCTATGTTTGGGGTGTGTATTTGAAGGGTCGAAAGAAAACTTTTTGTATTGAAACAATGAAGAAAATCATCAATAAGAGATTCTGAGAAGATGTTTATTAATAACTTTACATATATATTGATACTTTGACAATAAATTAGTGGGAGTCATTGAACAAATCACCTTCAAGACGAATTTCATCATTATTTCATCAAAGAAAGTTGCCTTTTGACCCTTGGAATACATTCCCTAAAGCTTAGATACATATGAGGATGTGACTGTCGAAAGAGTATTATGTTCGACGTTTTGAGTATCTGAGATATCAGAATGATCAATTTACCACCAACACAAGATATATTTTTGGCAGGTGGAATATTTTCATAAAATATGTAATGAGCTCTAAAATCACTAATAATGTAATGAGAAATTCCAAAAATGTACATACGCCAATGCATTGGATCTCCATGTTTGAAGGCTTTCACACATGCAGGCTTGGATGCTAGAGCTTCTGGTCAAACTTTATTCAACAATTTTGGTTGATTCTTGATATTCAGCTTGGTATTTAACAGTGAAAACGTTTACGATCTTTACGACATATAAAGAAGTACGATTGTAGAGTTAAGACCGTATTACGACAGTAGAGGTACTACGGGCGTAGTGATACGACCGTAGATGGCGTGGCCAGTACTGCTACGCTCATTTTTCTACCAGGGAAGTCATCTCGAAGAAAAAGCCTTACATTCCAAATGTTGATCTCGCAAACATCAAACAGATTTCCAAAACATTCGTGAACTGAGCCAGCCTCAGGATTTTTCAAAATATTTTTCCAGAGATAATATCAAGAATTTTTTTGACAATACATACCCGTTTCAACGCATTCTGGCTTGAAGCAGATGTTTTGATTCGCCTGATCTGCTCGTTTCGATCGGTTCACTTCTATAAGAAAATTTCATCAAGATTGCACCAATGATTATCACGCGCCATTCATAATAGTAATACGAATTAAGATCAGTATCCAAAATTTGTTGTAGAAATTACTCATCAATGTGGATTTTTTCTGAAGAAATCATGGAATAATCAATAAATCATGTAACCGAGTTGTGGAAATGCGAGATTGTCTTGGTAAATCAAGAAAATTCATTGAAATTGCAAACAAAATATTCGAGTTCGAATTGGCTGCAACTTTTCACGCTCGTCTCTGATCTTTCCACTCTCGGTGCTGTATGTAATTTAGCTCTCAGTGTCAGCGTGTTTTTTAGGCCCCGTTGATCGGGTCGCGTCAAAGCTCTACCCCCAAAAGTCTACCAACATAATTCTACCTTTAATAAATGCTCACGGTGATTTTTTGTGCTTAGGACCTTGTAATTGCTGGGGGTGACTCCATAAAAATTCTAACGATAGCCGACACTCATCAGCATCGTGTGAATTTTGATGTTTAATTCTAATTTTTTTCAAGAATATGGAGAACATGTGAATAATGAGCCCTATGTTTTGATAAAGTTAGAATTGAGTACCGTACAACGATTCATTTTCGAGTTCATTTTGCTGTAGAGAGGCCCGAAAATTCGCACAATGCTGATGAGTGTCCATTATCGTGAGAATTTGGATGCATCAGTCGTCTTGTCAAGTACCATGCATAGGCCAATAAGAGTCACTATGAACATTTATTGGGTGTGAACTTTTCGTGGTAGACTTTTGTTGGTAGAGTTTTGACGCGCCTAAATGAACGGGGCTTAAGACATGGCTTGATCTCTGAAAAACAATCAATACTGATTGACATATCAGAACATTTAATTAATCACTCACTTCCATCTGCCTGCTCGCAAGTCCAAAAACTGATACCGAAATAAAGATTTATAGAAAATAGCGTGACACATAAAACAAGTATCACAATGCGGCTGAATGTAAATATCCGTAATTTATCTTTTGGTGAACGAAAAACTGTTCTTCCATCGTTATCCATGGGTTCTGCAACCTCAAACTCATTCGACCCTTGCATCTTCAACAAGCCTTCCGCTTGGTGAATTCACTCTTCAAGTATGTTTAAAACCTGTAACGGAAGAAAGACTATTTCCATGGGATATCCTCAATTTGGTCGGAAGGAGTTTCAATCATATCCAACTATTTCAATTGTTGTGTGAACGGACAAATGGAAAGAAATCTCCTGATCACTATTTTCGGAAATCAAGAGGAATGGGAACATATTTAGAAGTAAATTTGCTGTCGGACATGTATTGCACAAAATATGAAAAAATCCTGAGTGTCTCCATCGCATGGGCTCCGTGTGAGAAGATACTGGAAAAAATGAGCATTGCTCATATGAGCTCATGTTTGAGAGGGGTACATTGGACCTGCCTGCAATGTTAACGTTCTTAGATGCATCTCATGAAATTGCTCTAGATCTTTTATATTCCAAATAATAGGTACCTTGAATGGTAACTGTAATAAATTCTGGCAAAAAAAAACTGGTGACCCGAATCCCTGATCTTCCCGAGTAGATTTCTCTCGGGACATCATGTTTAATGACAAGTCTCAAACTCAGTCACGTCGCTGAGTCCCTTGGTCCCGACGGCCCGTTTGCAGCAACAGGTTTTTGTTTTTTTCGAAACTTAAATAATTGAAAATTAATACCTTAAACCTTGATAAATAGCAACACGAAAAAAAGTCACGTGCTCCTGGGCTACAGTTGATTCAATTCAAAGAGACACCGACAACTACTTACATCGCTTTCAACCAGGTCTGCTCTCACCTATGACTGATAGATACGCTGCGATGTGTTTTCAAACTATCACGATGAGAGTCGTTTTCGGGTGAACTAATAGCTGGCATAATGGCGGTACTTAGTGATTGAATAGCGCATGTGTAGAAAATTGTGGGACTCTCTGGTGGGACATCGGCCTTCGTTCTCACAGTCGCTCATACTCAAGCTCATACTGGAGATAATTATATGCTTTTGTCGAAATATGATTCCTATGGAAAGACGCAACGCCTATTTATCCAAGGCGATAAGCATGAGTGATAAACGCTCACTTCTCTTTCGGAAAAAGGTCTGGCTTTAATATTGAAAACTATTCCAGATGACCTAGTTGCGTGATCAAAATTTTAATCGATTTTGATTTTTTGAAAAATGAGAAAATTGGTGTCAATTTTTTGGAATTTGAAACATCCATCTGACCCTGTAAAAAGTGAATTGGTTTCAATGGATTTCCGTTTCACGACAAGCGTAGTATTCATGAGTAAATAGCTGACGATTATTACATTCACCTTGAAAATACTCGACACTGCAAAATTTTTCCTTTGTTATCGACCGAAGGTTCCACCAACAAAAAAGTAAAGTAACAACTAGGAGATTATCCTAAACTTCTGTCAGCTCTTGTAGATACGGTCGAATGTATTAAGGCGAAGCAGTCGTCGTGCAATTCGGAAATTACTCTTCACTTACATGTAACTCAACATTTCGACGATACGAAATCTGTCACGAGTTGTCCACTACCTACCTACTTATTAGGGTGCGTGAGCCTAAAAGGGCTTTTTTCAAAATCGATACGCCCTAGTGTGGAAATGTTGTGTTTGTACATATAGATGTGAGAACAATTTTCCTGGACGCTGAGGAATGAGATATCAGGTCCTATCAAGAGCCATCAAGCTTTTATCAAAATTAACGCAGGTTTAAATGGGAATGTGCCTAATTCGGCACTCTTTTCTTCCTAACTTTGCTAGCATTTCCGGTGCATCTGAACATTTTTGAACGTACTTTAGCTCATTTTGAAGCTTGTTCCGAAACCTACAAAATGAGCTAAGGTTTCCAATTTCGACTAACCCGAGCCAATCTATCTCAATTTTCTAAAAAGTGATTAGTTCTGAAGAATCCGAAAATAAGCGACTTCCCCCTCCCGCCTCACTCCTTTCAAAACTCGAAATGGAAAAGTTGAGATAGATTGGCTCGTGTTAGTCGAAATTGGACGTCCTCCGGCTTATTTTGTAGGTTTTGGAACAAGCTTTAAAATGAGCTAAAGTACGTTGGAAAATGTTCAGACGCACCAGAAATACAAGCAAAGTTTGAAGGGAGAATCGCCCTATTTTTGGGATTTTTAATAATGGTCACTTTTTGGGAAAGTTGGAATAGATTGGCTTGGGTTAGTCGAAATTGGACGTATTTTTTTTTCTTATGAAATTGGACGTATTTTAGCTCATTTTGTAGGTTTTGGAACAAGCTTTGAAATGAGCTAAAGTACGTTGGAAAATGTTCAGATGCACCAGAAATACAAGCAAAGTTTGAAGGGAGAATCGCCCTATTTTTGGGATTTTTAATGATGATCGCTTTTTGGAAAATTTGAGATAGCTTGGCTCGGGTTAGTCGGAATGGGACGTACTTCAGCTCATTTTGTAGGTTTCGGAACGAACTTTGAAATGAGCTACAGTACGTTGGAAAATGCTTGGATGCGCCAGGAATGCGAGCAAAGTTAGTAAACCTGCGTTAATTTCGATAAAAGCTTGATGGCTCTTGCTGGGACCTAAAATCTCATTTCTCAGCGTCCAGCAAAATTTTTTTCACATCTATATGTACAAACACAACATTTCCACGCTAGGGCGTATCAATTTTCAAAAAAAGCCCTTTTTCGGCCCACCCTACTTCTTATCATCATCTGGATTGTGGTAGACAACTCGTCATTTGTCACCAACAACAAGAGTATTATCGGAGATGAATGAGAATAACTTGCCCGCGAGTACTTCTTAACTTATAAAACAAGCACATTTTCGTTCACGAAAATCTCAAAAAATACCCCGATTTGGGCTAAACGAAGAGTTATCCAAGCTAAGTTAGATGATTATAAAGCCTGGATAACTCGTCGTTTAGCCCAAATTTGGAAAGATTTTGAGATTTTTGTGAACAAAGTTCAACGTGCACGGCGACTGCATCGCCTTAAAACATTCACATCTTGTAATCCCCTTATAACGGCTCGACGAATGAAATTTCTGGAAGAATCTCAGTAAATGTCCATTTTTATGATATCCAATTATGACACAGAATATTTAGAGTTAATCCTGAAACTTTCGTGCATCCAGACAGACTTATTTCCTCGGCAATGTAATTACATGTATTTTTGCATTAACCAGGGGACCAAAATGTGATATTCAGGGCTCTGTACTGAAATACCTTCCTGGCCCAATACTACCTTCTACACCGATGCGCATTATTGGAGATGGGGCGAGGAAGTGAACTAATGTCTACCAGGAATTAAACTTGATGACACATTGGTTGGAATTGAGATGTAAGATTCAGGAGTTTTTCATTAAATTGGCTACATATTGCTACTCTTACCAATTTCTGTAAATAATCCATTCAATCTTTGTTCTTGTAATGTTACCAGTACCGTACCACAAAATTTCAGGTCGAGTGAGTGTCGAGTCAATCTTATCTTTTTCAAATTTGGGAAAAATCCATTGAATTATACGATGATACCGTGTCTCCTTGGAGGGTAGATTGACATCTCGTGAAATAAATTTGAATTGTGCAGGTTCTGGGCAGGCTGTCATTGATTTTGGGAACGTCACACCGATTTTGATATCGGCCTCTCCAGGCCATCTATGTGTTGATATGATATTGAAATACCAAACTAGCAACAAAACCAGGTGGTTGTTCTTTCAACCACTGGTTGGCTGTCGAATTCACCGAGGTGGTTGAAGATTCGACCGCTGGTAGCCTACCAAATCCAACCACTGGCTGACTTTTGCTCCACAGCAACTATGCGGATGAATCGAAACCCATGCGATTGGTAAATGGTAGTCCCTGGGTGACATTTTTAGGTCGGAAAATAAGTTCTTTAAATAGTAACGGTGGCGTCCACGCAAACTTTTTCGGTCAAAAATCCAGGTTAAGCAAAGTTTTCTGTATTTATTATCCGGGTTGGTGACCGCTCATCTTGCATTTGCCTATAATTCCAGATCCCAAACAAGCTATAGGCTTCGAAAACTAAGACAGGTGAACACCGCTCCGCGAACACTGAATCTCCGAAAATCAACCTGTTGTCGAGCAGTGAAGTTAAGAGTGCGCCATGCGGGTGTGTGTGGTGCTGATGATATGTGCGTGCATCCATCTGAGGCGATTAATTTGAACAATTATATATTAGCCACAAACTGTTATCCCTCCAAAGATCGGCAGTCGTGTGAAGCTATTTATTGCGTTTTCCTATCTCGAACAGCGCGCAATCTTGTGAGTATCCGCAGCAGCTGATGCTTCAAGAAAAACAAAGGCGCTAGGCACGAAAAACAACCAGCCGGGGATTCGCAGCTCATCATTTGCCCTGGCGCCATGCCACGACCAAAAACGAACCAATCTAATCATTTCCCGGGCGTATAAAAGTTTTTGATCTCCAACTCAACTCCAAGCCACTATTCCACGCTCTTCATAGCTTAGACAATCTAAATCATACTACATTGCTTCTAAACATGATGGAGATTGGGATGTGACATCAAGGTCAAACATGGCGGCCGCACGCCCCGAGTTTAACACGGGATTGTTACTAGACAACGCCATCTGCGGTGAGTCGGGAACTATTTGCATGCCCCCAGAATTTAACATGGATGTCACTTCCCAATAAGGCCGTGGTCCTCGTCAACATAGTGCCACAATATGTAGAGTAATGTACATGATAATGTGTATTGAACTGCGTGGGGAGGACGGTAAGCCACAGGAGGCGCAGCTAACTATATTGGGACTAAACATGCGATAAGCCCTCTTATCTTTCGTCCGTGTTATTCTTATGGAAGACATCCCTAGCGGCGCCATATTGGCGCTGCAGTCCCATTTAAATTAACACAGAGGTTTACTGAAGACGTTGGTCTCAGGCGTATGGTGGAAGTCGATCAGTTGAGTTACCCCCAAGTTGTAATTTAGTGGGCGGTCTAATTTGCTCAGTTTTATTTCAAAACTCATCGCTTTGATTAAATCGGGAAGTTCCGAAGACAGAATAATGCTAGCTGGTTTATTCGTAGGGCACCATCTCAAGTTCTGGATCTCAGTGCGTTGACCTTGTACATACAAAGAGCACTGGAAGAAATTACTGATTATGGAAAGGATCCAAGGATTATCTATGTTCATTAGAAGTAGATCCGGAGAGACCAACTTGAATCCAGATATTTTTTTCATATGTGAAGGATTTCTTTTGAACGCCTACTGGACGGTGGTACATTTTTATCAAGTTCACCACACGGTACATTTGACTTCGGGATTCATTCTGGATCCGATTGGACATTCAAAGTCCCTCGAGAACTCGGCCAAGTTGGACATTGCTCCGATCACACGGAAATGTGCTGGGCTGTGTACATCACTGATAATCCGACTCCTCAAACTTCCCGGGCGATATTTTTGACATTCCGTCTGAGCCATGCTAATCCAGAATATCTGTTCTTGAGTGAAATTTACCCCAGGTAGTAAGAACTCTGATCCATTCTGGAGGGCCCAATCCTCGTATGCAAAATACGCCCATTTCTGTCCAGAATTGTCGGCTATGTTCTCGTTCAGTACATTCACGCCATCGAGCTGAAAATAATGCACAATAAAGTATATTGCATCTTGCCACCCAACCATTCTCAGAGAAATTAGATATTACGGATAATAATGCATGACCTTCTTGCAATACTGGCAAAATTTTCATACCAAGAATATCGATCGTGATATCAATAAAATGATAGGTAGTTTCTTTATGAGGAATTCTATTTAAAGATGACTTATGGAAGATAGCGATGTCTCAGATTTTTATTCCATTCTATGGTCCCTTTAATATGAATTGTTTACCCATTGGAAGGCCCTAAAGTTTCGGAGATGCTTTTTCTTCTTCACATCATTGGCACCCAGGGTGATCGTGTAGCCTCCCTTCTTATACGGCCATCAACAGGCTTTTCGGAGATGCCTGCGGTGCTATCTATTTTTTGCCTATTGATTCCATCAGTGCATAAAAATCATGGTCTTTTTTCAGGAAATTGCATGTATCTAAAGTTTGGCTCGAGGTTGTGCAACGCGGTTTGCGTCATTCACAAGATCTTGACAGAACCTATCGAAAATGTCCTTGAAAATTTTCGGCCAGCTATTTCAGGCCCTGACTAGTAAAAATCTGAGAGAATCAGGCTAACCTGATTATTTCGAGAAACTATTTTTTTACTTCCTTTGAATTTGACTCCTCATGCAAACTTGCATGATCTTTGCAATGAAACTAGTCGAGAGCTGTTTCTTTACTGTTTCATGCGGGTTTCGGTCAATTCTTTTTTTTTTCCATTCCTCGACGAATCAGAGAAGAACGATTTTTGCGCATGCGCATGGTTCTACGCATTTCAAAGCAGTTTCAATCGCAATCTCAGAAAATTTCCCTATCAGATGACTCCTTATTTTTGTAGATTGTAAGAAGTCTATTTAAGATCCTCCCTTAGTCGCTATGGCAATTCAACTAGAAGAGGAAGGTGATCAGAGCGAAATGACCTATCTTTACCCTTAACCACAGCATTGAGCCCTTTCCATCATCCATGTTGTTGGTGGTGTGGATAATACTAATGTCTAAGGAACCGTGGATCTCATGTCCCAATCGACAAAATTGAACCCGACAAGTGGTCATTCAGAAGGGAAGAACCCTAAGTCATAGAAATCATAGATCTCAGAACACTCAACAGAATTCTCCATAACCGCAAAACTCAATGCCTTCATTGCTTTGAGTTACTTCATACAGAGAGTACCCCTCATGTGCCTGATTTTCGGACTACTTATGAATTCCAGTATCTTTGCATAGGAAAAAATTGAAATGAGCGCCAAGTCCGACGAAGTTAAACGGGTAACCGGAAGCTGTGGAAACTCAAAAGGGGCTAGTTCTATATCAGAATTTAATCCGGCAAACGTCCGGGCCATCACGCACCTATTTCCTGGGCTCGTTTTGCGATCTCCTATTCCTTTGTATTGGTGCAAAATAGTAAGTTACGGTCGTAGCCGTCAGTTGACATTGACACTATTTTCGGACCAAAAATTAGATATTTGTAATAAGCGAGTCAAGACGAATTGATCGCCAAAAAACTGCGCACCGAACTCGATTTTGCTACGGAACCAACTGAGGGCGGGGTATCTTCCTCAGCTTTTGATTGGTACTACTTTGGGATTCGTAGATCCACGCGCAGAGATCGGGCAATTTTGTATGAGAAACCATGCTTTGAAAAAGTAAAAAAATAGCTGTTTGAGATAATTGATCAGACCTATTTCCTTGGACTTTGCCTAATCAGGGCGTGGAATAGCTAAATGAAAATTCTCAAGGTCAGTTTCGACAGAATTTTCCACGATCTTTTGAATGTCGCAAATCGCGTTGCCATTATCTTGACTCAGATCTGAGATGACTGCATTTTATTGAATAAATAATATGATTTCCATGCTCTGCTGGTGAAATCAAAAGGCAGGAACATAGAGAGCTCTGCAGGCGTCTCCAAAAATTTTTTGCGCCCTCCAAGTGGGTTTTCAGTTCATATTGTGGACCATAGAATCGAATGAGAATAACGAAAAAACCCGATTGGAGACATCACTATTCATGAAAAAGTAATCAGATCTATTCTACGTCCCGATTTAGTCGTACAGATGCATCGCGAGTTTGGATTTTCGCTAACTATAGTTTTTAAGGAGATGTAGATGGTAAATGTGATTGCTGTATGACAGAGTTTCGCGTGAAAAGAAAATTCCGGCATACATATTTGATGGGAGCATCCTATTTGATCGTAAGGGCTACCATGAACGGGCTTAATCAGGCGTGAACCACGTCTTTTTCGCGCTGAAGACAGTTCACTCTCGCATGAAGTACGTTCAGCGCACTTCAGATGGATAACATTATTGCTTACTACCCGTGAAAAAATGTTTAGTGCATGATCATGCATGACGGCATATCGCTACTAGTGCACGATCATGCATGACCGCGTACAGAAAATGGTGGTATGTAGTCATGCATATATCATGCATGAATTATGCATGACCATGCACCATATAATGTTGCAAATCATTTGGGATTAGGTACTAATTTTGGTGTATGGAGAAAGCTCACGATCTGGAAATTTGAAGTGTTACAGAGAAAAATCTACCATTTTGCGTTTTCATCGCTATTTGGTTCCAATACTACGAATCACTCAAAAACTTTGATGATTAAAATGGCTACGCCATTGGAAGGCTCAAACGATGTCAAAAATTGACCGGTATTCCAGAAAGATAATTCATCTCCCTCACGGTGGTCTTGAACCTCGTTCATATGTGGTCGACATACCAAGACCTAAAATTCCTGTGCAATGTGTTTCTGTCCACTTAGATGATCATTTCTTGACTGGGCCGTTACGAAAAAATCAAAAGAAGGGTGGTTTTTTGGTGTTTTCCTGTCGTAATTCCTCTATAACTCGAAAGAGACACATGTCATCGAAAAATATGTGGGATATAAATTTGTAGATTTTCAAAATATCTACAAAAACTGTTCTCGTAGTTTTTCTCGTACAACGTATCCTATTAGAGATATTTGAGGAGTTATGGGATCGAAACCGTGAAAAATATGGATCTCGGACGGAAAATTCTTGGTTGCGGGAACAGGAAGCTTCATGTAAGGAAATGTGTAGAGACCTTTTTGTTCATCTTTCAAAGATCTATGACTGTTTGCTCCACACATTTTCGGATAAGTTGTATTCTCCATGAGTTGTGGGGTCGAAACCGTGAAAATCATGGGTCTTGTGCGGGATCCTCCAATTACAAAAACAGGTGAACGTAACCGAGAAAATGTGTAGAGACCTTTTCGGTTCATCTTTCAAAAATCCACCTAAAGTTGCTCTACGCATTTTTTGATGAAACGTGGTTCTCATGAGTTATGGGGCCGAAACCGTGAAAAATATCGATCTTGAGCGAAAATGTCTTGGTTGCAGGAACAAAGCCTCATATAAGTAAATGTGTAGAGACCTTTTTTGTTCACCTTTCCAAGATCTAGAAAAGTTCTTCAACACATGCCAACAAACGTGTATCTTGACAACCGCATACCCACATTATTTCTGCATGCATATATCTCCTTAACTTTAATAGAACACGTTCTATCGAGAATGTGCACTGTAAAAAATTTGTGGGAAAAATTTCAACCAGTGGTTGCAGTTTTTCCCTCAACGACTGGTTTGGGCCAAAAATCAACCAGCTGGTTGATTTTTGGCATCAACCACTGGTTGAATTTTTTCCCACAACGAATATATAAGGATGAATGCGGCGCCCACGATATTGGTCGATGGTGGTCTCCGGGTGACACTTTTGAGTGGGAAAAACAAGTTTCATGTTTTTCCACAAACAAAGAGGAATAAACATCAGCGCCGGTCGAATACACGTCGTGAGGCTGGAGGGATGAATAGATGGACGCATGGGGTGGGAGGGTACATGGGATGGATGGATGGAATGGAACGGAATGGGATTGAATGAAATGGAATAGAATAGGATGGAACGGACTGGAATGAAATGGACCGGAATGGAACGGCGTGGAATGGAATAGGATGGAACGGAATGGATGGGAATGGAATGGTTGTGAATGGAACGGACCGGAATGGAACGGGACGGAATGGTTGGGAACGGAACGGTATGGAATTGAATCGTATGTTCCATTCCGGCCCGTTCCATTCCATTCCACGCCGTTCCATTTCAGTCCGTTCCAATCGGGTCCGTTCCATTCCATTCCATACCGTTCCATTCTGGGCGGTTCCATTCCGGCCCACTCCATCCTATTTCATTCGTTCCTTTCAATCCCATTCCGTCCCAGTCCATCCATCCATCCCATCTAGCCCCCACCCCAAACGTCCATCTATTCATCCCTCCAGCCTTACGACGTATATTCGACTCTTGCAGGACAGGCAACCCGCTTTGTCGTCTATACGCGTCCGGTGCTAATATTTATCCCTCTTTGTTTGGAAAAAAAACATGACGAAACTTGTTTTTCCGACTCAAAAGTGTCACCCGGAGACCACCATCGACCAATATAGTGGGCACCGCATTCATCCTTATATATTCGCTCGGGAAAAAGGCAACCAGTGGTGGAATTTTCAACTAGTGGTTGAATCCCAACCAGCTGGTTGATTTCGACAACCAACCACTAGTTGCCGATTTTGGTGGAAAGTCAACCGATTTTTTACAGTGTGTGAAGCAATTTTTTGTAGGTCTTTGAAAAGAACAAAAGAAGTTCAGTGCCTTTTTCTCGTAAAACGTATCCTGTTTGTAATATTTGTAGATTTTTCGTCTAGACTCATACTCCCTTCACCAATATCAGAGTTGTGAGTATGGATGTCGACAAAGAATCCTCAAATAACGCAAACAAGATGCGTTTTACGAGTAAAAGTCACTGAATCTTTTTTGTTAGTTTTTGGGAAACCTACAGAAAATTACCGTGCATATTTTTTGTGAAACATGTGTGATTGGAGTTATGAAGCTAAAATAATTTTAGAGAAAAATTTTCGAGGATCATCCTCAAATATCTCCAACAGGATGCGTTGTACGAGAAAAACTACGAGAACAGTTTTTGTAGATATTTTGAAAATCTACAAATTTATATCCCACATATTTTTCGATGACATGTGTCTCTTTCGAGTTATAGAGGAATTACGACAGGAAAACACCAAAAAACCACCCTTCTTTTGATTTTTTCGTAACGGCCCAGTCAAGAAATGATCATCTAAGTGGACAGAAACACATTGCACAGGAATTTTAGGTCTTGGTATGTCGACCACATATGAACGTGGTTCAAGACCACCGTGAGGGAGATGAATTATCTTTCTGGAATACCGGTCAATTTTTGACATCGTTTGAGCCTTCCAATGGCGTAGCCATTTTAATCATCAAAGATTTTGAGTGATTCGTAGTATTGGAACCAAATAGCGATGAAAACGCAAAATGGTAGATTTTTCTCTGTAACATTCCAAATTTCCAAATCGTGAGCTTTCTCCATGCACCGAAATTAGTACCTAATCTCAAATGATTTGCAACATTGTATGGTGCATGGTCATGCATAATTCATGCATGATACATGCATGACTACATACCACCATTTTTTGTACGCGGTCATGCATGGTCGTGCACTAGTAGCGGTATGCCATCATGCATGATCATGCACCAAACATTTTTTCACGGGTAGCTATAGTTGGGTACGGTGCCTGTCAACAATAGAAAAACTATAAAGATTGTAAATGGAACAGATGTTGGATACTAGAGAGTTGACTTAAGGGTGCACAGAAGAACGTAATTTTGAAAATACTTGCCGACCTTGAAGAAAGCTCACAGTAAAGCACTGGACAAAGATCGATCATCGAATCTAAACGCGTTGATAACAGTTAAACAGGTCGCCTCCAGTTTATCAAAATTAGACCTACTCCAGCTCATTTCGAAGGTCTTGATACAAGCTTCCACACGAGTTGAAGTACGTACGAGAATATTGGGATGGGCTAAAATTATTGAGAAATTGGCTTGATGAGGGTACCCTATACATTAGTTGAAATCACAAAACATGTATTCAATAACAGTGTGGTGCCTCGAAGTCTCATTCATACACTACCAGTCAAAAGTCTGAGGACACCTGGGAATCAAACTGATGATCTTCAGAGTTGGATATCTCAGAACCTATTGGTCGTAGAGAGCTCTGCGTGGTCGCATTTTTAAGCTCATATCGAGCACTTCCAAATCTATTTACAGTATTCCTCGTCCTGCGTATTATACCAGGGACACACGGATCAGAACAATGACTTTTTTCGCGATTTTTCAGGCAAGGTACGAACGCCTGCCGATTTTGGAGAGATAATTGGATCGCTATGAGACCGATGAAATCTTCGAGCCCAAGAAGAAACCTTGAAAATCTATGATTGAACGTCCCTCCAAGTGGTTCTGGCATTGAGATATGACAGATTATCTGCGGGTGTTTTTCTCCCAACAAATTACACGGCTCATTCAAAAATGATGAGAGACAGTCCAGTCCAAGGTCAGTAGGCTGGATTTCGATCGCTATCTCGATGATGAGTCAAATTCTTGCAGAAATGAGGGTCAGAGGTTCCAAAATGGGCTGGTTCTGATCATTTTTGGATTATCGTGTGATTTTTTTGAGAGACAAACACCCTCAGCAAAATCAGTCACATCTCGGAACCAAAACCACTTTGAGAGATGTTAAAAAACGGATCTTGAAGATCTTTTCATGGGCTTGAAGATGTTATTGGTCTCATAGTGATATAACAATCTCACCAAAATTGGCAGGCGTTCGTACTTTGCCTGAAAATTGCGAAAAAAAGTCATTTTTCTGACGCGTGTGTCTCTGGTATAATACGCGGGATGGAAAATACAGAAAATAGACTTGATAGTGCTTGATATGAGCTACAAAATGCGACCACGCAGAGCTCTCTACGACCAATAGGTTCTGAGATATCCAACTTTGAAGATCATCAGTTTGATTCCCAGGTGTCCTCAGACTTTTGACCGGTAGTGTATATGATCAGGAATTGGTTCATTACTTCTATTGTTCCTATCTTAGAAATTGGTCATTGTAAACTCAAAATTTTACTCAACATCTGGGAGACCTATAATGCGACGCTCTGAAATTGAGGACTCGCTTCATCATACGATTATTATAAAACGTGTGATATGAGAGAAAAGTTTCCGATTCTATATATATAGATATCGGGCTAGAATAGTCTAGACTCGAGCTCGGTGGTGTATCAGAGTTTCGAAAATTGCGTTTTGTTGTCGCCTGATGTGAATTTTCCTTCAAATCTCAGACAAAGGTTTCTCTTGAAAATTCTAGCAATTGCCAAAAAGAATTCTCAAAAAAGTCTACATTGAAATCCCTAATATGGATATGAAAAAATCTCAAACGAGTTCTCAAATATGTAATGCACACGCATTGCGAATGTCATCAAAATTTCCATGAACGAGTTGCCGTAATTTATGAAAGAATTTTGGACGTTCGAACATTCCCACGTTTGAGAGATGTAGAATTAATGAAGCAAGTTCCATCATCAAGCAATAGTATATTATGCGTCGAGTGAAGGTTATCGTAAACGAGATAGTAAAGAACAAAGTTTTTGGCACGAGACGCATATGCCGCTTTACACGGCGAGACGCGCCGTGTAAATGCATGCTAGAGCACGCATGACACACACACACACACACACACACACACACACACACACACAGCAATGAGCGCGAGCACGAGGTCATAGGCCAAAAGTTGTTATATATAGTACATATATACAGCACCTACTAATGGTGAGCATATGCATATATTACTAATATAAAGTATAGCGCGTAAGCGCGGCAGGCGGCGCCTGCGCATAACACAGCAAACGATCCCGTCAACTGAGAGCGTGTCCACATGGATTCCCAATCACGGATTCACTCGCACCGCGCCGAAAGATGACTCCGTCATCAATATTTTCAGTGTTTGAACTCACAGTAAGCTGTACTTCGTCATCTGTAAAGTTTCCATATTGTTCCACGATGCATTGGCTCCTCTTCATGAATTCTTTCCTTGAATCGTTCCTCAACCAATTGCTGATAGTTCCATTCTGGTCATAATTGACTCCCTTGTTATCAAAACCATGGCTTATTTCATGAGCGATGACATATCCTATTTCTGCGTAGTTCATGTAGTTAGGCCTTTCCTCTTTGAAAAATGTTTCATGTAAGATGCCAATGGGTAGTTCTGGAATGCGCCACAACTAATGAATACATCCTAATTGTTCGAATGGAGTTTCAGAGCAACAGAAACCACGTCGCTCCTGATTTTTCAAACTTTAATTCTTCAATTTGGATGAAAAAATCTGTCACCCAATCGCTCCCGCATACGCATGTAACAAGTAGACTCTAATTAATTTCAGAACGATCTGGATCCTAATAATCCGATTTGTGTCGGATAAAAAGAATTTCCTGCAGAACCGAACCGAACACATTAAATGAGAGGTTATCGCTCTCAAAATTGTCAATACACTCTTAAATTTACTCGTCTATTCGTGCATCGTTCAAACAAACTGTAAAGTTTCTTGCAAAATAATGCGTTCCAATAATTTTGGACGACAAGTTCAACAAACTCGGTAGATTAGGACGGACTTGATTCTTCGCTTAGAATTGAAAATTGAACTTGCTTGAAGATGCGCGGATCCTCTCCTAGGGGTTGAAATACTGAATATAATTTGTAGAGTATGGTGAGATCGGGTATAAATTACGATACCCTTACGAGAGCGAAGTTGAACGAGAAAATAAAACCAAGATTGGAATTTTACCTATGCAATTGCTGAATTGCCAAGCGTAAGCATTGACTTCCACCGAGCTCATCAGCCATGGCCGTTGATTGAACAATCCCGCAGATGCTAGTTTGAGTATATTCTCAAAATAGTTGTCGGTCATGAACTCCGTGATTTGCGTATATAACTCGGGCTTAAGACCACTCAGGTTTGGTTTGTTTGGAACATTGTAGAGTGTGCACATTGACTCAAGCTTCTCGAAAGCTGTATTTCTGGCTTCATCCGACAACCAATCTAACTGTAAAATGTAATTCATTGATGATATCTATACGTGAAGGAATTTGAGGAGGTTAGTCATACCATTGCTCTGGACAGACAATAGGATACTTTATCCACAACCCAATTAATGACCATCATGTCATAAAAAGAGCTCAAACTATCTTGATTCTTGATTAGTTATAGCTCATCAGGTATATGCAAGATTGGAAATATTGTACTTGTATTGCTTAAGAGCATATTTTGGTTCTAATATTTCCAAGATCATTCAAATTTGGGCTGGGCCTCTTATCCGGATTATCCTAAGATTCAAACTTTCCGGACACCCAGCTATACGGTTTCGGCGAAAAAAATCTGGATGGATCTAAGTATCCGAATAGTTTCCTGCTATTCGGATATTTGGATCCGTCCAGATTTCACAGACAAATTCTGGTTTCCATCGGTACAAAAGCATGTAGATGAACGAATCACAGATTCAAATGTCCACATATCAGACCCATATTATTGCTATCTGTCTGTGAGTCTGGCAACCAGTCAACCAATATCTATGCTCAAGCTGATTTGGAAAGTCGAGAAAGTCAAAGGTTGAAGAATATCAGAATTTCCTCCGCGATTAATTTCTAGGTAAGTCCGCGGCCATTTCCTCCGAAGAATCAAGGTCATTCGTCAATTGGATTTAGAATAGAGTCGCTTCGATTTTCCCGTTATGAATGGCATGGAAAATTTCGAGTCTTTTCCGCCTTCTTTTGTCTCATTCGTGATTTCACTGCAACAGATGGGAAGAGATGGCTTTTATCAAAAAACGTGTGCAACAGTTTTTTGTAGGATTTTGGAAGATTTACAAAATTATGTCCTGACATTTTGGAGTGAGAAGTGAATCTACCCCGAAAAGTCACACGAATTTATCGAGAAAGTGCGAGGAATTCATACGTTTCTGCGATGTTTTTCTTTTATCTGAGAATCTCGTAGCGATGCTTCCTTGGTTAAGCAGAGATGGAAGCGTATACCATCATACAGGTTTTCGAATAATCTTCAAAAATCACTTAAAAAATTTTCCGATAAAACTCATACTTTTTGACATATTATGAGAAAATCTGAAGGGAGGTAAAAACCCGGGAAGGAGATGAACTTCTAGATACTAATGACGATGGGAATATCGAAAAAAATAGAATTTATCCTGAATTCCATCCCCGAATGCACGACATTCTATATGCACGACCTACATAGAAACTCAATCGCAAAGACATAACGAATGAGGCTCGATGGATTATGGGTTGATACCAGCGCAACGGAAGGCACGGACGTGGAGCGTGTTTGTATCATTTTAGGGCGGTACGACTCCCAAGATTCCAGAGCTATTCATCTGTAGAACTAGACTTGCACGATCGGATCTGGATTTTGTTTGTGTCATTCTGTAGATATCATTCAGCCACGGGGTCATAACCTACTCTGAGACTAGCGTCAGTCTTGCATAGGGATATATGGACGAAAAACGGCCCCCAGTAGTAACAGACGAGTTTAGTCAGACACGCGTGGGCCGTGGGATCCCAAAAGTTTGCATGATGCCATTGCGACGGGGGTGAGCTCATTTTGTAGCTTGACAACAGTAAACAGTATCAAGTGTATGTATTCTAAGAGTATCAGTGCTGAGTTGCTAAGGAGATGTATCTCTCGAAATGTGAGTGACCTTGAAAAACCACCCCTACTGATATTT
The DNA here is from genome assembly GCA_029851415.1 of Eretmocerus hayati. Classification (NCBI taxonomy): domain Eukaryota; kingdom Metazoa; phylum Arthropoda; class Insecta; order Hymenoptera; family Aphelinidae; genus Eretmocerus; species Eretmocerus hayati. The sequence goes on along the minus strand of CM056744.1, from coordinate 117,161,316 downwards.
CGACATTTTCTCTGGTATAGAACAAATGCACGATCGGATCTCGGATTTCGTGAGACCAGTTCCTAGACACCGATGGGGCGGAGGTTATCGACTCATCAGGATATCACCACGGGGCGAATATCCGTCTAAAAGAGGAGAATTTTTTTTTTTCTTATGAAACAAAAGAGGAAAATATGGCTATTAGTAGTAACAAACGGAATGGACCCGACCTACGAAACCGGGGGGGAAGTGATTGGGATCACAAGAGTTTTCACGATGCAATTGCTACGGGGGTGAGCTCATTTCGTAGCTCGACAATAGTAGCAAGCGTGGGTAATCTTGAGATATTAGCGCTGAGTTGCCAAAGAAATGTGTCTCTCTCAATGTACATGACCTTAAAAAACCACCCTTATCTATATTTCGACATCCTCCCCGGATCTCGGATTTCGTGGGACCAGTTTAAAGATAACAATGAGACGGAGCCTATGAACCCATCAGGATATCAGCGCGAGGCATAGATCCGACGGAAGAGGGAGAATATGACGTCCAGGAGTAACAGATGAATTGGGCCAGACATACGAACCTGGGAGAAGTGATTGGCATAACAAGAGTTTGCAAATGCGATTGCAACGGGGGCGAGCTCATTTTGTAGCTCGACAATAGTTTAGTAGCAAGCGTGTGTATTCTCGAAATATCAGGGCTGAGTGGGCGATAAGATGTATTTCCCGTAACTAATGTGACCTCAAAGAACCCACCTCCCCTATTTATATTCCGATATTCTTACTTGTGTTCTGACAGTACCCGACTTGTACAGAGAGGGTGTAGGGTGTAAGACACCTCTCTTGTACCTGTCAATGACAACTGCACCGTGTGGTTGGTCGCCAATAACGAATCGTGCTTAGGTCGTGATGCGATTTTCGAATGATGTTAATAAAGAGAACGAGTTCGATTTTATTGTCGGCGCGGAGTGCCTTTGGATGGCGTAGATTGGCTAGAATACTCGATGACCGAAGGGCTAGATGGAGCAGCCATCAAAGCTCCCAAACGCGCAAGCTTCCGGGCTTCGCACATTCCGCACGGGTTTGCACTCCACTGGGGTTTGGGAACACCTGAAGGGTCGTTCCGTTCCATGCTTGAACTTGAGAAGTTACGGATAGGCACTCCGTAGAATGATATGACACTGAGCACTGAATGATTTGGGAATTATTTTTGATTGGATGATTCTGTAGGAGCAGGAGCGGGCATGGGAATGCGAATAAGTCGAATCGATTTCAGCTTAAATGTTGCCGCGACTGCCGACACTCGGAACACTAGGAACACACACACACATTCGCACACACTGATATAAAATGAGTTGAATGCTGTACGACCATCGCGAAGACCGGGGGCACGACCGTGTACAACTTCCCACAGGCTCGTCGCTGGAGCTGGGTAGCGTCGTCGAGGCGGCGCGGTATCGGATGACCGAGGTACGTCGGGCCGAAGGCCGTCGGAGCAGAGGTCCGACCGACCCGGTGACGAGTTTCGACAAGCGGTTTTTACGTTAAAGACTGTCCGTCGTGGACTGCTGATGATAAGCCAGGGAGGCTCGGACTTATATAGGCGCGAGGGAATTCGCAGTTGTGCGAATTCGTTGAATCGTGAAAAATGCTGAAGCAAAGAAATTATGGGGATGCAACTTCGCAAAGTTGCCAACTTCGTAATTTAGGGCGTGCTTATTTGTGTATCGAAACCGCGTGGAACATATGGCGTACCTAAGTACTTAATGATTTGCATAAGTTCGCATCTTTGCGAACAACGTGACTAAACTGCCTTTGATGTGAATAAAATGTATTATTGCAGTATGGACTAATTTATTGAGTTTTACGATGTTTTTCCTTGAGTTCGCGTCTTTGCGAATTGTACGTGACTTAACTGTTTTTTGATTTGAATGGGATAAATAGTTGCTTTATGGAATGATTTGTATGCCTTGATGATGTTTTTCGTAAAGTTCGCATCTTTGCGAACTATCCTTTCCAACTCTAAGATATGACTTATTGCTTTACAAGAAACAGATGACGATTTTACCAGTTTGTTTACCATGTGAAAATGAGTTGTTATTCTACCGGCTAATTGGTTCACAAGTTCGCATATTTGCGAACCTCGAATGAATTTATGAGTTTAAGATTTGCGCGTGAAGAATTTTAAAGATTTTTCCCATGCATACTTTTGGCTAAAGGTTGAATCAAGTTGCAAAATATTATTTATTGAAAATATGAGTGCGTATGCGCACGTCAGTTCAACAAATGCTCGGTCGGCTCTCGAATTCCTCGAAACTAGTCTGTAGATATCGATGACGCGAAAGCTAGAATGAGCTCGCCTCCATCCCTCGTCGCAATCGCATCGTGCAATCTCTTGGAATCCCGATTACTATTCCGAGGATAGTGTGTCTGGCCCATTCCGCCTGTTACTACTAACAGACATATTTCCCCTCTCTAGTCGGATCTTTGCCCCGCGCTGATATTCCGATGGGTCCATGAACTCCGCCTCATCGTTATCTATAAACTGGTCGCACGGAATCCGAGATCCGATCGTGCATTCGTTAAATACAAGGTTAAGGGAGTAACTTCGGTACCGCGCGAGTCAAATGAATCGACTTTTTTCAACTTCCACAAATTTGCCTACATGTGTGTCTTATATGTTAATCAGATCTCAATACACCCTCACATCAACCTGCTTAAGCATCCGACTCACGAATCATGAAATATCAATCCCTGATTATGGGCGAATTTGTCTTAAGTGCTAACCAAAGCTTGGAAAAAAAGTTCGAGCGTATAAGTGAGCAAGATTTCAACAAAAACTGATCGGTCAGTCTTTTATAATCTAATAATCATCGCGATGCCCCATAAGACAGCGTGTATAACCTCTAAAAATGTTTATGCTGATGGTTTGACTCAAGGGTAACCGAGGGTCGTGAAATTCTGACTGTGTTCAATTGACACGCAAATACATCTCTCTGCCAAGTTTGATCAAAATCTGATCGTTGGATCTTCTACCGAGGTTACTCCCTTAAATGTTGAAATCTAAGTAGGGGTGGTTTCTCAAGGTCACAAACATTCCAAGACATGCATTTCCTTGGCAATTCAGGGCTGATGTTTCCAGACTTCTCCTGCTTGCTACTGTTGTCGAGCTATAAAATGAGCTTTATCCCTGTCGCAATGGCATCGTGCAAACTTTTGGGATCCCACTTATCCCTCGGCCCACGCGTGTCTGACTAAACTCGCTTGTTACTACTGGAAGCCGTTTTTCGGCCATCTATCTCTATGCAAGACCGGCGCTGGTCTCTGAGTAGGTTATGACCCCGTGGCTGAATGATAGCTACAGAGTGACACAAACAAAATCCAGATCCGATCGTGCAAGTCTAGTTCTACAGATGAATAGCTCTGGAATCTTGGGAATCGTCTCCAAGATTCGTAATGATACAAACACGTCCTACGTTCGTGCCTTTCGTTGCGCTGGTATCAACCCATCTGCCCACGATGCTCCTCATCTAGACGAATCGATCGAATCCTCAACTTGTCATGATCGGATCGTGCAATCGTTTAGTTTCGACGTATTCCCATTGGCTAGGTTCGTTCTATGGAAAAATTTACCCCAGGAACATTTTTCGATTTCAAACAGTTCCTCAGCAGCGATACCTTCCAAAACAGGCCCTCGTTATTGCCAGTGGCCTGCTCTACATGATGCAAAAATAATTATAGGTTACCGCTCATGTGCCATTTCCCCATACAAAGTGTTCATATTCTTCAACGATTGACTTCCAGATTCAATAATCCGGACCCAATACGGAGGAATATCCGGATTCTTAGATCCGGATAGCCGGATATTATCCAGATGATTGGATTCACCCGGATATTATCAATCCCGAATTTCCGCGATACACGGATATTCCCATCCCTAGTGTGAACCATAAAAAATGAGTTTTGAAAGATGATCGGGTACTTCATCAATTCAAAATTGACTAGAATGATTGTGATTAGCAGCATCGAACTCAAGATCGTGAGATGAGAATACTGACCTTTTCCACTGTTTTCTCAAATTGCGCACGAATACGGTTGATGATTTTTGTGACACTGTCTCTTGTCAGATTCCCCGGATATTTATTTTCGTAAAGAAGGTCAACCAAACCAGGTAACTTATCTATAATCACATCTATACATTGTTCCCACCTGTCACAAGAATGAAAAAATATGAATCTCTTTAACTTTATCCTCCTAACAGATAATCTTTTGCTATCACATCATGTATGGTGAATACAGAATTCTTAATGAGCTCTCAAATGACGGCCAGCTGCGATTCGAGATCTTCCGTCTCGCTCGTACCAAATGGGTCATTCCATGAGTGCGAGTGAGACGACAGAACTTGAACGGTCGCTGACCGTCACAGCCAATGCAATTCACCTCGTTCCCGGGTGCTCATATAATGCCAACACTTGCATCATTTGGTCAGCTACTACAACTCACATTATGATATGGCTCTACTTCAAATCCGAAATCGAACTAGTACACATTAGGTCCTTCATAAAATGGAGTTGACATGTTACAGAGAGTATTGTAGTAGCTAAGTGATCTCGTAATTTACCTCTCTTACCCATGAGCGAATAAATGCATATCCATTTATCCATCTATCTATCTTCAGAAATTTTTGGAATACCATAGTATTGCTTTCAGAGATTGATGAAAGCAATACTGACTTTATTTGAACATGTACTGTTTGGTCATTGTAACTCTTGCCTTCAGGCAAACACAAAGTATTCATCAATCATTCTTTCAATCACTCCCTCAACAATCTTTTGTCAACTTCATGACTCCGGCCACATGAGATGCTGCCCCAAATATGTAATAGGTGATCAGGTACCGTCAAACGGGGTAACTTTGGAACAAGGGGGGTAACTTTCGAGCAACCTATGAAAGAGTGGTTATCACGCACAATTGGCTAGGCAGATGATCCTGAGGCCTCAATACCGATTCCCCCCACTTGGTAAAAGCATAAGCAATATTTTGCACTTGCGCGAGGGCCTCCATCAGCTATTAATCCGTTTATAAGCTGACTTCTTCAGATGTGCATTTTCAACACAACAAACAGTCTCTCGGAAAAAGTGGCGTGGTTCCGACTTTAGTAGGTCGAATGCAAGGTAGCGGAGCTAGATTTCACTTGACTGTACACTTATCTAGACAAATCCATTATTCCATTGGAGTATTTTCACTTAGTTTCAAATTTGTAGAGTAAAAACTGACAAGTATGTATTTTTTTTTTTGAGAAACTGGGGTAACTTTCGAACACTTGCTTATGTACTCTCAATCATTTCCCAAGATCTATATCAAATTCTACTTACATGAATAGTCGTTGATGAGAGCTTCAAAATGAGCCAGAGAACGTCTCATTTCGACCCACGGAAGCCGAGTTATGGCAGTTTTCGTCGGAAACTGAATATGGAGGTATTTTGCTCCTCAAGAGTTAGCCGTGGTGCAGACAGTGAGGTATGCTGAAGGTGTCTATGCTCGATTGTAGAACTTAAATTCAACCAAATGGACTTTTACTATAGGTCAATGGAGCTAAGACACTCAACTTTCGATTACTGATGTTGAAAATCGATGGCGTGACCTAGTTTATGAATGAATTGACGAATAAATAATGATCACATTTTATGTTCCAAAGTTACCTCTTTCCGTGTCTAACTTTGGAACACGACTTTTAGCGCTGACAGCTCCAACCAGAGATATCCAAATGGACGTTATAAGCACCGCAATCGAAAGTTGAAACTGTAAGCTTTCGTTTGACTACAGATACAATGCACTTCTGATGTGAGACGTACAAATTTCGCGAGATTTAAGAGAAAGGATGCGATTTTTGTTCCAAAGTTACCCCGGTTGACGGTATATTTGCGTACCTCCCAACACTTTTACTCGACCTGTTAAGGCCATGTCAGAGTCTCAAGACAAAAACGGGGTTACAACTCAAGCGAAGGTTTTTACACCAATTGAGACGGGAATGGTCGCAAATGATTCGGAATTGCTTGAGGAATGTGCCTCTGGTACGATCTGTTAGGATAAACGTCTCTCACTCTTGAGGAGGAATCGATGAATCGCGAGATATTCCAATTCTGATTCGCAGAGAGCGTGACCTTGTACTTTACATCGAGTTTTGAGGGAGATAGAGACGTATGTCCTCACTGATCGCATCAGAGGCATATTCCTGAAGCAATTCCAAGTCATTTGCAACCAACCTCGCCAACAAAATGCCATTGTGAAATAGCGCCATCTAGGGGTGAGGTCCCTCCCACAGGAATCCAGAAAAAAATCACCATAAATGTTTGTCTGCTGGTATTGTGAGGCAAGGATACGAAAAATTTCATCAGACTTTTCAAAACTTCTTGTGGGCCCCAAGAACCGGAGAAAACACATTTTGAGCGCTTTTTGGGCCTATTGAAAGACCACATTTCTTACTAGATCCAAGCTCACGACATGTGATTGAACACATTACAATATTAGTATTAAAACTTGGAAGATATTTCAGATACGACAGACTGACCTATCATGATTTCTAAGTACCATTGAGTGAGAGAGATTTTGATAAATTCTTATGATTTTCGGAGTACCCCTTGGATCATTTGAAAACTTTCTGAAATTCGCCACCATTGGACAGTTGTAGGAGATCGCCAAGGCTGATCATTGATACTCGAAATGTCTTCTTAGGAGGAAAATGCACTAAGAATGTATGGAAGAGTTGAGTTAAGTTTGAACTCCAATAGGTTTTGTATAGGGTAGCTTCCTCATCTCTTGTTCAAGATTTCCTAACCACAAGGGCCATAGGAGGTTTTGAGATAATCTGAAAAACAAAATTGTCCAGATCATTAAAGCCGTGTCAGAGTCTCGCGCGAAACGGGGTTCCACTTTTCGCAATGAATTTTTCATCAATTGTGACGGGGTTGGTTTCAAATTACGTGGAATTGCTTCAGGAATGTGCCTTTGGTACGATCTGTAAGGATAACCGTCTCTATTCCGCTCAAAACTCGATGTAATGTGCAAAGTCACGCTCTCTGAGATCAGAATCGGTATATCTCGCGATTATTCAATTCCTTCTCAAGAGCAAAAGACGTGCACCCCTCTCAGATCGCATAAGAGGTACATTTCTGAAGTAATTACCTGCGATCATCTCCGTCACATTTGATGCAAAAACCATCGCGTGAGTTGTAACTCCGTTTTTGTCACGAGACTTCGACATGGCCTCAAGGTGGCGCAATTCCATGGAATATTTTTGAATCCTGAATAGGACGAATAAGAGAATTGGCTCAAATTTCCCTCTCATTATGTCTAACACTCGTCTATTCATTCGTACAATTAGTTTCATACCTGTGTGGATGCTCCATAATTCCTAAAGACTCTCTGAGGTATTTCAACTTAACATCTTGAATCTTCCCACCAACGTGATCGATCATATCGTAGATGAGCCGCCATATGGCATAGTTAGCGAGGACTCGTTTTGGTGTCTTATTCAAAAGCTCCGCAAACTGATCGAAAAGTATGGGTGATGCGATTTCGACAGTATAATTTTCATTCAATTCCTCTTCTGGCCTGATCTGAAGAAATTTTTGGGCATGTTCCATCCATGGGATTGACGGATATTTATTAGTTAGCTCTTTCAGGGTGGTCCAATTGCGATGCTGGGTGAGCTCACTTTTGAGATCAGAAATCCCCATCGGCAATGAGATCTGCTCCATAGGAATGTATCAAAAATCGTCCAATCATAAGTGATTATTAGAGAATCCATGCTTTTGATAAGAATGCTTTGCATAATTCTTAAGTCAACTTCAACGAGAGGAGGTAATTTGAAATCAATTCTTGGGGTTTCGTTGTAAAAATCCTGAACTCACCTTAACGGTTAGATCGTACTCAAAGTCTAAGGCTTCTTGAAGTTCCACCATAGCACGGTCTCTATCTGCTCCAAAGGACACGGCAACATCAACCATGTAATTGTGGTAAGCTTTCAATAACCTTGCCTCTTCGATTTCAAAACTCTTTTCATGCTGATTATTTGGCACGTAAATCAAATTCCGATGTACCTGCGAGGGATGAATATAATTAAAGAAATCGATAACTGTCATGGCTTATTTCAACAATTCGATTTCCATGAGAAACGACTTTTTGGAGGAAAAATTGTGGCCTAATCGTTGGAATTGCATCTGAGGTAATTTCTGATGATGGATTCGAAAATTTGGGAGAACTCTATATCGTAATCTTGTGACTCGAACGTTCTTGTAAGATTGATTGCGAGTGCGTCATGGCCCATCATAGGGCTCGATCTGGTATGTTTTTTTATCCCTGAGAACTACCGAGGAATTTCATTCTCGGCTGAATGGTGGATTCAATCATTCAAGCATGTCGATTGTCGGCCTTGAAATGACCGCTATACCGCACTGTGCCCGGAACCACGCCAATATTCCCATACAAGCAGCAAAACCCCCTGTTTTTGGGTGATTTGACACTCAATTTGACACATTAGGACCAAACAAATATGGAGTTCATATCCAGAACATAGATTTAAACCGGATATACATATAAGTACGGTCTACTGCACAGACTACTATTTTGTGTTGCTGCGTGATCGAATCATGAGTATTGAATAAGAAAAAGTCATGGTAACTTACAAGATTTTGAACAGCAGCATGAAAGAATGATCGAATCGTAAATTTCCTGTTCAGAATGAATATTTGGGTGAACTTCAAATTCAAAAGAACTATCAGTTTGAACGTCCGTGACTCACATCATTGGAGCGCTCACTGATTTCTCATTTGGAACTCTACATTCTCAATATAGCTTTCTTGGTAATTAATAGATTCATCATTATCATATAGTAAAGACTCACAGCTACTGCAGGTCTTCTGAAATCTGTCACGTTCGAAGTTTTGTTTATTGATTTCAGTATTAGGGGCACTGGAAAATAATCGATTGGTAAACCAACTTTCTTATTTTTCCAAGTAAAATCTATCCAACTGAAATTCGACTCATCCCAGTTGTCTTCAATTACAGGCCACCCTCCCAAAGTTTCTAAAAGCCGTCGGAGAGGCTGAATACCTTGTTTCTCGATCGAAACTGGAAAAGAGATGGCAGAATTATTGATGAAGTTCTCTCGGTTGTTCAATCTTGACTAAATTTCTTTTTTATTGTTTGAATGAACAAAAAACATTTTGGGGGGATTTGTAAGGCAGTTAGTTTGGAATGCTAGATTTCAGGGTCGCTATACAAGAGCACCACGGTTATAGCGCTTTTCCGTGTCCAAAACATTTGAAGATTTACATGATGATCCTGGTAAGAACCATCGTGATCGAATACTATGGACATTTGCTTGATGAATTAAAATTTACTCAAAGTTGCTATAGGTGCTCTTGAACCTCTTATGAAATCCTGTGCGATTGACCCAGGTCCAAATTTTTTGACTTGATGCTCGTTGTTCATTCACGTTACGGACTAAGCATAAAAAATCACGTGAACCTTTATCCATACAGCTCCGATAGAAGATTTTAAGCATTCTCAAGAACACATCTTCATCTGCATCTGCATCGCTGTCCATTATCTTCTTTAACTTTAACAAGATATCATCCTGTGCAAAAGATATCGTCGATATGGATGATTTACTACTAGGAATAACTGTATTTTTCATGAAACTGCCACAAGCAAAATTGTAAAAGTCATCGCACGGATCGACATTCGGATCCATATACTCCAATAGCTTTGATGCTGCAACCAAATTTCATTATTTATCAATAAAACTCTACTTTTACTCTCTCGGAATGTAATCTGAGAAATCGACATAGGTGAAACTCTTACCTGAACGAACACATTCTGGTGTCATACAAACTATCTCACGATTCGTCAGTACAGATTCTGTGTTCAATCCCACTTGAATACCTTTGACTGTTTCTGTAGAGAATGAAAAATTGGATTGAGTGATGTAGAAAATACAGGGACGAAGAACAAACAAAGAGTTGACCTTAAATAAAAATGCCGCCATAATGAAGAGAAGGTTTTTAGAATCAAGTTTAGAGTGCAGAAGATCCATAGAGTGAATTTTACTCACGTTCAACGAGCATTTTGTCCAATGCTTCCTCCTCGGTAACGATAGAATGTATACAGAATAAGAGCGATGCGATCACTAAAATACTGCATCCCAGCAAAACAATCAGGAAGCGCTCAAACTTTGAGCGCTCTCCCCACCCAGAAGCAGTCCTTGTGACAGATATTGATTATTGAATTTTTGATTTTGGTGTCCCGTCAATATCGTTTGGGAAGGGAGCTCATCCGGATTCGATATGATACTAATCTCACAAATGATAAAAACTATGATTGATAGAATTATGGATGCATGCTGTTCATCTGACGAAAGAAAATTTTCTATTTTCTCATTCATCTGGTGAGAATAGGAATCATGATCTAGGGTCAGTGTACCCAACTTGCCCCCATTAAGCCATTTTCTCAATAACTTTGGCCCATCTCCATATTTTCCAACGTACTTTAGCTCATTTTAAAGCTTGTCTTGAGACCTTCAAAATAAGTTAAGGTACAATCAATTCGAACCAACTGGAACCAAACTGTTTTAGTTCTCCCAAAAGGTGATTTTTGAGAGTTTACAAAAGTGTGTACCCAACTTGCCCCCATTAAGCCTTTTTCTTAATAACTTTGGTTTACTTCAACGATTTCCAACGTGCTTTAGCTCATTTTAAAGCTTGTTTAAAGACCTCTAAAATGCACTAAACTACGTCCAATTTGGATCAATGGAGCTGAAATGTCTCAATTCTTTCGAAATAAATGATGGAAATCGGCAATAAAGTGTTTTTATCGCCGTGCACGCACATTTGGAGCTTTTCGGTGGTTCGAAACACTATTTCTGACTCATTTTGACGTGATAAACACGTTCTGAGTGGTAAAAAGAGTCGTTTTGCACGTCCTTTCGAGATAAACATATGGGGGCATGTTAGGTACACTCCAATGTTGGCATCCTTGTTTACAAATCGTCTCCGTGTATTGCACATAAAACAGCTCCATATTCAAATTCTGCAATTTTGAAAAATGGATTTTGAAGGTCTTGAAACAAGAAATCGAATGCGCTAAGGTACGTTAAGATTGGTTAAACTCACAGAATTTGGCACCGATTTTACTGAAGGCGATTCCCTCGGTGCTTTCTTAGCTAAGCAATCACGAAAAATAGAAAAATCACTCTAGATTTTCTGGAGAACGCAGGAATAATTCGGGGTCGACGCAAACTACTTATTTTCTCATATTTCAACATAACAAACGTAAAAAAAATTGCCGGGAGGCCAAGGAGTGCCCATCCCCGAGATCGGCATATGGGGGCAAGTTGGGTACAGAGGCAAGTTGGGTACACTTACCTTATATTCGAAATATAAAGTACTGCAATTTACATCGACTTGATTCTAAATGGTATCATTTGAATTGACACAAATTGTTCTTTCTCTCGCTTCACTTTAAAGATCGTTTTCCATTAGGATTCGATTAAGAAGACCCCCTTGTGTAACAAGCTTGGCTGACGTTCACAGAGCAAGATTTATTTGTGCGAATGTCATTCCTAACCGATTAACACTCAAATCACTCAAGGCGCAAAAAGGGCACAGGAACTCATCTCTGTCGAAAACTTGGGCTATAAATTGCAAAGGAAAGTACTCACAGGATACTCATATTGAGTTGAGAATTGAGTTAGTTTCCAGATACATAAATGTTCACATAAATTGTCATGCTACAACTTGGCTGAATGGTCATCACTGAATGGAGTTCTTTTGTGTTTGATGCTATATCTGAAATATGGGTAACCCACGAGGCGTGGATAATTGCTCATAATTGCACTTGAATTCGGCTTTGTTAGTGCTCCAAACTAGGTATTTCCACAGTAATTGATATAATATATAAAACAGCATTATGATGGAGACAAAATCGGGACTAGCCCAGAATAGCAGAAATTCCTCGAAAAATTCACGTCAAAATCATATTCTCTATCAGGTAAAACATTATTTACAATAAGAAAATAGACGTCATTCACATTTCCATCCAACAATTTTTGGGCATAGTTTACAAAACATAACCATTGTTTCATCACTGCTAGAATTCGGAAAAAAATCTATTTCACTTCATTTTCGAAAATTCTCTTCATGGGACCAAAAAAATTCTTCAGGACCCCATAGGTGGTGGAAAGTTCATATTTTGTACCATAAAATCGAATAAAAATCTTAACAGAAGGATCTGAGACACGACCCTTTTTCGTCGGTCACTTTTGCGTGGAACTACTCATATGTAACTTGACTCAGCAGAAATACTGTTCTCACATTTTATCTGCGATATCACGAGAGAACGGATTCTGATTCATTTACATGATAACGATATACTTTCATAGCAATGGTCCACAAAAATATTGCTGGACTCTGAATTTTCACGCTATATTTCTGCCTAGTAAGAATTTTTTGCATCCCAAATAATATGATGATTCTCCTTCAGAGATTTCATTGAACTTGGTGTTTCTCAAAAACTTTCCCAAAAAATAATGTCCAATCACGCTTAATCTGCAACAATACGGTCATGGCTTTAGCATCCGTGATCCGGTATCCGGATAACCTTGGTCCGCATAACATGGCTCAAAACACAAGTCATGTTGTATTTTGAACACATTCCTACCCAATTGACCCAAGAATACCCGATTTTGAAGAGAGGAGGAGGGGGGAGGCTTGAACGGGAGTAGTTTCACATGAGAATGGTTTCTTTCAGATCGGAACATTCATGAAATTTTGACGCAAGAGAGCTCAGAAAATGCATTATTTCTACTTGTGGAGGATCTTTAGGGTCCCATCTACAACTACAGCCTCATAAGGATGAAAAAACATTGAATATTGTCGAAAAGAGACTGATGAGCTTGAGTGACTCGATCTCGAGATCATACTCAACGAGTACCGGCTCATATCCTTCAAGCTTTCCCAATCTCACCCCAAAAATTATTCCAGATGACATTCATTCAAAAAGGCTCATACCGTGATACCAATTGTTGTGGGAAAATACTGCCTAAACAAAGTAGGAATCAGTCCCAAAAAAGGTTCTTCACCTCGATTTAAAATGCGTTCAGGCACATCGTGATAGTGGATCAAATTCACCTCACGGTACATTTGACTTCGGAATTCATTCTGGATCCGAATGGACATTCAAAATCTCTCGAGAACTCGGCCAAGTTGGACATTGCGCCGATCACACGGAAATGTGCTGGGCTGTGTACATCACTGATAATACGACTCCTCAAACTTTCCGGGCGATATTTTTGACATTCCGTCTGAGCCATGCTAATCCAGAATATCTGTTCTTGAGTGAAATTTACCCCAGGTAGTAAGATCTCTGGTCCATTCTGGAGGGCCCAATCCTCGTATGCTAAATAAGCCCATTTCAATCCAGAATTGTCAGCTATGTTCTCGTTCAGTATATTCACACCATCGAGCTAGAATGAGCGCACGTAGGCGAAGATAAATCAAATGTCCTGTATTCTTTCATATGAATTGTTTCACAACAGAACCAGATGATGGGGTCGCGAATTAGAGTTGCTGTTTGTGAAATAGTGTTACTATATTACAAAAGTTTTCTCAAGATGTAGATGAGATGGCACATCATTATTTGTTCATTCGAAATACCAATCATGCTTGATGTCAGGTTTCACGCGCACAAGAAGGAACTTGGATGCCTGACACGCATGAATCTATTTGAACCCATTTTTGGATGATTATTATTTTGAAAATGTTTCGAATTTTTTGTTATAAATGAAGCAATCCCCAAGTATAGCGAGCTGACTCCGTTGAGTTGACCACTCCCTGATTATGGAAGCAGATGTACAAGATCATCGAAATAGCGCAATAAATCGGAAAATTATAGCTCAGGAGCACGCATCAGCATTGGAGTGTTCTCAATTGATCGTTTGATTCTATGGAAGAATTCCATTCAACAGCGCAGACACGCATTATATTCACTTACACATACTGTGGAGGAATATCCTCAACACTTGAACTTACGGTGAGCTTTACTTCTTTATCTGTGAAGTTTCTATATTGTTCTATGGTGCATTGTTTCCTTCTCATATATTCTTTCATTGAATCATTCATCAACCAATCTCTGGTAGTTCCATTCTCGTCATATTTTACACCGTATTGTTATTGAAACCACGGCTCATTTTATGGGCGATGACAAATCCTATTTCTGCGTAATTCATGTACTGCGGCCTTCCCTCTTTGAAGAATTTTTCATGTATGACGCCCGTGGGTAATGCTGGAATCGAGGTGATACACATCTCAATCATCAACATCTTACAAGGAGAGTCCAAGGGGTTCGGGAGCTGGATCTGGCTGAAACTCTGGGAGTCATCTCCTTTTGGCACCAAAATATGATACCCAGAGCCGCAGAGTCTAACACTCAAGCGTTTCCGAGCTACAGGCTACAACCCATGCATTACACTATATCTATATATATGGGAAAATCCGTAATGCATGGGTTGTGGCCTGTAGCTCGGAAACGCTTGAGCGTTAGACTCTGCGGCTTTGGGTATCATATTTTGGTGCCGAAGGGAGATGATTCCCAGAGTTTCAGCCAGATCCAGCTCCCGAACCCCTTGGACTCCCCTTGTTAGTTCACACCGCTAGCTATTTCTTCACAGCGCGTGGTTTTTCAATTCAGTAGCAACTCGAAACTCAAAACTTCCTGAGTCGAAATAGAAGTCCCGGCTCTTGAAAATAAACTCTCGAATTCGAAAAGATTACACGATTCGCTGAAAACTCCCTTACTCGAGATTCATATCAATTTTCGCTCATTTTTTGAACCAGTGACACTATCCAACTCGAACTCTGGAACGAGCTATGACAGGAGCTTTGGGGTGTCAATGATTTTATCTCGGATTTGACTTTTGGAGAGTTGGTTGATTCTGACACGAAAATCGCTACCCATCAAGGCTACTTGATTGATGAAGATATTTTAAACAGTGTGACTCTCGGTATGACTTCCCCAGAGTCAAATATGATGATATGAGTAGGAATTTGGAGTGAGTCGTTCTTCCGGCTAGAAAGATGGTCGCCCTACGCGACAATCGCGTGGTAGTGACGTGTCTCGTCACGCTAGCCGACAGGCGATCGGTCGCACGCACTACTTGGGGACTAACAAAGTCTGGGTCATGGTGTAAAACTAACAGTCTGGGTGTGACCGATCAATTTGTTGATGATTCGTGTTAGAAAAATCCCAAGATCATCGCGGGATTTCTTTGCGAATGTCTTGAGAATACTTCTGATAGTTGCACGACCCGGTCAATTTTTCAGGAATCTGATAGAATTCAAATTTGACGATTCCCCCGAGCATCTAAGGAACTTTTGAGGTGATGTATGATGATCCTCATCGGTGGGAGGGGGGGGGGGAAGCTCCGGAAAGTGCTACGAGTTCTGTGTTATGACCTGGGCATTGTTATCAAAGCAATACTACCATGAAAATCGATCGATCGTTTTGTCAGCAAATCTCTATCAAAACTCAGTTCTTCTAAAAGTACCTTCAAAGTTGTAGATAAGTAATTTTCCACACGTGCAACCCGTGCGACCGTGCGTGCGACAGATTTTCTTCTCCGCACACTGAGATATCGAATCGTGCGGAAGAGTTACTTTTCCGTACTGTCTGCCCGAGTAAAATAGATTAATAGATTATAATATATTATAATAGATTATAATATATTATGGATAATATATTATAATATATTCTAATCTATTATTGTGATAATATATTATAATATATTATAATATGTCATCATATTTCTGTCGTTAAGTGGAAAGTCGGTGGATTGTGGTGCAGAATCGAATTTGATCAAATCCCAAAGTCGGACATGGCTGAAGCAGTCCTTTCCAGCCCTTATTTCATTTGCAAAGTTATAGGACCATGTATACTTATATATGGTTATAATATAGTCATAGAAATACGGTTTATTTGGTTGCTGGATCGTACGATCAAATGAGGTGGAAAACTATATTTTCTGACATTTTCGACATTTTTTGATCCCACACAGTCAAACTCGATTCGCTGCTCTATTTTCTTCGGTCCAGAACGGTATAAATCCACTTCAAAAGAAATGATGGACTCATACCGTTCTGGTCCGGAAAAAGAGTCGAGAAAATTTGGAGATCAGAACGGTATAAGTCAATTTTTTATTGCAAAATAATGCGTAAAAAATGTGAACAATTGAAAATTATTACGCCCCATGCCAAAAATGTCGTGAAAACACACTCATTATATGATAAATGAAGCATAATTACTGCAAATGACAATCCGAATTTTCTTTCGCCAGAAAACTTTGAAGCTAATTTGCCAGAAATGGGAAAAATGGACTCATACCGTTTTGGTCGGGAGCCGTCTATATATAATCAATACATTGGATTCACTCTCGATAAACAGTCGTATGTCTTTCAAGATTATCGGAGATGCTTTCCTAGGGTCGATAGAAATAACCAAAATAGAACGGTTGATTTTCCGAGCCACTCGAATTCAATCAGACCATTATCCATCCACGCGATGAAAGCATACCCCCCAATCTAATGCAAGTGTTGGATCAAATCTTCCTAATTCCCTTCTGAGATCCGTGTGGATTTGGATTTGATATAATAAAAATCGTGAGTAGTGGAGACACAATTTTTTCATATTTATTCTGAAGTTGCCCGAAACAAGTATAACGTAAATAAAGCTCTTTGCTATAAACTTAAATTAATTATGAGCCTTGCGAGCAAACAAATCTAGATCAGAAACGAATATGGATAATAAACATATATACTACAGAATATTCGAGATAGAATCTTAGTTATTCCAGAAGATAAGAGAAATTAATTAAGAACAGAGATAGAAAGGTAAAAGATACAAGAAACTGGCTCTGTCTAAATTTGGCAAGATAGCGATTATTCTATCTAGAGAAGACATAGCACTTGATGAATACATATCTCGAGCCTATATGCCTTCAATCGAGAGAGTGTTTTGAGGAAGGAATCTCCTGGACATGCCCCGAATCCGGCGAGGAGCGCATTACACGTGTCATTGCTCCCCTCTGGAGCCTTGATGCACAAGCTCGAGCCGAAGTCGGCAATTTTTTAGGGCATGGTGGCTCTCACGGATGCAACACCTGCGAAATTGAAACGGTTCTGTGTGCTCCAGTCGAAGGTAAAAAGCGAAAGAGAATATATAAAACTCCTGAAATCGAACCTCGATTGCGAGATGACGAACGGATGCGAGCTCAAGCAGTAAGAGCATACGCTAAGTTCAAGTCTGCTCTATCCACACACACCCAGAGACAAGTTATTCACTGGAGGGTATGAAGGGGCTTTCAATCCTCTGTATTTTACCATCATTAAAATTGCACACGTGTCTCATCCCAGAGTTCCTACACGCCGTTTTGTTAGGCCCTGTGAAAGATTTCTTACGGCGCCATTTCTCGTCAAATCTGAAAGGCAATTTGAAAGAGCACATGCATAAAATCAATGCATCTTGGAAGAAGATTCGTCCCCCAAACACTTTCAGCCGTCTCCCTAAAGACCTTGAACATTGGAATGAAATGAAAGGCCACGAGCTTCTTCATTGGCTACTGATTTACTCCATTCCAATCCTAAAAAATTATCTCCCTCCTGAGTACTTTCAGCACTGGATTGCTTTCGTGGTTGGGACTTTTAACCTGCTCAAAAGTAAAATTGGACCCCAAGATACGGCTCACAGTGAGTCACTTTATTTCAAAATATTTGTCCGAGATATCGCCTCTCTGTACGGCGATAGAATGTTAACGTATAATGTTCATCAATTATTGCATCTGGTGCTGTACGTTCTCAGATGGGGTCCAATGTGGGCGACATCGGCATTTGGATTCGAAAGTTACAACAGTTTTTGTCGCGTTGTCTTCACGGCAAGAAAGATGTCGCCAAGGAATTGGTGAATACCATACAAATCTAATATAACGGATACTTGGCCTTGAAGAATAAGATTGAACGACCCATCCCACTCGAGTCTCTGGTATTCCGCATTGAAATTCCGGGCCAGCCAATCACTTCCTTGAATAGTTTGAAGTTAGATGAGTTGTTAGAGTTAGAAGAACATTTTGATTCCATCGCTGACTTGGACTTATATTCCAGAGCTAAGATTAATGGTATCACTTTTACCTCTATGGAGTATAAACTGTTGAAAACTAACACATTCCATGTCCATTTAGAGTTGAAGAATGGTGACCATATTTACGGCATTGTCAAAGTATTCGCGACTTATCGGTGCGACAAGTTCCTTTACTTGGTTCCACTCAAAGTTGAACACAATCAGGTTATAGTTCACGTAGAGACAAGGATTAGGGTTGAGCATATTTTGCCGATAAAAGAGCAAAATTCTTTTTTGCTCGTCAATGTATCTCATGTGAAGTCAATTAACCCTCTGACTAGAATTGATGACTACATATGCGAAATGCCTCATCATTTGAGAAAGGTGCTCTAGTGCCAAACCATTGAAGTTGCGAGATCTTGAAGAATTTTCTTCTAAAACCCTTTTTCAAAATATATTAATATAATAAATTCGTCGCTTGGAATTGAAAACCTACGCAATACACATATTCGATATTTATAATTTGTACATAGTTGTTTGTATCTATTCGAAATGTCATTATTGTGAATATTCAATACTCAATAAATTCATACACGATCTTATATGAGGTGTTTGTAATTACAAATTCGAGATATCATGATGAATCATCAGAGTATCCATTCCATCGGAGAGACAGGATGAATATCATTACAAATGTTGATACGAGGTGTGTTTGTTAATACGAAAATACTTCATCAAAGAATTGATTGAAAAATTATTCATTACTCTCAGTTTTAAATGTACAAAAATTTCGACCCTTAATCGGTAGAAATCCAGCAAACCACGAGAGTCGCGGGTTTCCGAAAAACGGAACTAGATCACAGTTTTTTCTTATTGAATGATTTTCCATTACATCTCGTTAAAAAGCTATCGAGACTGTTCAATCCTAACAGCATGCAATTTTCACCTAATAAGTTAGCCCTCACGCCGATGTAGCTCGGGTACTTTGCTGTCACTCCTACAAGTAAAATCTGTCTAAAAAAATTGAAAAGGGTTGAAATTCGAGACCTCAGTGGAATGCTATACAACCCTTAAGGAGGCCGATTTCCCTTGATTAAAAACTATTATTTGTTGAGTGACATATACCACGATGGCATTTTTTTCATCTTATTCTCATGCTCACAGAGCTCAACTGCACCAATAATGTGAGAAGTTGGACAGTTATTGTGGTTTTGGGACCCCAAAAAATTTAGTTTTCCACCTCATTTGATCGTATGATCCAGCAACCAAATAAACTGTATTTCTATGACTATATTATAACCATATATAAGTATACATGGTCCTATAACTTTGCAAATGAAATAAGGGCTGGCAAGGACTGCTTCAGCCATGTCCGACTTTGGGATTTGATCAAATTCGATTCTGCACCACAATCCACCGTCATTCCACTTAACGACAGAAATATGATGACATATTATTATAATATATTATCACAATAATAGATTATAATATATTATAATATATTATCCACAATATATTATAATCTATTAATCTTTTTTACTCGGGTGACTCGTACGGAATGGAATAGTCCACACCGGGTTTATGGGAGGTTAGCTTGCTTCTGAACGATTGGTTTTCGGCCTGAGCCACAGGCGAAGGTTAATCTTTTTAGGACAGATTCAAAGTTCAGAAGGCGCCCCCTCGGCGCCTCCCCTCAACACATAGGCGCATTGTGGGTCCTGCTGGACCCATTCAGCAGTATACAGTAGAAACTCTCCAACTCAAATCTGAAGAGACCCGGCGAAGAATTCGAGCTAGGGAGTTTATCGAGCTAAGAAATTTTTCGGAATGACACTCGATGTATGATGTCTTCGATAAAATAGTGTATTCTGAAATCAATCTACTCCATGCAGCCAACTCGTCAAATCATGACATACAGTACCGTGCAAAAATTCCTGAACGGGGGTATGAAATCCTCTCTTGCAAAAACGTCGATTGCTCGAGCCCAGATCAACGTAGAGGAATTTCGAAAAAAGCATCTCAAAGATGAGAATAAATGCTAACTTTTTATTCTCGTCGATTTTTCTCTCAGCCCTTTTTGGTACCTCAAATAGCTGATGTAATTTCAAGGATTTCGAGAAAAAAACCGTTTTTACTCTATCGGCTGCAATTTGGGCGCGGATGAAGATAGAACAATTTTGCAAAAAGCATCTTGAAGAGCGGAAAAATGCCATTTGCAATGGATTTTCGATTATTCTTCACGTCGTGTGAATAAGAGTGTGAGAACTCTCAAAGTAGCCAGATTCTCGGATTTTCAATGAAATACGTGTAAAAACAGCAAAAAATAGCAAAAAACTACGGTTTTGGCTACTTCGAGAGCTCTCACACTCGTATTCATACGACGTAAAAAATAATCAAAAAGTCATTGCAAATGGCATTTTTTCCGCTCTTCAAGATGCTTTTTGCAAAATTGTTCTATCTTTATCCGCGTCCAAATTACAGCCGATAGAGTAAAAACGGTTTTTTTCTCGAAATCCTTGAAATTACATCAGCTATTTGAGGTACCAAAAAGGGCTGAGAGAAAAATCGACGAGAATAAAAAGTTAGCATTTTTTCTCATCTTTGAGATGCTTTTTTTGAAATTCCTCTACGTTAATCTGGGCTCGAGTAATCGACGTTTTTGCAAGAGAGGATTTCAAACCCCCGTTCAGGAATTTTTGCACGGTACTGTATTTAGATCAAATGGAATGTAAAAAATACTCCAAGTATTTCCAAACACAGTTATTACATAGAATCATTTATTCTTGTTTGATGTTCTGAAGGTTGTGGTTTCATATGATCGGAAGCATTCTGTAACCTAGCATTCTTTAACAAAGCTGAGAATATCTCTTTTCCGGTCAAAGGTTGACTCTATCTAAACCAATTTTTCAAAAGCCTTCGACTCAGTTGATTATGGAATTCTCATTCACTGAAAATCTATCGGGGTTAGGTCATTACCGACGTCGGAGTTGCCGCACTACCGATTGTTCGGTGTTTCTCGATTCTCGATTCTGGGGTTCTCTGGCCCCTGACAAAAGTAAACAAGACTGCAAGGGATGAGCAGAATGATTGCAGGTTCAAATCCGATCAGGATGATTGAACCATTTTTTAAGACAAAAACGAATCTCACTCTACACCATTGATTGATTGATTGAAATTAACTTTATTGAAGTCTGGGGGTATAACCCCATGAGACTCTTTAGGATAAGTTATGACAAAGTTCAAGAGACGTAGAATATGTAAAAATAACCGAAATTCAAAAGAAGTAAATACAGGTGATTTCATGGAGAAGTACTATGGACACGTGCAGTGCATACCCGCCGATTTACTACTGAGGACGATGAATAGAAAGGCTGAAAGAGGGGAGGGGAGAAGAATGAGGGAGAGAAATATGAAGATTCAAACAGATAAGGGGTCAGGAAGGGGAAGTGGAAAGGGTACAGCACCCAGAGTTTGAGCTTTCATGATCCAATCAGCTCTATCTTGACTCAAGAGTTGGTTAAGAAGAATTTCCTTGAACTGAGGAAAAAGTTCAATACTAATTTTCATTGGGGGGAGGGAATTGATGAGTTCTGAAGCAACAATGATAAAGGACTGCTTCAACGCTTCAGTTCTAGGAGTTCTATAGTCAAGCATATGAGCTGGGAGCCTTCTACTGTAAGGAGGAGGAGCATCGTCATACTTGAGTTTGAATAGAGACCGTAGAGTGGAAGGTTCCCCGGTTGCGAGGATTTTGAAGGCAAGACAGCCTATCAAGTAAAGGCGCCTGCGTTTCGTTGATAGCCAACCAAGGGATAGCCGGTAAGGGGAAACATGTTCCCGCCATGGGATATTGCCATAAACAAAACGTATGCAAGCGTTCATCAGGCGTTGAAGTTTACCATCCAGGTATTGCTGCATGTGGTGGATGACGGGAGCGGCGTAGTCGAGGTGAGGCAGGGCGAGGCTTTGCACTAACTTCAAGCGGAGAGAACGCGATAGTGCACCCCTGTACAACCTTAAAGCATAAAGCGTACCATGAACTCGCCGTACGATGCCGTTAACCTGGGTGGTCCAGTCTAGTTTGGAGGAGATGTGTACTCCAAGACTTTTGATAGACTCTGAGTAGGGAATTTCCGATCCTGACACAATTATTTTGGGTAAATTCGCAATCTGGATTTGTCTGAGATTTGGTTCGCTGCCTAGGATAATTACGGTTGTCTTCTTGGAGTTCAATTTCAGCCCATTGTCAGCTGCCCATGTCAGCGAGTGTGGAATATTTCGCATAGACAAGTCGGCATCTGTCTCCTATCAGGAACTTTTTCAAATTCACGCCACGTACACTTGTCCCGCTGATTCGATTGAGTCAGAAAATTGACGAATGTGACGAATGTGCTGGTGTATTGTAAATTTTTTGTCCTGCATAAATTAGGGGCTTTGGGGTAGTGAAAATGCGGTTAATTTTCATTTTTGATTTTATATTAAAATTTTATTTCGATAATATACATGATTTATTAACGAGGTTCGACCTTAGGAATATGAGAGAATTTTTTAAAAATGAAATGATTTCCCGGTCTGGGAGATGAAATGAAAACAGTGTACAGACAGCGTGTGACCTGATTCAGAATTGAACTTACAACTAAGTGAATGGTACTTTCAAATGAGCATGGCTTGTCTTTGAGATGAATGGGAATAATTTTATACTTAGAGCTATGGTAATACTAATTCAAATAAGAATACGTCAAGACTTATCACGGGATGATCGTCTTATCTATAATCACATTTCATCATCATTCCGTTTGTGAAATATTTATGCTCTCCAAATTATTTGGATGCTCTACACAAGAGTGCTTAATGAATTTCATTCTGAAGTGATGCAGATTTGTGACCTTATTCGGAGAAATGCGAGCTAATTTACAGAAGTCCTCAAAGTGAAAAGTTCCATCAGCTTACGCGCTATTCCTTCATACTCGAGCTACCGTATTCTGGAACCCAAAGCGATAATCAACTGTATTCACAAACAAAATTGTAGCTGCTCTCTGAAAGATTGAGACTTTCCTGACTTAATTATTTTTTGTGAAGATTTACAAAGTACTTCTAGCATGTGTAATGGTCTCGATCAAAAGGTTTCGTAAACATTTCAATATGATAAATAACACTTTTTAATCGTGGAGCATAATTAGTTTTCATCATTTTTATAATGTTGTACATCTTAGTTGGATCTACACTGCATCTTGAACACCGTACAACACTTTCCAGAGACTATCAAGATTCGATATCAACTCGCAGTGCAATTTTGAGCTTAACTATTCAGTAATGGATCTAACTTACAAATCTCAAGGACGACTGAGTCACTAAGCCAACCGGGAATTCAAAATTTCCGGATAAAATGGTTGTTGAGAATTAGATTCTCGGATTATGACAGATGCTATAATACTAAAGGATTTTATGGTCAAATCATCCTGATGATGATACAAGTGCGCAATTGTCACGAAAAATTTTGAAATTTCTTCCATCTACACTTCAACACGAGCAATTCGATAATGTAACGTGCAATTCTGAATTTTCCTCGAAGTCTGACTAAGGAACATCTTTAGTCATAAAGTATCAAAGGCACTTTTGGTCTTAAAATATTTGTCAGAAATATTTTGGAAACATATCAATTTCAGATTGATTATCCAATACATGCGACAACAAATAAATCTAATGATTGTATAAAACAAAATTGTTCAACATCAGGGTCTGCCTTTCACAGCTTCCTCCAAAATGAGGTCTATCAAGAAAAAAAATGCATTTCGATATAGCTCAGCTTTAAGATGATAGATGATCACTCTCATTCTTAAAAAAAAGTGAGCCACACATTCATCTCAAAATCATACTGATGAGTATTAGCCGCGTTTATTCACGAACCCGGGAGATTCAAATAAATTTTCCCCTCCAAACAGTTCAGCTTTTTATACACCCTCTGGAAATATCAATCCAGGATTCCTTGCTCGATCGGCAAGTCATATTATTCATTTCAGATATTTGCACTAGACGACGAATCGGACACGACGGAAGCACAAATGCACGAAAATTAGTCTGTTTCAAGTCCTGTTAGGTCTACCATACGGCGCACTTCTTTTCAGGGTTCATCCTTGATCCCTTGGGGCACTTGAAGTCTTGAGCAAATTCTGGCATGTTTGACATTGGACCTAGAACTCGGAATTCACCCGGGCTGTGTACTCCAGTTGTGATGCGCAATTTTAGAGTTTCAGGTCGGTAAGCACTGCACCACGTGTGAGCTGCGCTGATCCAAAACATTTGTTGGGGTGAGTAAGCAAGACCAGGTAGTCTTGGTTCAGGCTTATTGCGTTTCACCCACGAGTTGTAAGCGAGGTAGGCTTCTTTTATTCCACCGTTGTCGGCAATGTTCTCGCCTTGGGTGTTGATACCGTTCAGCTGTGGGACAGAATTATTCAGTTAAAATTTACCAGATGATCTAATTTTATGTTTTACGGATGGATTGGAGATGGATTGCCAGATATCAAATTTTCATAAAGTAAACAAGAAAATGACAAAGAAACTAGATACCCCATTGTAACATTGCATAGAATTGGCAATCACTTTAAACTTGGCCTTCACGTATTCGCGAAAGAATAGCAAACTTGGCATCAATATTTCAATATTATTTCGATATATCGCGAAAAATTATCGATCAATAATTGTTATCGATTGAGTGATATCGTCATTGGCCTCCTCAAAAGTTCGCTGTGTCGATATTGATATCGATATCGAAAATATTGCTATCGCGATACAATAATGATAAATTATCGAATATTGTGGCCGCCCTATATATGAATGATGATTCATCATCATCTATTAAGATCACTTAGTCTATTATTGATCATTAGATCATCAGTTCATTATAATGGCGAATCGAGAAATTGTAGACGATGTGAAAACTCACATTGAGTTTGACGTCAGGTACAGTATAGTTTCCATATTGATGGATAATACATTCGGCCCTCTTGAGGTACTTCTGTTTGGTCTCATCAGCCCACCATTCGACCAGGTTGCCATGTTTGTCAAACTGACGACCCTGATCATCGAAACCGTGGGTAATTTCGTGTCCCATTACGAAACCTATTGCTCCGTAATTCATGTAACGTGGCCTGTCGTGGCTGAAGAAGGATCCCTGCAGGATACCAGCTGGGAATTCTGAAAAAAAAAACATTGTGAAATTTT
Source organism: Eretmocerus hayati (assembly GCA_029851415.1). Taxonomy (NCBI): domain Eukaryota; kingdom Metazoa; phylum Arthropoda; class Insecta; order Hymenoptera; family Aphelinidae; genus Eretmocerus; species Eretmocerus hayati. The sequence goes on along the minus strand of CM056744.1, from coordinate 117,135,949 downwards.
CAGGGTATGTCTTTGAGATATATAGCTCAACCTCGGGGTATCAGAGAGTCGATAAAAATTTCTGCAAAATGACCGAAAACTTTAATTTTGCGATAAGTAAGGAGCAAAATGAGTGAATGAATATGTTTTTTGAAGTGCAGTTTTTCGGATCACACTTCGTTGGCAATAATCTCTTTTAGTTCGATGATCCTTCTGATCGGATATCCCAATGAAGAGCTCTCCAATAAGACCTTGGAAAAAATTGTGTCCCACTTACGTATACTATTTTCTATAGACGAGTAGAATGCGTTGACGACGGCAGGTCTACCATGAGTGACCCAGTCACTCTTGTTTACCGGTTTTCTGAGCTTCTCGAACGAGTATTCGGTGCCAAACAAAGTCAAATTCAGCATATTTTGGAGGTAGTTGCCCGGTGATAGTTCCAGTTTCCTGTAAAACTCTTCGATTTTGTTATCGTCGAGCAGTTCGTTCGGGTAGGCTATGTGCGTGGTCATTGACTCGGCCTTGTCCAAGGCTGCCTTTCTCGTTTCATCGTCCATCCAGTCGACCTTTGATGAGAAATTTTTGTTTATGAGATTTGATCATCATTTAAGATTAGAGAAAGTATTTTTGATCGTTGTGATTGATATCATTGTGATGAATTTAATGATCTCTGGGGAAGTTTTTTCTAAATAATGAAAATTCGGAGGGAATAATTTGAACTCATTTTTATTCAACGATTCATCAGCTGGGCTGATAAATTCCGAAGTAGTTCACGATAGTGATGGAGAATCTTGGTGCTTTTTTGGAAAAATTTGACTTCAGCAGGTTGATACACGAATTGAAAGTAGGTATAACTCACCTTCTGCAAGATTTTCTTGAATTCTTGACGAATATCTGCGACCATTTCTTCGGCAGTTTTCTTGGCTTCTTCATTGAAGTATTTCCTGACGTATCGAGATCCAACACTTATGGAAAAGATGCTGGATACGATGTCTGTGCATTCCTTCCATCTGGGCTCTCTTTCAGTTCGTCCTGGAATTTTAGAAATTCATAGATAAGAATGAAGCTCCTTGTAGATAGCCTCGATTTTTCCATCATTAAAATACTGATCAAAACCTATTTCGCTGAATTTGAAAGAAGAAATTAAGGAGACATGAGAAGTACGACCGGAGCACTTTAGCCGCTCATTCATGAAAATTTGACATAAAATTTTCTCATGTTTGATGTTTGACTTGGAACTACACACCGGCTGCTAAAAAATTTTGGAGCCTGGTGAGTGCCTACTTTTTTATCACATTTCAATATTTGTTGATTCGGATGAATTTTACATACATGATTACAAAAAACCAGACGACTATAGTCGTCTGATTTTTCGGGTATACCCACGAAAAGTATCTAAAAACTAACTCACGATTTTTGAAAAAACTGTTATCAATCACTCGATCAACGCGTTGTTGGTCAAGAGATTAAGCGCGTCGGAACATGGATTATCTGTCAGAATCTGTTATTTTATTGAATCTCTAGTCAGTATTAGACCCAGATCGGGCAATGAGAGTTTCCCATCTCATGAATCGATCCTCGATAATGGAGTTTTTTTTTTATGTGAAACCATCCGTCAAAAATTCAATCATATTTATCGTTAGATACTGACCACTGATGACGGTAGAATAAGCCAGCTGACGTTTGCGAATATCCTCGGTGAGATAGCTGACGGAACTGGCCGCAGCCCTCCACATGACGTAGTTGGCCTGGGTCCGTTTCGGAATTTCCACAAGAAGTTTTTCAAGACCACTAATGTATCCAGGTACATTGATTATGACAATCTCGTCTTCGGTAACTCTGGCACTTGGCTCCAGTAAAGTGTTGAAGTATTCTAACCAGGGAATCGATTTGTATTTGTCTTGAAGCTCTTTAATCGTCATTGGGTTGTACAAAGCTGTTGCGTTGCGCCTTTTCTCGATCGGTAGCGAGATCTGTTTGTTAGGATATTATGATTCAGTGAGAGACTTGTAAATTGGTTTTTTGTTGTTATGGAAAATTGGGAGTTTTTGGCGTGTCTATATATTCTGTTTTGGTAAGGTGGAGGACCCAAAGGTCCCATGATCGTGAATTTGATTCACATAATGTTCATTTTAGAGAGACTGGACAGCTTGTTCAAATTGAATTTTATTTGAAGTTACTCAATTCAAGGCACTGGTCGATATAATTGGTTCATGGCATGACGATTAACCCATGAATGACCTTGGTCAATATTTTCCCTCAAATGACACTGGGGGTGTAAGTCACCCCACGAGCTTTTTTTGAACTCATTTTGAAGTTCTTTTGATCAATTTCAAAATGAGCCCGGATATGTTCAATGTGGCTGGAAAGCACCACGTGTTTGACAACAAAATATCGATTTTGAAGTATGTCATATAAGGGTTTACATGTAGAATGGCATAATGTAGGGGAGAGTGGGGCAAAATTGGACGGATTTCGCAGTGGGGCTATCTGGCGACACTTGGGGCTACCCTAGTAAAAATAAGTGCCTCGTGATCATATATGAACATGTTCCCGACCGGACTGTGGTCATACATGACCACCTATGACCATGAGGCCGGAGTCATAGGTCGTCATTGGTCTCCATAATGGATCCTAGGAATTCATGTTGGAAATGAAGCACTTTATTGCCAACTCGAAATGTTTCTCAATCCGAAGCTTCGAAATAAGCGCGCTTGGGACTCCAACTGCTGGGGCTCCATCCGATATTGAAAATGTCATGTACAACCACTTGAATACAATACCCTACGGCCATGTACGAGTTGGCTTTGTGTACCTATGACTAACCATGGAGAAATAATATTTTCTGAGGTCATAGATGGTCATAGATGACCACAGTTCGGCTGGGAACATGTTCATATATGATCATGAGGCACTTATTTTTACTAGGGTAGGCACGCTGTGGGACTTTGAAGTTCAACTATTGAATAGATTGTGTAAAAATTTCCAGACCCCTAGGTCTCAGCGTTCATACTTTTTCTTGAAGTTGAAAAATAAAAATCTATCCAAATTCGCCCCGAGCTTGGGAGCACTTTTGACAAGTTTTGGGGGCAAATTTGGACGGCCTTCCGAAATTGAGGTATACGGCATTATTCCTCACCTATTAAAGTCGCATTTACCCACCAAAACACGTGGTAACAACCCAAAATCAAGAGGGAACCCCAACCGTGACCTTTACATCCTCTCATAGCCCGGGCAAGCGAGCCATTTTTGTGTCATTCTTCAGCATTATTGAAATAGGCGCTTCATTGGTGCACTACCGTCTTCAGCAAATCAGCAATCGACTCGCGGCTTCTAAAAGTCGACTTTCATTAGTTTTTCTTCATATTGGAGGTACTCATACTCGCCCCGTCGTCAACGATCCCGCTGATAGTGTCTACCATTCAAGACAATGTCACCGAATGCGACAGTGAAAATGCGAAAATCGAGGACTATCTTGGAACACGTTGAAAGCGACTTCTGACCTCTAAACTGACTCCTAAGACGGCTATTGGACATTGTAACTTCATTTTCTTACTCATTTTCAATCACCTAACTAACACTGTTACTCCCGCGCTTCCAAAAACTCGCACAAACCCATACGCGCCTCGATACGAGCAATTAACATCGAAAAACACGGACCCGCGGTCGGTCGACCGATTTTAGATGGGATTTAGCATTGTCCAAATTCGCCCCCACCAATTCGTCTAAAAATGCCCCCAGGCGTCTTTTTCGCAGAACAGCGATTAGTTGAGCCCAAGTGAACCGATTTTGGCCCCCGATGGCTCAAAATCTTCGTTTTGTAATGTAGTTTTTGACCCCCAAACAGCGATTAAGCTCGTCCACTTTTGCAGAAGTAGCGTGAATTTTTGCATTTGGAAAATAAACCGCGTGAGGCCCTCGAAAAGCACCCCTAGGTGAGCGTGGACTCCCAGTATCGTTTCAGGAGGTCCAACCGCGATAAAAACCATTGTCTGTGATGGTATTAAAAGAGAATTGACGCGGCGAACCCCTAGACTGGCCTCCGACCGAGCTATCTCACTTATCCAATTTTGCCCCCGTCCAATTTTGCCCCACTCTCCCCTATTTAGATTGAGCGAGCCAGTTGGCCTTTCAAATGAGGGTTAACATTGAGGAAAGTTACTAGTAGAAATTCTCTGGTGTACGCATGGAAAATGATCTTAAAATGACTACCGGTTGATATGATGACAGACTTTTCTAACATAAATGAAGAATCAAGAGGCAAAAGTAAAACTGCTCTGAAGTTACATTTGATACTTGAATTCTATCTTGATCAGGACTATTCAATAGGACTATTTTAGTCTTTTTTTGTACAATTGAAGTATGTACCTCTACTCTTCGGTATGGATGATAAAATTTCCTAAGAGCAGAGCTTTATCGCAGAAATCGAGTTGAATAGAATGACTGAATAGTACAATGTGACAAAAGATTCGAAAGAGTGAGATCACGTCATGAAGGACTCCGATGCACTTACATTAGCAAGCTTCATTTCGAAGTGAAGAGAGTCCAGCATTTCTTTTTCTGCTCGATCTCTGTCAGCTCCAAGTATCACAGCAATGTCCACCATGTAGTTGTAGTACGCCTTCACAATGTCGTGATTCATACCCTTTGAGAGATACTCCCTTGACAAGCCCAAAGACGCTTGATCCAGCTGAACATAGAAGTTTTATCATGTGAATCCACGATGTATAGAGGAAGACATCAGTAGCTAATAGAATGACAAAATCAGCCGAATCAATGTGACGACATTAGGTTGATGAAAATACTCACGTCAACCACGCGTTTTGTGCTGTTTTTGAGATCGACGCCAATGCTGAAGTCGATGAAGTAGTCTACGGAGTATCCCATCTTACGGAACTTGTAGACGGACTCTTTCCAATTGAATTCATCTTCATTCCATGTGTCACCTTCCAGAAGAGGCCAACCACCTAAGTCCTTCAGAATTCTGTGCAGAGGGTCCAAACCTTGCTCCTCGATCAAACCTAAAATCCATACCTCAGTATCATTGAAATGATTGACAAACAACTGTCACCTGCCTGTCATTTAAATCACAACAAAATCTGTTCATCTTGGCCGCTCTTAGTTATGCTCCAGACCGTTTAAGACAGTCAGAGGTTAAGTTTTCAGCCCATGTACAGAATGAGCGTCAAATTCAGTGAGGACCCAAGATATCCAGAGTTCATTGTGTGAAATCATGTCGGTCTTATAAAAAAAGGTTTCAGAATGTCATCTCACTCACTCTTGTTCATACAGGCATCGTAGAGAATCTTGACGAGTTTGAACGCCCTGGGATCACCAGGTTTTGGCTCTTCCTCAATATTACTCCTAAGCTGTTTCTGCAGGTTGTCACTGATGACACTGAATGTGTTGACACTGGTTTTGTCATCGGGTATGACGGTGTTCTTCAAAAAGTTGCCACAGGCAAATTTATAAAAATCGTCACATGGCTCGACGTCCAAGTCCATATTTGATAGAATCGACGATGCTACAGATAAAATCACAATCGTTCATTTAATTTTTTTAATGGAATACCAGGGTAGACTTCGAGGAAAATATTGAACCTACCGGTATGAACACATCCTGGCGTTAAACAGATATCGGTATCGGGAGATTTTTCAACTACTTGAGGTTTCTTGTGGTTAACTCCAATACTGCTTAGGGCCTCCGCTGAAGATGGCAGAATTTCAGCATGAGCTGAGTCTATTGTGTTCCAAAATTGATGCCAAGCCATGTCACACATGATTCGTATGCCGTGCGAGATGATGTATATGGTAGATGTGGTGTGCAATACATGCCGAAGCCGAGCGAGTGGTGACATAGGAAGGAGTAAGATCATAACGATAATGATGTGGATGAGATATGATTCTTTCATTACAAATTCTGAGATCGTATGTTTGATTTTGGCGCTCTCAAATTGAATTTGAACCCGTAAGATAGATTTGTAGCTCACAAGAGTCTAGGAAATATTATAAAAAAGTTTTACAGGAACCGCCCCGAGAATCGCTTGAGCAATGTTCACTATTTTTGCGAGGATAAACGATGTAGTTGGATTGAAGATTATGACTCTAATGAAATCAATCAGTTGATAATATCGTTCATCTCATTAAAATCTGATCTCCGAATAGAGAAGTATTGTTTTCAATTACATACATGAGTGCAACTCTTAGAAATTGATCAATTTTCATTTAGTACCACAAATAATGACATTTGAATATGTCACTAAATCAAAAAGTTGGTCGAGAAATTGGTTATGAAATCAATTAGAGTTTTCCAGCTTTGTCCAAGACAAATTATGGAAATACCATGATTTGGTATGACTCAAGTAGCCTGAAACTGAACTTTTTAGTGGCAAACAATGAAGAATCGAACATGATAGATTCGCCCAAAAATTTTTCACACAGATAAACGCAAACATGAATTAAAGCTATAACGGGGAGAAAATCATTCATTCACCTGATGACTTGTCAGATTCGCATGAAGTATAACTGGTTGCGATGATACCAAGACCAACTGCTAGTCCTGCAGCTGCCAAAACCGCGCACACAGCTACAATGGTCAGCCCTCGTTCCAAAGCTGAGCGTCTCTTCCACCATGTTGGGTTTCTGAAACAATAAAGCAATTAAACGATTTTAGCTTTTTCCTTAACTTTTGCAGATATGACAGTCAAGACAAGTACTTGCAAAAATTCGATAATAATATTGGCTCGTTGCAGAATTCCTAGTTTGTATCTTGGTACCAACAAACCTAGCCTAAGAGATCAAGAACTCCTGGGACCAAAATTTTGACTGTCGAGATTTATGCTTTTCTTAATAATTCAGTGCTCATATACATGACATCCGATCCTAAATATGGCAAGAATCACGGGTTCTTTGATCATATGACAGTAAAACTTATCAAATGATGTCTCATCGCGTGTACTTCCACTTTGGAGGCTCACTCTCGAAAGGTGTGGGGATCATTATTTCCAAGTTGCAATATTACTGCTTAGACCATAACTGTCAAAGGATCTATTAAAAACAAAAACAACGGGCTTTTCGTTGTTCACTGTACCAAAACATGATGGATCGACGATGAGTAAGCTAGTTCATCCCTGCTGGAAATAATTTTGTGGTTAACCATGGGGAATGTCCCCATGGGGAACTATGGTTAACCATGCTTACCCATGGGGACCCGTGGGGCTTGGCCTTGTGGAAATCTTCAGTCTTGGTATTCTACTAAATTTAGTATCGAAGGCATGCAGCATACAAATTTCGACCATTATTTCTCCGGTTCACGAGGTGAGTGATGTATGGGGAGTAGAGAGTAGATGCTAATACGTGGACTTTGATTTCGAAATTTGGATAGTTACAGGGATGAATATCTCAAATTGCCTGGTATGTACTTCGAGAGTGTAAAATAAGTGAGCATCGAGAATCAGTCCCTTCACTCTTCTCAAAATGAGGCTTTATCCGAGAAAAGACGACTACGATCTCGTCACGCAAGAAAAGATCAATTGGAAAACAATGCTCATAGAGTGAGAGAACTGAAATCATGTATGTTTCATCGTTTTCACGGGTCCTTGTCGTCAAATGTCCCAATGTGTACACGCTCTCGAAATGAAGCCAAGATGTGTCAGTCTGAGCATTGTCCCTCAGTTGATCTTTTCATGCGTGACGAGATGATATCTTTCCTCGGGTGAAGCCTCATTTTGAGAGGAGCAAAGGAACTGATTCTCGACGCTCATTTACTTGACACTCTCGGAGTTCCAGGCAATTTCAAAAATATTGATCCATGTAATCATTTGAATCTCGAAATCAAAAACCACGAAGCATCTAATCTTTAATTCCCATATCACCCACCTCATAAACGGAGGAATGATGGTCGAAATATGTATGCGCACGTCTTCGATGTCAAATATAGCAGGATATCAAGATTGAAATTTTCTCCAGGGCCAAGCTCCAGAGGGTCCCCATGGGTAACAGGAATGTGACTTCTATATCCCGGGTGCCCGGCGTTTGCCTCCAACCCGGCTTGCCCCTATGGGCACGGGGCAGGGATACGCTCTGCCAGCGCGTCGGTTTAAGGGACGGTCATCACTAATCACAAGTGGCTCAGTAATGACCCATTCCTTCCTTCCTTCTCCCCGACTACCGAATTTCGGGCTCATCAGGCCCCAGCACAAAGCCGAAACTTACTCCTCGGTGGGTGGTTTTGGGACTCTTCTAGGCTTCCTTGGAGCTCAGAGAGACCCTCGCGGGTTGCTGAATGAGTCGTCCAAGCTCACATTGTGACCGTCCGAAGATGTCACGGCACAATCCCCTACTCTTGGGCACCCACCAATTCCCGGTCAGCGGATGGAGATGTGTGGTCTCCAATCTTCGGTGAGCGCTGACTCAGGACGGGAGTTAGTCAGACTATACAGGGTTGAGACACCAAGGTAACCCAACACCCCTTGCTGGTGTTTCCATGAGTAACCATGGTTCCCCATCAGCAGGGATGTTCAACCTTGTAACAATTTGCTTTTCCACTGATCATAATCTGCCATGATATATCAGCCCACAAAAATGTCCACCAACAAATAGCCTCATCTTTATTAAATTCCAAAAATCCATGCATCCAAACGCAATAGTATTCTTATCTCGACAACGTAGAAACCTCAATGACCTTGCCTCGACCCAAATCGATCCCAGAAACTCGTGATAATATTTATACATCTCGTGAAATACTAACATCCAGACTATAGCGACTCGCCCTTTTGCTGCGCACAACATATAGAAAATCTACGTATATATACTAAAATAAGAGTAGTCCAGATGCGATCTCGTTGTCTCTGTGATGATGCTTTCGTTGTCGGTAGTAAAAGCCAGAACGCGTGACAGCTAGCGGAATGAAGTTAGAGAGTTAGTAGGAAAGAGAAGAGAGCTATCCTCGGAATTGCCCACTCATTTTATTGTCGTTGGACGAGAGAGAGAGAGAGAGAGAGAGAGAGAGAGAGAGAGAGAGAGAGAGTAGCCTTTTATATATTCCTGGCTTTTGTTGTAAAGAGCGGGGAATGAAAATGTCATCGCACACGTCGGATACTGCTGCTGCTCTTCTGCTGCGCCGCCATTACTTGAGGCTTTGATGTTGGCTATTAATTGCAGACGGAGCCTGAAGATGAGCTTGGCGTAGATCGTAGTTTTCGAGATTGCTTTTTTTTGTGATGAGGTTGGAGATATAATTTGACTTTTAAATGAGTTATGGAATTGGTAGTTGAGGTACTTTGTTATGACCTTTTTTAGATTGGATTTTGTAGAGAGAGGTGGGTTCCGATTGGGAGAGTTATATAGGGACCCTAGGAGAGTTTAATGTCGTCTTTAGGTTGGTATTAATTTCTTGTGTTGTGTGTAAGACTGTGATTGGCATACTTGTGCCGTAATAGGTTAAAATATGGGTCATTAGTTACTCTAAAGATTGAAAGTATCTGTCAACTAAACTGAAACATCTTAGAATGCTTTTGAAATAGGTAGTTTGACTTTTAATACTGAGGAAACTCACGCGAATCAATGAAAAAGGATCATAAATGCTATGGTGATGGACCAAATATGATGTCTCCTTCTTGAGTATTTCAGACTTCGTGGCAGATTCTTTGGACCGAAGAAAATGATCAGAGTCATATGCACTGTATACCATCTATAGGATGAATATATTTCATCGAGTCACGAGGTAACAGCCCGGGAAAATAGTGAATAACACACACTTTTTGGTAGCCTAGATCGGAAAACAGGAGATAGAATCAGGGGCATGAATGAATGAATGGATTACGAGTTATCAAGGATCGGACTGCTCCAAAGCCGTTCGTCTTGTATAAAATGTACTTTCAATTGTAACAGAGTCTCCATCAAAGGGTCCATGGGCACCGCAAAGTATCTATTCACCCTATTTGTGTTGTATAAGGAAAGATAAACTAGATCAGGACTCTTGATGTTAAGAAATTAGGAGGCGGGCTGATGAAAGAATTCCAAACATTATATCAACGACACCGACACTGTTCCAAGTGGACTCATCAAACATCCAAAAGGTTATTGCATGGTCTAGTTTTCATTTTTTGAGCGTGGCTTCTCACAGACATTTTCCGACTCTGTATATCCATAACCAATCTCGCTAATTTTACCAATTTGTCTCAAAATGAAATAGCTTGCAATGTAAGTAGGTGAAAACTATGACCGCAACAAGATAGTATCATCTCTCTTCGAGAATAGAAATATCATCGTCCTTTGTTCGAGTAATGACTGTATTTTACAAGCATATCTTCATCTACAATCTCAGCTCTAATCGGCTCCTCGAGCTAATTATATCTACCATGCAATCTTTGTGCTATTATACGTATAACTCGAGTCCTTAAACGGTCTTTTGATGTTTACTCAGAAGGACGTAGTTATCATCATCAGTCGTTGAATTGAAACATAGTTGTCAGTCTGGGTAAAGTCATTGAACGAGAAAGATAGTATCGTGAGAATTTCTATTAGGATAGTGAACGAATAGACATTCCGACTACGATCTGTTGGAAATCTTAACGATTAGGGCTGTAAGTTTGGTCATCATACCTTAATTTTCTGCACTAAAAATTTCACTGAATCTTACTTTGACCATGAATTAAAATATGATAATTTGGCATACATCTCGGCAAATACATATATTTCTAAGTTCCTGGGCTCACTGTTCACATCGTTGCCCATGTTATGACCGATTGATGTTGATAATAATTTTAAAAGAATTATGAGTTGGTAAAGACCCTGAAACAGTATTGGTGTCCCATCGGTAGGGCCCATCCCAATGGACGTGTTTCAAGATTTTCATGATAAAGGACTATATAGTTGCTTCTCTTTTTTAATAAATTGAGTGTGAGCATTCGATTTGATTTTCCTAAATGAGTTGATTAACGAAAGACTACTTCCAGGTGTGGTATAACGTATCTTGATGTACCGCGCTCAAACCAATGAAAAATGTCATGAAAATCTTACGAAGGAGATCGTGCACATGACAATATTGAATTGAGCAAAATTCAATTGCAGTAGAAGCAATAAAGGAATCTCTCAGTATTCAGGTGAGTGACTTCAATAACTTCAAACCCTTCTACTATCTTTTGTTCCGATTGACATTTGGCATAGAAATATCGACATCTCGCTCGCACATTCATCGGTCCAGATCACAAAAAAAACTCATTCTCAGAGACTCTTATTGACACTCAAACGAAATATTGCCATCACCTGTCGATATATATATATATATATATACCTATAAACAACCTCTTATATCGCAAGCCTTACGACAACAAACGTATGCTATGAATGACAAAGGCTCTCTCAGCGTTCGTTCACCCCTTTATATCGAATACCGTCGTATATCCGTCGTATATACGTCTCAAGACGTGTGACAGCACGTGTCTGAACTGCATTTGATTACGTTCATATTGGGTGCACTGTACCGTTCACATCATTCCTATATCGTAAAGTCTTTTTAGAGTACAATATCTTAACGATCGAGTGATCTCTCACGCGATATGGCTTCATCTGATGGACTGGACAGACTTATTGCAAGCTGTTTTATGCGTATAATAGAATACGTGAATGTGTACAGGTAGGTAGGTTATCTGGGTCGTTGTGAAATTCATAATCGATAGTGCGTGACATTGTATTTTGTGCGTGTGGGCATTGATTATGAATTATTCCATTGCGTGAGAGATAATTTACTTTTTTGCACGTGAATTCTATTCTTCTTGTGCATCTTTAAGGTCTCAAACTTAGAATATATCATGATACACGTTAAATTACTTATATTAATGGTCAATTGGTACCTGGCTCATAATCGGAACAATCATTGAGCATTGCATTTTAGAGAGAGACTCAAGATCGTTCTACACTTGGAGCATACTTCTATATTTGGGCAATAAAATTCTTGAGTTGGCTATCCATCAATCATAATGCCTTTTTCAACTTAACCAAGATTCATGACAATTATGAATCACATGCAGGGTTCCGATCTCAGGAGTGGGAACTCGTGAACCTACCCACAACTTTTTATTCATTTGTTATGTTAAAACATGAAGAAAAAGTGATTTGATCGACTCCGAATCATTTTTGCGTTTACCTGGAAATCGAAAGTGATTTTTCTATTTTTCGTGATTGCTTAATTAAGGAATCACCGAGGAAACGACGTTTAGTAAAACCGTCCTCAAATTCTTTCAGTTCAACCAATTTGAACGTATTTCAGCGCATCCAATTCTGTGTTTTGAGACCTTTTAAATTCCATCATCTAGTCAGCATCTAGTCTAAGCACTCACTCAACCGAGATTGACCATCAAGAATATTATCCGCGATTCATACTTTTAGGACGATAGTACGGTGGGAGAGCAGTGCATTGGCGAGCAATATAAATGGTCTTAGCTCATATATATGGCTGCATATTGAAGCTCAATTTGCATGTAATGGTAATTAGCCTAGCTCAACTCTTGTAATAATGAGTACATAGACACTCAATTGTGCGACCACACTAGTGTGGATTTGAGCTGCATAAAGTTGAGCAAGCAAAGAGTGCATAGTTGGCTTCGTTCGAAAACTCTAATTAGCTGCGATAATTTTTTGTGATCACCACATGAGATTTGAAAACATAACATCCTGAAAATCCTCTACAATTCATTGGATTTAATTCGAATTTCAGATGTCAAATCATCGATTTTGTCTCGCTTTCATATAGCGACAATCCGTCATTTCACTTGTCAGCAACAGGTGTAGTCTAACCTCAACAAAAAAGACTCTAAATAGATCCCAACTTTTTTGTAGATGAAAGTTTTGGTACTAAAATGTTTTCAGAACCAAGATTGAATACATTTCGATAACAGGGGGGAGGGGGGAATGTTGAATTTCCGCGGCTCGAGCAATGTTTCTCCAGACCGCAGCCTTTGCGAGGGTCGAAATCATTGCTCGAAAGCGGAAACTACCCCCCTCGAGTGTCGAATACTATTTTTTCTTCATCGGCGTGGGGGGGAATCAAAAATCCGTGCCTAAAGGGCACTTTTTCGCACCCACAATAAAAACGAATGTTTTTCGTCAGAACCAGGGAAAACAAAGGCCAATATTCTGTCTCAAATCGAAGGAAAAGTGGTTTATCGGTCACACTAAATACCAAAAATACTATTTGGAAGGAAAGAAATGAGTCAACAGATTTGAGGGGCTGAGAGAATGAAAGATTCTTGGAATTAAGCAGAGAAAATGATGATGACATTGGCATGACAATTCGATATAGAACAAAGGCTAGGATATCGAACAAATTTTTTTCCAGTCATAATCCTGACAGGAATCAGTATGTCACAAAATCGAATTTATCTCAAATACAACGTCGTGATGCTGAGTACTGGACGAATCATCAAGGATTTGTTACTGGATCTATTACAAATCATAACTGGATTAATCAAGAATTCGTGTTGAATTTCAAGTCCTCAAGTTTCTCTTGAAAATTCGTTCACTATTTCGAATGTCAATCAATTAAAAAAATACCAAAGTATATTGCTTCATTTATTTGATTCATTTTTTTAGTCCGATAATGAAAGGATAAGTTGATTAGAAGAGTAAAGAAAATCACAAAACTGCTCTGCCTGCGGCTGTTCATCTCTTGCAGAAATGTATCTAGGAAGGCTTCACATCGTATCTTCCTCAAGACGCGAAAAGTGTAATCCCTCAATCTCTGCGCACCAGCTGATGCACAACTCCTAGCTTGGCGCGTGAATTACTTACTCATCACGTATATATTCCAAGTGCTAAACCTGGCTTACTCTATATTTTATACAGCATCGAGTTTATCACATTCTTGCACGCGTATACATCCCCCATATAAGCCTAAAGAAAATCTCATTTTCGCAAAGCCTCAATAGACGCCTGTTTTCATGTTGGATTTTGAACTCTATTGTAGCAAAATGCGAGATTGTATGTATGTTTTTTATGCGCTCGTCATTCTGATGAATACCGCAAAAAAGCTTTTACTTATCGTGGTGAAGAGGAAACGCGTAGAAGGTAGTCATCTAAGATGGGAGTGTGCGAAAGCTTTTTTTGAATTTCGCGCCAATTTTGAGTCATATTGTGATTTTCACTTTTTACAGTGTAGACGGGACATGATTTTCAATCTGATTCGAGTCTTTGTCTGTAATTTTGCTAACAAGATAAAATGATTATACGCGGATATGTGATGTATCATCATTAAGGCCAATTTGAAATAGTGATTTAATTAGAATTCGAAAAGATTGGATGATTTCCCGCCATTGACTCTGAATCTGAATAAATCAAATTAAGCTATATAGGGTTATCACAACGCATAACCCACAATGAAACAAAATCAACGTAATTGAGTTTTGATCATTTTCGATCACCGGTGGGACACGAGTTGATAGCAGGAATAAGTTTGTTCCATGTTCAGATTTTCAAGGAATTGAACCTTATCTATTATTCTACAGATTGCTATCGCATTCGAACGCAATCATTCATTTTTTGGGAAACGATCATGGTGGATACAATCGCCCCTGACGAGGAACTTAACATGTCAATTTTCACTTGAAGATCAGCACATTTCACCCATATAAAAACATATGAAAGATGAACTAATTTTCGTGTGAAAAATGACACGTTGAATTCTTCGTCATGGGACTATGGTACTTTTCAAGTTCAATATTTTCGTGGTCCAGAAGTTGAATCGAGTAATCTTACAACATTCATAAATGACAATTTCCTTTTAAACTGTGTAAAAAGAACTCAACCACGTAGAGAGTATAAATTAAAAAAAATTCTCAGATTCCCATTTGAATGCGGAACACTCGAGATCCTATCTTGTCGAAAGCTACCAAAGGTACATACTTATCTGTAACAACTGTCGTCCACATCACACTAAAAAGTATCTATCTATTTCACAGAAACTCGGTGGTCATTTTTCATTCTCCCTCTCCAAGTTGTGTCGTAGATCAACATATACCCAAGAGAGCACTTGCATCTTGCATGTTATAAATATCCGCGCACATAAGTTTTTCACTTTTCTCGAGGTACTTTCGTTCCTGGTTACAAACTACTCACCTTACGTAGTTAAATCCCTCGAGGTCTGTTGACCCGAGAGCTCTACATGTACATGTAATTCTACTATTGCGTGATTCTTGTTCACAATTTTCACTCATTTCAGACTGAATGTAATAGCAATTTTCTACGTAGATTACTTTGATACGTCTTTTTGCTTTCTCTAAAGTGAAAGATTTGTTTTCACCCCAACGAAAATTTGATCGAATTTTTCATTGAAATCAACATATTCTTCAACAAAATTCCTTTTACCTAAAAAAAACCATAGACCATTCTCTTCCTCTCGCCAAAATCTATCAATTGTAGGTAACACTTTTTCTCCTAATGGCCTTCCAAATCCGTCAGAGACTCATCTTTGCACCCTTTTGTCCGTGTTTGTGTGTGTCTTGTTTTATACCGGACACGCTTTCTATTCTACTTTTCACCTTATCAACTTTTGGCTTTCTACAAGTTGTACAGAATCCAATTTCTGAGAGCCCAGTGATTTGGTAACATTCGGTTCCCAGTCAAATTTGATCCATGGGGTTTTTCAAGCAAAAGTGCTCAAATTTCGAATTTTAATACATAAATATCTTTTCCGAATTGAGTTACCTAAACTATGATTTTTTCTGCATGATCTATCGATTGGTTAATACCGAAATTTTATTCAATCTGTGCAGATCTCAAATTTTCGGAAAAACCAAAATTTCCACCAAAAATTTCATTTTAACCCTTTTTAAACCCACTGCATCGAAATTCCCCAAAACCTAGGAAGGCAACCTAACCCGCAAGGGCCCGGATGCTCGGACTGAAAAGAAACACTAATGTTTAATAGTCCCTCGAAATTTCAAGACGATCGGTGGAAACGCCAAAGAGTTTTCGTCGAATGCTATAGAGGAGGTAAATAGAAAAATTGACATTTGGATTATAAGGGGGTAAATTAAAATTCCGTATCAACCAATCACTTGAAAATGGCATTACATGATACGGGAAGAGACTCTAGATTTTTTAAGTGCACGGAGGCTGATATAATGTTTGGACCATCATTGAAAAAACACCATGTTGAATTTTTGGAGGAATAACTTAAGTGGAAGTCCAGTTAATCAGTCAATGAGGCTTAAATTCAGTGGAAATAATCATGAGCTAATTTGGAATGAACCTTCAAAATTTCATGAAGATCGGAAAAAGGGGATAGGAGTGGTTTCATGGTGAGCAAAAGACAACAAACACACTAACACACATACGGACACATGCACATCGCAGTTTAAAATAATATGTAACAAATATTGAATGTGTTTGGGGTAATATATGAGGATACTAATCCATAGATCTCGCCGAGTAGAATAAGACAAAATGACTCTCATTCGCCGGAAAGAAATGTGGAACCGTGAAAATTAAAGAAAAAGAAGAAACTTTCAGCGAAAAACTCCGCACGATTACTAGGCTTCCTCTTTAAGAGAGCAAAATCGGTCGAAATCTTCTGATCCCAACAATACAGAATACGAGCGATAAAACTTTACCATAAAACCTTGGCGACGTGGACCGATGAAGTCGTCCAATACACGCGAATCAGTACGCTGATTCCCCCCCCCCCCCCACCTTAGATGCTAATGTATGAAGAAGAAGAAGAAAGAGACGCTGATTCGCACCATAACATTTAGATGGAGTCCAGACTATCCGGACTCTAAGTGTATTATTCATCCTCCCACTTCATATAGGGGTAATATTCACACTTTTCATATTCAGTTCCCTACAAATTTTCATTTCAATTATACAGTCTCAACATGTACATATTCCTCCGCCGTTGTTCTGACGAGGTCAACGGAGGAATCGGGCTGAAACACACATTTACAATAGTAACCTTAGTCGAGACATTCATAGTTTGATAGTGGATTTATATATTTTAATCACGAAGCTCACCATGGGCATATCAATGGCGCAACCCTTGACGCCACTATCACTGTCATCTTTGCTATAGGCCCTGGCCTCGTTAGACTGATGACGTGCACCCGAGCCGTCGAGTCACATTCCACGCTGATCTTCTCGACTAACCAAGGACGCACCCTCGTCTTCAGAATCCTCAAAAATCAATGGGGAGTCATTCATCGAATCGTCGGCCATATTTCTCGTATCACAAGTAGATTCTCGCCTTGAAAGTCGTGACGTACTTTGACGAGTATCACTGCTGTACCGAGGTATACGGTGAATTACTGTGACGAAGGAAACGTTGCCCAAGCTGCTGCTCATGGTGCTGTCCGTGGAGCTGTTCGTTGTGCTGTTGGCAATGGGATTGAACTTACCTTCGTCCACAGAGCGACGCTGCTGGTAATGATTTTGATGCTTCTCAGGGCTTACTGTAGGCTCACAACCACGAAGATCTTTGTCTGGAGCAATGCCTGAATCTTGTCGTGATATTTTCGACTGCCAATGATTCCGTGGAGTGTATCCCGATATGTTAGATGGCTGGAGATATTATTAATTTTTTCCAAATACTCGAACGAAGGACGTAATAGACGGAGGAACCAGTCCACGAGGAGAAAATATGTACTCCATTGTATACCATCAGCACGAAATTAACCGAATTTAAAAAGTGTGAATATTACCCCTACATGAAGTGGGAGGATGAATAATACACTCAGAGTCCGGATAGTCTGGACTCCATCTAAATGTTATGGTGCGAATCAGCGTCTCCTTCTTCTTCTTCCCAGCAAACATTTCGTCCGACAAGACAAGTTTTCAGATGTCGGTATTTTGACGAAAACTTGTCGCGGTCCAGATGATTCCACCAAGACATCGTTAAGATGTCTCTCAGATGTCTGCCGCAATAGCGCGGTAAAACCTTGCTCCGTGGATGTCTGTATTCAGTCGTAAAAACATCGGCATGTTTGACATTTCAAATTGGAGCAAAATTATATCGCGTGTTTATTACTCAGACTGTGATCGTGTACGACAGTGAAAAATCAAGTTTCTTGGTGGAAATGCACTGTTTTCTTCTACCCCTGTGCTTTAACTGATCTTCTTGAGTGACTTGCGGATCCAAAAATCTGTGGAAATCCGCTGTAGCTGATTTTGATGGATCTCCATCATGTTTTCATCAAACTCAGGAGGTTTCTAACCTCCAAAAGCAGCCAGGGATTTCCTAAGCGATGAAAGAGATTCCCTCTTGAATTCTATCAAGGTGAGTGAGAATGAACGAAAATTCTATTTATAAGTATCACAATTATCTTGTCTATTCTCTGTAGTAAATTTTAAAGTCATAGTTGTAAGCCTGATGTTTTTTGAACATTGAGTGTGCTTGAAGCAACAAATTCTGAAAGGCATGCATGCGGCTGTTCTCACAATTGTTGTGAGCCTTGAATACCTTGACCATTTACATATATATTGATCACAAGACTTAATCCCTTGAAATTAATATCCATACTTCTTTTTTGTTCAAACAGGAGTTGTTGAGAATCTGTTTATGTAATGGATTGAAAAACAATTTCTACATCTCACGCTGCTCAGTGAGCCAGTCGTGGGGCAACAAGCGGCAAAGTTGTTGAGCATATGAGTAGGATCTTTGAGCTCTGAAAATGGATAGCAACCTGATTCCTATAGTTTGGGTACGCATGATTCTTATAATTAATACCTATCCTATACTGCTACAGAAAGCATGTGAACTATTGAGAGTTTTGTCCTATTCTGTTTCAGGGATGAACGACCTGTAGATCATCATTTTTCACCTTGGCTGACAACTGCATCAAATATTCTACATATAAACAGCTCATCATCTCTTCAAACGGTTTACTTCGTCTGTCTGCTATCTACGTAACACTCAAATTTCCACCTTTGTATGTATAGATTTGAATTAGGTTCATTGATTGGCTTTCAATTATCGTTGAATATTTTCCACCGGTTCCTTGAAAGTCACTCAAGTGAGAAGCCAATGGAAAGTATTTGAAACTCGACCCATTGCTGTTGTATTATTTGAGTACATCAAAGAATCATTCTATTATTGTACTGCAAAATCCAAAGCTTGATTATGATGTTAATATCTTTCCTCTCTATTCGGAGGCTGATCAAATGCCAAAAGTTTCTGACGCATCGGTGATCTAATTCTGTTTTATCCCAATGAGTTTTTCAATCCTTACATGATTACCAGTGACTATAGGAATAGATCTGTTGCTCAGAATGAAGGAATTACAGCAAATACTCAGGAAGAAAATCATTGGTGCTTCAGAGAATTGGATTTTAAGATCATGCATACACCACAGAGGGTAGTTTCTGGCAGAATATCAACTCTGCTGGACTGAATATTTAACTGTTCTTTCATTACGCACACATTAGTCTGATACAGTGTCAATCATCTCTGATGTGATAAGAACTTTGATGAATTTTGATAGTATATTGTTCAACACAATAATTAAAAGTTCACTTAAAAATATTACATTGACTTGGGCTTACAATGATTGAGATATACTTGTAGGATCAGTTTTAGATTTCAATAAAAATGTTTTAAATGTAACCCGAATATGTGTGTCACAAAACTCATTTGAGTTGGGTGAAAATGGAGCTGAATCTAGAGTTGAGCACTGGAGTCAGTGAATTTTGGTTATCTACCCATCGATTCATTATTCCAGTGCTGAACTCGTGATTGCGCTTCATTTTCATTCGAAAAACTTGACCTAAAAACCTATAATAAAAAAAAAGTCTACAGAATGTCGAAAACCCGACATCTCTAAATAGACATCTTCACGACGTCTTTTGTCTTGACATTCGACGTCATTACGACGTCGGAAAGATGACGTACGGGACGTTCTACGATGTCGTATACGACATCGTAATCTTGTCGTAGACTTGTCGAAATGTTTGCTGGGTTCTTCATACATTAGCATCTAAGGTGGGGGGGGGGGGCGAATCAGCGTACTGATTCGCGTGTATTAGACGACTTCATCGGTCCACGTCGCCAAGGTTTTGTGGTAAAGTTTCTATGTTGTTGGGATCAGAAGATTTCGACCGATTTTGCTCTCACAAAGAGGAAGCCTAGTAATCGTGCGGAGTTTTTCGCTAAAAGTTTCTCCTTTTTCTTCAATTTTCACGGTTCCACATTCCTTTCCGGCGAATGAGAGTCATTTTGTCTTATTCTGATCGCCGAGATCTATCGATTAGTACCCCCATATATTACCCCAAACACATTCAATATTTGTTACATATTATTTTAAACTGCGATGTGCATGTGTCCGTATGTGTGTTAGCGTGTTTGTTGTCTTTTGCTCACCATGAAACCACTCCTATCCCCTTTTTCCGATCTTCATGAAATTTTGAAGGTTCATTCCAAATTAGCTCATGATTATTTCCACTGGATTTAGGCCTTATTGACTGAGTAATTGGACTTCCACATAAATTATTCCTCCAAAAATTCAACATGGTTTTTTTTCAATGATGGCCCAAACATTATACCATCAGCCTCCGTTCACTCAAAAAATCTACGAGTCTCTTCTCGTATCATTTAGTCCAGTCTCCGGGTACCCTTTCGTATGTCCGTCACCATCACTGCCTATCTTAGGCTACACACGGGAGAAAGTGCCCACCTAAGTCTTATTCGAATCTATGAATGTATTGATCGAAACAAGAGTGAGGTGGGCACTTCTCGATGAATAGCTTTTGTGTAAGATCAGTTGGAAGTTGCATTTTACGGACATACGAAAGGGTTACCAGGGACCGGACTAATTTAATGCCATTTTCAAGTGATTGGTTGATACGGGATTTTAATTTACCCTGTTATAATCCAAATGTCGATTTTTCTATTTACCTCTTCTATGGCATTCGAAAACTCTTTGGCGTTTCCACCAATCGTTCTGAAATTTCGAGGACTTAGTAAACATTAGTGAGCGGGGAGCCCAGTCGGAGCTCATTTCATCGATTAGTTCGTCATCCTTGATACTTTTTATGAGAAAAAATCCTATTTTTTCTCTCAATTTTATTACATTCCTTACCATAAATCCTCAACCATCCACTCAATAACCACCACATTTGAACAACTCCTCCCTCTTACTTCATCAAATATCCCCGTGCATTCCAAGTTCCATACTTACTCCAATGTTCATCCTACTCATCCTGTAATCAACGTCCCATTTTCCATATTACTTTCGAAACAAGATATTATCTAAAATTTTCCCCAAACATAGATCTGGGAATAGTATCTCTATCATTAATCATCACTCTTCAAGTGACTAGTTGATACCGAATTTTAATTTACCCCCCTAATTTCAAATATCGATTTTTCTATTTACCTCTTCTATGGCATCCGAGAACTCTAAGGCGTTACCACCGATCGTCTTGAAGTTTGAGCGACTGTGGAAAATTTGTGAACGGTCAGCAGAGTCTATTTTAGCTCATTTCATTGATTAGTTCGTCACCCTCAACTATTTTTATGAGAAAAAAAATCCTATTTTTCCTTCCAATTTTATTACATCTCTTACCATCAATCCTCAACCATCGAGTTCCAAAGACAATTTTGGTGCAACAATGAAATAATAAATTGACTTGAAAAAAACTGTAGTATGTCGATGAATATTTAGGATTTTTGAGGAAAAAATAGATTTAATTGGAAGAAATATAATAGAAGTATGAGACAAGGAATAACTAATGATGATTTTTTCTCCGCGAGGGTGACGAACTAATGGGCAAAATAAACAAGACTGAACACAAAGGAACGTTGAAGAACTATTCAAGATGGAACCGTTGAGAAGATTCCGAATGAAATGAGGAAGAAGAGAAAGAGAATTGTTATTCAATTGTCAGTTACCATCAAGGAAGAGAAAATTCAGGTGATGTTGCATTGAGGTGCTTTGAGAAAGCATTCTGCTAATAACATTTAGCAGCGTATTTAATCATTTTATTTGGACTAGATTGATAAATAATTTCAGAATTGGAACCAAATGGAAGTTTGGAGACAGTCCAGAGGTACAGACTGTTTGGAATTCAAGTCAAGTCACTTCGTGGATTGGCACAGGTAGATATTCTGGTGAATTCAGAAAATAAGTACGATTCTTCTGTTTGACGGTTTGCATTCTCAATGAGAATGTCGATCCTGTTTGATAGTCTGTCCCCTGTTACTCAAATTGTCAACATCAAGAGATCTCACTATTTCACTACTTTGAAATTCGTTTTTGTTGTTTCCAGACCCAATAATTCTCAATACGAGAGACGAATTCTTGTCAAGACCACAAAGCTCAAAAAATAAATTTCGATCGACTCACGTAACATGATGAACTTATTATTTTTAAAAATTTTGTTATGAATCAATGCAACTCTTCATAGAATAAATCTTGTGAAAAATTTAATTTGTGAATAACGTGAAACATTAACCACTTTAGAGATCGACGTAATCGAGTGACAATTAACGGCGTCACGGTAAGTTCTAAATTTGAAAAATATTGATATTTTGTCCGCCAATTAATCAATTCCTCGTCATCACAAACTCTAGTCGCGACACGGAAGATAGACAGAGTTCAATAAAGAATGTTACATACTGACCAGAGTATGAGGGAAAAATGGTTGAATTACGTGATTTGTAATGTTGATTCACGCAATGATGATAAACCAGTATAGACGATCCGGAGCAAAGCAACTATATAATATTCTTGTCGAGATTCCAAACATTCATCCATGTCTCTGATGTTTCCTCATACTTTTCAATTTTACCCGTGCTATGGCTGATATATCCGGGTCCTAAAACATTCGCTAATTTTCAGTCTTGTCATCCAAAAATTTCACACATTTCAGTATTCGGACGTTAAAATTATCCGAGATCGTAGTACAAATTCACTTCTCAAAATGAAGAATACCGAGGTAATCCAAGTTACGTACAAAAGATATGGCACACTTTAAAACCCAGCTGCTCGTGTCATCCAATTTGTAAATGATGGTCAATTTCTCCGGATAGCCATTTATATACCCAGTTTTATATATACGACCATCTTAACTTTTACTTTCTGTCACATCGTTTTCTCTTATTATTCGAGTGGTAATGATGATTCGCTTGACTTCCAAGGCCATACTCTCATTTGGCGTAAAAAGTACTTTCTCACATTTACGAGGACATCAGCTGTTCTTTCATTCGATTTGTTCATCTCATACGGAAAGATGCGAGAGCAAAAGTAAGTACTGGATTTTTTTTATAGTCATTGTAAGGTTTAAATTAATTAGAGCACTCGAGAGTGATTACTTTTCCTTGAGATGAGTCAATTCTTTTATCTGATGAATTCTTGAGGATTATACGATAAAAAATAGTCGTGGTAGTGTCTCATACGCTCAAAAGACCACATGGCGATTCTCATCGTGCCAAATTCGATATTCAATATCTCCAAGAACTTCGATCTTACTTTTAACATTCTTCCTCAATATTGGAAATTATCCACAATGATTCTGCGTGACTCACTATTTCAGAGAATTCCTCATTTATAACGTTCGAAATATGATAAGAAAAAAAAGCCAATTTCATGTTCCAAGAGATCGTATCCATCTCACAAAAAACGAGCAACAAATTACTGCGTGAGCTTCTCACGCTCGGATTTTTCAAACTTCAGCAATTTTTAGTAAGCTCGTTAGTAAGTTATTGTTTGCATTGTGCTTGACTGGTCGTTAAACCCAAAAAAGTGACATCGCACTCTCTTGATTAGCGTCAATGAATGTAGAAAAATCTCCAAATTTTTAAAAATCCGTACGAACCAATTCATTGCAGAAAAGAAATCTTGAATGAATGAAAACAGCACAGTGAACGTCAAACTCGTCACAAACATTTGAAAACAAGCTCAGCCTTTCTATCCCATAATCCTGACAACTGAAAAAACCCAATCAAACTCGATGCTGGGATTACAACGGTATATCCTCTAACAAAACTCTATCAAAATCCATACCACTGCATGGCAGTGAGAGCCACTTTTCCAATTTCAAATCAATCAACATCAAAGCATCAGAGCCGTCCGAGAAAACAGCCTGCAACTCTGTTCTAAAATTCAATTTGCCCGCGTCATCGCAAGCTTCACTTGTCCATCAACAAAGTTTCCATTGTTCGACTTTGTACTTACAACAGACGCGAGAATTTGGAATTCGTCCCGCGCGCGAGTCTCATTTTATACTCGACCCCCTCATTTCCTGAACTCAGACGTAGGTATCTAGATAGTGAAGTGAATTGAGAAACCCCATGGCCAAGATGCTGAAAAGTGCAGTTACATCGTGGTGTAGTGTCTACATAGGTATATTGAGGTATGTATGTGTATTGGTGGAGGATGGCCTGGCTATATGAAAGCTCGAGGCGCGCAATTTGCTGACTGATTGGCGATTAGTATCGCTCCTCCTCCTCCTCCTCCTATAGACCTACAGCTCTGCGATGACAATTGAATTATAAGCTGTGCTGTATAGGTTATGTATATCTATGATGGGATTGGTACGCGTTTATTATATGATGGAATCGATTGTTTTTCGATTATGATCGAAGGGAGAATTGATGGTTGATGGATTTGAATTTTTCGCGGGAAAGCTTTGGCGATTTTTGATTTGGAAGAGCTCACGGTATTCCATGGGCGGGGCGATTTGTAATTGATGTTGGATGATTTTGTACGTTGGATAGGAGTGGAGTTGCATGATGGGGTGTACCGTTAATCATGTTATAGCGAAGAGGTTTGTGCGTGGTTAATAGATTTTTGAGATTGAAATGATAGATATTTTATCTCTGTCTTGTCTTTCCTATATATGATTGTTGTCTCGTCTTTTGCGTTCATTTCCCAATTCATTCCGCTGCTTGGATGTCTTGAATCTTCAAAGAAGACTGAACATAACCTCAAATCTGACTCAGGAGTAGTTTTATAATATGGCAAGTTAAGAAACACATTCAAATCTTTCGAGTGAAATGCAGCAAACTATGAGAATCAATTAGAATAATTGATATTCGGCATATAGTTCTCGATTCCATTGTGTGAAATTAGATTTCAAGGAATAAACGCGAAATTAAAATAGTATGTCCATCGATTCCAAACAACTCTTTTCTACCAAAAATTTTTCATCAACATTTCTGGACCTGCATGACTTTGATGAACAATGGACGACTCTTTTCCCACTAATTGCAAGACAAGTCTAATTTTCGACTGCAGATTCATAGGGAATTGCCGATGTCAGGATCATCGATAGAAAAAATTCAAAAACAATTTCAGAGTTCTATTGAATTATCTGTAATTGATTCAAGCATTTTGGATACCAAGAGAGTTCAACAAAAAATAAAACTAGCGTGATTGACTCTTTCGCTACCGCTCATTCGGCTTGTGAATGTTCTTGACAAGTCACAAATTCTTAAAATAATTTTGCAACTCAAAAATGATATGCGTGAGATGATGGGTTATAATCCATTGACGATATTGAAGAGGGATTTCTTCTTGAGTTCAAAAAGATGGGTTATTGTCGTTCAGTCAATTGATCAATCGGTCCCACCCATGATTCACACGACCACGTACTATAATTTAGCCAGATCAGACCGGTCCAGATCAAATTAGACTGAACTAGATTGAATTCGGTCCAATCAGATCGAACTAGAATCAGTTAGATTAAATGAGACCAAAGCAGACCGAATTAGACTAATACTATCATGAGTAATTGAAAATAATCAACTCATAGACTAATACTAGTTCGGTAATTCTAGTACGGTATGAAAACGATAAAAATGCGGTACTGGTACGATTTCAGCGGTACTATTAGGGATCCTAGTGATCTCAGCAGTACTACTGTGGTCCTAGGGGTTCTAGGGTGGTCGTAGAGATCCTAGCGGTACAAGAACCGTCCTGACCGTACTAGTACGGTTCTAGCACTAGCAGCCCTAATGTTACTAGTACCGTACTATTTTGTGCTAGACCAAACTTGATCGTACTTAGAACATATTAGTTCGGTAATTCTAGAATTTAACATACTAATTTTTTACATACTAATTTATCACTTTTACAAAGACAGGGTCGCGATCTGTGCTGGAATAATCTGTGTGGAATTAATGTTGGTGCATTGTTCAACATTGACAAATCTCTAATCTTTCATGCATGTACAACTTTCTTACTTTTGAAATTGAATAAACGAGCTATGCAATACATCAAATTCTCCAAAATCAGTTTGGAAAATCAAAAAACGACCATTTATACCAATGTAATATCAAAAACTAAAATCATAAAATTTAGCAACATGTCTGAAACATGTTGCTGGGATTCAAAAAGCCTTTTAAAATGGAAAATTAGCAATATGTTTGCAATATATTGGATAGTGAGGTTTGGCGAAATATTGCAATAATATTGCAAACGCGATTTAACATATTTTTCGGTAATTCTATTACGGTATGAGTATGATATTACTAGTGCGGTCTTAGCGGTCCTTGTACGGTCTCACCGGTACCGGTGGTCTCGGTGGTCTGAGCAGTACTACTGCATTTCTAGCGGTCCCAGTGGTACTAGTGTACTCGTAGGGATCCTAGCGGTACAAGGGCCGTCCTAACCGTACTAGTGTGGTCCAAGCAGTCCTAGTGGTACTATATCGAAATAGGTCATGCTAGACCGAACTAGATCGTATAACTTACAAGGGGAGTCCAGAGGGCTTGGGTCACCAAATCTCACGGAATTTTTTCCATAGTCTCGTATAACCTAGAATATGAAAAATCCAGACTAATTTCGTCAAATGGGCCTCCTGTCCAAAGATACAGCTACTGAGATTAGTATTGCTCATATAGGCCCATCTTAAAAAGTGATATACATATAGATAAACTGATAATAAGAACGTTTTCGCCTGTAGCTCTGGGGAAGGAGCCCATTTGACGGACTTATTCTGGATACTTCATATTCTGGGTGGTACAAGGTTGTAAAAAAATTTGGTGGGATTTGGTGACCCAGACCCTCCGGACTACCCTTGTTAGACCATATTAGTTTGGTAATTCTATTAAAGTGAGAGTATGATACTAGTGCGGTTTTAGCGGTCTTAGTACGGTCCTAGCGGTTTTAACACATGCTATGGTGCGATCCTAGCGGTTCTGGTGGGGGTGTCGTGATCCTAGTGGTTTGAGTGCCATCCCAACGATACTAGTGTGGTCCAAGCAGTCCTAGTGGTGCTAGTACCGTATTAGTAAAGAACTAGAACGCGCTAGACCGTATCAGACCGAAGTACACTGAACCAGACCAGACCATCCAACCGACCACCCTACCACTCATTAACCCACCCATCAACTCATCCAGTTCATGACCCATACGATGGCCACCCATTATAGTTCACCTCTTCCACGTAGGGAATCCGAAATGCTGTATTCGGACAGACAAATTTTGGCTGGGCGTTCATTCATCGTGATAATACGATAAATCGGTAATTTATAACTCTCGAGCTATATTTTCTGTACACTATTTTGTTCCAGATTGTAGAATATAAGCACCCATGTAAAAATGGGAACCCTATGATCATATATGAACATGGGGTCCAAGGACCCTATGACCATATATGAACATCTATAAAACAATTTTCAAAATTTTTTAAAATCCGAAAAGTTGTTATGGTCGCATTTTCAGGGAATATTATATCAAAAAGTCATGATGCCGACTTGCATAACCGAGAAAATCTCCAAGAGTTCATTAAGTAATTGAATCAAAACGATCTGTAAGTGATATCATTCTCCTACTAGAAAAAAAAAATTTAATTTCCAAGACTTGAAACGTTTGGCAAATTGGTGACCAATCTGCACAATTTGTTATATCTTGAGATCATCATTTTGAGAAATATTACATTTATGCAGGTTCCTCACCAATTTGTCAAACGTTTTTTATCTTGGAAATTAAAATTTATTTCTATTGAGATATATAATGATATCACTTACAGATCGTTTTAATTCAATCACCTAATGAACTCTTGGAGATTTTCTCGGTTATGCAAGATCATCATCGTGACTTTATGATGTAATATTCCCTGAAAATGCAACCATTTCATAGATGCTCATATATGGTCATAGGGTCCTTGGACTCCCTGTTCATATATAATCATAGGGTTCCCGTTTTTACATGGCTACTCTGCATAAAAATTTACAAAATCCAAAACCTCATATTATAACCTCTAAAAATCGTTATCTGTATCAAGGCCTTATAACAATCGGTTTGCTATGCAGGCTATTTCCATGATATATCATCGTCTCATTTTATTCTAATAATTGTAGTAATTTTTCGAGGTTGTTGCCATTAGCTCACACGTGAAAAATTTTTCCAATTTTATATACTCTCCCAAATTTCCCAACGATCTTCCTTTCACAATGATAAATATAAAGGAAATTTCGACTTCAATAGCCAAAATACAATAGGTTTAATAAGTATGTGAGATTGCACAGGTGTCAAATTAACGCGTAAGCCGATCACCCAACCGTTACCCATTCTATCCATATATATCCCAAGCGACGTACAATAGAAGAACTTGACAATCAATTCTCACAATATATCCATAGTGGGTTGAATTTTGAAATTCAAAAGACAATAGAATCACAAAATTTCTTGTTATTAAATAATCAGATGTGGAAGGATAACAGAGAGTGAGCTTCCTATTGTCGTGTCTGTTATACTCTAATATCGTTTATTATTTGCTTTTGAAGCTGTAATAGCTGTGCTACGGTATAAACCTATTCGTGACACACGATAGAGAATTAGATGCAGTAGGTATAGGTTATCTATATATAGTTCAAGTTTCGTCGTCGGATGTCGTAATTAAGCGGCTTACCAAGCGTGCAATATCGAAATTAATTGCCCGAGATGTTAGGCGATGCGATGATATGATATTCGAGTTATTTCTATTTGCAACAATATCAGATCGTTGGATAATGTCATCTATTTAGTTTTATCTAATGGCGTTCTTTTAGAATTAGATATTATCTTGATCTTATCTATGATAGATTCTAAGTGATGGGCATCTTCCCGTATCGTGTTTAATTCGCATTGTCATTTAAAAATCTCGTCAAAATCGTTGACGATATTTATGATGGGTATCTGATGAAAAGATCTTTATTTATTGATGAGTCTGGTTTGATTGTCTTTGAATTAGTATAGATTGGATTAGTAGTTTTTGAAAATGCTCTCGTTAGCCATCACTTTGTGGGAAATTCTGGGTTTTTTTGTTATGCGGGTGATTGAATGATTTATCGAGCATCTGGTCGGTTCAAGGACTCGCCTAAACCATTGTTTCCCCATTGTACATACTTCAAAAGTTTTGAATGTGTCTTTTAAAGAGATTTATCACAAATGATTTGAAATTTTTTGAAAAGATTTGTCAAATTTTTAGGGAGATACGATATGATAAGAAAAACCTCACAAAGTTTGCGATTCGCTTGTTTTAGATATCTTTTTAAGATCCTTGGAAAAATCTTCATTATCAGTAACTCTCTCATAATATAAAATTTAATTAAAACTTTGATGAATTGAATGAGAAGAACGTTACGGCGTAATGCGACTATCCATAAAATTGCTTGAAATAATGTGAAATAACTTGAGATGAATTCGTAATGCTGTGATGGGTAGTATGTATTATTAATTTGCATCATTGTCACGCATAATCAAGAAATTGTTTGTGCATCAAAAAAAAATCCAGACACATAAAAAAAATTGAAATAAACAAAAAATGTCATACGAAGCTCACGAGAGTAATCTTGTGTAGGTAATTTGCATGACAAGCTTAATCTTCTTCTCGTTTTTCAGTCCACCCGCGGAAAAGCTCGAAAGTAAGAGAATTAAAAGGGAGAGAAGGTCATTAGCCTCTGAACGCGCGGGAAATTACAAACTGTGATTCTTGTACTCTGTATTACCCCAAAAACACATCCGGATGATGTGTCTCTTTGAGTTTCCTTACTCTAACACATACACATGTACGATATACATTCAAAAGAGACTCTCTCTTCTCTCTCTATCTCTATCTCTCAATTCGCATAAACTTTCGCGTAGTGACATTAATAATCTCAACGCTGCGATGGGCGGACACCGATGTGTTTTTTTAGCATGTGCGCAAAGCTTGCGACTGTACTGTAGTTCTTGTAAAACTTGTAGTATTTGCTTATTTGAGGTATACCGTAAAAAGACACAGAGTAAATGTATATATAAGTGCAGTTGCGAAAGCTCGCCTTGTTTACAATGCAAACGTGTTTTTGCGTCCCGATGCTCATTTTATCATGTGTGTGTGTGTGTGTATATCTGTGCCTGTCTCACTCTAGCAAGTCGTACGTAAAAATGCGTTTTGCATAATTTCAGATGAGCTGTCGCGAGTGGATGCTGCATGCGGTGTGATGTGTGTTGCGTGAAATTTATTAGGCATACAATGTATGTAACATGTCTTTTTGCGGTTTCTATTTGCTTGAGGTGTGTTCTCTGGGCCTGCAGATGAAGAAGTAGAAGTACATACACGTGAATAGTCATGATAGTTTTTGAGAGTTCATTTTTTTTTCCTTTTTTTTTTTGGTTCGGCGGTGTTTTGGACGATTATTTTGGCAACTGACAATGAGTGCCAGTATTGTAAAAATTTGAGACAAAGTGAAATTATGACAGAAATTCTAAGAGTCAGATTGACCCGATTGAAGATTAACGTTATTAATTGCTGGGCATCATAGTCAAGAAAAATATAGGTTTTATAACCAAATCAAAGTTGACTTCATATTCATCAGGTTTTATATTCCCAGTACAAAATACATCAAGAAATAGAATTTGAAAAATTTCATTATTTTGACACGTTCGCTGCGAAGCCGGTTTTTCGTGATTTTATTCCTCTCATAAGTTGGGGCCACATATCCTGGTAAAAATGCTTGAATCGGAGCAAACTTTTTTTGGTTCGTTGGTTGAGCCCTAGACAAAGTAAATAACCTTGGAAAGTTCTTACTGGGTGTATTTTTCAAGTCATTACGGACTGGATGAGATTGAAAAATGAAAAATCGCGGGACCCACCCGTGGGTCCCGCCGCAGCGAACGCGTTAATGAATCCGTAGAAATAACAAATGTGAGACAAATTAATTCAATAACTATCAGATAAAACAATCCACGATTCTCAAACTGTATAATGCAACCTCACAAACATGTAAAATTGAAGCCCTTTGTAGTTTTGCAACCATATCAAGATCCTCTGCTCGAACTTTTTTGCATTCAAATCTTACTAATGTTGATTCAAGCATCAATATCGAAAGCCGATGTTGATTTTTTCCCAAAACCAACGAAAATGATTTCGATCGACGTGAAAATAACGCATTGATTTATATTCGATTAGAATTTTATAATTTGAATTTTTAAATATTATATCTTCAACAAGATCTTCACTAAGTTTACTGCGACGCCCCCAACGGGTGGAGCCTGTTTTTGTTCGGGTTCTAGTGTAATACATCAAACTATGTAGACGCATCCAATGGCTTGGATTGCGATTTTTTACCTAATTACATATGACGCCAAGAACATGTGTGCATGCCAGTTTCATTGTCGAACTTGATTAGTACGAGTTACTCGATAACAACTAACCACAAGGGAGATTTCAAATCCCGGGGTGAGACGACCAAGCCCCAGTTAACGGGACACCTTACCCGGGCTCAGGCCCAAATCCGACAAGGAGGAGCTTGGTCCCGGGACTGTTGCTCGACATGCTTTAGTCTCTCCCGAAAACAAACGAGGTGGATTGAGACACCTGGACTTTGACGAGCTCCCGGCCCCATGCAGTCGGCGTTCACACCGGAGTGTGGAGACCACACATCTCCATTCGGTGCCCGTGGATGGGAGAGTCTAGGGACTCGAATTGGAATTGTCCCCGGGCGATAACAATGCGAGCCTGGAAGACTTATCCATCATCCCGAGGGACTCCAAGGAAGCCCAGAAGAGTCCCACACATCCCACCCAGGGGTTCAGGGTTCGGCCTTGTGCTGGGGGCTGAGCCCGGAATTCGGTGGTCAGGTAAAAGGAGCGGATCATCCGGGACCATCGCTGAATCACTTGTGGCTTACAAAGTGAGGTCCAACCTTGGCGAATCATAAATTCGTCTCAAACATTGGGAGACATCTTGTTTTTGTGAGAAATGAAGGTATTGCAAAGGATTTAGTCCCATTCTGTTTTGGGATACAGCTGTGGAGATAAGCATTGACCATAGAGGCCCAATGTTGAAGAAGTCACATGTACATATATACTAACAATGCTAGTCTCCATAGGTGTATTTCAGGCCAGGAGGCCCATTAGACACCCTATACCCTTTTGAAGATACTTCTATTTATCACCAAAACAAGATGATTCCCAGAGTTTCATCGAGATCCGTGTTCTTGAAGGTTTGACCTCTCATTGTTAGTGATACCTAACCGTTTCCGTTACCGAAGCTCTGGTGCAGGGCGTATATATTGCTGCCCCGCACCCATGGGGGCAACCGGGGTCGAACCGATAGGTGGGTATCCCGGTATAGAAAAACCAATGTGGTTACTCGATGAATACTCAATTTCCGCAGAAAATCCGATGAATAACATAAAAGTAGCCGATGAATTGTGAATTCATCCAGTCACTTTGAATATCATATAACGTGTCTTGGCTGATTCGGAAACTTGTGGCAAAAGATACAAAATGAGCCCACATACGCGTGATTTGAGCGATATAGGTTGAGCCGAGTAATCAGAAATTTAAACGCGCAATAAGCGTGAGGCACATCGAGTAAATAGTTGATATTTCACTTTCCCCTCTCTCAATCTATTTCATATTTCCCTATGAGTAGCGTTTTGATGTAACCAAGAAAGTTGAAGAGTATTTTGAATAAGAGATTTTCTTCAATAGATTCTTGAGGGTATAAACCCATACTTATGCGTAGTCCACGGTTCACACTAGACATAAAATTGGTAAAAGAAAACTTTTAAAAAACGCTTTTATTCACTTGACAACGAACAAAACCTGACTATGCAAGATATAACTTGGCACATCGAACAGTTAACTATGTTCGAAAGTATGATGACACTTAACTATAAGTATGATATATTTTAATGGTGAAAATGAAAAATGGTTGACACAACTTGCGATTTCGGTGTTCGCTTGCTAAAAATTGACTTCCACTTCTTATCACAAAAACTAAAGGCGTGGGGCATCTTTATCCCAAGCAGTTGAGATTATATAATTGTTGTAATAAGGTTGTTGAGAAACTTGGTAATATATTCTGGTCCAGGCACACAAGTTATCAAGCATCTTCATTTTCTCGACAAATATGATACCTCATGTGTATACCTCGAAAATAGTGAGCTATATGTGAAGGTTTCAACGAACTAATGAAATGAAACACTTGGTCTCGTAATGGTTTGTTTGGATATTTTTGCGCCCCACGCTTTCACTTCTCGTGACAAGGTGTAGAAGCTATTTTTAGCAATCGAACACCGAAATCAAAAGTTGTGTCAACCATTTTTCATTTTCACCATTAAAATGTATCATATAGTTAACTGTCATCATACTTTAGAAACATAGTTAACTATTTGATGTGCTCAGTTATATCTTGCATAGTTAGTTGTTCGTTTATTTAATCATTTTTTTGTCAAAATCAACCCCGAGGCCTAATTATTACGAGCTACGAGTGATCAGAAATACGTGATTTTACCCGATCCGAGGCAACAAATCAAAACTGGCCTGAATACAGAAAGTTGGACAAAAGGCGTTTGCTCGTATATGCGCCAGACATTCAAATAGTTCGAATTATTCTGAAATTCAGATTTCCGCGCGATACTTACTGTCCGTGCACTCCGATTCAGTCGTCAGACGTACTGATTTTGAATGATTGAAAGCAAGTACTCTCCGAACTTGTAAGAAAAAACCGAATTGCAACTTTGTTTCTCGGGTCATGAACCACCAAAAAAAAAAAAAAAAAAATTGGGTTGATGCATGCGTGCTCCATGTTCTCATATGGGCAATGAAGTACACGGCCGCGCTCGCGTGTCTGCATAGGATTCAAATACTCGCGCTCTTCGATCATTGACGTTTGACGTATTTATTTCTTAACGCATACCGCGTATCCGCGTAAACATACTTCCTATCGACAAAATACGATCTTCCCAAAGCAGATGGCGCTAGCACCTTCTCAATGTGTGAGAGAGACACCAAAATTATGCCATCTCTCTCCCTCTCACGTTACAATTCATGGAAATGTTTACGATCGCACATTGCTAACCATGTCATCTACGATAAAGCCAGAATATTAGGCAACTTATACGCTGAGAAAAAAAATATACCGGGACACAAGCACAAAGTATTAAACCACACACTTACGTTTACTTTACACACTCGTTTCAGCAATATTGTTTGGCCCTAACGCGTACGAGCAAACGACGTATATCTTGTGGGAGGAGCTAACAAAAAATTGTGCATCATGATTGGACAGAAATGACGAAATTGTATAGTGTCCCTATTTTAAAAAATTCACTAGTCGGGCAGCTGCCGAACTAGCAACTCGGTGAAGTGCAATAAAAGCGTTTAAAAAAGCTTCCAACTCAGGCCATGCTCGCGAGTCACTCGAATGATACCGATGAATTAACGAATGTTCCCGAAAAGCTAAAGATTACATCTTAGGATCACTAACTTTGGTAGTTCGATAATTCACTTCATTTCCCACTGCACGATAGAAATTTTCGTGAAGATCTCGTGAATAGAAGTCGAACTGATAAGTAACATACATTTCAAAGAATTTGACTTTTATTGACGCAAAATCTCATGTTTGTATACTCTCTCGCATGCTGGGTCAGAATGGCAGTTTTCACCGTCGCAGTGAACGTATCAAGATATTCTGTAATAGTATAACTCATTATATGCCCTGATTACAAAATATTTTTCTTTATAATCGAGACTGTGATTACTCACGAGCAAACATGTTCATAAATCATATAGCGTTTGTTCCTTTCTTCGCTATGGGCATTCACTCGTGGATTTTTCTGTATGTATTATGAGGCTTCACTACTTCATTTTGAATTTGAACACACATTGTATGATTATTTCACATTAATGACATCCAAAAAATCATCGCAACCTACGATCTCATTCGTCTGAAACATTTGCAAAATTTTTACTTTATATCCATAATAATTGTATTTCCACTCATATTAACAATAATGGCATGGCTCTCACGCGACACACCCAAAGATCATTCAATAAAAAATGAAAGAAAAAAAATTGCAACAACGACTAGGTTATATTGCATGTATAGGAGAGCGTTGATAGTAATAACAGCAGCAGGTAGTCATGCAGGCACGCGATATTGTCTATGGTATGTACTTGATGATTTACCTATATCGGTAAATTGCATGAAAAGTGTCCGTACATTATTAGAGGACCGAGAATAACGGATTTCAACTGTATTAGGTAGAGATACATTCTCATATTCGTCGCGTGCAAAAAGTTCACCCATTGCGCAATGAGTTACGAGTATCTTTCACGTTAAAATATTGGTTTCCGAATGCCATTCATAGTGATCTCATACAGTGATATGTGCTATTAATTTGTTTCCCATATCGTATATTTAATACATGGCCAATGAAATAATACTTTTTTACCAGTTTTCTCCCGCGTAAAAATTTTGAAAATTGGCAATATATTAGCAACATATTGCAAATTGCAATTGGTAATACTTATATTGCGAGAACATTGCAAACACAATTGGCAATATTTCCGCAATATTTCGCCAAACCTCAATTTCCAATATATTGCAAACATATTGCTAACTTTTATATTTTAAAAATGATTCTACTCACTTCGATCGAGATTTTTTTAGTATGGTATTTGATATTATTGCTCGTCTTGAGCAGATTTGATTCTTGGATTCATTCAATAGAAGTGCAATTTTAAATGTTACCATATATTTATTCACTTTGAATCTAACAGATGTGTCAGATACAATAGCAATCAAAAATCTTGCATTGTACGCCAAATCTACTCTCCATCATTGCAGGGTAATAGAAAAACGATATTTTGTGGTTACGTAGACGATTATCGTGCATCCTGGACGATACTAATCGTTACAGCATAGGTCGCGGTCTTGAGCATTTCTGTAGAATCGACACGATCTTGTGTAGTTTAATTACAGAAGGGAATCGGCAGGGTTACCAATATCATGAAAAAAGGACGGAATACAATATTTTGAAAAAAAACTCTACGCAGACCTCTTCTAGTGGCGAAAATTCGGTGACTTTTGCAAGCACTGCACACTAATCTGCACATTAGCCTGCTCCCTGTGCAGCTCGTCGAAACACACCCTGCCCATATCCTGTGACATATCCTCTGACAAAACAAAAACAAATTCCAAAAATTCGCATTCAAAAAGATGACTTATCTGCGCCCTATACTGTGTCCGAGAAATAAGAATGATTAATGCGACGTTCATAAAAAGTCGGGCAATGGACGGAGTGAACGTCTCTCAAAAAATTTTGACGGTTAACGCGTACGCGATTGATGTCAAAAAATCTCACTAGAATTTTTCGTAGTGACGTCGATCAGTTTTCATAGCGAGGTTCGAATTTTCCCGAGAGTTAGATGGGAAAAGATCAAGTACCGTCAGATTGGGTAATTTTGGTACAGTGGGTGCAACTTTGGTACACCCCTGAAAAATGACATTCAGAGCTGCGTTTGGCAAGGTAGATGATTCTATTGCTTTGAAACCTATCCTCCCCTCTTGGCATACCCATAAACAATGTGTTAAACCACCACAAATCCCGCATGGATGATTGTACTCGTTTATTGAAGCTTTTTCCGAAAAAGGTTGATTTAGCACCGATACTGGAGTGGCCCAGTTAGTTTACCCGGCAAGAACTGTTCCGGGGCGATCTACGGGCGAATAATGCTACATTTTGACCACATATATCACCATATGGAAGAAACCATTTCGACTTTGGGGTATTTGAAGCATTTGGAATTTCAATGAATGAAAAATCGGAAAAAACCATGAAAAAGTGTACCAAAGTTATCCCACTTTAGGTAAGAAGCATGAGGATAGGGTGACTCCAGTACAACTTCCTATGACAGCTTCTTTTCAACTCATCTTGAGTCGAGTTATGGTCTATAAGGTTTTAGAATGTTCCAAACAGCTTAAAATAAGACTTCTGAACGATTTAAAATAATTCACTCGCATGCATGGTAGTGGGTAGAACTGAGATATTCTGTGAGTGTACCAAAGTTGCCTAGTCGGGGTCTAACTTGAGTATACTTACAAAACTGCTAGCAGCTCCTGCTCAGACACATTAAATTGAACTTTGTAGCCGGTCAATCGAAAGTTGAGACTGTAAGCTTGAGATTGACTACTAATAGAAGTAGGTTTGGTTGATGTATGTTGGAATGCCGTGCCAAAGAAAATAAAAAGTAACGAAATCGAACCAAAATTACCCAATTTGACGGTATCCAATACCAATTGTGGAAGAATTAATTATTAGTTGATTCACACCCCTAGGTTCTATATTTAATTGAAATACACAGAAAATTTTGTCAATGAGTAATCAATAACGTGAGATTGCAATGATCATAGTTTACAACAATGTACTTTGATATCATGTCCAAAGGTCATGCAGACATTTCTGTGATAAAGCTGGAAATAGCCCCCTTGGTTTATGCATACCCACTAAAACAAATATCAAGAGTTTTGATGCTACCCAATTTTACGCCACGGGTGTACATTTTTTACAAAATCCAAATTCCAAACTACACTCTATTATACAATTCGCCGAATAATGTTCAGGGTATGCTCTTGGTATTTTATATTACACAATATTTCACGTTACATTATTATGCATCAAGTGACCCATAAGTAATTTGAAATATGAAATAACAGCGTGTTTCAACAGCCAACAATATTGAAATTCTTTGAAAAGCCATGGAAATTCTATGCTAGTCAAAAGCGTAATTACTTCCATCGTATATATTCCCCTTTGATCTCAAAAATTCGTTAACCTGTGATGGTATATGACGATAACCTCTGCACACGAGAGCCGAATAACTGTTTGTAGAGAAATAAACTTTTGATGATTCCTGCGCATCAGAGACGATAATGATGATGGGGCAGGCGCAGGGGGGGATCAAAACGGGTTTGCAGGAGCAACGGGCCTCGGGGTCCAGACACACTTGCGCATCGTATATATCGAACACCGAAAAATTCGATAATACCGTTACGAAAACTGTACAGGTACTACTTTTACTCGATTCTCATGCAATTTACGCCTCTCTATATAGAGGTACTATCATAATCGATTTGCTATACAAAATGGATTACATGGGAGAAGAGGGAT
Source organism: Eretmocerus hayati (assembly GCA_029851415.1). Lineage (NCBI taxonomy): Eukaryota > Metazoa > Arthropoda > Insecta > Hymenoptera > Aphelinidae > Eretmocerus > Eretmocerus hayati. The sequence continues at coordinate 117,097,612 of CM056744.1, read as the reverse complement.
TCTGGTGTGAAGATTTTGATAATGCGAATCGCATTTTTTTTTGTAATTTATGGGTGGTGATTTTTGATTTTTTGCTGTTTATCATGACTTCGAGTTCGGATTAAGTCATATTTGTCCTGGGGCAAGATGAAGGTGAGATATGAATTATCAGAAGATGAACTTAATGTATCTTGATCTAGATTCGAAGATAATATAGCAATATTGATCAGCCTGATTAACTTTTCATTGCGAATTCTCTAATTTTTTTATTATTTGGATCAGATACTAAATACCCTATGTGCAATTTAACATCCATTATCGTAATCCGGAAGCTGATCTGCTAGAGATGCTGTGAAGTACGTAAATCTCATGAATTACTTAGTTCACTGCTTTAAATAATATCTCAAACATCAAAAGCCTTACAACATGATAATCTAAAGTTCTACATTATTGAGCATCACGGAAAACCCAAAATCGAGTGAGCCGCATACAGACGTCTATCAGACTCGTAGAATTTATAGATGTACGAATTATTTTGCTAATGCTCTGTAATCCGTCGTTCAATATTAGTCTTGACATTAGTACAATCGCACTGGAGATAATATTGATTTTTGATGAATTGAATTTAGAATTACCATGAGCTCACCAATCTGGGAAAAATCATGATATTGCAAATATATTCAGAGTGAAGGAGTCCAAAGACTCGTAAAATTACATAAATTTCTTACAAACGACAAAAAATTTCTTTGGGGACTGGCAAATAATGAGAGAGTATTTTATAAAAATTTCTACTCTCGAACTAATGGGATGATTCAAAGCAGATCTCGCTTACAGTGATAACCAAAATTGATCATTTCGGAGAAAGAAACAATGACCTTTAATGATTACTAGGGAAGAAATACCGCTCGGAAATCTAATTAACCAAGGGCTCAAGGTCATGATATCAATCAATCGATTTTATATTCACAGTAATTGAAAAATTGATCCAGGAAAATGAGAATCTCGTCTGAAATTGTGAATGGCACCTCGGGCAGTAGTACCACGGTTAACTCTTCTAGCAGAAAACAGATTGCACAAAAGACAATTTCCGATCGCAGGGCTAATTTTCCCATCACCACCAGGAAGCGCCACACAAGGCTTTACAATACTCAATCTCAATCATCGTCCTATATTCCTTCAGCCTTTCCCATTCATACCATTCAGACTCAAATTTATCAAAATTCAAATTACTATACATTGCAAGACACTGATATATATCCATATCAATCGGAAAAAATCCAAGTGTATAAAAATCGATTTTTCGTAGGCAATTGCCTCTGTCAATGTTATGTATATAGACCGATCATATCAGAGCAAAAGGAACCGGTCGCGAATCAGGACACCAAAAGTAGAATTCTGACCTCGCGGAAAAAACTCTCTCACTGTTTCTTGTGCCTTGTATATGCATAAATACATACATACACACATACATAGGTATTATATGGTTGTCGTCAAGTGGATTTCACGATTACATGTCTGTCCGATCTCTCTTGCCAACTTATTTTGCCACTCACTCGTAATGTCATTTTGTTGATGTATATATGCACGACTCATTTTGTTTTGTTTTTTTTTGGGTTGTACGTGACGAGGATTTAGAATAACTTTTGAAAATTTTCGAAAATCGCTCGTCCTCGTGATCCCGGATTACTTACGAAGTTTGACAGTGTATAATCGAGGCGAAGATTTTGATTTTAGTGTTTTGTGACAGGAATGGGCACTGAATGGGTGAATGGTCTTGAATGGTCTTCAAAAAGTTACACCAAAGTTGGACGAGTAGGGATGAATAATACCAAAATCGGTATAAATATTGTGCATAATCAAACTCAGGAATGAAATTCAATCTTGTTCCTGATACCAAATGCAATCAGACCATTTAGTTCGTTTCATGGTAAATAATATGATAGTGATGGCATGCTTATTTTTACTTTGAAAAAGTGAAATTAAGATGAGTTCATGATTTGTACCATTTTCGGGATCGATTTAAACAGTAATCTCGAGTTGTGTGACACGAAGATGCTAAATTTGAGCATTCGCGAGGATCATGTGAAATTCAGAGGCTATCAACCATTACTCATTATAAACCTCATTTGTGATAAAAATATGAAACACCCACCCAGAGACTTTATGTCACACACGAATCTCTGATTACAATGGAACCACTGTGAGAATCAACCCTTTCAGTGAGGATAGAGACCCTTCTCTGAGGAATGAAAGGAATCTTCACAGAACAGAACATGCTAAATAGATGGAAATTTAGAAAACATCAGAACCAAGAAAAATTACATCTAAATTCTGGTGTGCTCCTAATATCATTCTAAGATGAGGTTTTTTGAAGCTCGTCCTTACAATGAGTGGCTAATTCCAAGAACCATTCAAATGTGAGGGTTCAGGGATCACTCTAAGAACATTTTTGTGCGGTAAAGTTCGCGAAGGAGTCTACTACAGGGGCCTTATTCTAAAAACTTCATTCTGCTACAAGGCGGGATGAAACTCAGTTTTCCCCATTTCCGCCTAATTTACAGTTAGTAAACAAATTAGTTTGTTACTATCATTGCTACGGGAATATCATGTGATTGCACTTCCCCCCCCCCCCCCTCCAACACACTTCTTGACTATAACAGCTCAAATTTTGACCCACGAATCATCTGAACATGGAATTGAATTATTTTCAGATAACAATCAGAGTGATAGGTTATAGTGAGTGGAAACGGTGATTATTACTCTTTTCTCCCCACGCCCCAGAGAAAAACTAACTAGAATAAGACCCCAAATGGGTATAGAGCGCTCGTGAAAATTTTGGGCATTGGGAAATAATTGAAAATGACAAATTTAAACGTACCTCCGATCAATCACGAGGACCAACAGATCGTTGTGGTTCACGGGTTTCTCTTTCTCAAAAAGTTTCTTCATTGTGAATTTTTAAAAGGTTCAACTTCTCAGACTGTCTCCACAGTTACTTTTAATTAATCGAAACTAAACTTTGAACTACCGAACATGGACGGATTCGTCGTCACATTAGTCAATGTATGATCAAGTGTTTAATAATTTCCTATCGTTTATTTATCTTAACAATAACAATGATAATTTTGAACAAGCTGTCTAATGAGACTAATAACTTTGAATAATTTGATGATTCAATATTGGATAGTATTCCAAATGAATAATTTGCATTGCAAGCTGGTCACGTATTCCTCGTATACTATGCGATGTTATTCCCACACCACGAAGATCCTAATCTTGATCCAATATTTTTTACATTTACAGTTTATATGGACTGGCGATGAACGAAGAGTTGAAGTCAACAAAAATGTTAGCTAACCAATTAATTCTGGGTGACTTTTTTCGAATGAGTTCATTATTGATCACAAAGGAGTTTTGATATCAAGTTTTTTTTTTATGCAAAGCTTCTGAGATCATTAATTGCCTATAAACCTATCAGATGATCAGTAACGATTTCGAGAATTCAACCCGTTGCTGGAAAAAATTGTTGAAAATATGATGATTTCATGATCAATTTTTTCCTCTGTCAGAATAATTATCACGAAAATATGCAAAATATGGAGTCATATTTTGGCTCTCACTATAATATGGAGTCTGGAAAAAATCTTGAATTATTGACGAGAATTCCTGCTTTTTTTAATTTTTGGTCTCTATAGTGAATAAATGATGGGGTTGTAGAAGAATTTGCAACTGATCTTTTTGGTCATCAAATGATTCTTTGACACTCTTATTCTGATCAATCATACTTCTATTTCACTATTTTTATTTCCAGCATAGGTAGTACTACCGAATTCTTCACAATCCATGAAGAAAATTCAAGACAAATTGACACAATCAACAAACATTACTTACCCACAGACACCCATCCAATTCATGTACCAACCAAAGCAAGACTCACTCGAAAGATGAACTATCCCAATCAAGATAACAAGCGCCGCAAGCTGATGCATCAGAGAAAGCAACAAACGCCTTTTCTATAAAAAAAAAAAAAAAAAAAAAGAAGAAAAACAGATTTCCGCAAACCTCTTCCCGGTCAATCGATCACTCGTTCCTGCTCAAGACACTCGTTTCAAGCCTGCATGATGTTGGTGTTGTCTATTATATAGGTATACCATTCAGGTATATGTATATATTGGTATTTGCGGCGTAACGAGGCAATCGAGTCGCAATTTGCTCAGTACAAGGTTTATACTCCTCTCGTTATCGATAAGGCCTTTGGCCAATAAATTCAGTTCCAACCAGGCCCCAATAGCAACACCACTACCACCATCAGATAGATAGATAGATAGATACACATAGGCACAATGAGATTTCGATTCTCTATAGTGAGGCTGTATAGAAGAGGTCGTAAATTGATCGGTCCGATTTTGCACCGATAGGTAAGTCTAACCCCATGTCCCGCTGGGATTCACATCCCGGTTGAGTCTTTGAGTTATCTTGATTGTGTGTTGGGTTATCTTTGGACATGATAATATGATGAAAGAGGAGTGGAAGATTGTTATGTAGAGTTGATTTTCTTGTAGAAATTTTTGAGTGGGCGGTATACTGAGTTTGTATGGACAGAAGGTATCCCAAATGAAATGTTGATATCAAATACAGGTGTTTTTTTCTTGGTTGACAATGGTTACTCGCAAGTGTCAGTGTTTGCTTTCTGTATTATTTGCTTTTTATAGATAGTGCTGGCTCCAAATTTTTTTCTTTCAACCACGAGCTTTCTTATCGCACATTGATTACTCACTTTAAATTCAAACACAAAGTGCGATATGCATAGAACATAATCCAAAAATCAACAGTTAATGTAAATTATTCATCGCAAATATTAATTGAGTCCTTATTGCCATGAACCAGTCACACATTACGTCACTCTTTGTCCCAAACTTACACATATACCACCCACAATTATCAAATTAAAAAAAAAACCCCCTGATCAACATAGAATCGATGGGTCAAAATGAAAATTGAATTCACATCACGAAATCAGGAAACAATACAAAGATCGCGTCGTTGACCTCATGCCAACACGATCTTCAATTTCGAGGATATCATGTGTTTTTCTCCACGATCGTGACTTTTAAATGCATTTCCTTCTTCCTATAATACACAAGTGCTTTTCAAACCGCGCTCAGACATCAACCGCATACCGTGTCAGAATTCCAATGAAAATTCATTCTTTGATTCGTGAGTGTATTCCTCAATCTGTTATAATATATAGAGATTCAGTCAAAGCCTTTTACTACCTTTGCATTCAAATTCTTTTGTTGAGAAACGATTGGAAGAAGGATGTTTTTTTGCGGTCAAATTATAGACTTATATATAGGAGTTTCTGAATCAACGCCGCCATTGTATGCTAAAATTTTTTGAAGCTCAGCAAGGACATTTTAAGAGGATTGGATTAACATGCCAGACGATGATGATTCATGAAAATTGTTCACAATAATGAGGTAGCATGTGACGCGTTTGGTAAAATTTTAATATTTCCCTACGGCAGTGGCATTGAGAATTTCTGCGAAAAATTCAAAGTAGCCTGTGGATTGTGTGCGTTATTAAAATTGACCTGCGTAGTTGCAGTCGTTTGGTATAATTCTCGAGAGTATAATTCGAGATGATTGAGCGTTTTGTGTTTTTCAACAATTTTTTCCTTCTGCGCGACGAATTGACAGAGAAAATTTCAGATTACCTGTGAATTTATGGTTAGTCAGAGAAAAAAATTATGTGAATCTAGATCCAATCAAATATTGAATGTGACCAGAATTATTGAATTTGAAACTCGCGCAGGCTAAAATCTTCATCTTTCAAGCTCATAGAAGTAAATTCCCTGTCATTATTATCAGATTCAAAGAAATATAGGAAATATTAGGATTGACATGGGTAACATTGGATAACTTTACCGCTGCTATCTCAAGATACTGAAAAAAATGGATTTTCACACGATCGAGTACACCGTTACGCGATTTCAGCCTCATTCCAATTGTTAATGAACCAAGGTATTGGTCATTCAGTTTCGAGGTGATCACCAGTAGTAAATTACAGATCCGCGCTGATCCTTCAATGAATAGAGGTCAACCGATTTCTACCGGTGAAGATCGAACGCGCAAGTTTGAATTTTCACAATAGAGGATAATCGCCGATCCGTGATTCCTGCGTTCGTCGCGAGGTTCGTCGTGAATGCGATCAGCTGTGGATTACGAAATCCTTTACTTTGACAATGCGTCAAAGAAACGTCTCTCATCCGTCTAAAAAGAGAGCATTTGAGTAGAATTCAAACAAAAAAACCTGTTTGGCTACCACCATGAATGAATTGAGACTATACGATAACGTGAAAGGGAAAACAACGGAACCCACTTCATCACTTGGATCAAGAAAACTTTGACACCCTGGAACCCTCAACTTCTATCCTATTCACTCTTTAACCTAAAAGAAAAAAAAATCGCTATTCCACAACTACATTCACTATGTTGAGTACTCACTTGATAACGGTCTGCTTCATGCTGTTGGTCATCTTGTCAGTCGATTATTTCACTTTTTGTCAATATTGTCAAAATTCAGTCCTTGCACCACCAAAAAATAATTTTTGAAACTTGAATTTCAGAACGTCACTGATGATGATAACGATGATTGATGATAAGGGCTTGGGCACATGTCACACTCGCGTTAACCGTTTCGGCTTGTCTTTTTCAAATTTTCGCGTGCTTGCGCGCACCAATCAACCCCAATCTATCAACTCCCTTCGTCAACTCAGATATCACTCTATTAAATTTTAATTAATTGAATTTATATTAATTTTTATTTGAATTTGTTTTGGATTGTATTAAGATAGGAATAAAGTATGGGTTTTTAGCCGGGCTGTCGCTGCAGCCGGACTGAAAGAGCGCGCGACTCTCTCCTCGTATTTAAACGGCCTCCTCCCTCTTTCAGCCCTCTCGGCGTACAAGCAAAGAGCCGCTATATAATACCGGCGCGATGCGAAGCTTGTTTCATATATCCAGCAGCCAACAGCAGCAACTTCTCCCTCTCTCTCTCTATATCTTTATCTGAGTGGTCGACACAGCGCAACTCCCTCGCCTTCCAAATATTATCCCATGGGATATACCCGCTATATATGTTCGGGAGATGCATGTTTGTACAGGGAATTTTGGGTTACAGCATGTGATCTGGGTTGCGACGGGGGTTTTCCGGGTATATGAGGGGAGTTGTTGTGTGCAGTTTTTTTTTACGCAAGGAGTAGGCATGGATTCACAGAGAGTAGCTTTTTTGAAGGTAGGTGAAGGTAGAATCTCCAGATTCGTGCACGTGATGAATGCTTCCCAAGTGCTGTTTACGAGTCTGTTTGGATACCTGACTTGGGGGTTCGAAATGTTGGAAAATTTTTAGACTTGAGCAAATGCTGTTCCAGAGTTGTCCATGCGATCAAATAGAGAACGTCTATAGTTTTTTCTAGTATACGATTAAGAAGTTTGGTCAGTTTTTCCTTTTAATTAGCGTTGATTTGAATGGAGGTAAGTGTGTCTAATTTGCCCTTACTCAATTCTCAAATGTACGCACCCTCACATCTTGTCGTGCATTCTTAATGGAGCAATGAATGTTTTGGACTCGTTTTGGACCGATCCTAAGTGACAAATGACCCGCGCACATCTCAGAGGTAAAAGAGTGGTAATCGGTACTTTTGACTTTTTGTTCAATTTTTTTGTCTTTTTCTCAATTTCAGAATGGTCTTTGCAGAATTGCAAAGTTTGATTTCTAGCAAATTTCACGCTCATATTTCTTAAGAAGAATTCAGAGTGTGCCTATTTACCCCCGTAGTCTTTTTTCGATTTCACTCTTCACTACATTACAGATTACATTGAAATTCATGAATTTTCGAAGGAAATTGAAAGAGCTACCAAATGAGCTGAGGTACGTCTCACTTGAAGGTCTGGGAGAAGAAATATCTCGATTTTATGAAAAAGAAACCAAAAAAAACCGTATAATCTCGTAGGAATAGGCCTCGTATACACGAATATAAAATGATCTTTTATGAAGATTGAAATAGTTCGGCTCGAGTTCGTTGATATTGAAAGTGTCTCAACTCATTTGATTGTCTTGCAACGAGTGAATCATTTCACTCACCCTGGTCCTCATTGTGGTCAATTTACAAGAGCTTCGACATTTGAAACGTCTTTGAATAAGCTTCAAACTGAAGTACACTGAAAGATATTTGGATGAGCCAAAATTATGAGCAAAACAAAAATGGTGGGTACAAATTTGGCGTTGAATTAGGTACACTCACCTCATTTATGACCTGTGATGGGGGTATTTTCAATCAAATGGAAAATCTTAAAATAATTCAGGAGATGGCTCTTAACCCAGACAGTACTTTTGCAACGGGGTGGTTCTAACAATTGGTATTTTCATATACAAAGCGGAATCACTAGCCGAGATAGGAATTCCATTCATAGTTGGTAAAATCACTACTGAGCTAGCGATTTCGCTTTATCCATAGTGGAACGAAAAATGCCAATAAATTGGTCAAACTAATACTCAGTTATAAAAGTTCTTTGAGGATTGAGTGTTATCTTGTGAATCTTTTTTATACAGTGTTATGAATCCTCAGAATGTCGTCTTAGCATACGCTACCGGTCAAAAGTTTAAGCTCACCCAAAAATTTTTTTTTCAATTTTGTGAGTTGAACTACTCGGCTCTATTTGACCGTAGAGGACTTTTCCGGAGCTCATTTTGAAGGGGTTTTCACGTACTTTAAGATGGCATTATTAATTTTTATCGGTACGGATCGGGATCTTTCCAATTTGAGCTTGGAAAAGTGTCAATCTCAACGATTTTTGAGAGAACCTCTTGGCACGTGCCAATTTGAGCTACATGAATGTTTCAATATGGGAGTTGTGGGATACAAAAGTACAATTCTAGAGCTTCAAAATCCGTTTTTTAACGTCCCTCGACGCCACTTCCAGTCCGAGCTATGACACTTTCTCTGAGGGAAGATTTTTCGCAAAAACTAGCACCTGTATTCAAAAATGACGAGAAAATTCACTTTTTGGGGCATATTTCAAAGGTTTTTCGTTTCCTAGATCAAGATATAGATGAAAGATGACAGAAATGACGATTATACTTCATAAAAATGCATCTCTCTATCTCTCTCGAATTGGAATGCTACTTTTTGCGAGATATATCACCTCAGAAAAAGTGTCATAGCTCGGACTGGGAGTGGCGTAGAGGGACGTTCAAAAATGGATTGTGAAGCTCTAGAATTGTACTTTTGTATCTCACAACTCCCATATTGAAACATTCATGTGGCTCAAATTGCCCCTAGCCAAAAGATCCTCTCAAAAATCGTCGAAATTGACACATTTCCAAACTCAACTTGGAAAGATCCCGATCCGTGCGGATAAAAATGAATAACGCCATCTTAAATTACGTGAAAAAACCTTCAAAATGAGCTCCGGAAGAGTCGTCTACGGTCAAATAGAGCCGAGTAGTTTAACTCACAAAATTGAAAAAAAAAACTTTGGGTGAGCTTAAACTTTTGACCGGTAGTGTACTTCAAACTCGCTTTGAAATCTGTTTCCGGGGTTCTGAAGTAAAACATGAAAAATTACTCATGTATACTTATTTCCACGAATTTCTTCGAATAATGAGTTCCTTTGGGGCAATAATTTTTTGGCAATTCTTCTCCACAAAAGTAGCCGAAATGATGAATTGATACGAAACCATCAAGAGGCTTGAAGTCTATCTTCACAAACTTCCGAAAAAAATGCACAATTTATTGATCTTCTTCCAAGATTAATCTAGGCGTGCTTAAAAAAAAAACCTAGGAGTGCACAGCACTGTTCTATGGTTATCGGTTATGATTTTGAGTATCTGTAATAGATTTTTAACGAACAGAACAGTTTCCAGTGTTTCATACATGCTGAAAGGTAGCTGATGAATTTATTTAGTTGAGAATCTCAAATTGTCACCCTACTATGAGTGAAAATTTGGTGTCAAAATCATTTCAAAGTAGATGAATCATTGTATAAGGTTCCCATTCAACTTGATTGAAAGGTGTTTTTATACCTTTTCCTTTCACATGTGTCTATTTACTGAATGATTATAAGTCGATATCTTCATCAACCACAACCCCATCAAACCATCCAGTGATAACAACAAAAACAAGTTTTCAATCAATATAAATCAATCCCAATCCAATACATACCAGCCTCTCACGTATTTTACTATTCACTGCACAGTCCGCAAAGTGATTATATCAGCCCCAAAAAAGTGGTTCCCAACAAAAAAAAAGAATTATAATACCAGCAGCAACGGGTTATCCCCGGGGGTCCTTACAGCAGCCACTGATTTCACTTCGATCGGTAAAATTCAAAATATGCTCTCGCGGCACACGCGACCGACCGGCATTTTGAAATCTTGAATTCTGTCACCAAGTTTCTTTTTGTAAAGTTGTGCGTCGCGAGTACATTGGACCCGAGAAGCATCAAAGCCATACTCCCACCCGTTGAGATCTGCTGTATTTCCGCATTTAATGCCAGACTCACTTGCAATTCTCAAGCATCGAGTTTTTGATATAGTCGAAATATATAAGTATGGCATATGCATGTCAGTAGATCAGAAAAAGTTGAAAAGTTGCCTTGCCTCAAGTCATGTCAACGATGTGTACTTTTGGTCTTGGATATATAATATGTATGCTCTCTCTCTTGCAGAACGAGTTTCTGGTTAACTCTGTTTGCTGTTCACTCCATTATGAAGTCTACGAGTAAGTATATATACTCTTATCAACAATTTTGCGCTCGTTAAAATTTAAGTTTTGGTGGGTTCTTTGATCAGTTTTAATTAAACGATCATGAAGTTTCAGAAGATTCAGGTATTTTGAGAAGTACTGTTAGATTTGATGTCATCAAAAGTCTCCCTAATTTTTCCAATAATCCATGTCGTTGTAGAGAACTAGACGTTTGCTATCAGATTATCTTCATTACAAGTTGGGACTCTGGGCATCAACCGATGTGAATTTCGGAGAAAATTTTACATAATGGCTCAATGTAAATTTGTGTTAAAAGTTGCGTTGAAGTTCTTCAGGACCAGCCAGGCTCGTTGAATGTTGGCAAATCGTGAGTGATGAATAGAACTAATCTAGTTTTGTCAGGAAATCAGTCTTCGAACCTCACTTTGATCCCAGATCTGAGACAGATTTCAAAACAAATCAATTTTCACAGGAGAAAATTGTTATGCCATCCCAAACTCATCTTCTCATACCTCTGAGCATTTCTTTAAAACATCCAAGTCAATTGATATGAAACATTGCTAAATTCAGGATGACCTTTCTTGGGATAATCGATATCCTACTCAGCATTAGTATATTGGTATTCCATGACGCATCAGGTACCTTATAAGTCTTATTGTCGTCCAGCTAAGGTAGAATAACCTCAACAAGACAATAAGACTCTCATTTAAACCCTCATTAAGTGGACAAACGACTTCTTAAATTTACCTCATTCAAATGACAATCCACAAGCGCCATGAAAAAATAAATTTTTCCATCTGAATCAACCGAAAAAGACGATGATCAAAAGACTACTAGTCGAGAAATTCTCGCACTGAACAAAGTTACCGAATCAGCAAAAAATGAAAACAAATTCCAGATTTCGTTCCAAGTTCAACTCTGTACAAAATTTGCACCAGGTAAATCCAAGCTTATTCATCGATTTTCACGTGATTTTCAGCATTACTGCGATAAGTAATCACAACAATGAAGCACTCCTAATCCCATTTGGGTATTCCCGAGGGAATTTCTAAGGCGCTCAAAGCAAATAAAGTATATATTACGGCAGCCACTTTTGCCGATTTGCCGTTGGCTACTATTATCTGCAACCTGATCGATTTCGCAACTAAAATTGGTCCTATACAAATCTCGGGCTCTCCTACACACAGACAGACATACATGCTTATCCACCGAAAGGCGTTTTTTTTTTCAGCATAGCCACCCCCACCAAACAAGAATTAGCGATCAACAACATACTTTAGTTGACCGACGATAAGATCGGGCCACGAGAACACCGAGTTATGCTTATCGGTATGAAACGCATTTTTTACCCGATTGGTAAAAAGTCGCTCACATTGCTGACCGCGAGCTGCACACCTAACCGTAGCAGCTCATTGTCGTGATCGGCTATAATAACTGGATAGTGTGGGTGTAAAATGAATATAGTGTGGCTGACCGCAAGACTCAAATAGATTGTTCACTGAGCTGTCAGTGGACCGTTATAATCTTGTGATCAACTCTGCGATATCTTACATCGGGGTAATTTCTCTTGGATACTTCTAGGTTATATTGGATCCTTCCCATGCAGACTTCAATTCTTCGTGAATGTAGACTTTTTTTAGTACCATTGCCCCAGGAATGTATTTGATCCGTGTGTCAATTTTACCGAAAAATGGAATCTGTGCGAAAATCTCATCACCATCCTTCATTTTGATCTAGATACGGGATCTTACATGAAATTCAAAGTTTTTAACGAAATCCCGAGCGAAATCCATTTTCGATTTCGTTGGATTTCGATGAATTATAGTTCTCACTCAAAATCTATCCAGGAAACCCATCAGAAGCGTTGCGTTTTTTGTCGATAATTACGGCGATAATCATCCTAGAATCAAGGTTTTGGTATGAACTTGAAATTGAACGAAATTGAACGAGCTCGAATATGAATTTCAGGATTTATTTCACTGTCACTTTTCGAAGAAATTTTGTCTAGTTTGTGACACTTTTGTGATAGTTTTTTTTTTCTACAAGCGACATTTCATTGAGTAGCCCAAATCAAAAGAAAATTCGAGGTAATTGTGAAGAAAAATCTGTTAATATTGTAAGTCAGGCTTGAAAAGTGGGAAACGGCTGATACCTCCGGAGGAATCAGCCGTTCCTCACTTTTCTGCAATAATCTTTTGATTTGGGCGAAACGTCGAGCTGTCAAGTGTGAGTCAGAAGTCTACAGCTCATCTCAAATGGTACAACTGAAATTTTTCGGATAAGATGTAAATTTCAAATGCCATGACCGTGCTGCACGCTTACCGCAAGCTGGGATGTATAAGTCTTGTTGCCATGCGGTTGTAGATGGAGGAGATTTCGAAATTTGTTATCGAAGGGTGACGGTCAAGGTCCGATACTGCGCCATTGCCACAGAAATATCAAGATGGAAGGGGGATCAAAATCGTAATCAGAAACGGAGACAGTATGATTGATGATCAGGGGTAGTTTTTGGATGAAGGTCGCAGAGAAAGTGAGGGTTGATTGAAGTTTGTAGATTAATATACTTCCATGAAACCACTCTGTTAAATCATATATAGACTTATCAAACTTGCGTGCATTCTCTATAAGATGAAAAATTACACGGCTGATGAGTTGATCATATTTTTTCAGAAAATCCACTGGCGTCGGAAGATTTGAGTATACTTGTTTTGCGTTGTCTTTTGGACAAGAGTGTACAATGCATATGTTTTATGTACGTGATACAGACTGTCAAAGAATTTTGAGATTATAGTCAGGAAAGTATGTATGTACATCTCCTCGTACATCTTGTTACATGGACTCTGTCACATTCCAAGAATGGAAAATGTCATTCTTGTCACGAACAACATCAAAGCACACAAACATGTGCAGCCAGCTTCCTTATCTCACGTACAGTATGAAGTTTATCAGGAAGAGCAAGGAGAAAAGCTCGTATCCTGATGATTCGTCATCATTTCATCCGAAGGATACTTATTTATATATCCGTATAGCTTCCATATCGTACACGTGGATGATTGCATCAAATCTTACTGCAGAATTACTGTTATGTGAGGCAAGGAATTTTGAGCTTTCGTCGTATTTGAGTACGTCAGTTGATGTGTGAAGCAACATTCATTCAGCACTTTGCTATGAAATTATACGATTCTTTAAAATTCATAGAGCTGTTGAAGGTTAAGTTGAAGGCTCGCTTTGGATTGCTTGTGGGTTTTCCCAGCAAATTTTAGCAGCAAAAAAGATGAAAAATATCGAGAGATAGATGAATAGATGTTTGATGGGAAGTCTACTTCAATACATCGGAATAATTTTGGAGACAAGGTTGGATTCAAGACACGAGAAGGATCTTAGTCTTGCGATCAGGTTAAGAATGATAAATTTTCCAAAACAATATTTCCCGGCATGGCAAAAAATAGCGTGCTTGACATTTGTAATAACACTGAAAACTGGATGACTGTCTCGAGAATAGTTAAAAATCTGTCATTGCTGATGTTTGTGGAGGAAAGTATTGGAATGAATCGTTAGAATGCGATAACAGTCGCACTAGACACCGAGTCACACCCAAAAATGTCATCTCATGCACCAGTTCAATTCAAATAACGAGACTTCTCACTTCCTAATTCGAATACCATTTACAGATTTCTGCTTCGGTCTTTTAAAGTTTGTTCAAGCTAGACGAGAATTCGTTCAAGTATAAACTATACGGTACATCAGTCATCGACCCTTTCTCAAAGAATTTTTCTTCTGAGTCATGCTATTGATATAGTGATCGATCACTCAGTTCCAGTGATCTTTCACGGATAGTTGATTGCTGGATGCGATTTGAGCTAGATAAGGACTACTCCGATTCTCAGATATACCGAGTTTGGATTTTGTGAATTGTTTGTGATGGTGTCGACGACCATGATATTGATGTCACCATGGATTCCGAAGTACGAGTTTTATGTGAATGGTGATTGGATTTTCATAAAACGGAATCATATCCAGATTCAAAAGCTACTGGATTCTCTGTCATTGTTCTAAGTTCATTTCTTATTGTTTCTGTACCAAATCTTTCGATGCCATTCGTAAATCTCGCAGTGGTTCAGCTATTCTGTTTTGAATTGAAGTAGATGTACCCAACTTTCCCCCATTGAGCCATTTTCTCAATAGCCTACTCGAGCCTACCCATTATTTTTCAACGTGCCCTATCTCATTTTGAAAAACTAGTTTCAAAAGATGCGGCTGATGTTGACTAAATTGGAGTCGAGCTGCGTCAATTCTTCCAAAAAGTAATTTTTGAGAGCTCACGAAAGGTTATGTCCAACTTACCAATCTTTGGCCCCGTGCAACCACACTGAGAGTTTTTTTCTGAGGTGTTTTCATCCGTCCAGATCACTATTATTTGGCTTATATTGACTTGGTAAACACGTTCTGAAGGGTAAAAAAATCGTACTGCACACTCTTTCGGGATAAGAGTATAGGAGCATGTTGGGTACATACCAACTTTGCCGTTCATGTTTTACAAACGATTCCCGTTTTTGTTCATAAAATCGCTTCAGATCAAAATTTCTCATCTCTGGGAAGCGGATTTTGAAAGTCTGAAGACAAGTAATCGAATGGTTGAATCGAAAATTTTTGGTATCGGTATCACTCAACGCAAATTTCTCCGCCATTTTTTCGCTGCGCAAAAGCGAAAATATGAATTAGAACCTACCATAAATATTCTCTGTAAAACAAGAAATCATTTGAGGTCGATCCAAACCACCGAATTTATCTTATAGAAAAGAGTCACATAGAACAAACACAATTGATTTTTCAATACCATCGATTACGAGACTGATTGCAGGCCAAGAGTAAACAGATCCAATTTATGTAACTCATATCCTCACTTCTTCCAAAATATTTTAAGCCTTTTTGATGAAGGCAGCACTTCAGGGACGGTATATAATCTGCTAATCCAATAAGTAATTCGCTTCTCATGCGAACACGATTTTGACCATCTGTTACCTCCAAACCCCGAATCCAAAACCACATTCTTGCAAACTCATTATATCCTTGCATTTGAAAGTGTCAGTATAAAGTTAACTGCATTTTAATGACCAAGCGTAACGACTTTGCTCTTTGTTGTACAACTTTGTATAATAGTCATCTAATTACCTTTAAAGAGCGGTGTCATCTGCCCATCAGATATTAACCAGAGAAGTAGTACAATGCAATCTCTTATCTGAATAAGGAACCTTCTAATAATAGCAAAGTTGTTAAACTCAGGTTAGGCGTACGACGGGTAATCAAACCAAATTTTTCAAAGTGATCTTTCGGGTTATAATGATTGCGATATACATTTTTAGTATGCTCTGTGTAATGTGCAGACAGCTGATGTATTTTATGATGGATCTGTTAAAGGAAAATATGTTTGAATAATAGGTCAATGGATGCAGTAATAGCCATGGAATAATTGTGAAATTAGAAGTCAGTTTGATAATAGCTGAGACAAATGTCTTAAAAGTGTAAATACCATGTAACTGAGATCTTTGCGATGAAAAAAGAAAACAGTGTATAAGAGCCGCGTGACGATCGGAGTGGCCTCGTTATATATTGACAAAAGCTACAGCGACAAAACATTTGTCCAAGAGGTCATCGAACGAAAGCAAAGTCAAGTGTGTCAGTGTTAATGGGACAGATTTCGATGGATTGGAGAGCCACTCACGTGCTTCTGAGGTGCAACAAATTCATTTGTTGATTGTATTCATATGCTCTCAGGAGAATTCGGACACCTGATATTTTTTGTCAAATTTTTTAGGTCTTTCGGGTGACCTACTGATGATTTCATGAAAGTAGCATTTCTGTATTGAATGAGTGAAATTTATATGTTCCCCATTTCATGAAGTCGTTGAAAGAAATTGAAATGACGAAACATCGTCATTTTTCTGGTGCTCACGTGATCACCTGCATCACATGATATTTTAGTCATACGATCATTGAATCACAACACATGAAATATAATCATGCATAGAATTAACAATGTGATATTAGGTCAGTTTTGCTTAGTCATTAAAATAACCTTACTGTTACAAGGTAAATTTTTTCACCTGAAGAAGAACATAATCAGATGTCCGAAACGCGTCTTTTCGAAATACAAATTGAATGAGATAATACATAGACCCAAATGACATTAGATTCAAATAGAATATTATTTTTACTGATGTTATATTCAGTTTCTGGGCCCTCAGTGCAGTACCACGCATTCATCTTAATAGTACTCTGAATAAAAAATCCAATAGAATTCGACCTAAATATGATTTTTCGAAGGGCGAGATTCAATTTTACTAACAAGGGGAATGCCAACTTTGCGGGTCCTAATTTTTGACGTAACTTTGGGAATCATCTTGTTTTGGTGAGAAATGAAGGTATCTCCAAGGGTTTAGTCCAATGGGCCTCCTGTCCAGAGATACAGTTATGGAGATTATCATTGCCTAATATATAGGACCATCTTAAAAATTGTCCATATAGATATGCTGACAATGCTAATCTCCAGAGCTGTCCTGGTAGAAAATCAAAAGATATTTCTGCCAGAAACTGGCCACTTGTATGCTGTGTCTGGCCATAAACTGGCCAGACACTTCTGGCCAATTTCTGGCGAGAATGAAACGCTAAACTCCTCGATAAATGTTGAGCAGATCTGGTCTGGATCAAATGCTTGGTTTCTGGCCAATAATTGGCCATATTGCGACGAAGAAAATGTCCAGATTTAGATCACATGCTCTGTTTCTGGGCTAGGACTGCCGAAAAACTGTCTGGAATGGAAGCAATAGCAGATCTTTATTGGAATGACTGTACAGATATTATATTCATATCATAAATCTTATGTGATACAGATGCACGTGACACATAGTTTAGAACAATATTTTCCACAAGTTGCACTGCATTTGAAAGTCGTTGGTAATGGTCTCGTCACTCCCTGAGGATCTGATACACAATTGAATGTGTTGTATCATATCTGGAACAGAATTATCTAAGATGAATCCATGATCATCAGAATTTCACTCACAGAATATTACAGAACACTCACCTTTGAGTGTTAAGTCATCATCACTCCATCAACTGATTCATGTGTTCAAATTGGTGAAAATATATTCAGTGGCACTTCCAAGTTCCAGCACCACTGTAACTATGTAAGATAAAATCCAACGCTAGAGACCAGACTTCTTGAGCGTACATCTAAGAGTTCAAAAAGTATGCAACTATATACCACTTTTCTTTTTTTCCGAATGTATCATCATCTGTGCATAGGAAGAATAAGATCTAAAAATTTGTCGTTGAGACGTGAAAAACGAATCCTGACCACGCCACTTAACCTCAAAATGAATCATGACTTACCCAACGATTCGGAAGAGGATTGTTCACTGGAGATTATAAGCTGTTATCAATACTCGAAAGAGTTTTCTCGTTTACGCAAGTTACTCGCTAGAAATTCACGTGGCACTTCGAGAGAATAGAATCGTAAACCTCAAATACAAAATTTCACTCGACATGCGGTCACAAGCGATCTCGATGCATAAGCACTGATCCGATGGGCACACGCACGCAGTCGCGAGATCAGAGATGAGACGAAGAAGGAAGAGGAACGAAAAGGGGAGAAAGGGAGAAAGGCGAGCGCACATATAGAAGCGAACGATCGTTCACTTGAAGACATATTACATATAGGACATGAGTAAATGGACGGCTCTGGACCAGAACGGTATATCTCCATTTCGAAATTTCAAAAAACTGCTTTGGTATTTTGAAGGCTGTTTCTGTTGGTCATAACTATATGGACGAATTCCAATTCATCATTCTAATTATCAATTCAATTTCATAACGCGAGAATAATTTCCCATGAAAGTAATTGCCGACCAAAACAGTCCTAAAAATCCCAAGGCAACTTTTTATAAATCTGAAATGGACACATACCGTTCTGGTTCACATCCGTCTAAATACGCGGTACAAAACAGGTACATTCAATTTCCTTATTCCTGAAAACAATGCCCGCTTCAAAAAGATACCAATGAATTATGAAGTAAGAATCTAGCCATAGAGTATAACATATGACGACCAAATAATGGCCAGTCCATGGGGATACACGGCAATTTTGGATTTCACTCGCGATGGCCAGTTTCTGGCCAGAAACCACTCACACAACTCCTCATTCAGTGTTTGAAGACTTTGGTCCCCAAATTTATGGCCAGTTCATCGCCATTTTCTGGGCAGTTTTGCTGAACATATTTTGATGCTGTGGTTCTGGCCAGAAACTGCTTTCAAGCCAGAAAAATATGTTCAGTTTTCTACCAGGGATCTTGGAATGAAAGGCCCATTGGACGAAACCCTTTTGGATACCTTCATTACTCACCAGAACAAGATGATTCCCTCGATGATTCCCAAAGTTTCGTCAAGATCCAGGAACCGCAAGGTTGGTGCTCCTCTTGTAAGTTTGACATGAAATTTGACTAGTGCCTCGCATGACATTCTGTACCTGATTATTCAAACCGCATCTGCCCACTGGAATCATTCAAAGTATATGACAAAGAATTCCTACTTTGGAACCATGGTAAGAGAAAAAAATAAAAGCTGATAGCAAGTCGCTTTCTGAAAGATATCCAAAATCGAGCAGTTAGCCTACAACAACTGTGCCAACTGTCTGTGCATATCCGTTCAAAAGTATGCCAATGACAATCAGGGAAATAGTCAGTACGCGTTTGGGGACTGCATACGAGGTATAAAAAAATCACGTGTTACAGGTAAAGCTTGCTTTCACAGCACTCAAAATAGTGCATCGCCAGAGAAAAAGCGATCGAGCGCATCGTAGAATACAAACGAGCGAGAACTAGTTCTTTCCTATTGATGGTCTGTACTCATCGGCTCGTATTGGTACTTTTTGCGAGAACTTTTTGCCAAAGTAGGAGTGAGCTAGATTTACCTCGATCGAATTTATTTTCAGACACTGTTGTCTTTGTTAGGGCATAAGTATCGGTTAAACAGAGTGGCAATGAAAATTACATGAATACACAAAGATATGTAGATTATTTGAAGAGCATCGGAAAATTTTGTATGTTGAAATTGAGCCTCCAAATATGATAGATTCTAGAGGGTTGGTGGTATCAAAGATCTTGAGCGAAATGGTCAGGAAAATTTAAAGTTCGACCCAATGACGTCGAAGTTGAGGACGTCCAAGGATACTTTTTGCAATGATATTAACTCGTTCCTTCTCAAAATACAATTCATTCTCTAATGAATAATGATAGGAAAGGCCTTGAACTAGATTGTATCTTCAACATCCATGGAAGAAGCATACCTTAATCAGTGGTCAATCCTCGGGTAAATCGAAAGCTTACAATCTCCGCTTCTGATTGACGGGTAACGAAGTTCAATTTGACGTCTCCAGCCTAGCACAGTGGAGAAAACCTGAATTTTTCGTCTTAAAAATTGAATAGTTTGAAAGTGTCACTTTGAGCCAAAAAATTATGGTCTCACCGTCTGTGAGCCGGAACTATTATCGGTTTAAGAAATATACCAAAATGAGACCTCTATCGAATACAACATTTCACTCCCAACCACCGTGCAGCGAGAGGATCAATTGTTATTGGACAAACGTCTTGCTGTTGCCCTTTTTAAATATTTTATAATCTCATGGACCATAACTAGACTGGTATAAGTCCGAAGATAAAACCACAGTGACAGACAGGGCTGTCATACAAAGAAGTACCAAAGGAACCCTGCCCAACGGCTTTTTGCCTGAGACAGTGAGGTAGATTTGGTAAAAATTTCTTGTGTTCTTTTTAGTGTTTTTTCGACCTCAAACTTCTACAAGTTGGGAACAGGTATTAAATTAATAGGACCATTCGCCGCACTAAACGCAGCTTCGAAGTTATTTGCAGGAGGGACGCAGTGCGGAAAAGTGCGTCTTTTCCGCACTGATTTTCTTTTTTCTCACACAGTTTGTCGAAATAGTACATTTCGGTACAAGGGCGTAAAACGTTTCATTCGCGTCCGAGTGATGGGTTTCCGGCCCGAGCCGCAGGCGAGGGTCGGAATCATCACGAGGATGCGAATAATAGGTTTTACGGCCGTGTATCTAACTATACTTTTCGATAAACTGGTGAGTAAAAGTCGACAAACTGTGCGCAAAGTGCACTTTTACGCACAGTGTATCGAAAAAGACATTTAGGTACACGGGTGTAAAACCTACGTTTTGCATCCTCGTGTTGATTCCGACCTTCGCCTACGGCTTAGGCCGGAAACCCATCACTCGGACGCGAAATAGTACATTTCGATACAAGGGCGTAAAACGTTTTATTCGCGTCCGAGTGATGGGTTTCCGGCCCGAGCCGCAGGCGAGGGTCGGAATCATCACGAGGATGCGAATAATAGGTTTTACGGCCGTGTATCTAACTATACTTTTCGATAAACTGGTGAGTAAAAGTCGACAAACTGTGCGCAAAGTGCACTCTTACGCACAGTGTATCGAAAAACAAGTTTTTTCACCCTCGTATCGAAATGTACTATTTTGTGATTGAATTGCGCAAAAATGATCTTTCATTTCGCCATGACCACGATCACTAGAATTCAAGGTAATCAATGAGACTTGGCTAGATTTTGAGGTTTTTCCTATCTGAATCAGATGCCGTTACCAGAGTTTGATTAATTTCACTGCCCCGATCTCAGGGTCGTAAGCAAAAGCGTTTTTTCTGAAATGTCAAAAATCTTGTGACTCCCCAACAATTTCCATCAACTCTCTTATCTTGGTGAGGACCGCCTTGAGAACAGGAGATTTCGATTCTCCGAAGTGTGATCAATCATCTATCAAATAGGGTGTTTAATGAATCGCTCTCGAAGGCTACCTTCGATCGGAGGCACAAGCTAAGGCGGGGACTTGAAAATGATTGTGACAGCCAAAAAATCATGTCTCGTATAACATGTATCATTGGTCCCTAGCAAAATATGGATCTTAGAAGTATTTGAAAGTGTTAAGAATTAAAGTCAATTTTCAAAACTTCTCAGTGGAAGCCTCCAGTTGCTACAAACCATGGCTTCTGCGAGGTAAAATATGTCGTCATCATAACATCTACCGAATTCTAAGATTCGCCCATATATTTCGATTCACAGTTACAGGACACTCTTCAAATCTAGAGTGAGGATAAAAAGCTGATGCTATAGTGCTGCTAAAAGTGGTTTGACAAGAGATCAGTTGCGATATAGAAACGATTCAAGAATCGTGTCGATGTAGATGAAAATTCCGACCTCCATTCACCTGAACCGTTGATATACGCTCAACCGGTTCTTGAGATAATCTTCTTCTGACTGCGCGCATATTATCAACAAGCGTCACCAAATATTATCGTCTAATCCATTCATTTATAAGTATGATATTTGTAGTCCGAAGTGATGAGAAAATCTTGTGTGATTTACGCTGGGATACTTCTAGCGATTAAGTTTCAGAATAAGTCTTAAAATTATGATTAGGTGGTATACTGTGAACTGATTGGGAAATACTTGAGAATAGCATCATGCGAATGTGTAAAAGATGACTCAATAGTATAAATCATCACGATTAGTGACTTTGGAAAGGCACATATAGAGTGGGGTGTTCCACAATGAATTGATAAGTGATTAGATTGGGAAAAATGATTTAAAAAACTTGATTTTTGTATTGAATGTTAGATATACTGGTTTGCATAGGCGGGAACATAAAAAATGGGGAGGGTGATTATACAGCGAGAAAACGCCGGATAAAAATCAAGTATTGCATGGTTTCGCTCAACGAGGTGTGAAAAATTGATTATGCATGGCACTGTCAGTGTGCGAAGCTTGAGCATAGCAGGTATGACATTTCCGTCTGTTTAGAATCGCTTTCTATACTTTTACAGTTTACGGCTCAGTGATCCTCTATTCTCACTCGTCTGAGATGATTTATCTCAACAGATCAATACTTGAATCCTAATTTGTTGTGACAACAAAACTTTTTGCTTGAATGGTAAGCCACTTTTCACTCAAATACTGATAATTTTATCAAAATTGCTCAATATAAGAGTTTTCGAGACAAATTACTGTGTTAGCTTGTGAGATGCGTTCCACCATATCTAGGGTTCGTTTGAGTATCAAAATTAGTTACACATCTCAAGGATATGTGAATGGGAGGATGTCTTTTATGTTCTTCTTATGGGAAAGGATTCTAAAGGTACACACCCCACAGGAATTTTTTTTTCCTGAACTTTCAACTTTTCCGCATTTTTGACCCACCGTATCTTATATTTAAGATAGGGAGATAAGACGAGAATGTCAAAGTGTATCTCAAATATCATGAAATTTGAATAAGTATTGCTGAAGCTCATCGTCTCAAATCTCGAGATAAGGCTAGGGAAGAAGTCAATTACTTTCCTACCAACTCATACTGCCGCCGGAAGGAAAAAGGTCGGTAACTACGAAATCGAACACTCTTCAGAAACTTTGTCATATCTTCATTTTTGCCAATAACTCATAAAAATACTTCAATCGTACTCGTAGAAAAATGATTCATGATCATTTTGATACCAGAAAAGTGAATATTTTCTCCGTAAATACAAAGAGGTTAACATTTCAAGAGCGAATTTTCTGAAATTTTGAGGTTGTAGTTATTGACCTTCTTCCTTACGGCGGCAGCATGAATTCAAATACTCCTACAAACTTTTTTGAACGTAACATACTTGCAAACGAAACCTGCACATTTTTTTACAAATCCTCCACTCAAAGCAGATTAGTTAACTTTCTAAATATTGACTCCTCTGCTATTTTGAATCCGCTTAATAGATATCACCTGATTAAAAAAAAAAAAAAAAAAAAAAAAAAATTTGGTCAATCCAAAAACAGAGAGCTTTACCATTAGAGTCATCACACCATTTATTGCCCGCTATACATCGTTCAGATACTCAAGTATATAAGTAGGTATGTAAAGTTTGCGGTGAAAGTGGCTTGCGGTCACTTTGCCGTTTCTTTTTTTTTTTTCCATACTTTGGTCGAGTGAGTATCAGCACACAAAGTCCATACCACGCAATACCCATATCAATATGCGCGCAATGGCCGATCCGTCAACTCGCGGTTCAAACCTCCGATATCTAACGAATAGAAATTTCCCTTTTGTATCCTCCCATACACTTTACACACTATCTCAAAAAGGCACTCCTGCAACGTCAGCAAATTCAAGAAGAGAAAAGGACCATGTATACGACCAAAAACAGAAAGTTTGGCAATCAGATGATGGGCGTGGTGAAAGTTGTTAAAATTGTGTTACAAGTACAGATCTGATTTTGAATTTATAACCATCATAGATTAGGGCAGATTCTCGCTCGTGAGAATTAAAATGTAAATCGATACGGTTTAGACTTGAGAGGATGAGAAAGATTTGATCTTTTATAAGTTTGGACTGAGGCGTCAGAATTGCTCTCTCGATGCTTTTGTTTGCGCGCGAAATTTGAGGGCGATTCGGTCAGGTGATGCGGGCGAATGTAGTATATATAGGAGCCAACGGGGTGCAGTTCATCATCACAATGGGGCATTGTTTTCATTTTTATTGTCCCGAGTGTACATCATTTTTTTTTTTTTTTTTTTGGTACGGTATATAGCCGCACGTTGTAGAGTTATCTCACCGACAGGAGCCGATCGGCGCAATACATATTTATTACTCGTTGAATTATCGTTGTCTACTTTTACATCTCACGGGTTCTTGCTTGGATGCGTCGTAAAATTATTATTTCGAATGGTGACCGATATTCCGTACGATTTAGCGTGAGAACAAATTATCTTGATGATTTGAATGAACTTTGTCACGCGTGCTGCTTCCTATCAAACTTTACAGTTTGGTGAGAGTTCGATGATATTATGTTTATATTTTGTAAGTATAAGTTTGTGCACCTTACTATGGTTCAATTGCAGTCTTTAAATTTGGGCTAGCATTTATTAACTGCTCATCTCGGCTTGTAAATGCTGTTGATATAAGTCAGAAGCCCCTGAAATGTTTTTTTTGTAGCTCAAAAATAATAGTTGAAAAAACATAAGTGATGATTAATTGATGTATTAAGAAGAGGCTTCTTATGAAGATCGTAAAAATGATATTTTGTTGAGCTGATGCCACTAATAGTTATAACAACTCACAATTAAGTCAATCTAGCCACCGACTCATCAACCTGCCCACCCCGACCACCAATCTATCCGCTTACCGGGTCTCCCGCGCCCCTACCCATAATCCACACCGACACGTATTGAATTTTACGCACCCCACACTACAAATAGTACATTACGCGACAAGGGCCGAAAGTGACCCATCGCGGCCCAGGTAGGTTGCCGCACGAGCCGGCAGGCGAGGGCGGCATACCCGCGGCCGCGATGGGTTATTTTTGGCCCGAGGTGCGTACATTGTTTTTCGGTGACACTTGTATCGAAATTCTATGCTTTCCGACCCGATGTCGGGGCAAAATGCCGCTCCGCCGTACAGGTTAGAAAACGTCGGAGCATGCAATGTAGTGGCCCGAGGGCGCAGCCCGAGGGCTACTGCGCATGTTCGCTCGTTTTCTAGCCTGGGCGGCATTGCGGCATTTTCTGCCCCGGGATCGGGGCGGAAACTATAGGCTTTCGATGCCAGTGTGCCGAAAAAGGATTTCTTGAAATGATTTAATTTCTCAAAGTGGGTTTTTCTCCAATAGAGAATCGAAACCGAGTGATTCTACTCATTATGAGAAGTCTCCTCTCAAAATGAGAAATCATTTCTTAGAAGGAGAAATGTTATTCCCACAACGACAAGTTTTTTTCAGACCTGCACAGGAGATTCTAGACCATTCCAAATCGTTGTAGACCATTTCAGACAACATCCGAACGTTTTAGAAAATGCCAAGCAGTGCCAGACCGTCCCATAGCATACCAGATCATCCCAGATCGTACCAGGCCGTTTTAGCCCGTTCCAGATCATTCAAGGCCGTACCAAACCATAGATTCAGCCTACCGCCTACCCACCCGGCCTCTAACCTATCCACTGTCCATCCTTGCGACCAACCCATGACCCATACGGACACCTATCATAGTTTATCCCTTCCACATAGGCAATGCCGCGATACGCGAGATCTAGACGGACTCTGCTGGCGTTTACTTATTATAATTTCTACCCATGATAAACCAGGAAATTTGGTCACTCAGTGGTCGTTTCTGGGTTTCGTTGATGCCCGATCAAAATTTCAGGTGCAAATAATAAATTTAGCTTGCCGGGAAATAATGCAACTCTCGCATGTCAAGAACTATAATCATGAAGTTCACCATTTTCAGCCTGTCATCACTAACAGGTAACAGGCTAAAGATTTGTCTAATAATAATCCCAAACCAAAATTGACCATTTTATAGCAAAAACTCTGCCTCGTCAAAAAAATACTTTTCCATAGTCAATATCGAGCTCTCTCTTCCATAATCTTCACTGATTACAAGCTTCAGCTTAATTCAAAACCACCGACTTGATCGGTATATGCGTGATATTTTATGAACGTCCGAGGTGAAAGAGCAAAACATGCAGTAAAAAATTTCATAATGATGGAATTCGGATACTACATTTCTCTACGAGATTCGCAAAAAAATCACAGCTTTCACCAATCACATTTCGATACTCTCGAGACAGAAAATGACCCACATTAAAATCCCATTCCGCGCTTGGTAAACAGAAACAAAACTTCTCGTAATCTACTCTCGGGCAGGCAAAACCCAATAAACAAACCCATACATTCGAGTTTAGTACAGCGGTAAAACCGGAATACCTATATCATGATGGAGCTTGCAAAAAATCACCAGTTTGCGAGTCACCGTGCAAACTATCGGGGCAAAGTGCGCTCTTCAAACATGTAAGCGAGCATATATCATGCGCAAAGTCTTCAGTAATCCGTATGCAGCTCACGGACAGCCGTGTCGAACGACATCAGGCTTGGTTCTCGTCGCGGAGACGAGGCCACGATATATTCCTCACCCAAGTCATCTCGGACACTTGTCCTTACTTTTACGATCCTCGTGCCACACAGACGTTCCGTTACGAGACGAGTAAAGCTCAATCTTTTGGGTCGTGTGACTAAAAATAAAGAAAAATAAATGAAAAAAATAGATTTTACGTGAGTGGTTTGTGCTCAGATATTGTTGTTAGTGAGAAACGATTTGGGATAAAGAGGTCATTTCTAAATGACTTCTGGGAAACATAATTTTGGAACTGTGCGAGACAGAATGATTAATATCAGGAGTGATGATCAGGAAGACAATTGTTCTTTGATAGCGGGCTCCAAATGAGGTTTATAGAAGTTCATGAGAATATATGCATTTACAGAGTGTTCAGATAAAGAAAGAGTTTGGCAACTTGGAAATCCCCATCAGAATAATCTTTCCACTCTGAAGAAACCTCTGTGAATGATTGTAGTGCCGAAGAAGGGCTCCATAATTTCAGCCTTTCATCATGACTTGCAGCCCATATCTGAGGATTTGTTTAGAGTGAAAAGATTATTTTGGGGATTTCCAGGTTTCCAAGGTTTTCCCAGAATATTAATTCTTTGACGTAAAATTGTTTGGATGAGCTTGAATATCCCGACGTGATGGATTACTTCTGAAAATCGATTCCCAGTCGAAATGAATTGATTCTTGGTTCTATGCTCGATCCATATAATGCTGTTACATGGACGGGGATGATGGCGGAAACGCTTATTACATTCGCCATGAGCGTGACAAGGGCGCAACTGTGTTGTTTCTG
The DNA here is from genome assembly GCA_029851415.1 of Eretmocerus hayati. Taxonomy (NCBI): domain Eukaryota; kingdom Metazoa; phylum Arthropoda; class Insecta; order Hymenoptera; family Aphelinidae; genus Eretmocerus; species Eretmocerus hayati. The sequence goes on along the minus strand of CM056744.1, from coordinate 117,070,079 downwards.
TCACATTCACAATCAGTGCTCAAGAACGTCTGCCAATTCTACACGACATGCGAACTGAGACCAAGAAGTCTTACGCAATATTCCATGTATGATCTTGAAAAAATTATTGGATAAATCCTGAGACTTTTGCTGAGCTTTCCTGCTTTGCAAATTTAGTCACTATCCATACATTTCTCAATCCTTACTCCATTCTTGATTATTTCACAGTAGTTCCTCACTCAGAGGTATATACAAAAATTGAAAACTGGATTTATTCGTTCACTCATGGCAACAAGAGATGCCGAGCAGAATGCTAGCTGAAATCAATTTTTTTTTTTTTTCAAGTGTAGAGGTCTGAAATCATGTACTCAATTGTAACCGAAGTCAGCTTGAGTTATTGATATCATCATTATTTCGACGGACCATGTATCATACGTGTCTCAAAACTCCTGACCAAGCCATTGCGCCTGGGTCTCCAAGGTGACACTTTTTCAATCTCAGTCAGATTTTCCTAACGAAGATTGTTTTTATCACCAAAGACCCGGGTGCAATGTCTTGGGGTCAGGAATTTTGAGTTGAATTTCAGCAGTTTTGAGACTCATCCCGTTGAAATAATGATGCTATTCATGATTGAAGCTGGTTTTATTAGTTATGATTATAGTTCTCCTGAACATTAGAACTGACGAAATTGAACAATGCCCCTCATGGAGACCAGAGCGCCGCATCGGTTTGGTCAGGAATTTGAGTTGCTTATCAGCAGTTTCGAGACATATACGATGTATAGTCCGTCGGAATAATGATGATATCAGTCTCTCAAGACGAATTTTGTGTTGATTCCGATTATTCCAAAAGGGATTGACCGGAATTGAACGATTTCCACCATGCATATGCATGGAAATCCAGGGGCAATGGTTTGGTCAGAAGTTGACACATATGTGATATTGGTCGGTCGAAATAATGAAGCTACTCATAACTTAACCTCGCCTCGGTTATGATTTCAATCCTTTACGGTAGAATCGGCCTCTCAATTGAAGAATTCTCATCATGGAGACTCGAGCGCAATGGTTTGGTCCGCAGTTTTGAGTTGGTTTGCGCAACTTTGTATGAGATTCATCCCGTCAAAATAATCACGCCGTTCGCGGCCCAAGCCGACCATGGATTCAATTCTCATTCTCCCAGATAGAAATGACGGAACTTGATAAATCTACCATGGTCAGCTAGAGGTACGCAGTGCATCACAATTTCGGCGGAGAACATGAATCATTCACTGCAAAATTAACGTAATGAATCCCATCTCCGAATTGATTTTTGAACCTTCTCTGTACAGTCAAAAAACAGTCAAGAGAAATGACCTACTAATCTCACGCACGTTACAGAACTCCATGGGGAGAGTGGTATTGTTTTTCATCGTGCCAAAATTTTGACAGTCCATGCATGTATCTGAATTGAACCTCCACTGCACTGATCTTAGTATCGGGATTAAACACCAGATTTCCCATCAAAAACAGAGGACAAGAATGATTACATGTCAAGAAAAAAAATTTTTTTTTAAATCACATTCATTAAGATAGTCATCTCAAAATACCGGTGTGTACGAAAAGCTGTTATATTTCAGCGCAAATTGATCCCAATGTGACAAACTGCCATCTCATTAGCATACAGGACACATTCAGGTGATTATCTAAATACTAAGCCTGACACTCACGGTTATTGTCGTGTCACTGAAAACAAACTAGTTTCCAGATCTAGTTCTCAAAGCAACTTTCTACGTCGCTCATAAATCATACATATCTGGGGCTAACGGGACAGCTTCTATACATCAATATTTACGTGATTCCTTGAAAAAGAAATAACCGTTTCATAAAGATGTCGACTGCCATCTAAAACCTAACAACAGATGTTAACAAATTCCTTCAATTGATCATCGGAGATAACCTCATGGAAATAAGATTGGAAATTTCCAAATACGGTTAATCCCAAATTGATAAATTACAGATTGAAATCGAATAATATACTGACTTGGGTTGTACAGGCCGACAGGTAGCCTTGTAAACGGGTTCAAAAATTTGTCGTTGTCGAGCAGAAGTAGCTTGTAGGCTTGGAGATGGTCCCATCCACCCGTAAATACTGGCATCTCCACCCACGTGGTGTATCTCACCTATAGATTCAACCCTATGCTGATGCTGAGATCTAGCACTACTCACCGCCGACGAAACCGACTCTATCAACCTCGACATTTTCATAAATAACACTTTTCATCCATCAAGTTGATGAAATCAACCTGCACTTTAACCCCACTTATGTAACTGCACTCATTTTGTGAATCACTTGCAATGGGCGTTTGCGAAGACGTTTAGAAGTTGTTACTCAAGTCATCATTTACCGATTTCTTCTTCTCTTCATTAAAACTTTATCGGGTCTTCCCAAAGAATAGTCATAGCTCACATTTGGCTGTGCTATCTCTGTTCTTGTGACGAACTGTTGATATTTTCTTTGACTGTTTTACTGTTTATTGTGCTTTGGATTGAGAACCATGTTTATATAGCAGATGGAGATTTTTGAGGTTGTGGATTATTCCCATCAACAATTTATTTAGCAAATTTTCTTGATCGAATAAAATCTTTTTTATACAAAGTATCACGGTACGAAACAATCATCTGGTCATAAAAATTATGATGATGTAAGACTTTCAATAGAAACCCTGATGCGAGACTTATGGCCGGTTAAGGACTGAACAAGTTGCACGTTTTCAACACATAATCAAGGAAGTTCAAATTCTCCGCTGAACTGGATATTTCGTTCAATTAAAACGATGTAAGTACATAGTATTTCGGTAACTTAATTTGCGTACTGTGAGGAAGACAAAAGAAAATTCAACGAAAGACTCTTGTTTGCATAATAAACTTTGACAAGAACATGAAACAAGTGGTTTTTGAGGCATATTCACGATATGTGCGGCATGGCTACCCAATCATATCAATGACGTATAGCTCCAAAACTACAGAATATAAAATATTCAAGGAACTTGTTCTCCGAATTGTACATTCGTCACGAATTCTCAATTGGATAGGCACGACCTTTGCAACGTTAATGCATTATTCACATTGTGAAATCTTGTACAATCCAGCATTTCCAGAAATGAGTATAAGTGAATGAGTGAATCCATACTAATGCTCTCAAATGTCAAAATTGTTCATCACGATCATTCATTCGGCCACCAGTGCAGCTAGAATCAGCCGTCATCAGATGAGCAAGATCTTAATGTCTCAAAGCTCGGTCAAAATTAGCACAAGACACTCATATCGCTCGACTCGTTACATTTGTTACGAATGGAACCAGTTTCCTTAGTTGAACATGCGAATGAGATCAGCACCAACATATTATGTAGAAGATGTATGATACGATATCTAACTGCACATTTTTATCGATGGTTTATACCGATGATGGTCGCCAATTATACTTGAGCTGGCATTTTCGAGGCAAATTTTTACCGTCTGTAAATGGATCCTCAAAAAGTCATGGCAGAATAAGTGCATTACGAAAAATTAAGTTGATCCTCCAAAAGTTGCCTCACTCCAACAGATATCTAATGAAAAAGTTGTGTGACCGTCGTTTGGATCATGGATAATTCACTTTGAATGGTCCAAAATGAATGAATTTCTCAAGTCGGTTCATCTTCATGGGCTTAAGAAGGGCCGGAACGATTTTAAAGAAATCGAAGTGGACGCGCTTACTTCACCATGATTTGTAACCGTTGGAATTGGAAAATTGCATCGTCTCGTGCAAAATTCAGCTCCGAAGGATCTATACCGAGATATTCGAGATCTTCTCGATGGTCAACCTTGATTTCTCGGATGATTTTTGAAATCCTTCATATTTTTTACATATGTGGGTGTTTCTACCAAAACTTATGTAAATTATCTTCAACTGAAACTTGAATTTACTAAATAGTTTTTAATAAAAATATAAAAGTTCCCGGTGCGGTCCAATCCACGATGTAGGCCCAAGTAGTTTCGAGTGTGACATGCGCCCAGCAGAAATTGCATTTTTCAATCATTTATACTACTCGCCAAGATATCTATCAAATTCGAGATGATACAGAACAGACAGACATTGAGATATTCATGAAAAAATAATTGTTTGAGCTACAATCGAGAACCTAGTCCACTTCTACTAAGTGTAACGGACATTTTGTGCCCGAATTATTCAGGTTTTTCCAAAAACCCATGTGCAGTCCTTCCAATCGCTAAAGTAGTTCCATGATAAGATCATCGAACACTTATACTTCGAAAATGTTTTCGTTGCAAAATGTAAGAGTTGTAGTTGTACTTTATACCGTGAGCCATTGGCTTTCGAACTCTATTTAATCATTAATTCATTCAAACAATAAATGGGCATATCTGTCCGAATACAAAATCATTACAGATATAACTCATCACACTATATATAGTATATATTACGACACTATACAATAATACAACCCAATATTTTTTAACAGCCAAATCCCATCGAGGAGAAATGTCATGTATTCGATTGTATGGTACCTGACATGTGTCATTCACTAGCTCAGTTTTTAGGTCAAAAATGTCTTCACCGTGGCTAAATATTCGAAAATTGTCTATAGATCTGGTAGTTCTTCCCGTTCAAATTTCGCGCCACGCTCCAGCTGATCGGTCAGCAGACGACGCAAAATTGCGAACAGACCTTTATGGACTTTTCCACAGTGCGCAGGTGTTATGGAGGGGGCGCGGGAGGAGGCACTCGAAAATGTCCGCTCGGCGGCGGCGCCTCGACGTCGCTGCACCAGCTTGACAGGAGATTGGCGAGTTAATTATCCCGGATATTGTCTACCCGGACATTAGTTTGATCCAGGAAACCCTATTCGACGATGGAGCTGCCTTAATTCGCCGATGTCGAGACGCCCGCGCACCGATATGGCGTCCCGAAGGTAAGTAAAACCTCTACCAAATGCTTCATAAAACACCGGGGAACACATCTCCCGCTGAGATCAACTTCCTGGAGGTCGCCTTCGTCCAGGTGGCCTAATCTTGAAGGTAGACGTTGTGACGTGGTTTCTGGATGTTGAGAAGTTGAAGGCTGACACGTGGATTTTGTCGTCTGGTGGTGGGTCAAGTTAGGATAAATTTTGCAAGCTGGGTGGTCCCCAATGTAAACAAGATACTCGTGGCAACCTTCTGGTTGAACCTAGTGTCTGAGGGTCAGATTTTTTAGTAGCAAGTGGTGATATAGAGGATGATTTTGGGTGTATCGGTGAGTGGAGTTGGGTTTTTATGTGATGATTGGCAAGCGGTAGGGTGCCTATGCAGTGGTGTCATCAGGTAAATTGTACCGATTGATCAAATTCTAGTTGGAAACAGTAAATTTTGTTGGAAGTCAGTGCTAGGTAGAGTACGAGTGCTTTTAGTTCTTTGAGCATGTTGATAGCAATTGTCTGTGGAGTTCATTAGTGGCTCATCTGTATGCACGATGATGATTGGATGATTCATTCATGTAATATGGTGAACACTACATAGCTAGATGTGTCTGAGATATTGCCACTGCTTGAAATTTGTTTGATTATCAATCCTCATGTTGAATATTCAATATTGATGGAGCGCTGAGACTAAATTCACATGTAATTTAATTTTTAAATGTCATAGATCAGTGCTAGTTTTGCTAGAAAACATTTTCATCAATTTTTGGCAACGACTCATTTCAAGTGATAATAATTCATCTTCAAAGTGGTTAATGAGGGAAGTAGTAGACCTTGATCTATGTATGTCGTAACAAAATGAAAACCCATCAAGTTCTGTGTCTTCTCCTAGGAGGGATTTTGAGTGAATTTCTACCAATCCATTATTTCTGCACATTAACTTGTAGCATAGACAATCCACAGCTATATGATGATTGAGATCTTGGTTGCTGTTCCAAATTGGCGAATGTCTGAGTCAACAAATATATTCAAAAAGATGGTTCGCAATGAGTCTTGATTCAACTTATCAGTATTCAACCGTGGTCCTCCTCAGATTATTCAAAAAATGGTAAAGATTCACTGAATGAAAAATGAAAATGAGGTAATTGGAGAGTTTCATTTTTCATCAATGATTACCATCACACCAGCTTTGCAATACTCAGTTTGAAGAGTAATGTGTGATTTCAAATATGTATTTTCGATTTTAATTGCTAATTCAGTCTCGCCGGGTAGCATCAGCACGTGTTAAGATCGCAGGTCCACGTATAATCTATTTGGTTTTTTCCATGCCGCATAATTGTCTACCCGCATAGCACCTGCAACCCTCGAAACGAATTAGAGGTAAAAAAAAGAAGAATTGAAAGAATGAAAAGAAATCGCAGTAACAGAAAACCGAGTGAAAAGTCATTGACTGCGGTAAAAAATCGCTCTGTTGCCGAGAGACCTCCGTATATATCTACTGTGTTGCTGTGCCACTCTGTCTGGCCATAGCCAGTACTCTTTCTACTTATTCCACATCCATAAATACACTTTCACGCGCTCTGTGATTCGTTGGTTGCGATTGCATCTGTGCAACTTTTCTCCGATATTTCAACGGATAAGAGGTGCACTCATCGCTTGATGGCTTGCATTTTATATGTGCGCGATCATATCCTCAGCATCGCGTCAGAGTTGGGAACTTTTGCACAATTAAATCTCGCTTCTGTATCTCACTTGAATATGTTAGGTAGTTGACTTGAGAGTTTCGCATTTGTGAACTTTTCATCTGCTCTGAATAAGATTTCTTATTATAACAGCAGCTAACGAACTTTTTCTCGTTAATTCTTATGTAAGCTTGATTATATACTTAAATGCATCTTGATGACTTGAACTCACGAAACTCTACAATATCTCAGGAGTTTTATGAACTACGCCACACTTTGGGTGTGCCAATGGTTTTTCCAGCACAAGGGATTGTTAGGGATTCTGTTTGCTCACAATCCTAACTCAAGTGATCTTTACTTGATGTTGCTGATGACTATTTATTCCTGCCGTGACTGAACATTTTAAAATCTTCTGACTTTTTGCACAGATTTTTGACTACTCAAAATAGTTTGACAAATAATAACTTCCGGTACTTAGACAGATGCAAATCGAGTTTTTGAATTGTCGTTATGATTCCAATCCTATGGCCTTGAATTTCTGCCACTAATTATCATTCGACATGTGAAATTTAATTTTTTTGCGCGTGATCCAAAATCTTCTATTTTATTATCGATATTGAATCAATCGCCTAGTGATCCAAAGAAAATCAATTCATGCAAGAATTTTTCAGTACTGTGATGGACAACATCGATTCCCGATAATCTGTGATTATTCTCTTTCAAAACTTCCAAGATATTTGAAAAGAATCTAAAAATTTCTTGTTGACCCGAGGAAAAATGAATCGAGCCACTGACCAGCAATAAAGACAGAATTAGATGGAAGAAAAAAACAGAAACCGAAAACCTTTCAAAACTTCAATTTTGAAATTTCTCGTCCGTCTTTCACAAAAAATAAATAAAATACTCTGGATTCCAGAAATACGTTTCTAATTGCGCAAAGCTCGCGGTAGTGGATGGGTTGACAGATTCATGTTTGAATCGTGAATATGATTTCAGAAATTCATTAGAATCAAATGATGATTATATAGAATGTCATCCTCTCACTATAGTTGAATTATCCTGACCTTGACTGACGACCCTGTCAAAATATTTCGCACAAACAGTCTCTCATAGAAATCCTCAAGTTTATTTACAAGTATCTCCAGAAAGTCCTTCCAGTCAGTCTCGAATTCCAAAAAATTCTCCTACAAAGTACTGTAACGAGAAATTTCATTGTACTCAAACTCAAAATATCGAGCTTGCAGCACATGTCACTTGTAAACATTGCGCAGAAGAAGAAGAAGAAAGTCAAAGCACATCGCACATTATATTATAGCATCGTATACAAATGCGTTCAATATAATTCTAGAAGGTTTATGATCGTCCACGAACAGGTTGTCCATGATGATCACGATGACTCACCGTCGATTTATTCCTCTTTCATACACTTTTATATCTATACTCATAACTCTCATCATATATAATCACGTATCTTGCATGCATTATACACTATATATACATTTATTAATATCGCCCGCGCGTGTGTCATCCACGTACAAATATCCACATACAATGACAATTCTATTGTCATTTTGCACACTTACACGAACATTTTTACACGTGAATGTATTCAATATAAATTTGCGAGCGCAATTTTCGGGTATATGCCTCGCATAATATGTAGGTAATGCGTATAGAATTTGAGGAGAAGATATGAAGACGAAGAAGAGGAGGAGGAGGAGAAGGAGGAATTTGAATGAGTGAGTCAAGGCCGCCACGGCGCACCTCCCACGAGAAAAGCTCGTCGCCGAAGCGTAAATACCCTTGGAAAATACCGGCGTATGGGCTCCGCGTGGGAGAGGCTCTCTCATCGTGATGATGATTTTTACGCTTCTTGGTCAGTCATTCGGCTAATCTCTTCACTTTCGTTTAAATTCATTTTCTATCCACACTTTTTTTATTTAAATAAAATTTCTCTGAAAATGAACAAAAAAAAATTGTCCCGAGGCGAATAATTGTCTTGTACCATAAAGCTCGTTTTAAAAAGTTGCTATCCTCGAGGGCCATCAGGTGTGTGTGTACACTTTTGGCTCCTTTTACGGGTTCCTCCACCACATAAGCCAAGCGCAATACCGAGCATTCGAGCTTACTCACGTTTTATACACTTTATAACTTTACCTGTATTATAGCGTCAGCATCAGATTCTCTTCTGCTGCTGTTGCATCGCAGTTGCCGATTGTTGTTGCTCCGGTATATTGCGGTGTAAGAAGTGTGCGGCATCGCGGTGGTATCATCATCAGTTCTTCAGTCGTCGCTACGATTTTTCGCTAAGCGCATGTGCTCGTCAGACTTTGCGCGTGTTTGTGATTATTTTTGAGAAGATTTTGTGGTGATTTGTAGTTAATTTTTTTTTTTTTTTTTGAATTGGTGAGTGATTTTTGGAAGTGTTTCTTACTTGTCAAAAACGTGAGAAAGATTTGTCTGCTCCGGATTTTTTTTGGCAGAAGCGTTGACATTCTGGTGTTGATATGGCTCGAGCAACTCTTCTGGTGAGTCGTGAAGACCTTCCTTAATTCGTCTGAGAAGTATTTTCTTTAACTTGAGGTTTTATTTTTTCAATCATTTTTCACATTCTTTTGGCTGTGATCCACCATCGCAAGTACGTACTGCAAGCTCTCCGAATTGAACTTTTGAATACTTATTCAAAGGTTTTTTTTTTTTAACAATGAATACAATAAGTACAAACTCATCACACTTGATGATTTTCCACAGAAACTAGAACAGACAGCATTTTCGTGGACGTGAACAGTTTGATATTTAAGCTTGTTCATATAGATATAGATAATTCTTCATTCATTTCTAACTCATTCAAATGAATCTAATTCATCAAACAAAACAACCCATTAAGCGGCAAAATCTTCAACTAAATCACTATCGGATAACCTGATGAGACATCACAATGATGATATACTTTTGTCACACGAATGCATTTTCAATTAATAAGAAATCGTAAAAGACGTTAGCTGATTAACTGCTTGGGTTGACGAGAGTAACCTGATTTCATTTTAACAAGACCTTGGAAGTCTATACGACGAGATGAAATCGTCTCAAGAGTTCTGTACAGATCGTCAAGTTTTTCTGTGTACATTATATACATCGCAAGAAAATTACGTAGCGAGAAATTCCATTTCGAGAAATACTTATACTTTGTAATCGAACCCTCGACCGTAATCCCAGCAGCGCACTTCATCTATATGCATTATTAATTCTCCGTTAAAGTTTGTAATTCATGAAGGTGAGCGAGATTCACTTTGCGTTGCAAAAATCTTTCCTAGAGTGACCAAAAGCTTCAACTGTGGATACAAGTATATTCACGTAAACTTTGTCTGAAGATGAGCGTTTTTCAATAGTAAATTCTAGTAAATGGATTGATGATTGAATTCGTTCAAGAGGAACAATTTTTCTGTGATAAAGTTGACATTTAGGACAGTCTTCCCTCGTTAACACGAACTCATCTGGCCACGAATTTTGTTCGTGTCAACGAGGTGTTCGTGTTATCTCGGTAACTCAATTCCAGATGCAGCCATATTGCGGATTTTGTCCTTGTCTTTGATCATGGTTGATAATGTGGATCTAGGAACTCCAAATCTCACTGCTATTTCACATTTTTTCTGATAGCCCCGATCAACTTCATCTAATATAGCGAGTTTCGTACTCAAATCAATAACCGACTGCTCAATCTTACTCATCGTGACGGACTAAACTGACTCTGCAGGCTTCGCTTCTGTTAACTACTTCAGGTTCGTGTTAACGAGAAAATTTGACTTGACGCGGCCGTAAAATCGTTCAAGATTCGCGTAAGAAAAAATTCGTGTTAACTCTGAAATCGCCCGTAAGAGCCCATACAGTTTTTGCGGGGCAAGAATTTTGTTCGGGTTAACGAAAAATTCGTGTTAAAGTTGTTCGTGTTAACGAGGAAAGACTGTAGTACGTTTCGATGCGAGGGCGAGAATGCTGGTTTCTGCGCATCCGGCCTGAGCCGAAGGCGAGGGTTGGAATTATCACGAGAATGCGGAAACCACCCCGCCCGCGAGTCGAATACTATTTTTTCCATCAGCTGTGCGGGGAACAAAATCAAAAAACCCGTACGGAAAAGTCATTTCCCGCACCAAAGATGGAAATAGTATTTTTCGATTCAAGTGTGGGAAGTTTAGTTTTGCTTTTCGAGTGATTGTTTTCGGCCCGAGCCCTGGCGAGGGTCGAAATCAGCACGAGTAAAGCAACAAAACTTCCCGCCCGAGTATCGAAATACGTTTTTCGATCGACTGGGCGTAAAGTGAACATAAACTACCGTGCGTAAAGCAGTGCTTTACGCACAGTCGATCGAAAAATATATTATCCGAATTCTATCAAAAAAGCCAATTTTGTGAAAATTTGCGTGACTGATTTTGAGAGTAGTAGATAGAATTCAAGATGGCCCTTGCACTTCATTGACCAGCTTATAATTCATGTATAATGTTGGAATGTTTCAAAATAAAATTATGCATCCTTATTACCCTAAGAGTTTCAAGAAATGTTCCAGAATTATCACAAGAGGAAAGAGTCCAACATAAATATCATACCGCAATAGTATATTTCCGTACTGAGCGCGGTAGCCCATTTTGGGCACTAGGACAGTTATTGTGTGTCGAGCGAAGCGAGACAGACATGTCCTCCAGTGTCCAAAATGGGCTTGCAAGCGAAGTAAGGATATACTTTTTCATTGAGAACCCTAAAATCCTATTTAAACGCGGCATTTTTAGGTTAGAGTAATGAAAAATAGTTTTTGGAAACTGCACCATTTTTGATGCGCATCAAAAATCACACAATCTGTTTTTTGCGCGCTCGGCTCAAATTTGAAAATGAGTTTTGCCCGTCAGAATCTGAAGACATGTCAAACTAGTATCCAACCAATATCAACCAATCACTCTGACCTCACCACCAAAAATTCAATTTTCCATAGCTCATTTATCATTCATCAAATGTCTTTACAATCTTTTGTCTCAACAATACTCCACGACAAACGACCATCAGAAAAAGTGAATATTCTATACTTCCACCATCTCTTTACAATAATAATCAGTGATAGCCTCGTCGATCGATCACAAAATGAGATTGAATTTGACCCCTTATTCCTCTAGTATAAATCAACATAATGTACACTATGTAACGGAAAATGAACTTCCGCGCATAAGTACTTAATGCATCAGCTCGACCTCATCATCATCATTATCACTATCATCATCATCATCGCCATCACATCACATAAAGTTTGTACAATACGCCCACGCGTCTCACTCTCGCTGTATAAAATAGAGACTCTCGGGTGCGGCGATCCGACTCGTGTGGATCCGTCAATGTCACATGGGCACGAAAACTCATCATACTCTTATTATTATGTGCAAACACGAAAAAAACTCTCGTAGTGTAATTTTTTAGTCTTGAGATCCCTCTTTTCTTTATTCACTCGCTAAAATTGTGTTTTTAAAGTGTAAATTCTAATTCTATGTGTTTCGATGTGTGTCGAGTGTCGATCTAATTCTGATGCATAGAAAGTGCAAGGAAGTGTGTAAAAGTGAAGTATGAATGGAAAGCAATAACGTGTGAAATTTACCGGGTCATAACGATAGGCTACGATTCTGTGGCTTTATGACGCTCTCGCGGATCGGATTCGCTGATACTTTTCATCTGGTATACTGTTATATACTGCATTTGGCAGAAATCGGCGTGTAATATATAACACAACATGTGGAAGATGCAGTGCGTTATGTAGAGAACTGATGGGAAATATTTTATGGGATGTATCATGGATGTATATGGTTGCACAGATACTACATTGTATGAAGCGTGAGATTTGGTGCAAAAGAAGATGATCTGTTGGCGGTACGAGGAAAACGACATATTCGCTTTCTCATTCTTATTTTATTTTACGTTCCTATGTTGTGGTTTTCATTGTGTTTTCGTGTCTTCTCTTATCATATTCGGTGTTTCCTGTTTTATGAGTAGGCTTTACACGCTTGGATAAGCTAGCTTGGATTTCCATTATGTATTTTTTTTTATATAGTGTCGTTGCTATAGGTCAGATTCTGAATCATGAAATTTCAGTATTCTTTTACTTTCCGACACTTACAACAATTTATCGCATTAATCGCTGATTTATTGAAAATCGAAATTTTGCTAATTCTATTCAAGATGAGTATAGAATACCCATGTTCTTGTATGAATCCCATTTCGAAAGTTGCCAAGATTATCTCAAATATTCACTGAAAGAAAAATAGAAATAGGTTTTGATAAGGTGTTGGTTGTGTTTTCAGGCGACCACTTCTTAGATTTTTCCCAAACCCAAGCAAAGTAAGGTGCGTTTGCATAGAACAAAATTTCTAAGTCTTATCGCTCGGAACGTGATGATTGTACAGCATTTCAAAATTCATACGAATATATACACGAGGTTGTACAGAAATTTATCTCCAAGCACATTACACGCTTGTCACTAATGTCAGTTGCAATTTATTTTTTCTGCAGATTTCAAAAAAATTCAGCGTGATGGTCATAAGGAAAATATTTTGTCACTCAGAAAATTTACGTTCCTACTCGCTACTATCATAATTCTGGTACACGTTCCTCAAGATTTTGAGACAAATCATCTTAGATTATTGGTTGACATCAGACGACCAATAATCGAAAGATGTTAATTATCTATAGCTTCTAAAAGTTTTCATCTTTTGTTTGGAAATTTGATAGTTTTGACAAATTTTCACTCTCGGATCATGAAATTCAGCTTAAACCACTCGTAATCACTCCAACCTGTAACAATAAAAAGTGAAACCGTTCATAGATGCCGTTAACAACAAGTGCACGTTGTGAGTCTCGTAGCACGCAAAAGTTATTTCTATACGTGTAAAATTTCCTCGTTCTGTATGACTGAGATTATGTCCCGCACTCTGCAATTTGGAATTCTTTGTTAATGCGAGTGATACCAGAAAACTTATGTCGCCACTTGCAGTTTCTGTATTTTCATACTCCATCGTCTTTCTTTGATTTTTCGGAAAACTCAAATTTTAGGGTATCGTTTTGAGAAAGATTTAGACGAGACTTAGAGAAGAAATTTTTTGAAAAAAACCCAAATATTCAAAACAATCCTTGGGAATCATTTCCTCGTTTCGAATTTTTTCATGAAACCATGACATTTCGATTGAATTGACAAAAGTTTTCAATGTAAAAGAAATAAAATGAATTTTGATTTGTATTTTACAGATGGTTTCATCCAAACATCACGGGCTTGGAGGCGGAGCGTCTCCTGATGGAAAGAGGCTACGACTGCTCGTTTCTTGCCAGGCCTAGTTCGTCAAATCCAGGCGATTTCACGCTGTCCGTCAGGTGAAAATACACAACATTTCGAAATTTTTCACGATTGCAAAAACAAGCACAAAGAAGGAAAGAACAATAAAATGAAATCCCAATGTAATCTTGAACATTTGAATTTTTTGTAACGCAGGCGGAACGGCGAGGTTACGCACATAAAAATACAAAATACGGGTGACTTCTACGACCTGTATGGGGGCGAAAAGTTTGCCACCCTGTCGGAGCTCGTGCAATTTTATATGGAAAACGGGGGCCAACTTCGTGAAAAGAATGGCGAGGTCATCGAGCTGAGGTATCCACTCAATTGTGCAGACCCGACGACCGAGAGGTAATATCATTTTCAGAACTAATAATATTCCCCTTCAGACATTGCGTGAATAAGTAAGATTTACTTTAGAGGGATTCTCTGTAATACAAATGTATTATACAAATGTATCTTCATTTTTTATCTTTTTTTCAAGGTGGTTCCACGGTCACCTGTCGGCCAAAGAGGCAGAAAGACTGATGCTGGAACGTGGCAAAAACGGCTCGTTCCTTGTTCGCGAGTCTCAGAGTAAACCCGGAGACTTTGTTCTGTCTGTTCGCACAGATGATCGCGTCACACATGTGATGATCAGGTCTCAGGTGAGATTCATCTCTATTATTACACTGTTTGACACATGATTTTTTTCAGCCGTTTTGCTTTAACGAGGGATGACATCTACTCGATTGTCCATTTTATAAGAGAAGAGAAACAAAGAATTGTAGCTATAGAATCAAGTTATGTTGTATTTGACTATTCATTGTCAATCAATATTCAATTCCACAATGTCTAGTCCTCATTATCTTCCATGTCGTATTGTAATTTTATTGAATTTTCATGTTGAACCCACAAAAAATTTTAGGCATGTATTGCAAGTGAAATTTCTAACTAAAATTTACAAATTTCTTTGAGGAATCTATTTTTCAATTTTCCATTTTCCATTTTTAAATTTGTTTCAGGACAACAAGTACGATGTCGGAGGCGGAGACAAATTCGACAGTCTGAGCGATCTGATCGAACACTACAAAAGAAATCCCATGGTCGAGACTAGTGGGAGTGTTGTACATTTAAGGTAAGACCTATTTAGATTTTTTTAATGTAATTATTAGCCTCTATACACTCGATTGTGAGTATTTTTAATAATATTATGCGAATCCCGATAGTTGCCTCTCACTGACTCGAAGCCAAAACCCCCTTTTTATGCAACGATACCACCACTTTTATTTCATTCAAATTTGTATTTTTCAGGCAACCTTTCAATGCTACGAGAATCAATGCAAGTGGTATTGAGAGTCGAGTTAGGCAATTACACAAAGAAAATGGCTGTTCAAACGGTTGGCTCTGTTGGAACGGGGTTAACGGAGAAGACGACGAAGGAGCGGGCCGTGGAAAAGGAAAGGCTGGATTCTGGGAAGAATTCGAATCGCTGCAGCAGCTGGAATGTCGGCATCTGTTCTCGAGAAAAGAGGGACTTCGACCTGAGAATCGAGCCAAAAACAGATACAAAAATATATTACCCTGTAAGTGATACTATATGAAATTATTATGCGTTAATTTTTATAAGAAACAAAATTGATGATTGGTTTTACACTTTTTAGTCGATCACACAAGGGTTAAATTAAAAGACGTCGATCCAAATGTCCCTGGCTCTGATTACATTAATGCAAATTATATCAAGGTGAGCATTCGACTTGATGATAATCAGTAATCTTGAATCAAACTCTCTGGCTCAAATTTAAGTATCGCTAACTCTCAAAAAATTTCATAACAGAATGAAGATGACTCGAGTATTGTAGGCAGCATCGATAATGGCATGCTCAATAAATGTTACATAGCAACACAGGGCTGCCTACCAAATACTGTTGCAGATTTTTGGCACATGGTCTATCAAGAAAATACTCGGGTAATCGTTATGACGACAAAAGAAATGGAAAGAGGAAAAGTAAGTCTCGGCATATTTGCGCTCATATTTTTTGCAGTAAATTAATCTACTTTTTTTTCAATTGCAAATTTCATTTTCAGAATAAATGTGCCCGATACTGGCCTGAAGAGGGAGAAACCAGTGAGTACGGAGGCGAATGGAAAGTACGAGCCTTAGGTAGGACATCAACGGCCGATTATACCTTGAGAGAGTTCTTACTGCAAGGAACTAAACCTAATTTTATGGAACCAAGGCGTATCTACCATTATCATTTTCAAGTGAGGAGTATTAACATTAATGAAAACTATCTATCATTTCTGTCATCTTAAGAGAAAGTGAATGAATCTTATTTTTCCTTTTTCCAGGCGTGGCCTGACCACGGAGTACCTGCCGATCCTGGTTGTGTGCTGAATTTTCTGCATGACGTGAATGCAAGACAAGAATCGATCTCCGGTAATAACTCGCCAGGTGGTCCCAACTCCTCAAGCGTTGGTCCAGTACTCGTTCACTGCAGTGCAGGCATTGGTCGAACTGGTACATTCATAGTCATTGATATGATACTGGATCAGATCAAAAGAAACGGTAAGTCTCTCTAACATCTCATTTCTCCTCGAATCAATCTCCAATATTGAGATTTACAATGATTAATTTGCAGGATTGGATTGTGAGATCGATATTCAGAGGACAATTCAGAGGGTACGATCACAGAGATCTGGAATGGTTCAAACCGAGGCACAATACAAATTCGTCTATTTAGCTGTTTTACACTATATTGAAACTGTTTCACAGCGAATGCAGGCCGAACAGGTTTGTCTCTTAATTTTTACAGTCCTTAGATTTTCAGTTTTTTCAAGTTTTGATTAACGTATTGTTATTTCTCGGTAGATCACACTGGATATGTAATACGTTTATTCAATTTCAATTTCAGAAATCTCTCCAGCTAGGACGCGAGTACACAAATATTCGGTACAAGAGCGAAGCTTTAAATTCAAGCGACACGCCACTATCAACGCCGAACCCAACAGCTATCCCGACCAGTTTTACTTTACCATCGCCACTCAGTAGTATGAGGCAAAAGTAGCCACATCAAAGTGTTCTCAGAGAAAATGTTTTAATAATTCGTAGATTCTACTAGAGAACCTTTCCTCCAGAATACTCGTTTACTGATACGAAAATTCTTCAAGATAAGAATAGTTGCGAACGTAGGAATCGAGAAATATTTTATCAAATCATTGTGGTTAATTCAACATTGAAGCATCGTCGTGAATTCTTTTGCATCTATTTGATCGAAGTAAGAACAGAAGATATTTGTGATTTAAAACTTTCGTAACGGTGTATGAAAGTCCATTGATATTTGTATGAGCATTAGCGAAGTAGAGTTGACCTTTTTCTCAATTCACTGTTCACTAAACTCGTGTTTTCTGTATAAGGAAATTTTACCACGTGGATTGGATTGCTTGCGATTCAGTCAAGAGTCCTTGGCAAAAGGACCATTTTCAATTTAATATGTTTCTGTAGAAGAAATGGAGTCATTGTTATGTAATTGCTTGAACCTCATTCTGTTATTCCATTGTGTATCCGGACTCTTTTGAAAACATTCTGCTCAGCAAATATTATGCTCATGATGGACACCGCACTTTCATATTATTTTCGCACGGATTCAATCTAAGAATATTGTATTCTGTCGTGTGTAAGTTGTGCAATCAATCTCTTGAGATACAGAAGAGAGTGGTGACTATTCATCGTTTGAAAATGACTTCTGTCATAAAATTCGAAATCGCAATGAAATGAAAAAAAGCGAGAAATACTTTTAATATATTTTCAGAATTGTCATTCTCTCTTTTCACGATGATATAAACATCTTTTTGATGTTGAGAAAAATTGAAGAATATTAGTGAAGCCAAAAATGTATAAATAATCATTACAATTTTTCTCTAACGACCATTCGAAACTTTTGAGTGGCAAGGAACTCCATCAGATACTGAGTATTCTGATCTAAATTTGTTCGCAAATATGTATTTCCAGAATCGCGAAAGCTGTTGGACTATAAAGTAACAGGTGATAAATATAACGATAAAATGTCAGGATGTGACAACACACTCGCACAAAAATCGCGGATGGAAAAAGTTGATAGGTTGATGATATTTTTATAAGTGAATGTAGCAATTTTTATTTGATCAGGAATTTAAGATATTCTATCTTTTCGTTCTAGATAGGCAAGTAATAGCATTGTTACACTCTTATTTGTAGAAATCGTGATGTTTATATTGTAGTCTAGTTCATCTTAATTATAATTATTATCAAATTGCCTCAAAGTCTTTCCCTTTGCATACCCTTGCTGTCCAACACTTTGTTATCACGAGAAAGATCAAATCAAGCTATTGGTTGATTTCCGTGATGCGACCCAAATTTGCGGTTTGTCCGCAAGTTCCCGTACAAAATGTCAAATGCATTCGACAATATTTCATTAATGTATGAACATTTCATGTGAAGCAGAAAATTATAATGCCGCTGTAAAGCATGTTGTCAAGATTCCCATCAACTTTTAGAAAGGAATTAAACATGAAAATTCTAAGTTTGATGAATTTATTTATCCTTGGTCCATTACAATACAAAAATTGTCAATATTTACATTTTATGTTCGGTAAAGTGAAAAAATGAGTAACTTAACTTATATTCTACCAACTAGAATGCTGACTTAGTGTAAACATGGGAATATCATTTGATTAACTTGATTTTGGTCGAAGTAACTTTTTCAATAGGTTTAATTTCTCCAAACCTAGCTTTACGTTGCTCTTTCTTTGCTTCAATCTCAGCCTAGAAGTTGAAAGAGAATTGTCAGATCTGATTGCCAGAGTAATAACGGAATATCATTGTCTATCTGCTCATACCTGTTCAAGAAGAGATGAAACATTGGTTCCAAACCTCTCTGCTCTCTTTTTTAGCACATCATAGGATGTATCCTGGAAATTCATTAATGGTTAGATCTAAAATATCTTTCACTATACCATGTGAAGGTTTATCCAGAAACTTACCACAAGAGCTCCCTTGACTGATGCTGGTTTGGTATTCTCTGAACCGTTTGCCTTGATATTGAATCTGGCTGCTCGAGCTTCTTTCTTGGCAGCTTCTGAGAGAGCTTCTGAGACAGGTGCACCAAATTTCTTGGCTCTCATTTCTAACCGCTGTGAATAAAATATACAAGTACAATTAGATACATTGAATCCATCTTTTTCATTATCTTTAGCAGTGATACATCATACAACATGACAACTAGGGTCCCAAAATTGCGAGTTTAATTTCAATTCGCACACAAAATAAAGTTTGAGAGAAATTCACTAGCAATAGATGATTCACTCCACTTTGAACACCAAGAACTAATATTTACCTATTGATGAAATGGTGAAATATGAATTTTTGAGGATAATAGAAGTTTTTGTAATTGTACTCATGACATTACAAAATAAGAAGGCCAATCATAACTTTTTGATGTGTTACTTGGATACGATAAATTAGTATCATTGTGTTGGATACTCAATTTATGATAACATCTAGGAGGCCACATGGGTATTTATAAAACTGTGAGCAAATGATGACATTTCAACAAGATAGAATAATGATCCTAATACATACTTCAGTAGTGCTGACTTCGGAAATTTTTATTACTTTCTTGTCTGATTTATCTTCGGATTCTGGTTTCTTCTCTTCTTTCTTTTCTTCTTCTTTCTTCTGGAGTGCGTCAACTTTGACCTCTTCAACAATATTCTTACGATTGAGAGTGACTTTCTTGGCTGGGGTTCCATTCTCAGTGGAAGTAGATTTACGTTTTACTGGTTGTACCTGAGAATCTGGTTTAGCATTGAGAACTTCGTTTTCTTCTATCTCTTCATCCTAAAGTTAAAAGCAAGAGTGACTTAGCAAAAATGCTTGATTTTGTGATAGTTTGCTGATGAGGTGAGTTAGGATTAGTCAAGTTGCAAGAAGTTTCCAAGAATTTCAAACTTAGAAGGTTACATTTCCAAATGAGGGCAAAACTTATAATAATGTTAACAGATGGAACCAAAGTTGGGATAGTGTAACAAGTGTCGCTACAATCAAGCTGATGACAGTTCTAGTGTGAATAATATTCTATGGATGATTTTTCAAGGTTGAAAGTAGTTCTATCTTTGAGCTTAAATTAAGAGTAAGATAAAATTAATTGATACAGAATAGTAGCAACAATTTTTAATAGGACAGGATGAAAAACTGTCAGAGATGCATTCAATTCAACGGTGGATGTGTAAGACTAAAGAGTTGAGATACTTATTCCATGCATCTTATGTCATAGAGAGCGAGGGATACTTTCATCCAGAGCTTACACGAGATTTTGAGGTATGGAATGGAATGAAAAAGTTAACTCACTCCCAAAACCGCATCCTCATCAATGATTTCATCTGTAGCTTCTTCTAATGATAATGATTGGTCTAGAATGAGAAATCGACATTAGGAACTTTTCCACATCAATTGTACTTTTGGAAATATATACGAAATTAATTCAAACATTACCGTGTATCGCTAATTGGAGACGTTCAACTAACTCATTTTTGTTTCCAGTAGTGGGCAATCCCCTCTGTTTCAGTTCAGCTTTCAAATCTGCCACCTACAGCAGGGATTATATCCATTTTTAGAACTTGACTGAATATCACTATGAAAGCAGAATTTTTAGGACTTGGATCAGAGATCACGATGGAATGAATAGAAAGCTGTCATAAGTATGCATTCAGAAGAGGTTATGATCAAACATTTCAGGGTATTACGTTTGTTTAGAACTTGATATGACAAACCATTCATGACTACAATGCGAATTCCATACTGTACGTACATTGCCTGTGCATAATAGTAAAGAGTCAAAAAGCTACATTTGAAGTCTTACACTTGCACAGATACGCAGGTGCGTGGTGTAATGTGTAGCGATAAATTATAGCCAAATTATAATATTAATGCGAATCAATTCACAGCTGGGCACGCTAATAATGTAAGGTAATATTAGAAAACGATAATTCCATGAATGCTCTTTCGAAAAAAAAAATCATGACAACAAAAAGCAGGTGAGTGAAAGCGGGAGCTCAAATTGTCTGCACGTGCCTCAACCTCAAAAATGCGGTCTACTCACCTTCATTTTGGCGAGCTCGGTGAGACCCTTTTCGTACGACGAATCAGCCATATTACTGAGTTAAGAAATGCCTTTGTTAATAATTGACGAAATAAAACTGCCTACGGCAGTATAAAGCACACACACGGCGGCCTCGAAAGTTCTGAGGCTACTATTGCTACTTGGACGACGACGCCGGTGACGCTGGGCAGGCACAAATCGATAATTTCTTATCTACTGTAAACTTATGTCTACAGAGCGTTTGCTTGAAGCAAATACTATTTTCACTCGCACGAGGTAGGTGAGAACAATTGCGCGAGGAAGAAATTTGGATTTAGTGGAATATTTTAACGTCGTAGGGTTTTCCAAAATACTGCGTCACATGCACGGGCTTCTTTTTCAGCTCAATCTCGGAGTTGCTCGGAGTACAATCAAGTACAATGGACTGTCCTTAAAGTTAGGTAGATTGACCGTGTTCCGATCTGCGCAAACGCACAACACGTCCTAGCCCAACCTAATGGAAGCTATGCTATCTATGCTATTCTGTCAAACATTTTTGCACAACAGTTTAGTTTGTTTGTTGACATAAATAATCGCATGAGTTATTGGATTATTAGATTTCAGATCATCATCGTAATCGATCTGTATCGAGATTCGAGAAATGAACTTTAGTGTTTACAGACATCTCATGCTCGATATTCTGCTAAGAAGGTGATACAATTTGTGGAATAAAACAAAGAAAACATGAACGAGTATTGGATCATGAATTCCTTCAAGGCTTGGACATTTTTTGGTTTTCTCTGTATCTCATCTCTTACTGCAGTCTCATGCCAAGACAGTCTATATGAACAGATCTCACCTTACATGTAAGTAGATTATAGTATCCAGCATATTACTTACATTAAATCGACTGTTGACTCCCAACTCATGTACTCTCTTTTATGATACAGACATGGTTCAGATTACGTCGATCCTGATAATCTGTATTACAATCATCAAAGACAGGAAGTGAGTTTCCCATCAGATGATCCACATGTGTCTGCTAGTCAAGTGTGAGTACAATTTACTTCAGAGCTTGCAACGCTCACAGTTAATGACGACAACTATTTGTTATAGTGCTCTGCAATCAGGAAGTAATCATCATCACTATTGTCAAGATAGTCCTTACGAAGTCTTTGCAAGGAAATTGATAAGTTTGCTGATTTTGAGATCAAGATTCAAGGTTAATGTTGGATATGATAATCTTTTGTTGGAGATCATCATCTTGAAATAGAACTCATGATTATATCTGTACTTGTAGATAAATGATGGGATTGCCACTGGATCATTAGAGTTGGAGGCAACTACTAAGGAACTGGAAATACTCAAAGGTTTTGGGGATGGAAGAATTTCAATTAGACAGATTGATGGAATTATACATGATGTTTTGCGTTCTCCACAAGTCAGTCTGATGGATGAAGCAATGAATTTTACGGATCGAATTTCCATGTACCTTTATCAACATGTAAGTCTTGTGCAGAGTTAGACATGCTTTTTTACGATAATTTAAGATAGCCACAAGTTTTGTTCATTTTCTAACTTATTACGCAACAAGTGTCAAGTATCCCTGTTGTCCAGGAAAATGATCCCTATTTGTTTGATGGGCATACTTAACTGAGCAATTATTATCAACACTGATATACTTATTTGCAGAGAATAATTTTTGGAGCATCTCTTTTGCTTATACTGGTTATCATACTTACCCTGAAAGTAAAATGGACAAGATGGAGGGTCATTTTTCTTCTGTTTGATCTTCTAGTGATAACAAGCTTTGTCTTAACATGGTGGGAACTACTCTTGGTATGTGTAATTTTTTGACATTTTTGAGAAAGTTCTCATAATTGGAGTTTTTTACAATCAAAGTGTGTTGAACCTACTCTCTAGGAAGCTGAGATCAAACTCACTGCTCAGCAGCATCTTTACTCCTCTGTTCCTGATGAGTGTCGTCAAGGGGAAATTAGTTTCTTTCGCTCAATTCTGCTATACTTTGGTAAGAATACTTGATGAGTTACCATTCTGATAAATTTCCCTATACATATATCAATTTGATGATTGGGTAGAAATCGATCACCATTGATTTTTTGTATATTGCAGAGTATGGGAAAGGTGATTGTTTAAGATATTTCGAAGCTGTCATGTCAGATCCTGCTTTGAAAGTGACGCCCCTACATGCTTTTTGCCACATGTTCAGTAAATTCTTCTTTTATCCAATCACTGTTGCCAGTCATAGTTTATCCGAATTTATTCAAACTCTAACAGGTAAGATCAAAATAATTGTAGCGTTATGTATTATTTGAATATCCTTTAGATTCAATTGTAAAGAAACTATGGTATTCCAGAGCCATTGCCTTGGGGTATCAAGCACATAGTGAGGATATCTCTTATATCATCAATGCCTATCACAATCTGCTTATTGCTCTTTATTGTCATGGGAGGATCAGCAGGTCTGAGGGTTGGGCCTTTCTTCCACGTCTATTTGCACGGGCGAGAGTCGCAGCCACCACGTGATTCCTTGAGTAGTAACAATCGTCAAGCAATCGAAATCATTCGATCGGTAAGACTCAAATTCCGACGATATATTTCGGAAAAGTATTTTACTCATTCTGTTACAACGTTTTAAGTGGCTTTCTCTTCTAGGAAATCCGAGAGGTGGCTTGCCCAACAACAACTGAACCTCAAACATCGCAGCAGCATCAAGTTCAAAACAGTCGACCAAAATTAGTCACTGGTTCTACCCAGACTGACGGAAATGATGTTCGAAAGTTTGAAGATTGCTCTAATTGTGCCGGTTACATCGAGGAATTTCCAGAAGAAAAAGAGTACGAAAAGGTTTACAAGAAACATGTCATAGATGCCATAGAAGTGGGTGAAAATTTGAGGAAACTGAATATTAATATGTGCGGAGACAACGAGTCGAAAGTGGGATTTTCAGAGGACAAGAAGCTCTCCAAGAAACCGGATTCTGACACTTCTCTATCAAATACCAAAACATCTTCTAACTGCAAATTAAAAAATGTAGACTGACAAAGGGTAAGAAAAAAAAGGTTGAAGTGTGGAGAAAAGACGAAGTGAAAAAAGCCAAGGGGTGAGAGACTTCCAGTGAGACGATTTTTTGTGAGTAAATTGGTTTGTGTGAAGTCTTGAGACGTTTTCAATCAAGAATAGAATCTCTTAAAATCATATTGTATTTTTTGAAAAAAATATTATACAACAAAATGTGATACTTGAAACGCTCTGCGATCAATATTTTTGCTAGAGTATTTTAAAACTATACTGGAACTGTTGAATTAACCATATAGCAATCGATTTTTTACCCAATGTGGGAAGGAGTTTAAATTTTGAATCTGTTTTGGCTCGCCAGATTTCTTTATTAGTGGTAATCAATTAGAAGTTATGCTAGAGTTAAGATGTACATATGTATGGATCTGATAATTCAATAGTTAGATGAATTTTTGATACTCTTACTCACATTTTAATTTCACCATTTGAAAGTCCTATAATATGTTCATCATTAGTCCTATGGTATGTAATTTTAAAAATGATGAAGAAAATGAATATCGAAGTGGAATTGGAATCCAGAAATGATAACGAAATTCGAAACCAGAAATTTACAATCTAAATGGCACCGCTTTTGTATTCCTTGATTCGATCAACGGGGGCCTGAATTCTTTTTGATGCATATCAATTTCTTGGCTAAATATATATATATATATATATATATATATATATATATATATATATATATATATACTTATGGTGCTTTTCATGACCTAGAGTCCATATCGTTTGGAAATTTGTGGAATGTTTGAACTTGAAGTTTTTGCAGTAAACTTCGATCCGCATGATTCGATCGAAATTTGAAGGTCAAATTTGCGCATGCCCATTCTCAGTTCGGAATTGAATCGTGACGTCAGTGACGCTTGGTTGACCAAATGACCGTTAAATTGCGAATCCGTGAAACCTTACGCGAACAGTCCACATCTGAAGGCAACATATATCTTTGGCACACAGCACAGCTGAAAAGCTGAAAGTTCCATCACTTTCCCGTCTCAAAGTTCTCCGATTACTTCGAATGCATTGCAGTTTCGGGCAATCGGTCAAATATTATTCCTAGACGAGCATTAGGCTAGAAGGGAGTAGTGTTTCGTCATCATCAGTGGGGGTCATCATCATAATCATATAATCATCATCTCCAGGTCTAAAAGTGAACGTAGTGCACGTTTGTTTACAGCTCAGTATCGATGAGCATGTGTCCACAGAACTTGAACAGAGAACGTCAACGACGGTGTCAGTGCACCAGGATTTCACAATCTTCGATATGAGACTCGTGAAAGCTACCACGGCTGCTGATTGTCGTAATTGTCGCCAGCATCATCATCATCAGGGTCGCTGTAATCCGACGAAGATGAGGCACCTGCAGCGAAACTACTGGAGTATATTAACATCTTCACCGCTGCCCTTGACGTCGTCGTCGTCGTCGTCGTCGTCGTTGTCTAAGTGCAGATGATCATTTCGCACAAGATTCCAAGTAAGTCAATGAAAAATAAGTAATGTCCTTTGAAATCTTATAATCCAAATCCACGAATCATAAGAAACCCAAAAGAATCCGACGAATCCGTGGCTTTCATCGTATTTTGATAATCGTGTCAGTTGGTACCGAGTTCACTCCAAAGAAACTACTCTTAGGATTTTTATTTTGGTACTTATTTGTCACCTTTTGTAATCATATCTTCTTCTTCTTCTTCAAAATGTTGGCTATATATTTCTGCTACAGTGCAGATGTGATTTTAGCCATAACACAAGTGCAGAGATCTGTATTGTAATCATATCAATCAGTTTTAGTCATGAAAGTACTCTATTATTCCATTACAAATGTTTGCCAAAATTAATCCGAGGTGATGGTTATGAAGCGTTGCGTTCAGCGCGTTCAGTAGTAAAGTTCCGTGTATGGTAAGACATATGCGGTACTCTCAAAGAGATTATACCAAGGTACTCTACTTATGTTATGACGGGTGCACATCATCAAAGTGCATGAGATGAGAACAGGGTCACCCGCAGCGGTGCATAGCGCCTGCAGAGCTGATGCGAGAACTGGCAGCGATCCATCCATGCAATGCAATACCCCTCTCGCTCTTTCTACTATATTACCTAAGTACCTGTACAACATCCTCGATTTGCCACAAAAAAATTGTATTGACACTCGTTCATTCTTATTCATCATAGAGATTCGAGATCGAGATAGATACTTGTAGTAATGGCACGTGGCCGGTCGCGATGTCACTATCTTTCGAAGCCTATTTTTCTCCTCAGTTTTTTGGAAGAGACTATCGCCACAACGTAACCGATGTGAAAAAATAAAAATAATAAAAAAAGTCATCGCAATGTAATTTTACGCTTTTGACGAGGATTGCGTGATTGAAATTTATTTCTGTCTTTTTGTAATCTCAGAAAGGCAAGGTGACAGCAGTAGCAGAAATTACTTGATGAATACAAGCAGCAGGTGTCAAAAGCGGCTTCACCATGCAACAAGAGGGAAGCCCCAGGTTTCTCAAGTACCATCAGGGCAGCGTACGAGGCGTCGCTTTTTCACCCCGGGTAATATGAGCTTTTTATGAACTATTTAATCAATTTTCATTCATACATTTATTCCATATTTGTGTGCTTCTTTGTGCAGTTTGTGGACACGATATGTTTCCGGGATTTGTATCTGAAAACAGTTATTTACACGAAGACCACGTGGCCTTCTTGGTATATATACATATCAACGAAGTTGATGCTTCCGCGCTATACTTAACGGCTATTTTCCATCATCGCCTGTGTAACCCACTCTTTGCTTTGCAGCTAACTCTTGCCGATGCACGCGGCCGTGAAAAACTGCAACAAGGCTATATATTTACGCGATACGCGCGGCGTGTTCTCGATTTCAGCCGAGTTTTACTCTACAAAAACGTGTACGCTCACGAGACTCTTTTGCAGATCGACTATCCTCTATTGTCAGTTTTGATTTTTCTTTTCGAAACTATAACAGATCTCAAGCCGCACTCCAATAGTACATTTTACATCTAAAATTTAAGAGAAATGTTGTAAGTAGTACGAGAAATTGTTTTCACTTTTTTTTCTCTACAGAGCTCAAATTGAGTACAGCATGAAGGTTCATCATGTATTCTAACACACGAGGCTCCAAGTTTGATCGGCCTAATATATCCCTCAGAATTTGTGTGCTACAAACTTTTTTTTACGAGTGCCTCAGGGTTTCTCAAACTAAATTTCCCTCAGGTTGTCGCGGATAATGAGTTCTCATGTCTGTCCGATGGGATTTGATCAGTAAAATCCAGAATATCCAGACAACAATTATGAATTGTGGATGACAATGAACTCTCGGCCGAAGACGGAACAAAATATCGCATATGATGAGATTCAAAAATATTACTCATGATATTGGTATCCCTATGGTCTGAGCTTATGGGAATATCCTCCTCATGTAAGACCTTTCACGATAGTTATTGCGTGGATCTTACATAACTCAATTATCTAGAGAATATCACCTCACTATTGATGTATGTACAATTCACACAATACTTATTCTCTCTGTTTCATATTACGCATTCCTGTACCAATATTGTACAAGGATGTTGTATTATCAAATGTATCAATACCTACAATGAGTAAAGGAAAATCGTCGCGATCCTATAGCGCCCGAGTCGCGTCGCTTTATCGAACGCCTATTTGGTTCATGGCAATGTAGAAATCCATATCAGGACCAAACGCGACCGGCCTTTCGTCGCACTGGATGTTCTTGAAAGTTGCTTCTTCCACACGAATTACTATGAAATACACAGACATTTACTTGGCTTAGTGAATTAATAATGCGACAAGCGTTAGATACATAATACAGTCGATGTGTTCAGTATAGCCTATTACACGAGCAATGTTTTATCAAAACAAAATTTATGTGATGATTGATAACTGGAGTAATTTCCTAATCTATCATATACAAATTTAGGAAAGGTGAATTAAAAATAAAATCCTTCCGCACGTTATACTGTACAATGGACTCGAAATTTTTTGGTAAGGGTGCACATTCAATTTTTGTCAGGATATAGTCGACCTTTTTTTTCTATTTAATAGTCGACTTTGATTTCGGGAACGATTAGCTCGATATCGGGATTTCTGTAATCGTGAATCATTTTTTGTCGATGCTGAAACACTTAAAACGTCAGTCATGGGTGTTCATTCAATACCAATAATTTTTTCACTCTGTTTACCTTCACCTCCATTTAATACAGCGATAATTAATCAAGCATGTCTGTAAATTCCAGGACAGGTACCTGTTTTGCTCAGGAGGCTACGATGGCAAGGTCAATTTCTACTCGGCTCTTCGCACAGAGCTACTCATGTGTTTCCAGGTAACGCCTATGGCCCAAGTGAAGAATGTCAACGCAGTACGATTCACATCAGACGGATCCAGGGTAATCAACCTTGTACTATTCTAAAAGATAGTAGATAGGCATGAAGTAATTTGCAATGGAGGATGATGAAGTGGATTGCTGTGGTTGCAGGTGCTCGCGGCGACCAATACACGAAGGCTCGTCGTCGTCGACGTCGAACGAGGCGAGCAACTCGTCTCTTACGATAACTGCGCTTTTGGGGGTAGAGATAGAACCGGCCTAGCAACAGATCCGTCTGGACCAAATTTGGCCGTGTCCGTTGCTGCTAATGGAAAAGGACTCACTCTCATTGATCTCAGGATGCCTTTGCCACTAGATTTTGTTTACGATGTAAGTAATGGTATGATAATATCTTGCCAGTCATATTTCGTATGCGAAGAATCCAGATTCGCTCTAATCTCGCACGTTTTTCCATCTTATGGAAGTTAATGCATGATTTGAATATGTCAAATTGATTATTGTCACGCTAATAGATGCGATGGGATGTATTTGTTAGCTAATCATATGAAAATACGCCAGACAAAGATTGGAGATTGAGCAAAATTATCGAAGTCCGTCATCGCTGAAGATTCACATTTTGAAATGCAGTCGGTACTAAGGTGTCTGTGTTTCACTTCAAAAAAGATTCAAATTTTCATAGTTCAACAATCGTTCTATAAAACGTGTTCATAAGAATAAGTAGTAAGTTCTTGAGGCTTGACTTGAGCGTACAACTCGCGCAACATTTCTAATTATTTTATGTATCTAACGAGGATTTATACACATATCAATCTACGACTCCTCTCATTGGATACCGTGTATTTTTTCAGCTGCACACATCCATAATTAGAGACTTGTGTTTTCTGCCCGACTCGTGGCCTTGGAACAGTTCTATTTTGACTGGAGGGACCGATGGAACGTGCAAGATATCCTCTCCGGATGGTCGAGTATTGTACGCGTTTGACACCGGCCACTCTATCAATTCGGTCTGCATCACTCCAGAGCCATACTGCCGGAGCGCCGAAGATGGATTCTACAGTGAATAACTCATTTTGATAATTCTCGCTCATAAGTACGCTTAAGCAAAATTGATATTAGAATTTGGATGGATCAAATTCTTTACTTCTGGTTCATTGTGGTATTAGTGGGTTTCAACGATAACTCCATATTCCTTCCGTAACTTTGAAAAAAATCGATCTAGTGGGAAGATCTCAGATTTCACAGTATTTCATGTCACTTTTGTGAATAGTGTGGGAACTATGATAGTCTCGAATTTCTCCAATGATTGAATTTGTGCTAAAAAAGTTTGCTAGCTCCTGAATATAATAATTTCTTGGAGCCGATTCAATAGCTTATAATCATGATATGATAGCACATACATGTGTAACTCATTACAGGCCAGATAATGAGCGGAGGTGACCTTGTTTCGTCGTATGTGCCCGACATCGGTATCCAAGAACTTCTCAAAGAACACAAAGACTCGCCAGTGTGGAAGCTGCGTTACACATCTAATGGTAGTATGTTATACACAGTGTGCAATGATGGCGTACTCAGGAGGTACCGAAGATACCCTGATAGACATGAATACCTCGGAGAGGTATATCGGCACAAGGGCGATATCCAAGATCTGGATATCTCGCCTTACGATGAATGTATCCTTTCTTGTTACCATGATTTTCTTCTTAGAACCCTACATCATGTAGCTCAAATCTGGGGAGTTTGAAATGAATGGAATATCATGT